>CM064862.1:71613697-72853889 GCA_032719365.1 Prinsepia uniflora
AGATGCTAGCAAGTGGGAGCTTGCCATGAAAGATGAGATGAGGTCTCTGATCTCCAACCAGACATGGGAACTAGCTGAGTTACCCGTGGGGAAGAAGGCACTTCACAACAAATGGGTGTACCGGGTGAAAGAAGAGCATGATGGTTCTAAGAGATACAAAGCCCGACTAGTTGTCAAAGGATTCCAGCAGAAGGAAGGAGTTGACTATACCGACATTTTTGCTCCCGTTGTGAAGCTTAACACTATTAGATCAGTGTTGAGTATTGTTGCCATTGAAGATCTTTATCTTGAACAGTTAGACGTGAAGACCGCATTTCTTCACGGAGACCTGGATGAGGAGATATACATGCACCAACCAGAAGGTTTCTCAGAAAGAGGGAAGAAGAACATGGTGTGCAGACTTAAGAAGAGTTTGTATGGCCTGAAACAAGCTCCAAGTGACAGGACCCATCCCAATCCCCCCGGGGTTAGTGCGGGATGACCCTGCTCCCGTCTGACACGAAGTGTCAGACAAGGGATATTTCCGACCTTTGCCCTCCCGGGCTATCAGAGTACGCCAGGATCCGGAGGAGGCATGTGATATCTCGGTCTCTGCTACAGTCCACATCCGATGTCAACCTGAAGGGCAGTCAAAACATTAAAAACTGTGAGTGGACAAAACAAAAGTTTATAAAAACATTTCATAAGACATTTGTACCCTCCACTAAAAAGCATGCATACATTCGAAAACCATTTATCCAAAAACAACCATATGTGGGACTAAGCCCAAAACAGATATAAACCAAGGTCGAAAGGACCACAATAAAAACGACCATACGGGCCACTGCCCAAATCCATAAGGTACTCGGCCCCAAACCATAAAGAAACCAAGTATACGAGCCACTGCTCAAATCCTGTGCACACCTGTGCACACCACATATCATATATCATATATATACATATAAGTCACACAACCAATCCTGTCACGGTATCCAAAGCTACGAGCGTGCTACCCGGGTCTCAATCCGAGTCTTCTCAAAGTCAAGGTCAATGTCCGCAGACCACTGACCCTACCCGAGGTAATAGTAACCATAGCCTTCCTGAGAGTAAGGAACCCAACTGGGGGGTGACTCCACTCAGTCGGTGCTCCGTGACTACTCCGGGGTCCACCCAGGCCAACGACCCTCCCCGGAGGAGATAGTAGAACATGTAAAGGAAGGTAGATGAACATATATATACATAACATAAACATTCATGTCCGGTTCCCCCCTGAACCGTCATGATCCATAATATCCATAATCAGGTAACATGCCGGTTCCCATAAACCGTCATGTACCTAATAACATAACCAGGGTTCATGCCGGTCCCCATAAACCGTCATGTACTTGGAAATCCATGTAGGGTCCCTGACCCCGAAATCATCAGTGTAAAACAACTAGGTCTCGTGCCCGAACATATGACATCAACTGGGCACCGTGCCCGATATCGAAGGGTCAGTCACGACTCCGATCATAGTGATGTGTGCAACCATCCATCCAGGACCGCCCTCAATCCTGGTATGTCGCCGTGAACAAATCAACTGACGCGACCACCACAAGATCATGGTGCACTCATCACCGATCGCTATCCTGAACCGTCAGCACTCCGAAGTCGAGCCTCCCCAGGCTGCCCGACCACGAATCGTGCATCGTGACCTCTCCAGAAGGAACACATCCCAATCCGGAGGCGAGCGTCGTATCGTCGATCGCCGTGCACATAGCACCCGCCGCGACCACGATTTAGACCCGAAGGTCGTAACCAGCGTCATATGTCCGAGACAAAACCAAATGGGTCTCATACCCTAGTTTATCCTTTTAGAAATCCAAAACCATTTCATTAAAACCAATAAAGAAATACAGACCCGTATAAGCACCGTATAAGGCCGAAACCTTGAAATACATGCTTATACGTAACCACATACAAATGCACCCATGGCATCATCAAACAAGTAATAAAACATATAATAAACATTTATGCATGCACCAATTTAGAAAACAAGGTCCACTCATAAACCGTCCGAGCTGCCGCCTTGATTTGCGTGCCATACGGCTCCCTGAGCCGATCACCATCACCGGGACTCCCAAACCTGTCCAAATTGTAATAGAAGGTTACTAACTACTTAATTAACCTCCTACCAAAGCCCCGTAATTTTCCCGTATTTTTAACTATTTTTAATCCCGAACCTAAACCTTCCTATGCCCCGACGAGACGGTGTCCGATCGACACGAAACCAGTCCCAAAATGTTCGTTACATCAAATAGAAGATTTCGTATGTTGGAACCTTCCCCAGATTCCCTACCACGCGCCCTCACGCGCCGCCTGAAGTGGCTGCGCGTGGGCTTCACGCGCCGCTACAGTACCTGCTGACGTCATCGCTGGCATCAGCATGACGTCATCTGACAGCTGACAGGTCTGACATGTCAGACTCTGACAGGAGCCACGTTTCATGCTCCCATTGGTCCATGTCACTGTGCTGTCAGTGCCACGTGGCAGTCTGACATGTGCCACGTGTCATCACGGCACTGGTCCACGTCTGTGCCACGCGTCAGCCCCTAATTGGGCCACGTCACTGACATGTCAGTGCTGACTGTGCACTGACATGTGACACGTGTCGCCTGATGAGTGGTCCACGTCACCTGACAATCTGACAGGTGCCACGTCATCATGCCACGTCATGTCAGGACCCGACCCTCTTCTGTCAGGTCCCGATTCATCTAGCACGATATTGTCCGCTTTGGGCCTCCTTGCCCTTGCCCTCACGGTTTTGTTTTCGGGAGCTCACGGTGCAACTTCCCAGGGGGTCACCCATCTGGAATTGCACCAGCCTCAACTCGCTTAACTTTGTGGTTCCAATCCCCCCCCCCCCCCCCCCCCCCCAAAGCCACTGAGCTCCCAAAAGGCCTCATGCTAGATAGGTGTGTGCCTACACCTTTAAGGCACGCCACCATTCCCTTTCCAGACCATTCCCCCCTCGCAGGAATGTGGGATTGTTCACTGTTCCCTCCAGGACACGGGTCTTACAATCCACCCCCCTTAGGGCCCAGCGTCCTCGCTGGCACACTTCCCGGTCGGGGTCTGGCTCTGATACCAAATTGTCAGGACCCGACCCTCTTCTGTCAGGTCCCGATTCATCTAGCACGATATTGTCCGCTTTGGGCCTCCTTGCCCTTGCCCTCACGGTTTTGTTTTCGGGAGCTCACGGTGCAACTTCCCAAGGGGTCACCCATCTGGAATTGCACCAGCCTCAACTCGCTTAACTTTGGGGTTCCAATCCCTCCCCAAAGCCACTAAGCTCCCAAAAAGCCTCATGCTAGATAGGTGTGTGCCTACACCTTTAAGACACGCCACCATTCCCTTCCCAGACCATTCCCCCCTCGCAGGAATGTGGGATTGTTCACCGTTCCCTCCAGGACACGGGTCTTACACGTCACCACCTTCAACCTCGCACAGCCGGTCCGGGCCGACCGGTCCGGTCCAACCCCTGCAACTGGACCGGCGTAACCGGTCCAGGCTCATTCCGGCCCAGTTTTTCACCGTTTTCAATCCTAATCAATCCTAACCTTCCTATAATCGTCCTAGGAACCTAACCCAATTAATTAGAACCCATAAAACCCACGAAAATCCACGGTTCAATTTTGAACCTCACGGTTCAATTTTCCTGAAACCTCCCAGGGCTTCCCCGACGTCCAACCACCACCAAAACCTCTCTAACAACTCCCTAGCAACCTATTTAACTCAGACCAATCGTCCAAATCGATCCATAACAACTAGAAATCGAAAATGGATTAAACGGGCAAAACCGATTACCTCGTTCGGGTTTTCTCCTCCGCCGCCCACGGCGGTTTTGCCTGGCCAGCCACCACGTCCAGCCGGTCCTCTCCATCTCTCTGCCCTCTCAGTTATGCTCACAGGTAAAGGGTTTGTGTAACGCCCCGGACGTTCTGAAAATGTAATATTGTAAAATATTGAATAAAATGACGTTTTCACCCCTCTGTTTTGTGTGGTCAATTTGTTGACTTTTTGATCGGGGGGTCGAACGGACGTGGAGTGATGACCGTGACGTAGTTCGGGACGTCACGAGTTCATAGACAGGTGGCACGTTCGATTCGGACGATCAGGGTGAAAGTTATGATGTTCGGAAGTTCAGGGGCATTATCGTAATTGGGCGTTGTTATGGGGAAAAGTTGACTTTTTGTTTGACAATTGATATGCATTTGACTCGAAGACCGTTATGTTCGTCTCGATGCCCTGAGTGCAACGACAGGCGGCACGCTTGAAACGGACATCGGATGACCGAGTTATGGGTCACGGAAGGTGGAGGGCAATTTGGTAATTATTGCACAGAGGGGCATTTTGGTCATTTTCACGGCGGTTACTGTAGCACCACCATGAAAAACAGAGTGCGGCCGTGGAGCTGTGTGCGTGCAATTGTTTATGGCTAAGTGGACTGGTGAGTGGGTTTAGTTTATGAATTTTGAGATTGTGGGAAGCATCCCTGCGTGTCTGGGCAGAGACTGAGTGCACGAGCTGGGTTAAATAATGGCTATGGCTTCTGTGTGCGTGGGAGACATTTTCAAAAAATCTCAGTTGGTCTCCCACGGGTTGCTGGCCGTTTGAATCGATCGACAGAGTAAAGGAGTGAGGAGAGGACTCAGTTGGGTCATTTGGTTCAGTTTAGGAGCTGAGTTGAGAGGAAACCGTGAGTGAAACCGTGAAGAACCATTTTCGGGTTTTTGGGGGGAAAACTCTGAATTCGACTTCTACGGGTTGAGAGACAAACCTAAACACATTGAAGGACTTCTGGGAGTGAAAGGATCATGTTGGTGCAAGTTTTGGGTGAGGACGACCACTGTTGGCCCTAAAACCCAAGTCACTGCACAGGGAGGTACCAGTTGGAGGGAAAAATCTCATTCAATTTCTGGAGCCTGTTGATCGAAACCAAAGGCCGTGTTAGACTTCTGGGGTCACTTTGTGCGCAACCGTGCAAGAATTGAAGGAGGAGGAGGACAGTTTGGCCGGGAACCTGAGTCTCAGTTTCAGGGGAAAACCAGTGCTGAGGACGACGACTTCCAGGTAACGGCGAGCTAAATTGTTAGTGCCATTGTGTTCGTCTAAGTTCCCTTAATCTACAGGTGAAATTAATTTGAGAATGGAGTCAGTTTGGGTGAGTTCTGGGTGACGACCCGTTCGGCTGTTCAAGTCTGGGTTGAAACGGTTTAGGGACAGTCGAGGTTAATAATTAGTACAGACCTGGACTTGATGAGTTAGAGAAGGTAATAGGATTGAAAACGGGAGGAATTGCTTGAGAATTGAACTTGAACTGGTCGGGTTGTGTCGCGGGTGACAGACCCGTTTATCAGGCTATCCGGGTAGGAACGATGACACTGTAGCTTGGCGCGTGGCCTTCACGCGCAAGCGACTTTGGGCGGCGCGTGACGGCGCGTGCGATGTCATCTCCGATTACGGTCAACATGGAAATTGATCCTTTCAGTGTAATTAACATTTTACCTTTAGAGTTCGAATTGTTCGGGAGTCTTTCGGGATAATTTCGGGAACTTGGAAGTTTAGGACCTTAAGGTTTATTTCGCCGAAAAATCCGGGAAAATTAGGAAAAATCCTACGAGCTATTTGAGGATGTTTGTAACCCTTCTTGTACATTTTTACAGGCCCGGACACTTCCGAAGCTACGGAGGAGCGCGCGGGACGCGATTGACGCGTCCTAAAACCGTGAGTGGACCTTTTGATTTCTAAATTGGGCATGCATGACTATTTTGCTTATTTATCTCATGGTTTTACCTATGATTTTATGATGGTGATATGATATATCGGTTTTACATGTTTCCACGTTTTTCGAGATATTTATCATATTTCACGCATTTCGAGATTACGATTTTTGCTATTGCATGCGTGATGATTTTGATGAAGTACCTGGATATGAATATGCATGTTTCGGATTTATGATGTTTGATCACATCGTGAAGTAATTTTTGGAAATTGCATGTGTTGGAATTTGCATGTGAATTCGGACATAAGTCCTGTTATGATGAGAAATGTTTTCGGAATAATGTTGGAAAACGGTTTGTGATGAATCCTGGTGTATTGTGTTTAAAAACGGTTTTGGGTTTAAAGACCCGGTTAATGGTTGGATCTGGTTTTGGGTTTAAAGACCCGGTATGTGATGACGGGGGTGGGCCCGAAAATTGGGTTTAAAGACCCGAATTGAGTTTAAAGACTCGTGAGTTTAAAGACTCGATTATTGTGATACCCCCGAGGCCTATTAATCATGTTTTGAGTTTAAAGACTCGTTGATATCCCGGGAAGGCCTAATGTTGAGTTTAAAGACTCGGATGGATCCAACGGCATAATTGTGGTTATTGATTCACAGTTTACTTGATTTGTGCAATTAACGTTTCAAAATGACGTTTTCCGAAACCTGGCATTATTAAATGGATTTTACATGAATTATGGCGATCCTTTGCAACGTTTTTCATGTGTTTCGGAAAAAGAGTTTTCAAAGGTTAATATGCAAAATTTGAATATTTGGTTATGCATGCGTGTTACAAAACTGGAGGGCGGACCCGATTTCGGAAAAACTGTTTTTCCTGTAAAACTTATGTTTCGGTCCACTCACACTTTGTTGTTTTAAATTCCCTCCAGGTCGTGGTACAAGTGCGGGGGCAAGCGCTGAGGCAGAGGCGGAGGCATAGAGTTTTCCGTTGCGGAGTAGTTAGATAACAGAGTAGGATTTGTTTCTTTAACTTGTTTTGTAATATTATGCTCTGTGAAACTGTGGATTTGACGTCCAGTCGGTTGTAATCGTTTAATCTCCCTGGTCTGACAATGGGTGTGTTGTAATATTAATTAGTTTTCCGGTCTTTTGGATTCGATTGTCAGACGGGAGCAGGATGCTTCCCGATTATCGAGGCGATAATCGGGGTGGGTCCTGTCAGTTTGGATTTTTGGGTGAGAAATGGGATCGGGTTTGTGTTTGGGAACAAAGAAAATGGACGATGCACGGGGATGGGTTTTGGTGCATGAATGGGTGAGGTTGGCCAGTGGATGGGTGACAAGTGTCACTCATCCATTGGTTGCTGAAAAGTAACTGGGCCCACAAAAAACAAAACTTACTTTTTGTCTCGTAGAACGTGTCGCCGGGAATAGTATCCCGAAACTTTCGTGAACCGTAACTTCGCCGTCGAACGTCCAAATTCGACGTGCCGCTTGTCTACGGATTCGTATCGTCCTTATTTACGTAACGGTCTTTGGCCCTCGGCCATCGGACCTCCCAGTCAAAAAGTCAACATTTGACCCCTTTTATCCAAAATTACCAAAATGCCCCTAAACTTCCGAACGTCATATCTTCCTCCCCGAACGTCATATCTTCCTCCTCGAACGTCAGAATTGAACGTGCCACCTGTCTATGAACTCGTGACGTCACGAACTACGTCACGGTCATCGGTCAAAGTCCATTTGACCGCCCAATTGAAAAGTCAACGTTTTGCCACCACTAGGGGCAAAACGGTCATTCCGCATCGTTCGTCCGATTTAGCCTAACTAATCACCGATTAACCTCACTAATTGTGATTAGTCACTAATCTAATCATGGAATTTGGGACGGGTCGTTACACCAAGACAGTGGTACAAAAAGTTTGACGGTTTCATGCACAAGGAAGGTTTCCAGAAGTGTAACGCCGACCACTGTTGCTACTTTAAAAGATATAGGTCCAGTTATATCATTTTACTACTTTATGTTGATGATATGTTAGTAGCAGGTTCAGATATGGATGATATCAGAAGATTGAAGCAGCAATTGTCAAAGGAGTTTGACATGAAGGACTTGGGTCCAGCAAAGAAAATTCTTGGAATGCAAATCACAAGAGATAAGCATAGAGGGATTTTGCAGCTATCTCAGACAGAGTACATCAACCGTGTTTTGCAGAGATTTAACATGGGTGACGCCAAACCAGTCAGCACACCCTTGGCAAGTCACTTTCACTTATCCAATGATCAGTCCCCTCAGACGGAGGAAGAGAGAGATATCATGGCTAAGGTTCCTTACGCCTCAGCCATTGGGAGTTTGATGTACGCGATGGTCTGTACGAGACCAGACATTG
Source organism: Prinsepia uniflora (assembly GCA_032719365.1). Taxonomy (NCBI): domain Eukaryota; kingdom Viridiplantae; phylum Streptophyta; class Magnoliopsida; order Rosales; family Rosaceae; genus Prinsepia; species Prinsepia uniflora. The sequence goes on from CM064862.1 coordinate 71,621,830, forward strand.
GCCATGCAGTGGGAGTTGTTAGCAGGTTTATGTCAAATCCAGGGAAAGCTCATTGGGAAGCAGTAAAGTGGATTTTAAGATATCTACAAGGCACCACAGAGAAATGTTTGTACTTTGGTAAGGGTGATTTAAAAGTACAAGGCTATGTAGACGCAGACTTTGGAGGTGAAGTCGATCACAGAAAAAGCACCACCGATCATATATTCACTGTTGGAAATACAGCTGTTAGTTGGATGTCACAGTTACAGAAGATTGTCATTCTATCCACTACAGAGACTGAGTATGTAGCAGTGACTGAAGCTAGTAAAGAGATGATATGGCTTCAAGGTTTGTTAACAGAGTTGGGATTCAAACAGGAGAAGAATTTTTTGCATAGTGATAGTCAGAGTGCAATACACTTGGCGAAGAATTCAGCATTTCATTCCAAAACCAAGCATATTGGACTTCGTTATCACTTTATCAGATCTTTGTTGGAAGATGTGGTGTTAATACTGGAGAAGATCCAAGGAAGCAAGAATCCAGCGGATATGTTGACAAAGACGGTGGCTATCGACAAACTGAAGTTGTGTTCAACTTCAGTTGGCCTACAAGAGTAACAAGATCGGAAAGATCTGCTGCATATTTCGAGGTGTGAAGACAGATTGAAATTAGTCTTCAAGTGGGAGATTGTCAAAGAAAGCTGCACCAATCTTTGGTCAAAAGGGGAGGGTGCCTAACTTAGGCAATTATCAATGGAGGGGTGCCTAACTTAGGCAACCCATGTTCCTTTTTGAAGCCTATATAAATCCTCATAACTCTCATTTGTAATGCATCCTAGAATTAGAGAATTAGAGAGAGCTTGAGAGAAAAGCTTGAGAGAAAAGCTTAAGAGAAAAGCTTGTGGAAGAATTTTTGTGAGAAAAATTCTTAGTATAATTCGGGGTGGGTTGTGAGTTGTGAGTGTTGTAAACACTTTGTATATTTTCTCCCTTCAGTAAAATGATCTGCAGCATGTCCGGAGACGTAGGCACAATTGGCTGAACTCCGTTATCAAATTTATGTGTCTTATTTCCTTTGTTATTTCGCATTCTCACTAGTCTGGTTTATAGGGAAATCTGCATAATTTCCTAACAAGAACTAACTAAATAAATTTTGTTTCTAATTTGTGTACAAACCAGACATGGCAAATAAAATAGAAAATTTCCCCATTTTATATTCCTCAAAATAGAAAAGCTGTTTGAATCCCCATCAATAGTTTTGCCGCACTAGGGAATTAGAAGTAGTTTTTTAATCTTATGTTTTGTTTTGTTTGAAATCTTATCTTCTCGATCAAAATTCTAAAGGCTTTAAAACTGTACGAGTCCTGATCTGACATCAACACCATAGAAATACTAAAGATCGTTAAACACAAACACCCTGCCCAATGTAGATGGATGCATTTAGGATTTAGGACCCAGCATATAGGATCCTGGTTTATAAATTCAAAGATTCTTCCTTCTTGACTTGGGTTCATTGGATTAGTCATATTATGAGGTCAAATCTCAACTTCATCCTTCAAATTCACTTGGAGTTAATTTGAAGGGTTCCAATTACATAATTGGGAATCAAACTCTCAATATTTTTTCAATATTATCATTATTCTTAAAAGTAAAAATCATTGTCATTGGTCTAAATATTTTCGAATAATTGTAGAGTCCAAGTCAAATTCTATTTTTTGGACACCTTATTAACGAATTAAGACATATCTTGTGATAATGGCTAGGTTTTTGTATTCTTGAGTGTGTATGGATGAACATGACTAGGGGAGGAGAGGAAAAGCGATCTGACTGGCAAAACAACTCAATTCAAGGACAGATACCCAAAATAGTGTGTCTGCCTTGGCAATCCCATTTGCCCATTTGGAGCAAATTTGGATGTTTCTGACCTCATTTCCCAAAATCCCAATTCTCTCTGGCTATCAGTAGCTGTTAGATTTGACAAGGACCCACCAACCTATAACAATACACTTTAATTTATCATCACATTCTCCCTCAAAATAATAAAATAAAATTGTTTTTTACATAATGCATGGCAATATTTCCATAAAAGACATTGCAAGCCCAACTGCACAAGACTGACAAGACCCTGCCTTGCTCCACTGCTTCCTCATCTCCTTATCTCTCCACATACAACCCCAATTTTTTTTTTTTTGAGAGAAATCAGAAACCAAACCAAACCAAGTGTTTTGAACAAAATCATTTGAGTTATGGACACCCATCATAACCAGGAAAAAGCTGTAGCCACCCATCACCACCAGCATGGAGAAGCCGAACGGTTAAAAGTGGAAGCGCCACCACAACAGCCACCACCGCCAGTAATCGCTCCTGCCTCACCACCTTCAGCTTCCTCCTCCCCCTCTCATGAATTCTCCTTCACAATCTCCCTCCACTCATCTTCATCCACGTCATCAGTACTAGACCACCAAGACAATAAATCCAAACCCACCCCTGCTTCTTTCGCCATTGATCTATCCCCTGCTGATGACATTTTCTTCCACGGCCACCTCCTTCCCCTCCAGTTCCTCTCCCAGCTCCCCGTCTCGCCTCGATCATCCACAAACTCTCTCGACAACTTCACTCTTCCAATCCGAGACACTTTCGATGATCAATCTAAAACCCCAGCCAAAGAAATTAGCTCCAGTAAAAAGAATGGCGGTACCAACGGCATTGACGGCGGCAGAGACCTCTTAAAAAACAAAAACAACAGCTGCAGCAGCCTCAACAAGAGAAACCCACTTCAGAGCAGCAAAAATGACGGTAGGGGAAGGCCAAAGTCGAAATCTTTCTCCATTTTCGGGCTCCCAAAATGGCGAAAAGAATGCGAAAACAGAGAAAAGCAAGAGATTAAGGAACAGAGCAAGAACAAAAGGAAGATGAGATTCGACGTGAGCCATATATTGAAGAGGTATGTGAGAATGGTGCGACCTCTGTTGCTGTTTAGAGGGAGAAGCAAAGACAAGCAGGGACAGTTCCGGCGACAAACTTATTCGTTTTCCGGGAATTTAAGGAACGGGTCGCATGATCCGCTGGTGATGAGAGGAGGAAGAAGAAGAACAGGGGAATACTCTGCACCAGCAACCATGAGAACATCTCCGACAAATAGTGGGATTCTCGTCGCAACAAATTCATCAGCTTCTAATAATCCTGCTTCCAATTCTGGAAGTGATAGCACCATGGAAGAGTTGCATGCAGCAATTCAAGCTGCAATTGCTCATTGCAAGGAATCTATTTCTACTGAAGACAACAAGATCAACTGGTAAGACTCTTCGTACACAGAGAATTATGGGCATGTCAAATTTAAGTCTGTATTTAATTGTCTGTTATGAATTTGTATATAATATTTTATAGTGGTAATATTAATTTGATGATTGTGTATTAATTGAGTTATTTCTGTATATAAGTTTCATCAAGAACTGGACCTTCAAAGGTTTTGAAGAGAAAAAAAATGTAATTATTAATGATGTAAATCATGTAATATATGATATGATAAGAGTATAAAATCCAGCACACGAGGATGCATTAGGGAAAGACGGACATGAATGAAAGATGAGTTTCCTAGTCCCTACAAGAAACAGGTAATCAGAAAGAACTCACACCTTTTTTCTCATTAAGGAGTACTCAAACAGATTGTAGGGGCAATGAGGCATGTGATGACTGTATTTTTGGAACGAAAATTCTGTATGCACCAGTTATATATTTGATAAAGGATAATAATTGTATGATGGTACCTGCTTGTATCATTCTTCTTTATACTAATATTATAATTGCAACTGTTCATTCTCTAAATTATCATGTCAAGATCATTTCCGTAAAAAATTACAAATATTATAATTACATGATGTTACCTCCTTGTATCATTCTTCTTTATACTAATACTATATTTAGCCATATATATATATATATATATATCAATTACTAAATCATCATGTCAATATCATATCTATAAAAAAATCAACAAATTTGGAGATTGTTTAATCATTCATATATATCAACTAAATAAATGGTTTACCATGAGAATTTTAATTTTTACTAAAACTGTTGATTTATCTGCTATCTATATATGTGTGTGACCTCCAATCTTGTTGATTTTTACAAAACTGATTTTGATATGATGATTTAAAAAATAAACGGTTTCGATTATAATATACATACAAAAACAATTTAATAAATCGAAAGCGTGATATGATGAGATACCAACAAGGCGAGATGCAAGTATTTTACTTTAACAAATATATTTTTATCTTTTAACTTGAAATATAAGATAGAATTTGTTCATGATTTAGGAATAGGGCCTCATAGGGCACTAAGTAAAATTATGATAGAAGATAACATTAATGTATACAATTGAGTGTTGAAATCATTTTGGACTAGATTTAATTGGTGATATAAACCAAGCTCAAGTCCAACAAACAGGCTCAAGCGCAACCTAGAACTAAGCCACAAGTCAAATGTGCCCAATAAGGACTAATAGCATACTGACATGTGGACGCATATCCACTATTCACTAGGATGTTATGTAACGCCCCGGAAATTCGAGGATTTTAATATTGTAAATTATTGAATGAATTGACGTTTCTACCCTTGTGAATTGTATGGTCAAATTGTTGACTTTTTGACTGGTAGGTCAAACGGACTTTGACCGAAGACCGTGACGTAGTTCGGGACGTCACGAGTCCATTGACAGGTGGCACGTCAGATTCCGACGATCGGAGAAAAAGTTATGACTATCGGAAGTTCGGGGGCATTTTCGTAATTCGGACGAAAAGGGGAAAAATGTTGACTTTTTGTTTGACAACTGATTTTCACACGATTCGAGGACCGTTAGGTAGGTCTCGATGCCCTGAGTCCGTAGACAGGCGACACGCTGAAATCGAACATCGGATGGTTGAGTTACGGGTCTGGAAAGTGAAGGGCATTTTGGTAATTTTGAACAGAAGGACATTTTGGTCATTTTGAACAGAAGGGCATTTTGGTCATTTTACAGGCCAGTTATGTAGCAGCCGTGGGAAAACAGGGAATCTTCGCTGTACTTGGTGGTTCTGAGCAGCCTAATTGTTTAAACTTGTAATGAACTGGAAAAGGGGAATTGTTTAAGCCTTTAAGGCAGTAGAACGTGGGCTAAATCATTCATCAAGCATGGGCACCATTTTTAATCAAAGATTGGACCTTTGCGGGAAACATTTTCTCAGTGGCCAGGATGGACTTCCACGAGCTTTTGGGGTGGCACAGGTTGATAACAGAGTGGGAATTTGAGTGAACTTCACTCTGCAGGACTAAGGGTCGAGTGATAGAGAGAAAAACCAGTGAAAACCCATTTCTGGAAAATTGGAGAGAAAATCGGGTTTCAATTTCTGGAGCTTGTTGGACCAAACCAAGGCCTGGTTTAGTCTTCTGGGAGTGTTTGGAACTCAAACACATCAAAATCGAAGTGAACCAGCCACGGTTGAGCTGGGACTGAGGCCACTGTTTTCAGGGAAGTTGCAGAGCTTGGGACGACGACTTCCAGGTACCTTCTTGTCCAATTAATAGTTCAGTTTGGTTAGTTTTATCCCTAGGATGCTTACTGTGAAGTTAATTAGATAATGGTTTGGAAATCAGCAAGTTGTGGTGATCGACCCGTTTGGGTGATCACGGGTCGTAGGTCAGATTATGGAACTATTGAGGTTAATTAAGGACATGGAATTTTAATTAGATGGTTAAGGAAGATTGTAGGATGAAAAACGATTGAAATCGAGTAGGAATTTATGGGTAATTATCCAGGTCAAGCAGCGGGTGGCAGACCCGTATTGCAGGCAAACGGGTGAAGGGGATGACACTGTAGCAGCTACAATGTCAGGTGCGTGACTTCCATGCGCAGCCACTTTGGGCGGCGCGTGAGGGCGCGTTGAGGCTTATCTCCGATCACGATCAACATGAATTTTTATCCTCTCATCATTCTGAACATTTTCTGTTAAATAACCAAGTTGATCCGAGATAGTTAAGTGGGTCAGATTAGGGCCGGTTGTCTCGGGAAGCGTGTTCCGACGGCTTCCCCAAGCCGGTTTCTGTTTCGGACTTTTTGGATGAATGTTAAGGACTTGTGGTGACCCTTACATGTGATTTGGAATGACAGGAATCGTACGATAATCTCGGAACAAGTTCGTACACGCAGTTCGCAGCGGGATCGTACTGTGAGTGAGCCCGATTTCATTAAACCCTTGCATGCATAAATGTTTTCTGATTTACTCATATATACACATGCTGGAATCAAGTAATGGTTTTGATGATCTTGAAATTATGGTTATGGCACGTTTTATGATGTTTGGGCTTGAGACCCGTCTGGTGAAATTTAAAAATGGTTTTGGATTTTATACATATATATATATATATATATATGCATGTGGATATCGATGACTATTTTTGGTACTGCACTGTATAGATCCACTTGTGTGACACTGTCTCCTCCGGAGGTGGTACCTCGGAGCGGTCACGGTGCATTGCCTGTAAGGGGCCATTCTACGGAGGAACCGGACGGTAGAATGACCCAGGAACAGGATTACTATGATTGGACGTCGAGCGTCTGGGACGCTAGGCATCTGGGATGCCGTACCCGGACTGGGTTCAGGGATTGGACTCAGGATTGAGACCCTGAGTGGCACGCGTAGCCTTGAGACTGTGACCTTATTGGACGTCAAGGACGTCAGACATCTGGGATGTTAGGATTGGAGTGTATAGTGCAGTGGTTGTGGTTATGTTTATGGTTTTATTATATGCCTTATGGTTTATTTTATATGATTTATGGTTTTAAATGCTGATGCATGCATGTTTGGAAAACGGAGGGGTAAAAATTATATGTTTTACTTATTAAACTGTTTTTATAAACTTAGAGTTTCGGCCCACTCACCCTTAATGTTTTGGTAACCCCTCCAGGCTGTGCTACTGAGGTAGAGGAGGATTCTGAGGTTGAGGCATAGATCTACTTCTGCGTACCTGAACCCCTGTTGGGTTGGTTGACCCGCAGGATTAATGTAGAGTCGTGCTCGGAACTTATAATTTTGGACTTTATCCCTTATCTGTCATCTGTTAAATTTCGGATTTGATGTATAACTTTAATTTGGTTATTTATGCATTTGAACTTTTGAGGTCAAATTTGGAAGGTTGGTTCGGGTGTCAGACGGGAGCAGGGCACGTCCCCTTGTGGTTCCCGTGGGATCGGGGCAGGTCATGTCATGTTACGTGTTAGAATCACAACAGAAGTACATTTATTTCACATCAAAACTATTCATTTAGCCTCACTCAGTCACTAATACATCAGTGAGACATTTCCCAAATAAGTAACTAAAATTCATTTATTACTATTACTCTGTCGATATTACTATTTTATTTATCACATACTTCTTACGAATTCAGACCAAACACTGACTTGAGTTTAGAGACCTTTAGATTGGCACTACACTAGTGCTTATCTTTAACTGGGGATCAACTACTATTCCTTTTACATGTCTTTTGAAGAGCACGTGGCACACACTAAGTGGACTGATTACAATCCTTACGTTGGTATATTATGTGCATCAACCGAATAGCACGTGGCACACACTAAGTGGACCGAGCACAACCCCTAAGTTCGTACATTTGGTGTATCAACAAAGCGAATGGCTACTTATTTTGTGTGTCAACAAACCTAATGACTACTATTTTTTGTGATAATTAGAATGTCATATTACATTAGTCGCGTTAGTTTGAATTTTCGTTAATTTGTGTGTTCGACTGATAAAATTGCTAGTAAAGTTGCTCGTACCTTTGAATCCTACCAAATCGAAAGCCACCCAACTACTTGAAAGTGCATTGCTTTTGTTCTTTATAATCATTTTAATCCTAGAAAAAGAGAGTGGGAACAACGACAAAAACCCTTTTTTCTTTTCCAAATGGAAGTTGCACACATTTATACGAGTGGAGTGTGTGTCGGTGCACACTAAGGTCAAGAAGCTCATGGCTGGCTTCTGCTTCAGGTGGGTGTCATAAGTAATTTCAAAAGCATCAGATTTGACCAAGGAAGGAGAAGACAACATAAAAGTGTATTTTGCTGTTGGGCTCAAGGAGAAGGAGAGACCTTAAATCTCATGATTAATTCTCCATCAATTTATGTTCAAAAGATGCAACTTATATTTTGTTTGTAAACTACTTTTATTAGCCAACAAAAGCTAGCCTCAATCGCCATTATTGGAGAATTTGATGGATTACAGCTCAATACTAATAGTAGGAGTAAGTTTTACGTATATCTCAAATACTGCGACTTCTTGTTACTTTCGTATTTATATTATAACGCATGCTTTATAATATTACGTGTCGATATATTTGAAAAAAAGTAAAAAAGTTCTCCTATAAAAGTTTGTAGCTTAAAACTTAGATTTTAGATGCATTTTACAAGCAACATCCAACTAAGAATCAGGATAGTTCAGTGATTTGAACCCACATGAATCCATCTTATGATATGAAGCAAATTAGCGCCGCGCAATCGCATGTGGCAGCGGGCTGCTGTTCCTCTTTCTTGCTTAAAGTAGGAAAACTATTTCATGGGTCTAGGTCAGAATGTCATGTAATGCCGTAGTTATAAATTGATGTTAAAAGAAATATGTCTTTAAGTAATATTAAAGGTGTATTTTGGCCCAATTGTTTTGAAATTCGTTGTTCAATTTCTGTTCTACAAGAACTTAATATTAGGAATGAGACAATAATATAAGGATAATCATAATGCAAGGACAAATACAAAATACCCAATAATTTATTGTCGTATTGTCACATAATGTTTGAGTACATCATGTGATATTATCAAATGTTTTTACTTTGTAACAAGTATACCTATTCATCAACATTGAAGTGTTTACGTCTATCAAATGTCAACCATGTTAGCCAATCAATTCACCTAACATAATTATAGAAAAAATATCACATTTTGTAATTTGTGTTTCACATAATCATAGAAAAAATACGACATCCTCGTCCAAAAATGAAAACGACGAGGCCTGCTTGGGCAATTCTTAATAGAGTGAGGCCCATTTTGGTCAATCTTAGGTTGGAGTCGGCCCAATGTATTAGTGACGAGTTCGATATACCAACGTAAGCTCCACAGGCCCAAGAGAAACGGTCCAAACACATACATGCTCTTATTGGTGCAGCAAGGCAGAAATATTAGGTCCTATCCGACCACGTAAATTATCCTATTAACCTATCAAAATAGAGAACCCTCTGCATTATTTTGTGGTCAACGCCGTCCAACTGCCAGTCATGTGCAACAGCTACGATATGTGTTGTGATCAGCTCAAATCCGATATGTGTTGTGATCAGCTCAAATATGCTGTCTGTTGTCTTCAAAATATCTGTCAATTGACTTTCAATCCTGTCCCTAAACTTTTTGATCCATGTGTAGGCTAATAACATATTTTATAGTTCCATCGGGATTTTATAAATGACTAAATTTATTTTTTTCCCTTTTATAAATTAAAAATTTGGAATTGAAAAATTCAAGATTTGTTGTTGGGTCTGTTTTTTTTTTTAATCAAGCAAATAAGTATTTCATTAATAAGTAAACATTATAAAACAATGAAAACTCACAAATAAAAAGACTTAAAATGGACATAAACATATACACAAATAACACCAAATTCATGTGCATACAAGTCCAATAACACAAACTTAAAACAACCCAAAAGTAACCATAGATATAAAATATGGAAAACAGTCATCACCCAATCCGCCGCCATAAACCGCTCCATGAGTCATCGCGAACCAACAAACACAAAACCACCATAAAGTAAGGAAAGCGAAAGTGAAACCGAAGAAATCAGCGAAAAATGAGGGTGAGCATGTCACCCATGCTAGAAGCGTTTCCATAATCCATTCGACAAGTGCATAAAGCACTTTGAAAACAATTCAATGCCAAAATAACCACTGAGTTGATAGATGGACTTCGATGGCAGAATGTTCAAGGTTCATCGCCTCCAAGGTCATTGGATGGGGGGAAGAGGAAGAGATTGAGGCATGATGGAAGGGAGCTGAAGTGGAGGTGAGAAAATAAGTCTATGAGGACTTCTAAAGTCTCCAAGGGAGGAGAGGGAAAGCTTCCACAGTGGGAAGGGCCGAAAAAGCGCCACAAAGGGCGGAAGACATAGCCCAATTAAAAGGGGCTGCTAAAATTAACTAGCAGAAAACCAAATAAAACTCAGCGAAAAAAACAGAAAAAAGCGCGTAGAACAACGAGCAGCAAAGCAATGAGCTCTATCGAAAGAAGATCTGAAATCACCCACGAGCAGCACCAAACAACAATGCGACGAGCACCAAACGAGCAGTAAAGTGACCAGCACGACCACTACAGAGCGATGAGCACCACTACAGCAAAGCGACGAGCACCACCACAGCAGAGCAACGAGTACCACCACAAAAAAAAAACAGGAAGATCCGAAGCCACCCACCACCGCTGCAGAAGAAACCCACCGCAGGAAAGCGAGGTAATCTGTAGACGAGGCCTCGGAGCTATCTTGCGGTTATGTAGGCGGTGCCAAAGAGACGACATGCGGAAACCAGCAATGATGGGCAGAAAAGAAGAGGAACTGCAGCGATGCAAAAATAGGATGCTTCAGTGGACGTGGGCTGCTGTAGAGGGATGACGAAGAGGAGAGAGACTAGACCACGACCGTCAGCCTCCTAACCCTTCCAGAACACACCACAAATCGGATCCTAGAAAGGGAAACAACAATAATGATGTCCGAACCAAAGGGGAGAAACATGGGAGGCAAGGAATGGAGAGAGGAAGGGAAGGAGATATGATAAACTAGAAGAGAAAAATTGGGGGGAGGGGGACCAGTCTAACCACCCAGATCCCAAGGAAACATAAATTGGAATGAAAAGACGATTTTACCCTTGGAAAAGTTAAAGGGTTAACTTTTGTTGTCCAAAGTCAAAATGTTGACTTTTTGGTCGGGACCTCGTTTAGGCGATTCGAGAAGGCTGATACGAAGATCCCACGATCCTGAGTTCGTAGACAGGTAGCACGCTTGAATAAGAGATTGAATGAGAGAGTTATGGGTAAAAAAATGGTGAGGGGCATTTTGGTAATTTTTCCCACCAAGGATATTTTGGTCATTTTACCCCAATGACCATTGGGGACTTGCCATGTGTCACCCTTCTAGAAATGTCTGATATTTTGGCTTCCCTTACCGACTTGCTACCTATATATTGATGTGGGTAGAACTGGATTGATTGTGTGTGTGCTGGGCATGGTTTTGGTGGCCATGGGGCGAAACCATGGATGTGTGATGATCGTGAGAGGAAAACATGGAGAAGTGAGGGGAAAAGCCAGGGAGTGAAGGAGAAAAGAAAGAGAAGGAGAAAGGGAAGGTATGTAATGACCCGTCCCGAATATCGGGATTGAATATTAATTAATTATGGTTTAGAATGACTAATCGGGGATTAGTTGAGTGAAATCGGACGAAACGTGCAAAATGACCGTTTTGCCCCTGGCGTGGGCAAAATGTTGACTTTTAGTTCGGGCGGTCAAACGGACTTTGACCGATGACTGTGACGTAGTTCGGGACGTCACGAGTTCATTGACAGGTGGCACGTTCGATTCCGAAATTCGAGGAGAAAGTTATGATGTTCGGAAATTGAGGGGTATTTTGGTAATTTGGCATATTAGGGGCCAAATGTTGACTTTTTGATCGGGAGGTTTGATGGACAAGGGCCAAGGACCGTTACGTAGGTCTCGTCGATACGAATCCAACGACAGGCGGCATGCCGAAATCGGAGATTCGACGACGAAGTTATAGTCACGGGAACAGACTTGATTAACCAAACGAACCGGGATTAAAATAATATTTTAATATGAACAGTACCCGGTGACTGAACACACTTGGATGAGTGACAAGTGTCACTCATCCCCTAAATTCAGGCATGAAACCAGATCCATGTTTTTAGGGAGACCTCATGATGATGTTTTATCCTAATTTCCATTAATCTCCCATATTTTCTTCAACCGTGTACAACCCACAAATCAGTTTTCTCCCAACCTCCATTTCTCTTCCATTTCTGAACCAGAGAGTGAGCAATTGAGAGATTATTGAGATTGAATTCAACTGGGTAATCACGAGAGATTGACAGAGTGAGAGGAACTGGAATTCGGGTTTTAGAAAATTTGGGGGGAAAATCGAATTAGTAGAATTGAGCCGTGAGGAGTGGAATTGAAGCTCGAGTTAGCTTCCTGCGATCAGTACGAGTTGATCCACGTCAAGAACGGAAGAAATTGAGGCCCAATTGGCTCTGAACGGGCCTGGTAACAGAGAGCTTGAGTCGAGGTTGAGTCGTGATCATTGAGTGATCAAACGACGCAATTGATGAAGGGAAACTGTTTCTCTTAGTCCATTGAAGCTTCTTGATGAATCAATTTAAGGAAAACGCTTGAAACTGACGACTTCGAAGATGAACAGTGTTTGGGGTGTTCTTCGAATGTTCATCTTTGATCGTGAGGATTGAGGTAATGTTTCATGTAATTAATGTTACAGAACTCTAATTGAACTTAATTAGAAACTAATTGAATGTCCAATTGTTGAATTTGGTGTCGAATTGGCAGAGAACCAACCGGGTCTGTTCGCGGGTTAAATAACCCGTTTACCAGACAAACGGGTATGAACGACGACACTGTAGCTGGCGCGTGGGTTTCACGTGCAGCCACTCACGGCGGCGCGTGAGGGCGCGTCCGGCCTAGTCTCAAGGTGAGGTCAACATGACTTTTGATCCTCTCAGTGTAACGAACATTTTGACGTTGATTTCGAGGAAATCGGATATTGTTTCGATAATGTTCCGCGTATCTGAAGTTTTGTTTTACGAGTTAAATACGTATTTAAATTCCGGAAAAATTGGGGAAAATTATATGATGTATTTTGAGATGTTAGTAACCCTCTTTAATGATTTTGGACAGGAGTTGTGATTTTCAGATTTTACGGAAAAACGTGCAGCTCGGAAACGAACCTTTTTGGACGGTGTGTGTGAGTGGAATTTGTTTTCTAACCGTGATGCATGCATATATGATTTAAATGCCGTATTATATGATTTTATATGCTTGAGCCTGATTTATGTTTCAATCCGGTAATTTCTCGGTTTTATGATTATTATATTGTTATTTTGGGCAATTTTCGAGAAATTACGAAATTTGGTAAAAATGATGTTTGGACTTGGTTTATGAGTCCGGGATTGAAATTGATTGAAAATAATGTTTGGAGTCGGATTATTGAGTCATGGATTGAAAAATGATGTGGTGACTCGGGAATGAGTCAAGGGTCAATTTCGTGGATTTACGTGAAAATGGCAACGGAGGTTGCAACGCATGGATTTGCGTGATAATGTTATTTTGGGCATGAGAACCCAAGTGAATAGTGATTTTGACTCGGATTTGGAGTCACTTGTGAAATTGTGAAATTAATGATTTATGGGGATTTTATGATTATTTTAATCAGTCTTTCGGGCACGTTTTACGAGGAACGTGAAAATGATGTTTTGGGCTAGGCCCGGAGTTTAAATGATTTCTAAATGGTATTTTATTGAATTAAAAGGTGATTTTAAAGAAGTACGTGTAAATGGTATTTTGGGCTTGAGACCCAGTCGGGGATGATCTGGACGTTGTATGGAGTCAAGATTTGATTGAAATGTTTTGGGATGTAATTCCCGAGATGGTTTATATTGTGATTGTGATATTCCCAGACGGTCGGAGCTTGGGGGGATTACCCAGACGACCGGAGCTTGGGGGCTGTGATTGTAGGATCGGGAGTTGATCCTATGATAGTCAGCTTCTCGGATGAGACTGAGCCTGGATGTACCACTCGGAGGTGTCTGAACCTGGGGATGTGTTCGCCCAGAGGTGACTGAGCCCGAGGGGGGTTGAGCCCAAAGGTGTCTGTTCCCGAGAGTGTGACTGGATATTGGCCTACGCGTAGTGCAGCACTTGTGAGTAGTGCAGTTTGATTGATTGTGCACTGGTGAGTAGTGCAGATGTGATTTGTGATATTTTGTGCACTTGTGAGTAGTGCGGATTGATTGGATTGATATATTTATTGTGCACTGGTTATTAGTGCTGATTGATGTTATTTGTGATAACGTACTGGTATTGAGTACGAGTTTTTGGTCTTTGTGGCCAGTGATCATGTTTTCACATATGTTGGCCTGAGAGCCGGGATTTGATGTTTTATAACATGAACTGATTTGGTGAACATGAGTTTTATGGACCATGGGAAAATATGTTTTGATTTTATCGGTCCACTGTTCATACTTAAATGATTTCATACTATTACTTATGTTTTACAATATGCATACAAGTTTGTGAAAACTGGAGGGTAAGAATGTATTTTGGCAAATGTTTTTATAAGAGGTCATTTTTGTCCACTTACACCTTTTCTGTTTTATTGACCCTTCAGGTCGTGGCGCGATGATCGAGGCTATTTGAGAGATGGAGGTATGAGCGGGCACAGGCGCAAATATCCCTTGTCTGGCAGGTGCTGAAGGGTAGTTTCAGACTTTCAGTTGACTTGTCAGGCGGGAGCAGGACCGGGCACGGTTAACTTTGTCCTTCGGGGACGGGTCCTGTCAAGGTAGGAGGATGAGATTTCTATTAAAGTCGTGAGAAGAAAGGGAAGGAAAAGACGGGTTAGAACAAGGAACCCGTGAGCTCAAGAATCAGGTTTCGAGTCTTGGGCCAAGAACAGTGGTGGTGAGCAGCCCAGCGTCCTTCTGGAGTCTCTGCGATCTTTCTGAGCTCAAGACGGGGGAGGTTTGAACACTGGATCATTGTGACAGAAGCTGGTAACCATGGCCGTGAGCAAGGATTGAAATATCGATATCGACGGATATATCACTCGCCGAATTTACGGATATCTCGCCCCAAATATCGATATCGTTTACAGTTAATAAAAATGACAAAAATTGGGTCCAAATGACGGAAATTTGGAATGAAACTTTGGGAAAAACTTAAGTACCCAATAATGGTTATATAGGACTAATAAAAACTATAAAATGACTTTGATATAATAAATATATGATGAATCATATGATAGAATATAGGTCTGCCGACCACTAACAGTATAAAATCTTAAAGATAAACTTAAATTAAAACATAATTATATTAATAATATTGCATTAAAAATATTGTATACATTGAACTTGATAAAAAACAAGTAGAGTGTCGACCAGTTTGAAAATTAGATTGGTCTTGATCTACCAAGACACAAAAGTTTTGCCAACTAATGCTATTTGACCAAAAGGAAATGTATTGTTGGACAAAGTATTCATATATCTCATTTGAATGACCTACTTTTCCTCCATAGATAGGGTAGTTCGAATTTGCCCAACTAACTTCTCCATAATCTTCATTGAGATGAGGATCTTCATAGCCTTTGTTGACACCATATCTGACCAGACCCACTGTGCCGTATACTTAAAACCCAGACTACGTTCAAGGCCCAAAACTACCGTACTTACACAGCCCTAACACCGGGCCCAATGCGAGATGCCACGTGAAAGTCTATCCACCCTCGATCTACGTAACATGTGAGGAGCATTTGTCCCACATCGAAACTATAGGAATTGAATATCCTACCTACCCAAACATAAGGGGTACATATTTCCCAATAAAGGTAACTAATATTTACTATTCACAATTACTCTGCCAAACTTATCGTTTACTATTTCCTCTTACGAACAAAGTAACTGACTTGACCGTTGGAGAACCTTAGGCTGGCACCACACCGGTGCCCGTACTAATGGAGAACCCGCGATCCACTTAAGTTGACATGTTACGAGGAAGGACACGCGTCATCCGGTGATTGGGCAACGAGTAATCGACAGTTGGAACATTTAACGCTTCAACAGTTTGGCGCAGTCTGTGGGAAACTGATTAAGTTTACCTACGCTCAATCAGACCGAGTTAAGACTCATCCACTTATTACGACAAGAGAGCACTCGTCAACACTGAATATGCAGGGCAAGCACGATCTCGGTGAAATCACACCCAGGCAAGGCCCCAGAACAATGAGAGACCCCTCTCCTAACTTTTTACAGATAATCAAGAGACTCCAGAGTGACATGGCCGAGGTCAAAACTAAGGGTACCCAGGTCAAGTCGAGATGTCAGGCACTCCACGATCGGTACACTGAGGTGGCCGAACAGCTACGGGTAGCGCAGGCAGAACTCGCTACCCACCGAGCTTGAGTCGGTAAGACTGAGGCCGATAAGGTGGTGGCCGAGTGCGCCGAACGTGCTGAAAAAAATCACCGACTGGCGGGAAAAGAAAAAGATCACACGACCGCCGAGCCACATAAAGGTAGGCAAGCGGACCCCGAGCCAAGAAAGAAACACGCTCAGATGTTGATCATCCCCGGCAGCCAGCCCGGCGACACCAGGATTTACCGAGATGCCCGCGACGCCCTAAGCGAGGGAGGGGGACAGAATCGGTCGGTCAATGACCACCAGTCGCACCGACCCGACCCTTGTCCAGAAGTAGGAAAAAGACATCACCACCGAGCACACATCATTGCTTGATGGTCCCGTCCAGGCGACAGCCGCGGAACTTTTTCAACGGGAGACCCCATCCCCGTCACCGACTCATCCCTGGAGGCCAAGAGTACAACCAAGTTGACTCGGCATCTGGGCCACAGGACCGACCACTCGCACCAAGAGAGGCAAACAATAAGGTCCTCTGGCAATGACACCGAGCGGTCAACCCAACTCGGCCTTGCTCACCGTCCTCTCCCTGAACCAACCCGCCGACGGAGTACCGACCGGTCAGGGCAGGACGGCCAACAGAACGTTAAATCTCAAGAACCACCCCGCCCGAGGGACACTGAGCGGTCAAGGCTGGTCCATCACAGGGGAAGTGGATCCCGAAACTTGCCCAACCAGAGCCCGTCGAGCGGGAAGGACGCCGACAAATCATGTGGGATCGTCCATGACCGTGCACCCAGGGATACTCGGCGGATCGAATAAAAAGACCGAGGGGCCACCTTGTAACAACCCGTACCTTCAGGAAGGGTATAAATGTAATTTTTGTAAAGTTTTGTATAAAAGGACAATTTTGCCCTTGTGAATAGTGCATCAAATGTTGACTTTTGATTAACCAGTTAGGTGAGTGTTGACCATTGACCGTGACGTAGTTTAGGACGTCACGAGTCCGTAGACAGGTGGCAGGTTCAATTCGGACAATCGGAGAAAAAGTTATGACGTAGTTTGACTATTAGAGGAAAATGTTGATTTTTTAGTGGACTTGTGATTTTCTCGTAGACTGAGGACCGTTAGATAGGTCTCGACGTCCTGAGTACAACGACAGGCGGCACGCTGTCATCGGACGTCGGATGAAATAGTTACGGGTCTGAGAAGTTCAAGGGTAAAAAGGTAATTTTAACACTAGGGGCATTTTAGTCTTTTTCCCTTCAGCCTAATCAGATCAGAACAAGTGGCAATAGTGGAGTGGGATATTTTGTGCTGGACCAAGGGAAGGTGGACACGCGTGGGTGGCTGGATGGTTCTAGGACGGTCTCAAATACACACGGCCACAATTTGTGTGATTTTGAACCGTGTATTTGACTGTGAGCAACAGAAAACAGAGAGGAAGAGTTTGAGAGAACTTGATCGATTCAGTGCAAGGGTGAGTGAGTTGATGACTTGTGAGAGTGTTAGAGAGACGAGGGTGAGCTACTGATCGTGTTTTGGAGCTGAAATCGTGCACGGGGACACGGCGGTGGACGGTTGATTTTCTGAGGAAACAGAGAGGCGGTGGCCCTGTGGCGGTGGTTGTGCCGTGTGGTGGCTCAAACCAAGGCAATAGGAGACTCAGGAGCTTGCAGGGGACTCAACGAACACTGTAGTACGCGGCGGTGCACACGGCGGAGACAGAATCGAAGGACGGGAGACGCTTGAGACGGTCGAGGAGCGCGCGGAGCGCGATTGAATCGTTCAGCTTCGTGAGTGGACTCTTTCTTTCTTTACGAGCATGCCTAACTGTTTTATTGATGTTTTATGATATTAAATATGTTTTTATGCTTCTTGATGATGATTATATGTGGTTGGTATGTTTGCACATTTTTCGAGACATTGTCAGGATTTTGCACGTTTTTCGAGAAAAGCTGAATTTCGGATTTTGATGCCATACTTAGGGATTTCAATCTATAATTGTTTTCTGATGATGATAAATGAATTATGAAACATGATTTGTGATTAAGCGCGGGTTTTGGTTTAAAGGTGGATTTCCGGATTTGGGTTCGGAATGACGGTTCTGAACGCCGGAAGGGCTTCGAACCGGGGATTTCGAATTCGAGTTTGGCTACGGATTTAGAAATGGTTTTACATTGAATTTGGATTGGATTTGCTGGATCTGGATATGGGTTTAAAGACCCGGATGTTCTTATTGACGGGGGACGGGCCCGGATTGAGTTTAAAGATTCGGGAGTTTAAAGACTCGGATATTTACGATATTACCCCCGTAGGCCTATTGAGTTTAAAGACTCGGGAGTTTAAAGACTCGGAATTACATTTGAGGCCTGGTTGAGTTTAAAGACTCGGATAGACCCAGCAGTTTGATCGTAAAATGATGATTTGATATTCACGATTTATGATGCGGTTTCATGATGCTTTTGATATGATTTTTATACCCGTTTTATAGTGTTTCTGTTTCTTATGATGTTTTATGTTGTGGTTTTTCTGATACGTAGTTGGGCATGCATGTTTTCAAAACGGAGGGAACAAATATTATTATTATTTTTCCTTAACCCTGATTTGATGATAAACTGTTTTTGAAACTTTTATTTATTCTAGTCCACTCACACTTTTTGGTTTAAATTTTCCCTCCAGGTCATGGTGATAGCGTTGGGGTGAACGTTGAGGCAGGAATCGAGGCATAAAGCTTACGACGTTCTTCCGTTGCGAGACTAGCATAGTAGGATTTTGTGCCCATTTTGTAGAACTATGCTCTGACTTACAGTTGTATTATATTTTACTCCTTCGTCTAATAATTATGCTTATAGTAGTGTTGAGGTTATTTTGGTCTTTGGGTGTGATTGTCAAACGGGAGCAGGGTTCGTCCTGGATATCGAGGTGATATTTGGGACGGGTCCTGACACACCCAGCAGTCCAGAATCGACTCACTCGTCCAGAACCTAATGGACCGAGTCTAGACACTCGAAGCCGGGATGGCTCGGGTAGCAAGACCCGCCTGGTCAAAAACCAATCCGGGCCCCTTTATAGAAAGAATCAACCAGTTCAGGATCAATCACGAGATAAAGCCCATGAAAATCCCCCTTTACACCGGGAAGGACGAACCATGGAATCACCTGAACAATTTCTACTCAACCATTGCCCTTAAAAACCTCGCGGATGAAGAACAGTACCTCATCTTCAGTTCCACACTGACCGAAGCTGCGATCAATTGGTTCTACAAGTTGGAATCCGAGTGCATCGACTCTTTTGAACAGCTCACCTCCATCTTCATGAACCAGTTCATGATCCAGACTGACCGTCTATCTTCGGCCGAGGACCTTTTCCAGCTTAAACAAGGTGAACACGAATCGTTGTAGTGGTAAGCAGCAAGGTTCAGTCACGAATACTCTCAGTGCTCGGAGACGGATGACCGGGCAGCTTTTACGGCCTTCAAGGATGGCCTCCGAGACTCCCCCTTCAGGTACGTAGCTCACACCCAAGGCTGGACAACTTACAATGAAATTATGAAACAGACGGCGGTCCACGCCAAGGCTGAAACACTGAGCCAAAAGTCCAACGCAGCCAATGTCTATCAACCTCCCCAAGCTGACTCGGTAAAAACATACATACCGAGCATCCCGGATCAGCAAGGCTCAGTGCAGCGCCCACTGGAGCAGGGACAACAAAGCTATGGGGGAAAACGGAAAGACTACCCCCATAACAACAACCTGTATAGCCCCGGAAAGAAGGGTATGAACCCGAATCACCAAGAAAGACAGCAAGGGGAGCGGTCAAACAACGGGGAAAAGTGAGTTCCTCGGTCCAAGTACGAGACCTACACCATCCTTAATACTCCTTATGAGAACATCCTCCTCAACATGGAGCATATGATCCCGAAGTCTACTTGGGCGCCAGCAAAGGGCAAGCTTGGCAAAGACACATGAATTTACTGTAAGACCTGTGTCCTGGAGGGAACGGTGAACGATCCCACATTCCTGCGAGGGGGAATGGTCTGGGAGAAGATGGTGGTGTGCCTTAAAGGTGTAGGCACACACCTATCTAGCACTAGGCCTTTTGGGAGCTCAAGTGGCTTTGGGGGGGATTGGAACCCCAAAGTTAAGCGAGTTGAGGGTGGTACAATTCCATGATGGGTGACCCCCTGGGAAGTTGCACCATGAGCTCCCGAAAACAAAACTGTGAGGGCGAGGCCCAAAGTGGACAATATGGTGCTAGATGAGTTGGGTCCTAACCGAGGAGGGTCGGGTCTTGACATTTACTGCAAATACCACAAGTACACCAATGTGTTGCATTCCGGGATCTGGTGGAGGCTCTGGCCCGAGATGGAAAGATCAACCAATTTCTCCAGCACACACTGGGCCGTATACTTAAAACCCAGACTCCGTTCAAGGCCCAAAACTACCGTACTTACACAGCCCTAACACCGAGCCCAATGCGGGATGCCACGTGGAAGTCTATCCACCCTCGATCTACGTAACATGTGTTAGCACGTAAACCGAGGAGCATTTGTCCCACATTGAAACTATGGGAATTGAATATCCTACCTACCCATACATAAGGGGTACACATTTCCCAATAAAGGTAACTAATATTTACTATTCACAATTACTCTGCCAAACTTACCGTTTACTATTTTCTCTTACGAACAAAGTAACTGATTTGACCGTCGGAGAACCTTAAGCCGGCACCACACCGGTGCCCGTACTAACGAAGAACCCGCGATCCACTTAATTTGACAGGTTACGAGGAAGGACACGCGTCATCCGGTGATCGGGCAATGAGTAATCGACAGTTGGAACATTTAACGCTACAACAGCCTTCATAACCATGTGGCATTTGAGGGAGATGGCTGTCTAACAGGGGGTGACGATATGGACCATAAGCATAAGGATCATTTGAGTTGTTACTAGGATCGGTGCCTAAACTCATTGACTCAAAACTAATTGCCATGGAATCCTCAGAAGATGGGTTTCCATAACCTTCATATATGTTGCGTGTCCGAGTGTAATCTTTTCCAACACCACCGATTCCTACTCCGTCTTCTCTACACCCATGATCATAATCTTGGGTGACATGAGTGAAATCCGCCTCTCCAGTAAATGGGCTCAAGGGTGCATATGTTTCGGTTACATGTTCATTTCCCCCGTCATCATCCCCTCCGTCATCCTTGTCTTCATCGTTTGTCTCAACATCATCTCCTCCATCATCATCATCATCATCATCATCATCATCATCATCATCATCATCATCATCATCATCATCATCATCATCATCATCATCATTATCATCATCATCTCATCATCATCATCATCTGGAGATTTATTTTGATGAAGTCCCTTACTAGTAGCATCAGCTCGTAAGTCACGTCTAGCGGTAGAACCAAGCATTAATCTCTCTCATGAAGACATCTCCCGCTCACTTCCTACGTCCTCACTCCCCACTTCTTCAGATAGCACTTTATCGACATTAACACCGTGTTCACTAGTAAGATGTGCTACTCGAGGGTCAGGCCTTCCACTATCATCATCCAAGTGAGCTGGCATAATCTATGCTTGAAGTGGATCAGCCTCATTACCTTCCACATGTTGACCTGCAATTTCCAAAAGGTCAACGTAGTCTTCTTCCACAACTTTATCGGCTTCAGCTTCTTCATCTCTTAACTTGAGTTTCATGTTGTAATGACAGAAAACAAGTTGTTCTAACTTAGAATATGCGAGACGATTTCTTTGCTTTGTATGAATTAAAGCAAATGTACTCCAATTTCTCTCACATGCCGAAGATGATGCCATTTGTGATAATATATAAACTGCAATTTGTTGTAAGCTGGGAGAAGCTTGGCCATATAGTTCCCACCACTCAGCTGTCAATATCAAGTTTAATGTAAGAGGCATTATATAGTGCTAAGTCATACAATATCAAGTTAAATGCAAGTAATATACCTGAGGGCATTTTTGTTCGTGATTGTACAGCCATAGGTGAACGAAATGTTTTCCGACCATCTCTAAAGTTGATCAACTACATTAAGGCTGATGTTAATATAATGCCATAGATGTACATATTAAAAAATATCAAGGTTCATATATGGTAGTGAACTTATGTCTACTCTAAAATTTTGTAAACCCACTTGCCCATTTGGATTCAGTTTGAGGAATACTTGTTGAACTGATTGGACGAGGTAGAAGTCATGGCCAACACCTGCTTGATATGGATATCGGGGATTCAAGTAATAAGCTGCAAATCATGAATGAACTTTGCTTAGTAAACAACAATAAAATAAAATATTAACAAGTTCAATAAGATAGAAATATACCAGCGACATGTAAGGGATGCACTAATGTTTTTTCCCATCGCTCCTGTATGATTTTAAGGACCCATTTCTTCCCTTTAAGACGGGTTATCTTTTCTTTCATTCGATTGAACATATCATACAGGATTGGCATGGTTGGGACTACCTCTGTATCAACAATTCGAAGGATGCAATATAATGGTTCATATATTGATTGCATCAATTCCAAGGATTCCCATAATCTTTGGTCGAGGATATGAGCCTCAACCCTCTTGCCTTCCACTTTCCTACTCAATGGGATACCATGCCATTGATCACTGATAAACAATCTTCTAAGGCCAACTTTATGCTTAACTATACTGTTTATACAAATATAGTTGGTTGCGAACCGAGTTGCACCAGGACGAACCAAGTCTCCTTGACATAATTCATGCATTTGAGCTAGTAACCATAGATGATTATAAATGTAGTTAGTTACCTGCCTAGCATTTTTTATGATGAGCGACATTGTCTCATTCTTCCCAATATCTTCAAATATTAGGTCGATACAATGGGCTGCACAAGGAGTCCAATAGATCGGATACGTCTTCATCAGTTCTTTTCCAGCCTTTTTGAAGTTCGACCCATTATCAGTAACGATCTGTACAACATTTTGTACTTCAACCTCCTGAACAACTTCCTTCAACAAATTTTGTATGTACACATAGTCTTTATGGAATTTGGAAGAATCAATTGACCTGAGAAATACAGTTGAACCCTTACTATATACCCTGAAGTTAATTATGGATAACTTTGTTGGACCGGTCCAACCATCACACATTATGGTACATCCATAAGTTTCCCAGTATCGCTTTTGTTGCTCCACATACGCCGTCATTTCTTCATACGCCATAAGAAGATATATATTTTCACTTCATATGGAGAAGGAGTGGACACGCCTTCACCTGCAAACCAAAACATAAGTTAGCATTTAATGCTATTTCATAAGCTAAATAAAAATGTATCATAAATAAATTTATTAAATACCTGCTCGTTGGGCTTCAATAATCATATTCTTAAAATGATGAGAGTTGGCTTTATTTGGAGCCACACCTTCATATATAAAAAATTTGCTTATGTATCGACCCAACTTCTCTTTCGTCCCTTACCACATCGATTTTACATTCTTCTGTTGACTTCGTGCGGTTTTGTAGAGTTTTGGTTCTGGAGGAATTGAAAATGGATCACGCAAACTTTGTGATCGACGCATCTGTTGCGGTGGTTCACGACTGCTACTGCCTCCTTGAGCACCACGCATGGTACCAACTCCATAATTGTCGACACTTCGTCGTGCCTGACAGGACCGTCCCCTGAGGAACATTGATAACGGTGCATGGTCCTGCTCCCGTCTGACAAATCAACTGAAGTTCCCAAAATTATCCTCAACACTTGCCAAACCAGGGATAACCGTACACGTGCCCACTCATGCCTCCACCTTTCGATCAGCCTCGATCATCGTGCCACGACCTGGAGGGTTAATAAAACAGAACAGGTGTGAGTGGACAAAAATAAATTAGTTATAAAACATGTTTACATAAAAGACACTTTACCCTCCACGTAAAACCAATGCATGCATTCGAAAACCATTTCATAATTCATTTTATTTCTAGTATAAGAAAACCGTGTATGAAAATCAAAATCATTTTCTTTTTCTCAAACCTCGGGCCTTAGCCCGAAACCACAAACACGGGGCCTCAGCCCAAAATCACGAATCAAAATCCAAGTACAGAACACAACCCAAAAAATCCATCAAGCCATATATACCGGGCCATTGCCCAACACATCCAAAAACATCGGAAATCATAAGTCAATCAATCTGCTGGTTCTCAAGTGCGCCCGAGTCTTTAAACACAAAACCATGCGCATAATCAGGCCTTCCCGGGATATCAAAGAGTCTTTAAACTCAAAACACAATCAATAGGCCTCGAGGGATATCACAATAACCGAGTCTTTAAACTCAAAACATATCAATCAAGGGCCCTCTCCCGTCATCAACATGATCCAGCAATAGTACCGGGTCTTTAAACCTAAAACCATGTGTAATTCATAAAAAATCCAGAATCCATCGTAAGCCACATTCCAAAACCAATCTGAAATCACATTTTATCGAAATAAAACTCATGTCCGAATTTCACATTCAAATCCCAAATCATATCCACCATCCATTTCCAAATCCGAATTCGGAACCATTATTCCGTAAGCTAACATCCGGAATAACCATTTCGAACCCAAATCCGGAAATCCACTTTCAAGTTTCCGAAATTTGAAATCTTGTTCATCAAAACCGGTTTTATGAACTGGGCATCAAGCCCAAAATCACCTTTTCCAAAATCCGTTTTAAATCTTTGAAATCATATTTCAAATCCCAAATTCAAATCATCAAAACCATGGTCAAATCACAACATTCACGAATCTCGTAAAACATGCAAATCAGTAATAATCTCGAAATATGTGCTAAAACTGTAAATTATACTCACAATCATAATCAAAACATCATCAAAACATGATACGCACAAATCATATAAAATCATTCATTAAACCATCATCAAAGCATAGGAGAAATCATAATCTCGAAATACATGCAATTACGTATTGCATATCGAAATACGGGTAAATACGGAAATCGTAATTACCATAAGCATAAGCATAGAAATCATAAATATAAAGCATAGGAAACAATTATGCATGCATTGAAATTTAGAAAACAAAGTCCACTCACACACCGTCCAAACGGCTTGCTTCCGAGCTGCACGTTTTTCCGTAAAATTTCGGAAATTATAATTCCTATCCAAAATCAATATCGGGGGTCACTAACACTTCAATATACCTCAAATAATTTTCCCCAATTTTTTCGGGATTTAAATACGTAGTTTAAACGTATACGAAAACTTCGGACACACTGAACACTATCGAAACGATATCCGATTTCCCCGAAACTAGTACCAAAATGTTCGTTACATTAACAGGAGCAAGTTTCATGTTGAACTCACCTCGAGATTTGGTCCCACGCGCCTCCACACGCCGCCGTGAGTGGCTGCGCGTGAAGCTCACGTGCCAGCTACAATGCTCATCCCTGTCACCAGTTTCCTGAAAATTCGACCCGTTAGCCCGCGTGTTGACCCGGTTCAATTCCTGCCAAATTCAACTTATTTTCTTCAATTGATCCATCACACATCATCGCAACCAACTTAACTAAGGGTCTGTAACATTAATTGCAATCGTCACGGCCTCAAATCAACTCAATTGAATCCAAGTTCTAATTACTGTTCATCGTCCCAGTTCATCGAACAGTCACTTGTTTCTTCAATTAATTAGTTAGGGAGCATCGTAGGTTCATTCTAAAGACTATTTTGAATTGAATTTCTAGTTCCCTTACCTCCAATTACCTGAACTCCACCTCGAATTTTTTAGGGGTTAAGGGCTCCCGTTCACGGCCAAGACATCACCGAATTCCTTCGTTCTTGATTGGGTTCGACTACTTAAGATCCCAGAAGTCTTAATCGAACCTTAATTTGGCTTGGGCTGTCCTACAACTCAAATTTGACTTTAAATTTATCCAAGAACGGTTTCGGGTTTTTCTTCCGGTTTTCTCTCTATCCTTCGTGTTTCTTCTCCATTTTAGTCTCTTAATCCTATGTTTTCCTTCTCTGAATTCTTCTTTTCTCTCAACAGTTTGCTGGGGAGATCGATCAAATTCAATGGTGGTCTTCTTGTCTCTGTTTTTGTTTGAATATTTTCACCATCGCCACATCAATGTTTCACGGTCACACACACGTGCACCACCACTTGCCACCTCTAGCTAATTAGGACCACTAATTGTTTCATCAAAGTGACAGGTGTGATTTGGTGGCATCACCATGGCTGAATCAGCCCATCACCGTCCCATTTCTCATTTAATTAACCAATTACCATTTTACCCTTGCTTTGACGATTTACCAAAATGCCCTTCACACTTTTAGACCCGCAACTTGGTCGTCCGAACTCTGATTGACGTGTGCCACCTGTCTACGGATTCAGTGTCTCGAGACCTATCCATCGGTCTTTGTTTTACATGAAAAGTCCGTGTCGTTTGAAAATTCAACAAATTTCCCCTTAAACCAAATTACCGACTTACCCTTAAACTTCCGAACATCATAACTTTCTTCTCAAATGTCGGAATCGGAAGTGCCACCTGTCTATGAACTCGTGGCGTCCCAAACTACGTCATAGTCATCGATCAAAGTTCTTTTGACCTTCTCGAGCCAAAATTCAACCGTTCGCCCAATTCTAGGGGCAAAATCGTCATTTTCTTCAAATTTTCCAAATTTTCCTTTTTCGAATGTCCGGGTCGTTACAGTGCCTCATCTCTCGATGCATTTACAACAAAGCGATATGCTGCTCTCTCAGATCTATGCACATCTGGTGGATAAGCGAATCCATCATCATCCTCTTCATCATCGCTATCATTAATCTGAATGTTCTGTTGAGTGTCCAGTGGATCTCCTCTCAAGCCAGCTCGTATGTTCTCCCCAATCATATTCTTAGTATGTTTAGCAGTATCTTTACTTTTGATCCATGCTCTGACCTCATCTCTAATAGCCTTAGGTACATCTTTGCATTTTTGAACATTTTTTTGGATCAAAACCTGCTAGATGAAACTTTAATCGCGTTATGCCTCAACTCTGGAACTGATGTTGACAAAACGAACATATGACACCATTTTTATTTCCAGGAATCGCAATGGCATATTTCCATGCTGGGTCAACTCGTCCAGGTCTTGGGCGGCTTTCACTTGCACTTCCACTAGCCATTTTATGAAATCTAAGTTACATGAAAAATAATTAGAATTTGATTATGAAAAATAATAATAACAATGAAAATACAAATAATAATAAAATTTTGATCAATTAGAACATATATTCTAAGTTAGACTTTGATGATGTTAAAAAATTAAGGAGCAAAAACACATATATTCATAAATTTAATATATATTCTAAAATAAAACATATATTAAAAATTAAAACAAATATTACCAAATATATGAATTACCTCATATTTTATATTAAAATATACATTACCAATACATATTTTTAGTAATAAATGATCAATTATTATTAATAAATGATTACCAAATATATGAATTAAGCCATATTATTTACCTAATAATAAATTTTGGTCAATTAGAACATATATTCTAAGTTAGACTTTGATGATGATAAAAAATTAAGGAGCAAAAACACATATATTCATAATTTTAATATATATTCTAAAATAAAACATATATTAAAAATTAAAACAAATATTACCAAATATATGAATTACCTCATATTTTATATTAAAATATACATTACTAAAAAATATTTTTACTAATAAATGATCAAATTATTATTAATAAATGATTACCAAATATTTGAATTAAGCCATATTATTTTCCTAATAATAAATTTTGGTAAATTAGAACATATATTCTAAGTTAGACTTTGATGATGATAAAAAATTAAGGAGCAAAAACACAAATATTCATAATTTTAATATATATTCTAAATTAAAACATATATTAAAAATTAAAACAAATATTACCAAATATATGAATTACCTCATATTTTATATTAAAATATACATTACTAATACATATTTTTAGTAATAAATGATCAATTATTATTAATAAATGATTACCAAATATATGAATTAAGCCATATTATTTGCCTAATAATAAATTTTGGTCAATTAGAACATATATTCTAAGTTAGACTTTGATGATGATAAAAAATTAAGGAACAAAAACACATATATTCATAATTTTAATATATATTCTAAAATAAAAGATATATTAAAAATTTAAACAACTATTACCAAATATATGAATTACCTCATATTTTATATTAAAATATACATTACTAAAACATATTTTTAGTAATATGATCAATTTATTATTAATAAATGATTACCAAATATATTACCAAATATTACCAAATATATGAATTAAACAATATTTTATATTAACACATACATTACTAAAACATATTTTACTAATAAATGATAAATTTATTATTAATAAATGATTACCAAATATATTACCAAATATTCTCAAATATATGAATTAAACCATATTATTTACCTAATAATAAATTTTGAATTTTGTTAAAAAAGTTTAAGGCTTATTGTTTACCTAATACCAAATATATGAATATATGAATTTGACAATATTTATGATATAATTTAAATAATTATTTATTTGACAAATATTTATACCAAATAATAAATGATATATGTAATTAAAAAATGATATTTATACCAAATAATTATTTAAATAAATATTTGACAAATAATTAAATAATATATGTAATTAAAAGAAAAGGTTAAGAAATGAAATGAAACGAGACGCTACGTTTCGTTTCATTTTTTATTTACGCAACAATTGTCTGGGTCAGTCTCGAAGTCTCGATGACTTCGGGGAAATCGATCGATCGTGAGGGTGAGGGCCGTGAGGGTCGGAGGCGGCGTGAGGGTGAGGGTCAGGGGCGGCGTGAGGGGCGACTTCGAGGGAGGTTCGAGCGACGGACGACGGGACGAGACCAGAGGTGGTTCGAGGGAGGTTCGACCATTCGAGACTTCGAGCGACGGTGGTGATGACTGATGAGAAGTGGTTCGACCGTTTGAGGTTCTTGCGAAATCGGCAACCCCTATTTATGCTCTGCCCGAAATCGAATGAGGTGAGTCCGTGAATTCGTGTTTTTTGTTTCCTTCCCAATTGTTCGTCCGTGAATGTGAAAACTGAAACAAAAATCTTTTTGAATGTTTGAATTATTGGATGAGTCCGTGAATGTTTGTATAATTGTATGATTGAAAAGTCGATTCTCTGTTCAATCCGTGCTCTTCTTTTGTTCGCTTTTATTCAGTGGCTTGCATTCGAATTTCATTAACTTGTTCGATTGTGTGCTAATTCGGTCCAAAATTGTCAATACCGATATTGTTCGATATCGACGATTTTGAGGGAAGAAATAGGTTCACCCCCTCCGTAGCTGCCGGTGGCCGGAATTCGCGATATATCGGTCGATATATCGCCGATTCCGGCGATATTTTCATCAGTGGTCATGAGATGAGGTATGAAATATTGATGGTTGGTATGTTTTTCTTAATTTGTTTATCATAGGCTTGTTTTTGGGATTGAATTGAGGAATTTTGATGAAGGATGCATGGAAAAATAACTTAAAACAAAGTAGGAATATCCGGGGTCAGGTCGCAGGTCTAGGTGACCCGAGTTGCAGGAGGAAACGAGGTAGAGGAGAAGATGAAAAGTGTTTTTGTTGATTTCACTGTAGTGCGTGTGGCTCCCACACGCAGTTACTTTGGGTGGCACGTAGGGGCCCGTGATGGCCTCTTTTCAATGTGTGTTCAACATAGAAGTTATAGTATTTGACGATACGAATCCAACGACACAAGTTTTGAGTCGATCGGACGCTGTTTCAGGGCAGTTCGATTTGTCCGAAGTTGTAGGGGCTGTTTGATTTTTTTTTAAATTCCGAAAAATTATGGAATTAATATGTGAATCATTTGGGATGATTAGTGACCCTTCTAGGTGGTTTTTTTTTTACAAGAATTGAGGTGCTTGGATTTTATGGAAATGCGTGCAGATCGATTTGGGCGGAAGGTACGTGTGAGTGGACCTTTATTTTCCGAAACCCTATGCATGCATTTTTACATGATTTTATATGATTATTATGAGAAGTGTTTGAGGGTTGGTTACATATGATTTATATGGATTTCTTGGGAATTTTTGTGAATATTTAAGAAAAATACTATTATAATGTTTTGCAAGGAAATTGGATTCATTAAACCCCGGATCCTCAACGAGTTGTGGGAATTGTTTTATACGTATTCTGTCATGATTATATGAGTTAAATGATGGTGGATGGACTTTTCTGTTGATATGATTTTATCGAATCTTTTAATGGTTCTTTTTACGAGGATTCTGGTACGTATATGTGATTTGGGCTTAGGCCTTGGATTTGACTTTGATTTTGGTTTATGGTCTTGGTTGGTGGCCTGTGCTAATGAAGGTTGGGTGCTGGTTGTCCTTGTCACAGGGACCAGGGAGTGAAGAATGCAGAGGGAGACGATGAGAAAGAATGAAGAGAATGACGATGGGTTTTCAACTTTTAATTGGTGTCTTCAGCAAAAAAAAAAAAATTAATGGGTTTTAATGGTCATATTCAATATTATATGAATTTTTTTTTACCTTTTTTTTATGTTTTTATTGTGTAAAATGTTTTTTGTAAGATATTTTATAATAAACGTTTGGTAAGATATTTTATAATAAAAATAATTAATAATTAATAAGCCAATTATTCAATACTAATATTCATGATTCCACTCGAAATAGATTTATGAATTCGGTTTTCAATTCCAAATCTCGTTTTAGGAAATTTTCTACCAATTTTTCAAATTTCATGGGAAATTTGAAGTCTAACTCTCAAATTAGTTCCCTTTCTTAATTTAGTAAGCCTTAAAGAAATTTGGTTCTTACAAAGGAGAGGTATTTTGATAATTTAATAATTTCGACTTTAAAATTTTGAAACACGTTATATATAACCATTATTAGATTTTTAAGTTTTTACCAAAATTTCATTAAAAATTTCCAACTTTTGAACTAAATTTCCACCAATTTTGTTCAGCGTAAACAATATCGATATATCCAACGATATATCCGTAAATTTGATTGTCGATATTTTCATCGATATCGATATTTCATTCTTGCCTGTATTAAAGCATAATTCTGAAGCTACAGTAGATGCTAAAATTGTTTGTACATCACAAGCAATAAGATAGAAAATAAGATACATGGGTTGATTTGATTTCCACAAACTCAAAAGACTAAACGAATTATCATCATCAACCTCAATTGTTAGCATATCAAGATAAACTTGTACGTTAGAGCTCGTGGCAGAGTTAGAATGTGAAACCTTAGTTTTTTTTCAAACTTTGCATAGAAAAATTTCAAATAATATGAACAAATATTGAACTAGGATCTTCACTCAAAGGGCTAGAAAACATATTCATAGATGACACAATATGACTTTCACTAATCACAACCTTCCTCTTACAAACATCATATAGTTCAAATAATAATTTCTTAATGTTTCTGATTTTTTAACTAACAGTGCGTTCATCAATACACATTAACTTCATCCATTCTTCAATTGAAAACAATTTAAATTTAGGGTCAAGAACAGTGAGAAAGCATACAATTGTAGGAAAATCAACCCATTATTTATCAAAATTTTCATTCGTCTTAATCAAAGCATTGTTAAACAAACCAAATTTATCATAAATAGAAATTGTTTCATGGATATCTACTAAACAACTAATAACATGACTTGAAGTAGGATAGTAAACACCAGAAAATACATTTGTTGAAGAATAAAAAATAGACAAAAACCTGCAAACAAACTCATCAATTATCCAATCATTTTCAGTAGGGATAGCCAAGTTGGAAGAACTTGTTTCATTAATCTTACAAATATATCTATTCAAACGGATTTTATATTGCAATGCCACTTGCAGAAGTTCATAGGTGGAATTCCACCTATAAGGCACATCATTATCAAATTTTTTTTGGCATACCAAAGCCATTACAACATGCTACACATACTTCATGCCTTTTATTAGAACTATTCATGCTCCGTACGCCAGTAATTCTATCAATAAATAGGAATATAATTTTCACTCCATCTTGTATAATCAAATTTAATATGTGACAAGAACAACGAATATGAAATAAATCTTTAAGCAAACCATCAATTATAAGAAGATTAGGAAGTTCAAATGCAGTTTTATCATTGTTTGATGTATTATCTAATAACAAAGTAAATATTTTGTTATGAATGCGCCAAGATACCAATTCATAAAAAATATGAGAGGCAAGTGATGATCCACTATATGGATAATCAATCATTTTAAAACAAATTATTCTCTTATTCAAAGACCAATATTTACCAATATACTGTGTTGTGAGAGATATGTAACCCATTTTTTGACGTGACGACCAAATATCAAACATAAAACAAATTTTAGAATTAAATTTATAAAAAAAACAAGTTGTAAATCATTCTTCTCTTTAGAAAAGAAAATTTCATCACATCCCTTTTACAAGTAGAAGCTTAAATTCTTTTATATTGAGGACAAAAGCACACTGAATCATGCCATTAAAATCATGATTTTAAACAAATGAGAATATCAATTAAGCTCTAACGATAAAATTTACAAGTACTTAAAATATTATAAGCAAAATTTGTCAAATTTCGAACATAATCAGCATTTAATAACATTTGATTAAGATTAACAATAGTTTGTATAATCTCATGCCTTTCTAAATGAAGTTTTGAATGACTAGTCCTAAGGGAAAGAGTATCACCCAAAACAGCTTGACAAATACTACAGGTAGCCTTAAATACTGCTACACCATTTTCAATTTCAAGTTCACCATTTTTCATAGGACGAGACCGCAAAAAAATTTCCAAACATTACTAGTTAGTTTATGCTCAACATGTACAATTTGTGAATTAGCTGAATCATTTAAAGGTGTATTGACACTTGTCTAATTCACACTTATATTATCCATTATAAAGACTGGAATAATGACAAATATTACCTTGACCGCTTGAGCACAATATCAAACTAAAATCAAATCTCTTTAGTTTACGTGAGTTCTTGTTCCTTACAAATAAACAAATAATTTCTAATTAGAAAACAACATTAGAAAAAATAGACAATAAACTGTTGGTAAACCTCATCAAATAGTTTCCTCAGGAAAACCTTCACGGGCAACAAGAGAAGGAAAAAAAAAAAAATACTTTTAGAAGTTTATAGTCAAGAACCACGGGCAAAAAAAAATTTAGCTAATAAAGCAAGCCCACGTATGAAAAACAACTATAGATTTGTAGTTGAAACTTTAATTAAAACTAGAATTAGACCAAATTTAAGTCCACAAGCACAACTATTAAAAGAGCCAAAATTAGCTACAATATGTCACAAACATGCATGCATCACTATTTTTCGGTCTATGGCCTGTGGAGAGACATATATAAAGTCCAAAGAAAGGAAACAACACTGACCTCTAGTATATCCTAAAAATTTATGAAGGCAAAATAAAGAGAAAAAAACCATTTTTCCATTTGTAATCTTGAACTCACAGATTTTCAGAGCCATGTACCGTCTATATATATAAATCCTTCTTTGATGCTTAGTTCAAATAATATGACGCAGTCAAACCACTCTATCCATACTAGCTTAAAGAACTTAGATTTTCCTAATAGCACAAAGCCAAACTCAGCAATCTCGATAGGAATTTCTGCAAAACTGAAATGGTATTATATGTTTACCGTAATAAATATTAATAATATTCACCCCTGGGATTAAAGTTGAATAGAGTAGGAAGAGGCCAACCATTAGGTAGCCAAGTATTTGGGTCTCTTAATTTCGGGTAAATCAACTACAAAGTCTGAGATCGGATCGGGTCAGGTTGGGTCGGGTAAATCAACCATTAGGTAGCCAATAATTTCTTCCTCCCAAGTTTGAGATCGGATCGGGTCTTCCAACTACCAAAAAAAAAAAAATTGTAGAAAAAGTAAATATCACTGTATGATAATATCTAGTAAAGGCAAACAAAACAATGAAAATCATGCTTACATGGCAGATTGGGGAATATTCAAAACCTTGGAGAGAGAGATCGGACCGGGTTTGTGAGTGAGTGAGATGTTGAGAGATCGCGGCTCCTCCTCCTAAGTCAGAGATTGGACCGGATTTGTGAGCGACTGAAAACAAAACTAGCGGCTCCTACCTCTCGTGGCTCCTCCTCCCAAGTCAAAGATCGGACCAAGTTTTTGAGTGAGTGAAAACAAAACTAGCAACTCCTACCTCTTGCGGCTCCTCCTCCAAAGTCAGAGATCAGACCGGGGTTGTGAGTGCAATTGTGCAGCGTGAAGGAGAGAGGCAACATGAAGGAGAGAGGCAGAGAAATTAGAGCTGAGATGACATGACCCGTTCTAGAGAACTGGATTGATCCGACTCTCGTGGGGATAGTTTTACTCTTAATTATTTTGAAACCTTACTTAAGAAAAATAAATCCACCACACGTAAATACCACCAACATCCAACCCATTTCCCGATCAGTGATTAGACCTACTGATTTTACTTTAGTCATTTCACAAACCTCTTTTTAGTTTACCAAAAATAAGCACAATGCCCTTTGATGACCTATAGAGGTTCCCAAATATTATTCATAACTTAGGGTAACAAATAACATAACAATTTAACAAATAGCATAACAATTCTATTAATCCTACTTAATTTGGCTTATTCACATTCTAATAACCCTATGACCTAATGTCCATTATCACATAAATATAATTCTGTAAGTAACATGACAATCCACAAGTTCCATACTTTAAGGATCACTAAGAAATTATTGTAGAAAATTAAGTATACTTCTAAAATATAGGATAATCGGATTTGTGCCCAAACCGAGTCCAATAAATTCACAAATTATACCAATAAATCCAGAAAATTGTAAGGATAAATTGTCATGTTGACCGGATCTCCTAAAACGACGTCATGCGCCCTCACGCGCCGCCGTGAGCTCTCTATGCATGAGGTCACGCACCTACACAGGTCATCGGCAACCTCAGTCGGGTCGACCCGTTTTCCTGGTTTCGGGCGGCCAACCCGCGACGCCGACCTAGCCATATCTTGGACGTTACACGTCCATTTTAGTTGATTCAAACATCCAATTTAATCGCAAGAAACTAAGGAATTGATCTATAACCTCGAATACAAGAAATACTTACTCGTTTATATAGGTTCAGCTTACCACCTTGACGGCCATAGCTTCTAGAGGTCGTTCTGGGCATTTCCTTACTCAAACTCTATCCTCTTTAGCTTAGAGAGATCGCAGAACTTCCAGTAACAACACAGATCACTAAAAGGACCAATCCTTGGTCTTAACTCATGGTCTAGAACATGGACCTTGGGGGCTCCATCATGCACCTTGTGCTTCCTCCTATTTTTCAAGTCCAACCACTCTCTTTCTTCTCTAGTTTCCTTCTAATCCCTTCATTCTTCTTGTTTAGCCCTTAAACTCTACTCCCCTTCATGATTTCCTTTCTTCTCCATATTTTTTTTCTTTTCGGTGGTTAAGTACCGAGTGAGAGAGAGTGAGTCCTAACCAGCATAATATCTTCCTCAAATAATATGAACAAGTCAGTGGAGGTGATAAGAGAAGCATGATGAGGATTCTAGAATCAAAACACATGGGTCACATGTCAATTGGTCAATTACCAAATTACCCTTGTTTACAAAACTACCAAATTGCCCCTAATAATTTTAGATATCTATTGACTTCAATCAAGCTCCAACTTTTGCGTGCCGACTGTCCACGTACTCAGCGTTCCAAGACCTTCACAATGGTTTTTCTGGAATTCACAAAATAGGTTCATAGTAAAAGTCAACATTTTGACTTAGGGGTAAAATCGTCCTTTTCTTTTTTTTCAAATCTCCGAGGTGTTACATGAGAGGTTAGAGAGGTTTTGTGTTTGAGAGGAAAGATGAGAGCTGATCAATATGCGACGAGTGGGGTGGGTAACATGGGTTTGTGAGCGAATGAGATGTTGAGAGTTGAGAGTTTAGTGAGAAGCTCAAGAGTGAGTTTGAGAGAGAATGTGGCGGGCATGGTGGGTGTTGCAAGCTGAGTGTGAGAGATGTTGAGAGAGTTGAGTGAACTCAGTGAAGCGTTTTTTTAAACAGGTGGACAATTTTTTAGGTTTAGGATTTGTATTGGGGCCTTGGGCTATCTAAAGTAAAATAGGATGGGCTTGGGATTTGGGTTGAAACAAAATGGTTTAGATTATTTTAAGAATGGGCTAGGTACTAAATACCTAACTAATAATAAAGTTACATATTCGAATTTACGGGCCGGGTTTATATGGACAGGTTGAGCTGGGCTTATCGAGCTTGGGCCTATCGGATTTGAACACCCTAAGCATAAGCCCAGCTCGCTAACTTTCGGATAAGGCCGGTCCACGATCCATAGCGAGTTGGGTTGAGTTTTTGGTCAATGGGCCTAGCAAGTACTCACAAGCAAGGATGAAAATATCGATATCGATGGATATATCGCTAGTCAAATTTACAAATATCTCACCTCAAATATCGATATCGATATCGTTTACGGTCAACAAAAATGATGGAAATTCGATCTAAAAGTTGGAAATTTGGAATGAACCTTTGGGAAAAACCTAAGTACCCAATGATGGTTATATAGGACTAATAAAAACTATAAAATGACTATGATATAATAAATATATAATGAATAATATGATACATAGAGTTCTGCCGATGGCTAATAATATAAAAATTTAAACATAAACATAAATTCTATAATTGCATGTTAATATAATAAAAAACATAACAATAAGCATAAAAAAAATTGAATGGATGAAAAATTATAAAATTATTAAATATATGTAAAATTGAAAAACTATGTTGAAATAAAAGAGTTAATCTTTGTTCAAAAATTGGAAAGGATTGATATATTTAAAATTGAAAAAAAAAATGACAAATATAGTTGAAAGATAATAGGGAAAAAACAAAAAAAAAAAATTTAACACTCATGCGCGCACCTTGGGTCGAACCTAGGTTGCCTGGGCATTAATAAAGGGCAAGTATAGCCCACAACCAACTGAGCTAAACAAGCTCAATTGAAAATATAGGCAGCCCACTTGACAGGATCGCCCCCAAAGGGACATTGATAACCGTGCTCGGTCCTGCTCCCGTCTGACAAGTCGATTGAAGTTTGAAGTTCCCAAATTACCCTCAGTACTTACCAAACAAGGGATAGCCACACACGTACTCACTCATGCCTCCGCCTCTCGATCAGCCCCGATCAACGCGCCACGACCTGCAGGGTCAATAAAAACACAAAAGGTGTGAGTGGACAAAAATGAATCAGTTTATAAAACAGTTACAGAAAAGACGTTTCTACCCTCCACGTAAAACCAATGCATGCATTCAAAAATCATTTCGCAAACCATTTCATTTCCAACATAAGAAAACTGTGTATGAAAATCAAATCGTTTTCCTTTTCTTAACCTTCGGGTCTTAGCCCGCAATCATAAACACAGGGCCTCAGCTCAAAAACCTGAACCAAATATGAGTACATAACATAACCCAAAAATCCATCAAAACCACATAACCGGGGCCACTGCCCAACACATCCGAAAACATTAGAAATCAACAGTAAACCACAAGTCAATCAGTTTACTGGATGTCAATTACCGAGTCTTTAAACTCACATATATCAGGCCTTCCCGGGATATTAACAAGTCGTTAAACTCAGAACATAATCAATAGGCCTCCGGGGGGAGGTATCACAATAACCGAGTCTTTAAACTCTGAGTTTTTAAACTCAATCCGGGTCTTTAAACCCAATCCGGGCCCGCCCCCGTCATCAATTAACCGGGTCTTTAAACCCTAAACATAATCCAGCAATAGTACCGGGTCTTTAAACCCAAAACCATTTGTAAATCACAACAATCCAGGATCCATCGTGATCCAAATTCCAAAATCAATCCGAAATCACATTTTGCCATAATAGGACTTATGTCTGAATTTCACATTCAAATCCCCAAGCTTATCCTTCATCCATTCTCGAATTCGAATTCGCAATAATGATTCCGTAAGCTAGCATCCGGAACCACTATTTCGAACCCAAATCCGAAAATCCACTTTTACGTTTCCAAAACCCTAAATCTCGTTCATCAAAATCACTGTTATGAACTGGGCATCAAGCCCGAAATCACCTTTTTTCCAAATCCGTTTTAAATCTTTGACATCAAATCGTATTTCAAATCCCAAAGTCAAGGCATCAAAACCATGATCCAATCACAAAATACTCGAAATCTCATAAAACGCGCAAATCCGTAATAATCTCGAAATACGTGTCAAAACCGTAAGTCATACTCACAATGACAGGACCCGTCCCAACTCCCTCAGGATTAGCTTGGAACGTGCCTGCTCCCGTCTGACACGAAGTGTCAGACCAGGGATATTTTCGTCTTTTGCCCAACCGGGGCTATCAGAGTACGCCAGGATCCGAAGGAGGAATGCGATGTCTCCTCTCTGCCACAGCCACATCCGCGATCAACCTGAAGGGCATTCAAAACATTAAAAGTCGTGAGTGGACAAAACAAACATTTTATAAAAAAAATTCATAAAAGAACTTTATGCCCTTCATTAAAAACATATGCATGCATTCGAAAACCATTTCTAAGGTTCATGCCCGATTCCCACAGACCGTCATGAACCGTCAAACCATTTGGGCCTTAGCCCGAAATCTATCAGTCAACCATGGGACTCCGCCTAAACCAAAAACACATGGGAACTCGTCCCAAAACCAACTCATATGGGTCTCAACCCAAAACCAATATGCGAAGGTCTCAGCCCAACGCCATCTCAGTGAAAACTCATCCACATATACATATATACATATATAACCCATCCTAGGCACTTCCGGAGAAGATGCCAACTCGGGGCACACAACCCCTAGGGAACACATCCCCGATATAGTCACGATGTCATATCTATACTAGTGTGCACACTACTCGGGGTCTCACTCCGAGTCTTCTCCCAAGAATCTCCATCTGGGAGGCTCAATCAATGGATCTAGTCAGAGCTCTCTCTCTGGATCTAGTCCGATCATCTCTCCGAAATCTGGTCCGGGACTACAACGTAATAAGTAACCTCCACTCCTGGAACGGGATCCCTATGGGGATACCCACTCTGGTCTGTAGATCGTGACTCTCCAGGTCGACGCTGGAGGAGACCAATCAATAATCTCGTAAGGCGGTTATATACATACTCGTATACAAAACCATAAAAACGGGACTCATGCCTGAAACACAATTCAACTGGGCCTGTTGCCCGAACATAAGACTCAATAGGGCCTCTAGCCCGATTTCACAATAACTGGGTATCGTACCCGAACTCGTAAATCAACTGGACATCGAGCCCGATATCTGAGGGTCAGTCACGATCCCGATCATAGTGATGCGTGCCACCATCAATCCAAGACCACTCTCATTCCTAGCATGTCGCCGTGAACATATCACTGCCGCGACCATCTCGAGACCATGATGCACATGTCGCCGATCGATTCTCTAAACCGTCAGCACTCCGAAGTCGAGCCTCCAGTGGCTGCTCAACAACAGGACGTGCATCGTGACATCTCCGGAAGGAACGCATCCCAATCCGGAGGCGAGCGTCACATCGTCCGTCGCCGTGCACACAGCACCCGACGCGACCACGACTCAGACCCGTAGGTCATCAATAGGGTCTCATGCCCGAGTCAAAACCAAATCCAAATGGGTCGTTTTTACTTTTCCAAACCATTTCATGAAAACTGAACGCGTAAGCGCGTATAAGCACGTATAAAACCCAAAAACCTCAAAGTACGTGCCCATACATAAACACACACCAAAATTCACTCAAGACATCCCAAAACACATATTAAAACATATATAAAACATTTATGCATGCATCGATTTCAGAAATAAAGTCCACTCACAGACCGTCCGCGTTGCTGCCTCGATATATGCGCCGTACGCCTTTTTGGGTCAACCGTCGTCTCTGGGATTCCCAAACCTTTCCATATCACTTTAGAGGGTTACTAACTAGTTAATTAACCCCTCACTAAAGCCCCCTAATTTTCCAGGATTTTTAACTATTTTTAAACGCTCACCGAAACCTTCGGACAGCCCGAACTATATCGAGACGATGTCCGATCGACTCGAAACTAGTCCCAAAATGTTCGTTACATCGAATAGATGATTTGACATGTTGGAACCATCCTAAAATTTTCCCCCACGCGCCCGCACACCCCGCCTGAAGTGGCTGCAGTGTCACCCATAACCTCCAGCCGACCGGTCCGGTTCGGTTTTTCCTGCAACTTGGACCGGCGTGACCGGTCCAGTTTTCACCTGTTCTTCCTCTAATCGATCCTATTCTTCCTATTTTTGTCCTAGGAACCTAACCCAATTGATTAGGATCCCTAAAACCCAAGAAACCCGACCGGTCCAATAAACCCCTCACGGTTTAATTATCCAACCTCCTCCCCAGGGCTTCCCCGACGTCCAAACCTTCTCTAAAACTTCCTAAAAACTCCATAGCAACCTAATTAGTTCAACCCAAACGCCTAAAACGGCCCATAATACACGAAATCGAAAAATGAATTAAAATGGTTAAAACCGATTACCTCGTGCGTTTTCTTTCTCCGTCGCCCACGGCAGCTCTGCCTGGCCAACCACCATATCCACCGATCCTCCTCTCACTCTCTGGCCTCTCACAAATGTTCAAGGGTCAAGGGTTTGGGTTTTGGATGAAAATGGTGGATCGGTTTTGGATGGGAAAAATGGAAAATGATGGATGAACGGGGAAGGTGGATATGCATGAGTGAAATGGGCTGGAAAATGGATGGGTGACACTTGTCACTCATCCATTGGGCCTGTCCAAAATATCTGGGCCCCACTTGCTGCCAAAAAGTCCCTGTTTCGTAAAACGTGCAATAGTACGTTCGAAGTTCCGTGAATCTTACCTTCGCCGTAGAACGTCCGAATTCGACGTGTCGCCCGTCTACGAATTCGTATCGTCGTGATCTACGTCACGGTACTCGGCCCTCGGTCATCGGACCTTCCGGGTCAAAAGTCAACCGTTGGCCCCTTTTTGCCCAAATTACCAAAATGCCCTTGATCTTCCGAACGTCATAACTTCCTCCTCGAATGTCGAAATCAAACGTGTCACCTGTCTATGAACTCGTGACGTCCCGAATTACGTCACGGTCATCGGTCAAAGTCCATTTGGCTGTATGAACAAAAAGTCAACATTTTACCCATTCTAAGGGCAAAATCGTCTTTTTGCACTGAACGTCCGATAATCCTCGTCTAATCCCCGATTAGTCTCGCTAATCCGTTATTAATTCTTAATTAATCTCGCTAATTCGGGACGGGTCGTTACACACAATCACAATCAAAGCATCCTTAAAACATCATATGACAGGACCGCCCCCAGAGGGACATTGATAATCGTGCCCGGTCCTGCTCCCGTCTGGCAAGTCGACTGAAATTCCCAACTTACCCTCAGTGCTTGCCAGACCAGGGATAGCCACACGCGTAATTACTCATGCTTCCGCCTCACGATCAGTCTCGATCAACGCGCCACAACCTAGAGGGTCAATAAAAACACAAAAGGTGTAAGTGGACAAAAATAAATCAGTTATAAAACAGTTACAGAAATAAATTTCTACCCTCCACGTAAAACCATTGCATGTATTCGAAAATCATTTCGCAATCCGTTACATTTTCATCATAAGAAAACCGTGTACGAAAAATCAAAATCCTTTTTCTTAACCCTCGGGTCTTAGCCCGTAATCACAACACAAGGCCTCAGCCCAAAACCATGAATCAAATCCAAGTACACAACATAATCCAAATCCATCAAATCTTATAAACCAGGTCACTTCCCAATACATCCGAAACATCAGAAATTAAAAATAAATCACAAGTCAATCAGTTTGCTGGATATCAAGTGCGCCCGAGTCTTTAAACTCAAAACCATGCGCATAATCAGGCCTTCCCAGGATATCAACGAGTCTTTAAACTCAAAACATAATCAATAGGCCTCAGGGGTATCATACCGAGTCTTTAAACTCAAAACAGTAACCGAGTCTTTAAACTCATTAAGAGCCCTCCCCCGTCATCAATTAAAAGAGTCTTTAAACTCAAAACGTGATCCAGCAATAGCACCGGGTCTTTAAACCCAAAACAGTTTTCAACGGGTCTTTAAACCCAAACCATTTGTCAATCACAACAACTCGGGATCCATCGTGATCCAAATTCTAAGACCCAAACGAAATCACATTTTGTTCTAACAGGACTCATGTCCGAATTTCACATTCAATCCCCAAAATCTTACTTCACAAAACATAAACAAATCATCATTAAAAACGGGACATGTATAATCATGTCAAATCACTTTATCAAATCGTCATCCATTTCCGAATTCGAATTCGCAATAATGATTCCGTAAGCCGGCATCCGGAAACATCATCCCGAACCCAAACCAGAAATCCATTTTCAACTTCCGAAACTGAAATCTCGTTAATCAAAATTACTTTTATGCCCTGGGCACCAAGCCCAAAATCACCTTTTTCAAAATCCGTTTTAAATACTTGAAATCACATCATATTTCAAATCCCAAGGTTAAAGCATCAAAACTACAATCAAATCACCAAAATCATGGTCAAACCACAACATACTCGAAATCTCGTAAAACATGCAAATCCGTGTCATTCTCGAAATACGTGTCAAAACCGTAAATCATACTCACAATCATAATCGACACATCATTAAAACAAGGTACGTACAAATCATATAAAATCATTCATTAACCCATCATCAAAGCATACGAGAGACCATAGTCTCAAAATATGTGCAATTTCGCATGCATATCCAAAAAAATACGTATAAATATGGAAATCGAAATTATCACAAGTCATAATCATAATCATAGAAATCATAGAAATATTTATGCATGCATTAAATTTTGAAAGCAACATCCACTCACACACCGTACATAACGTCCATTTTCGCGCTGCACGCATTCCCGTCATTTCCGACAATTTCCAGAAAACTCGAACCCTGTCCGAAATCACTTTTCAGGGTCACTAAGGTCTCAAATAACATCATACTAATTTCCAATAATTTTCTGGGAATCAATCTTTAATTAAAAACGTAACATAAACCTTCAGACCCTCGAAACAATATCGAAACGGTGTCCGATAAATTCGAAACCAACGCTAAAATGTTCGTTACATTGTATAGGACATAAGTCGTGTTGAACTCAACTTGAGAATCGTACCTACTCGCCGTCACGCGCCGCCGTGAGTGGCTGCGCGTGAAACCCAAGCGCCATCTACAGTGCCAGCTACAGTTCATCTTTTTCACCCGTTTCCCTGGTAAACGGGCCATTCCACCCGCGTCTTGACCCGATTCAATCCCTGCGATAAACCATCTAATTTCTTCAATTGATCCATCAAGTAGACTCGTAACACACTTAATTAGGGGTCTGTATTACTCATTCAAGTCGACACAGCCTAAAACCAACTCAATTGAACTCAAGTGTTAATCGAAGTTCATCGTTCCAATTCATCACACAGTCACCGATGTTTTCAATTGGTTAGTTGGGAAGCATCGTAGACTCACTTTAAGGATGATTTCGCAATCAATTTCACAAAAACTTACCTCAAACACCACGACTCCAAGCGATTTTTATGAAGTTTTGCCGTCCCTGTCCAAGGCTTCAAGGGCCTTCCAGCTTCGAAGTCATGATCTGGATCGACTCAGTGAAGTCCCAGAAGACTGAATTGAGCCTCAAATTGGCTTGGGCTGGCCTACATTTGAAATTGGAAATTTGAATTTCTTCAAACGTGGTTTCGGGTTTCCAGTGCAATCTCTCACCCAGCCCATCCGTTTCTCCTCCCAACTCGTCTCTCTGGTTCTCATTAGCTCTTTGTCCCTCTCA
Organism: Prinsepia uniflora; assembly: GCA_032719365.1. NCBI lineage: Eukaryota > Viridiplantae > Streptophyta > Magnoliopsida > Rosales > Rosaceae > Prinsepia > Prinsepia uniflora. Next base: position 71,665,999 of record CM064862.1, read on the forward strand.
AAACATCCCAGAGTTGATTAAACCATCCAATTAATCCACCCAACCGACCAGTGCTCTGTTCATCATTCTCAAGGGAATCAACAACCAGCCCGTGCACTGCACCTCACCATTCCAGGCACGTTTGTTTCCCACTCAGATGCATAAACAATTCCCTCAGTCCATTAGCACCCAGCCCAAGTAATTGATTCCATAAACAATTGCACCCGTGCTCTGTTTTTTTGAAGAATTCTCATAATCCCATACACAGCTGTCTCAAAGTGCAGCAGCCAAATTACAATTTTGCCCTCACTTGACAAATTACCAAAATGCCCCTCACTCATCCCGACCCGTAACTTGGTCATTCAAACTCCGATTGACGCGTACCGCCCGCCTACGGACTCAGGGCATCGAGACCATCTTAACGGTCCTCGGCCCTCGGCCATTGGGCCTCCCGGTCAAAAAGTCAACATTTTCCCCCTTTTCGTCCAAATTATGAAAATGCCCTTGGTCTTCCGAACGTCATAACTTTCACCTCGGACGTCGAAATCTATCGTGCCACCTGTCTATGAACTCGTGACGTCCCAAACTACGTCACGGTCATTGGTCAAAGTCCATTTGACCGCTCGAATTAAAAGTCAACATTTTATCCACGACTAGGGGCAAAACGGTCATTTTGCATCGTTCGTCCGATTTCGCCCAACTAATCACCGATTAACCCCGCTAATCATGATTAGTTACTAATCTAATCCCGGATTCCGGGATGGGTCGTTACATCATACGCACAAATCTTGTAAAATCGTTCATCAAACCATCACCAAGGCATAAGAGAAACCATAGTCTCGAAATACGTGCAATTGCGTATTGCATATCAAAGTACGTATAAATACGGAAATCGAAATCACCATAAGTCATAATCATAATCATAGAAATCATAGAAACATTTATGCATGCATTAAACTTTAGAAAGCAAAGTCCACTCACACACCGTCCATAACGCTCGTTTTCGCGCTACACGCGTTTCCGTAATTTCCGACATTTTCCAGAAATCTTGAATCCTGCTCGAAATCATTATTTAGTGTCACTAGCGACTCATATAACACCATACTAATTTCCCATAATTTTTCGGGAATTAAATATTAATTAAAAACGTAACATAAACCTTCAGACCCTTGAAACAATGTCGAAACGGTGTCCGATTAACTCGAAACCAACGCTAAAATGTTCGTTACATTGCATAGGACAAAAGTCGTGTTGAACTCACCTTGAGAATCGGGCCCACATGCCCTCACGCGCCGCCGTGAGTGGCTGCGCGTGAGCCCACGCGCCCTATACAGTAAAAGCTACAGTCATCGTCTTCGTCCGACTAGCCTGGTAAACGGGTCTGCGACCCTCGTGCTCGACCCGATTCAATTCCTGCCACATTCAACTTGTTTTGTTCAATTGAACCCTCAACTAGCATCGTAATGAACTTAATTATAGGTATGTAACAACCATTTCAGTCGTCACTTCCTCAAACTGACTCGATTAAGTTCAAGCTCTAATAAAAGTTCAACGTCCCAGTTCGTTAAACAGTCACTGAATTCTTCAATTAACTAGTTAGGGAGCATCATAGGCTTACTATAAATATTCTTTTGTAATCAATTTCATAAAAACTTACCTCCATTTACACGAACACAAGCTCGCGATTTCTGGATTTTCACCATGTCCGTTCATGGCTCCAAGGGCTTCGAAGCTTGCATCCCTTGATTTGGATCGACTAGTAGAGGTTCCAGGAGACATAATCTCACCTTAATTTGACTTGGGCTGGTCTAAAACTGAAACTTCAAATTTAAATTTATCAAAAACAGGTTTCGAGTTTCTCTGTGTGAATTCACTCAGCCCCTCGTTTTTCCTCTCTAGTTTAGTCTCTACATCCTCCCTTTTCCCTTTTTGAATTGTTCTCTTCTCTCCGAAGATTGCTGTGGAGGTCGATCAGGCTCAATGGTGGCATGTTCTCTATTTCAGGCTCAATGGTGGTCTGTTCTCTGTTTTCCATTTCAAGGCCACCACCCAGTTTCAAGTCCCAAATCAACCACACTCACACACTGAACAAGACCTGTGCTCTCCCTCTGTCTCTGTTCCCCCTCTCTTCAATCAGTTTCAGCACTCAGTCCCTCTCAAAATGGTCTTGGGAAGTCGATCAAGCGTGGGAAACAACCTCTGTTTTTTCCAATTTTCAGAAGCACCAGCAGCTATTCCCAAACCCACTAACACTCCTTTGTCTACCCGTGCTCATGCCCAAACCACTCAACTGTTTAAACAAATCAAAAAAACGGTGCTCCATTCCCAACCTCACTTGTGCACACACTCCTGCCCAGACCCTGTTCTGAGGATTGTTCCCTCTTAGTGAAATTACTAATTTGCCCCTCCTTCGCAATTTACAAAAATGCCCATCACGCTTCTAGACCTGTAACTTAGTCATCCGAACTCCGATTGACGCGTGCCGCCGATCTACGGATTCAGCGTCTCGAGACCTACCCAACGGTCCTTGACTTACGTGCAAAGTCCATGTCATTTGAAAAGTCAACAAATTGCCCCTTTTAAACCAAATTACCAAATTACCCTTGAACTTCTGAACATCATAACTTTCTCCCCGAATGTCGGAATCGGACGTGTGATAGGTCATCAAATAAGCATTATTTTATATTATTTTATACCCTTTATACTTGGCTTTTAATATTAAAATAATAAATAAATAGATAAAATAATTTATTTTGTGTTATTTTTGTTTAAATAAATAAAGTTTGTAATTTGGAGTATTTTGGCGAAAGAATCGTCTCGATCGGAATTATAATGAAGAAATTATGGACGAATTTCGGGTGAAATATTACTAAATTAACTAAATTAATTAAGTAAATTAATCTGTGCAGCCCATTTCTGAAAACCCAAATCTCCGGCCCAAAGTCCAGCAGCCCAGTCGCCGTCAGCCCAACCATCTGAAGCCCGGCCTGCTGCCAAGCCCAGCGGCCCAACTTGCCCAGGCCCGCAAGCCCAGTTCCGCGCGCCTTCCTCCAGCCAGCGGATTCGTCGGAACGCGCCTACCGAAGCGCCTCTCTTCACTTCGGCGCGCGCTTGCGGATCCTCTGTTCCTCCTTCAGCACCGCCCAGCCGAATGTTCTTCTTTCTTTTCCAGCAAAGGCTGCCGGCCATGCCTTCCCTTTCCAGCTCACTCCAGCCGAATATTCCCCCCTTTTTCAGCTGTTTCTGACAGCCCATTTCCAGCAGCATTTCTTTTGTTTTCTTTAACATCTTTTCCCCACAAACACCACCCAATCTCATCATTTCACTTTTTAATATTTTTATTGTAACTTTTATTTGTTTTTATTTATTTTTTTTAGTGTAATTAGCTTTTTCCCCCTATAAATAGGGGTTCAATTCTTGTATTTGGAGAGTCCCCAATTAGTTCCATTCTTCCATTTCTTTCATTTTTCTTAGTTCTAGTTCTTAGTTAGTTCTTTTGTTTCTCTCTTTTGAGAGACATTTTTGGGGACCATTTTAACTTCTTGTAGATTTTCTTATTAATTAGCTTTCTTTTAATTCTTGTTCTTAATTTATGTTATTTTTATTTTTCTTAATTTCATTTTTTCTTTACTTTGTTCTTGTGATATTTCTTTGAGATCTCTTAAACACATTTTTATGCTTTCCTTAAGAAATACCTAGGCCAAGTAATTCTAAGGCAATTCAAGTGTTTTAAGACCGAATTCCTCGTATTTCTTCTTCCATCTTCACAAGTTTCCTGCCGCTGTTCGGTGATTCTTGTGAAAATTCATACTTCTCTACTTAAATTCTTGTTATTGTTATTGGTTTTACTTATAATTCAATATATGTGTTGGTATTTTCTTTCTAACATTTGTAAGTAAGAATGCAATCTCCATGTGTTTTACTTTTTGAATTTCTTTTACTTCATATGTTTTAGTGCTTAAACTTCAATTCGAAGCTAAATGTTGATCCGCTGTTCGGGGCATTTGGAATAGAGTTGAAGAGATTTAATGTTTGATCGCTGTTCGGCGCATTAAATCATTAACTTAAGGTGAATCATATTGTAAGTAATAATCCGCTGTTCGGTGCATTTATAATATGAAAAATGTATGCATGTATTTGAGATGATTAAGGTAAGATTTCGTGATTGGTTCCATATAAGCATGATGTTAGAGTGTTGGTAAAAATATGTGTTTGAAGAAAGTTCACTAGTACAAAGGTTAAAGTAGAAGTAAAATTAAGTATTTAATTATTTTTACTTGTTTTCTTTATTTTATATTTACAACTGTTTTCAAAACCCCCCTTTTCAATTCTTTATTCTTTTATTCTTTTATTCTTTTATTCTTTTATTCTTTTATTCTTTTTTATTCTTTATTCTTTTATTGTTTTATTCTTCTATCCTTTTTATTCTTTATTCTTTTATTCTTCTTTTATACTTTTAGTTTATTATTCTTTGATTCTTTCATCTCTTTATTCTTTTATTCTTTAATACTTTTAGTTTATTATTCTTTGATTAATTAATTCTTTAATTCTTTAATTCTTTAATTTGTTAATTATTTAATTATTTAATTCATTAATGTATTCATTATTCATTTATTCATTACTCTTTCCCACTAACACATTATTAATGTTCCCTAATTTCCCCGGTTAAGAACGATCCCTATTTACCAATATTACATCTACACAAAAAGGGTTTAAATTGCATAACACTCGAATTACATGTTTAATTTAATGCGTAGTTTGGGCGTAGTCAATTTTTGGCGCCGTTGCCGGGGAAATTGAAATTCATTTTTAATTTGTTAGTGTATGTATATAAATTGTGCATATTATACTTGTTTATAAATTTTACTTTTGTTAATATTATATTTATCCATCTTATTATTGTTTTTATTATTTTTGTTTATAATGCTCATACTTTACTTATTCTTAATTTCTAATTTATACTTGTTCATAAATGTTCATAATTTTTTTTTGTATTTGTTCGTATTAAAATTGATACTTGTTCATAATTTAATTTCATTTGTTTACTTTTACTTTTACTTGTTCATATTAAAATTGATACTTGTCATAAATGTATATTGTACATATTCACTTTTCCTTACTTTTAATTTTTTTTTTCTTTACACTTTCTAACTTTTTCTTTAATCCATTAACTTTAATTTTATTCCATAAATTTTCTTTATTCCTTTAACTTTAAATTTATTCATTAACTTTTTATTCCACTAATTTTTTATTCCATTAACTTTTTATTCCATTAACTTTTATTCCATTAACTTTATTCCATTAACCTTTTATTCCACTAACTTTTTATTCCATTAACTTTTTATTCCATTAACTTTTTATTTCATTAACTTTTTATTCCATTAATTTTATTCCACTAACTTTTTATTCCACTAACTTTTTATTCCATTAACTTTATTTCATTAACTTTTTATTCCATTAACTTTTTTATTACACTTATTTTATTCTTATGTAATTATTTATTTGGTTATGTCTTGATAAAATTTAAATTTAAATTTAAAAAAAATTCGAAATAAATAAAAAAAATTTGAAAATAATAATAAAAAAATCTTATCTTAGCTTTATGTTAGTGTTAATTCATACTTGTAAATAAATGTTGTATATATGTTACTTGTTACCTTTTATACTTGTTCATAACTTTTATATTTCATAGTATACATGCATACTTGTTCATAATAGATTTTCATTTATATTTGTTTATAATTTTCTTACTTGTTATATTATTCTTGTTCATACTTGTACATAATGTTCATTCTTTTTAATTGTTCATAAATGCTTATGGTAAATATTCACTTTTCCTTATTTTTATTTGTAATTAAAAAAAAACATAAAATTCGTAAAAAAAAAATTAAAAATTAAAAAAATTTCTTTTTCTTCATTTATTTAATTTTTAAATTCAGAAAAAAAATTAATTAATAAAAAATAAAAAATTTCTTTTTCTTCATTTATTCTTAAAAATATTCATTTATCTTCACTTTGTGTTAGTATAAATCTAAATTGTTAAATAAATCTTATACTTATGTTAGTTTGTTAATGAGAAATTGTTTTGTAAATATCATTACTTGTGAATAAAACCATACTTGTAAATAAATTGTTCATACTTGTATAAATTGTTCATACGTAAATTGTCATGTTATATTTGTAAATTGTGCATAAAAAATATACTTGTAAATAGTTATTGCATTCATGCATTAGTCTCAGCTATATGTAGATCACTTGTGCTTCGAAATTTAGATTTTGATCTTTATCGGCGATGACTCTTTTGTTAACTCTCACCCATGGTAATTGTTAACACTTGAGTCATCTTAATTCCTCTGGAGTAAGAAATTTTCGAGGGTGATGTCTAGGACAAGAGACGGTACTCATAACGGGTTTTGGGTCTAAGAAAATAGCCCTGCCTCTTATGTGTATTCTTTCTAACCTGGTCACTTTTGAAGTTGCCCAAACAGTTGAATTAATCCAAGATATTTACTTGGGCCGCACGGACGTATAAGTCTCCATTTAAACTTTGAGGCTATGTGAACCATATATATCTTTGACTTCCCCCGACATGTAAATATTGTTTATATCTTAATTTACATTATTTGTCATGACAAAGTTAACTTGCATCTTTCGTTTAACTAACTTGCATCTTTCATTCTAACTTGCATTTCATCTTTCATTTAACTTGCATTTTTAACTTCACCTGCATATTTAGTTTAACTTGCATTGCACTCTTCCTCTAACTTACATCTTTAACTCACATTGCATCATTAACTTTAATTTGCATATCTAACTTGCATTCTTAATTAACGTACATCTCTGACTAACTAACTTGCATCTCTGTCTAGGCTGGATGGACGTTAAACTTCAAGCGCTTGTTGGGAGGCAACCCAATGTGTTCCCGGGATGTGAAGGAGTCATCAATACAGATTTGCTATCCTCTACCCTTCACTCTCTTTTATTTTGTTTACTTAATGTTTTCCTATTATTTTCGTAAATCATCTTCCTTACTTTGATTCTATGTTTAATTACTTCGTATTTTCCTACATTGAGGACAATGTAGAATTTAAGTGTGGGGGAATGGTTTACAATTTTAATTGTTCAAAAAAAAAATTGAAAAAAAATTATAAAAAAAAAGGGTGAAAAAAAAATTGAAAAAAAAAAATATTATTGTTTTTTTTGAATCTTTTTGTTTTAACTTAGTATTTTTATGAGTCTTAAGTTGCCATTTAACTTGTCAATGATATAAATGAACAAAAATGAATATGTTATGGCCATAAAGATAATCACTACAACTTGAATTTGTTTGTTAATATTTTGTGATTAAGTGTTATAACTTGAAGATAATGCATGTAAATTGGCATATAAACGAGCATAATAAGATAAGTATGAATCATATGAACCTTATGTGAGCTTTAGAACTTTATATACATCTTTGATGAGTGATTCATAAGTTCTTTGTTTAAATTGATATACATATGCCTCATAACTGCTTGCCATAGCTTTTAATGAACTCTAGAGTACTAGAACTTATTTTATGTGATTTTCAAAGCTTTTAAGTCAATAAACTCTCTGATTTTGGAAATGATTAAGGCATTAGGGTTAACACCACAAATTCAAACATCCATGTTCCCTATTTTGTGCGCACAAGTTGCGACCCCCCTAGTTTTAACCCTTTCGAGCCCATATTAAGCCTTTCTTTCATCACCATGATTATCTAAACACTTGAGCTTAGTATAGACATCCTTTACCCTTGTTCCAAGAACTCGGTTGAAGATATAAAGATTGTGTAAGGAGAAAATGATGATGTTGAAAAGACTTTTATGTGAATTATTTGGATTTACCGACTCAAGCTTTGTTGTATTGTTGACACATGTTATTACCTTGATATAAAAAAAAAATCAAAAAAAGAAAAAAAAAAGGAAAAAAAAAAAAAAAAAGTTGAGTCTCGATCAAGGTAATAAGGTTTGGTTATGTAATGTTTGAGTTAAGTCCCTTACATTGGTAAATCCGACACAAAGAATGACTATGAGGCCCAACATGATGAAATTAGGCCTATGTTCGAAAGGATGGATTACTGACATCATTGCACTAAGGTTGGGAAGCTATGATACGTTTTGGGAGTCTATTGAGTCTTGGAACGAATTGAGCACCACTTGTCCTATATTGTCCTTGCCTCTAAACTTAGCCCCATTACAACCTTTATAAAGACCTTATGATCCTTAAGATGGTAAATTTTGATTAGTTGAGTTAATCACTTGAGTAAGCTTATGGTTTTGGTTCATTTGCGCAAGTATGTGTTGTTTTTATCTTGAGGTGTTTGTTTGAGATTTTGCAAAAGTACTTCATTTCGATTATGTGAGTATTTCTCACATACTTTGAGTGCAAAAACAAACCCTTACAAAATTGAGTGAATTTATGAGTGCATATCCTTGTGAGTTGATTCATACTTGTTTTATTCATGTTGAGATCCATTTCACCATATTTACTCATTATCATACTTGTTGAAGCATTTTGTTACCATGTATTAACTCTTGAATTTCATATGCTTAAATGATTTAAGTGAAAATCTTTTATGCCATGATTGTAATAATGAAATATTGAGACAATTGGTTAAAGGTTACTTGTTTTGAATTCGTAGTTTAATTTTAGTATTTGCTAGGGACTAGCAAAGTTTAAATGTGGGGGTATTTGATAGGTCATCAAATAAGCATTATTTTATATTATTTTATACCCTTTATACTTGGCTTTTAATATTAAAATAATAAATAAATAGATAAAATAATTTATTTTGTGTTATTTTTGTTTAAATAAATAAAGTTTGTAATTTGGAGTATTTTGGCGAAAGAATCGTCTCGATCGGAATTATAATGAAGAAATTATGGACGAATTTTGGGTGAAATATTACTAAATTAACTAAATTAATTAAGTAAATTAATCTGTGCAGCCCATTTCTGAAAACCCAAATCTCCGGCCCAAAGTCCAGCAGCCCAGTCGCCGTCAGCCCAACCATCTGAAGCTCGGCCTGCTGCCAAGCCCAGCGGCCCAACTTGCCCAAGCCCGCAAGCCCAGTTCCGCGCGCCTTCCTCCAGCCAGCGGATTCGTCGGAACGCGCCTACCGAAGCGCCTCTCTTCACTTCGGCGCGCGCTTGCGGATCCTCTGTTCCTCCTTCAGCACCGCCCAGCCGAATGTTCTTCTTTCTTTTCCAGCAAAGGCTGCCGGCCATGCCTTCCCTTTCCAGCTCACTCCAGCCGAATATTCCCCCCTTTTTCAGCTGTTTCTGACAGCCCATTTCCAGCAGCATTTCTTTTGTTTTCTTTAACATCTTTTCCCCACAAACACCACCCAATCTCATCATTTCACTTTTTAATATTTTTATTGTAACTTTTATTTGTTTTTATTTATTTTTTTTAGTGTAATTAGCTTTTTCCCCCTATAAATAGGGGTTCAATTCTTGTATTTGGAGAGTCCCCAATTAGTTCCATTCTTCCATTTCTTTCATTTTTCTTAGTTCTAGTTCTTAGTTAGTTCTTTTGTTTCTCTCTTTTGAGAGACATTTTTGGGGACCATTTTAACTTCTTGTAGATTTTCTTATTAATTAGCTTTCCTTTAATTCTTGTTCTTAATTTATGTTATTTTTATTTTTCTTAATTTCATTTTTTCTTTACTTTGTTCTTGTGATATTTCTTTGAGATCTCTTAAACACATTTTTATGCTTTCCTTAAGAAATACCTAGGCCAAGTAATTCTAAGGCAATTCAAGTGTTTTAAGACCGAATTCCTCGTATTTCTTCTTCCATCTTCACAAGTTTCCTGCCGCTGTTCGGTGATTCTTGTGAAAATTCATACTTCTCTACTTAAATTCTTGTTATTGTTATTGGTTTTACTTATAATTCAATATATGTGTTGGTATTTTCTTTCTAACATTTGTAAGTAAGAATGCAATCTCCATGTGTTTTACTTTTTGAATTTCTTTTACTTCATATGTTTTAGTGCTTAAACTTCAATTCGAAGCTAAATGTTGATCCGCTGTTCGGGGCATTTGGAATAGAGTTGAAGAGATTTAATGTTTGATCGCTGTTCGGCGCATTAAATCATTAACTTAAGGTGAATCATATTGTAAGTAATAATCCGCTGTTCGGTGCATTTATAATATGAAAAATGTATGCATGTATTTGAGATGATTAAGGTAAGATTTCGTGATTGGTTCCATATAAGCATGATGTTAGAGTGTTGGTAAAAATATGTGTTTGAAGAAAGTTCACTAGTACAAAGGTTAAAGTAGAAGTAAAATTAAGTATTTAATTATTTTTACTTGTTTTCTTTATTTTATATTTACAACTGTTTTCAAAACCCCCCTTTTCAATTCTTTATTCTTTATTCTTTTATTCTTTTATTCTTTTATTCTTTTATTCTTTTATTCTTTTTTATTCTTTATTCTTTTATTGTTTTATTCTTCTATCCTTTTTATTCTTTATTCTTTTATTCTTCTTTTATACTTTTAGTTTATTATTCTTTGATTCTTTCATCTCTTTATTCTTTTATTCTTTAATACTTTTAGTTTATTATTCTTTGATTAATTAATTCTTTAATTCTTTAATTCTTTAATTTGTTAATTATTTAATTATTTAATTCATTAATGTATTCATTATTCATTTATTCATTACTCTTTCCCACTAACACATTATTAATGTTCCCTAATTTCCCCGGTTAAGAACGATCCCTATTTACCAATATTACATCTACACAAAAAGGGTTTAAATTGCATAACACTCGAATTACATGTTTAATTTAATGCGTAGTTTGGGCGTAGTCAATTTTTGGCGCCGTTGCCGGGGAAATTGAAATTCATTTTTAATTTGTTAGTGTATGTATATAAATTGTGCATATTATACTTGTTTATAAATTTTACTTTTGTTAATATTATATTTATCCATCTTATTATTGTTTTTATTATTTTTGTTTATAATGCTCATACTTTACTTATTCTTAATTTCTAATTTATACTTGTTCATAAATGTTCATAATTTTTTTTTTGTATTTGTTCGTATTAAAATTGATACTTGTTCATAATTTAATTTCATTTGTTTACTTTTACTTTTACTTGTTCATATTAAAATTGATACTTGTCATAAATGTATATTGTACATATTCACTTTTCCTTACTTTTAATTTTTTTTTTTCTTTACACTTTCTAACTTTTTCTTTAATCCATTAACTTTAATTTTATTCCATAAACTTTTCTTTATTCCTTTAACTTTAAATTTATTCATTAACTTTTTATTCCACTAATTTTTTATTCCATTAACTTTTTATTCCATTAACTTTTATTCCATTAACTTTATTCCATTAACCTTTTATTCCACTAACTTTTTATTCCATTAACTTTTTATTCCATTAACTTTTTATTTCATTAACTTTTTATTCCATTAATTTTATTCCACTAACTTTTTATTCCACTAACTTTTTATTCCATTAACTTTATTTCATTAACTTTTTATTCCATTAACTTTTTTATTACACTTATTTTATTCTTATGTAATTATTTATTTGGTTATGTCTTGATAAAATTTAAATTTAAATTTAAAAAAAATTCGAAATAAATAAAAAAAATTTGAAAATAATAATAAAAAAATCTTATCTTAGCTTTATGTTAGTGTTAATTCATACTTGTAAATAAATGTTGTATATATGTTACTTGTTACCTTTTATAATTGTTCATAACTTTTATATTTCATAGTATACATGCATACTTGTTCATAATAGATTTTCATTTATATTTGTTTATAATTTTCTTACTTGTTATATTATTCTTGTTCATACTTGTACATAATGTTCATTCTTTTTAATTGTTCATAAATGCTTATGGTAAATATTCACTTTTCCTTATTTTTATTTGTAATTAAAAAAAACATAAAATTCGTAAAAAAAATTAAAAATTAAAAAAATTTCTTTTTCTTCATTTATTTAATTTTTAAATTCAGAAAAAAAATTAATTAATAAAAAATAAAAAATTTCTTTTTCTTCATTTATTCGTAAAAATATTCATTTATCTTCACTTTGTGTTAGTATAAATCTAAATTGTTAAATAAATCTTATACTTATGTTAGTTTGTTAATGAGAAATTGTTTTGTAAATATCATTACTTGTGAATAAAACCATACTTGTAAATAAATTGTTCATACTTGTATAAATTGTTCATACGTAAATTGTCATGTTATATTTGTAAATTGTGCATAAAAAACATACTTGTAAATAGTTATTGCATTCATGCATTAGTCTCAGCTATATGTAGATCACTTGTGCTTCGAAATTTAGATTTTGATCTTTATCGGCGATGACTCTTTTGTTAACTCTCACCCATGGTAATTGTTAACACTTGAGTCATCTTAATTCCTCTGGAGTAAGAAATTTTCGAGGGTGATGTCTAGGACAAGAGACGGTACTCATAACGGGTTTTGGGTCTAAGAAAATAGCCCTGCCTCTTATGTGTATTCTTTCTAACCTGGTCACTTTTGAAGTTGCCCAAACAGTTGAATTAATCCAAGATATTTACTTGGGCCGCACGGACGTATAAGTCTCCATTTAAACTTTGAGGCTATGTGAACCATATATATCTTTGACTTCCCCCGACATGTAAATATTGTTTATATCTTAATTTACATTATTTGTCATGACAAAGTTAACTTGCATCTTTCGTTTAACTAACTTGCATCTTTCATTCTAACTTGCATTTCATCTTTCATTTAACTTGCATTTTTAACTTCACCTGCATATTTAGTTTAACTTGCATTGCACTCTTCCTCTAACTTACATCTTTAACTCACATTGCATCATTAACTTTAATTTGCATATCTAACTTGCATTCTTAATTAACGTACATCTCTGACTAACTAACTTGCATCTCTGTCTAGGCTGGATGGACGTTAAACTTCAAGCGCTTGTTGGGAGGCAACCCAATGTGTTCCCGGGATGTGAAGGAGTCATCAATACAGATTTGCTATCCTCTACCCTTCACTCTCTTTTATTTTGTTTACTTAATGTTTTCCTATTATTTTCGTAAATCATCTTCCTTACTTTGATTCTATGTTTAATTACTTCGTATTTTCCTACATTGAGGACAATGTAGAATTTAAGTGTGGGGGAATGGTTTACAATTTTAATTGTTCAAAAAAAAAAAATTGAAAAAAAATTATAAAAAAAAGGGTGAAAAAAAAATTGAAAAAAAAAAATATTATTGTTTTTTTTGAATCTTTTTGTTTTAACTTAGTATTTTTATGAGTCTTAAGTTGCCATTTAACTTGTCAATGATATAAATGAACAAAAATGAATATGTTATGGCCATAAAGATAATCACTACAACTTGAATTTGTTTGTTAATATTTTGTGATTAAGTGTTATAACTTGAAGATAATGCATGTAAATTGGCATATAAACGAGCATAATAAGATAAGTATGAATCATATGAACCTTATGTGAGCTTTAGAACTTTATATACATCTTTGATGAGTGATTCATAAGTTCTTTGTTTAAATTGATATACATATGCCTCATAACTGCTTGCCATAGCTTTTAATGAACTCTAGAGTACTAGAACTTATTTTATGTGATTTTCAAAGCTTTTAAGTCAATAAACTCTCTGATTTTGGAAATGATTAAGGCATTAGGGTTAACACCACAAATTCAAACATCCATGTTCCCTATTTTGTGCGCACAAGTTGCGACCCCCCTAGTTTTAACCCTTTCGAGCCCATATTAAGCCTTTCTTTCATCACCATGATTATCTAAACACTTGAGCTTAGTATAGACATCCTTTACCCTTGTTCCAAGAACTCGGTTGAAGATATAAAGATTGTGTAAGGAGAAAATGATGATGTTGAAAAGACTTTTATGTGAATTATTTGGATTTACCGACTCAAGCTTTGTTGTATTGTTGACACATGTTATTACCTTGATATAAAAAAAAAATCAAAAAAAGAAAAAAAAAAAGGAAAAAAAAAAAAAAGTTGAGTCTCGATCAAGGTAATAAGGTTTGGTTATGTAATGTTTGAGTTAAGTCCCTTACATTGGTAAATCCGACACAAAGAATGACTATGAGGCCCAACATGATGAAATTAGGCCTATGTTCGAAAGGATGGATTACTGACATCATTGCACTAAGGTTGGGAAGCTATGATACGTTTTGGGAGTCTATTGAGTCTTGGAACGAATTGAGCACCACTTGTCCTATATTGTCCTTGCCTCTAAACTTAGCCCCATTACAACCTTTATAAAGACCTTATGATCCTTAAGATGGTAAATTTTGATTAGTTGAGTTAATCACTTGAGTAAGCTTATGGTTTTGGTTCATTTGCGCAAGTATGTGTTGTTTTTATCTTGAGGTGTTTGTTTGAGATTTTGCAAAAGTACTTCATTTCGATTATGTGAGTATTTCTCACATACTTTGAGTGCAAACACAAACCCTTACAAAATTGAGTGAATTTATGAGTGCATATCCTTGTGAGTTGATTCATACTTGTTTTATTCATGTTGAGATCCATTTCACCATATTTACTCATTATCATACTTGTTGAAGCATTTTGTTACCATGTATTAACTCTTGAATTCCATATGCTTAAATGATTTAAGTGAAAATCTTTTATGCCATGATTGTAATAATGAAATATTGAGACAATTGGTTAAAGGTTACTTGTTTTGAATTCGTAGTTTAATTTTAGTATTTGCTAGGGACTAGCAAAGTTTAAGTGTGGGGGTATTTGATAGGTCATCAAATAAGCATTATTTTATATTATTTTATACCCTTTATACTTGGCTTTTAATATTAAAATAATAAATAAATAGATAAAATAATTTATTTTGTGTTATTTTTGTTTAAATAAATAAAGTTTGTAATTTGGAGTATTTTGGCGAAAGAATCGTCTCGATCGGAATTATAATGAAGAAATTATGGACGAATTTCGGGTGAAATATTACTAAATTAACTAAATTAATTAAGTAAATTAATCTGTGCAGCCCATTTCTGAAAACCCAAATCTCCGGCCCAAAGTCCAGCAGCCCAGTCGCCGTCAGCCCAACCATCTGAAGCCCGGCCTGCTGCCAAGCCCAGCAGCCCAACTTGCCCAGGCCCGCAAGCCCAGTTCCGCGCGCCTTCCTCCAGCCAGCGGATTCGTCGGAACGCGCCTACTGAAGCGCCTCTCTTCACTTCGGCGCGCGCTTGCGGATCCTCTGTTCCTCCTTCAGCACCGCCCAGCCGAATGTTCTTCTTTCTTTTCCAGCAAAGGCTGCCGGCCATGCCTTCCCTTTCCAGCTCACTCCAGCCGAATATTCCCCCCTTTTTCAGCTGTTTCTGACAGCCCATTTCCAGCAGCATTTCTTTTGTTTTCTTTAACATCTTTTCCCCACAAACACCACCCAATCTCATCATTTCACTTTTTAATATTTTTATTGTAACTTTTATTTGTTTTTATTTATTTTTTTTAGTGTAATTAGCTTTTTCCCCCTATAAATAGGGGTTCAATTCTTGTATTTGGAGAGTCCCCAATTAGTTCCATTCTTCCATTTCTTTCATTTTTCTTAGTTCTAGTTCTTAGTTAGTTCTTTTGTTTCTCTCTTTTGAGAGACATTTTTGGGGACCATTTTAACTTCTTGTAGATTTTCTTATTAATTAGCTTTCTTTTAATTCTTGTTCTTAATTTATGTTATTTTTATTTTTCTTAATTTCATTTTTTCTTTACTTTGTTCTTGTGATATTTCTTTGAGATCTCTTAAACACATTTTTATGCTTTCCTTAAGAAATACCTAGGCCAAGTAATTCTAAGGCAATTCAAGTGTTTTAAGACCGAATTCCTCGTATTTCTTCTTCCATCTTCACAAGTTTCCTGCCGCTGTTCGGTGATTCTTGTGAAAATTCATACTTCTCTACTTAAATTCTTGTTATTGTTATTGGTTTTACTTATAATTCAATATATGTGTTGGTATTTTCTTTCTAACATTTGT
The DNA here is from genome assembly GCA_032719365.1 of Prinsepia uniflora. Lineage (NCBI taxonomy): Eukaryota > Viridiplantae > Streptophyta > Magnoliopsida > Rosales > Rosaceae > Prinsepia > Prinsepia uniflora. The sequence continues at coordinate 71,681,995 of CM064862.1, forward strand.
AAGTAAGAATGCAATCTCCATGTGTTTTACTTTTTGAATTTCTTTTACTTCATATGTTTTAGTGCTTAAACTTCAATTCGAAACTAAATGTTGATCCGCTGTTCGGGGCATTTGGAATAGAGTTGAAGAGATTTAATGTTTGATCGCTGTTCGGCGCATTAAATCATTAACTTAAGGTGAATCATATTGTAAGTAATAATCCGCTGTTCGGTGCATTTATAATATGAAAAATGTATGCATGTATTTGAGATGATTAAGGTAAGATTTCGTGATTGGTTCCATATAAGCATGATGTTAGAGTGTTGGTAAAAATATGTGTTTGAAGAAAGTTCACTAGTACAAAGGTTAAAGTAGAAGTAAAATTAAGTATTTAATTATTTTTACTTGTTTTCTTTATTTTATATTTACAACTGTTTTCAAAACCCCCCTTTTCAATTCTTTATTCTTTATTCTTTTATTCTTTTATTCTTTTATTCTTTTATTCTTTTATTCTTTTTTATTCTTTATTCTTTTATTGTTTTATTCTTCTATCCTTTTTATTCTTTATTCTTTTATTCTTCTTTTATACTTTTAGTTTATTATTCTTTGATTCTTTCATCTCTTTATTCTTTTATTCTTTAATACTTTTAGTTTATTATTCTTTGATTAATTAATTCTTTAATTCTTTAATTTGTTAATTATTTAATTATTTAATTCATTAATGTATTCATTATTCATTTATTCATTACTCTTTCCCACTAACACATTATTAATGTTCCCTAATTTCCCCGGTTAAGAACGATCCCTATTTACCAATATTACATCTACACAAAAAGGGTTTAAATTGCATAACACTCGAATTACATGTTTAATTTAATGCGTAGTTTGGGCGTAGTCAACGTGCCACCTGTCTATGAACTCGTGACGTCCTGAACTACGTCGCAGTCATCGATCAAAGTCCGTTTGACCGCTTGAGCCAAAAGTCAACCATTCGCCCACTTTCCAAGGGCAAAACCGTCTTTTTCTTCGAATTTTCCAAATTTTCCTTTTTCGAAAGTCCAGGTCGTTACACCACTAATATAAAAAGCATACTAACTAACTTAAAACAGTCACGGGTCTGCGATTCGGGTTTTTTGCCCCGCGCGGCATGATCCGACTGGAACTCTATCGTTTTACATCTGAGTTTCATGCAATTTGGCTCTATCTCGATCGTTTTAATGAAATAAGGAGATCGATGGGTTTAAAACAAGGAAAAATGTCGATATTTCATTCAATTTCTTTCCCCCATTCTTACATGCCACCGACCAAATTTTCCTATATATCGACCGATATATCGACGATATTGTCGATATTTTCATCATTGTCCACAAACTCATGGGCTTCTAGGCCAAATGATGAGAGCACAATTAGTTAATTTTTTTTGAATCATATAATATTTAATGAGCATCTCTAGTCTCACAATGAAAATAATTTGAATTATGTCATATATTAATTTTCTTTTAGTTAGAATTAAGTTAATATATTTGAGGACAAAAAAACTTAAAGCGTATATTTAGCAATACAAGTAATATTAAAATAAAAATAATCTAATAAAAAAAGTTGAGCAATTGACGTAAAATATAAAATGTGGAAATCATCTTCCTCCCCCTTACGAGAAACACAAAGAATATATGTGATAGGTCATTAATTAAGCATTATTTTATACCCTTTATACTTGAATTTTAATATTAAAATAATAAAAAATTGGAGAAAATAATATATTTTGTGATATTTTTGTAGAAATAAATAAAGCTTGGAATTTGAAGCATTTTGGCGAAAGAATCATCTCGATCGAAATTATGGACGAAATTCGCCGAAATTATATTAATTAATTTTTAAATTGAGAAATTCATTTGCAAGCCCAAGTCCATTGTGCGAGCCCAGAACTCGTGGCCCATAAACCAAGCCTAACTTGCGAGCCAGCCCAGGTGCGACCAGCCCAAAAATCGTCGGCGTGCGTTTACCGATTGTCGCTTCCCTACTTCAGCTCGTGTATGCCGAGTTCTTTTTGTTCCATCAGCACGTACAGCCCTTACTGCTACCAGCGGATCAGGCGATGCACGCTGTCCCTGCTCCACTTGCTCACCCACCTACCCGCCAAATCCTATTCTCTGTCAGCAGCTCTTAGCCGAAAATCAGTCCAGCCATTTCCTGCTTCCTACTGCTCCCTTTTTACAGTTTTTCCTGCATAATTCAGCCATCTTTTCAACCCAAACCATCCCCAATTTCATCATTAATCATCAGTATTCATCATTTCATTTTTATATTTTATTTTTGTATTTTTATTTGAAAATTTGTGGCACTCCCTCTATAAATAGGGAGGTCATTTCATGTCCCCAATTGTCCACATTTTTCTCCTTTCTTCCATTTTCTTAGTTCCTTTTAGTTTAGTTTTTTTTTTCTCTTTTGAGAGACATTTTGAGGGACCATTTTAGCTTCTTGTAGATTGTTCTTCTTAAATTTCTTTTAAACTTTGTTTTTAATTTTGTTCTTAATTTATGTTCTTTTTATTTTGTTTCTTAATTTCATTTCTTCTTTACTTTGTTCTTGTGACTTTTCTTTGAGAATTCTTAGACATAATTTTGTGTTTTCCTTAAAAAATACATAGGCCGAGTAATTCTAAAGCAATTCAAGAGCTTTTAAGACCGAATTCCTCGTATTTCTTCTTCCATCTTCACAAATTTCCTGCCGTTGTTCGGTGATTCTTGTGAAAAATCATATTTTTCTACTTAAATTCTTGTTATTGTTATTGGTTTTACTTATAATTCAATATATGTGTTGTTATTTTCTTTCTAACATTTGTAAGTAAGAATGCAATCTACATGTGTTTTACTTTTTGAATTTCTTTTATTTCATATGTTTTAGTGCTTAAACTTCAATTCAATACTAAATGTTGATCCGCTGTTCGGGGCATTTAGAATAGAATTGAAGAGATTTAATGTTTGACCGCTGTTCGGGGCATTAAATCACAAATTTAAGGTGGATCATATTGTAAGTAATAATCCGTCGTTCGGTGCATTTATAATATGAAAAATGTATGCATGTAATTGAGATGATGAATGTAGAATTTTGTGATTGGTTCAATATGAGCATAATGTTAGAGTGTTGGTAAAAATTGTGTTTGAAGAAAATCCACTTGTACAAAAGTTAAAGTAGAAGTAGAATTAAGTTCTTAATTGTTTTCTTTATTTTATGATCACAATCTTTTCAAACCCCTCATTTAATTCTTTATTTTTTATTTTTTATTATCTTATTCTTTTATTCATTATTTCTTTTATTCTTTTATTCTTTAATTTTTTAATTCATTAATTCTTTAATTTTTTAATTTATTCTTTTATTCATTATTCTTTGATTATTTATTCATTGTTCTTTCTCACTAACATATTATTAATGTTCCACAATTTTCCCTGTTTAGAACGATCCCTATTTACCAATACTATATCTACACAAAAAAGATTTAAATTGCATAATATTCAAATTACGTATTTAATTTAATGGGTAGTTCGAGTTTTATCAATATGTGCAGTTGATGAGTTAGAAAAGTAAGAAAGAATCCCTTATCACTTCTTGATAACCTTTTGATTTAATTAAAATTTCTTAAGGCTTGTTATTAAAATAATATAAATCTCCAACAAATAAGTTTTTGATTAAAAGTTGTTTACACCATTTCGACCGACCACCAAGAGGAAGACTAAAACCACCAGCACATGTAGATGTCGACCAAATAACAAGCCGCTCTCGGCCAATTGCTGACCAATGATATCTGCCTACTGACGGACTTTTGGCCAGTCACTGCCGACCGATGACGATATCATTCGACGAGTATCTCCTGGTCGACTCCTCGCATAGATTACTGATCTGCACCAACTGATCTTTTTGGTTTGCACCATCTAGTCAGTCAACTTTCTAGTAGTAACAATACATCTATATTCTCCAAGCGAATCACTATCATCCATCCAATACCTCGAGACACATGGCAGCAATCAAGCGATTGCTTGGGTCTTATTTTGCTAGGGTTTCAACCACCACATTTACTATCACTATAAATACGGGGGAGATTACCCCATAAAAAGTAATTCACAATTCACTAAGCCTTACGTTGCTATATTGTATTTGATCTCCTTCTGTTTACCATAGGTACCAGAGTCTACTAGGGCGGCACCCCACCTGTATCAAGTGTTATTCTTCTCCTCCCGCAGGTTATCCCCGGGAACAAAAGAAGGCTTCTAGTGTTTGTGAAGACCATCCTCGTTAGGTCTATTTTTGGATCAAACATTTAGTGTAATGACCCGTACAAAATGACCGTACAAAATGACCGTTTTGCCCCTAGCGTGGGCAAAATGTTGACTTTTAGTTTGGGCGGTCAAATGGACTTTGGCCGATGACTGTGACGTAGTTCGGAACGTCACGAGTTCATAGACAGGTGACACGTTCGATTCCGACATTCGTAGTGAAAGTTATGATGTTCGGAAGTTGAGGGGTATTTTGGTAATTTGGCATATTAGGGGCCAAATGTTGACTTTTTGATCGGGAGGTCCGATGGACGAGGGCCAAGGACCGTTACGTAGGTCTCGTCGATACGAATTCAATGACAGGCGGCATGCCGAAATCGGAGATTCGACGACGAAGTTATGGTCACGGAATCAGGCTCGATTAACCGAACGAACCGGGAATAAAATAATATTTTAATGTGAACAGTACCCGGTGACTGAACACACTTGGATGAGTGACAAGTGTCACTCATCCCTTAAAATCAGGCACAAAACATGGATCCATGATTTTGGGGGAGACCTAATTATTATGTTTTATTATATTAAATTACTTAATTAATCTTAATTTCCATTAAACCTCCATTTTCTCTTCTGTGTTTTCTTAACCCGTGCACCACCAAAATTCAAAATCCTTCCACCCTTAATCTCCTCCCTATCCACTAAACTTGTGAACGGAAATTGGAGAGAATTCAGAGACTAATTGAGTGAGGAAAACACGAGGGATTGAGGGTAACTATCGAACTGGAATTTCGGATTTTGAGTTTTGGGAGGGAAAATCAAATTGGAAGAATTGAGCTGTGATGATCGAATTGGTGATTGGAAATAGCTTCCTGAGGTTGAGACGAGTTGTTTCAAATCAAAAACGAGAGGAATTCATGCCCAATTGGCTCTGAACGGGTTTGGTAACAGTGAGGAACTTCGAGCTTGAGTCGTGGAGATTGAGCAGTGGATTGTTGAAATTGAGCTGGGAATTATCTTCCTGAGGATCCCACGATGCTTCTGGAAGGATCAATTGAAAGAAAACGGTTGTGATTGGCAGACTTCCATGGTTGGACAGTGACTGCTATCGAGTTTGAGTCGTGAAGTTTGAGCTGTGGATTGATGCAATTGAGTTGGGGGAAAGGTTTAACTGAGTCCATGGAAGCTTCTGGTTGAATCAATTTAGGGATATCGATCGAAATTGATGGGGTTCGAGGGATGAACAATGGACGGGTGTTGTTGGTGTTCATCATCGAATCGAGGGATTGTAGGTAAGGTCTTGTGTGATCAATGTTACAGAACTTAAATTAAACTAATAACGAAGCTAATTGAATGTTCAATTGAAGGAATTAATGTCGAATTGACAGGATTGGAACCGGGTCTGATCGCGGGCTAAAGGACCCGTTTATCAGACAAACGGGTTAGGCTGGTGACACTGTAGCTGGCGCGTGGGTTTCACGCGCAGCCACTCACGGCGGCTCGTGAGGGCGCGTCCGGCCTAGTCTCAAGGTGAGGTCAACATGACTTTTGATCCTCTCAGTGTAACGAACATTTTGACGTTGATTTCGATGAAATCGGATATTGTTTCGATAATGTTCCGCGTATCCGAAGTTTTGTTTTACATTTAAAATACGTATTTAAATTCCGGAAAAATTTGGGGAAAATTATATGAAGTATTTGAGATGTTAGTAACCCTCTATAATGATTTTGGGCAGGAGTTGTGATTTCCAGAATTTACGGAAAAACGTGCAGCTCGGAAACGAACCGTTTTGAACGGTGTGTGTGAGTGGACTTTGTTTTCTAACCGTGATGCATGCATATATGATTTAAAATGCTTTATTATATGATTTGATATGCTTTGGCATGATTGGTATTTCAATTCGGTGATTTCTCGGTTTTGTGATTATTATATTATTATATTCTGGCACAATTTTCGAGAAATCATGAAATTGGTTAAAAATGATGTTGTGGGCGTGAGAACCCAAGTAAATAATGATTTTGACTCGGAATTGGAGTTACATGTGAATTTGATGAATTTGATAATTTTTGGTATCCTCGTGATTTTGTGATTATTTTAATCAGTCTTTCGGGCACGTTTTACGAGGAACGTGCAAATGATGTTTTGGGTTAAGCCCGGATTGAAAATGATGTTTTGACTCGGGTTATGAGTCAGGAAGTTGAAAATGATATTTGGACTCGGATTATGAGTCAGTGATTGATTTCATGGATTTACGTGATCGTGGCAACTCGGGTTTACGGTGGCACGGATTTACGTGATATTGATATTTTGGGCTTGAGACCCAATGGAATTGTGATTTTGGTTGGAATTGTATTTCCATGTGATGACATGATGATATTGATGATTTTCGGATTTATAAAGTAAATCGGGACTTGGGGCTGAGACCCTGTGTTGATATATGATTTGGTTTTTAATGCAACTGTTTTTCACTGGTTTTTGTGATGGTGATATGTTGCGGATATTTAGGGCTTTCGGGAGAAAATATGTTTTTCCCCGGAGTGCACCCTGGAGATAACGCTCGCCTTCGGGATGGAAGTGTTTACCCCGAAGAGGTCACGTAGCACGATCTTTGCCTTGCAGCCCAGGGGAGGCTTGAGTCAGATCAGATGTGCTGGATTATATGGATCGGTAAGTGATGTGTTCATGAGATCCGGATCGTCGGCTGGTGAGGTTTTTCCCAGCGACGGATTGCTGACTGATGATGTGTTCACAGTAGCGGATGCTCGGATTTTGAGCGGTCCTTGAGCCTATTGATATGCACGCGTTGCAGGGATAAACGTGACTCTAAGCAACAGGATATGGAAATAAGTCCCGTGGATTATGGAAGATGATTTTGAGGAAACCGTGGTTTAGCGGTTAAAATGATTTAAAGAAACTGTGAACTTTTTGAGATGTTAAACTGATTTGGTGAACATGAGTTTTTGTGGACCATGGGAAAATATGTTTTGATTTTATCGGTCCACTGTTCATACTTGAATGATTTCATACTATTACTCATGTTTTACGATATGCATGCAAGTTTGTGAAAACTGGAGGGTAAGAATGCATTTTGACAAATGTTTTTATAAGAGGTCATTTTTGTCCACTCACACCTTTTCTGTTTTGTTAACCCTTCAGGTCGTGGCGCGTTGATCGAGGCTATTCCAGAGGTGGAGGTATGTGCGGGCACAGGCGCAAAAATTCCCTTGTCTGGCAGGTACTGAAGGGTAGTTTCGGACTTTCAGTTGACTTGTCAGACGGGAGCAGGACCGGGTACGGTTTTTGACGTCCAGTTGGGACGGATCCTGTCATTTAGCGCCGTCTATAGAAATTATGAATAAGTATTCCTACTAACTCACATACCACGCCCATTTTTTTGTCGAATGCAATGTCGGACGAATAAGGTGATGGGGAGATGAACACCATCCCCCCTCAAGGAAAAAAAAAAACAAGGCTGAACCCATCCCCTCCCCGAGGCTATGCTCAAGGTGATGAATGAACACTGACAGAAGGTCATCGAGCTCTAGAAGAGCAACATCGCCATCAAGATCAGAAGTCAGGTATTCAGCGAGTAATACAAAAGTACATTTGCTTTACTTCATTCCACCCAAAAGGAATTGAGAGAGCAACGAGCAATGGCCGAACGGGCCCTTGCTAGCCATGCCAAACGAGAGGCTGGTAGGCCAGAACCTTCTAATAGAATGCTCATTCGTCAGACCAATGCTGCTAGTCCTCCTGGAATCCAAATATTCAGGGATGCTTGTGAGCTTCTCGATAAGAGACCAATCCTCATCAAGCCCACTTGATTGACATACCATGCTAATGATCCTAGAATCACCAAGCAACCTTCTCTTCCTGCTCTCTCTCTCTCTCTCAAGGCGAATGTACCCCCATTAGATTTAGCTCTAATAAAGACGGCCAAACAAAAAGGACCCATGAATTGGGAGAAGTAACATGTCATGAGGGCCAATTCTCAACATAAGGAAGACGTAGCCGAGTTTCTGTAAAATTTGCAGGAAGTTCAAATGATAGGACTCGTCTCTAAATTTCGTGAAAATCGGACCAGTCCTATTCCCTTCTGACAATTTTTGTCAGACCGGGGATTCTTCATTTATTTTTATTTTTTCATCTGTTCTTAATTTCTTTTAATGTGTTAACCAAATAGATTCCACCTCCTACGGGGCACCGCCCACATCCTACCCACTAGCCCTGTCAAGAAGTGGAACTTCTTAGCTCTAACAAATCTACGACAACCACACCAATGACAACATCTAATATTTGCTAATGTTCTTATCTTTAGTACTAATCATTAAATTGCTCATTAACTTATTCATTTCCATGTAAGGTTAATTCTTTAACCATAACTTTACATATTCACATAGTTCCCATTAATCATCAAGAACATAACCTCAATATAACACATATCCTCATACATATGGAACATCACATCATCCCATTCATTTCGTCATGTAGTGTTATTGAAAATCATAAATATCAAACCAATTTATCAAGTCCTCTTATCCTCATTATCACCATTAATTAAGACTCAAATATTTATAATAATCCTTTAGTTAACTCACATACACAACGTTCATAATCACATTCATCATCTCCTTGACGTAGATAGACATTTCCTTATCCTTCATGTTTCAACCTCATAAAAAATTACTCTCAAAAATCATAAATGACCATAAGAACTATGAACTTACATTATTTAGTTTTCCACAATACATTTCCACTCTAGAATTTGTCCATAATTAAGTTCACATGCTTATTCAAGGCTAACCTCCAAATTTTTATCATTAAACCATTAAAACTAGGAGAAACTATATAAAAGTATCCAAATTATATTGATACGCTAAAACTAAACATTAAAGTAAACACAAAGTCACACTCAACACTTAATAAAAACATATGCAAATTAAAACCTTTTTTTGTAGATTGTAGCATTGATAAGTAGTGATCGTTCTTAACCGGGGATTGAGGGTACCTAAGCATGATTATCGTTTGATTAATTAACAAGAGGGTATTTGATTGTTTCTATTATCCTACATGATTAACTAATCTAAAATAACCTAATCTATTATTTACATGGCCAACTCATCTTTAAACCTAACTCATTCATAAATTATGCAAATTCCAAAATATACGAAATTTCATAACCTTAATTCTACGAAATACAAGCATATTATCTCAAGTACGTGCTTGGAAATTGCCCTACACACTTTCAATTATCTAGACTTGGAAATTGCCCTACATCTAATCAAGCATTAAGCACAACATACAAGTATAACAAAAATAAGATATTGGAACACATGGAAGATTATTGAAATTCATATAAGATAAAAAACCATAATTATATTAAAGATCAATCCAACAAAACGATCATTCAATAACAAAAGACAATCACAGGGTAAAGAGGTCGTGTTACACTTTTTCTCCTTGGAAATTTCCCTACGGATGCTAAGTGGTCGACACTTCTTGGTGAGACACTCAAAAATTGCCCTATATGTCACGGGTGAGGATGTTTATGATGGAGTATGGTGTGATTGGATTCTGCTAAGGAAATTTCGAATTGAGGAAAAAGGAAATTTGTTAAGTAGAGTTTTGGTACAAAAAATGGGCGACCCTTTGAAAAATAATCAAAACTAACTAATTATAGGCATAGGACAAGTCCCTAGCTCAATTCATAATTAAAAGAGAAATATAAATTCTAAACTAGAAGGAATCCTTGTTAGCCGCAATTTGCATCCTTGTGCCGCAAGGAATTATCTTTGGGAATTACACACAATTCCCTTACTATTTACATGCAACTTCCCTTTAATAAATATAATAAACATCTCCTAGAAGCATGAGAATTTGATCTTGAATAGCCGGAAAACATGCAAGGCTTCAATTCCTAGTAGAACAAGTAATACTACCCGGGCAATCTGACTATGCCTCACCAAAACAGGAATTATCGTGGATGTAGGACTTCCATTTTAGTAATTCTTAAACCATTGGAAACTAGACTTCTAGAAATTTCCAACCATACCTTACTCATATTCTGATTCTATCTGAGCTGTTCACAATGGTCCGTGGAAGTGGGCTGATTTGCACAGGTAGATTTCTACTTTGTAACTTTTAATCCACTTCTTTTTTTGAACTTCTTCAAGAATGAATCTTGGCATAATCTTGAACCTTCTTGCACATATGAACATAGTGTTGACCCATCTTGATGGATCTCTATCCAATCTTTATAAATCTTGGCCCATTCTTTATAACTTATGCAGTTTTGCTCTAATTTAACCTCTTTACTCCACATTCTTGAGTTGGTACCTAAAAATATTAAAACAAGTTAGAAATTGTAAGATTATGGATATAAAAAGTAGAATGAAAAGAAAATTGAGATAAAAATGTGATGAAATATGTGCTTATCAAGTGTCGATTTCAAAAGATACCCTAACTAAAAAAAAAATTCATTTCCATACCCAAACTATCGAAACATAACATTTAGGTACATACTGTTAGTAATCTGTTAAAAAAGTCTATTAAATGTCCACATGGCATTTGTGGGACAATTTTTCATGTTGAGTTGGACACCATGTGGATAAAAAAATTATTTAAATATTAAATTATATGAAAAATAATTAATAATTTAATTATATTAGAAATAAATAAATTAAAAAATCAACAAAATCAAAATCAAATCCCTTGTCTTCTCGGCCCTCTCCAACTCCACTGAACTGCTCAATTTCCCATGGCTTCAAAACTCAGATCCAAAACCCAGTTCCAAACCCAAGTCTATCATTGATTTCATAATCGATTTTGTCTTGCTGTGCTTTTCATCATTGATTTCATCTTTCTGGGCATCCATCTTTCTGCAAATGGCAAGAAATCCAAAACCCTTCCTCGCTTCCTCAGTGAGGTCATGGATGACCATTTGCTGTCTGTGCGTGCTCATTTCCAATCAAACCCAGAAACCCAAATCAATCCCTCAATTCAGCAATTCTTTTAGTTTCATATCATATCACAGATCGGCTCCAACACAGAGTACCAATCGAATTGATCGCATCACGAGGAGGACCCATAAATCGAGGATATTGAAAGAATTAGTAGTTGTTTGGTTCAAAGAAAAATCAAGATTCGAATTGAAAGCGACATTCTAGAGGAGTAAGACGGTGATGCAAAGGGTTTGGACTCAATGCGAGGACAGTTAGGTTTCAATGTTCATCTTTGGTTTGCTTGCCTTGCTCTGCTCTTTGCTTACTTGGGCAATTTTTTCCTTTGTATTTTGTGTGTGGTTTCTCTGTCACATTCCCTCACGCTTTCGTTTTCTTAATAATGTTGTATATCGGAGTCTGGCATGGCAATGCGAGTTTTGGATTTCTGGGTTTGGAGTTTTGGATTTCTGGCCATTTGCGTAGTTGGCTTATCATACCTCATGTCTAAGAGGGTTTGGAGATCTGAAAGGGTAGAACTGGAGATGGGTTGGGTTTGGGGATCTGAGGAGTTTTCGGAATTGCGGAGTTCTTCGAGCTCTGCTACTATTTAGGTTACCATTTCCTCCATCGGTTGGTTTGGGTTTTGAAGTTGAGTGAGGGTGTAAATGGATACCCAGAAAGATGAAATCGATGATGAAAAGCACAGTAAGATGAAATTGATGATGAAAAACACAGCAAGATGAAATCGATGATGAAACCAATGATAGATATGGGTTTGGAACTGGCTGAATTTTGGATCTGGGTTTTGAATCCATGGGAAATTGAGCAGTTCGGTGGAGTTGGAGACGAAGGATTTGATTTTTATTTTTATTTTTTAATTAATTAATTTTTAATACAATTAAATTATTAATTTTTTTTCATATAATTTAATATTTAATTATTTCTTTATCCACATGGTGTCCAACTCAGCATGAAAAATTGTCCCATAAATGTCACTTGGACATTTAACAAATTTTTTTACGAATAACGGTAGGTACCTAAATGTTATGTTTTGATAGTTTGAGTATGGAAATGAAATTTTTTTTAGTTGGGGTACCATTTGAAATCGAACATATAGTTTGGTTACTTTTATGTATTTTTTCCTTAAAACTATTAAGGTTATTTAGCCAATTATTCTACTTAAATTCCTATAATTATTCATAAACAAAATTAAAACCAAATATAAACCTAAACTCTTTGTACGTCTATAACTGTACCCAAAAGGTAGCCAAATAACACAAACTTGGTACCATTAAATCCAAAAAAAATATAAGGAATGACTTTCACGTTGATCTGACAGCCAGGAGCAGCCGCACGCGCCCTCAAGGACCGGTGGGGCTCCCTACATATGGGCTCCACACGCGTGTCACAAAGTCATCGTCAACCTCTATTCGTGACCCGCTTTACTGTGGTTTGGATCGTTCGAATGACGATCACGACCCGACTAGAAGTACGTTATTTCTCAATTATTTCTCATGTTCAATCATCTAAATTTACCTAATGAACTCCATGTGAGGATCTACATGTTCAATACGAGGTAAACGTAGTTAAAGAACAGTGTCTAACAATCCCAGGTTATCAGCCATGGCTTCCTCAGCTGCCCATCAGCGTTATTACGTTCAACCTCTTGTTTCCTTAGCTTAAAATGATCACATGAGCGCACACAACTCCCTCAGGTCCTCGAATCACACTAAAAACCTTCGAAATGGCCCAAACCTCTGCAGACCATTCTTAACCCCTCGCGGGTTCTGATCCTAGCTATGCCCAAGGGCTTTTTTACCTCCCTCAGATCACTTATCTCTCTCTTTCTCATTCCATTTTCTCACTTTCTGCTTACTCTATTCTCCTTCCACGACTATTTCTTTTTTTGCTATCATTTTCTTCATTTTTCTTCTAATTCAGCCACTCTTCACCCAATTGCACTTCCACACATCCTTATATATATTTATAGATATAGTAGGTCGGTGGAAGAGGGAGAGAAGGGGGGGGGGGGGGGATCATGAGAAGCCTAGAACATTCTAGGTCTTTCTCACAAATGACCAAATTACCCTTTGTATGCAAAATTACCAAAATTCCCTTACCTATTTTCTAATCCATAACATACTTATCCGAACTTCTTCTTTTTTAGCATGCCGCATGTCTATGTATTCAGAAGGCTGAGACCTTTGTAACGATCTTTTAGAAGTTTCTAGAAGATATCCCAATCAAAAGTCAACACTTTAACCTTTATGGGCAAAATAGTCATTTTTCATTTTCTCGAATATCAGGGGCGTTACACCAAACATGGCTAAGTGGCCACGCTAAACAGCACCAACGGGGGCCGTCGTCCCACCACCGACTGATTAGGACCATAGTCCAACCTTCCTAAAAATTGACGATGACATCCACGAGCTTTTACAGCAAGTTCAGAGAGTGAGAAGGGAAAAACTAAGTCTCCTACGGAGATCACGTCCAACACTGGTTCCTTCACTTCTCGCATCCTCAAATATCACCATGAGTCGGAGATAAAACCACTCAAGGTCCAACCCTCCGAAAATTGACGATGACATCCACGAGCTTTTACAGCAAGTTCAGAGAGTGAGGAGGAAAAAACTAAGTCTCCTACAGAGATCACGTCCAACACTGGTTCCTTCACTTTTCGCATCCTCAAATATCACCATGAGTAGGAAATAAAACCACTCAAGATCACTTCTTACTAAGAAAACGGCGACCCAGTCCCACACATGAACAACTATCGGTCGACCGTCACTTTCAAGAACCTCTCTAACAAGGTTCGATACTTGATCTTTAGCTTTACTCTCATATAGGTTGCCCATAATTGGTTCTACCAACTCCGGCCAAGTACGGTCGATTCCTTTGATGAGTTACATACGGTCTTCTTGAACCAGTTCATGATTCAGATAGACCGACTATTGTCCACGGAAGATTTAGGGTCACTGTAAAAAGGGGAGACTGAAACCCTGAATAAATACGTCGCACACTTCAGCCATGAGTATTCTAAATGTGAGGAGACTGATGACAAAGCAACCTTCTGTGTGTTCCGCTGCGACCTCAAGGAATCAACGTTCAAATACCAAGCATTCACTATGGGTTGGGAAGACTACAATGAGCTTATGAAGCAAGCTGCCATCCATGCCAAAGCTGAATTTTTTAACGCTCCATTCATGGAGACCAAGAGGGGCATCATTCCAATCTACCTAGCCTTTCAACCATCCTAACTGAGCAAGCCCCACTATGAGTCTTACCAACGAAACTAGGCCTATAAGCATAACTTTTACTAAGGTAAGATGAATGGTTCATACGACAAAAATTACAAGGAGAAGAAGGATAAACGCTACAATGACAACCATGGCTAGAAACCCCACAACCAGGCCTCTTAGGGAGACCACCCAAGAGGCCTAGTACCCAAGTATGAAGCTTATTGCATTATCAATACTTCTTTGAAGAATATACTATTAATTGTGAAGAACATGATCGAGAAGCACAAGGCTCAGTCACATATCATAGATCACCAATTCATTCCAACCTCTATTATCAATATCACAAATTCAATGGTCATACCATTATGAATGTGTGGCATCTCGCGACATTGTGGAAGGATTGGTCCGGGATGGGAAAATCAACCAATTCTTACAAAATGCCCGGCCAATAGCTAACCCGTAGATCAACATCATCAATGGTGGACCAACGATCTCCTCCGCCTACACTTCCAATCAGGCAAAGAAGGAATTTATCCGAGCAACCCAATCTAATCACCAGCCCTTCAACATCGAGTTTGGAAGAGCACAAAAGATGGGAAAGGCAGGTTGGGAGGCAATTACCTACTCAGAGAAGGAAGAACGGGGCATCATCTTCCCTCATGATGATCTTCTCATCATCTTGGCCAAATCTCCAACTTTGATGTTGGACAAATCCTTGTCGATACAAGAAATTCAGTCAATGTGATCTTTATGGAGGATTTTAACCAGCTAGGACCTAATGAGAAAGAGTTGAACATAGTAATCATTTCATTGCTAAGTTTCTTAGAAGACTCAGTAATGCCTATTGGTATGGTCTCTCTACCAATCTCGGTCGTCATAATTCTGAGCATCGTAACGACAATCGTCACCTTCTTAGTTGTGGACTACCCCCATGACTTATAATGTGATAATTAGCATTGGCCTACTAAATCAGATCAATGCGGTTTGCTCTATCCAACTTCTTTTGATGAATTTCCAACCATTATGGCACTGGCCAAGTTAGAGGAGATCAACTTTCATCAAGAACTTGCTACCAATATGCTCTTACCAAGGTAAACCCTAGCGCTAGCAAGGAGACCATGATTGTCACTGAGAAGGCATATAAGGCCGACCTTATTGATCCAGACCTGATGAAAAAAATCCATTCTAGCCTTCTAGAGGACATAAGAGACCTATCCACCATTCAATTTCCTCAACCAGTTGAGGAGACTAAGCCAATCACTCTCCATTCTGGTCATCCGGACTGCCACGTTTGGATCAGAACCTCTTTATAACACGATACTAGAGGTGCTCTTATTTAATTCCTCGAGGAAAATAGCGAAGTCTTCGCTTGGTCTTATGCCGACATGCCCAACATATCAACATACGTCATCTAGCACATGCTAACTATTGAACCTTCCTTCAAGCTAGTGACACATAAGTAAAGAACATACAATGTTGAACGGAAGTTGGCCATGTAAGAGGAGATCACCAAGCTTAGTGTGTTACTATGATCCATTTCGCACGCAAGGTTATCTACGCCGATTGGGTAACAAATGTGGTTTTGGTCAAGAAGCCCTCAGAGGCGTGGAGATTGTGTATCAACTTCACCGACCTAAAATGCACATTCACAAAGGACAATTTTCTTCTTCCCAAAATTAATCTTCCCAAATGTGGTTTTGATCCCCATTATACTTACATTAATACACTCTAAGTGATTATTGTCAAATTATTACTGTTTAACTTATTTTTATTTTATATTTTTATTCTATCAATAAAATTTCATATCTCTTTAAAAAAAAAACCAGAAGATTGTGATTGTTTTCACTCATTAAGTCATTATAACAATTTATTACTCTATGAGCTCAACATAAATGTATTTTACTATGTAAAATAAAAACACTACTTGATATATTTATTTGATACCAATAAGTATTTCTCCTATTTTCTATTGCGATTTGTACTAGAAAAGAAATGGTCGAAGTCGAGAAGGCCCGACATGGCGGCAAAAAACCTGGACGTCATAAAGAAAGAAAAGGACGGCAAGACTTTGATGGAGCCACTTAATTCAAATGCGCACCTAAATCAATTGCCACTTCCAAAACTCAGAACCCCCAAAACAGACATTTGATGCCACTTCATTCATCTCCTTTCCATATCCTTCTCCCTTGCTTTCGTGCAACAACTCGAGATCGCCAACCCAAGAAAAATACAACGCAACAATCTCTCTCTCTTTCTCTCTTGGCCGTTGGCCGTCTCTTTCTTTCTCTCGCCGTGCCTGACATCCTTCCTTCAGGTCAGTTCCGTTATTGATAAATTATTTTGTTTAGTTTTATAATTAATCAATTTTCCTTTTTTTCTTGTTGGGTTTGATTAATCACGATTGTGAGTCAGAAGAATAAGGAAAAAGAAAGATAAGAATGGAAAAATTCGGGGTCTTTTATCTGCGGTTGGAATTTTAATGATGAATGCTGATTTGGCACATTCGAATATTCAACACCGAATATGCCTTCATCATCCAAACCGCTATTCTGTTCCTTGACGGTTGCTTGAGATAATTATATATTTTTCTCATCAAAGGCAGCCTTGCTTGTTTGTTTCTTAATTTTTGAATGCTTCTTTGGTTCCTTTTAGAAAAAAAAAGTGTTCTTTCTAATTCATGTTGTTTAATTTGAACTCCAACTCAATAAATTATTGGTTTTGGTCCATTTGGGTTGTTGAATTGGTCATTTGGGTTGCCTCAAAAATTGAATTATGAGGTGGTTTTGATGGTTTTATGGATGTTCTTGGATTAAAGTTTGTTGCTTTAAGCTCTTAGCCTGGAGATTTCCTGAGGCAAATCAGCCGAGTGGGGAAATTATGATTCAAGTTTGAGAATGTTGGTTAATTGGATGTCCTGAGAAATTAGATAGTGGAAGATGTATGCGGTTGGGAGGCTTGGGAGCTATATATCCAGAGGGGTATACACTGTCTCTGGACCCTTCCATCCTTTTGGTGGAGCTGTGGATATTATTGTAGTAGAACAAGAAGACGGGAGCTTCAAATCGTCGGCATGGAATGTCAAGTTTGGGAAATTTCAGGGGGTTTTGAAGACAAAGGAAAAAGTGGTCAACATTAAAGTGAATGGGGAGGAAGCTAATTTCCACATGTACTTGGATCATAAAGGAGAAGCATACTTTCTTAGGGAGGTTGAGGCAGAAGAAGGGGAGGCTTTAATGTTTCCTTTGTCTTCTGGTGATGAGACCGAGGAGCAATCTCAAGTCAAGAAGCAGCCATTGAAGTCCATGAGTTGCAATTATGATGCTGAAGATTTGAAAACAGTTGATCAGATAGATACCCTTAATGGGAAGATATTGTCCAGGACTAATTCTCGGAGGTCACGAATATTTGGGCTATGTGGAAGCCGATCAATGAAGGAGCGAAAGTGTAAGGAGGCAGAGAATGATGATAGCACTGTAAGCCGGGTGGATTCATTGGAGCGTGCAGAGTTTGCAGCCAACCTTTTGGAGGTGAAGTGGTCCACTAATCTTGCCACAAATAAATCCGGGTTGGATAATACTTCGCGGTTTTCTTCTCCTAGTATGTTGGCTGATGAGGATGTGATGATTGATTCTGAGCAAAGCCGGGTAAGCTCATCTCTGCCTGTGTCTAGAGTACCTAGTGATGTTGGTGAACCACTTATTGGGACAACAGAACAAGATGGGGATGCAACGGCAGTCATATGCAATGTCATAGGTTCTGATCCACAAATTCCTGGTTCGGTTGAGCTAGAAGCATTACCGGGCAAGCAGTTTGATGAAGGAGATGTTGTAATACCTGGTTGTGCCATTTCTCATAAGTCAGGTGGAATAGACAGAGTTCAGTCCTTTATATACTGTGAATCATCAGATAGCTCAATCATTGGGGCAGATAGTCCAAGCGAACAAACTCATGAAACATTGTATCTTACGAGAGGAGGAAGTGGCCAAGTTCATGTCCATGCTGAAACAGTGCATGCCATAGCGGAACTACTATTTAAGGTATTCTCCTAGTCAATTTAAGAATTTGGAGGTGCAATGCTAACTATGAATTAATTAGCTATGCAAATATACTTTACCATGATGAAACAGAATTTGATTAGAAGATACCAATTAGCTAACTTGATTCTTAATTTTCATTGGTACTGAGGTATTTAGTGTTATTCATCAGGATACACGTACTGAGAAACTTTCTGAAGATATTGCCACGGAGGTGCAAGCAGTGGAGGCTCTTGGAACTTGTTCTCCAGAAACAGCTGTTCAATCTGAATGCTTTAGTAAAATGGTTGACAAGCATATAAAAGACGACGATGTTGCAAGTCATTTACAAACCCGTACTGGGTCCATTAATGGTCATGGTGCGGCAGAAACGGTAAGCTTGTTACCACCGGTGAGATCAGAGGAAGAACAATTGTCCTTCAGCGATGACGAAATCAGAATCTCTGGGGTTCAGTGCACGGAGTCATCATGTTCTCTATCATATGTTGATGTAGAAGATATTCTCTCATGTAGTCCAAAAGACAGTAAAGAATCAGTTACTTCAATTTACGAACCATATCCGTTGCCTGGAAAGCTTTTTCAAGAAAGCCCCTTAATTGGTTTCGATGAGAAATCAATTGGAAAACTCAAGGGAACATCAGCTGCAATTGCTATTCCTAACAATCATAAAGCTGCTGATGAGGAAGTTGGGAGGCTAGTAGAATCACTACCCACTATGTGGCCTCATACCGACAACAACTTGAGTGCACTGAATCTTCATTCTTCCTTAAGCCGTTCTCTGGACTTAAATGCAAAACCCTTGGAGTGGATATCCCAAGATGATCTGAGTAAAACGTTGGATGAAGACATAGTGCAGCAGTTAGCACTAGAAATACCAGATATTGCGAAAGTTCCGGGTTCAGTGGAGCTCAAAGATGTTACTGCCAGTCCAGTTGGTAAGAAACTTGGATCTTGATTTGTATGTTATTTACAATTTGAGGAGTTTTGTGTGATGAAATGAAATATATCTTTTTCTTGCAACATAATTTTTTTTATTTGTTATTCTTGGTTGAGGTTACATTATGGATTTTGACAAATTTGCTATATCATAGGCTTGCCAGAATAAGTGGTCCTTATTTTCAGTTTGTTGTGCTTGCTTCTGTTGATTAGGGGTGATTTCAATTTGGGAAGGAGCTCATATTTGAGTCAAAAGGTATAATTGATGTTGACTTGGTTGCAAAAACTGTTACAGGAGATCCTTCGAGAGCAAGTGTTTCCTCCAGTGGAAGCTGGAAACTCTGGCCTTTCCCTTTCAGGAGATCAAATTACAGGAAAGAGATGCAGCTGGAATTGAATGATGGCAGAACTCCTGATTCTGAGAATGCTTCAGAAAGCACCGTCGAAGTGGATGGAGATAAGAATATGCTATCACCCAAAGGGATGAAGAAAATGGAAAGGTCACTTGCTCCAACATCTGAACAGCTGGCGTCCTTGAACCTGAAGGAAGGGAGGAATATTGTTACCTTCACATTTTCTACTGCAATGCTCGGGAACCAGGAGGTAATTTGTTGTTGAGTTTTATTAGAAAATGCAATTTTGGAGATTTATCAACAATTTCGTAGAGACCGGCTCTTTTTCTGAAATTTTACTCTTAGCAACTCCCATATTCGAAGCAATATGTTGTCTAATTAAACTTTTAGAAAGAATACAAAAATATGATAAGAAAGAGCCCTCTTCAAATTATGTTAAGAGTCCTACCGAGACAGAATTTGTAACTTGCTTTTCTCTTGACCAGCATGCAAAGATTTACCAAAAACCTATTGTAACTATCCTTTTCAACTATAAACGGTGGAATCGTCCATTGTGATATATAGAAAACATGACTGACGCTTTTCATTTTGGATTTGTTTCCTTTGTTGGGTTTTCTTGCTCAACAGGTTGATGCCAGAATTTATCTCTGGAAATGGAACACTCGTATAGTGATCTCTGATGTGGATGGGACAATCACCAAGTAAGAATGTTCTTTAAAGAATATATATATATATATATATATTTTTATTGGCACAATGTACATTAGAAAATTGTAAAGATTATATTTTATGTTCACTAGCTTGCATATGTTTCAGATATAGTTATCTAGGATATCTATTCTAATATATATGACCAAGTTAAGATGCAAATGTAGGTTCTCTAAAGCGGCCCCATACTTCTCTATGTGTTGGAATTTTCCTGAATTTTCTGATCCCGCTTGATTTGTCTTTGTTTTGCAGATCAGATGTTCTAGGTCAATTCATGCCCTTGGTTGGGGTAGATTGGTCACAGACAGGTGTTACACATTTGTTTTCAGCCATTAAGGTTTGTTTGTCTTCTAATAGCTAATTTTATTGCCCGTGATTTTTCAAGTCCTGCTATTTACTGATTGCCAACATTGGATTCATGAGTCCGTGCCACTCATATTAAGAACTGGTGGATTGGCTACCATCATGATTACACTGACATTGTATCTTTCCGTGTACTACAGGAAAATGGATATCAGTTACTTTTTTTGAGTGCACGTGCCATTTCTCAGGCCTATATCACCCGACAGTTTTTATTCAACCTTAAACAGGTGTAATATACTGAGCTCATTCTAAATCCTTGACTTGCATTTGTTAAATCAGAGTTAAGAAGCCAAAGTGTTTATTTATTTCTTGGTTTAAAATTTTGCAGGATGGAAAGGCTTTACCAGATGGGCCTGTTGTTATTTCCCCTGACGGACTTTTTCCTTCTCTATTTCGGGAAGGTAAGTGGTGTCTATGGACTTCCTTTCCTACAACTTAAAGTGAGGTTGGATCTAATTTGAAAATTGTTATTTTCTTGGTCACTAATAAATCCTATCTAATTTCATTGACTGACATTCTATTTTTCTCAGTTATCAGGAGGGCTCCTCATGAATTCAAGATTGCATGCTTGGAGGTACTTTTCCATTACATATTTATCTTTGGCTATATTCTGGATGTTATATAATTTGTTCCATAAGATTTTAGTGACGCTACACAGGATTTGTATTGAAAATTTGAAATTATAGGTCAGGTTGATGCGTCTGATTGGATTGGACAACTCCTTAGCTTTAGTAAACCTTGAATCTAGTGAGTTATCCAATCAAGAATAATCTTAGGCACCAAACGTGGCCATAGTGCATCCAGGATTCTACTTATCAATTAGTCCATTTTAAGCATATAGATTCTAGAAGTCAGTCAAAGACTAATATCTGTAATTATATTTGGGGACTGATGGATCTCCTGATTTCTAAATTCTCCTTTTATATCAACCCGCTCACCATGTCAATTTGATACTAACTTGGTTGAAATTTTACAAGGAAAAGAAGAAAGAGAAAAATCTAAAATAGTGGTTTAAATGCTTGCCTATAATGCAGCACACTTAACCGTTGATGAATTTTTCACTTATTAATCTGCTAATGTTAGAAAATACACAGTATGTCTGTAGCTGATCAGTCTCGCATTCTTTTGTAAAGGTGTTGATAATATATGCAGTTGAACCTGATTCTTATGTTGATAAAAAAACAGTGTTTTAATATCTTACGTTTTTGCTTTCCAGGATATAAAAGCATTGTTCCCTTCTGATTGCCATCCGTTCTATGCTGGTTTTGGAAACAGAGATACCGATGAATTCAGCTACCTTAAGGTTGGAATCCCGAAAGGAAAAATATTCATTATTAATCCCAAGGTAATTAAAATCGTCATCATAATTTAGCAGCAATCATCTTTCTAATTATGAGAAATGCCAACTTTTTTCTTTCTTGTGATGATCTATTTGGATATGCAGGGTGAGGTTGCTATGAACCGCCGTGTTGACACAAAGTCATATACTTCCCTTCATGCTCTTGTGAATGGCATGTTTCCGCCCACACACTCATCTGAGCAGGTTTTCATTCTGGTCTCGTTTTTCTTTTTAAACTTCTTGTTAGTACTTGAGCCGCCTTCTTTCCAAAAACAAGTATAATTCGTCTTGCCTCACTTCCCGCCTAACTTTTTATGCTGTCACGTAACAGCTCATAACCTAACCCTTTTAAGCAATGCTTTATTTTTATTTTTTTCTTTTCCTGTGATTACAGGAGGACTTTAATTCCTGGAATTTCTGGAGACTTCCACCACCTGTTTGAGGTGTTAGGATAGTTTATTGCTATCGTTTCGCCCTCTCTGGAAACTCCCGTGCCAGATGTCAACTTTGTCATGTTTGCTTTAGGATTATGAAGGTAAATCCTGATTTCCCATTTTTCCGTGTTCTGTCCAAAAATCTGCATCGAATTTCAGGTTGTAGAATGACAATTCTTTATCAAGACATTTTGGTGACAGATCTCACCCGGGTCGTACTCCTACATATATGTTGCTAGGAACAATTGCCTAAATGTCTACTTGCATTACTTTCCCTGGCTGGCTAATTTATTGGCCACCCGAACCGAGTAGAGTTGGAGATTTGGATCAGTCTCACTTGTGCATGCTGGCTGTGTGCGCATGCTGGCATGGTGGCTGGATTTTGGGCATGGTGGCATGGTGATGGCGACTGGAAGAAGAAGAAGAAGAAAAAAGAAGAAGAAGAAGAAAAAAGAAGAAGAAAAGGAAAAGGAAAAAAAAAAAAGGAAAAAAAAAAAAGAAAAAGAAAAAATATGTAAATTAAGGGTTTTTAGGCTAAATGTACCAGGAACAGAAAAAACGATCTCAAAATATACTAGGATTAGATTTTTGCCTCACTGTGCTGCAGGAATAAATACAACGTCAAAAATGTTGCACAATTCGTCAGTCAATGTTAGTAACATTGTTAATCATGAGGATGTGTAAATAATATTACAAAATAATAAGGGTAACTAAGATATTTGTTTAATTTTATTATATTTTCTTTTAAATTCTTTTTAAAAAATTAAAACAAATAAAACAACCATTTTCCCCAACCCAACTCATCTTATTATGTCTCTCCTTAAGAATCTCCAGCCACCATCGACTTCCTCACTAATCCCAACTCCAACCCCTCCACCTTCGACGGCAACACTCCAACCACCGCAACATCACCCAAAACAACCGTTGGAAAAATAAATAAAAAGATAAATATGGTTGCAGAAGTGAGCGAAGCCAAAATCCGCAAAAATAATCCTCCTGCGATATTAAGGAAGGAGCGAATAAAGAAGGTGAAGTAGCATGGATTACAAGGATTGTTGTGTAATAAATTGAACCCAAGAAAAGAAGGAAGGTCATTAGCTGAAATAAAAAGATACCCACGACTTACCCTCATCTCTATTCTCCATCTCTTCTTCCTACACAACACCCAAGTCCAAATTCAAACAGCCACCCCTAAGCACTTGCTGGTGAAAAACTTTAGAATATCATCAACCCAAAAATCCAAAATTGACTGAATATTGACTAAAAATCAAGATTTTTTTTCACAAAATCTTCTCGATCTACAACACAGAAAAGAGGGGAAAAAATTATCAAAGGTGTAGTTCTCAAAATTTGAATTCGAACCAAATTCTAAAACCTTATTTCCCCCTCTCCTCTTCTCACCCTCTGCCTTCTCCTCTCAACCCACATTCACATTCATATACCACCACTCCAATAATCACTGTGAATGCCAACAACAAATCCTCACCGTCAAATCCAAATCAACGCATCTCTTTCTCTTCTCTCCCAGAAGACATCGTCTTGGAATGCCTCTCTCGAGTCCTAGCCTCCACCATTCCTATTCTCTCCCACGTCTGCAAGGGGTGGGCTCGCTTCCTCCATTCCCCTGCTTTCTCTCACCTCAGCCGCCACCAAGGCCTTCTCCATCAGGCCATCTTCGCCCTCTCCGCTTCCTCACATTCAACCCTATTTGCCACAACTCTCCGCTTCCACTCCTCCCTCACTCTTTAGAAGGTCTTCGCCTTCCACTCAAACGATGTCGCCATGCCGACCACCGCCTTCCATAGTTTATTCTCCCACGCCGGCCTTTGCGCCATCGGACCCACAATTTACATCATTGGTCGCACCGCAACCATACACTACAACACATGGTTCAAAATCTGTTGGGGTGTTGTTTTGGGTGATGTCGCGGCGGTTGGGGTGTCTTCGTCGGAGGTGGAGTGGTTGGAGTTGGGATTAGTGAGGAAGTCGGTGGTAGCCGGAGGTCCCTAGGGAGGGACATAATTAGGTGAGTTGGGTTAGGGAAGATGGTTGTTTTATTTGTTTTAATTTTTTAAAATAATTTTAAAAGAAAATATAATAAAATGAAACAAATGGCTTAATTACCTTTACTATTTTGTAATATTATTGTCACGTCATCATGATTAACGACATTACTAGCATTGACTGACGAATGGTGCAACGTTTTTGACGTTGTACTTGTTCATGCAGTACACTGAGGTAAATCTCTGTTTCTGGTGCATTTTGAAATCTTGTTTTCTATTCCTAGTGCATTTAGCCTAAAAAGCCTTAAATTAAATGGTGAGTCATATATATGACATGTAGGTATGTAACTGATTATTTAATGGAATAATTAGCGGTAAAAACAAATTGTTACATTTTTAAAAATTCAAGTTACGTAAATGTAAGATTTAAAAAATCAAATATAATTATAAAACTTGGTGTAAAACATAAGATATTAAAATGTAATTCTTATAGTAATCCACTACAAACTTTGTTTAATACTTTATATATATGTACAACTACATCATACACTGGAATGTTAAAAAAGAATATTGCAGGGCCAAGTCTCTTGCAAGCTCCATCATTAGTTCTAGGCTTTTTATAAATGCACTAAGAATGCGCCAACGTGTCTCAAAATGCACCAGGAACGAAAATTTATTCCACTTTGCACCAAGAATGGGTGCAACATTAGGTCTATTGCACCATTTAACAGATTTCTTATTTGACACCTTTAAAGCTACTGTGTAACGAGTTGCGGGATTAATTTATTGATTAATTAAGGACTAAGTGAGGCTTAGTGGGACTAATCGGGATTTAGTCGAGGGATTATGGATGTTCGGTGTAAAATGACAATTTTGCCTTTGGAAATGGGTAAAAAGTTGACTTTTGACTCGGAAGGTCAAATGCACAAAGATCGAGGATCATTACGTAAATCGGGACGTTACGATTCCGTAGACAGGTGGCACGTCGAAATCGAACGTTCGATGGGAAAGTTACGGGTCTAGAACGAATCGTGGTACTATTGTACGATCTCCGAAAATGTTGGACATTTGTCTCATATGGGCCCCATATATTTTGTGTAGGCCCAATGGATGAGTGATGAGTGTCACTCATCCATTGCTCACTAACACACATACATGCATACCATCCCATTTCATCTTCATCATTTCTTTTGTATCCCTTAACCCGAAACCCTTCTCAAACAGTACAACCCACAAACCACCCCACCATTCTAGCACCTTGCCATGGGTACTGAGAGACTGAGAGTGAGGGATTGTGATGGACGGAGAGGTTGAGAGGAACGACGGAGCAGCCACGGCCCACGGCGGGGGAAAGGTAAACCGTAAACCGTTTTTAGTTCAAAAATGGAAAGTCATGTTTTAGCATGTGTTGATCAATTTCGTGCATTAGGAAGTGTTCTAGGGAGTGAGACGACTCGATTGAGACTAGTTTCGAGGATCGCGGTGGTCGGTTACTGTTCATCCTTAGAATAGGTACTTTTAGTTCGATTTTTCTGATTTAAATTAGAGGGAACCATTCCTGGGATTGGGACAAATAGAATGAGAGAAAAATGGAGAGTTTTGCTGATCGGACGGTGGAGAACCGGCGGGGTCACAATCACGGGTCTGCGCGACCCGGTTCAGGGATTCGACTACAGGTTGAAGACGATGGGACCCCATCATGTCAGACTGTCATGTCAGAGGTGGACTAGTAGGAACGTGACACATGTCACATGTTAGTGCCCAGTTAGTATTAACATGTCAGTGACGTGGCCCAATCAGGTGCTGCCACGTGTCACTAACATGTCAGTGACGTGGACCAATGGATGGCTAACACGTGGCACTGTTAGAACCTGTCAGGTGATGTTAGCGTGACGTCAGCATGACATCAGTATTGACTTTGATCGTTGACTTCTGACGCCATTGTTGACTTTTGCTTTGACTCGTGCGTGGGGGCGAGTGGGCACAAATTTTGAGGTTGGACCAGGACCTTTTTGGTAATTTCGTATAAATGTGTATTATACGTATTTCGAGGGTTTATGGGTTGTGTTATACTTTGGGCTGATGCCATATTTTATACGTGCTTGTCGTTTCAAATGATTTGGACAAAGAAAGGATTTCGGATTTTGAAAATATCATTTCAGGTTTGAGTCCCCGTTGATTTATGTGGCATTGGTCTGATAAGGCTCAAACTACGCATTAAATTAAACACGTAATTCGGGTGTTATGCAATTTAAACCCTTTTTGTGTAGATGTAGTATTGGTAAATATGGATCGTTCTTAACCGGGGAAATTATGGAACATTAATAATATATTAGTTAAAAAGAATAATAAATTTAAGAATTAACGAATTAAATATTTAAATAATACAGAATTAAAGAATAAATGAATTAAAGAATAAAAGAATAAAGAATTAAGAATTAAATGGGGGGTTTGAAAGATTGTAATCATAAAATAAAGTAAACAAGTAAAAACAATTAAGAACTTAATTCTACTTCTACTTTAACTTTTGTGCAAGTGAAATTTCTTCAAACACATATTTTTACCAACACTCTAACATCATGCTCATATTGAACCAATCACGAAATCCTACCTTAATCATCTCAAATACATGCATACATTTTTTAATATTATAAATGCACTGAACAACGGTCATAAACACTTATAATACGATTCACCTTACGTTATTGATTTCAATGTGTGTCAAACATCTAAATCTCTTGAATTTTCTACTAAGTGCATCGAACAACGGTCATAAACACTTAGTGTAGAATTGAAGTTTAAGCACTAAAACATATGAAGTAAAAGAAATTCAAAAAGTAAAACACATGGAGATTGCATTCTTACTTACAAATGTTAGAAAGAAAATACCAACACATATATTGAATTATAAGTAAAACCAAAACAATAACAAGAATTTAAGTAAATGGAGAAAAGTTACACTTTCGGAACCCAAGAACAGCTTGTGATTCCGAAAGTGGATGGAAACAATGGAATGTTATTCATAAGGAACACCGAACAGCAGCTGGAACCTTATGAAGATGGATGAAAAAACATAAGAATTCGGACTTAAATTCTAGAATTATTTTGGAAATACTTGGCCTAGGTATTTCTTAAGGAAAACATAAAAATGTGTTTAAGAGATCTCAAAGAAAAATTACAAGAACAAAGTAAATAAGAAATGAAATTAAGAAACAACATAAATTATAACATAAATTAAGAACAATAATTAAAAGAAATCTAATTAAATAAAAAATCTACAAGAAGTTAAAATGGTCCCAAAAAATGAAGAACAAAAATAAAGAAAATGAACTAAAAGAAGAGAAGGATTAGAGAGAAATATAGAACCTAGCTACTAAAAGAGAAATAAAATGGGACAAAATGGGGACCCCTTTACAAGTGAATTTGCCTCCCTATTTATAGAAGGAAGCCACAAAGAACTAAAAATAAAATACAAAATAAAATATAAAAATAGTAATGAAATAGTACAAAATGAAATGATGAAAAATGATGATGAATGATGAAATTAGGGATGGGATTAGGCTGATTTTGTGCTGGAAAAAGGCAGAAAAATGCAGTAAATCTGAAAAAGGGGAGTTGTTGAGGAGTTGGTGAGGAGCTGTTTGGATGGTGCTGAACTGGAAGATGGGACTCGGCATGCACAGGCTGACAGGAAGCTGGTAGCTTCGGCAGGGCGTGCATGTGGAGCAATTGAGGACATCGGGAGGCGCGAGCTGGGCTGAACTACGACTTTCGGGACACGCGCACCGAGCGGAAGAAGAGCGCCTCAGCCAGCGCCTGTCGACGGATCTAATGGGCTGGAGGAATGAAACTGGGCCGCGGGCCTGGGCTTCACGCGAGGGCCTGAGCTGGATTTTGGGCTAGGACTGCAGAGATTGAAACGGGCTGGGTTTGCTTCGCTGGGCCGTGCGGGCTGCTGGAATTTGGGCTGCAGAAAATAAGTTTTCGGGCTGCATTAAAATGATTTTGGGCTTTGCAAAATAAAAATTAATTAATTTATAACTTAATTAATATTTTCACCGAATTTCGTTCATGATTTCTTCGTTATAATTCCGATCGAGACGATTATTTCACCAAAATGCTCAAAATTACAAGTTTTATTTATTTAAACAAAAATATCACAAAATAAATTATTTTATCTAATTATTTATTATTTTAATATTAAAAGTCAAGTATAAAGGGTATAAAATAATATAAAATAATACTTAAATAACGACCTATCATGGTCCTAAGGCTCAGTTGGTTTATGATTTCGGGCTTGAGACCCTATTGAAATGCTTAAACTAAATTTGAGGTATAAATGGTTTTCCACTGGATTTGATGTTGGTTTTAAAGATACCATCCTATGTGTGGATTACTCTCTAAGTGTCAGGGACACTGGAGAAGTCACATGGCATTGCCTCAAAGGGGTCGCTCTGCGTAAAAGACCGTAGAGAGGTCCAAGATCAGGATTGCTAGAGGTTAAAATCTCCGCCACCCAAGGAGGGACATGGACTTGGGTGGACCTTGGGGAGACTCGGCTTGAGACCGAGGGGCACGCGTAGCTTATGACAGTGACATCTGGGATGCCAAGGATGGATTAAATATGTTTTATTGAACTGGTTATACTATATTTTGTGGATTTGGGCAGAGACCCGCGTGTTTTGGTTTTGGGGCAGAGACCCGTCATATTTTACTGGTTTTGGTCTGAGTTCCCACATAGATTTATGGTTTTGGGATGAGTTCCCACTTAGTTGGTTTTACGGTTTCGGCCTAAGGCTCTAATGATTGGAGAAAGGAAATGGTTTTGATTAAACAATGTTTTCACTGAGATATGATTTGCAAAGCCTATGATTTGGCTTAAAGTAAATGATTATAATAACTGGTTTTCGAATGCATGCATACTTTTTAATGGAGGGTATAAATGTCTTTTGTGAAATGTGTTTTTATTAAATTATTTATTTTCGTCAACTCACAGCTTTTCTGGTTTTTAATACTCTTCCGGTTTATCGCGGATGTGGGCTTTAGCAGAAATCGAGACATCACACTCCTCCATAGATCCTAGCGTGCTCTGGAAACCTTGAGAGGGTGTTAGTTTGAGTTATCCCTTGTCTGGCACGTGGTGTCAGACGGGAGCATGGTACATCACGAGTTAATTCCGGGGGGATTGGGATGGGTCGTGTCATACTGTTTCTTTCCTTAAAAGCCCTTAAATAATGTTCATCTTCTTCATCTTGATCTTCTTCTTCTCTCAAACTCTAACTCAAACCCCCCAAAATCCTCCACTTGGATTAGAACTTGGAGTTTTGGATCGCAAGGTATGGTGTATTCATTTGATGATTTCAGCGTTTTCAGTAAGAATTGAGTTCGAATAAATTTTTTGAACCACAGTCCATAATTATGCAATAAGCTACTTCTGTTTTTGGATAGTTACTAATAAAACAATATGGGTTGTAGTTTTTTCGACTTAGGTTATACTGACTTGTCTCTTCTCAGCCTCCTACATATTAAAAAGCAACAAACAAAAAATCTCTTTGCAATCAACTTGCAATTAGATTCTTATTAAAATTGTGTATCATTGATTTAACTAGAGACAAAACAGGCAGCAAAAATCACTATCCAAGAATGGTGACGCACCTGCAAATGGGAGCTTCGGTAGAAAATCTGCGTATGGAGAAAGAAACCCAGAAATGGAAAATCAGGGCTTCGGTGGAGAAAGAGGATTGATCCAGGTTTGGTGGTACTGCCATTGTTTTTGGCGTTGGTCTCTCGGTCGGTGCTTCATTTTTATTTTTATTTTGCAAACTTAGGATTTGTAGTAGATTGAGGATGTGAGAAATTCAGATTGCCATTAAACCTAGATTGGAATTAGGAATTAGGATTGAATTTTATTAGATGAAGAAGGAAGAAGATGATGAATCCATATTTACTATTCATCATCTTCTTCCTTTTTGTGTGTGTTAATTTTAATAATTGTTAGTAAATAATTAACCAACTAATCAGGTATTTTCATGTAATCACCAATGACGGCGTTACTATTAGAGGGTAACAAATGGTAACGGATGAAGTAACGGTACTACCAAATATACAATTGTGGCAGTACATTAGAATTAAATTCGTTTCGAGTAGTAAAGTGATATTTAATATCCAATTAAAGGAACAAAAGGAGTACTAACTCTAATATTAATGACGTGTAACTAATGCCCTTAGTATACTCATAATAAATAGTGACTTAGTATACAAATATCATGAGAAAGATCTATCTTGCAAGCCCATAAATAGTGACTTTGATATATGGGAAATAACTTTTTAGAAGTGTTATTATTTTATTATCTTTCTATATATTTACTTAATTTTATAACAAAATCAAGTTTTTTTTAATAAATATTGAGTTGTTGCTGTTATAGTTAATTCACATGTTATAATTAAAGTGAACAACCTATTTCTCTTTTGTGAACATAATAAAATATTAAGAAACTATTTGTGATTTAAAAAATTTATCGCGGAGACCCATTACAAACTTTGTCTACTTTATATTAAGGCCTTTTACCCGTATCATTATTTTACTCTCAAAATGTGCCCCTAAATTTTTATTCTCGTTTCAATAGCCTTTTTTTCATCTAAGTATTAAAATGAGGGTTAAATGGATTATTTTATACAATTAAGTATAAATATTAAAATCCAATTGGCTTCAATATCAAAATCCAATTGTTTGTGGAACTCATTCATATCTGCAACCGCGAGCACTCTGAAGAGGGCCTTGGTTCACCGCGAGGACTTTGAAACCCTGAGCTGCAGACGGCGACCGACGGTCCCCGCATTCTGTTTGAAACCCAGGTGTGACGGCGACCGACGTTCCTGCGAACAGCCACCAGGTACGAACTCGTCACCATAACCTCCCTCCCCTGAGCTGCAGACGAACTCCTCGCCGAAAACCATACCACAATTGCATGAACTTGTCGCCACAATTGCACGAACTCGTCGCCGTCGCACCTGGGTTTCAAAGTCCCCGCGAACAACCAAAATGTGTTCCTCGCCGTCATCTGCTGCCATTGTTACAGATCAGTTCATTAAATACAGGCTATGAGTTCTGAATCCACTATCCCGCGCCCAACCGACTTTACTTATATATTTGGTTCATTGGCGATGTGACCTTGTATCCCTTAATTATATACATGGGTATTTGGCGATTATGCATGGCTGCCACAATTGCATGAACTCGTCGTCGTCGCACCTGGGTTTCAGAGTCCCCGCGAACAACCAAAATGTGTTGGTCTGTACGGCTTCGTTTCCCTTTTTCCACCACTATATAATGCTTATGTACAAAAAAAAAAGGTTGCAGCTATATATGACAAGCATGGAGCTGCTGCATAACAGCTCGTGTGAGGCTGTGGTTTTGGAGACCCACACGTTTGAATCTCTTGTTCTGGTTGGTGCGAAATGTTTCTGGATTGGTGGTATGTGAGCGATAACAGAAAAAAGGATCGAACTTTTTTGATAAGGCAAATTAGCAGCATCTTTTGACTCATTTGATGAAATTGATTTCATTCATCAGTCAGATGAATTCTTTTTACTTGTGAATTTGTGATGTTATGTTGTAAGCTTCACTTACATGTTTCATTCCCCAGTAATTTATGTGAAAGTTTTTATTTGCAGGGGAAGTAGAAAAGGGTACTGAAAAGCCATTGTCTAAGTGGCCAGGCATGCTGAAGAAGCTTCAGAAATATCTGAGCTTTACAAAGACGAAAACGTAGTTTTGGAGATCATTCAAACCGAGGGTGATATCAAAGTAACGGCATAGCATAAAAATGGCGTGACGATTCCGGAGAATGGGATATAAGTTGGAAAATATCGGTCGTTCAATTTTCATGAGATTGGTGCATCACAAAGGTTGTCTTATATTGGAGCTTCTGCGGTTGTTGTGGCGGTCCCTTAGTATCATGTGTTTTTTAAAGTTTGTATCATGGAGAATGCTGCTGCCTTCATGAAGTGCTGTGTTTATTTATGTATTTACTAGCCTACTACACTATGTGTGTGAAAATATTTATTTTATGTTTAATTTGGTTTGTAAAAAAATTTAAAATAATAGAGATGTTTGTTTTGTTTCGGGCGCTTCCAAAAATGTGGATTTTTTTTTTTTTCAAGAGTGGATTGGTGGAAAATTTTGGACCAAAAAACTCAACTACATGTAATGCACATTTATGTCACCATTTTTTTTTATCTTGGGACGTACCCGTTTGGTTGTTTCAAACCAAAGCCAAACGTACAAAATTCATGAGATAAAAATAGAGACATCGGACATGCACAAAAGGGAATGTGATTGAATTAATTAATAGTCTGCAGAAAATATGAATCTGAAGCAGATCGATATATTGATGATATAGAATTAATATCATGAATACGAAATCTATTTTCTGAATTACGTGGGATTTGGGTACTGCAAAAGTGCAAAACTAAGAATGAATATGGGCACGTACTGCTAAACCGGCAACATATAGGACCTGCACCACGTACTGCTCTGCTGGCCGGCCCGTGCATGTGGCCGTGCAAAAAACACAAGTATTTGATTGATCGATCATGAAGCCAAAGCATCGTGTTTAATGGAAGGAGGACATATATATCAAAGCAATTGTGGTATGGTTTTCGGCGACGAGTTCGTCTGCAACTCAGGGGAGGGAGGTTATCGCGATGAGTTCGTACCTGGTGGCTGTTCGTGGGGAACGTCGGTCGCCGTCTGCAACTCAGGGTTTCAAAGTCCCCGTGGGGAACCAATTAAGGTCGTCTTCAGAGTGCTTGCGGTTACAAAGATGAATGAGTTCCACGACCAATTGGATTTTGATATTGAAGTGTTGGGTTAATTTTGTCCAGATAACATGGAAGTCAATTAGATTTTAATATTTATTTTAGATGCTTAGTTGTACAAAATGACGTGACTTTTGACACAAAAATCAGTTTGAGTTATATTTTGAGACTAAGATAATGGTACATGGTGCAGTTTGGGTAAACAACCTTATTTAAAATATATACGTACAAATACAACTACATCATATTGCAAGCTTCTCCATTGTGTACTATTATGTGGTTATGTATATGTAAATTATATCAAAAATTTTAAAATATTTGAAATTTGTTTCTCACTTTTTGCTAATTGCTAATTGTTTCCACATTCACATCCAATTCATATATAATGTATAAATTTGAGTTTATTAATTTATAGTTGTTTTGTATACTTTCAAGATAGGTGACGCAATACTTGTTTATTGATAATATCGTACAATTAATGGCGTGAAATCTTGAAAAATGGTATTTCTAAATTCTCTTCCATTCCTTTTTTTTGTTGCATGATCTCTTTTGCTAATGAAAATTTAAAGTCAATTTTAACATTAATGTCAAATTTTAAAATATATAATTTTTTAACGATTTTTTAATAAATAATTTTGCTGTGATAATTTATCATTTTAATAATTCCAAGTATAATATATATAATAATTAATTATAAAAATCGAAAGAGCTAAATACCCCTAGAAATGAGATGCAAGTATAAATTATTCTTTCTCTAACATTATTTGAAATACAACAAAATGCATAGTCAGTATATATATTAGTTACTGCAGTTGGTTAGCTTCAATCGTTGAAATTTTACAGGTTCAACAATATATATACACAGAAAATTAAGCTCCACTAAACAAAGCTTTTTATTGTAGCTTAGTTATATATAAATTACACAAAAATATTAAACATAATCATAATTCAAATTCAAAAGGTCACTACCATCCTATATTTTATTTAGGGAAAATTTAGGAAAACCATATTAAACATAAAAATATTAAACAAAAATATTAAACATAATCATAATTCAAATTCATATTTGTAGATTATTTTTATAAATTACATGCTAATACAGATAAAATCCATTAATACAAATAAGGCTCATCTGTATTAATATATGTTCTACAAATATAATCTTTCTAACATTTTCTTTTTATTTATTTTTTATAGTGATCTATAGCGGGCAGAGGATGAAGGTAGTAAAGATTAAGCTAACTACAGGTAGCTAGTTTAATTAAGTTAGCATATACCCAAGGTCGTAGATATGTCTGACAAGCTTGGGAAGCTCCTTGTCAATGGAAACCTTGCCGTCGCCGTCAGTATCAGCTATCCATTGTCCTTCCCAAGCTCGGAACCAGGGAAGGCTGGCGCCCAATTTTTTGAAGGCTTCTCCCAGCTCAGCCAGGGAAAGTTGGCGATCGCCGTTCTTGTCACAACTTTTGAGGACACCCTCGATGATTACTTCGGTGCATGGAGCTTTGGCCTTCTTGTTCGAGTCACGAGTCATGTTCTCCAAACACAAGATTCTCCTTTATACTATAGATTACTTAAGAAGTATGGGCTATATGATTGGGTATTTGGGGTGAGATGAGTTTGTATTATGAATGGGGCGGGCTATTTATAGAGCTTAGCTCCATCTATGTGCTACTCTACTGCATTTACATATGTGTGTGGACATGGAACATTAAATTGGATCACTAGATTCCAATTTCATGTAAGGTAGTTTTTTTGGAGCCACTTGTCTCGATCAGCTAAAGTGATCCTTATTTTAGAAAAGATTTTTGAGAATCATTTACTAATTTATTGTATATCACAAATATAATATCATTTATAAATATTTAATTTAGTTAATATATATATAATATTTAATTTAGTTAATATATATAATATTTAATTTAGTTAATATATATATATATCTAGATTTTTGCTTGCACATAAAGCATCACATAAAGCATATACAAAAAAAGAAGAAGCATATATGGGACTTTTGCAAGTGGATAATATATATATATACAAAAAAAAAAAAACAGAATGTTTGTGTAAATAACTCAAATTAAATAGAATGGCCATGAATCTAGTTAATTGCGCCTAAATTCAACAAACGTATCTCAATTTATTTATTTTTTTGTAATTACTTAGATTTAAAGAAAGTTTAATATAGTTAAAATTATATTTAACGTTTTTAAAATCCCTAAATTCATGTTGAAATAGAATGTTTGAACTTTGAAAGATTTGAAGTCAAAGAGAAACAAGCACCACTACTAATGTTATCTCACCGGCCATCACATTTAATTATATGCATAGATGGGTGTCGTTATAAGAATAAAGCAGAATGATGTATACATGCATATATTTTTATCTCAAAATATTTCACGTCAAGTGAAAATAAAGATATGTTTTATATCTATGATTTGAGATGTCTTGAGTGCATATGATTGTGGTATTTAGTATTTACGTATAAATGTGTTATTGCACGTATTTCGATATTTACGATTTTATGTCGGGTTTCATACGTGTTTTTGATTTCAATGATTTGAATAATGAAATGATTTTGGAAAGTTTTGTGGAAATGGTTTATGGAAGTTATACCTCGGGCCGAGGCCCTATTGAAATGATTTTGATTATGATTTAAACACACCATCCTTATATGTGGATTGTCTCCTCCAGCTATCAAGGACGCTGGAGTAGTCACAGCGCATTACTTGAGAGGGGCCACCTTACAGAGAGACCGCAGAGAGGCTCAGAATTAGGATTGCTATTGATTAGGCATCTAGGATGTCATACTTCGGGCAGTTATTCGAGAAAGGCATACCTTTATGGTATCGCCCGGACACTGGTGGACCCATGGGATTACTCAGACATGAGAGCCCCGAGTGGCACGTGTAGCCTTAGACCGTGACAATATTGATTAGGTATCTGGAATGACGAGGATTGGTTAACTACATTTTATTGTATTGGTTATTCTGTGTTTACTTATTTGGGCAGCGACCCACTTGATATGGTTTTGGGCTGAGTTCCCACATAGTTTATGATTTGGGCTCAGTTCCCATACGATATTGAGATGATTTTGGGCTAAGGCCCTATTATTTGGAATAAAGAAATGGCTTTGATTGAGAAGTATTTTTCACTGAGTTTTGATTTGGAAAACCTATGATTTGATTTAAGTCAATAGGTTGTAATAACTGGTTTTTGAATGCATGCATGATTTTAATAAGGGGTATAAATGTCTTGTGAAATGTGTTTTATAAACTATTTATTTTCGTCCACTCACAACTTTTAATGGTTTTTAATACCCTTAAGATTGATCGCGGATGTAGGTTGCAGCAGAGACCGAGACATCACATGTCTCCACGGATCCTAGCGTACTCTGGATAACCCCGAGCGGGTTGAGGTGAGGATCATCCCTTATTTAGCATGTGGTGTCAGACGGGAGCATGACACATTCCACGTTAATCCCGGGCGGATTGGGATGGGTCGTGTCAAATACGACTTTCTTTTGAGAAAGTATTTGAAATACCGTTTTCTGATGCATGCATGTTTTCACGTGAAGGGTATAAATGTCTTTTTGTTAAATGATTTTGATAAACTGTTATTTTTGTCCACTCATAGCTTTTATGGTTTTTGATACCCTTCAAGTTGATCGCGGATGTGGGCTGTAGTAGAGATCAAGACATCACATGACGTCACAGATCCTTGAGTACTCTAGATAACCCCAAGCAGGTTGCAGTTTTATCCCTTATATGGTACGTGGTGTCAGACGGAAGCAGGTACATCCCACGATAATTTAGAGGGATTGGGATGGGTCCTATCACTGACGGACCGATTAAGAGGCAAGGAGGGTCACTTGACCCTCCGCCCGCTGGAGGAACCATTAGTGACAGGACCCATCCCAATCCCCCCGGGATTACCGTGGAATGTGCCCTGCTCCCGTCCAACAAGGGGTGTCGGACAAGGGATAACCAAGAGCCACTGCCCAAACGGGGCATCCAGAGTGCGCAAGGATCGATGGAGGAAGTGTGCAATGTCCCAGTCCCTGCTGCAACCGCATCCGTGATCAACCTGAAGGGCATTAAAACCAAAAGCTGTGATTGGACAAAAACCAATAAATTTACCAAATACATTTATAAGACATTTATGCCCTCCAATAAAAACGTATGCATGCCACGAAAAACCAGTAACCAAAACGTTTGCTCAACCGAGCCCTTAGGGCCTTAGCCCAAAAACCGTTAGCCAAAAACCAAGTGTGGGAACTCAGCCCAAAACCGTGGAATACCACCACCATACATATACGACCATGTGGGTCACCACCCACTACCATAAATGAACATTAATTCATTAAAATCACAAATCATAAATCCATCCGGAAAGCCATTTCATTAATTCGTATTTTACCATTACCATCACCAGCATCCCTGATGCTAGACGTCCCTGACGTCATGTCTCACGGTTTCATAAGCTACGCGTGCTGCCCGGGGTCTCTCCGGGTCCATAAATCCGACATCCCTGATGTCTGACGTCCCAGACGTCAATCATAGCAATCCTGCTCCTGAGTCATCACACGGTCCGGCTGCTCCGTATAATGACCCCTCGCAGGCAATGCACCGTGACTTCCCCAGTGTCCCAGACATCTGGAGGAGACCATCATATATCCATGTGTACAGATGGTATATGGAAAAACAGTTTTTATTAATTCATTTCACAACATCACAATGGGCCCTGCCCGAATTTTCCATAAAACAACACATTTCCATTTAGGGTCCCTGACCCGAAATCACATTTATTAAATATAGGGCCCCTGGCCCGAAATCATCATTTAAATCCAACTGGGCCTCATGCCCGACTTTATGAACCACTGGGCCCACGGCCCGATTTATAAACCAACTGGGCCCGCAGCCCGATTACGTACTCAAATGGACTCCAAGTCCGAGATTTCCAAAACAAGTGGGCCTCAAGCCCGAATTCATCTTTCCAATATAAAAACCATTTTATCATAATATTTATTTAACCACAAGCATGCAAAACCACAAATAAACCGTTAATCCCGATACACGTGAAATACGGAAAATACCTCGAAATACGTGCAACATACCCAAAATCAATACTCACAAATACCATCATAGAAATCATGTATAAAAACCATATAACACATTTAAGCATGCATAGGATTTATAAAACCAAAGTCCACGCACAGACCGTTTTAACCGTGTGCCTCGATATGCGTGCCACCGGCCCTCTCGGGCCACACCACTATCACCGGGACTCCCAATCCTGTCCAAGTCACATTAGAGGGTCACTAACCTCAACATTAACATCCTATCAAAGTCCCGTAATTTTCCCGAATTTTTACTTATTTTTAAACTTAATTTAAAACCTTCGGACATCCCGAACAATATCGAGACGGTGTCCGATCGACACGAAACCAATTCCAAAATGTCCGTTACATTAAATAGGACAGAAGTCATGTTGACCTCACCTCGAGATTCGCGCCCACGCGCCGTCACGCGCCGCCGTGAGTGGCTGCGCGTGAAACCCACGCGCCTGCTACAGTGTCACCATCTAACCCGTATGTCTGGTAAACGGGTCCAGTTTGCCCGCGATACGACCCGGTTCCAATCCTATCAATTCAGCCTTAATTACAACAATTGATCATTCCATTAGCTTCGTTTTAAGTTTAATTTAAGTTCTGTAACATATATTACACAAATCCTTACCCAGATTCCCACGATTCGATGATAATCCACGAAGAACACTCGGATACTGTGCAATCATGGAAGTCCCTCAATTGATGCAGGTTTCATCCAATTGAAGATTCCAGAAGCATCAATGGACCATGAGGAACAATTCCCCCACATCAATTGCATCAAACCGGTGCTCAAACGTCACGACTCAAACTCGAGCACCGTCACTGTTCAACAATGGAGTTCTGCCATTCTCCAACGTTTTCCTTCAATTGATGATCCCAGAAGCATCGTGGGATCATGAGAAAGCATTTCCCCACAACAATTGAATCAATCACAGCCCCAAACTCCACGACTCAGCCTCGATTTCTTCCTCTGTCACCAAGCTCGATCAGAGCCAAAACGGCACCATTCCTTCTCGTTTTTGATGTGGATCGACTCGTCACAACCTCAGGAAGATGTTTGTAACCTTCAATTCGATCATCACAGCCCAATTCGTCCAATTTGATTTTCCCTCCCAAAACTCAATCTTTCGAATTCTCAGTTCCTCCTCACTGCCACTCTCTCGTGTTTACCCAGTTGAAATCACACTCAAAACGCTCACAAAATCACACTCTCAGGTTCAGCAATGGCAGAGGATTTTAGGTTGGGCAGAAGCTGGGTTGGTTGTACACGGTTAAGAAAATTAGGGAGGGATAATGGAAATTAAAAGATTAATTAATTAATTAAAAATTAATTAAACATCATCATGAGGTCTCCCCCAAAAACATGGATTCTGATTTCAAGGGATGAGTGACACTTGTCACTCATCCAGGTGTGTAGGGTCAACGGTCACTATTCATTATTTTATTATTATTTTAATCCCGGCCTCGGTTCGTTAGTTCGTTTCCTTGACCATAACGTCGTCGTCGGATCTCCGATTTCGGCATGCCGCCTGTCGTTGGATTCGTATCGACGATACCTACGTAACGGTCCTTGGCCCCCGCCCATCGGACCTCCCGATCAAAAAGTCAACATTTGGCCCCTAACAAGCCAAATTACCAAAATACCCCTCAACTTCCGAACACCATAACTTTCTCTACGAATGTCGGAATCGAACGTGCCACCTGTCTATGAACTCGTGACGTCCCGAACTACGTCACGGTCATCGGTCAAAGTCCATTTGACCGCCCGAACAAAAAGTCAACATTTTGCCCACGACCAGGGGCAAAACGGTCATTTTGCACAATTTATCCGATTCCGCCCTACTAACCACCGTTCAACCTCGCTAATCAAGATTAGTCACTAAACTAATCCCGGAATTCGGGACGGGTCGTTACAATCTTCCCTCCTTAATAAATTTCGTCCTCGAAATTCCAACCGCTCTAATCTCAACGTACTTCCCTCCTTAATAAGTTTCGCTCTCGAAACTCGACTATCCTGATTCCACAAACACCCCGTGGAAAGTGGAATCGACCACGCAACACGTGTACACCCGTACACCAACTATTTAGACAAAACTTGTCTACACCCAAACGTACCACTAATACTCAAAACGCAACGATTACATTCGACCCCGTCGAATGACTGAAACTACTTGTTTCGAATTTGACACCACTTGTCAAATCAACCCTCTCGTTGACGCAACAACTCGACGGTTCCTTTCCCACTCCCACTAGGAGTCAGCTGACCCCACTCAACGATTTATGTTGACACATCCTGACAAACCGTCACCACACAGTTGTTGTCAGTCGAAAACTGACACTAGACTCACTCGTGGCTACACATGCCACCAACGTACTCGACTCACCAATACCCTTACCGACATTTCACACGACCTGTGTGTAATTAAACACATCGGAATTACCATGACCCATTGCATAGTAATGTCCGGTCCACAACCAATCCCATGGTATCGGAACCAATCCGACTACCAACACGTTCATCAACACACCTCGGGTATATCCCGTATACCGTAACTAGACATCACAAGTCTACAAGGTATTGTACCTCAAACCATGTACGAAGTACACACACCTACCTAATAACCAGACTACAACCACCTAGGTCATAGCCGAACGCGTTCCAATAATGGAGTACGTTTGCCCAATCCAGCATGAGACAAATCGAAACTCCACCCAACATCTAGTTCCACTTCCGAATCTGAATCCGCAACTTCGTAAGAAATCCCGGATCCAAACCCAGATATCCCATTATAATTCATATCCAAATCCGAATCTGAAATCATTATTCCGTAAGCTAGCATTTGGAATAATCATTCCGTACCCAAATTCAGAAATATACTTTCAAGTTCCAAAATCGAATCCTGAATCGTCACCCAGAAATTCGATTCCAAATCCCGAAATCTCCTTCACATTTACCAAGACACACCAAAACCTAACCTATCGGTTACCCGTTCAATACACTTGATTGACTTCATAGGGAAGCCAATCCAACCTCCACACGTCTAAGGTTGACAAAATTCAACTACCTTGGAAACCTACTCACCCGAGTAGAATACCATACGGGCCCCACTTCGAAAAGAAGTTCAATCTCGTCATTTACGACTCACACACCCAAGTTCGTATCGATCCTTGTCATTCCACCTAGGAAAACCAAGGATGAT
Source organism: Prinsepia uniflora (assembly GCA_032719365.1). Classification (NCBI taxonomy): domain Eukaryota; kingdom Viridiplantae; phylum Streptophyta; class Magnoliopsida; order Rosales; family Rosaceae; genus Prinsepia; species Prinsepia uniflora. The sequence continues at coordinate 71,723,723 of CM064862.1, forward strand.
CCAAAATAATGACACCAATACTCATCCTACGTGGATGCAACAAAACTCACTGCACTCACCACGCCATGTGACACCACATCGTCTGCCACCAAGCAGAAAATGAGAAATCTCGTTTACCTAATTTCGAACACGTAGCTCCTCCTAATGACCTCACAACACACATGGGCTCACCAACCAATACACGCTCAACGTACTGGTAACTACAGTCAAAGTCTGCCAGGGCGGAAATCAAGAAGTCAACCCCAATGACTTCGGAATACCAATCACCAAAAACGAGCACCACTCTCGTTCCCCAATCACAACTTCTTCGACACTAAGGTTCCAACCATGTTGGAAACAGACATGCTCCCAACAAGACGTCAAGTCTAACCACTAGACTTCCTACCTCCTCAATTCACTTGGACAACCCCGTGTCCACAATCAATCCGCTATTGTTCCGTTCGCACATCCCGACCTTTACAGGTTCAACACTCGGTTTCCCATGTTCTCAATTACAAATTCCTACCTTTATACCACTAATGGTTTTCCTCGTCTTTTCCAGTTTTAATCATTTCCATGTACATTTTAGGGATATTTAAAAACATAAAATCGCACAAATTTTGGAGTTGCCAACAACTCCCCCAAATCCACCAATTATCATGACGTAGGGGACGTCATCCCAAGATTACTCAAGTCTTAATTACACCCTTTTTAATCCACTCCTTACTGGTTATCTCACCACTATTGGAACTTATCCCAACACAGCACAATCTTAACTGGATCCCATCCAGTCCATCCCTCAACCACTACCGAATCTCAAAGACCGAACATATGTTCCTCATGACGGAGTCACACCCCAATTTGTGGCTCATCGTCAACACCATTACAGACACTAGCACCAGCGCTAGTACCAGCACCAACACACTATCAACTACACTAGTATCAGCACAAAAGTACCAACCCGCAAACATCCATACTGCACACCGTGTGCAAATACGACAATCCTGGATCTCCGTTCATACCGAACGACGATCCCGTACCTCACGACTATGGGTACCACCACTCTGACAATCCACATCAGGAAAATGAACGTTCCCTGAACTTCCCCTGATCCCCAAGTATTATGACCACACTGATTACCCTCGATAGCCAGTCATCTCCATATGACTTCCGACTAACTGTCATTGCTATCGAGATCCGCATCCACACATCACACCAATACCCGATCCAACACGGGATTCCATAATTTATCTCAGAACCGTATTCGTAGATCGGATCTCATAATTCTGACAAGACTCACTAGAGTTATCCACATGGTCATCCATGACCTCAACCGCTCGTCGCAGCACAAGTTCTCATCCATTAGCCACAATTAAGGTTTACCTTGTTAATACTAGGGTTCCACAATCACACCCTATGGTTCCCCCGAACCCAACCACTTTCCGTAATATAAAATTCACAACCTGACCGACCCCGCGGTCTAGACATCGAATAGACGTCAAATCCAATCCTACCATCCCATCAACGTGGGTTCCACCACTAGGTCATCGGCCAACTCCGATGAACCAACATCCCTCACACTAGAAACCACCACAAGGGTTCACATTTTAGACCATTACTCACATGAGGTTCCCCGAACCTGGCTGCACCTAGCAGCACAACAATCCAATATCACATGACCGAACCGACGGTCCCACTATACCAGTTCACCACAATCAACCCCACTTGGGTCGAATCACATTAACGCACGGCGTATCGGGCCAATCACACTCCATCCACTATCCAAACCCAAAAACTATCTATCAGGTTGATAACGAATTGCAGCCCAAAGAGACATCACACCCTCGACCTGCGCACACAAAAGAGCAACCGTGCTCTGATACCAAGTTGACAGGACCCATCCCAATCCCCCCGGGATTACCGTGGAATGTGCCCTGCTCCCGTCCAACAAGGGGTGTCGGACAAGGGATAACCATGAGCCACTGCCCAAACGGGGCATCCAGAGTGCACAAGGATCGATGGAGGAAGTGTGCAATGTCCCAGTCCCTGCTGCAACCGCATCCGTGATCAACCTGAAGGGCATTAAAACCAAAAGCTGTGAGTGGACAAAAACCAATAAATTTACCAAATACATTTATAAGACATTTATGCCCTCCAATAAAAACGTATGCATGCCACGAAAAACCAGTAACCAAAACGTTTGCTCAACCGAGCCCTTAGGGCCTTAGCCCAAAAACCGTTAGCCAAAAACCAAGTGTGGGAACTCAGCCCAAAACCGTGGAATACCACCACCATACATATACGACCATGTGGGTCACCACCCACTACCATAAATGAACATTAATTCATTAAAATCACACAATCATAAATCCATCCGGAAAGCCATTTCATTAATTCGTATTTTACCATTACCATCACCAGCATCCCTGATGCTAGACGTCCCTGACGTCATGTCTCACGGTTTCATAAGCTACGCGTGCTGCCCGGGGTCTCTCCGGGTCCATAAATCCGACATCCCTGATGTCTGACGTCCCAGACGTCAATCATAGCAATCCTGCTCCTGAGTCATCATACGGTCCGGCTGCTCCGTATAATGACCCCTCGCAGGCAATGCACCGTGACTTCCCCAGTGTCCCAGACATCTGGAGGAGACCATCATATATCCATGTGTACAGATGGTATATGGAAAAACAGTTTTTATTAATTCATTTCACAACATCACAATGGGCCCTGCCCGAATTTTCCATAAAACAACACATTTCCATTTAGGGTCCCTGACCCGAAATCACATTTATTAAATATAGGGCCCCTGGCCCGAAATCATCATTTAAATCCAACTGGGCCTCATGCCCGACTTTATGAACCACTGGGCCCACGGCCCGATTTATAAACCAACTGGGCCCGCAGCCCGATTACGTACTCAAATGGACTCCAAGTCCGAGATTTCCAAAACAAGTGGGCCTCAAGCCCGAATTCATCTTTCCAATATAAAAACCGTTTTATCATAATATTTATTTAACCACAAGCATGCAAAACCACAAATAAACCGTTAATCCCGATACACGTGAAATACGGAAAATACCTCGAAATACGTGCAACATACCCAAAATCAATACTCACAAATACCATCATAGAAATCATGTATAAAAACCATATAACACATTTAAGCATGCATAGGATTTATAAAACCAAAGTCCACGCACAGACCGTTTTAACCGTGTGCCTCGATATGCGTGCCACCGGCCCTCCCGGGCCACACCACTATCACCGGGACTCCCAATCCTGTCCAAGTCACATTAGAGGGTCACTAACCTCAACATTAACATCCTATCAAAGTCCCGTAATTTTCCCGAATTTTTACTTATTTTTAAACTTAATTTAAAACCTTCGGACATCCCGAACAATATCGAGACGGTGTCCGATCGACACGAAACCAATTCCAAAATGTCCGTTACATTAAATAGGACAGAAGTCATGTTGACCTCACCTCGAGATTCGCGCCCACGCGCCGTCACGCGCCGCCGTGAGTGGCTGCGCGTGAAACCCACGCGCCTGCTACAGTGTCACCATCTAACCCGTATGTCTGGTAAACGGGTCCAGTTTGCCCGCGATACGACCCGGTTCCAATCCTATCAATTCAGCCTTAATTACAACAATTGATCATTCCATTAGCTTCGTTTTAAGTTTAATTTAAGTTCTGTAACATTGATTACACAAATCCTTACCCAGATTCCCACGATTCGATGATAATCCACGAAGAACACCCGGATACTGTGCAATCATGGAAGTCCCTCAATTGATGCAGGTTTCATCCAATTGATGATTCCAGAAGCATCAATGGACCATGAGGAACAATTCCCCCACATCAATTGCATCAAACCGGTGCTCAAACGTCACGACTCAAACTCGAGCACCGTCACTGTTCAACAATGGAGTTCTGCCATTCTCCAACGTTTTCCTTCAATTGATGATCCCAGAAGCATCGTGGGATCATGAGAAAGCATTTCCCCACAACAATTGAATCAATCACAGCCCCAAACTCCACGACTCAGCCTCGATTTCTTCCTCTGTCACCAAGCTCGATCAGAGCCAAAACGGCACCATTCCTTCTCGTTTTTGATGTGGATCGACTCGTCACAACCTCAGGAAGATGTTTGTAACCTTCAATTCGATCATCACATCCCAATTCGTCCAATTTGATTTTCCCTCCCAAAACTCAATCTTTCGAATTCTCAGTTCCTCCTCACTGCCACTCTCTCGTGTTTACCCAGTTGAAATCACACTCAAAACGCTCACAAAATCACACTCTCAGGTTCAGCAATGGCAGAGGATTTTAGGTTGGGCAGAAGCTGGGTTGGTTGTACACGGTTAAGAAAATTAGGGAGGGATAATGGAAATTAAAAGATTAATTAATTAATTAAAAATTAATTAAACATCATCATGAGGTCTCCCCCAAAAACATGGATTCTGATTTCAAGGGATGAGTGACACTTGTCACTCATCCAGGTGTGTAGGGTCAACGGTCACTATTCATTATTTTATTATTATTTTAATCCTGGCCTCGGTTCGTTAGTTCGTTTCCTTGACCATAACGTCGTCGTCGGATCTCCGATTTCGGCATGCCGCCTGTCGTTGGATTCGTATCGACGATACCTACGTAACGGTCCTTGGCCCTCGCCCATCGGACCTCCCGATCAAAAAGTCAACATTTGGCCCCGAACAAGCCAAATTACCAAAATACCCCTCAACTTCCGAACACCATAACTTTCTCTACGAATGTCGGAATCGAACGTGCCACCTGTCTATGAACTCGTGACGTCCCGAACTACGTCACGGTCATCGGTCAAAGTCCATTTGACCGCCCGAACAAAAAGTCAACATTTTGCCCACGACCAGGGGCAAAACTGTCATTTTGCACAATTTATCCGATTCCGCCCTACTAACCACCGTTCAACCTCGCTAATCAAGATTAGTCACTAAACTAATCCCGAAATTCGGGACGGGTTGTTACAATTAGGGGAAAAGCCTTCGACATCGTCACTTGACCCTCTGGCCTCCTCCTACCAGGTGCTTGACTCTCCACTTCCGCCTACGCCTACGAGGTGTTTGACCCTTCGGCCTCCGCCTACCAGGTGCTTGACAGGGAAGATGAGTTTTGGGCTTTTTTCTTTTGTTTTAACCTAAACAAAACGACTCCGTTTTTTGTTTTTTTTTTTACTCTCAGTTCAAAACGACGCCGTTTTATTACGTGAGAAGGGAAAAAAAAGAAAGGGAGAGAAGGGAGAAGCCCTATTGCAGCGTCATCGTGTTCTTTAATCTACGAAGTAGGAAGGCTCTACAAAAGAGCATAGCAGCAGAACTGAAATCTGGAAAGTGGCATCGCATAAGTGCATAACTGAAATCTGGGAGCGGAACACATCGTTAGGTCTTTTTCTAACCCTCACTATGTTTAAAGCTTTGAGATTGTTTGTTCATAATTGATCGGATTAAATTGATTGATTGATTAATGGGAATAATATGTAGTTCATTATCTTGTTTGGGCTGCATGATTTTAATCTTATTAATAGATTCATAGTAATTTCTTCCTTCCTAAAAGTATTTGAGATTGGATTAAGTACGTTGAGTCGAGTCCATAGTTGGCAAATTGGTAAAAGAAGCAAATTCTTTGTGTTGAAAGCTGAAGATGTGTTATTCGTTTGGACTTGGATACTTTCTATTATAAGAGAAGTGATTCTCATGCAATTGAATTAGCATGTTGATTGAACATTTTGTTTCCTATAGATAGAAAATTCTTTGGTTTTATAATTACTATTTGCTTCCATATGGAGTTGGAGATCTCAATAGATTTAACAAAAAATAACTCTGATTTTGGTGTTTTGATATCTTTTGAAATGAAGCTCAGAAGGTAGAAATTCATCTCCTCATCTATAGGGGATATTTTGGTAGGTCAAGAAAACTAAGGGTCAGAAGGTAGAAATTCATGTAAAGATGATAACTTTGAAGGTCTATATGATGTTAATTGTTAATTGTGGAGGGAGTGTTTTGTTCTGGGTTGGGGAGGGGTGGATGTGTGTGGGTATCCTTTAGTTTTAAAGGATAATTTTGTTTTATTTTTTATAGTATCCTTTAGATTTAAAAGATATTTTTTCTTCTCGAATTTTTTTACATTTTACATGTTGACTCTCCTCAAGAAAATTCTTGAGTCCGCCATTGTGTATATATATATATCCACGTACATGTGGTCTAGATTTTTGCTTGCACATAAAGCATATACAGTTAAATAGAATAGCCATGAATCTAGTTAACTGCGCCTAAATTCAACAAACGTATCTCAATTGATTTATTTTTCGTAATTACTTAGATTTAAAGAAAGTTTAATACAGTTAAAATTATATTTAACGTTTTTAAAATCCCTAAATTCATGTTGAAATAGAATGTTTGAACTTTGAAAGATTTGAAGTCAAAGAGAAACAAGCACCACTACTAATGGTATCTCACCGGCCATCACATTTAATTATATGCATAGATGAGTGTCGTTATAAGAATAAAGCAGAATGATGCATACATGCATATATTTTTATCTCAAAATATTTCAGGTCAAGTGAAATTTAAATCATTTATTTTGTAAATCTTATTTTAAAGATTTGAGTCTTGATCCGTTATTAATTTGCTTTGTTGCTAAGCTCTTCCCGGGGAAGGAAGTTCTCCTTTTTAAACATGCATGTATCCTTCAATTTTATTTTATTAATCATCTCCGCTTGGATGCCATGTTGTTCGATATCAAACGAACAAATCACTCAAAATTGCAAAATTGGAATTTCATCAAGCATATCATGTACAATTAAAAATATTGCGTTTTATTAGCACATGAATTACAGCCGATTGAAAATAGATCCATGGAGCTAGCTAGAGACCCAGAATCATTTATTCACCAAGGTAAAGTTCCCGTCCTTAATTGGATGAGCGATACTCTGGACATACTAAGTTAAGTTGTACATGTTTGACATGGCTTGTTAAGTTATTAAGTAATTGCTTTTCTTACTCACTTAGTTTAAATAACTGGCTTCATGTTAATTAGTAATTAGCGCTGCAGGGCCGGACATGGCCTAGAGCGGCAAGGGCGACCGCCCTGGGTCCACAAATAAGGAGGGCTTAAATTTTTTAAATTTGTCTTATTTTTATGTGAAAAAATAAAAGAATGTTTAAAATTTTGAAAAATATTTAAATTGAATTTGAAGAAATATTTTATTAAAAAATTGGTCTCATATTCTTGAAATATTATAAGACTTATTCTGATTAATATATAGTTATCTAGCTTGTCTTATAAAGCCATTAAGACTTTAACTCTAATTTTTTTGATAAAATTTCACATTTTCTTAAAAATATAATATCACAAAAATGACTATTTTCTATGTATGATTGATGTGCTTAAATTTTTGAATTTTTTTGGTATATTGCTAGGAGGATGAAAAAAAGATTGAAATTTGAAAAAAAAAATATTAATTTTGTATATGTAAATATATATTATAGGGGCACATTTATAATTTTCGCCCTAGTCCTCCAATTTATTAGACTGACTCTGTTAGCGCACTATGTATATATATATATATATATAACAGTTAACATGATATATATATATATATATGTATGTATAACAAATTTATTCTACATAGTCAACCTTCCCTCCCTACTATTTATACGCACAAGCATTGATGAAAATATCGATGGATGTCGCCGAAATTTCGTTATTTTGGGCCGGCGGCATGTAAGAAGGGGGGAAAGAAATTCGTCCAAATATCGAACAATTGACATGTTTTGAGTCTATAGATCTTTTCCTAGGATCAAAAGGATGAAAATGCACTATTAATTCGTAAAAATCAGACTTAAGTCGAAGGATATATCGCCGGGTCATGCTGCCGGGTCGGAAAACTCGAGTTGCAGACCCGGCGGGAGGTAGGGAGAGACTATTGCTAGCCGGTTAATTTGTATACTTATATAATTGACGTTATGTATTTTAAACTTATTTTATCATTTTTTTTACATTGAATTTTTGTATGTTTATTGTTATGTTTTTAACCTTTTTAACATTCAATTATAGTAACTCACTTTAATTTATATTTATATTTAAGATTTTATATTATTAGTCATCGGCATAATCATATTACATCAAACAATTGTCATATATTTATCATATCAAAGTCATTTTATAGTTTTTATTAGTCATATATAACCATTATTGGGTACTTAAGTTTTTCCCAAAGTTTCATTCCAAATTTCCGTCATTTGAACCCAATTTCCGTCATTTTTGTTGACCGTAAACGATATCGATATCGATATCGATATTTGAGACGAGATATCCGTAAATTCGGCGAGCGATATATCCGTCGATATCGATATTTTCATCCTTGCGCACAAAATCGATCTTCATATATATATATATATATGTAACTAGCTACGGGCGCTATGGTTGCTCATAGGTAATTGAACTCTAGCTCTTATACATACATACGTAAATAGAGAGAGAGAGACCAAGCTATTTAATTTTATATACGTATTAAAATCCATAAAATTGGTAACTTCTTGTTCATTTAAAAATCCAATTATTATACATTGAAATGGCATATACATAAACTTTCCATTGAAAATTAAGGAAAGCATCCATGAAATTTCTGTTCATTAATTACTTAATTTTGTACGCGCGTACGTACACGGAAAGCTTGGAAAACTTTAATAATTGCGATGGATTCTTTTCTTACCAGCTTTGTGAAATGGGAATTTCGTTTGTGATGAGGTAGGTAGGTACTAGCTAGCTAGCTAGGGTTTAATTCTCTTCAAAAGTTGTAGGGCCTATTCACGTGATGATTTAAATGGGTACGTATGACACGTGTGACGATTAAACCTATCACGTGGGATAACTCCGCTCTAATACCATGTAAAAAATTGAGGTTAGACCCCAAAACTAATTGGTAATAGGGGAAGTAGCTCAAGATCTTTTCGATATTGGACATTTTCCTCACATCTCACTCAACACGCCCCCTCACGTGTGGCGAATTTTCCAGCCTATCACGTGGCAATTTAAATGGGTACGTATAAGGCACAAATTGTAGTTGTGCTTTTTCGATATGAGATATTTTTCACGTGACAATTTGAATGAGTACGTGTGACACGCGTGACGGTTAAGCCTTCATGTGGGATAACCCCGCTCTGATACCATATAAAAAGTTGAGGTTCCACCCCAAAATCAATTGGCAATGGAGAGAGTAGCCAAAAATCTTATAAAGTATAAATTGTAGTGTATTTTTTCTTAATATTAAGATGACCGTGGAAAGGAATGATTCAACTTTTGGGTTTGTGAAGCCTCTCGAAAAGATTAAAGCAACGGTAGCATCTCACACTTTACCTCTAGATATTAGTTATTTGAATATTTAATATAAATATAAATTAATTGTGATATTGCCATCTATCATTTTATATGTGCATGTATGGGGTATGTTAGTCGAATTCAAGACACGCGAGAAAATTAGCCAATTATTTCAGGACACGCGAGACTATTGATCGATAAGAAAATACATGAACTTAAAAAGTGCTCCTTACAAAATATAAAATGAATAGTATTAAACCGTAATAATATATATGAAGTGTACGTATAGATATTAGTATATTTGACTAATGTAGCTAGTACGTAGCTACTAAAGCAGCTAGGCAGCCTGTAGTGGCAGGTGTAAGTACGTTCTAATTTGGTAGGTGTCACAAGTATGAAGCTTTGAGTAAATCTGATTGATAATGTTCGAACTAATTAGATAGATTGTAGATATGTTGGAATCGGCCGGAGTGGTGAGAATCAGAATACACTTACGTACTATCCATCACATCACATGATGCCTTGAAGAAAAAGAGAAATGGATTCTCCTGGCTTGCCGACCTTAGTCTCAAAGCCTATCTAATAAATTGGAGGTTTATGATCAACATTATAAAAGTACATTTACAATATATATTTATATACACAAAATTAATAATTTTTTCAAATTTTAATTTTTTTTTCATCCTCCTAACAATATATTAAAGAAATTCAAGAATTTAAGCATATTAATCATATATAGAAAATATGGTCATTTTTGTAATATTATATTTTTAAAAAACGGTATTTTATCAAAAAATTTAGAATTAGAATTTTAATAACTTTATAGGACAAACTAGATAATTATATATTAATCAGATAACTCTTATAATATTTTAAGAATATGAGCCTAATTTTTTAATACAATATTTCTTCAAATTCAATTTAAATACTTTTTATTTTTTTTTCTACAAAAATAAGACAAATTTAAAGCTTAAGTTGTTATAGAATCCACAATCTTATATCAAAAGCTTAAGTTGTTATTATAGAATCCACAACCTTAAGCTGAGGAGTGAGGAGTGAGGAGTGAGGAGTGAGGACCCATATATTATAGAATCCACAATCTTATATCAAAAGCTTAAGTTGTTATTATACATATTCTTAACTGCAATGAGTGATACTAATAAGCCAGTGTTGGGCAGTGTGAGTCATATTATAGTGTAGCATCTTTGGCTTTTTGGATATTTATGTCGATGATTAACCATTTATTTTTTATTTTTTTGCTCTTATTTTTTATTTTGTATTTATTCTTAATTAAGAAAGAGGAAATTTCATATGTCATTTAATTTGGGTATCTTTTTTTTTTAATTTTTAATTTTTTATTATATGAGGTGTCTTCATGTCTATTGCTAGGAGAATAATTTTTGCTCCAATGGAACCCTGAGACTCATATGCACTATGCAGTGGCGAGAGGGGGGAGGGCGGAGAGGAGTGGGGAAGGGGGAAGTCTTAAATAGGGATGGTCGGACCAGGTGGATGGTCTGGCCTCCTCACAAATGGTGGAACCTCTCCACATTTTATACAATCGTACCCCACTTTTACCTCACCTCAAGGCAGCCGTACCCAAGATCATCTCGTTCATATTTACCAAAAAAAGATCATCTCGTTCATGGGAGTACTCCTGTGCTCCCTAGCTCACTTATATTGTGCTATGTATTTATATGTGTGTATGTATATATATAATATTAATTATAATTTATTTTTTTAAGATATGTATTAAATTTATCCTATTTTTAAAATGTTTTTTTTTTCAGTGTATAATTTTGTTTTTAATTAAATAGATCAATTGTACCTGTAAATTTTGTGTTTATTGTTTCTTATTTGTAATCACTAATTAAAAACATGATATGATTTTTTTAATTTGATATTATTATGTTGATTTAAATTATTTGAATTAATTTATAAGTTAAATTACATTCAAATTTTAATATATATTTTAATTATGAAAAGTCCAACTTGAAATTTACTATCTACTAAAACTCATGTGTCGGGTTACTGTTCTGTGAACAGTATTATGAATAGTGAATTTACTATACTGCCTTCCCTTTAACCCTTTGTAGATACGAAAACGACTTTGTTTTTTTACTGTTCATTAATAGTGGAGAGACAGTTTTGCCCCTCTTCGAAGTCAGTTCTTCCTCTCTTCTTGCACGAGCTCTCCTCCTTACTTCGTATTTTTGTTCATCTCTCCATGGGTCGCGTCGCAACTGCAGCCAATTAGCATGAACCCATCATCGCCGCAGTTTCATCCAATCGTCAATCGCCGTTTGTCGCCGCATCTTGAGCCAATGGCCAGCGAGCGATATGCGACCATATATGATGCAGATGTATCCAATATGTGGCCAGACGGGAGCAGGCACGTTCCACGCTAATCCCGAGGGTGTCGCCTGTCTACGGATTCATATCGTCCCGCTCTACGTAACGGTCTTTGGCCCTCGGCCATTTGACCTCTCGGGTCAAAAGTCAACTATTGACCCCTATTCACCCAAATAACCAAAATGCCCCCGATCTTCCGATCGTCACAACTTCTTCCACGAATGTCGGAATCGAACGTGCCACCTATCTATGAACTCGTGACGTCCCGAACTACGTCACGGTCATCGGTCAAAGTCCATTCGACCGTTTGAACGAAAAGTCAATGTTTTGCCCATTCTAGGGGCAAAACCGTCATTTTGCCCTAAACGTCCGATAATCCTCGTCTAATCCCCGATTCGTCTCGCTAATCCGTCATTAGTCCTTAATTAATCCCGTTAATTTGGGACGGGTCGTTACAATCTTCCCTCCTTCAAGAATTTCGTTCTCGAAATTCAAATTGACCCGATTCCCACGACCAATTGTGGAAATTCAATCGTGTCCCCGCACACGGTCACTCTCGTGTACAAGTACATATCCGTCACTACGTTGTACTCGTTGGTACGCACTATCACCGAAGCTCCCAAGCTCCATCTCAACTCTTGCGAAGCCACTTTGACAGGTCAGTTATACAAAGTTGATTCCAGATCCTTATAGTATAACTTCCTAATACGTTCCAACCTACCAGTTACCATCAAGTTGACTTTTCAGTCTGATGGTTCTTCTCATCTGATAATCAGAATTGAAGTCCTAATCAGCAATCCGATCCAACAACTAACCTCGCTGCTCCCACTGAGCGATACTCAACCTCCGTTGTCAGGACCCGTCCTCAATCCCCCCGGGATTAACGAGGAACGCCCCTGATCCCGTCTGACACGGAGTGTTAGACAAGGGAAATTTCCAACCTTAGCCCTCTCGGGCTTCATCAGAGTATGCCAGGATCCGGAGGAGGTATGTGATATCTCGGTCTCTACTACAGTCTCTACTACAGTCCACACCGTATCCAACCTGAAGGGTATTAAAAACAGAAAGACTGTGAGTGGAAAAAAAGTAATAGTTCGATAAAGCATTTTATAAAGACCTTTATACCCTTCACTAAAAAGCATGCATGCATAGTAAAACCATTTATCCAATCACATATGTTTAAACAACCATATTTAGGGTCACAGCCTCAAGTTCCGTAAATACAAGTCACACGGGCCCCTGCCCAAAACCATTTACAGAAAACCATAACATAGTGAACATATGTGGGATCTCAGCCCAAATCCATTTATCATCATAAAACAAAATTTCCCAAACCAATTGAAATCATGTTTATCCATTATATTCCATATCCAAGAACCTGTCACGGTAAAATAGAGCTACGCGCGTGCTAACCGGGGTCTCAAACTCAAGTCTCTCTAGGGTCTACCTAGGTCAATGTCCGTAGATCAATGACCCTCCCTCGAGGTAACGTGTAACGACCCGTCCCGAATATCGGGATTTAATAATATTTAATTGTGATTTACTAATCTGGGATTAGTTGGGCGATTTCGGACGAATTGTGCAAAATGACCGTTTTGCCCCTGGGCGTGGGCAAAACGTTGACTTTTAATTCGGATGGTCAAATGGACTTTGACCGATGACCGTGACGTAGTTCGGGACGTCACGAGTTCATAGACAGGTGGCACGTTCGATTCCGACATTCGTGGTGAAAGTTATGATGTACGGAAGTCAAGGGCATTTTCGTAATTTGAGCATAATAGGGGGCAAATGTTGACTTTTTGACCGGGAGGTCCGATGCCCGAGGACCGAGGACCGTTAGGAAGGTCTCGATGCCCTGAGTTCGTAGACAGGCGGCACGCATCAATCGGAGTCCGTATGACCGAGTTACGGGTCAGGATGCGTGAGGGGCATTTTGGTAATTTTCTGCACAGGGGCAGAATGGTAATTTCTCATGGGCACTGTTTGATCGAGCAGCCGTGGATGGATGTTTTGTGCGATCGGTTCCAGGGATTGTTTATCAATTAGTGGACTGTTTTGGAGCAGCTTTGATGTGTGATCGCACATGTGGGGAGCTGGCAATTGATTGCACAACATGGACTGGTTTTGTTTAATGGTTTCGGGCCAGTGCGGGAAACTTTACACAGAGGATTGAAGAATGATTGGGGTGCTTTAAACAACTGATTTGGATTAAATAATTGTGAGTGAGTCGTGAGGATTCATTCTGGGCAAGTGAGGACTGTCGAATTGGAGAGAAACAGGGATTGGAGAAATCTGGAAAAATTGAGGGAAAATCAGAATTTAAAATGTGTGGTGTTTTGGATGAAACCAAGGGCTGTAATACTCTTCTGGGTTCATTACGAACTCAACCGTATCGATTGGCAAGGGTATCGATCACGGTTTGGCCATGAACGCAGGTTCCAGTTTCTGGGGAATTTGGAGCTTGAGGGCGACCATCTACGGGTAAGAATTCCTGAAATTAGTTACGGATTAATGATTGGTTGGGTCATACGAAGCTTCTGTATCTTTTAATTTGAAAACCAGGATGATTTGTGTGAGTTTCGAATGTTATGACCGTGAGTTTGAATTCGAGAGAATTGTTGGATTAAGGATTTATGGGTGTAATTAAGTTTACAGAACCACAATTAGACACAGGACGATCCTTTTGGCTGATTGAATTAGTGAAATTAAGTGGGAATTGACAGGTTTCTGGCCGGGTCAGATCGCGGGTAATCAGACCCGTTTACCAGTCATTCGGGTGAAGAAGGAACACTGTAGCAGTCACTGTAGCAGGCGCGTGGCTTTCACGCGCAGCCACTCACGGCGGCGCGTGACGACGCGTGGGCACGAATCTCGAGGTAAGGTCAACATGACTTTTGTCCTATACAATGTAACGAACATTTTGGGATTGGTTTCGTGTCGATCGGACACCGTCTCGATATTGTTCGGGATGTCCGAAGGTTTTAAATCCAGTTTAAAAATACTTAAAAATTCGGGAAAATTACGGGACTTGAATAGGATGTTAATGATGAGGTTAGTGATCCTCTAAATTGATTTGAACAGGATTGGGAGTCCCGGTGATAGTGGTGTGGCCCGGGAAGGCCTATGGCACGCGTATCGAGGCGCTCGGTTAAACGGTCTGTGAGTGGACATTGGTTTCATAAATTCGATGCATGCATAACTGTTTTATGATTGTTATAATTATGATTAAATGATTTACTTTGGATATCGATGAATTTAAAATGATTTCACGCATTTCGAGGTGAATTACGTATTTGCACGTAAACCGAGATTTTCTGGATTTTCACCGATTTCCATAAATGTGGTTGGATATGATTTCATGAAACAGTTACGGATTTGATAAATGGAATCGGGCCAGGGGCCCAGTTAACTTGTGGAATCGGGCCAGGGGCCCAGTTGATTTCTACATGTGATTGCGGGTCGGGGACCCTAAAATGGAATTGAATAAATGTTTCCTGGTTTACATTTTATATATGTTCACATGCTGGAATCTATAAATGGTTTTGATGATATTCGGTTATGGCACGTTTCACGGTATTTGGGCATGAGACCCGTTTGATGAAACGTAACGATTGGTTCGGATTTTATCTATGTATACCTATATGTTTTGCATGTGGATATCAATAAAATGTATTTGGTACTGCACTGTATAGATCCTTCCATATTATATTGTCTCCTCCGGCGAGGTACCCCGGAGAGGTCACGGACGTCTAGTACGTCCAGCGTCTATGACGCTAAGCATCGGGGATGCTGTACCCGAACGGGGTTCGGGGATTGAACTCGGAAATTGAGACCCGAGTGGCACGCGTAGCCTTGTGATTGTGACCTTATTGACGTCAGGGACGTCAGACATCAGGGATGTCGGATTGGAGTGTATAGTGCAGTGGCTAAAATAATGGTTATGGTTCATATTACTGGATTTATGAAATAACTCTTGGATTTACTTTTGGAAATTGAAACTATGCTTTGGTTTCCGGGCTAAGGCCCTAATGGTTATTTCTAAATAAATATGGGATTATTGGTTTTGGTGCATGCATATGATTTTACTGAGGGGCATAAATGTCTTATAAATGTTTTAAACAGACTTGTTTATTTTCGTCCACTCACAGCTTTTGTTTTCAATGCCCTTCAGGTTGATTCCGGATACGACTGCAGCAGAGACTTGAGCATCGCACACCTCCTCCATCGATCCTTACGCACTCTGGAAGCCCTTTTGGGCAATGGCAATCGGTTATCCCTTGTCTGGCGCCTCTTGTCAGACGGGAGCACGTCACATTTCATGGTAATCCCGGGGGGATTGGGATGGGTCGTGTCATAACGAACCATGCCCATCCTGAGAGTAAGGAACCCAACTGAGGGGCGACTCCACTCAGTCAGTGCACCGTGACTACTCTGGGGTCCACCCAGGCCAACGACCCTCCCCGGAGGAGGCAATCATATATAAAGGATGGCATATGAAAAACCTTTGAAATCATTCTTTAAACCTTTCAAGGATTCATGCCCGGCCCCCATAAGCCGTCATGAACCATAAAATCTTTTCCAAGGATTCATGCCGGTTCCCATAAACCATCATGACCCGTAAATCCATTTCAAGGGTTCATGCCTTTTCCCATAAACCGTCATGAACCATAAAATCCATTTGTAACACATAGCTGGGCCCTAGGCCCGAATCCACATACAAACTAGACCTCTGGTCCGAATCGTAAACCAACTGGGCCTCGTGCCCGATGCCTCGTTAAATCAAATGGACCTCAAGTCCGAGAGTTAACCATCCAATTCATAATCATAGAATCATATTCATAAAACATATAAAACATTTATGCATGCATCACAGTTTAGAAATCAAGATCCACTAACAAATCGTCCGAGTTGCCGCCTCGATACGCGTGCCATACGGCTCTCTCGAGCCAATCACCGTCACTGGGACTCCCAAACCTGTCCAAATCGTAATAGAAGGTTACTAACTACTTCAATAACCTCCCACTAAAGCCCCGTAATTTTCCTAAATTTTTAACTATTTTAAATCTCGAACCTAAACCTTCGGATGCCCCGAACACTATCGAGACGGTGTCCGATCGACACGAAACCAGTCCCAAAATGTTCATTACATCGAATAGAAGATTTCGTATGTTGGAAGTACCCTCAAAATCCTAACCACGCGCTTACACGCGCCCAATAAACCTCCTGCGCGTGAGTCCACGCGCCAGGGTACTGTAGCCCTTCTTCAACCCTCAGAGAACCGGGTTCCTGCAACCTGAACCTGTCAGGACCGGCCCCGAATCCCCTGGGATTAACGTGGGACCCGCCTGATCCCTCTGACACGAAGTGTCAGACCAGGAAAAATTCCATCTTTAGCCCTCGCTGGGGCTATCAGAGTGCGTCAGGATCGTAGGAGGAGGGGAGTGATGTCTCGTCTCTGCTACAGCCCGCATCCGCAATCACCCTGAAGGGCATTAAAACACGAAAACTGTGAGTGGACAAAAATAAACATTTCATTTAAAAACATTTTTGCATAAAGACATTTATGCCCTTCAATAAAAGCATATGCATGCATTCAAAAACATTTTCTCAAACATTCATGAAACCATTTGGCGAACATTTTGAAAATCATTCAAGGGTTCATGCCAGGTTCCCATAAACCGTCAAGACCCATAAAAACCTTTCAAGGGTTCATGCCCGGCCCCATAAACCGTCATGACCCATAAATCCATTTGGGTCCTCGACCTGAAATCACAACTCAAAAACCATAAACAATTACATGTGGGAACTCAGCCCAAATCAACGTACGGTGGTCTCAACCCAAAACCATTCTCAAAATATCACAAACGGGGTCTCCGCCCCAAACCACTTCCACAATTTCAAATATGGGGGTCTCCGCCCCAAATCACTTTCTAAAACATGGTACACAGGGTCTTCGTCCTCAAATCACTTTCCAAAACATAAAACACAGGGTCTCCGCCCTCAAATCACTTTTCCATAAAACCTCATACGTATCAACATACGTATAACCCATCCGCGGCACTTCCGAGAAGATGCCAACTCGGGGCACACAGCCTTTAGGGAACACATCCCCGATATAGTCACGATGACATCAATCTATCTAGTGTGCACACTACTTGGGGTCTCGCTCCGAGTCTTCTCCCAGGAATCTCCATCTGGGAGGCTCAATCACTGGATCTAGTCCGAGCTCTCTCTCTGGATCTAGTCCACACATCTCTCTGGAATCTAGTCCAAGGCCACAACAAGTAACCTCCACTCCTGGAACGGGATCCCTATGGGGATACCCACTCTGGTCTGTGGATCGTGACTCTCCAGGTCGACACTGGAAGAGACCATATAATCAATATGGAGGGTTTCATATACATTTTCAAATCTCTTTCTTTCTTTCTCAAATCACTTTTCAACTGGGGTCTCATACCCGATTCATCTCAACAGGATTCCTTGAATCCGATTCAAATCACTTTCACAGGCCTCGGCCTAAATCCTCAGTTCAATAGGGTCGCATGCCCGGATTCTCATTTCATAAATCGAACTGGGACTCAAGCCCGATTTCACAATCAATAGGGCCTCAAGCCTGATATCCCGAATAACTGGGCCCTAAGCCCGAACCATCAAGCAATTGGGCTTCAAGCCCGATAGTATAACTAACTGGGCCTCAAAACCGAATCGTAAACCAACTGGACCCTCTATTCGATCGTATAGCTCAAATGGACCCTAGGTCCGATTCCTCGTCAAATCAAATTGACTCCAAGTCCGACAGTTTGTAAATCAAATGGGTCTCATGCCTGATTTCATATTTCCAAATCCGAAACCCGTTCATTAAATCCTCATTGAAAACGCAGTACGCAAAGGTACAACATAAAGCCGAAAACCTCGAAAAACGTACAAATATGTCGATCATAAGCTACCACAATCAAATGCACTCATGGCATCACAAAGCATACATTAAAACACTTATAAAACATTTATGCATGCATCAAGTTCGAAAGAAAGGTCCACTCACAGACTGTATGAAGCCGCGCCTCGATACACGTGCCATAATCGTCTCCTGGGTCAATCGTCACCTCCGGGATTCCCAAACCTATCCAAATTCCTTTAGAGGGTTATTAACTACCTAAATAACCCCTCACTAAAGTCCCGAAGTTTTCCGGAATTTCTAACTATTTTTAAAACCGATCCTAAATCTTCGGACAGCCTGAAACCTATCGAAATGATGCCCGATTGACACGAAACCAGTCCCAAAATGTTCGTTACATCGAATAGAAGATTTCATATGTTGAACAATTCCCTAAATTACTGTTCACGAGCCCTCACGCACCCCAAGAAGGCTCATAATACTATTCATCATCTTCAAGCTTCGGCCGGTTAACTGGGTTGGCCGGTCCAGTTGGACCGGCGTGATCGGTTCGAGGTCCCCCACTCCTCATTTTTCGTCCGTTTCAGGCCCAATCAATCCTAAAATTCCTAATTTAATGTTGCATATCCAATCCAATTAACAAAACTAATTGAAACCACCTAAAACCTCACCATGTTCAAAGATGCTCACGACCTCTGTTTTTCCCGGCCACCCCAGGGCTTCCTCAGCCACCAACCGCCACCAAAACCACCCTAACATCTTCTAACTAACTCACAAACTCCATCCTAATCACCCAAAACAATCTAAAACGTTGAAATCAAAACAAAATGGACATTTGGGCAAACCGAGTACCTCTCGGTTTTGTCTCCTCCTGCCGCCGTCCACGGCGGTTCTGGCCGTCCAACCACCTCTATCTGGTCCTCTTCTCCCTCTCTACCTCTCAGTCATGGTCCTAGGGTCATGGGTTTGGATTTGGGGTGGATATGGCGATCGGGTTTGTTTGGGAAAAGAGAAGATGAATGATCGATCGATGAAGATGGAAGATGCATGAATGAAGGGATGGTGGCTAGTGGATGAGTGGCACTTGTCACTCATCGTTTGGTTGCTAAAAAGTAACTGGGCCCACAAAAGACAAAACTCCCCTTTTTGTCTCGTAAAACGTGTCATTGTGAATAGTACCTTAGAACTTCCGTGAACCGTAACTTCGTCGTCGAATGTCAGAATTCGACATGCCGCCTGTCTACGGATTCGTATCGTCTCGATCTACGTAACGGTCTTCGGTTCTCGGCCATCGGACCTCTCGGGTCAAAAGTCTATTTTTGGCCCAAATTACCAAAATGCCCTTTAACTTCCGAACGTCATAACTTCCTCCCCGAACGTCGGAATCGAGCGTGCCACCTGTCTATGAACTCATGACGTCACGAACTACGTCACGATCATCGGCCAAAGTCCATTTGACCACCCGTACGAAAAGTCAACGATTCGCCCATTCCAAGGGCAAAATCGTCATTTCGCCCGAACGTCCGCTAATCCTCGTCGAATCTCTGATTAGCCTTGCTAATCCGTCATTAATCCTTAATTAATCCCGTTAATTCGGGATGGGTCGTCACAGAACCGGTCTGGACCGGCGTGACCAGTCCGACGGTTTTTCCTCCCCTAATTCAGTCCGATTCAACCCCAAATCAATCCTATAATCTCCCTTGCATCTTTACGAATCTAAACATATAAATTAGAACCTTAAAAACTCCCTAGAACCTACGGTTTCACTTTGTCCCCCACGGTCCCTGTTTTCCCGGCCATCCTCACGACCTCCTCCGCCGTGAACCAACCTCCAAAACCTCTTAAAACCTCCCTAGAAACTCCTTAATCATCTCCCAATCACCCACAACTAACCATAATGTCTTATTCGAAAATAATGGAAAAATGAGCATTGATCGGGTAATCGGGTTACCTGGGCCTTCTCCACCGTGTATGGCGGTCCAGACACTCCCAGCTACCGTCCTCAGCTCCCTCAGTCTATCTCTCACTCTTTGGGTCTCACAGGTGATCATATGGGGTTGGATTGGATTTGGGTGAAGGTTTTGAGTGAGATCGGGTATTGGGTTTGTGTTTGAAATGAAGCAAATGGAGATGGTCGATGCATGTGTGAAAAAGGAGGGCCAGTGGATGGGTGACACTTGTCACTCATACATAGGGCAGGAACTAAATATCTGGGGCCCACTAGAGTCCAAAAGTTAGGTCGTCTCGTAAAATGTGCAATAGTACTTTCGTACTTCCGTGAACCGTAACTTCGTCGTCGAACATCCGAATTCGACATGCCGCCTGTCTACGGATTTGTATCGTCTCGATCTACGTAATGGTCCTCGGTCCTCGACCATCGGACATCCCAGGTCAAAAGTCAACTATTTGCCCCTTTAACCAAAATTACCAAATTGCCCTTAACCTTCCGAACGTCATAACTTTTTTCTCGAATGTCGGAATTGAACGTGCCACCTGTCTATGAACTCGTGACGTCACGAACTATGTCACGGTCATCGGTCAAAATCCATTTGACAGCTAGAATGAAAAGTCAACATTTTACCCACGCCCAAGGGTAAAACGGTCATTTGCATTGTTTGTCCGATTTCGCCCAACTCATCACGGATTAACGTCAATAATCATGATTAGTCACTAATCTAATCCTGGAATTCGGGACGGGTCGTTACATCCGTTACTGTCACTAAGTCCACGATCGTATTTGTTTATAATCGGTTGCGCTCGGCTCCATTGTGCTCCCGTTGCACATTCTGATCTCTACTCGCTCTCGAGTCCTCGTACCGTATCCTCCTACTCATCCTGTCGATTCACAAATGATGTCTCACCCATCCGGTTGTACATGGAACTCCAATCGAATACTTGTCTCAGCAGAAAACACAAATAGGCACTAGGGTTCCACTAGCTCACATGGCCCTGAGCTCTCATCTCACCAACTATCTGAACCCTCTCTGTCAATTCCGCTCAAGCACCCAGAATTCGAAGTCCGATCACTATACCAATATGTCGGAACACATCCGATCATAGTACTCATCGGTCTGATGTTCAATCGTACGTCACAAGCCAGCCTCAATCCAACACAATCTCTATTCTCAATTCCATCTCAAGGCATCGGTTATTCATCTATTCCTGATCGATATCCACGTATCGTCGTCATCTCACCTTGATTCCCACTTCCAGACTCTGTCATCTCACCAACTATGCTAAGGAATCCTTAAAAGTTCTCTTATGTTCCTAGCTTAGCATAATCAGCAAGGGAATTCACTCCAATGACGACCAAGCCTCGGTTTGAACACCTCACGGTCGTCATAATCACTTCCGTCATGTTGATCATCCTTAAGTTACTCAATCTGTCTCGTCTTGGGTACTCGACTGTCACATCATTAGATGTGACACCAAAAATCATCTGATCTCCAAGTCAATCCAATTTGACATCACTGTCATTTTCTTCCTCATCAATCCACATGAGGAAAGTTGAAGATGATGACATCAAAGTTCATCCCATGTCATCCTCCGACAACTAGCACAATTTGCTAAGGAGCAGAAAATGAAAAGTTTCCTTCACCGGCCTCTAAGTCGAGAGTAGTTGCAACCTTGTTGGAAACATACCTAACTTTTCCAACAGTTCTTTTCCTGAGCTAGAAGTCCTTCTTCCCGACTAAGAGTATTCTCTGATAATTACTGAAATGATTAATCCTTCCCTTCAGGATTAAACACTTCTAGTGATTTCTTCCGGCTTCTCCCCTTGTCGTTCACGTCGGTAACCTAATTCGCACGTCCCAATCCTTATGGGATCCAAATCCAGCACCTAATATCTGTACCGTCAGTTCACAATGATCTAGGATACCTGTCACCAATGCAGGTATAGCGTATATCCCGCACCGAGCCACTCAGAATCCTCTTTATCCCGCTCAATGCCCACCAAACGGGCACGACTACCATGCTAGGCACGACTACCAACTCGATGAAAAAAACTAACTCGAACATCATCCACATGTCCGCAGACAATCCAATTCGTATATTCGTTTAATACCGTTTACGCACATCCAAAAGGATGTCAATTCATCCTAATCCGATGTGCCACCAAACTCCAGGGTCACAACAGGCTCCTGCTGTGATCTGCCGACAACTCTCTGTGTATTGCCCAAACCACCGGTCTCTAATCCTCATGACAATCCTTATGTTATCCATTCTTTCCGATCAACGACAACTGTCGATAACTATTGTAGTGACCCATTCTATTTCTCACTATCAAATTCTCCTCGAACTAGTGTACTGGACACTCAGGAGGCATGGTCAAACGTAGCCAACCAACCATCACCAATTGCCAAGACAAATCTATATTATCCGATGAATCTTTCTCGTCGCGTAATGGTAGAACCTTACCATGAGAACATCACGACTGAGCTATCCTCAGCTCGTGGCTCATCATCTACTCTCGTTAACGTCATCGCATCACCTCCACACAGAGTGCAAATAAAACCAATCCTAAAACCTCGCTCCTGTCGAGAAATCACCACTTCTCTCTGTTACCTCACAAGGTAGCGTGGAACACTACTCAACTTCGAAGCTCTTCTTCTTCTGTAATTGCACTCGGTCTTGACCGAGCCAACTCCCAAACCACTGCTCGTACTGTGTGTCACCCACGCATCCTCGTATCCTCATCACGACTGACGAATCCCCTCGTCACGACTGACGAATCCCATCGTCACAATCGTCACGGCAGCCTAAGCCTATTCCACTCGATAAGACTCGACTACGTCCATCGATAGCGGCGTCTGCCACAACCTCATGCAGACCGATCTCAGAAGCACTCTGCCATCGAGACTTCAAAACTACGCGGTCAACTCACTTCTGGCACTAACCGCTCACACCTAACATCCACCGATCGGTTCACCTCGGACTCCGATTGACAAGCACCACACTCCCGGTAGCTCGTCCAACCAATCACCGACTCGGTTTAACACAACTCAGCTGCTCCCTGCAGTATATCCACCTTGAAATCCGATATCTCCTCTCACAATGTACTTGTCGACTGGATCCCTCGCTCTCGACTCCGAAGCTTCGTCGTACTCCGATACTGGTATCCCAACAACCAATAACTATAACCTAAGGACCTCGTCCTCTCGTAACTCTATGACTCTCAACCGCTGGCCTCCACAAGAACTTGGCCACACTCCGTGCCTAACACTGCACAACCGCTAGACGTCGTAATCATATCCTGGCGCGTCACACCACAACTACTCCAGCATCTCTTGCCAGTAGACATCCCTCCAGGATTCGACACCTCTAAACGTGGCCTCTCATGCCAAATAGGATCAACGTCCTACTCCAACCAGCCTCAACTAACGTCCTCGGGCGTCTGACTGCTCTGAGCAGTACAATCTCGATCCTTGCGGTTCTATCGTGGACGATCCCAACGTCCGACCTCCACGGATTTCACCACGCTCAGTTCCAAGTCCGTCATGACGCCTCGGAGATTCCGACTCTCAGGTCGTCCTACTGCGTCTACTGATTCACTGGATCCTATCCAAGTAACTATGTGACTCTAAGCCGTCGGATTCGCACGGATAACAATCCTACTTGAGATTCCGACCCCTCTCGGAAAACACAGCATACACGGCAAAGGATGCCAAACTGACCTCACACGGTCGTACCTCGTGTCAAACGCACACAAACTAAGGTCGATTCGACCGAATCCTCGTACTAGTACCCTAACTATCAGGTTGATGATGGGCTGTTACGATTAGAGAGACATCACATCCTCGATCTGCGCACACTCTGAGAGAAAAACACGCTCTGATACCAAGTGGTATCTGAGTACCATGGCTATCGCATGAGCCAACCTGCTCTGATACCAAGTTGACAAGACCCGTCCCAAATTCCTCGGGATTAGCGTGGGACGTGCCTGCTCCCGTCTGACACAAAGTGTCAGACTAGAGATATTTTCGTCCTTTGCCCAACTGGGCTATCAGAGTACGCCAGGATCCGAAGGAGGAATGCGATGTCTCGTCTCTGCTACAGCCGCATCCGCGATCAACCTGAAGGGCATTCAAAATAAAAAAGCTGTGAGTGGACAAAACAATTATTTTATAAAAACATTTCACAAAAGACTTTTATGCCCTTCATTAACATATGCATGCATTCAAAAACCATTTCTAGGGTTCATTCCCGGTTCCCATAAACCGTCATGAACCATCAAACTATTTGGGCCTTAGCCCGAAATTAGTTAAACAACACATGGGACCTCCGCCCAAACCAAAACACGTGGGAACTTGTCCCAAAACCATCTCATATGGGTCTCAGCCCAAAACCAATACACGAGGGTCTCAGCCCAACGCCATCTCTGTGAAAACTCTTCCACATATACATATTTACATATATAACCCATCCTAGGCTCTTCCGAAGAAGATGCCAACTGGGGGCACACAGCCCCTAAGGAACACATCCCCGATATAGTCACGATGTCTCTATATATATAAGTATGCATACTACTCGGGGTCTCACTCCGAGTCTTCTCCCAGGAATTCTCCATATGGGAGGCTCATCTTTGGACTTAGTCCGATCATCTCTCTGGAATCTTGTCCGGGACCACATCATAACACCCACTCCTGGAACGGGATCCCCATGGGGATACACACTCTGGTCTGTGGATCGTGACTCTCCAAGTCGACGTCTGGAGGAGACCAATCAACAATCTCGTAAGGAGGGTATATACATATGTAACGACCCGTCCCGAGAGCCGGGATTAGTGAAGTAATTAGTAACGGATTTGTGAGTCTAATCAGTGTTTAGTTGGTTACTTTTGGCCCGTTAGTGTAGAATGACGATTTTACCCCTAGGTTGGGAAAAATGTTGACTTTGAGTTTGGGCGGTCAATTAGGCATTGACCGATGATAGTGACGTAGTTTGGGGCGTCACGAGTCCGTAGACAGGTGGCACGCCCGATTCCGACATCCGAGGAGGAAGATATGATGTTCGGAAGGTTGAGGGCAGTACCGTAATTTGGTTAAAATAGGGGAAAAAGTTGACTTTTCGCACGACAGGGTTTTTGTACGCAGACCTAGGACTGTTAGGTAGATCTCGTCGTCCTGAGTTCAACGACAGGCGGCATGCCTTCATCGGACATTGGACGGGCGAGATACGGGTCGAGAACAGTGAGGGGCAAAATGGTAATTTTTATTCATAGGGGCAATTTGGTCTTTTTGCACATTGGGAATTGTGCAAATAGGATAAGGCCAAGTGTACAGGGCTGATTGGGATATTTTGAGTTTGGACCTTGGGATGGTGACACGTGCCCTATGTCTAGTGGGTTCTAGGCGTGTGCACGGTTCAAATATTTGGGATGTGTGTGTGGCCATGCAATCAAAGAAAACAGAGAGTGAGATTGAGGGAGGAATCGATCAAATTACAGTGAGTGTGTGAGTTCTTGGGTGTGAGAGTGTGTTCAGAGAAGACTGAGAGTGCAAGGACTGGGTTGAGAGGATTGAGAGTTGAGTGGTTGTGTGTGTGAGAAGGGTGAGTTCTCAAGAAAACAGAGAGGTGTCGAGGGCGTTTGGTGGTGGTGTTGTTGTGTTCTGATCCAATCAAAGTCGAGGGGGAGCTGGAACTGTTCTGTGAACTCCAGGGAACGCGGCGACGAGCACGGTGGCAGACGGCCAGTAGGTAATTACTCTTCTTCCTCTATTTGCTCTGTTTTTCTCTTTTGTTTCAGAAGTTAAGTCATGGAGTCTGAGGTCGAGCCGAGGCAGTTGGTGAGTGCTAATCAACTCCTTAGGTCCTTAGGAACCTGTAGATGTCGAAGCCGTGATGGGGGGTGAAACCGGGGTGGGTCCTGACACATACCAGTATACAAAACCATAAAACGGGACTCACGCCCGATAACACAAAGCAAATAGGCCTCCAGCCCAAACATAGGACTCAATATGGCCTCTAGCAAGATTTCACAATGAACTGGGCATCGAGCCTGAACTTGTAATCAACTGGACATCGAGCCCGATATCTCAGGGTGAGTCATGATCTCGATCATAGCGATGTGTGCAACCATCAATCCAGAACCGCTCTCAATCCATGTATGTCGCCGTGAACACATCACTGTCGCGACCATCTTGAGACCATGGTGCACACGTCGTCGATCGATCCTCTAAACCGTCAGCACTCCGAAGTCGAGCCTCCAGTGGCTGCTCAACATCGAGACGTGCATCGTGACCTCTCCGGAAGGAACGCATCCCAATCCGGAGGCGAGCGTCACGTCGTCCGTCGCCGTGCATATAGCATCCGTCGCGACCACGACTCAGTCCTACAGGTCGTCAATAGGGTCTCATGCCTGAGTCAAAACCAAATCCAAATGGGTCTCATGCCCAGTTTTACCTTTTCAAAACCATTTCATGAAAACCGAAAGAGTAAGCGTGTATAAGCACGTATAAAACCAGAAAACCTCAAAGTACGTGCCCATACACACCAAAATGCACTCAAGGCATCCCAAAACACATATTGAAACATATATAAAATATTTATGCATGCATCGATTTCAGAAAGAAAGTCCACTCACAGACCGTCCGCGCTGCTGCCTTAATGTGCGCGCCGTAGACCTTTCCGGGTCAACCGTCGTCTCCGGGATTCCCAAACCCGTCCAAATCACTTTAGAAGGTTACTAACTACTTAAATAACCCCTCACTAAAGCCCCCTAATTTTTCAGGATTTTTAACTATTTTTAAACGCGCACCGAAACCTTCAGACAACCCAAACTATATCGAGACGATGTCCGATCGACTCGAAACCAGTCCCAAAATGTTCGTTACATCGAATAGGTGATTTGACATGTTGGAACCACCCTCAGAATTTCCCGCACAGGCCCGCACGCGCAGCCACTTCCGCGCGTGGGAGCCTCGCGCCTGCTACAGTGTCGTCTCCTACCTCGGTTAGACCGGTCCGAACCGGTCTGGTCCGCTTTTCTCTGCAACTGGACCAACGTGACCGGTCCAGGCCCCTACATTGTTCAATCCTCACCATTTTCCTCCCTAATCGATCCTATCCTTCCTATTTTTGTCCTAGGAACCAAACTAAATCAATCAAAACTCCTAAATCCTTCAAAACCCGAACGGTCTAGATTTTCTTCACGGTCCAAAATTTCCAAAACCTTCCCACGGCTTCACAGCCATCTACCAACTCCCAAAACCATCCTATTACAACCCTAACAACATATTTAATTTATTAGAATCACCCAAAACGACCCATAATCACAGAAATAAAAAATGGACAAAATCGGGTAAAACCGATTACCTCGATCTGTTTCTTCCACCGCCGTCCACGGCGGTGCTTCCTTGGACCGGCCACCACATTCCAGTAGTCCTCTTCTCACTCTCCTGGTCTCACAAATGGTTATAGGTTGAAGGGTTTGGATTGGATTGAAAATGGGTGATCGAGTTTGGTTTGGATGAATGGAACAAGGGAATGATTGATGCATGTATGTGGGAAGGTGGGCAATGGATGGGTGACACTTGTCACTCATCCATTGGGCCTGCCAAAATATCTGGGCCCCACACAAAAGACAAAACTTAAGCTGTCTCGTAAAACGCGCAATAGTTCCCGCGAACTTCCGTGAACCGTAACTTCGCCGTCGAATGTCCGAATTCGACGTGCCGCCTGTCTACGGATTTGTATCGTCCCGCTATACGTAATGGTCTTTGGCCCTCGGCCATTTGACCTCCCGGGTAAAAAGTCAACTATTGGCCCCTATTCACCCAAATTACCAAAATGCCCCCGATCTTCCGATCATCACAACTTCTTCCACGAATGTCGGAATCGAACGTGCCACCTGTCTATGAACTCGTGACGTCCCGAACTACGTCACGGTCATCGGTAAAAGTCCATTCGACCGTCCGAACGAAAAATCAATGTTTTGCCCATTCTAGGGGCAAAACCGTCATTTCGCCCTAAACGTCCGATAATCCTCGTCTAATCCCCGATTAGTCTCGCTAATCCGTAATTAGTCCTTAATTAATCCCGTTAATTCGGGATGGGTCGTTACACATTATCCATTTTAACTTGGTTGGATTGATTTGAAATTTAATATTTGTTTAATAGTTTAGGAGAAATTACGGGGCACTTTGCATTATCCATTTCCATAGGCCCTAATGTTTTCGTATAAGCATACTGCCACAAAGAGGATTGGGTAGTGTAAAATGCAATATCATGAGCATGGATTTGCATAAACGGAAGAGGAATAATAATTGATGCTTATGAGACAATAATTGATGCATTGACAATAATTTTACATGCACGACTCGGATAATGCTAAGACTCTTCATAAAATCATAGATAATTGATGAATCACTTTGATAATTGATGAATCACTTTGATAATTGATGAATAATTGTTTTTTTCTCTCTTTCTCATTATAATAATTGATGCATTGACAATAATTGGTTTTACTCATGTAATTATTTTAAGTCTTTGGTAGGTTTATGAATTATTATGACATATTGGTGTGAAGATAAATCTGCAACTAATAATTGTTTGTAAGTATCTTCGGATAGATTTTATGTGCACTTTTAAAATTTTGTATGTTAAATTTTTGGTAGGACGGAAGAAGAAGCTGAGTTTTGAAGAAATTTTCGATGAAAGATTTAATGTAAGAGAGCAAGGTGAATAGTTATTTGAATTCTTTTTAGTATTTTGGCCACAAAGTTTTGCATAACTAAACGACTTGGGTTCTCTATCAATGCAAAATACTATGAAACATGGCCTGGGCTTACTTGCAGCAAAGTAATTACAACACTTCCGAGGAATATTGCATGTAAGTTTCCTTACATCCTTCTTCATACACCTAAATATGAAAGACCATATTTTCATAATATGTATATCAAACCATATTTAGCAATCCGCTTGATGCACATGAACAGAATTCCATAAGCAAAATCTCTGCTTCAAGTTATGAAGAATTCCCAATTTACCATTCCCGATAGAAGATAAAATTCCCAATTGTTTATGGATTTGTAAAATCTTTACCTTTTTGCTCTTCTTTTTAGTTTGTTTAGTTCTTGGTGTAGGAGACAAAAAAATTGTGAAAGTTTTGCTCTTCGGTGATTTTTGTGCTGTTTGATGAAATGAGTTTTCTGAATTTTAGATTTTGATTCATGGGAATGTGATTGCTTTCCAATGATTTGCATTTTTCTTCTTTTTTTTTTCTTTTTTGTTATCGATTTTCGGTTATCTTCTGCTCCGGCTAAGTGTTTAGATTCTATTATTCTTCACCTTTTTGTTCTAACAAAACTTTGAGAATCTGAATTTTTTGGTTTCAATTTTTGGCAGCACATTGAATTTGGCTTCAATTCATACGAAAAGGGCATCTCCAAGTAGCGAGCGAGCACTGCAGTTGAAGTTTTGACCGAACACTACAGCTGAAAATTCGAGTGGGCACTGCAACTTAAAATTTGAGGTGAAATTGATGATTACTCGCTGGAATGAATATGTATTTACAATTGGTAATTTTTGGTCTACTTTGAATGAAGATAGTAATAGAGTTGCAAATGTCTCTGATGGATTAGTCACATCTTATAATGCATTTTGATTAAACCATAGTCTGATGCACTTTTCTCAATTATGTCGCATTAATATGAATATCATTGCTGATTGCTGATTGACTATCTTTGCTTAAGTGTGGATTAGTCAATTTTAATCTGATTCAGATTTCAGAATAATGAAGAATGCTAGCTTAACAAAAGACCTGGAAAGTGATTGTTAATTGTATTTTTGTTTAAATTGTTCAATTCAACATTTTTTTGTTATGCCCTTAAAATATTTTTGATTATTTCATTTTTTAACAAAACCCAACATACATAAATGAATGCCCTTAAATTTTCAATAAAGTTTTTGTTTTTACTGTATTGACCATCTTTCAAATCTGATTTTGTGTCATCATGTTGGTTTTATACTGATTTTATATTCACAATTTAACTGTGTTGCTGCGGAAAAAACTTATGGCCCGAGACCGACTGCATAGCAAAATATAATGGATACTAAATCTACTTATGGAGGCCTACACTGCATTGTGATAGATGAAACAGTAAGAAATCATTAAAACTTCTCCATTAACAATGTCTACTTAAATTACAATAAGTTTTCATATTCTATCCATTTATACCAATTAGATATATACTCCAAATACCAGTTGCTTCAATTTCCCATCAAGTCAATATTTCAGCAAAGGTAAGATTTCATTTTTTTTTTGTTTAGTTTATGCTTATTGGGATGGATTTTGATCATTGATTTTGTTGCAAGTTCGTTTTTGGTAGGACCGAGGAAGAAGGCGTTGAAAATTGGAAGAGTTAGGGAGATTTTTATGGGTAAGGTGTTAAGTTTTATTTAATTCATGATTAATATATCAGAATCTAAGAGACCACCACTTCTCACATAATATTCATGAGTTTTGGCATGATATTTTTGAAGCAAGTCTAATTAGTATATATTATTCTGAAATCTTACCCCGAAATTGTATCTTCTATCAGAAGCAGTAGTTTCACATTTCACGAGCTTGCAGCAGCCACGAAAGGCTTTAGGGAAGTGAATTTGATGGGGGAAGGAGGTTTTGGAAGAGTTTACAGAGGCTTGATGCAGGGCAGGTAAGTTGCAGAGGTTTTTCCCATGTTCCTTTTACCTTGAATACGTTAATAGATGTATGCCGCTGTGACATGTTTTACTGGTTATTGATGAGAGCAAAATGATATTAGTTTACGGGAT
This sequence comes from Prinsepia uniflora, assembly GCA_032719365.1. Lineage (NCBI taxonomy): Eukaryota > Viridiplantae > Streptophyta > Magnoliopsida > Rosales > Rosaceae > Prinsepia > Prinsepia uniflora. Next base: position 71,755,084 of record CM064862.1, read on the forward strand.
AATAAGTTTCTATAATACATACTTTAGATGAAGGAAGACTTGACTGTGTTCAAGGGATTCAAGAATTCATCGTGGAGGTTCTCATGTTAAATACAGTAGAGTCTCATCTATTTTATTGCTTCTAATTGATTTATTGCCCTTCTGTATTGTCTGTTGTGTTTAATGATAGCTTGATTCCTTTATATTCCCAAAAAATGAGTAGGCTTTCTAATTATCACATTTGGGAATTATGGATGTTTACACCCAAAACTTTGGTTGAGTGGAATAGCGAGGAGGCTGAATTGGGAATCGTTGATGTAGATTTCTGATATTATAAATTTCTCTGGTATATTGGCTCTCTATTATTTTACAACAGCAATACGTTAACTCAGCTTGAACAATATTTGTCTTTCTATTGTGGATGGCTTAAGGAAACAATGTGTAATATCTAAAATGACATATAATCTTTCTTTAGCAGCCATTTTCAAAATTATTATTATACATCCATTGTATTTGACCTTAAAAATGTGATAATTTATGTTATCAGATCTGACCCCCGATCAAGAGCCATTGAGTTGGACACTATAGTGGATGGTTAGAACATAACTTGAATTGTTTTGGAATTTGATATTGATATTCAAAAGTAAGCTATTTCTCTTTGCTTTTTGATTGTACTAGAATGTACACAGACGATTTCACAAATTTGCAACATTGCGCAGGCTACCTTGCTAGCTATATACTAAAGCCCGGGTGTTGGTGATACTGTTACATGAACAGTCCATGAACAATGAATTTCTTGTATTGCCCTTTATACTATTAAATTTTCAAATTTGTCCTCCATTCAGTTTTCCTTTACTTTGTATAGGTTCATATTCTTTTCCCTCTTTTTGCAATCTACATGATGATGATCGGAGAAGACGATGATGATGATCGGTGAAGATCATTATGATGATGATGATGATGATCGGCGAGGACGATGATGTTGATTTTGATGAAGGTATGCATTTTTGCTTCGAAAGTAAGGTTTTAGATTTTAAATTAATTGATTTATGTTTTTATTAGTTTATTGCTATAAATTTTCTGATTTTATTTTGAATGCATGTTGATTTTGTTTGAGAAAGTGGAAGAGAATTGAATGGGGTACATTGTAGGACTATTTCTTGATATGTGTTTTTTTTTTATGACTTTTAATGTTTTTATCATTAATTGAGTTTTGAGTTTAGGAAATTGAGATTTGGATTCATGATTTTGGGTTTATGGATTGGGAAATAACATTTTAGTTTTTTTCCCCAACTTGAGTGGTAGATCTCCTGTGAGACTGGTAATGGGATTGTTATATGGTTAATCAATACCATAGGAGCAGTTGAGTCTTTGTAGAGGGTTGCAGCGACGGGGCATAACAAATGTTGTTTTCTAAGGTATTCAAAGAGTTAATGAAAGAAGTTACTGTTTAGAAAAAAATGTATCTTTTTGTTCATTGATTACAAGGTTTGTGTAAGAACCATCTATAATAATGTAGAATAAAAGTAAAACAGAATGTAAATGGATAGTAATCCACCTTAATTGTTAACTCACATAATCAGTGACTTTATTACTATAATTTTTTACAGAATGTAGATGGAACTTCATCTTTGTTTGGAAGTTTGCGTATATGATAAAATAATGGTGATTGTTTTTTTGTCATTTTTGTGCATGCATATTTTGATTTTGATTTTCAGTAGTTCTGTGTTTTTGCATGTTATAGTTGACAACTATACTTCTCACTCATGAGAAGTAAATTCTTTTACTAGAAGCATGGATTGTTTTTCGGTGACAAATTCAGCAACAATTTTGTGAGGAACCAGTTAGTTAACTGATCTTAGTTCTTGCCCATGTAAAATTATTTAAATCAACAAATGATGATGTATATAATTAATCGTCTACTAAACATTTATATGTTAGATAAATGAGAAATAGACAATGGATAGTAGTTTATATCTATATGAAAATTCAGCCTAAAAGTTTATATTCCCGCGGCATCGCGCGGGTTGCAGCACTAGTCCTAACTACATAATGAGTCCCTTATTGGTGAAAACGTAGGAGAGCAACATGTAATTGGGCATGGACTTTCAATGCCGGATACGCAAACTCAAGTATGATATTCTTACTAAGCTCAAATGTTCTATATTTTAATCAAAATTCTTCTAATATAAAACCAAACTTGTACTTTTGAGCATTCTAATGTTGCTATTGGAACCCAAGTATCATTTTCAAGTCAAATGTATAATACACAAACAACATTCCTTGATATCATGCATTTCACTACGCAACGACTTCAGGTATTATTATTTGTCGAATTGAAAATATGGATTGATAAGTGTGTTGGGAAAGATGCACAAATCAAATAGATAATTATAACCATTAGGATCAAACTTTTCTCACCCTCAAAATAAATTGAGTAAATCAATTAGTAGAAATAAAGCGGAAGTTAAAAAAAGAAGTAAAAGAGAACATCGAAATTTAACGAGATTCGACAATATGTCTACGTCCTCGGATAACAGCTCCAAAATTCTTCACTATGAATAATGAGATTACAAGTACAATCTCACTCAATGGTGGATGACACGACCCATCCCAATCCTCCCGAGATTAACACGGGATGCGTCATGTTCCCATCTGATACGAAGTGTCAGAAAAGGGAATAAATTAAAACTTTAGCATGACAGGCTTCCAGAGCACGCCAGGATCCGGTGGAAGAGTGTGATGTCTCGGTCTCTGCTACAGTCTGCGTCCGTAATCAACCTGAAGGGCTTTGAAAAACAGAAAAGACTGTGAGTGGACTAAAATAAAAGAGTTCATAAAAACATATTTAATAACCTTTATGCCCTTCACTAAAAAGCATGCATGCATAGTAAAACCATTTATCAAACCACATATGTTTAAACAACCATATTTAGGGTCTCAGCCCCAAGTTCCGTATATTCAAGTCACACGGCCCCCTACCCAAAACCATTTACACAAATCTATAACATAGTAAACGTATGTGGGATCTCAGCCCAAATCCATTTATCATTCATAAAACACAATTTCGCAAATCTAAGAAATCATGTTTATCATATATCATATAACCAATCCTGTCACGGTATCTAGAGTTAGGCGCGTGCTACCCGGGGTCTCAAATCCCAAGTCTCCCCAAGGTCTAACCAGGTCAATGTCCGCAGATCAATGACCCTTCCTGGGGGTTATAATCCATAATAGCCTTCCTGAGAGTAAGGAACCCAACGGGGGCGACTCCACTCAGTTAGTGCTCCGTGACTACTCCGGGGTCCACCCAGGCCAACAACCCTCATCGGAGGAGACAATATATATATATATATAAGGATGGTATATGAAAAACCATTTGAAATCATTCTCAAAACCTTTCAAAGGTTCATGTCCGGTCCCCATAAACCGTCGTGAACCAGAAATCTAGTTATGGGTCCCTGACCCGAAATCACCATCGTAAACCATAACTGGGCCCTAAGCCCGAATTCATAATTCAATTGGGCCTCTGGCCTGATTCGTAAACCAACTGGGCCTCGTCCCTGATTTCGTAAGCTAAATGGGCCTAGTTCCCGATTTTGTAAACCAAATAGGTCTCGTGCCCGATACGTAAGTCAACTAGGCCTCGAGCCCGATACGCAAACCAACTGGGCCTCCGGTCCGATGCCTTGTTAAATCAAATGGACTTCAAGTTCGAGAGTTTCCAAAACAAAGGGGTCTCATGCCCAGTTTAATTTTTTCAAATCCAAAACCATTTCATTAAACCATTTCTAAAACCATAAGCACGGATAATCAGTGCAAAACCATAAACCTCGATTTACGTGCAAACACGTAAATCACCTCGAAATGCGTGAAATCATATAAATCACAATCATCCAAATCAACATCATAGAATCATATCTATAAACCATATAAAACATTTATGCATGCATCACAGTTTAGAAATCAAGGTCAACTCACAGACCGTCCTATGCTGCCGCCTCGATTTGTGTGTGGTAAGCCTCCCCGGGCTAATCGCCATCACCGGGACTCCTAAACCAGTTCAAATCACTTTAGAGGGTTACTAACTACCTTAATTGAAGGGTCTCATCCCAATCCCCCCGGGATTAACGAGGGATGACCCTGCTCCCGTCTGACACGGAGTGTCAGACAAGGGATATTTCCGACCTTTACCCTCTCGGGCTATCAGAGTACACCAGGATACGGAGGAGGTATGTGATATCTCGGTCTCTTCTACAGTCCACATCCGTGGTCAACTTGAAGGGCAATCAAAACATTAAAAGCTGTGAGTGGACAAAACAACCAGTTTATAAAAACATTTAATCGAAGACATTTGTACCCTTCACTAAAAAGCATGCATGGATTCGAAAACCATTTAACCAAATGAAACCATATGTGGGAACTAAGCCCAAAACCATAATCAAAGCAAATATACAGGCCACTGCCCAAATCCATAAGGGACTCAGCCCAAAACCATCATGAAACCAACTACACGGGCCACTGCCCAATTCCTGTGCACATCACATATCATATATCATATATCATATATAATTCACACAAGCAATCCTGTCACGGTTTCCAAATCTATGCGCGTGCAACCCGGGTCTCAATCCGAGTCTTCTCAAAGTCAAGGTCAATGTCCGCAGACCACTGATCCTACCTGAGGTTATAGTAACCATAGCCTTCCTGAGAGTAAGGAACCCAACTGGGGGGTGACTCCACTCAGTCGGTGCTCCGTGACTACTTCGGGGTCCACCCAGGCCAACGACCCTCCCTGAAGGAGATAATAGAAGTAAAGGAAGGTATATGAACATATATATACATAACATAAATATTCATGCCTGATTCCCCTGAACCGTCATGATCCATAATATCCATTCCATTCATATATATATATATAGAAAACATCCTCCATGCCCGGTTCCCATAAACTGTCATGTACCACAATAACCTTTCCAGGGTTCATGCCGGTTCCCATAAACCGCCATGAACTTGGAAATCCATTTAGGGTCCCTGACTCGAAATCATAACCATAAAGTAACTGGGTTTCGTGCCCGAACATATGACATCAGCTGGGCATCCTGCCCGATATCTAAGGGTCAGTCACGACTCCGATCATAGTGATGCGTGCAACCATCCATCTAGGACCGCCCTCAATCCTGGTATGTCGCCGTGAACGAATCAACCGACGTGACCACCACAAGATCATGGTGCACTCATCACCGATCGATATCCTGAACCGTCCGCACTCCGAAGTCGAGCCTTCCCAAGCTACCCGACAACGAATCGTGCATCGTGACCTCTCCGGAAGAAACACATCCCAATCCGGAGGCGAGCGTCGTATTGTCGATCGTCGTGCACATAGCACCGTCGCGACCACGATTCAGACCCGTAGGTCATCAATAACGTCATATGCCCGAGACCATACCAAATGGGTCTCATACCCGAGTTTATCCTTTTGAAATCCAAATCCATTTCATTTAGACCATTAAAGAAATACAGGCCCGTATAAGCACCGTATAAGGCCGAAACCTCGAAATACGGGCTTATACATAACCACAATCAAATGCAACCATGGCATTACCAAACATGTATTTAAAACATATAATAAACATTTATGCATGCACCAATTTAGAAAACCAAGGTCCACTCACAGACCGTTCGAGCTGCCGCCTCGATTTACGTGCCATACGGCTCTCCCGAGCCAATCATCGTCACCGGGACTCCCGAACCTGTCCAAATCGTAATAGAAGGTTACTAACTACTTAATTAACCTCCCACTAAAGTCCCGTAAATTTTCAGAATTTTAAACTATTTTTAATCCCGATCCGAAACTCTCTGATGCCCCGAACATTATCGAAACGGTGTCCTATCGACACGAAACCAGTCCCAAAATGTTCGTTACATCGAATAGAAGATTTCACATGTTGAACACTTCCCCATTCGACCTACCACGCGACCCCACGCGCCCTAGATAGCCCCTGCGCGTGAGCCCACTCACCGGACACTATTCATCATCTCCTTCCTTGGTCAAACAAGGTTCGACTGGTTCGAACCGGACCGGACCGGCTCGACCGGTTCAACCTTCAAACCATCCATTTTCAGTCCCATTTCAACCTATTTTGATTCTAATCTACTCCTAATCCTATTTCTTTACTTTTAGGCCATCAAAGCGGAGCAAAAACCGAAAAACCCGTACCTTCCAAGTTCAACAATGGCGGTCCGATTTTCCTCCACCATTCACGGCCATTCTCGGCCGTCCCAAGCCCCAAAACTAATCCTAATAGTCTCCTAGAGTCCCCAGCATTGGCTCACCGTCCTTGTCACCTCACTCACACACTCACGGTCTCAGTGGCAGGTGATGAAGGAATGTATGTTGTGTGTTAGAGAGAAAAAGAAGAAAATGTGCATAAGGGGGGGTTCGAGTTTTGTGAAGAACAAAGATGAAGTGATGATAATGAAGATGTTTGATCTGATGAGAGGGATGAGGATTAGATGATATGAGTGGTGAGGATTGGGTGTTTAAATAAAATGAGTGGCTAGGATTGAGTGAAGAAAAGATTAATTATATAATAATAATTATAATATTATTTAATTAAACTAGATCCACATTTTAGGGGAATTGAAAAATGCGATGAGTGACACTTGTCACTCTTCCATGGGACCCACTGAAAATATCTAGCCCAATCAGATTTTGCCAAATCATCACCGTCTCGAAGTACGTGCATAGTGAAATCGTACTTCCGTGACCTATAACTCTCCCGTTCGAAGTCCGATTTCAGCGTGCCGCCTGTCTATGAATTCGTATCGTCCCGATCTACGTAACAGTCCTCGGCCCTCATCCATCGGACCTCCCGGTCAAAAAGTCAACATTTGCCCCTTTTTAACCAAAATTACCAAAATGCCCTTAAACTTCCGAACATCATAACTTTTTCCTCGAATGTCGGAATTGAACGTGCCAGCTGTCAATGAACTCGTGACGTCACGAACTATGTCACGATCATCGGTCAAAGTCCATTTGACCGCCAAAATGAAAAGTCAACGTTTTACCCACTCTAGGGGCAAAACGGTCATTTTTCATCATTCGTCCGATTTCGCTCAACTAATCACCGATTAACCTCACTAATCGTGATTAGTCACTAATCTAATCCTGGAATTCGGGACGGGTCGTTACAACCTTCCGTCCTTAATTAATTTTGTCCTCGAAATTCCAACCAACCTAATTCCAATCGTTCTTCTCTCCTTAATTAGTTCCGTTCTTGATATTCTAACTATCCTGATTCCACAACCACCTCGTGGAAAGCAAATTCGATCTTATCTCATGTGTACACTCGTACACCCACTAGTGAACATAAAACTCGTCTACAACCAGACGTACCACCAGAACTCACGTCGTATCGACTACACTCACCATGTCTAATGATAGTAATCACACGTTCCGGGTTGACACCACTTGACAATTCTACCATTTCGTTGACACAACAACTCGAAGGGTTTCTTGCTCAATCTCAATCTATCCTGAAGCCTGCTCCCACTGGGAGTCATCAGACCTCACACCACGATCCACGTTGACACATCCGACAAACCATCACCACTTGACAGTCGTCAGTCGAAAACTGACACGATACACACCCGTGGTTACAATAACCACCAACTTACTCAACCTGAGTATACACTAACCAACAATTCACTCGACCTGTGTGTAACTAGACCCGTCAGAAATACCGTGACCCAGTGCACAATATCCAATGTCCAGTTCACGACCTCGACAAATCCAATGGTATCGGAACCAATCCGACTACCAACACGTTCACCAACATACTACTGGTATAACCTATATACTGTCACCAGGAACCACAAGTCTGCCCGGTATCATACCTCAAACTACGTATAAGGTACATACGTCTACCCATCAATCAGTCTACAACCGCCTAAGTCGTAGCCAATCATGTTTCAATTATGGAGTCCATCTATCCAATCCAGTACTAGAAAAATCAAAACTCCGACCCATTATCCATTTCCAAATCCGAATCCGAAATCATCATTCCGCAACTAGTATCAGGAATGACCATTCCGAACCCAAATCCATAAAAGAAAATCCACTGTCAAGCTCCAGAATCAAATCCTGAATCGTCACCCAGAATCCGATTCCAAAACCCAAATCCAGAAATCCACTTTCAAGTTCCAAAATCAAATCCTGAATCGTCATCTAGAAATCTGATTCCAAAACCCGAAATCTCGTTCTCGTCTACCGAGACGCGTCAAAACCGAACCTTTCGGTTACCCGCCTCAACAATTACCTCCATACGTTCGATTGACTTCATAGGGAAGCCAATCCCAACATCAACACAACTCTAAGGCTGACAAAATCTGACCTCGTCGGACAACTACTCGCCCGAGTAATAAGCCATATGGGATTTACCTTGAAAAGAAGTTCAGTCCCAACATCCTTAACTCAAACATCTAGTAAGGGCGATAAACTCTCCACCTATCTGGATCATCGAGATCACGATCCAGATCCATCACTACGTCACCCGACCATGAATGTCACGATCGAGGATCATCATAATGCCCAAAGTCCACAACATCACAATCTCGATTCCCCTAGGATCCCTACAAGCTCACTCAGCTAACATTCCACCTGGAATTCGATCATAGGGTCTTACACCCTTCTGAGTCCTTCGTCAGTCACATCACTCCTTAACCAATTCCCACATCTAAACGGATTAGTCAACGATGAGACACGCTGAGGCTGTGGGTTCTCACTGATTACCTTGTATCGATCCTTGGCATTCCACCTAGGAAAAACCAAGAATGTTCCAAGCCAATGGCATCAAAACTTATCCTATGTGAAATGCAAGAAAAACTCACTGCACTCACCACGCCACGTAACCCAACATCGTCTGCCACCAAGCAGAAAATGAGAAATCTCAGTCACCTAACTTCGATATACTCGACTCCACTTGATGACCCAAGACAAAATCCGGGTCAACCAACCAATACACGATCAGTGTACTAGTGGAAACCAACAACATCTATAACATCTACATCATCTACCATCATCAATCATGGTAGAACCTGAGAAGTCACCCGAATAACTTCGAAATGCCCATTACGAATGCGGAAAACCCACATTCCACTCGTCACCTCAATCGCAACCTCTCTCGATTCCGAAGTTCCATCCAGATTGGAAACAACACACTCGGACATCAATCACGTGTCCATCACCAATTTAACTCTATCCGTGATCCACTCCCGAACCGCAGATACCGAACATATGCCCATCTCGACGGATGTGACTCAACGTCATCACAATCACCGGTACTAGTACCAGTACCAGCACACTAACACCTGTATCATTATCAGCATCGACACACAGACATCAACATCAGTATCAGCACCCCGTGTGTAAAATTGACAACCCTGGATCTCCGCTCATACCGAGCGACGACCCCGTACCTCTGCTCGAAGGGGAGAAACTCTACCTCCCTCGTACCCAACACCTCTGGGTACAGTCACCCTGATAACTCATACGAGAGAAGAAAGTTCCCCGATTCCCAACAATCGTAACTACAACCACTCTCGGTAGTAGTGCCTGCCACAGACTCGTGCAGACCTAACCATCAGACATCACGATCTAGACTCCATATCCAACGGAATCAATCGCCCATACTAATTACTACGTATCCCCATTGTGGGATTCCATCGACAAGTTCCAACCCTGGTAACATGTCCAATCAAACTCTAACCAGTCGTAACTCGACTAAACCAATGTCGTCTACCAGGTCATCCATGACCTTAGTGGCACCAACTATCCATCACAACTATGGTAGTACGACGACCAACTAGGTCTAACAGATAAGTATGACCTCGACTGCAGAGTGTAGTCCCATCAAAAACTGACATGACTAGACCAGACATGGCCGATAGTCGGTCTCGACTCCAAAAAGTCGTCAAAGTCAAACCACTCGCCAACTCACCTTTCCAAACCATACACCTAAGGTAGGGTTCCACGATCACACTCTAGAGTCAATCTGAACCCAACTGTTAACTACCACTGCTATCTGCAGTATAGTCCATAATCTGACCGACCCCGCGGTCTTGACATCGTAAAGACGTCAATCTAATCCTACCGCCAAAACGATCCCAACTAACCGTCTCACTATCACAATCTAACGTACGAATACGTTCACCCTTCCGTAGGGTCTCACACTGTCAACCACGACACTATGGCAACCCCAGCATCAAATGCCGAACCAAGACATTCCACGATCCAATCCTACTAACTATCGTACCAGCATCCTAACTATCAGGTTGATAACGAACTGTAGTCCATTGAGATTTCACATCCTCGACCTGCGTGCACTATAAGAGCAAACCGTGCTCTGATATGAGCTAACTGAGCTCCGGTATAAGCCAGCATCGCTCTGATACCACTTTGACAGGACCCAGCCCAATCCCCCTAGGATTAACGCGGGATGACCCTGCTCCGGTCTAACACGGTGTGTCAGACAAGGGATATTTCCGACCTTTACCCTCTCGGGCTATCAGAGTACACCAGGATCCGGAGGAGGTATGTGATATCTCGGTCTCTGCTACAGTCCACATCCGCTGTCAACCTGAAGGGCAGTCAAAACATTAAAAGCTGTGAGTGGACAAAACAACCAGTTTATAAAAACATTGAATCGAAGACATTTGTACCCTTCACTAAAAAGCATACATGCATTCGAAAACCATTTAACCAAATGAAACCATATGTGGGAACTAAACCCAAAACCATAATCAAATCAAATATACGGGCCACTGCCCAAATCCATAAGGGACTCAACCCAAAACCATCATGAAACCAAGTACACGGGCCACTGCCCAAATCATGTGCACATCACATATCATATATCATATATAATTCACACAAGCAATCCTATCACGGTTTCCAAAGCTACGCGCGTGCTACCCGAGTCTCAATCCGAGTCTTCTCAAAGTCAAGGTCAATGTCCGCATACCACTGATCCTACCCGAGCCAATCACCGTCACCGGGACTCCCGAACTTGTCCAAATCGTAATAGAAGGTTACTAACTACTTAATTAACCTCCCACTAAAGTCCCGTAATTTTCCAGAATTTTTAACTATTTTTAATCCCGATTCGAAACCTTCTGATGCCCCGAACATTATCGAAACGGTGTCCGATCGACACGAAATCAGTCCCAAAATGTTCGTTACATCGAATAGAAGATTTCACATGTTGAACACTTCCCCATTGGACCTACCACACGCCCCCACGCGCCCTAGGTAGCCCCTGCGCGTGAGCCCACTCACCGGGCACTATTCATCATCTCCTTCCTTGGTCGAACCAGGTTCGACTGGTTCGAACCGGACCGGACCGGCTCGACCGGTTCAACTGGTTCAACCTTCAAACCGTCCATTTTCAGTCCGATTTCAACCTATTTTGATTCTAATCTACTTCTATTCCTATTTCTTTACTTTTAGGCCATTAAAACGGAGCAAAAACCGAAAAACCCGTACCTTCCAAGTTCAACAATGGCGGTCCGATTTTCCTCCGCCGTTCACGGCCATTCCCGGTCGTCCCAAGCCCCAAAACTAATCCTAATAGTCTCCTAGAGTCCCCAGCATTGGCTCACCGTCCTTGTCACCTCACTCACACTCTCACGGTCTCAGTCGCAGGTGATGAAGGAATGTGTGTTGTGTGTTAGAGAGAAAATGAAGAAAATGTGCATAAGGCGGAGTTCGGGTGTTGTGAAGAACAAAGATGAAGTGATGATAATGAAGATGTTTGATCTGATGAGAGGGATGAGGATTAGATGAGATGAGTGGTGAGGATTGAGTGTTTAAATAAAATGAGTGGCTAGGATTGAGTGAAGAAAAGATTAATTATATAATAATAATTATAATATTATTTAATTAAACTAGATCCACATTTTAGGGGAATTGAAAAATGCGATGAGTGACACTTGTCACTCTTCCATGGGACCCACTGAAAATATCTAGCCCAATCAGATTTTGCCAAATCATCACAGTCTCAAAGTACATGCATAGTGAAATCGTACTTCCGTGACCTATAACTCTCCCGTTCAAAGTCCGATTTCAGCGTGCCGCTTGTCTATGAATTCGTATCTTCCCGATCTACGTAACAGTCCTCGGCCCTTAACCATCGGACCTCCCGGTCAAAAAGTCAACATTTGCACCTTTTTAACCAAAATTACCAAAATGCACTTAAACTTCCGAACGACATAACTTCTTCCTCGAATGTTGGAATTGAACGTGTCACCTGTCTATGAACTCGTGACGTCACAAAATATGTCATGGTCATCGGTTAAAGTCAATTTGACCTCCAGAATGAAAAGTCAACGTTTTACCCACTCTAGGGGCAAAACGGTCATTTTGCATCGTTCGTCCGATTTCGCTAAACTAATCACCGATATACCTCACTAATCGTGATTAGCCAAAAGATCTCACACGCGCCAGCACTATTCATCGTCTCCTACCTCCAGCCGACCGGGTTCACTAGTCTGAACTGGACCGGTCTAGGCCTCCATTTCACTCTTTTTTGATCCATTTCTGTCCATTTTCATTCCTATAGGTTCCTAACATCAAACCCAATCGATCTGGCCATTAAAAACATGAAAACCAAATGAAACCATATCTTCGATGATCAAACAGTAAGCTTGATCATTAAGCTAGGTTTTCAATCCTTCCAGGCGTCCATTCCCTTCAGAAATGATCCCCAACTAGTCGTCCTTGTCCCCTAGGTCAGGTTAAAATCAAAAGAGGCTTAAAACCACGACCAAAGCTCGATTTCCAATTTTTGAAAACTCATGTGTTCGGGTTACCTGGGCTATCATCACCATCCACGGCGGCCGGCCGTCCTGTCTCTTGCCTCACAGTCACTCCCTTACTCACGGTCTCCCACATGAGCACCAGGATGAATAACAGTGGTAAGGTGCTATGTGTTATGGGTGTTGTTTGTTTTAGAGAGAAATGGAGAATGGGTGCTCAGGTTTTAGAATGGAACAGAGAGGATGATGGCTGATGATCAGGTAAGAGAGAAGAATGATGGATGGTGGAGATGAGAGGGGGAGGTGGAGATGAAGGGCTAGAATGAGTGGTGGGTGGAAAATATATGTATTATAATACAAGTGGACCAATCACATGTAACGATCCGTCTCGAATTCCAGGATTAGATTAGTGACTAATCACGATTATTGAGGTTAATCCGTGATTAGTTGGGCGAAATCAGACGAATGATACAAAATGGCCGTTGTGCCCCTAGGCGTGGGCAAAAAGTTGACTTTTCATTCTGGCGGTCAAATGGACTTTGACCAATGATCGTGACGTAGTTCGTGACGTCACGAGTTCATAGACAGGTAGCACGTTCAATTCCGACGTTTGAGGTAGAAGTTATGACGTTCGGAAGTAAAGGGGCAATTTGGTAATTTTGGATAAAAGGGGTAAATAGTTGACTTTTGGACTGGGAGGTCCAATGGCTGAGGGCCGAAGATCGTTACGTAGATCGGGATGTTACGAATCCATAGACAGGCGGCATGCTGAAATCGGACTTCGAACGGGGAAGTTTTAGGTGACGGAAGGTCGATTTCACTATGCACGTATTTCGAGACGTTGATGATCTGGAAAATTCTGATTTGCTAGATATTTTCAGTGGGTCCCAAGTGTCACTCATCCCATTGGCTAAAATCTCTAAAAAGGGGATCTCACTTAATTAAATAATATTAATTAATTAATTTTATAATCTAATCTATCTTCATTAAATCCTAGCCATCCATTCCATTTAATCTTTAAATCCCCACCACCCATTCATTTCCCTCTCATAAGATAACATCATTATCTTCTTCATTCTTCTTCATCCTCAAACCCGAAAACCCATATCCTCTATTTTCTTTAAGCCCGAAAGCACACCACACCACCCTTCATTGTCTGAGCTTATGTGAGACCGTGAGGGAGTGAGTGATGAGAGGCTAGGACGGCGAGCCGCAGCGGCTCACGGCAGTACACGGCCAAAGTAACCCGAGCGGGTAAGTTCCATTCAAAATCCCATTTTGAGTTTTAGGCTTTAGGAATGGTTTATGGGGATGGGATAATGATTGTTAGGTTCATAGGAGTGTCTAGGGGTGGTTTTGTACAGCAGGAAGTGGCTGAGCCACCCTGGGGATCTACGGGAAAACAGAGCCGTGAAGCTTGGTTTCACAGACGGGAGTAGGGTCATCCCGCGTTCATCCTGGGGGGATTGGGATGTGTCCTGTCATCACACTTGAGATCCACATTTTAGGGTTGATGACCAATGGGATGATTGACACTTGTCACTCATCAATGGGTCCCACTTAAATATCTGCCCAATCAGATATTTCAACATAATCCCTGCCTCGTAATGCGTGCATAGTTCAATTGAACATCCGTGAACCGTAACTTCTCCGTTCAACATCTGATTTCAACGTGCCGCCTGTCTATGGATTCGTATCGACCCGATCTACGTAACGGTCCTCGGCCCTTGGACATCGGACCTCCCAGGTCAAAAGTCAACATTTTGCCCACGACCAAGGGCAAAACGGTCATTTTGCATCTTCCGTCTGATTTCACTCAAATAATCACCAATTTAATTCATTAATCCTTGATTAGTCACTAATCTAATCCTGGAATTCGGGATGGGTCGTTACAGTGGATACACAACTCTCTCTTGGATTCACTCAAGAGGATCTCACTTTCTCTTTTTTTCTCACAACGGAGGCAATCTTCCTATTTCTCACTCAATGAGGAACTCTCTTCTTACTCTCACCTTTTTTGTGGATAACTTGTTGCATGAAGGATGATTGAGAATGCTCAATCCCCCTCCTTTATATAGGGATGGATGGAAGGAAGTCATCAATGCATAGTCAAGCGTAAGAGTTAGCTCCAATTAATCTTATGGTAATTCCTTGAACATAGTAATCTCCAACAATAAGTTGGGAGATCAAATGTCTTCTTTGTTTTCAAACACATGAATGAATCTACCAAAAATCACATTCATGCACAAACCATAACATGTGCATTGGGATATCAAAAGTCTTTATTTGGGGAACTCAAAGATCATATTTGACAGGACCCGCCCCAAATCCCTCGGGATTAGCGTGGTACGTACCTGCTCCCGTCTGACACAAAGTGTCAGACCAGGGATATTTTCATCTTTTGGCCAATCGGGGCTATCAGAGTACGCTAGGATCCGAAGGAGGAATGCGATGTCTCATCTGTGCTACACCCACATCCGCGATCAACCTGAAGGGCATTCAAAACATAAAAGCTGTGAGTGGACAAAACAAATATTTTATTAAAACATTTCATAAAAGACCTTAATGCCCTTCATTAGCCCCAAATATTTTATCAAAACATAAAAGCTGTGCTACACCCACACCCACAAACCGTCGTGAACCATCAAACCATTGGGCCTTAGCCCGAAATCCGACAATCAAATCATGGGACCGCTGCCCATACTAAAACACATGGGAACTCGTCCCAAAAGAATCTCATAAGGGTCTCAGCCCAAAACTAATACGCGTGGGTCACCGCCCAACGCCATCTTAGTGAAAGCCTGTCCACATATACATATATACATATATACATATATAACCCATCCTAGGCACTTCCGGAGAAGATGCCATCTCGGGACATACAGCCCCTAGGGAACACATCCCCCATGTAGTCACCATGTCATCATATCTATCTAGTGTGCACACTACTCGGGGTCTCACTCCGAGTCTTCTCCCAGGAATCTCCATCTGGGAGGCTCAATCTCTGGATCTATTCCGAGCTCTCTCTCTGGATCTAATCCACATATCTCTCTGGAATCTGGTCCGGGACCACAACATAATAAGTAACCTCCACTCATAGAACGGGATCCCTATGGGGATACCCACTCTGGTCTGTGGATCGTGACTCTCCAGGTCGACGTCTAGAGGAGACCAATCAATACGCTCATAAGGAGGGTATATACATACTCGTATACAAAACCATAAAAACGGGACTCACGCCCGAGAACACAAATCAACTGGGCCTTCCGCCCGAACATAAAACGCAATAGGGCTTCTAGCCCGATTTCACAATAACTGGGTATCGTACCCGAACTCGTAAATCAACTGGGCATCGAGCCCGATATCTGAGGGTCAGTCACGATCCTGATCATAGAGACGCGTGCCACCATCAATCCAGGACTGCTCTCAATCCTAGCATGTCGCCGTGAACATATCACTGCCGCGACCATCTCGAGACCATGGTGCACACGTCGTCGATCAATACTCTAAACCGTCAGCACTCCGAAGTCGAGCCTCCAAAGGCTGCTCGACAACAGGACGTGCATCGTGACCTCTCCGGAAGGAACACATCCCAATCCGGAGGTGAGCGTCACGTTGTCCGTCGCCGTGCACACAGCACCCATCGTGACCACGACTTAGACCCGTAGGTCATCAATAGGGTCTCATGCCCGAGTCAAACCAAATCCAAATGGGTCTCATACCCGATTTTACCTTTTCAAAACCATTTCATGAAAACCGAAAGCGTAAGCGAGTATAAGCACGTATAAAACCCGAAAACCTCGAAGTACGTGCTCATATGTAACCACACACCAAAATGCACTCAAGGTATCTCAAAACACATATTAAAACATATATAAAACATTTATGCATGCATCGATTTTAGAAATAAAGTCCACTCACAGACCGTCCGCGCTGCCGCCTCGATATGCATGCCGTACGCCTTTCCGGGTCAATCGTCATCTCTGGGATTCCCAAACCTGTCCAGATCACTTTAGAGGGTTACTAACTAGTTAATTAACCCCTCACTAAAGCCCCCTAATTTTCCGGGATTTTTAACTATTTTTAAACGCGCACCGGAACCTTCGGAAAGCCCGAACTATATCGAGACGATGTCCGATCGACTCGAAACCAGTCCCAAATTGTTCGTTACATCGAATAGATGATTTGACATGTTGGAACCTTCCCCAGATTCTCCCGCACGCGCCAGCACGTGCCGCCTGAAGTGGCTGCGCGTGGGAGCCAAGCGCCAGTGAACAGTGTCGTCGTCCTCCTCGCTACGACCGGTCTGAACCGGTCCGGTCCGGTTCGCCTGCAACTTGGACCGGCGTGACCAATTCAAGGCTCATTCTCTCTCATTTTGGTCTATTTTCAATTCAATTCGATCCTAACCTTCCTATAATTGTCCTAGGAGCCTAAACCAATAACCTAGAACCCTTAAAACACCCTAAATCCGACCGGTCCAATTTGGTTCTCACGGTTCAAGAATTCAAAACCTCACCCCAGGGCTCCTTAACGTCCAAAACCTCTCAAAACCTTCCTATTGACCTCCTAACAACCTATTTAATTCATTGAACCCATCCAAATCGACCCATAACAATTAAAATGGAAAATGGATCGAAAAATGCTTAAACCGATACCTGCATGGGTTTTTCTCCTCCGCCGTGCACGACGGTGCTGCCTGGGCCAGCCACCACATCTAGCCGGTCCTCTTCATCTCTCTGTCCTCTCAGTTAAGCTCACAGGTCAAGGGTTTGGGTCTTTGGGTGAGAAATGAGATCGGGTTGGATTGGGGAAAATGGGAGAAAATGGATGCACGGGAAGGGGTTTGATGCATGAATGAAAATGATGGGGAATGGATGAATGACATTTTTCATTCATCCATTGGGTCTGAGAAAAAGGTGGGGCCCACTAAAGTCCAAATAAACGTCCGTCTCGAAAAAAGTGCAATAGTGCACTCGAACTTCCGTGAACGGTAACTTCGCCGTCGTACGTCCGAATTCGACGTGCCGCCTGTTTACGAATTCGTATCGTCGTGATCTACATCACGGTACTCGGCCCTCGGTCATCGAACCTTCCGGGTTAAAAGTCAACCGTTGGCCCCTTTTCGCCCAAATTACCAAAACGCCCCTGATCTTCCGATCGTCATAACTTCTCTCACGGATGTCAGAATCGAACGTTCCACCTGTCTATGAACTCGTGACATCCCGAACTACGTCACGGTCATCGATCGAAGTCCATTTGACCGTCCGAACAAAAAGTTAAGTTTTGCCCATTCTAGGGGCAAAATCGTAATTTTGCACTGAACGTCCGATAATCCTCATCTAATCTCCGATAATCCGTCATTAATCCTTAATTAATCCCGTTAATTTGGGACAGATTGTTACAATCTTCCCCCCTTAAAGAATTTCGACCTCGAAATTCAAACTGAGCTGATTTCCACAACCAATTGTGGAAGTGTAATCGTGTCTCCGCACACGGCCACTCTCGTGTACAAGTACACATCCGTTACTACGCCGTATTCGTCGGTACGCACTGTCACCGAAGGTCCCAAGCTCCATCTCAACTCTCATTAGCTGCTTTCCAATCGTTGACTTGCGAGAGTCATCACGACGACTTTTCACCCTGATGGTCCTTCTCATCTGACAATCGGAACTGATGTCCTGATCAGCACCTGATCCGACAACTATCCTCACTGCTCCCACGGAGCGATACCCAACTTTCGTCTGTCAGGACCCGACCCTCCTCTGTCAGGTCCCGACTCATCTAGCACGGTATTGTCCTCTTTGGGCCACAACAATACGCAACGGAAAAATGCACTTAAGGCATCCCAAAACACATATTAAAACATATATAAAACATTTATGCATGCATCGATTTCAGAAATAAAGTCCACTCACAGATCGTTCGCGCTACTGCCTTGATATGCGCGCCGTACATCTTTCTGGGTCAACCGTCATCTCCGGGATTCCCAAACCTGTCCAAATCACTTTAGAGGGTTACTAACTAGTTAATTAACCCCTCACTAAAGCCCCATAATTTTCCGGGATTTTTAACTATTTTTAAACGCGCACTGAAACCTTCGGACAGCCCGAACTATATCGAGACGATATCCGATCGACTCGAAGCCAGTCCCAAAATGTTCGTTACATCGAATAGATGATTTGACATGTTGGAACCATCCTCAAATTCTCCTCCACGCGCCTGCTACAGTGTCACCCCTAACCTCGCGTCGACCGGTCTGAACCGGTCCGGTCCGGTTCGCCTGCAACTTGGACCGGCGTGACCGTTTCAAGCTCATTCCGGCCCAGTTTTCACCGTTTTCATTCCTAATCAATCCTAACCTTCCTTTAATCGTCCTAGGAACCTAACCAAATGAATTAGAACCCTAAACCCTATGAAAATGGCCCGGTCCAATTTTGGTCTCCACGGTTCAAAACCCAAAATCCTCCCTGGGCTTCCTCAACGTTCCAACCCGTCCAAAACCTTCCTAAAACAATCCAAGGGACCTATTTAATTCAACCCAACCGTCCAAACAAGCCCATAATGCACGAAATTGAAAATGGAAATTAAAAAGGTAAAACTGATACCTTGTTCGGTTTTCTTCCTCCACCGTTCACGGCGGCTCTGCTTGGCCAGCCACCACGTCCAGCCGGTCCTTTCCATCTCTCTGGTCTCTCACAATCGTTCAAGGGGCGATGGTTTGGGTTTTGGATGAAAAATGGGATCGGGTTTGGTTGGATTAGGAAGGAATGATCGATGCACGGGGGGATGGATGTGCATGAGAGAAAGATGATGGTGAATGGATGAATGACACCTGTCATTCATCCATTGGCCCTGGGAAAAAGGTGGGGCCCACTAAAGTCCAAAATAGCTCTCGTCTCGAAGAACGTGCAATAGTAGGTTCGAATTTCCATGAACCGTAACTTCGCCGTCGAACGTCCGAATACGACGTGCCACCTGTCTATGGATTCATATCGTCGTTATCTACGTAACGGTGCTCGGTCCTCGGTCATCGGACCATCTGGATCAAAAGTCAACCGTTGACCCTTTTTCGCCAAATTAACCAAAACGCCCCTGATCTTCCGATCGTCATAACTTCTTCCTCGAATGTCGGAATTGAACGTGCCACCTGTCTATGAACTCGTGACGTCCCGAACTACGTCACGGTCACTGGCCAAAGTCCATTTGACCATCCGAACGAAAAGTTAATGTTTTGCCCATTTTAGGGGCAAAATCGTCATTTTGCCTTGAACGTCCGCTAATCCTCGTCTAATCTCCGATTAGTCTCGCTAATCCGTCATTAATCCTTAATTAATCCCGTTAATTTGGGACGGGTCGTTACATCGTCACTACCACTGAGTCCACGAGTGTATGCGTGTCTAATCGATAGCGCTCGGCTCCACTGTGCTCCCGCTGCACACTCTGATCTCGACTCGTTCTCGAGTCCTCGTACCGTATCGTATCTCACATCACTCAGCGGTCTCCGCTGCCATCTAGACTCACCTCGAGTCCCAATCATCGTACTACTCATCCTGTCAACTCATAATTGACGCCTCACCCATCTGGGTGTACACGGAATCCAATCGAATACTTGTCTCAGCAGAAAACACAAACTGGAACTAGGGTTCCACTGGCCCACATGGCTCTGAGCTCTTGGCTCACCAACTATCTGAACCCTATCTGTCACTTCTGCTCAAGCACACAGCATTCGACGTCCGGTCACTATACCAATATGTCGGAACACATCCGATCATCGTACTCATCGGCCTGATATTCAATCACGCGTCACAAGCCAGCCTCAATCCAATACAATCTCTATTCTCAAATCCATCTCGAGGCATCGGCTATTCATCTCTTCCTGATTGATACCTACGTATCGTCCTCACTCACCTTAATTCCCACTTCCATACTTTGTCATCTCACCAACTATGCTAAGGGATCCTTAAAAGTTATCCTCTGTTCCTAGCTTAGCATAATCAGCAAGGCAATACACTCCAATGACGACCAGACCTCGGTCTAAATGCCCCACAGTCGTCACAATCGCTTTCGTCATCTCGACCATCCTCACGTTTCTCAATCTGTCTCGTCTTGGATACTCGCATGTCACATCACTAGACGTGACACCACGAATCATCTGATCTCCAAGTTAATCCAATTGACATCACTGTCGTCATTCTTCCTCAAAAATCCACCTGAGGAAAGTTGAAGATGATGACATCAAAATTCATCCTATGTCGTCCTCCGGCATCCAGCAGGACCTGTGAAGGAGCAGAAAACGAGAAGTCTCCTTCACCAGCCTCTTAGTCGAGAGTAGTTGCACCCATGTTGGAAGCACACCTAACTTTTCCAACAGTTTTGTTCCTGTGCTAGAAGTCCTTCTTCCCGACTAAGAGTATACTTTGATAATTACTGTAATGGTTAATCTTTCTCTTAATTCGTACGTCCCAATCCTTATGGGATCAAACTCCCGTTCCTAACACTCTTACCGCCCGTTCACCACGATCTAGGGACAGGTACCCTCGAACTAAATACATCCCATACCTCTCCAGATCAGGTATTGGGTATACCTTGCGTTGAGCCACTCGAAAACCTCAATTCACTCGGACATCATCCATATGTCCGCAAATAATCCGACTCGCCTATCCGTTTAATACCGTTTATGCACATCCAAAAGGATGTCAATTCATCCTAATCCGATGTGTCACCAGACTACAGAGTCACAACAGGCTCCTGCCGTGATCTGCAGACAACTCTCTGTGTACTACCCAATCCTCCGGTCATTAATCCTCACTACAGTCTTTACTTGTCCATTCTTTCCACTCAACGACAATTGTCGATAAATATTGTAGTGACCCATTCCATTTCTCAATATCAATTTCTCCTCAAACTAGCGTACACGATACACCGGCATCTCTTGCCAAATAGGATCAACGTCCTACTCCAACATGTCTCAACTAAGGTCCTCGCGCGTCTAACTGCTCTGAGCAGCACAATCTCGATTCTTGCGGTTCCATCGTAGACGATCCCAACGTCCGACTCCCACGGATTTCACTAAGCTCCGTTCTATGTCAGTCATGACGCCTCCGCGATTCCGACTCTCAGGTCGTCCTACTGCGTCTACTGATCCACTGGATCTCATCCAAGTAACTATACGGCTCTAAGCCGTCGGATTCTCACGGAGAACTATCGACCTCACACGATCGCATCACGTCTCAAACATACACGAACTAAGGTCGATTTGACCGAAGTCTCGTACTAATACCCTAACTATCAGGTTGATGATGGGCTGTTATCATTGGAGAGACATCACATCCTCGATCTGTGTGCATACTCTGCTCTGATACCAACTTGACAGGACCCGCCTTAAATCCCTCAGCATTAGCGTGGGACGTACCTACACCCGTCTAACACGAAGTGTCAAACCAGGGATATTTTCATTTTTCGCCCAATCGGGGCTATTAGAGTACGCCAGGATCCGAAGGAGGAATGCGATGTCTCGTCTCTACTACAGCCACATTCGCGATCAATCTGAAGGGCATTCAAAACATAAAAGCTGTGAGTGGACAAAACAAATATTTTATTAAAAAATTTCATAAAAGACCTTTATGCCCTTCATTAAAAACATATGCATGCATTCGAAAACCATTTCTAAGGTTCATGCCCGGTTCCCACAAACCGTCATGAACCATCAAACCATTGGGCCTTAGCCCGAAATCCGACAATCAAATCATGGGACCGCTGTCCAAACTAAATGACACGACCCATCCCAATTCCCCCCGGGATTACCATGGAATGTGACGTGCTCCCGTCTGACAAGAGGCGTCAGACAAGGGATAACCGGTTGCCATTGCCCAAACGGGCTTCCAGAGTGCGTAAGGATCGATGGAGGAGCTGTGCGATGCTCAAGTCTCTGCTGCAGTCGTATCCGAAATCAACCTGAAGGGCATTGAAAACCAAAGCTGTGAGTGGACGAAAATAAACAAGTCTGCTTAAAACATTTATAAGACATTTATGCCCCTCAGTAAAATCATATGCATGCACCAAAACCAATAATCCCATATTTATTTAGAAATAACCATTAGGGCCTTAGCCCGAAAACCAAAGCATAGTTTAAATTTCCAAAAGTAAATCCAAGAGTTATTTCATAAATCCAGTAATATGAACCATAAGGCATATAATATAAACCATAACCATTATTTTAGCCACTGCACTATACACTCCAATCCGACATCCCTGATGTCTGACGTCCCTGACGTCAATAAGGTCACAATCACAAGGCTACGCGTGCCACTCGGGTCTCAATTTCCGAGTTCAATCCCCGAACCCCGTTCGGGTACAGCATCCCCGATGCTTAGCGTCATAGACGCTGGACGTACTAGACGTCCGTGACCTCTCCGGGGTACCTCATCCGGAGGAGACAATATAATATGGAAGGATTTATACAGTGCAGTACTAAATACATTTTATTGATATCCACATGCAAAATATATAGGTATACATAGGTAAAATCCGAACCGATCGTTACGTTTCATCAAACGGGTCTCATGCCCAAATACCGTGAAACGTGCCATAACCGAAATATCATCAAAACCATTTATTGATTCCAGCATGTGAACATATATAAAATGTAAACCAGAAAACATTTATTCAATTCCATTTTAGGGTCCCCGACCCGCAATCACATGTAGAAATCAACTGGGCCCCTGGCCCGATTCCACAAGTTAACTGGGCCCCTGGCCCGATCCACATGTTAACTGGGCCCCTGGCCCGATTTCATAGTTCAACTGGGCCCCGACCCGATTTTACTTTATTCAAGTTCGTAACCGTTTCATGAAATCATATTCAACCACATTTATGGAAATCGGTGAAAATCCAGAAAATCTCGGTTTACGTGCAAATAGTAATTCACCTCGAAATACGTGAAATCATTTTAAATTCACCGATATCCAAAGTAAATCATTTAATCATAATTATAACAATCATAAAACAGTTATGCATGCATCGAATTTATGAAACCAATGTCCACTCACAGACATTTTAACCGAGCGCCTCGATACGCGTGCCATAGGCCTTCCCGGGCCACACCACTATCACCGGGACCCCCAATCCTGTTCAAATCACATTAGAGGATCACTAACCTCATCATTAACATCCTAATCAAGTCCCGTAATTTTCCCGAATTTTTAAGTATTTTTAAACTGGATTTAAAACCTTCGGACATCCCGAACAATAACGAAACGGGATCCGATCGACACGAACCCAACGTTAAAATGTTTGTTACATTGAATAGGACAAAAGTCATGTTGACCTCACCTCGAGATTCGTGCCCACGCGCCGCCGTGAGTGGCTGCGCGTGAAAGCCACGCGCCTGCTACAGTGACTGCTACAGTCACCATCCTCGCCCGTTTCTCTGGTAAACGTGTTGAAAAACCCGCGGTAGGACCCGGTTCAATCTCACCCAATTCAACATCAAATCAATCCGTTCTTTCAACTGATCCCTTGTAATCAATCACCATTTAAGTTCTGTAAATCGAATTACACAAATCATGGTCTAAATCCTCACGACTCTCGATCGATCCTCGACGGGTTTCCAAATCGGGTTTCACGATATCGTCCCTGTTTTCCAAATTAATTCATTCAGTTAGCATCGTGAGAGTGTAAGGGACATTTCTATAAGGTCAATTTGAGAATTACTTACCTCAAACCCACTGAACACAAGCTCGACTTTGAGCTTGCCATGGAAGCTCAGTTCTTCCTCAATCCGCCATGGTTTCTCTTCGTTCTTGAAGCAAAGATGTTCGTTTTGATCCCAGAAGTCGAATTGAATCATCAATTTCGATCCTCACGGCTCAAAACATCCATTTCGAATTTCCCTCCCAAAAATCAATTTTTCGATTTCTCTGAATTCTCTCCAATTTCACACTCTCAGTTTCAGAATTGGAAGAGGAATGAAGGTGGGAAGGAAATGGCATTTGGTTGTACACGGCCAAGAAATCAGAGAGGGTTAATGGAAATTAAACAATAATTAAACATAATTAATTAATAAAACATAATCATAATGTTCCCCCAAAACATGGATCCTGGTCTTAAGCCCCAAATTAAGGGATGAGTGACACTTGTCACTCATCCAAGTGTGTTCAGTCACCGGGTACTGTTCATTATTATATTATTATTTTAATCGGAGCCTCGGTTCGTAAATTCGTTTCCTTGACCATAACTTCGTCGTCGAATCTCCAATTTCGGCATGCCGTCTGTCGTTGGATTCGCATCGACGAAATCTACGTAACGGTCCTTGGCCCTCGGCCATCGGACATCCCGGTCAAAAAGTCAACATTTGGCCCCTAATAAGCCATATTACCAAAATACCCCTCAACTTCCGAACCTCATAACTTTCTCTACGAATGTCGGAATCGAACGTGCCACCTGTCTATGAACTCGTGACGTCCCGAACTACGTCACGGTCATCGGTCAAAGTCCATTTGACCACCCGAATTAAAAGTCAACGTTTTGCCCACGCCCAGGGGCAAAACGGTCATTTTGCACAATTCGTCCGAAATCGCCCAACTAACCCCAGATTAGTGAATCACAATTAAATATTATTAAATCCCGATATTCGGGACGGGTCGTTACAACCTTCCCTCCTTAAAGAATTTCGTCCTCGAAATTACCAACAATCTTATTCCACAACCACCTCGTGGAAAACATTTCGACCTCATATCATGTGTACACCTGTACACCCACTTACTGGGACAACACCAGTCTTGTCTGTACTCAGACATCCCATCACTGTCATACATCACAAACAACAACACTCGACCACCTCGAGTGGACATAATCACCTGATTCGCGATAAAATCGTTTAACCATTTAGCTGACTCCTTCAGCTAGACGATTCCCTTCCATTGCCAACAAATCCTTACATTTGCTCCCGTTGGGAGTCACCAAATCTCATTTGTCAGTCCACGCTGACACTACTAGTCAAACTGTCATCACAAAACTTTACCACCCTGATAAAGCCCCAACCATCAGCCAGTCAGTGACAACGCCACGCACTACATCACTCTCGATGTAGCGTAAGATCAACCACATGATCTCAATTCGCAGGGCAAGCCCATTCCTGCGACATAAATAAATCTCAATGTCCATAATCGCCGACTCCCTCAGCGAACCAAAACGCTGGGAAATCACGGTGTGATCAAGTCACACAAGGCTACTCGTGGTTACTCAGACCACCAATTCACTCATCCTGAGTGTACGTATACCGTCAATTAACCCAATCAAGTGGTGTAACTGGAACACATTGAATACCAGCCCAGCAGTGATCACACATATCAATACCGGGGTTCCACTAGCCAACCGTGGCCAAGAGCACCTGCTCATACAATCACTGAACCCGACAAAATCACTCTGCACAGCGCACAGTATCCAATGTCCAGTCCACAATCACAACCAAACAAATGATATCGGAACCAAGCCGATTACCAACACGTTTAATTACACACCACTGGTACATCCCATGTACCGCCATTAGGCACCACTCAGCCTAACCCGTAACAATCCTCGTATAACGTACCCTGTACGTACATCAATCCAACAATCCGCCTACAACCACCCAGGTCATAGCCAGACACGTTCCAATAATGAAGTACCTTTGTCCAAACCATCATATTTTATTCCATTTCCAAATCCGAATCCGAAATCATCATTCCGTAAGCTAGCATTGGAATAATCATTCCGCACCCAAATCCGGTAATCCATTTTCGAGCTTCGCAATCGAATCCTAAATCGTCACCCAGAAATTCGATTCCAAAACCCAAAATCTCGCTTACGTCCATCAAGACGTAACATAACTGAATCTATCGGTTGCCTCTCCAAAACACTCGATTGACTTCATAGGGAAGCCAATCCCAATATCCACACGTCAAAGGTTGACAAAATCCGACCACATCGGAAACCTACTCAACCAAGTCACAAACCATATGGACTTCACTCCGAAAAGAAGTTCAGTCCCGTCATCTACGACTCACATACCAAGGTAAGAGTGATAAACTCTCCACCCATCTGGATCATCAAGATCACAATCCATATCCATCGCTACGTCACCCGACAAGTAATATCACGATCCTAGATCGTCACATCTACCAAAGTCGACAACATCGCAAATCAGATCCACATAGGATCCACACATGCCCACGTAGTTAACAATCCATCTGAAAGCTGATCGTAGGGTCTTACACCCTCAATTGAATCCTTCGCCAAATTTCCCTTGGTGGAAAGATGACCTCGCATTTCCCACCAAATCCACAATCATACACAACTTCTTGTGTCCAATGACCCAAGGCCAAACCTGGGTCCACCTACCAATACACGCTCAACGTACTGGTAGCAAAAATCATCATCTGCCACGGCATGAAATATGAAGTCAACCCTAATGACTTCGGAATACCAATCACTGATGCGGAAACGAGCACTCCTCTCGTCTCCCAATCACAACTCTCCCCAAATCGGGAGTTCCAACCACGTTGGAAACAGACATGCTCCCAATGAGATGTCAAGTCCAACCACTGGACTGCCCACGTCCATACCTCACTTGGACCACCACGTGTCCAAAATCAATTCATTACTCGGACCTCACGTCCGCCAATACTCACGTATGCACACACCCCGATTCCGAACGGAAATTTCCTCAACTCTGCCTGGATGTGCATACCATACTGCCTTCATCTCACATCTCAACCTTTACAGGTTAAATCCTCAGGTTCCAAGTGATTCGCAATCACAAAATCCCACATCAATACCACGAATGGTTTCCCCGAATTTTCCAATTTCAATAATTTCCTTGTACTTCCTGGGGATATAAGAAGTATACCATCATACCAATCTCGGAGTTGACAACAACTCCCCAAATCCACCAATACACATGACATAGGGAACAACATCCCAAATTTCCCCAAAATTTTCAATCAAACCTTTTGATCCATTCATCACTTGTCATCATAAATCTGTTGGGACTTATCCCAACACATCACAACCTCCACTGGATCCCATTCAGTCCAAGACTCAACCACCACTGAGTCACAGATACCGATCATATGTCCATCATGACAGAGTCACACCCCAAATGGTGGCTCATCGTCATCACAATTACTGTCACCAGCACCAGCGCTAGTACCAGCACCAACGCACCATCATCAACACTACTATCAGCACACAGGCATCCATACTAGTATTGGCATAAAGGCACCAACATACCAACATCCATACATAGCACACGAACATCCATGCTAGCACACAATGTGCAAAGTTGTTACCCTGGATCTCCGTTCATTCCGAACGACGATCCCGTAACACCACTCGTACCCCACGACTATGGGTACCTCCAATTTGACCACTGGCACATCAGGATAATGGACGTTCCCTGAACATCCCCTGATCCCAAGTGTGAAAGCCACACAAAATACCCCTCGATAGCCAGTCATCTCGACACAACTGTCGACCAACAGTCATCGTTGTCAAGATCCGTAACCACACCTCACACTAATATTCGATCCAACACGGGATTCCATCTTTCATCTCACAACCGTATCCATAGATCGAACCCATAAGACTCACTAGAGTCATCCACATGGTCATCCAAGACCTCAGCCGCTCGCCGCAGCACAAATCCTCAAATAACGTTCACTTTTCCAGCCCATCAATTATAAATTAGGGTTCCAAAGTCACACCCTAGGGTTCCACCGAACCCAACTGCCTTCTGCAGTAAAATCCACAACCTGACCGACCCCGCGGTCCTGACATCATATAGACGTCCAATCCAATCCAATCGTCAATTAAACGTGGGTTCCATCGTGGGTTCCACCACGAAGGTCATCGGCTAACTCCGATGCACCAACCCCCCGTACACTAGCCAACACTACTAGGGTCCAAAACTTAGACCAATACTCAACTGAGTTTCGTATTTCCATAACATTATTCAAATGGGGTTCCCTGAACCTAGCTGTGCCCAGTGGCACAACAATCCATCATCACATGACCGAACCGACGGTCCCTCATTACCAGTTAATCGTATACAACCCCACTTGGGTTGAATCGCAACAATGCACGGCGTATCGGGCCAAACACACCCAATCCACCATACAAACCCAAAACTATCTATCAGGTTGACAACGGAACAGCAGCCCAAAGAGACATCACACCCTCGACCTTCGCGCACAAAAGAGCAAAACCTGCTCTGATACCACTTGACACGACCCATCCCAATTCCCCCCGGGATTAACATGGAATGTGACGTGCTCCCGTCTGACAAGAGGCGTCAGACAAGGGATAACCGGTTGCCATTGCCCAAACGGGCTTCCAGAGTGCGTAAGGATCGATGGAGGAGCTGTGCGATGCTCAAGTCTCTGCTGCAGTCATATCCGGAATCAACCTGAAGGGCATTGAAAACAAAAGCTGTGAGTGGACGAAAATAAACAAGTCTGCTTAAAACATTTATAAGACATTTATGCCCCTCAGTAAAATCATATGCATGCACCAAAACCAATAATCCCATATTTATTTAGAAATAACCATTAGGGCCTTAGCCCGGAAACCAAAGCATAGTTTAAATTTCCAAAAGTAAATCCAAGAGTTATTTCATAAATCCAGTAATATGAACCATAAGGCATATAATATAAACCATAACCATTATTTTAGCCACTGCACTATACACTCCAATCCGACATCCCTGATGTCTGACGTCCCTGACGTCAATAAGGTCACAATCACAAGGCTACGCGTGCCACTCGGGTCTCAATTTCCGAGTTCAATCCCCGAACCCCGTTCGGGTACAGCATCCCCGATGCTTAGCGTCATAGACGCTGGACGTACTAGACGTCCGTGACCTCTCCGGGGTACCTCATCCGGAGGAGACAATATAATATGGAAGGATTTATACAGTGCAGTACTAAATACATTTTATTGATATCCACATGCAAAATATATAGGTATACATAGGTAAAATCCGAACCGATCGTTACGTTTCATCAAACGGGTCTCATGCCCAAATGCTGTGAAACGTGCCATAACCGAAATATCATCAAAACCATTTATTGATTCCAGCATGTGAACATATATAAAATGTAAACCAGAAAACATTTATTCAATTCCATTTTAGGGTCCCCGACCCGCAATCACATGTAGAAATCAACTGGGCCCCTGGCCCGATTCCACAAGTTAACTGGGCCCCTGGCCCGATCCACATGTTAACTAGGCCCCTGGCCCGATTTCATAGTTCAACTGGGCCCCCGGCCCGATTTTACTTTATTCAAGTTCGTAACCGTTTCATGAAATCATATTCAACCACATTTATGGAAATCGGTGAAAATCCAGAAAATCTCGGTTTACGTGCAAATACGTAATTCACCTCGAAATACGTGAAATCATTTTAAATTCACCGATATCCAAAGTAAACATTTAATCATAATTATAACAATCATAAAACAGTTATGCATGCATCGAATTTATGAAACCAATGTCCACTCACAGACCGTTTAACCGAGCGCCTCGATACGCGTGCCATAGGCCTTCCCGGGCCACACCACTATCACCGGGACCCCCAATCCTGTTCAAATCACATTAGAGGATCACTAACCTCATCATTAACATCCTAATCAAGTCCCGTAATTTTTCCGAATTTTTAAGTATTTTTAAACTGGATTTAAAACCTTCGGACATCCCGAACAATAACGAAACGGGATCCGATCGACACGAACCCAACCCTAAAATGTTCGTTACATTGAATAGGACAAAAGTCATGTTGACCTCACCTCGAGATTCGTGCCCACGCGCCGTCACGCGCCGCCGTGAGTGGCTGCGCGTGAAAGCCACGCGCCCTGCTACAGTGACTGCTACAGTCACCATCCTCGCCCGTTTCTCTGGTAAACGGGTTGAAAAACTCGCGATAGGACCCGGTTCAATCTCACCCAATTCAACATCAAATCAATCCGTTCTTTCAACTGATCCCTTGTAATCAATCACCATTTAAGTTCTGTAAATCGAATTACACAAATCATGGTCTAAATCCTCACGACTCTCGATCGATCCTCGACGGGTTTCCAAATCGGGTTTCACGATATCGTCCCTGCTTTCCAAATTAATTCATTCAGTTAGCATCGTGAGAGTGTAAGGGACATTTCTATAAGGTCAATTTGAGAATTACTAACCTCAAACCCACTGAACACAAGCTCGACTTTGAGCTTGCCATGGAAGCTCAGTTCTTCCTCAATCCGCCATGGTTTCTCTTCGTTCTTGAAGCAAAGATGTTCGTTTTGATCCCAGAAGTCGAATTGAATCATCAATTTCGATCCTCACGGCTCAAAACATCCATTTCGAATTTCCCTCCCAAAAATCAATTTTTCGATTTCTCTGTCTCCCTCACCCGAACAGTCCCCCGTGTAATCCCAGTTGAGTTAGTCTCTGAATTCTCTCCAATTTCACACTCTCAGTTTCAGAATTGGAAGAGGAATGAAGGTGGGAAGGAAATGGCATTTGGTTGTACACGGCCAAGAAATCAGAGAGGGTTAATGGAAATTAAACAATAATTAAACATAATTAATTAATAAAACATAATCATAATGTTCCCCCAAAACATGGATCCTGGTCTTAAGCCCCAAATTAAGGGATGAGTGACACTTGTCACTCATCCAAGTGTGTTCAGTCACCGGGTACTGTTCATTATTATATTATTATTTTAATCGGAGCCTCGGTTCGTAAATTCGTTTCCTTGACCATAACTTCGTCGTCGAATCTCCGATTTCGGCATGCCGCCTGTCGTTGGATTCGTATCGACGAAACCTACGTAACGGTCCTTGGCCCTCGGCCATCGGACATCCCGGTCAAAAAGTCAACATTTGGCCCCTAATAAGCCAAATTACCAAAATACCCCTCAACTTCCGAACCTCATAACTTTCTCTGCGAATGTCGGAATCGAACGTGCACCTGTCTATGAACTCGTGACGTCCCGAACTACGTCACGGTCATCGGTCAAAGTACATTTGACCATCCGAATTAAAAGTCAACGTTTTGCCCACGCCCAGGGGCAAAACGGTCATTTTGCACAATTCGTCCGAAATCGCCCAACTAATCCCAGATTAGTGAATCACAATTAAATATTATTAAATCCCGATATTCGAGACGGGTCGTTACACTAAAACACATGGGAACTCGTCCCAAAAGAATCTCATAAGGGTCTCAGCCCAAAACTAATACGCGTGAGTCACCGCCCAACGCCATCTCAGTGAAAACCTGTCCTCATATACATATATACATATATAACCCATCCTAGGCACTTCCGGAGAAGATGCTATCTCGGGGCACACAGCCCCTAGGGAACACATCCCCCCTGTAGTCATGATGTCATCATATCTGTCTAGTGTGCACACTACTCGGGGTCTCACTCCGAGTCTTCTCCCAGGAATCTCCATCGGGGAGGCTCAATCTCTAGATCTAGTCGGAGCTCTCTCTTTGGATCTAGTCCACATATCTCTCCGGAATCTGGTCCGGGACCACAACATAATAAGTAACCTCCACTCCTGGAACGGGATCCCTATGGGGATACCCACTCTGGTCTGTAGATCGTGACTCTCCAAGTCGACGTCTGGAAGAGACCAATCAATACGCTCATAAGGAGGGTATATACATACTCGTATACAAAACCATAAAAACGGGACTCACGCCCGAGAACACAAATCAACTGGGCCTTCCGCCCGAACATAAAATGCAACAGGGCTTCTAGCTCGATTTCACAATAACTGGGTATCGTACCCGAACTCGTAAATCAACTGGGCATCGAGCCCGATATCTGAGGGTGAGTCACGATCCTGATCATAGCGATGCGTGCCACCATCAATCCAGGACTGCTCTCAATCATAGCATGTCGCCGTGAACATATCACTGCCACGACCATCTCGAGACCATGATGCACACGTTGCCGATCGATCCTCTAAACCGTCAGCACTCCGAAGTCGAGCCTCCAAAGGCTGCTCGACAACAGGACGTGCATCGTGACCTCTCCGGAAGGAACGCATCCCAATCCGGAGGCGAGCGTCACATTGTCTGTCGCCGTGCACACAGCACCCGTCGCGACCACAACTCAGACCCGTAGGTCATCAATAGGGTCTCATGCCCGAGTCAAACCAAATCCAAATGGGTCTCATACCCGATTTTACCTTTTCAAAACCATTTCATGAAAACCGAAAGCGTAAGCGAGTATAAGCACGTATAAAACCCGAAAACCTCGAAGTACGTGCCCATACGTAACCACACACCAAAATGCACTCAAGGTATCTCAAAACACATATTAAAACATATATAAAACATTTATGCATGCATCAATTTCAGAAATAAAGTCCACTCACAGACCGTCCGCACTGCCGCCTCGATATGTGTGCCGTACATCTTTTTGGGTCAATCGTCGTCTCCGGTATTCCCAAACCTGTCCAGATCACTTTAGAGGGTTACTAACTAGTTAATTAACCCCTCACTAAAGCCCCCTAATTTTCCGGGATTTTTAACTATTTTTAAACGCGGACAGAAACCTTCGGACCGCCCGAACTATATCGAGACGATGTCCGATCGATTCGAAACCAGTCCCAAAATGTTTGTTATATCGAATAGAAGATTTTACATGTTGGAACCTTCCCTAGATTCTCCCGCACGCGCCCGTACGCGCCGCCTGAAGTGGCTGCGCGTGGGAGCCAAGCGCCAGTGAACAGTGTCGTCGTCCTCCTCGCGACGACCGGTCTGAACCGGTCCGATCTGGTTCGCCTGCAACTTGGACCGGCGTGACCGGTTCAAGGCTCATTCTCTCTCATTTTGGTCCGTTTTCAATCCAATTCGATCCTAACCTTCCTATAATTGTCCTAGGAACCTAAACCAATAACCTAGAACCCTTAAAACACCCTAAATCCGACCGGTCCAATTTGGTTCTCACGGTTCAAAAATCGAAAACCTCACCCCAAGGCTCCTCAACGTCCAAAACCTCTCAAAACCTTCCTATTGACCTCCTAACAACCTATTTAATTCATTGAACCCATCCAAATCGACCCATAACAATTAAAATGGAAAATGGATCGAAAAATGCTTAAACCGATACCTGCACGGTTTTTTCTCCTCCGCCGTTCACGGTGGTGCTGCCTGGGCCAGCCACCACATCCAGCCGGTCCTCTTCATCTCGCTGTCCTCTCAGTTAAGCTCACAGGTCAAGGGTTTGGGTCTTTGGGTGAGAAATGGGATCGGGTTGGATTGGGAAAAATGGGAGAAAATGGATGCATGGGGAAGGGGTTTGATGCATGAATGAAAATGATGGGGAACACCCATTGGGTCTGAGAAAAAGGTTGGGCCCACTAAAGTCCAAATAAACGTTCGTCTCGAAAAAAGTGCAATAGTGCACTCGAACTTTCGTGAACCGTAACTTCGACGTCGAACGTCCGAATTCGACGTGCCGTCTGTGACGGATTCGTATCGTCGTGATCTACGTCACGGTACTTGGCCCTCAGTCATCGAACCTTCTGGGTCAAAAGTCAACCGTTGGCCCCTTTTCGCCCAAATTACCAAAACGCCCCTGATCTTCCGATCGTTATAACTTCTCCCACGGATGTCAGAATCGAACGTGCCACCTGTCTATGAACTCGTGACGTCCCGAACTACGTCACGGTCATCGGTCGAAGTCCATTTGACCGTCCGAACAAAAAATCAACGTTTTGCCCATTCTAGGGGCAAAATCGTCATTTTGCACTGAACGTCCGATAATCCTCGTCTAATCTCCGATTAGCCCCCCCCCCCCCCCCCCCCCCCCCCCCCCCCCCCCCCTCCCCTCACGTAATGGAGGGAACAATCCATCAAAGTGGTAATTGGTATCTATTTATTCATGATTATTTCTCTATTATAATGAAAAAAACTTATTCAGGGATTAATGTTTGATAGGATCTATATTATGGTAATGGAAACCAAGTACCATTTCCATATACAAATTTGCAAGATAACATGTCTTTTACTCATCTACTCCAGGTAATTAACATGCTTGATTGAAAGAATATTTAATAGTTTTATCTTGGGTACTATACTCAATTTTTGATCATTTTTTTTCTTTTATGCTTTTATGTTCCTCTTGTGAAAATTTTGGTCCCGAAATCACTCTATAAATAGATACTAAACCTTGGAAAGCTTTCTACCCTTCCATTTGCCTTTTCATTTTGCATATTTTATCCTTCACTGTTATATAATAAATCTAGTAGTACGTATTGGTTA
Organism: Prinsepia uniflora; assembly: GCA_032719365.1. Taxonomy (NCBI): domain Eukaryota; kingdom Viridiplantae; phylum Streptophyta; class Magnoliopsida; order Rosales; family Rosaceae; genus Prinsepia; species Prinsepia uniflora. The sequence goes on from CM064862.1 coordinate 71,790,184, forward strand.
ATAATTTGTATCAATTTTTCTAGAAATATATGGAAAAGAAAATCATTAACAATAGTAAAATGCTTTCAATACATATATCCAATTCATATGATGACCACTTTGTATGATTGCCAATTACTATGATGACCATATGCATGTTTGTCAACCACTTAACTCATTCGAATGAAGATTTCCACCACATGGTTGTTCGATGATAACATTTTTTTATTTGAATAAAAAGGTAGTTTCAATCAACATTCAATTCACCAGTATGACAAGATAATTATCAATTGATACCACAATAAAAACCCAATTAAAATACAAAAACAAATTCATCATCAGCAATTGACCATCCCATAAAAAACCAACTGATGCCACAATAAAAAAAATCAATAAATAACCAATTAAACTAATTGATCATCGTCAGCATTGATCCTTACAGTATACGCTTCCTTTATCATAGTTTGTGTTAAAATGTCATCTGGATCGATGGATTCAATAAAGTTAATGATGAAACTGAATAATTGTTAGGATGATTCAAGATCATGATCAATTCATACCAATATAAAAAAAAATTAAAATACAAAGGGAACTATATATTACAAAAGTTGTAATCAATCGTGACCCACCATAACATTCAAAGAACAAAAATCAATCATCTTTCTTCTTGATGCTTCAATTACTTGTATTGTGTCTCCTCCATAGTTTGTAGCATAGCCTCCAAAAACAAATAAAATAAAAAAAAATAAAAAAGATCAAAACTTGCAAGAAAAAATCCAAGACCTGCAAAATCTCAACTTTGGCAGAGGATGCTGGCTTTCGACAACCAAGACCAATCCAAGACCGGCTGAGCACGACCACGATGACTTTGTCATTGACGCTATGGTTTGAGCAAGATGATGGGGCTACCCCAGAAGCATTAATAGGTGAGCCACCAATCGAAGACGGATAAGAAAACAATCATGGAGAAAGAATAAGAAAACGATCATGGAGACCAACGCATCGGAGGTTGAGGAAGAGGATGAAGAGCACTTCCATAGGAGAATGGTGACAGGGCCCGTCCCAAATGGACTTTGACAACTGTGCCCGGTTCTGCTCCTGTCTGACAAGTCAATTGAAGTACCGAAATTACCCTCAGCACTCGCCAGATAAGGAATAACCGCACTGATTTCCACTCATGTCTCCGCCTCTCAATTAGCTCTGATCTACGTGCCATGACCTGAAGGGTCATAAAAAACATAAAAGGTGTGAGTGGACAAAATAACATCGTTTGAAAATACAATTCAAAATGAACGCTTTTACCCTCCAGTTATAAAACATGCATGCATAGAGTAAAACACATGAACGGCTCTCAAGCCAAATTACATGAAAATCATCAAACTAGTTACCATGACCAACAACAACAATATTCATCACCAGTACTCAAATATCAAGCACAATAATCAAAATGCACTACTCACAAGTGCATAGACACCAATCACAATAGCACAATATCAACACTACTCACAAGTGCACAATCATCATATAAACACATGTCACATTAGCCCTACGCGTAGACAACCAACAAGCCACATTCTCGGGATCAGGCACATCTGGGCTCAACCCTCGGGATCAATCACATCTGGGCTCAACCCTCGGGATCAATCACATCTGGGCGGATACCACATTCCCAGGATCAGACGCATCCGAGTGGTACATCCAGGTTCAGTCGCATCCGAGAAGCCAGCTTACCGTGAAAACAACTAACAAAGCCAACCACCAGGCTTCCACGAGGTTCATGACTCAAAATCAAGACAAACCATTTCCAAACAGGGTCTCAAGCCCGAACTATGCTTTTCAACAGGGCCTTAGCTCAAAATGTCATTTTCAGTGCAAATTCGTAAAATCGTTCATAAACCGACAATTAAAACCACAAATAACCAAGCAATGATATCAATTTATCATTCAAATCATTTCAACTCAAATTATACGATAAAAAATTTAAAACATTTATGCAAGCATCACAGTTATAAAACAAAAGTCTACTCACATACCGTCCAAACTGCTCAATTCCGAGCTGCGCGCTTTTTCGTAAATTTCAGGAATCACGAATCCTATCAAAAACCACTACTAAGGGTCACTAACACCTCAATTAATGTCATATTAAAATCCCATAATTTTTCGGGATTAAAATATGTATTTAAAACGAAACATTACACTTTGTACCCTCGAAACTATATTGAAACGGTGTCCAATCGACTTGAAACCTATGTCAAAATGTTCGTTACATCGATTACATAAAAAGTCATGTTGATCGTACCTCGAGAAGGCCACTCACGCGCCCCCACGCGTCGCCGCTAGCGATTGCGCGTGAAAGCCATGCGCTTGCCACTGTTTCTGCTACAGTCACCTTCTTCGCCCCTTTCTCTGCAAAACGGGTCCTCCGACCCGGTTCCATGGTTTGACTCGAAATAGTTCAATTCTTCATCAATTCTTTTGTTCGAACCACCAAATCACTTCTAATCAATTCCAGAAGAAGGTCTATGATCTCAAAACACCGAAACATCATCTCCAATTGATAACCCGAAACCATGGATTTTGGCCCAAATTCAAGCTTCCAATTCGAGCTTCCTTGTGTCTAATTCTGCATTTTAATACCTCAATCTTGCTCGTCAATGACCGAATAACACAATTTCAACTCCAATTTCAATGATTAACCATCAAAAATCAAGAATTGAACTCAAGTTCCATGGAGGGATTTTCGGGTTATTTTCTGGATTCTAGGCTCCCTCTTCATTTTTCCACTTTTAATTTTCCCTTCCACACCACTCTTGTCTCTCAATCCTTTTCTCTAATTCTTCGCTATTCTTTTCCTCTCTCAATTATCTAAACGTCTCAGTGATCAAAGATAGGATGTTGTGTGTGGGATTTTTTTTTGCTTCAGTCCTTTGTTTTTCTCTTGTGTTGAATATCTGTAGCATCAATCAAACAGTCATATACCCACGCGGCTAAACAAGGCCACTTAGCCGTCACTTAGAGGTGACATGTGTCACATACGGACCTAGGTGAGTGACCCTTTGGTTGAGTCATCAAAATCAGCAACAAAGGACCAATTTGCCCCATACGAAGGGGTGGTATGAGGGCATTCCACCAGGGATGCAAGGATTGTTCTTTGTTAAAGTAATAGGGGAGAAAAGGTAGAAATTCTATAAATAATAAAATAATAAAATTAGGATATTCAAATGTTTAATTTTAAACAAATAATAAAATATTTGGGATTTGTTAAAATAGAAAATACTATTAGAGTAATTTTTATTTTATAGTAGTTTACTAAAATAACTTTCCAACTATTTTCACAAGAATATAGCTTAAATTTATACTTTAAATACAACATAAAAAATAAACGAAAAAAAAAATGATTTCACTAAACATTGGTCAAGCAATTTTCGATCTGCTGATTCTAAAAACGTGAAGATTAGAATCACTTACCAATATGTTGACTGAATCGAACAATATATGCATCTCTTTATACTATTTGTTACAAACAGATTAGAAGTTAGGCCTATATATCCTTAGTTTATCAATCTAACAAAATGTTAAATTTACCGATAAAAAATCTATAGTACTGTGGATATCTGGATACGGCACTGAGAGGCCAGTTGGGAGCAAGCAAAAGAAAGTGGGGCTAATTAATACAGTGGAGATGGATCTATTTTGTGTTTATTGTCGTATAGACTAGATCGATGATCTCACACATACATTGAGACACAAATTTTTTCTCTAATTTTGTTTTGGCTCAGTTAGATATTACAGAAACATAACACACACTGAAATACATGCATAACCATTAACCTAGCTTCTTCACTTCTACATAGATATACGAGCAAGATGGGCAACCAAAGGTGATCGATCACCTCCTTCTTCTCCCTACGTACTACAAATAAAACCGAAAAAAACTAACCAAGCCACTAGCTATAGCTACTAATTTATCTCATACCCACGATCCAAGGCATAGTTGACAAGGTCATTGATCTCAGCTTTGCAACATATGAGCCCGTCGCGGTTGGCATCCGCGAAACTCAAGGCCCTCTTAGCCCGGAAACCGCTCCAGCGTGACCCCAGCTTGTGGAAGGCCGCCTTCAACTCCTCCTTGGAAAGCTTGCCATCGCCGTCCAGGTCGAAGCTATTGAAGACACCCGTCACCTGCTCCCTACTCCATGGAATATGAACTCCCTTGTTCTTGATGTAATCCCTATTGAAATTAGGAACATCCCTAACCATGATATAGATGAGAAAGGCTTGAGACTTTAACTAGGTCACTTGCTGAACTATATGATTTGGTTGGCTAGACCAGTACGTGTAACGTTGATTTATATAGGGCTCTCTTTCACCCTAGCGCGCTATCATACGTGGTACAGTTCTATGATCTTTAGGTAATGTTATGCTGCTCCCTTTATTTTGTAAAAAAATTAAGAGGATAAAGTTAGCGCATGGGATTCTGAACAGTAGTTATTCTTTTCTTGACTCAACCATTTATTACTACAAAGTTATCGCCAATAAACTTGCAACAGTAAAATGCATATATATCATCTGTGCGAATATATTCGCTCGTGTTGATTGAAAGGAATATATTCGCTCGTGTTGATTGAAAGGAATATATTCGCTCGTGTTGATTGAAAGGAATATATATATATATATATATATCATCTGTACATATAATGTAATCCCATTTCCTTCATGTATATATATATATATAATTTACACAATGATATTAGGACATGGGATTAGATTATATATACATTAGGTATTGTGGAACCCAAAATTACTCGAAAATTGTGGAGCTGCCACGTGACCCATAATTCTCAAAATGATCAAAATGCCCATGGAAATAATGCTAATGACTTGAAAACACCCACCCATTTAATAATCTATTTATCAGCTAAATACGTTATTTAATCAGATTAAAAGTCTATAATATTAATATTCTCCCCGAAAGTTAATTGTCATTATTCTTAATAACGGACAATTAATATTAATATTAAATCACAATAATTATCATTATTATCATAATGAGCCATTATAATAATTATTAAATAAATATTTTATTAATAAATATATTATTTATTAATTACAAATTCAACCGACCAATCAGCATGCTTCGAGGCTCCCAAAATTTTCCTATAAATAACGGAGCACATTTCATTTCCAAGATACGTCTATTCTTCGCAACTATCATGAGCCTAGATACTGTGCGCAAAATGGGGTTGGAAAGCCTCACAACTAAAAAAGGCGTCCCGCTTCGAGGTTTCAATGGGTCAACCAGCATGACTGTAGGGACACTCCAGCTGGACGTACACTCTGATCCCGTTGTCACGTCCCAAACTTTCTACATCATGGATGAGTACTCACTATACAATGGCCTTCTGGGAAGACCATGGCTTCAAAAAATCCTCGCTAGCATGCCTAGCCTTTATCAGAAGATTCGATTCGCAATCCCAGGAGGAGGAATCGGGGAGATCAAGGGCAATAAGAAAATGGCTCATCAGTGCCTAACCGAAGGGCTGAAAGAGATCAAGGAAACTGAGTTTATCCCCCAGGTAGGACCATCCATTGGGGGCAAACTCTCTTCTTAGTATCCTAAATAGCAACTAATTGCGGGTCAAGATTGGGACGTTCACGAGGAACCTCCCACTCTAGAAGGATGGCAACTAAAGGATGACGTCACCCTCATTCAGCTTGACCCTCAATATCCTGAGCGATATGCTCGCATTGATGCTCGGTTGAGTGATAAAGAAAAAAAGAGCTCACTACCTTCCTGTGTGAGGAAAAAGAAGTCTTTGCTTGGTTGCCATCTGACATGCCAGGGATTGACCCTGCCATTGCTTGCCACAAGCTGTACGTCAATCCAAATCATAAGCCGGTCAAGCAGAAGAGGCGCAATTTCTCCCTCGAGAAGATTGCTATCATTCAAGGAGAGATTGACAAGTTACTCGTTGTTGGATCCATTGAAGAACTTCCGCACTTTGAATGGCTAACAAACATTGTACTTGTCAAGAAGAATGAAGCAGGGCGATGGAGAGTTTGTGTTGACTACACCGATCTCAATCTCACGTGCCCAAAAGATAACTACTCCTTGCCCAGAATCGATCTCTTAGTGGTCTCTACTATAGGCAATGAGCTCCCCAACTTCCTAGATGCATACTCGGGCTATAACCAGATTTTCATGCATGAAAAAGACAAAGACAAAACTGCCTTCGTCTTCGACCGAGGTGTGTACTGCTACAACGTCATGCCGTTTGGCCTCAAGAATGCGGGTACAACGTACCAGAGTACTGTCAATCGGATGTTCAAGGATCTCATCGGCAAGACCATTGAGGTCTATGTGGACGACATCATGGTCGAAGGTAAAAAGTGAGAGGATCATATCTCCAATGTCAGGACCCACCCCGGTTTCACCCCGAAAACCGAGGTAAATCCTGCTCCCGTCTGACACCCCGACACAAAACCAAAGTAAACTCACTCGAAGCCATCAAAGTACTCAGTCAGACACAGGAGAAACTTTAACACATCCCGAAGGCAAGTTTTACAGAGCATAGTTCTGAATACAAAAGAAAGAAAACCAATACAAAGAGTACAGGCACTACGGAAAATTGAAACACTCCGGGATCCCCTCCGTGACTTCTATACCTCCGACGCTGCCTCGACGCCAAAACCCCGCTCTAGCTCCATGACCTGGAGGGCAATTTAAAAACAGAAAGTGTGAGTGGACCATAAATAAAAGAAAAGTTCCCAAAACCATTTACAAGAAAAACCGGGTTTGGCCCTCCGTTTTGAAACCACATGCATAACCCAGTTATTAAAGCAGTTATAGTTCACATAAGCCTCATCATAAAAACATTTATAAGTCACAAAATAGGCATCATGAAAACAGTACGATAAAACATAAATCCAAGTCATTATTATATGATCAAACCTGCTGGACCTATCCGAGTCTTTAAACTCAATCCAGGCCTCAATATAATCCGAGTCTTTAAACTCAACAGGCCTACGGGGGAAATATCAATATATCCGAGTCTTTAAACTCCCGAGCCTTTAAACTGAATCCGGGTCTTTAAACCCAATCCGGGCCCGTCCTCCGTCAAATCAATATCCGGGTCTTTAAACCCAATATCCAGATCCAGCAAATCCAATCTAAAACCATTTGAAAACCATTTATCATTCCACATCCAAACCCAAATCCAAAATCACTGGTCTAATGCCTTTCCGGCATCCAGAACCGTCATTCCGAACCCAAATCCGGAAATCCACTTTTCACCTTTAAAACCAAATTCCGTTTCCGAAATCCGATTCTGAAACCGAAAACCCTTTAATCACCAAATCATGTTTCCAAATCCCTTTATGAACATTGAAACCACTTATCCATTGAAATCCTAAATCCATAACATCATATTCATAAATCATACTTTTCCTCGTAAAACATGCTGAAAACCGAACTTTCTCGAAAAACGTGCAATTATGTAAATCAACAAAGTATATCCGATAAACATAAAATCATAATTAAAACCATAAAACAATTATAGAAAAACAGTTATGCATGCTCGAGTTTAAGGAAAGGGTCCTCTCACAGTACCAAGCCCTCAATCGCGTCCCGAACGTCTCGTACGTTCCTCTACTTCCTCGGGAAGTCCCGATCCTGTCAACAACCGCCAAAGTATGTTACTAACACGTCTACTAAGACTCTCCTAAGTTTCCCCAAAAATCCCCGGGTCCTAATCGTAACGAACTGAAACCCTAAACCTTTACCCTCGCGGAACTACATCGAATCGACGTCCGAACAACCCGAAACCAATTCCATTAGACTCGTCACAACACTTAGACCAAAAACTATGTTGACAACTTCCTCAACCGCCGCCGCACGCGCCCCCTCGCGCCGCCCAAAGTGGCTGCGCGTGGCCCTCCCGCGCCAGCTACAGTGCATCGTCTACCTCAAGCCGACTCGGTTCGAAACAGTTCCTGCAAAACGAACCGGCGTGAACGGTTCTCTGCCGTACCTGCACCAAAACGGCTCCTCTCTTCACCATCTTCATCGTCCCATCCTCAGCAATCCAGTGCCCTCACTCAAACACCTCGACACGGCCTAAAACCTGTCGACTCCAGCTCGAACAGAAACCCGTACTCTTCCCCTGTTCTCTTCTCCGGCCACCCAGGTCACCCCCCGTCACGGTGGCTACCTTAAACCCTTCCTAGAACCTCACGGAGTCTCACCGAACTCACCAAAACCGTCGACTCAATCCCAGACTTCACGACTCAACGGTTGAAACAAAACGGAAAAACAGAGAACGACGGGTACTCTCTGTCATTATGGACTCCGCCGTGCACTCCTCCTCCACGGCTGCACAACCAGAAGACACCTAGGACCCTACTGAATTCCCTAGACCTCACTAGACTCCTCGATTCAACCCTTAAAGCCACGACTTGGCGTCTGAACCTAAACGGAAAAACAGGGCAAGTTAATAGGGATGAGGAATTACCTGTCCTTCGGTCGCCGTCGCGAGCTCCGCTGGGGCTAGTCGACTCCTCTCACCCCTCACGACACCACCACGAGTCCAATTGCACCGTACACGGCCACACCACCCCCACGATCTCTCAATTCCTCCCTGTTTTTCTCTGATTTTTTTCCCTGGTTTCCCGTGGCTCTCAACTCACCCACACACTGATTCCTCACCTCCCAACCTTCTCCCTAGCTCTCTTCCACTCTCTAGTCACTCCTCACCCATCAATTAACACAACACACACAAAAAATCATCCAATTCTCCCAACTCTCTCCCTCCGTTTCTGTTCTTCGAACACACACAGAGCACACACCTGCACGATTACCCCAAATAATTGGGACCGTGCACGAGCCTAGAACCAACCAGAACCCCTACACGAGTCACCATCCCTTCAGCCTTCTCACAAGTGGCTCAATCTCAGCCCTCCATTTTCCCTCTCTGTTGCACAAATCCCCATGTGCAAAAGACCAAAATACGCAAAATTACCGTTGTGCCACTACCTTTCTAGACCCGTATCTCACACATCGTAAGTCCGATGAATACGTGTCGCCTGTCATCGAACTCAGGATGACAAGATCTATCTAACGGTCCTAGGTCAACGTCTCAAAACTTGGTCATACGAAGAGTCAACTTTTTCCCCTATTTTAACCAAATTACGGTTATGCGCTCAACCTTCCGAACATCATAACTTCCTCCTCGAATGTCGGAATCGGGCGTGCAACCTGTCTACGGATTCGTGACGTCCTAAACTACGTCCTGGTCATCGGTCAAAACCCAAGTGACCGCCGGAACTAAAAGTCAACTTTTTGCCCGAACTAGGGGCAAAGTCGTCATTCTACCCTAACGACCTTATCGTAACCTACTAACCCCCGATTAAGCTCACTAATCTGATGTTAATCACCGTCTTAATCCTAATTTCCTGGACGGGTCGTTACATCTAACATGTGAGAGACCTTTAACTTACTGATGAAGTATAAAATGAAGCTCAACCCTCTGAAGTGTACTTACGGAGTATGAGCAGGGAAGTTCCTAGGTTACCTTGTGACCCAGCGAGGGATCGAGGCAAATCCTAAGAAAATCAAGGAAATTTTCAAGATGAAGCCTCATCAAGCCTGAAAGAAATTCAAAGCCTCATGAAGCCTCACAACTTTTATGGTTTTAATGCCCTTCAGGTTGATCGCGAATGCGGGCTATAGCAGAAATCGAGACATCACATGCTACCACCGATCCTGACGTACTCTGATGGACCTCGTTACCCACTCGAGGTCCATCAGAGTACGTCAGGATCGGTGGTAGCATGTGATGTCTCGATTTCTGCTACAGCCCACATTCACGATCAACCTGAAGGGCATTAAAACCATAAAAGTTATGAGTGGATAAAAATAAACAGTTGGAAAACAGTCTCCGAAATAACATTTAAACCTTTCAATTAAAAGCATGCATGCATCATCAAATAGTTATTTCAAATACGTTCTCGGAAGTAAGACATACTGCTTCCCAAATCAAAACACAGTGAAAAATGCTTCTCAGTCGAAGCCATCATCTCAATAGGGTCTCAGTCCAAAAATCGAATCATACAGGGCCGCAGCCCAAAACTAACACTAAGGAAAACCAAAACGGAACCTCAGCCCAAATCATAGAACATGCGAGAACACATACCATGGGAACTCATCCCAATGCCAGTCACGATTCTAATCCTAGCACACGTGCATATAGATCAGGACTGCTCAAAATCCTAGCATGTCACCGTGAACACATCACTCGCCACGACCATCTCTAAATCATCGCGAACACATCACCAATCGATCTCAAATGATAACATCAGCACTCCAAAATTGAACCTCCCTCGATCATTACTTCCCGTGGTTGCTCGACAACAGGCAGTGCATTGTGACCTCTCTGTAAGGAACACATCCGCAGTTCAGAGGTGAGCGTTACATCATCCGGAACTCACCCGAACACCATCATCAATAGAGTCTCCAACATGGAATATCACCAAATGGGTCACAGCCCGAAAACCAGTGTCTTACGACACTTCATATCCTAGGATTCCTCGAATCCTATCAAATACACAACTGGGTCTCATGCCCGAAATATCTTTCGTAAAACTCATAATCGGGTCACCACCCAACTTATCTCACGTTTGACTATACGCTAAGTCAAACCTCAAATCAATTGGGTCATATGCCCGAAAGATATTTCCAAATCTGAAAACCGTTTATCATTTCCAAAACACTTTCAAACCATCCCCAACTTCATGCTAAGTCAGGGTCTTTCAAATGGGTTTCGTGCCCGAATCTCGATTTCACGCATACTCGTGAAATCCTCAAAAACTGTAACTCAATTCCTCAGTTTCACGCCTCTCCATGAAACTTTCGGAATCACATATAACTCATGCACGTAGTATACTTAGCCGAAATCCAAATATCATTTAAAACAGAAATCTTGAACTACGTGCAATAACGTATTTTTCTTCTAAAATGCCAAACAATTCATATTTAAATCACTTGCATTCATGATATCTTAAAACATGTTCATAAACACATATAAAACATTTATGCATGCATCATATTCATAAAACAAAGTCCACTCACAGACCGTCTAAGCTTCACCTTGATACGTATGCCATAAGCCTCTCTAGGCTAATCCGCCCTCTCCAGGTCATCCGGACCTAGGCAATCGATGAACATCGACTGAGAATTCCAGCCCCCGGTCCGAGCTGCTCCGCCGTCCTCAGCCTTCATTTTTTACACCCACATTTTTCCCGCAACTCCACTGCCATCCACAGCGGTTCTACAGCCTCTCACTGCCTTTCTCAGTCCCTCACTCGTCCTCAGTCATTCTCAGGAGCCCTTAAACGATCCAGCAAGGGAGGGACGAATATGGGGTTTTGTGGGTTTCGGGTTCGAATGAAATAGATGAAGATGAAGAAGATGGATGATATGCATGTATGTGGGATAGGAGTCAATGGACGAGTGACACTTGTCACTCATCCATTGGGCTTAGTAACAAATATTTGGGGCCCACAATAGGACAAATGTTGCTCGTCTCGTAAAACGTACAATAGTGCCCTGAAACTTGCATGATCCGTATATTTCCCATCGATTGTCCAATCTTGACGTGCCAGCTGTTTACGGACTCCCATCGACTCGATCTACATAACAGTCCTCGATCCTCGTGCATTGGATCTCCCAGGTCAAAAGTTAACTTTTTACCCTCGTCTAAGGTCAAAATCGTAGTTTCACCCTGAACGTCCGATGGTCCTCGACTAATCCTCGATTAGCCTTCCTAATCCTCAGTTAAATCTTAATTAATCTCAAAAACTTGGGACGGGTCGTTACAATCTTCCCTCCTTAAAGAATTTTATCCTCGAAATTCAAACTGTCCCAAATTCCATAACCAAACGGTGAAATTCCAATCTTGTCTCCCACTCGGGGCACTCTCATGTACACGTACACGTCCGACAGAAAGCACACGTCGGCTCGTAAGTCTCACTAGATACACCGACACTCGTCTATCTCACTTGTCACTCTCTCTTACATGTCTACCATACTAAGTTGGCATGAAATCGGCTTTTCAGCCTGACAACCCTTCTCATTCGATAATCGAAGTTGACATCCTGCTCAGCGTCTGATCAGGCAATGATCCACTAGATCCTCCCGTCACAATGGCACAAATCTCACCTCACAGGGCATAATCAAATCTGTGGAATTTATCGGCCTCGATACTCACATCAGCCAACTCTCTCGTTTTCCCATACTTAGGTTGACTCTCACTGTCTATAGAGATACAACTCTCTTCTAAACGTCTCCAAGTCCACAACAACTATCATGACTAGCTGGTAACTCCTGGTTCCACTGAGCTTTCGATGCGCCACTCTGATATCGACTCACTCTCGAGTCCTTAATCGTATCTCATGTCACTCAGCCACCTATGCTGAAATCCTGACTCATCTCAAGTCCCAAACTATCATCTCACGTATCCTGTCGATACACAATCGACATCTCACCCATCTCAGGTGTTTCTGGACCCTATCAAAAACTTGCTAGCAGAGTTAATCACATATAAAATCACTAGGGTTCCTCTCGCCCACATGGCCCTGAGCTCTCGGCCCTTATAATCACGGAACCCTCCCAATCCATTATGCACTAGCGCACAGTACTCGACATCCAGTCGCCATCTCATTATGTCGAAACACATCCGATCATAATCCTCGTCGAACTGTCACCATCGGATCTAATCTGATCACCATCTCATGTCCAACTAGGACTCTATCCATTAGACAAACATTTATCCTCTCTGGTAACTCTAAACCCGAACATACTGATTAACCGGGGTCAATCCCATCATCCAACATACACTACTCACCAGTGCACCTACATCATTTCAATCATCCAAGCACTACCTTGGCCTGCTCAAGGACTGCATTCTGGCAACGTCCACCCACGTACTAATTCTTACTCCGAATAGGGCTCAGACCTCAACTGTCCATCACAAGGCTAACATCAATCCATCACAATCTCTATCCTCATATCCAACTCGAGGTATCGGTTATTCATCTCTTCCTGATCGATACCCACGTATCGTCCTCGTCTCCCTTATTCACATATGGAGCACATACTCATGCACCAATCCAAAACGGAGGCTGGATAGTAATTCCGTCTTACCTCAGTTTCATTACAATGCGATTCTCCTCTGTTCCTAACTTAGCATAATCAAAAATACGATTCTCCCCGATGACGACCAAACTTCGGTTTACTCGACGCATGGTTGCCACAATCATCTTAGTCACCTCGATCATCTTGATCGTCACCATATAGCTCGATCCTTGTTAGGTCACTACTAGCCCTCTTAGTTAATGTAACATGACTCATAATACCAACATGGGTCCACTACCTCGGATACTAATTCGTCACATTCGGTGATGCTAAGTACAACCTACTATTCAAGTCATTCAAATTTGACTCACAGCCTAGGTGTTCAATTCGTACGCCTTCTTTGAATCCCTTAACTGTCCTATCACTCCTCATCATCCCACAAAGTGAAGAATCGAGGAGGATCCAGGATGATGACATCAAAATTCATCCTATGTCATCATGCGACACCAAGCACCAACAGCTAAAGAGCAGAAAACGAGACGTCTCCCTCATCGGCCTCGGAATACCCATCTCCAATGCGAAAGAAAGCACTCTTCACTTTGCCTCAATCACAAATTCTCTTGTCCACAGACCTAAAACCAATCATGGGTCCACAAATCAATACGTGATCACCGTACTGGTGACACCCAACATCATCTGATACAGAGCTGAAAATGATAATCTCCTTTACGGACTTCAGAATCAAGAGTAGTTGCAACCGTGTTGGAAGCATATCCATCTTTTCCAACTATTGGACTTTCCGGTACCCAACTCACTCGGACAACATCCACCTATGTGTCCCGTAAGCCGTCTAACTTAGTACCCAACTCGCTTGTCCATTTTATACTGTTTATGCACATCAAAAGGATGTCATCCATCACTACTTGAATCTCACGTTTCCACTTTTATAGGTTCAACTCCTGAGTACACCCTCGTGTCTCAAGTCTGGCATCATGTTGACGGCCAAGCGAGAAGTTTTGGTCAAGTAAACGGAAAAAGCGAAGTCACCTCCTCTGACTAAGAGTATTCTCTGATAGTTAATGTAATGCTTAATCCTTTTCTCAAGACTAACACTTCCATTGATTCTCTTCCGCTTCTCCCATGACCATCCCCGTCGACATACTGGTTCGCATGTCCCAACTCTATAGGGTCACTCTAGCACCTCACATTTGTGCCATCCGTCCACAAAGAGTTAGTGTACCTATCACTAACCTAGGTATACCTCGTGCCTCACACTAAGCCACTCGGGATCCTTTCTGTCCCGCTCAGTGCCCACTAACTCACATGTTTTCCACTCTAGGGCACATCTACTATCTCGGTCACAATCCAAGCCTTCCTTGGCATTACTACATATAGACACACAGTGTCATTCGGAACCATCCGATCACTATTGGATTCCATCCAACACGTCTCTAGTATCTCTCACTCGTCCCAATCACCTCCACTGAGGTAGTGCGGCACACTTTCCAACACCCAACACTCAATATCTCTTTTTGTGATCGCACTCAGTCGTAACCGAGTTGAATCCAAAAATCACTGCTTGCACTGAGCGACACTCACAAGCCTCAGTATCATCGTCACGACTGGCGAATCCCCTTAATGTTGGTCGTCACGATAACATGAGTATGTCCAACTCAATAAGACTCGTCCACGTCCATCGATAGCAGCATCTGTCACAACCACGTGTAGACCAATCCCAGAAATACTCTGCTATTGAGACTCCGTACTCATGTGGCCAATTCACCGGAAGAACCAACCGCTCAACACGTAACGACCACTAATCGGTCCACCTCAAGATCCGTCCACAAGTACCACACTCCTGGTAACTTGTCTAATCAATCTCCAAACTAGGATTATCATCAACCCGAGTGCTCACTGCAGCATGTCCATCCTGACCGTTGCATCACTTTTTACACTGAAAAGTCGTCATACGGGGTTAAGTGATACTCAACCAACCAGTAACCACAATCCAAGGGACTCATCCACCGTAACTCTATGGCTTCTAACTTCTGGGCTCACAAGAAACTTGGCATTTCCTACTCAGTGTCTAACAATGCTCAACCAAGGCATGTCACAATCATGGCATGCCATATTAAACCGCACAACATCTATACCATGGCATCCTGTGCCAGTTGATATCCCTCCGGGATTCGACACACTGAAACATGGCATCTCATGCCAAATAGGATCAAACGTTCTTATTCACAACAGTCTCAACTAGGGTCGTCCACGACCTGCACTGATACTACTTTGGCATAATCCCCTATCTGACATGACCGCTCAATAGTCCCAACTCTTAGAGTCGTCATACTGGGACAACTGGTCAACTAGGTCACATCCATTAGTAACACTACGGCTTTAAGCCATTGGATTCAAACGAACATCGATCATACTCGGGATCAAACCTCACCAAAACACAACATCATGTGCCAATCGAACCCTAAACCACTGTACCACGGGCCAAACATAACCTAACCAGGGTTCGATTGCACTGAATCCTCATACTCTTACTCTAACTATCAGGTTGATGACAGGCTATTCCCACTGCAGATACATCACATCCAGCACCTGTGCGTCATTTTAAGAGCAACTCATGCACGGATACCACATTGACAAGACCCGTCCCAATCCGCTTGGATTATCGTAGGACTTGCCTGCTCTTGTCTGATACCGCGTGTCAGACCAGGGATAACTCGTAACCTGCTCGGGGTCCATCAAAGTACACCAAGATCGGTGGTGGTATGTGATGTCTCGATCTCTGCTACAGCTCGTATCCACGATCAACCTGAAGGGTATTAAATCCA
The DNA here is from genome assembly GCA_032719365.1 of Prinsepia uniflora. Classification (NCBI taxonomy): domain Eukaryota; kingdom Viridiplantae; phylum Streptophyta; class Magnoliopsida; order Rosales; family Rosaceae; genus Prinsepia; species Prinsepia uniflora. The sequence continues at coordinate 71,806,135 of CM064862.1, forward strand.
TAAAAGCTGTTAGTGGACAAAAATAAATAGTTGGAAAATAGTCTCCGAAATAACATTTATACCCTTCAATTAAAAGCATGCATGCATCCATCATCAAACAGTTCTTTCAAATACGGTCTCGGAAGCAAGATGTATTGCTTCCCAAATCAAAACAAAGTGAAAAATACGTCTCAGTTGAAGCCATCATCTCAGTAGCGTCTTAGCACAAAAACCGAATCAAACAGGGACGAAGCCCAAAACCAAAATCAAGGAAAACCAGAACGGAACCTCAGTCCAAATCATAGAACACGTGGGAACACACTGTAACGACCCGTTCCAGAAATCGGGATTAGATTAGTAATTAATGACGGATTAGTGAGGTCAATTAGTAATTAGTTGGACGATTTCGGACGGACAGTGCAAAATGACGATATTGCCCCTAGAATGGGAAAAAATGTTGACTTTTAGTTTAGGCGGTCAAATGGATTTTAACTGATGAATGTGATGTAGTTCGGGACGTCACGAGTTCATAGACAGGTGGCTCGTCTCATTCCGACATTTGAGGACGAAGTTATGACGTTCGGAAGTTTGATAGGCTTTTGGTAATTTGGCTAAGAAAAGATAAATGGTTGACTTTTTATACGACAAGTTATTTTCACTTAATTCGAGGACCGTTAGGTAGGTCTCGATCTCCTGAGTACAACGACAGGCGGCACATGGTCATTGAATTTCGGACGGCTTAGATTTTGGTCTAAACGTGCGAGTGGCATTTTAGTAATTTCACCTCAAGTGTAATGAACCATCCCAAATTCCGGGATTAGATTAGTGACTAATCACAATTAGTGAGATTACTCGGTGTTTAGTGGGCGAAATTAGACGAACGATGCAAAATGACCGTTTTGCCCCTAGAATGGGCAAAATGACCGTTTTGCCCCTAAAATGGGCAAAATGTTGACTTTTTGTTTGGACAGTCAAATGGACTTTGACCGATGACTGTGACGTATTTTAGGACGTCACGAGTTCGTAGACAGGTGGCATGTTCAATTCCGACATTCGAGGAAGAAGTTATGACGTTCGGATGTTTAAGGGCATTTTGGTAATTATGGTTAAAAATGGGCAAATGTTGACTTTTGGACTGAGAGGTCCGATGGCCGAGGGCCAAAGACAGTTACGTAGATCGGGACGATACGAATCTGTAGACAGGCGGCATGCTGAAATCGGACTTCGAACGGGAAAGTTATGGGTCACGGAAGTTCGGTTTCATTATGCACGTACTTCGAGACGATGATGACTTGGCTTAATCAGATTGTTCAGATATTTTGAGTGGAACCCATGGATGAGTGACAAGTGACAAGTTCACTCATCCCATTGGCTAAAATCCCTAAAAAGTGGATCTAACTAATTAAATATTATTATAATTATAATTTTATAATTAATCTATCTAGCACTAAATCCTAGCCATCCATCTAATCTAAATCTCTCAAATCCTAACAATACATTTAATCCTCTCTTCTCTCATCTGATCAAACACCCTCATCTTCTCTATTTTCCCTCAACCCGCGACACTATCCATTTCTTCATTTTCCATTTCTCAAAACAAACACACCTCACCACCATAACCATTAGGAGTACTCGTGTGTGACTATGAGGGATGACCTGAGAAAGTGAGATGATGAGGACACGACGGTGGTGGCTCATGGTGGTGAACAACGGAGGTGAGTAACCCGTGAGCCTTGTTTTATTCAAAAATAAAAAATGGACTTTTAGTCATGGTTTTGAGCTCCTTTTGATCCTAATGTGAACTAGGGACAAGGAGGACTTGCCTGGGTTTTTTTCGATGGAAATAGACGACTGAAACGGGGGAAAACCAAGCTTGAAGTTCAAGACACGGTTTGGTTCATGGAAGGTGAGTTTCTATTGAATTTTTCTATGTTTTTATTAGCTAAAAATGTTGGGTTCAATGTTAGAATGGTTTAGGAATCAAAAAGGAAAGGTTTGGACCAAAAATAAGGGAGAAAAACGGTCGGATCGGACAAAAAACCAGTAGACCGGTTCGGACACGGTCTGCCGAAGGAAGAAGATACTGCTACAGTAGGCGCGTCGGCTCACTCGCATGAGCCTTCATTGGGCGTGTGGGGGCGCGTGTCCCACTGTTTGGGAATCTTTTCAAACCGAATGAGATTAGGATGAGATTATGATGAAAAAGGAACGAAAATGGATCGAAAAATCGACGGTTTGAACGATGATTGGCTCGGGAGAGCCGTATGGCATGCAAATCGAGGCGGCAACTCGGACGGTTTGTGAGTGGACCTTGTTTTCTAAATTGGTGCATGCATAAATGTTTATTATATGTTTTAATACTTGTTTGTGATGCCATGAGTTCATTTGGATGTGTGGTTACGTATTGACACGTATTTTGAGGTTACGGCCCTATACGGTGCCAATACGGGTTTGTATAGCTCTATTGGTCTAAATGAAATGGTTTTGGATTTCTAATGGATAAACTCGGGTATGAGACCCATTTGATTTTTTCTCGGGCATATGACCCTATTGATGGCCTTCGGGTCTGAATCGTGGTCGCGGTAGGCGCTATGTGCACGGCGACCAATGATACGACGCTCGCCTCCGGCCTAGGATATGCTCCTTCCGGAGAGGTCACGATGCATGATCTGTTGTCGGGATGCCAATGGAGGCTCGACTTCGGAGTGCGGACAGTTCAGGATATCGATCCGTGATGAGTGCACCATGATCTTGTGGTGGTCGCATCAGTTGATTCGTTCACGGTGACATACCAGGATTAAGGGCGGTCCTTAATGGATGGTTGCACGCATCTCTACGATCGAAGTCGTGACTGACTCTTAGATATCGGGCACGATGCCCAGCTGATGTCATATGTTCAGGCACGAGCCCAGTTTTTTTACATTGATGATTTCGAGTGAGGGACCCTAGATGGATTTCCAAGTTCATGGCGGTTTATGGGAACCGGCTTGAACCCTGGAAAGGTTAATGTGGTACATGAAGGTTTATGGGAACCGGGCATGAACCCCTAAATGGATGTTATAGATCATGACGGTTCAGGGGGACCGGGCATGAATGTTTATGTTATGTATATATATGTATTCATATACCTTCCTTTACTTCTATTATCTCCTCCGGGGAGGGTCGTTGGCCTAGGTGGACCCCGGAGTAGTCACGGAGCACCGACTAAGTGGAGTCGCCCCCCAGTTGGGTTCCTTACTCTCAGGAAGGCATGGATCGTAACCTCAGGACGGGTCATTGGTCTACGAACATTGACCTTGGACTGAAAGACTTGAGTTTGAGACCTCGGGTAGCACGCGCGTAGCTTTGGAAACCGTGACAGGATTGGTTGTGTGATTATATGTATATATGATATATGATATGTGATGTACAATATATGATATGTGATGTGTACAGGTTTTGGGCTGAGTCCCGTATGGATTTAGGCATTGGCCCGTATGGTTGGTATCTTTATGGATTTGGGCAGTGGCCCGTGTATTCGGTTTCATTTACGATTTTGGGCTAAGGCCCTAATGAACGGTTTGATAAATGGTTTTCGAATGCATGCATGCTTTTTAGTGAAGGGTACAAATGTCTTCGTTAAAATGTTTTTATAAACTCTTTGTTTTGTCCACTCACAGCTTTTAATGTTTTGACTGCCCTTCAGGTTGACAGCGGATGTGGACTATAGCAGAGACCGAGATATCATATACCTCCTCCGGATCCTGGCATACTATGATAGCCTGAGAGGGCAAAGGTCGGAAATATCCCTTGTCTGACACTTCGTGTCAGTCGGGAGCAGGGTCGTCCCGCATTAATCTCGGGTGGATTGGAACGGGTCCTGTCATCAAGTGCATTTTGGTCAATTGGCTTGCATGGGGATTGGTGCCCAGTGATCAGGGGACACTTGGCTGCCTCAGGATTGGTTGCCCACCAGATTTGGGACACTTGTCCCCTACTAGAAGGCCGTGGAATGTTTCTCACTGCCTTGCTTGGTTTTAAAATTTGGGAGACATTTTTGCACTGGTTTAGGGAGGAACACAGAGTGAAAAACAGAGGCTGAGCGTCCACTCTTACACCAACACGAACAATTATCTTCCCTGACCCATGATCCATGAAGGAAAAAGTTTAAGGAAGGTGAGAGGATGAGGGTGGAAGTTGCGGTGGGGCACAACGGTAAAGGTATGTCGAAACCGTGAGTTTTGTTTAAATTCAAAAAATTAATAACTTCTGATTTCCTAGTTGTTGATCGTTTCTAATAGGTGGAAGATGTTACTGGAGGCCTAGGAAATCAAATAAGCCTGGTTTCGAGGCTTGAAAGAGGCGGTAAGTGTCAATTGCCGTGAACTGTCCTAGTTTAGCTGAAAATGGCAACTTAAGTTTTGAAGGCTAATACCTTCATTGGTTGATCAGGTGAGCTTTTGGACCTTAACACGAGGGAGTTGGGATTGGAACTACAGTCAGAGGTGGCCGGAATCACCAGAACACAGAGAAGGGAACTGGACCTCTGGTTCTTTGTTCGAACGGTATGATTTAGACCTTAATTTAGTGTTCTAAAGTCGTGATTGTGTAAGACATTACTGGACAAAACTATAGAATGGATTAGGACTGAAAACGGTTGAGGAATGGATGATTTAGAGCGTCGAACCGCCCACGCCGGTTCGGGTTGGACCAGTCTGAACCGGACCGGTCTGGACCGGGTTTGACTAAGCTTGAAGACAATGAACAGTAAGGCGTGTGAGGGCGCGTTGTGCCTCCAATGGGGAAGTGTTCAACATGTGAAATGATGTAATCGATGTAACGAACATTTTGCACTGGTTTTGAGTCGATCGGACATCATTTTAATAGGTTTCGGGATATCCGAAGGTTTTAGGGCTCGTTTAAAAATAGTTAAAAATTCGGGAAAATTACGGGGCTTTAGTAGAAGCTTAATGAAGTAGTTAGTGACTTTCTTACGGGATTTGGACAGGTTCGGGGAAGCCGGTGATAGGGGATTAACCGGGAACGGCATAAGTGCGCGCGTATCGAGGCGGCGGCTTAAATGGTCTGTGAGTGGACTTTTCTTTCTAACTTATGATGCATGCATAAATGTTTTTATATTTTTTCTATACGTGATTTCTATTTTTACGATTATGATCTTGATGATTTACAGTTTTGCACAAATTTCGTGATAATGACGTGTTTGCACGTTTTACGAATTTCTGATTTATGTTGTGATTTAATCATGTTTTTGATGATTTGATTTTGGGATTTTAAATATGATTTGATCTCAATTATTTATGATGGATTTTGGAAAAGTGATTTCGGGCTTGAAGCCCTATTCATAAAAGTGATTCCGATAATGTGATTTCGGATTTTGGAATCGAATTTCGGAAAAATGATTTTGGATTTGGTTTTGAAACTTGAAAGAGAAATTCTAGATTTGGGTTCGGGATGATGGTTCCGGATGCTAGCTTAAGGAATCATGATTGCAAATTCGAATATGGATTTTCTGTGGTTTTCACTTGGTTTTGTGTTTAAAGACCCGTTGAAAACTGGTTTTGGGTTTAAAGACCCGGAAAATGGCTGGATCTGGTTTTGAGTTTAAAGACTCGGTTGATTGACGGGGGAGGGCCCTGGATTGATATTTTTTGAGTTTAAAGACTCGGTTATTGTGATATCCCCAGAGGCTTGTTGATTGTGTTTTGAGTTTAAAGACTCATTGATATCCCGGGAAGGACTGATTATGCGCATGTGTTTTGAGTTTAAAGACTCGGGCGCACTTGAGATCCAGCAACTTGATTGATTGATTTTTTTCACTGGTTTTCAGATGTTTTGGGTAATGGCCCGGATGATTTGGATTTGATGAGTTTTGGGCTGAGTTCCAGTACTTTTATGGGGATTTATGCTTTTGGGCTGAGGCCCTGGAATTGAATTACAGATTTGAGGAAAGAAACGATTCTGGTTTTCATTGATGGTTTTTAGATCTGAAATAGTTTTGTGAATTGGTTTTCATATGCATGCATTGGTTTTTGCGTGGAGGGTATAAATGTACTTTTCTCTAACCTATTTTTAGAATATATTATTTATTTTTATCCACTCACATTCTTTTATGTTTTCGATACCTCCAGGTTGTTGCGGTGCGGGCTGTTAGTAGAGAGAGATGGAGACATCACACACGCGATCCACAGTAGATTCTGCGCGCTATGGGAAGTCCGGAACTCGTGGACGGTTCGTTTGGAAATCCCTTATCCGGCTTACGTGTTACATGGAGATTGGACATCGGTTTAGCCTTCGTGTCACGCGTACGTTAGACGGGAGCATGAATTAGCCCTTAATCCCGGGAGATTGGGGGTGGGTCGTGTCACACATCCCATGGGAACTCATCCCAATGTCAGTCATAATTCTAATCCTAGCACATGTGCATATAGCTCCGGACTGCTCACAATCCTAGCATGTCGCCGTGAACACATCACTCGCCGCGACCATCACTAGATCATCGCGGACAAATGGCCGATCGATCTCAGAGTATAACATCAGCACTCTAAAGTCAAGTCTCCCTTGGTCATTGCTTCCCACGGCTGCTCGACAACAGGCAGTGCATCATGACCTCTCTAGAAGGAACACATCCGCAGTCCGGAGGCGTGCGTCACATCATCCGGGACTCACCCGAACACCATCATCAATATGGCCTCAAACACGGAATATCACCAAATAGGCCAAAGCCCGAAAACCAGTGTTCTACGAAACTTCATATTTCAGGATTCCTCGAATCCTATCAAATACACAACTGGGTCTCATCCCCGAAATATCTTTCGTAAAACTCATAACTGGGTCACCGCCCGACTTATCTCACGTTTGACTATACGCTAAGTCAAACCTCAAATCAACTGGGTCATATGCCCGAAAGATATTTCCAAATCTAAAAATCATTTCTCATTTACAAAACACTTTCAAATTATGCCCGACTTCATGCTAAGTTAGGGTCTTTCAAATGGGTCTCGTGCCCGAATCTGGATTTCACGCATCCCCGTGAAACCTCAAAATCACATATAACTCATGCACGTAGTATATTCGGCCAAAGCCCAAACATCATATAAAATAGAAATATCGAACTACGGAAATAACGCATATTCCTTTGAAAATGCCAAACAATTCATATTCAAATCACTTGCACTCATGGCATCTTAAAACATGTTCATAAACACATATAAAACATTTATGCATGCATCATATTCATAAAACAAAATCCACTCAAAAACCGTCTAAGTGGCACCTTAATACGAGTGTCATAAGCCTCTCTGGGCTAATCTGACCTCTCCGGGTCATCTGGACCTTAGCAATCGATGAACAGTAGCTGGGAATTCCAGCTCCCTGTCCGAGCTGTTCTGCCGTCCTCAACCTCTATTTTTGACACCCACTTTTTTCTCGTGACTCCACCGCCGTCCACGGTAGTCCTGCAGCCTCTCACAGCCTCTCTTAGTCCCTCACTCGTCCTCAATCATTCTTAGGAGCCCCCAAACAATCCAGCAAGGGAGAGGAGAATATGAGGTTTTGTGGGTTTCGGGTTCGAATGAAATTGATGAAGATGAAGAAGATGGATGATATGCATGTATGTGGGATGGGAGTCAATGGATGAGTGAAATTCACTCATCCATTGAGCTCAGTAACAAATATCTGGAGCCCATAATAGGACAAATGTTGCTCGTCTCGTAAAATGTGTAATAGTACTCTGAAACTTCCGTGACTCGTATCTTTCCGATCAATTGTTCGATTTCGACGTGCTGTCTGTCTACGAACTTGTATCGACTCGATCTACGTAACGATCCTCAGTCCTCGTGCATTGGACCTCCCAGATCAAAAGTCAAATTTTTACCCTCGTCTAGGGGTAAAATCGTAGTTTTGCCCTGAACGTCCGAAAATCCTCAATTAAATGTTAATTAATCCCAAAAATTTGGGACGGGTCGTTACATACTTGACGTCTCCACCGCTGGTATCCAAGCCCAAAGATAAGGAGGACCTGTTCCTCTATCTAGGAGTCTCTGATGTTGCTATCAGCTCCGCACTTATCCGAGAAGAGAATGGGGTTCAGCTGCCTGTATTCTACACATCTAAAGCCTTCCTCGATGCTGAGACCCGATACCGGAAGTTTGAAAAGCTAATTCTGGCATTACTGGTTACCACAAAGAAGTTCTGACCGTAATTTCAAGCTCATCGGGTAATCATCATGATAGAATATCCACTATGTTCATTACTTCGTGCACCGATGCATCGACACGCGTAATGAAATGGCCCATAGAATTGAGTCAGCATGATTTACTCTATCGTCCTAGAACAGCCGTCAAAGGTCAAGCCTTAGCAGATTTTGTTGTAGAGTTCATACTAGCATCACTGGAAGGAAGCAATGGCAGGGAAATTGTTTGAGCCCCAGGGCAGCCGACACTTCCATGTCACAAGATCATGGCGACATTTCCTCTTCTCTGCAACCCTCAACTTCCAATCTTTTATGCCACATCGTTGTTGACGGTTCCTAGAACCAGAAAGAAGCAGGAGCGGGGATTGTTCTCATCACTCCTGATGGCTCAATAATGGAGCAAGCAATACAGTTTGGATTCAAAGCCTTCAATAATGAAGCAGAGTATGAAGCTTTGATTTGTGGGCTCGCACTTTCTAAGGAGTTGGGCGTCAAAAAACTCTCTATTCAATCGAATTCACAGCTGATCACTAACCAATCGATCGGTGAATATGCTGCCCGTGATCAAAGGATGCTCAGATATAACAACAAGGTCCAAGAAATGCTTGCTTTTTTCTTGGTCTTCACTTTTCATCAACTTCCACGAGCTGAAAATGCACAAGCAGATGCGTTGGAAAATCTAGCGTCATCACTTGACTATCGATTCAAGTGTTCAATCCCGATTGAGTATCTCGAGTAGTAAAGCATTGATGTTAAGGAGATTGAAGTAAGACAACTTGATTCATCTCCAAGTTGGCAGGACCCTTTTATCAAATACCTAGAGCATGGCACATTGTCTGTTGAATGATTAGAAGCCCGCAAAATCCAGATGAAGGCTGCGCGGTACTATGTTGACAAGGGCCGACTTTTTCGAAAGGGCTTCACAAGGCCGGACTTACTATGTTTGAGGTATCCTGAAACATTGAAGGTCTTGGCTGAATTTCATGAAGAACATTGAGGGAATCCTTCTGGTGGAAGGTCGCTTGCTCAACAGACGCTTAGTACAGGATTTTACTAGCACGCCAGGAAGCTTTGCAATATGCTCAGAAATGCGACAAGTGCCAAAGGTTCAAGTCTAACCAATTGGCCCTACTAGAATAGTTGCATGCTTAAACGAGCCCTTAGCCATTCATACAATGGAGAATTGATATCGTTGGACTGCTTCCCAGCACACCAGTCCCAAGCAAAAACTATCTAATTGTCGCAACCAACTACTTTACCAAATAGGTGGAAGCAAAGGCATTGGCTAACATTACCCAAGCAAATGTTCAACAGTTCATCTAGACCCAGATCATTTGTCGATTTGGACTTCCCAAGGTCATCTTAATAGATAATGGAACTCAGTTCACTGGAGCCATAATCGACGAGTTCTTTGAGTCTTGGAAGATAAAGAACTTCACTTCAACTGCTTATTGCCCCCAGGGCAATGGCCAAGCTGAAGCATCTAACATGACAATCCTCGACTGTATCAAGAAGTGACTCGGCGATAAAAAAAGCTTATGGGAAGAAGAGTTGGATGGCATGCTATGGGCTTATCGCACAACTCCATGTCGTGCAACTGGAGAGTCTACATTCACTCTTGCATATGGCACCAACGCTGTCATACCACCACATGTTGTTCCATCACCTTTTACCAAGCTTGATGATCCAGTGGTCAACTCCATAGTGATAGATATTTTACCAAGCACAAAAGATGTATTAGGCAAAACCTCTACGTGTAATAAACTTTGCAAGCCCACAAGACGTGTAGATAGTGTAGATGCAAGCAAAGGACGATCCCACGAAGACTTGCTCAATGATATCCAATTCCGTTTAACTCAATTAACTTAAGTGAAGTAATTAAAATGCAATGGGGGGTTTGTTACATTTTATGAATGAAGTAAATTAACTAATAATAACTAACTAAGTCGAGCTAGGGTTTCTATCCACCTTTACCAATTATAGTTCCGTTAGATTTCCTTGATTAGATTACTATTCATGTATCTGAATTAAGTGCCCGTGCAGGCGTCCGGCTAAGGTTCACCCCACACATATTATCTTCTCTTAGATTTCATGTTTAAGAGTGATGTGTCCGCCCTTAAACAACTATTACCAATGGTGCGTGATAATGCATGAAACATAAAGAAGATTTAATGACACTACACTATCCCTAGAAAATTGATGTGGAGTCCTAGGAAGTCATGAGTTTAGATTTCGAATAAGATTCCCCCCTCTTAAACGTGATGCTATAAATTGCAGGGTGAACACAAACATCGAGGTGATCCGTCAAGCAATTACATTGACAATTATACACAAATTAGGTAGCTAAGCTAATAAGTATAAATTGAGTTCATGAAGCGCAGTAATCCAATAAATCCAAGCATACATAGCAATCATAATCAAAAGCCAGAAATCAAACACGAACTAATATGGCTAGGACTTCAAATACCCTAGCCCTAATTACAGTACTCAAATATTATTGAATAAACGAATAACATAATTAAATGCATAAGAAACATAAAATGGTAAAAGAATAAATAAACACAAATACTAAAGAATAGCAAGAAGTAGGAAAAGGGGCTCAAACACTCTTCTTCTCCCAAGCCTCACGTCCTCCTTAGCACAAACTTGAATCCAAAAGCATAAAAATAATAAAATACGACTAGACTATGTATATAAATTGAGTATGAATTTTGACATTGTTTTGGGGACCTTCAAGAGGTAAATTCCGCTACCTACAATAAACCCTAATGCCCCTATTTATAAGAGAATAAGTAAACCTCTTAAAAATAGGAGTTTTTAATTAAATTCTATAAGGAAAAGGCTTCCTAATTAATTTCCTAATTAATTAACAAATCTAATTAAAGTCTTTCCTACAAGTAAAGGAATTCAAAATATGAATATAAAAGGAAGTAGGACTAAAATCCCTATACAATTTGGAGAATAATGTGGAAGAAACTTGAATTTAACCTAAAAAAGAAGGAAAATCAGGAATTAAAGCTGCAGAGCCTTCTTATGCAATCTTCTTTCCTTTATAACTTCTTCGTTTCAACTCCGATTTAGGTGATTCTTTCGCTCAAATTCTCATAATTCCAAGCTCTATTGGATCTACACATTTTCCACAAAATATATTATTTTCTCCAATTGCATAGAAAGAAATATTAACAAAACATACGTAAAAGGGTATTAAATCATAGATAAAACATGCACAAATTATGACCTATCACATAGCTCTAAGGACTTCACTTGACCTCAGTGAGGAATTAAGGGAGCAAGTGGTAAAGCACATCTCCAGCTACCAATAGCGGGTCCGAAGTTCTTAGAACAAAACGGCAAGGATCTGGCACTTCCTCCCTAGTGACCTCGTTCTCAAGAAGAAGTTCGCAATACTGAACTGTCCTGGCTCTCAAAAACTCAAGTCCCCATGGGAAGGACCTTACTGAATCTACCAAGTAGGAGGAAAGGGGAGCTACACTTTGGAAACCATGGACGGGAAGTTGGTGAGTGGATCCATGAATGCTCATCATCTGAGAAAGTACCATGGATAGAACGACCTTAAGACTAGATTAGCTTTAGTTCTGTTCTAAACATTGGCTTTGTTTTTCAAGAATATTTTATTCAACTTATTAATAAAGTTATCAAGTCATTCTCAAGTTAATCATGTTGATCGCAAAGCCTTCCACTAGGAAGCACTCAAAGCTTTCCACTAGGAAGCACTCAAAGCCTTCCACCAGGAAGCACCCAAAGCCTTTCATAAGGAAGCACCCAAAGCCTTCCACCAAAAAGCACTCAAAGCCTTCCATTAGGAAGCACGCCAAGTCTTCCTCTTGGAAGCACTCCAAGTCTTCCACATGGAAGCACTTCAAGCCTTCTTTTAAGAAGCAAAAGCCCTTCCTTGAAGGAAACACCGAAACGAATGCTAACCAAGTTAGCTGAAACCCCAAAGTTGGACGCCCATGGCTACAACGGGGGCATTTGATGAGCGAACAAGTTTGGATACATCAAGACAGTTCGTAGAATTTGAAAAAGACAAAGGAGCTCAACATTCCTCATAAATATTATTTTCATTTATTCATTTGAAGGATGGTTGGCTAATCACATCTCGATTGTTCAAACCAGTTAATAAAAAAAATGCAAATGCGATAATCAACATACACAGATAAAGTAACTATGGATGCATGTCTTCAAAACCCATTGTTTTTATGAACTCTTCCCACTCTTCTACTGAAAGTAAGGAAGCGTCGTTAAACAATGATTCGGCAGTCTTAGGGGCACCTTCATTTCTGGTCGTGGGCTCAAGCTCTGGTTCAGGTTACGGTGCAGGCTAAGACACTTTCTCCAACTCTGGTTCCCACTCTTTGGTGGTGATCCCATTGCAGCTTGCTATGTCCAACTTTTGCGCCTCATGCTCCTTTTGGCATGAAGTTATGGGGGTATGTTATGGTAGTGAATGGTCGTGTCTCGGAAACGTTTCAGTCTTCAGATTTTGGACTTCCATCTCCAAAAGTTTGATTTTCTCATTTGAATTCTGCAAATGTATGCGCATCAAAATGACCTCGTTTAGGGCAACATCTCGCTCATTCTCTATCAGCATCTTCTCTGCACGGCTTTTATCCAGCTCACCCAATTTGCCCTCCAATGTATGGATTCTTCCAACCAAGGCTTCATTGTTTAGTCTAGAGTGATCTTGGGTTTCTCGAAGGTGTATACACTCGCTCTTCATCCATTTGTTTTCATCTTCCAGACTGGCATTTCCAAGAAGCATGTCAACCAACTTGCGGGCCCCAGCTTTCGCAATCCTAAGGTCTCGGACTACTTTGTCATAAGTTCCTTGTGGCACAGTTTTTAGAGTTTCTTTTGCTAGGATGGGGGCAACTATCACATTAGGGGTCTTGAATGACGACCACGTCTCCTCCACTCATCCTTTTGGGCCTTCATCTCTCAAAGCTTCAATCACGTCAGGCGAAGTGGGAATCGCCTTCAGCTTCTTAGGTTGTTTGGCTGCATCCTCACATGGACCTTCTGAGGCTTTGTATTTGTTAGATGACTATGCGGGACTAGAACGGCCAGGTTTGGAAGAAGCCTGATGATCATGCTTTCTCTCCAAAGGGGTAGCAGAGCACTAAGCCACTCCTTGATTAGGCTGTCAGAAGGTCCCCCGCCATCCATGTCTCTGAGTGGAGAGAGTAGCTAGCTCATGTCATGAAACTTTGGAGAAACTTTCAAGGCCATGTCAATCTTTTCGAGAACAGGATGACCTTCAAACCCACTGTACAGCTTATCAAACATGTGGAAGTGCGAGGCGATCCTCAGGTCCAAGGAGGCATATTTGTCCTAGCCCTCACCATTTGGCCCAAAAGTCTATGTGCTTATGGAGGCCCGATGGACAAAAGCTCGACCCGACCCGCTATGGGTCGTGGGTCGGCCCGACCTGAGAGTTAGCGGGTTGGGCTTGGGCTTATGGTGTTCAAATCCGATGGGCCCGATAGGCCAGAGCCGGATAAAGCCCGGAAAGCCTAGCCCGACCCGCCCATATAAACCTGGCCCATAAGTCCGAATATATAAAATTCTTATTTTTTTAAGAATTAATACCTAACCCATTTTAAATATTAATATTTCAGCCCAAACCCAAATCTCAACCCCAAGTCCACCTAATTTATTTTAGAAAACTCAATGGCCAATACCCAATACAAACTCTAACCAGCTAACCCTATGTCCACCTACTTAAATAAATTTCACTCAACCCTAACCCTTTCCACGTTCCGATTCTCGTCCTTAACTGCATTATCTCTCTCCCAACTCTCAATATCTCACAAACCCACACCCACTCAACACAATCTCTCTTATCTCTCAACCTCATTCTTCCCTTTACGCTTACTTTCATTTCCCATTCTTCCTTCTAGTTGGGTACTCTTGAGCAGTTTTGTTAAGGTTTTTAAGGTAAGGTTTTAACGAGGCCATATTTTTGCACCCTTATGTATTTTTTTCATTATTAATTTTTTTTTTCATATTCATATATTTTTTTGTAACTTTAAAATTTGATAAATAGTTTATTGCAAAAGCCCTTGTAAGCCCGGCCCAAGTGGACATAGTAGGTCCAACCCAAAAAGCCCGATAAAAGCCCGCCCCAATAAAGGCCAAGGGCTTTTATATATGTAAGTAAGCCCGTCCAACTCGGCCCGTAAATTAAAAAATTATTTAATAATCCCGACTCGGTCCGGCCCAAACCCAAAAAAAATTGGGCCGGGCTTGCCCGACCTGGCCCAATGACGAGGGCTAATTTGTCCCATGCGCATCCTGCTTCGATGCAGTGGAATCTATACGTGTTGTCATTAAACGCTGTCCTAAAAAATAGCTCCACCTTGGGAATGAATCGAGAAAGTCGACCACCGGTAATCCCGTTGTTCAACATAGAATAGCAATGCCAGAATTCATCTTCAGTAAGTCTCAAACCAAAGAATTTGTTCAGCTTCTCAAAACACATGATGTGTCAATACGCATCGACGTCTAGTTGAGCAGGGTTGCATCCCATCAGGCCAATAATCTTGGCGAAGAACTTTGAGAATGAGAACTTAAAACCCCACCCAATGATCAGAGGGTGTAATTTAGTCTATCGACCGCCAGCAAGGTTTTTTCCTTTTCCATGCTTAAGAGCATTCATGGAGGAACATTTGTCACCAAGCTCCACGAAAAAATCGTCCGAAAAGGCAATCTAATTGCGAGTTTTCCATTCATTGACAGCCACGGGGCCCGCTCTTGTGCCACCACTCAGAGCTCGACATGTGGCGCACGCTGCATGCCTCTCTAACGAACAGGAGACCCGCCCCTCTGCGTATCCAATCGACGCACCCAACGTGGCACGTACTGGTTAGCACTAACAAGGCCGCCGATAGTGGCGGGCCATGCCTGCTTAACGAGCCAATCAACGGATGGCATGCGGTGCCTTTTCCGAGCTCGCCTGACAGCCTCTACCAGCCACTTCTGGGCACCAACGAGAGTGGCATGCGTGGCAACGTGTCGTTGGTCCTTGTTCCTTTTTTAGCTCTTGTCGGCGCGTGGCGTGCACCCGACAGACGACCTCCAGGCACACTCAGCTCCTTCGCGCCACATGTCCCACTTTGTCTCCGTTTGTCCCAATTTTTCTGGCTACACCAGCCTCATTTGTGCCACCAGCTCAAACCAAACATTACAACCTACTAAACAGGCAAATAATAAAATAGCAAAAAAAAAAAAAAATGGAAAACAGACAAAATGTAACCTTACCTTGACGTATAGCCTTTTTCTCCAAGCAGCCTCCCCTTTCTTCTAAAACATATAAAGTAAACGCATGTGAACCCTTCCCCCCTTGCAGCTATTTAAACAAATAAAAAACCAAAATGGCTCAATTTGAGTTGAATTTCATTTAATTGAAATTAAAACCATTTAACTTGGGATAATTTCAATTAATTGGGTTAACTAAAAAATTAAATGAATTTTTTGCTGACGTTTTTCCCGTGATTTTGGCTCATTTAATTAAAATTAAAACCACTTAAATGGAACATTTTTCACTTAATTTGAAGTTGACTACAAGATTTTCCCTAAAGATTTAGTTCAAAACAAAAATGGCAACATTTTTTACTTCAACTCAAATATATAGATATAGATATATATATATATATATATATATATATATATGTGTACGTGTATGTCTGATTTGAATATACCCTACCAATTCTATTTATAAGCTCAACACTTTTCCTCAACACGTAGAAAGAGCAAAAATAAAAGAATTCCAAGAATGTACATCTATCCGGATTTCTTGAATTTCAAAACAATGTGAGGGTATTTGTGGAACTCAAAATCACTCGAAAATTGTGGATCTGCCACGTGACCCATAATTCATAAAATGACCAAAATGCCCCTGGAAATAATGCTAATGACTTGAAAACACCCACACATTAAATAATTTATTTATCAACTAAATACATTATTTAATCGGGTTAAAAGTCTCTTTAATATTAATATTCTCCCCGATAGTTAATTGTCATTATTCTTAATAACGGAAAATTAATATTAATATTAAATCACAATAATTATCATTATTATCATAATGAGACATTATTATAATTATTAAATAATATATTTTATTAACAAATGTATTATTTATTAATTACAAATTCAACCGACCAATCAGAACGCTTCGAGACTCCCAAGATTTTCCTATAAATAGCGGAGCACATTTCATTTACAAGGTACGTCGATTCTTCGCTTCGAAGTATATTTTTTTTCTCTCTCAAAGCTAACTTAGGCATCAGAGTATTCTTGGTCAAATAACCCCCTGGGTAATTGATCGAGGCGACGATAGCTAATTGTTTGTTGTTTGCAGGAATTGTGAGAACATTTTGCGGTGGGTTCCATTTTTGATTCATCAAGCATCAATCCCTCACTCAACGAGACCTCATACATAACATGTAGAGAGAAATATTACTAATTAGGCTTGTTTCTTTTCATTAATCCACCATATTATTTATTTCTAGATTTACCATATACTTTAAAAAAGTAGTATGCATTGACTCTGAAGGAGCTGGTTTTTTCTAGCTAGCTAGGCCGCACAATTAAGCACCAACTTGGCACATATTGTCCAGGCTGCTGTAGGCCACTGTTGCTTAATTTGCAACATATTAAAGACCAGTGATGTGCTTTCTTTAAATTTTTATGTTAATTTCTATTTGTTCTCGTGAACAGTGCTACTCGATGAAGGCAGCTGTTGAAGGTTGTTAGAAGTCTGTTAAAGACTGTTATTGCTAGCTGTTATATTGTTGTGACAGTTAGAGTAGTTATTGGAGTCTTGCTTAATTAGCTCTAAGAGAGAATGCCTAAGTATAAAAGCTTAGGAGATCAGTCATTGTAATCAAGTTGAATGAAATCAGAATCAATCTTTAACTCTTCTCTTATATTTCCTTTACTCAAATCTCTCTAGCCTTTTCTTTTCTTCTCCTGATATATTTTTCATTTGGTGTTTGTTATCTACATTGACGTAGTCAGAATTTAACATCGGAGGAGTCTAATCATTTTTTATAATACAAAAAACTCTTAATAAATAATAAGTGATATATTTTTTTTATATTGGTTATCACAAATTTACAATCATTTATGGTTGTACAAAATTTCACATTTTAATAAATTTCAGGGGCCTTTTTGGTGGTTACTCAAAAAGGAAAAACTGTCACGAATTTTTTTTTTATTCAATTTATTTGTATGAACACTATGAATTATATTTATATGCATTATGAATCATATATTCATACTCTTAAGTCTAATAAAATAATAATTTAAGAAAGTACATATATAAGTTCCATTATCATTATAAATATTTATCAATGAAACAAAATTAGTACAAAAATAGAAATTAAAAACTGAATCATTTGGAAATATGGAATAAACACATTTTAGGAATGTTGGTAATTAAGAAAGAAAAGAACAAAATTAACAAAATAGGAAAATAGACTAAAAAATAGTTAAGAATTTAGATATTTTGAATGAATATATAGTAAATTAGTATAATATCATATATTTAAATTATTATTTTTAAAATACTTAAAAAATCGAATACAAAATTACAAAAAAAGTAAAAAGGTATACATAATAAAACAAAGATCCAAATATATTTATTACTATATAATAAATATCCAAAATATAATAATATTATTATAGAATATAATTATATAATGAATAAAGAAAAAAAAATTGAGTGGGACCCAGGCTCCCCCGGCCCCTGCTTGGCTCTGCCCATGATTATTTGTCTATGATGGGTAGAATTACCGTGTTCTTTGAGATTAAAAACTAGCTCAACAGTCACTTTTATAATATGTTGCTTAGTTACAAGTTTTCGCTATTAATTAAGCTGTGTGCATTATCACTATATTTTAACATCTTATATCTTAAAGAAAACAATTATGACTATTAGCCAATCCTAATCTAAAATAACAGTCGTCTTTCAAAATTTAATTTGAGATAATCTCTTATTTCATGAAAAAGACGAAAAAGCTCCTTGTTTAAGTACTAACTATATGAATATATTGACGAAAAGCTACCATGAAAATATCATAAATTAATCTCCTCTTACATGTGAGCAATGTCTTTATAATTTATCGATCTTAATTATACTATTCATCATGTAGTTAAAATTTCCATCATTTTAAACTTAATTAACGTAAATATCTTGAAATTTTGAAGTTACGATCGTCCAAATATATCCTTAATTTTATACGAGATTGTTGGGAGATGCTGTCCAAAATTGGAGTGTATGGCAAGCTGGTTGTTGTGTACAAATGTGGCACATATTTATATGAATATTCTGGTTTCTAACGTCCCTAATCTTCACAAAGATTCCAAAGATTTCAATGGCTGCCTCTCAAGTCTCAGCTACCACCCGATTCTTCGGACCGACCACCCCATCGCAGACCCCCACTGCCCAAATTGCATGTGGCCACCCCACCACCATCGCTGACAAAGATTCGAAAGCTTTCACGTACTATATGTTCAGTGAATTCGATCCTTATAATGAACAAGTGAGCATTAACGTACTATTGCTTAATTTTATACTTGCAGTTAAGTTGGTTTATTCGCTGATTTGAGATCTCAGTGTTATAGCCTTGATTGACAAACAAACCTAAGGTGGCATTGCCTCCAAAATATCGCACATCGAATAGAAGTGAAGGATGCATGTGTTATGTATGTATGTACCATATATCTAATGAGCTTATTGCTATATATATATAATAATATTATTTGGACACACTAAATTGATCACATTTAGTGATCATGTTGAAGTAGCAATCAATAAATGATGCTATTTTAATAAGTTCAATTATTTTATATTTATATTAAACCATTCATTGATTGACATATTAATATGGTAACTAAATGTGGTTAATTTAGTATGTCCAAATAAAATTATCCATATATATATATATATATATATCTAGTACAAGTTTCCACCCATCACGAAAAACATATAACATCATCCTTCAAAAATCTGACCAATTTATAAAGGGTATTTGCTACGAATTTCAAATTTCCAAAAAAATTTAGGCTAAGTTCATTAAAAATAAAGAATAAATTCAAATAATTTCAAATGAGTATAGCAAAACAACTAGATCGATTGACAAGTGATTTCTAAAGTAACGCCTTGATAGATATTACTTACAAATTCCATCTAAATGTCTTGCATATAATTAATCATTTGAAATCCTTTAATATTTTGAAGTTGACATTATTTTAACTAATTTAGCTTAAATTCTTTTGAATTTTGAAGCTTCCCTTCCAAATAATACCCGAACAAAACCTTCAATTCGATCGGAAAAAGAATAGTATCACACAACAATTAAAGATATAAAACATTATCCTCTAAAATTTTAAATGTTACTTATAACACTTCACTTTTTCTAAGAGTAGAATTCGAAATCTTTAATACAAAATGAATGCTAAGTACGAATTTTCAATTAGTTTCACAGGTTCATTTGTAAGAATTAGTTTTATCACAGGTTTAGCCTCAAAGTTGAGATTCCTCCAGATCGATCCAGAAAAAAGATCATGGTATGTATGTTGTGTTTTTTTTATCAATGAATTGATTATTATATTAATAGATGATATTATATTTACTTTGGAGTGAATCAAGATTCAAATAGAGATTTAGTTAGCTAGCCATACTGGTATAGTCTATACTCTTTAGGGTCATAGGACAAGGACCACTACTTTAGGTTCCAAATGGATGAGAGAGCATTGTGGATATGAAACCAAAAGTTATCAAAAGCCAATTCGATCCCTCATCCAAATAGGTGGGAGCAAATCATATATATATATATGTAGGTAGAATCTATAAAAGTATTAATAATTGAGGGCTTAAATAACCTTATCATTAAATCTCTCTCTTTCTCTCTCTCGCTCTCTCTCTCTCTTTAAGTAATATAATTAACTAACTAGTTTAGTGTATTTCTATGAGAAGAGATGCAGAATAGTTTTGTCCAATTTGATTCTTAGCCCTCATTTAAAAAAAAAAAAAATCATATGCGCATAAATGAAATTAATAAACAACTAGCTCTTAGCTAATCTTCTTTTTCAATATTATTAGAAAATGTTGAAGTAAACAAATTTAAATACTTAATAGTGTAAAGACTATGAATATCAAAAGTTTGATCTTTGGGAAAAAAAAGGGATACACATTGGTTAAATGAATGTGCACGTTTTCCTATTCAACTGTTAAAACTTATCAAGCATTAAGATCGTTGTCTATTCGTTAATGTATATACATGAGAGATCTAAAGTTCAATTTTAATGAATAATGAGCTCGATACCTAATTGCATTAATGATGAGTTTAATACCTAATTGATTGCCCAGCAATGATTCCTATAATAGGAACCCTTGTTCGATTCCTATATTTTGTACTCCACATTTGATGATATATATAAAATACATATGGAAAAAGAAGTGTGAAGAAGGGTGATCGATGTGAGGGCGAATGATTACCCGCGCTTCGCTGCGGAACTGCAAAGTAAATGTTCATACAAAAGATGTGCTAGGTCATTTGGTTATGACAGATAAAAAAAAAGGACCAAGTACTAATCAGCTTTTTCATATCTAATTCTAGTAGTTCTTTATGCTTATGTAAAAGACTAGGAGAATACATCAAGCTCATTTTCAATGCCATCAACTAAACCCATATCTATATACCACAATTATAACGTATATAACCCTAAATAACTCCTATAAATAGAGAACCTCCTCTCTCAGGGGGGACTCACCTTCTTCATCCTCTCTATAAACACTACAATCTCTCAAAACTCAATCTCATGTACATGTACAAACATTATATTATTAATGAGTGAGGTAATATCGTGGATGTAGTCCGATTTAAATGAACCACGTACGTTATTGTGTCTTAGCGTACGTGTATGCTTTTACAGTCTCGTTGGTATATTCTATGCAGCAATAGTATCATTAACCTAAAAGTGCCAGTAAAAATAAAAAGCAAGAGCAACAATTTTATCGCTAAAAACTCACACTTGAAGCTTCATTCATAAAACCAATAGAAAGAACCTAGTGTACTCATTTCACAAAACCCCAGAACATTTACCAATTTCCCATAAAGAAAGGCTGGCTAGTCAACACTCCATAAGCTGAATTTTTCAATTGCTTCTTTCTATCCATAAACTCTTTCCTGCAATGGATCCACGCCTGCTCCCACTCGGTCACAATATCCAGCCAAAATGGTAACAATCATGATTCCCAACACAATTCTGTCGGTAAAAATATTGCTGGTAATAATAATAATTAAATTGTATGTATTGGTCCGACGACTGATAAATGAATTACAAATAATCAAGATGAAAAAAATTTAATCTTTAATATTTATATCATAATGATAGGTCCTCAAATAAGTGTTATTTTATATTATTTTATACCTTTTATACCTGACTTTTAATATTAAAATAATAAATAATTAGACAAATTAATTTATTTTGTAATATTTTTGTAGAAATAAATAAAACTTGGAATTTGGAGCATTTTGGTGAAAGAATCGTCCCGATCGGAATTATAACGAAGAAATTATGGACGAAATATGAGAAACCACTGAAAATCGCAAGGAAATTCGGTGGGAAGCTGCTGAAATCCAGCAGCCCAAGCCAAAAATCCAGCAGCCCCCAAATAGTTCCCAAAATCAGCATAATTGCCCCAAAATCAGCAACTTTTCCCCAAAATCAGTCACTTTTCCCCAAAATCAGCATATTTGCCCCCAAATCAGCATCTTTTCCCACCCAATCTCATCATTTCCATCACTTCTTCATGTACTATTTTATTGCTATTTTTATATTTTAATTTTGTACTTTTAATTAAACAATTGTGGCATTCCCTCTATTAATAGGGAGGTCATTTCATGTATTTGGGGAGTCCCCCATTAGTTTCATTCTTCCATTTCTTTCATTTTTCTTAGTTCTTAGTTTAGTTCTTTTGTTTCTCTCTTTTGAGAGACTTTTTTTGGGACCATTTTTACTTCTTGTAGATTTTCTTATTAATTAGTTTCCTTTTAATTCTTATTCGTAATTTATGTTATTTTTATGTTATTTTCATTTCTTTTTTACTATTGTTCTTGGTATTTTCTTTCTAACATTTGTAAGTAAGAATGCAATCTTCATGTGTTTTACTTTTTGAATTTCTTTTACTTCATATGTTTTAGTGCTTAAACTTCAATTTGATGTTAAGTGTTTTATCCGCTGTCGGTGCACTTAGAGTAGAATTGAAGAGATTAAATGTTGATCGCTGTCGGCGCATTTAATTATAAACTTAAGGTAAATCATGTTGTAAATATTTGAAGCATATTGATGTTTGACGCACATTAATGGTTGATGCATTTATAATATTGAAAGATATATGTAAGTATTTGCGATGATGAAGGTAGGATTTCGTGATTGGTTTATTATGAGCAAAATGTTAGAAAGAAATCTATTTTTAGGAGTAGTTTAAATAATGTGATTGTTAATTTGAAATTACTTACGTAAAAGTGTGGGTTTTGTCTATGAAACTACTCTATGGTTTGTAAGTTGCAATTAGCATGAGCATTTGCATTTTAATTCTTAATTAGTGTTTTCTTTAATTTAGTTATAAATCTTTTCAAAACCCCCCTTCTTTATTCTTTTATTCTTTTATTCTTTTATTCTTTTATTCTTTTAATTCTTTTATTCTTTTATTCCTTTAATTCTTTATTCTCTAATTCTTTAATTCATTATTCTTTTATTCATTACTCTTTCTCACTAACACATTATTAATGTTCCCTAATTTCCCCGGTTAAGAACGATCCCTATTTACCAATACTACATCTACACAAAAAGGGTTTAAATTGCATAACACTCGAATTACGTGTTTAATTTAATGCGTAGTTTGGGCGTAGTCAATTTTTGGCGCCGTTGCCGGGGAAATTGAAAATCATTTTTAATTTGTTAGTGTATGTATATAAATGGTGCATATTATACTTGTTTATAAATTTTACTTTTGTTAATATTATATTTATCCATCTTATTATTGTTCTTATTATTTTTGTTTATAATGCTCATACTTTACTTATTCTTAATTCCTAATTTATACTTGTTCATAAATGTTCATAATTTTTTTTTTTGTATTTGTTCATATTAAAATTGATACTTGTTCATAATTTAATTTCATTTGTTTACTTTTACTTTTACTTGTTCATATTAAAATTGATACTTGTCATAAATGTATATTGTACATATTCACTTTTCCTTACTTTTATTTTTTGTTTTCTTTACACTTTCTAACTTTTTCTTTAATGCATTAACTTTAATTTTATTCCATAAAATTTTTCTTTATTCCTTTAACTTTAAATTTATTCATTAACTTTTTATTACACTAACTTTTTATTGCATTAACTTTTTATTCCATTAACTTTTATTCCATTAACTTTATTCCATTAACCTTTTATTCCACTAACTTTTTATTCCATTAACTTTTTATTCCATTAACTTTTTATTTCATTAACTTTTCATTCCATTAATTTTATTCCATTAACTTTTTATTCCACTAACTTTTTATTCCATTAACTTTATTTCATTAACTTTTTATTCCATTAACTTTTTTATTACACTTATTTTATTCTTATGTAATTATTTATTTGGTTATGTCTTGATAAAATTTAAATTTAAATTTAAAATAAAAAATCAAAGTAAATAAAAAAATTTTTAAAAAAAATCTTATCTTAGTTTTATGTTAGTGTTAATTCATACTTGTAAATAAATGTTGTATATATGTTAATTGTTACCTTTTATACTTGTTCATAAATTGTTCATAACTTTTATATTTTATAATATACATACATACTTGTTCATAATAGACTTTCATTTATGTTTGTTTATAATTCTCTTACTTGTTATATTATTCTTGTTCATACTTGTACATAATGTTCATTCTTTTTAAATGTTCATAAATGCTTATAGTAATTATTCACTTTTCCTTATTTTTATTTTTATATTTTTTTTGTAAATAAAAAAAAAGCATAAAATTCGTAAAAAAAAAAAACTTCATTTATTTATTTATTTATTTTTTTAAATTCCGAAAAAAACATAAATTTTAAAAAATAATAAATTTAAATTTCTTATCTTCACTTTGTGTTAGTGTAAATCTCAATGGTTAAATAAATCTTATACATATATTAGTTTGTTAATGAGAATTTGTTTTGTAAATATCATTACTTGTTAATGAAACCATACTTGTAAATAAATTGTTCATACTTATATAAATTGTTCATATGTAATTGTCATGTTATATTTGTAAATTGTGCATAAAAACATACTTGTAAATAGTTATTGCATTCATGCATTAGTCTCGGCTATATGTAGATCACTTGTGCTTCGAAGTTTAAATTTTAATCTTTAATCGGCGAAGACTCTTCTATTAACTCTCACCCACGGTAATTGTTAACACTTGAGTCATCTTAATTCCTCTGGAGTAAGAAATTTTTGAGGGTGATGTCTAGGACAAGAGACGGTACTTATAACGGGTTTTGGGTCTAAGAAATTAGCCCTGCCTCTTATGTGTATTCTTTCTAACCTGGTCACTTTTGAAGTTGCCCAAACAGTTGAATTAATCCAAGATATTTACTTGGGCCGCACGGACGTATAAGTCTCCATTTAAACTTTGAGGCTATGTGAACCATATATATCTTTGACTTCCCCCGACATGTAAATATTGTTTATATCTTAATTTACATTATTTGTCATGACAAAGTTAACTTGCATCTTTCGTTTAACTAACTTGCATCTTTCGTTTAACTAACTTGCATCTTTCATTCTAACTTGCATTTCATCTTTCATTTAACTTGCATTTTTAATTTCACTTGCATATTTAGTTTAACTTGCATTGCACTCTTCCTCTAACTTACATCTTTAACTCACATTGCATCATTAACTTTAATTTGCATATCTAACTTGCATTCTTAATTAACGTACATCTCTGACTAACTAACTTGCATCTCTGTCTAGGCTGGATGGACGTTAAACTTCAAGCGCTTGTTGGGAGGTAACCCAATGTGTTCCCGGGATGTGAAGGAGTCATCAATACAGATTTGCTATCCTCTACCCTTTACTCTCTTTTATTTTGTTTATTTAATGTTTTCCTATTACTTTCGTAAATCATCTTCCTTACTTTGATTCTATGTTTAATTACTTCGTATTTTCCTACATTGAGGACAATGTAGAATTTAAGTGTAGGGGAATGGTTTACAATTTTAATTGTTCAAAAAAAAAACAAAAAAAATTGAAAAAAATTTTAAAAAAAAGGGTGAAAAAAAAGAAAAAAAATATTATTGTTTTTTTTTGAATCTTTTTGTTTTAACTTAGTGTTTTTATGAGTCTTAAGTTGCCATTTAACTTGTCAATGACATAAATGAACAGAAAGGAATATGTTATGGCCATAAAGATAATCACTACAACTTGAATTTGTTTGTTAATATTTTGTGATTAAGTGTTATAACTTGAAGATAATGCATGTAAATTGGCACATAAACGAGCATGATAAGATAAGTATGAATCATATGAACCTTATGTGAGCTTTAGAACCTTATATACATCTTTGATGAGTGATTCATAAGTTCTTTGTTTAAATTGATATACATATGCCTCATAACTGCTTGCCATAGCTTTTAATGAACTCTAGAGTACTAGAACTTATTCAATGGGATTTTCAAAGCTTTTAAGTCAATAAACTCTCTGATTTTGGATATGATTAAGGCATTAGGGTTAACACCACAAATTCAAATATCCATGTTCCCTATTTTGTGCGCACAAGTTGCGACCCCCTTAGTTTTAACCCTTTTGAGCCCACATTAAGCCTTTCTTTCATCACCATGATTATCTAAACACTTGAGCTTAGTATAGACATCCTTTACCCTTGTTCCAAGAACTCGGTTGAAGATATAAAGATTGTGTAAGGAGAAAATAATGATGTTGAAAAGACTTTTATGTGAATTATTTGGATTTACCGACTCAAGTTTTGTTGTATTATTGACACATGTTATTACCTTGATATAAAAAAAAATCAAAAAAAAAAAAAGTTGAGTATCGATCAAGGTAATAAGGTTTGGTTATGTAATGTTTGAGTTAAGTTGTAACGACCCGAACCGAAAATAATAATAGTTTAATGTAAAAAGACTGTTTTACCCTTGGGGGGAAACTTTGACTTTTTCTCGGGAAATAATTTGGACTTTGACCCATGACTAAGACGTAGATCGGGACGTCACGAATCCGTAGACAGGCGGCACGCCGAAATCGGAGTTCGTATGAAGAAGTTATGGTCAAGGAAGCGTTTTAGCGGGATTTACGAACCGAGAACAACGGAATAAAATATTAATTAATTACGGGAATCCGTGCCAAATTAATATTTAAATCGAACCGATGGATTGGTGACAAGTGTCACCCATCCAAAGGCTTACTATTCCAATAAAGCTATTAACACTATTTAATCAATTTTTATATATTATTTCTTTTCCCTCCAATTCACCCTAGCCGTTGGATCATCTACTCAACTGCATCTTGGCCCTTCATTTTCCCTGTTTTTCTGCTTCATGCACGTTCTGTTTTCTGCTCTTTCTTACAAACACACAAACACACACATTCATCCCCCTTCACAAACCGTGCTTTTCTTCCCCTTTTCTCTCGACCAAGACGATCGAACCAGCCCCTCTCACACCACCAGCCGATCACCAGCTGCATCACCATCATCTACCCATCATCCCCGAGCATCACCGGCAGCCACCACCCCTCTTCCCAGCCCTGAAAATCCCGTCCAAAACTCGACCCGAAAACCTCAAGGAAACCGATCCCGGAAGCAAACCTCCATAACCACCTCACCTCGACGCGGGAGGAGCTCCAGTCTACACCGTGGGGATTCTAGGAGCCTAACTGGACGACGGCGATGGCCACGGCGGCGTGACGGCGGCGGTAAGACCCAAAACCCGATATGCCCGTTTTCCTTCCCTGTTCGACCCGATCGTGTTTAATGCTTAGAAATGGATTGTTAGGTGTTAGACAGGTCCTAGGGTGAGTGACGAGTCGTTTGGGACCGGGTTGGACGACGGAGACGCCGTGGATCACCGGAGAAGACAACCGGACCGTGACCGTGAGTTTCAGAGATATTCTGGTGAGTTTTCTTCCACTTTCTTCGTGTTTTGAGGTTGTAGAACCGTAGGACAGACCTAGACGATCCCATAGGGATCAACCCCGTCGAAAATGGTGGCCGGAATTGTGTGATGGAATCGGGTCAAACCGTGGGTCGACGGCGACCCGGTTCCAATCAAACGGGTCGACCCGGTACTGTAGCATGATGACGTCATCATGCTGACGTCACTTCTGACGTCATGATGACGTCATCCTGTCAGATGTTGTCAGACCAGGGACCAATCAGAACGTGCCACGTGTCACCTGACAAGTGTCAGTGATGACGTCATGCTGACGTCAGCATGACGTCACTGCTGACGTCAGCGGTACTGTAGCAGCGTTGACCCACGCGTTGACCAGGCGCGTGGGGGGCGCGTAGTGAACAGTAATTTTGGTGGGGCCGGTACCATTTTCAAGGTTTCGACGATACGGATCCAATGGTGGTGGTTTCGTGTCGATCGGAGATCGTTAAGTTGGTCAAAAGGGGGTTTGAAGCACCGGGACTAGTGCCCGGGACGCGTTTTTGAGGCGGATCTGTTCTAGGGTCTTGGTATTGTTATTGTAGGGTCCTTAAGTAACCCTCAGGAATACTAATACAGGTTTATAGAGATCGTTGAGCAGCAAGGACCGAGTGTGAGTGGGCTGTTTGATTTATAAAAGGCTTGCATGCATAAACTGTTTTACTATTTCCACTGATGAGTCTTATAAACTGCTTATATATGTTATTACAATGTTTTGGGCATGAGACCCGTCTGGATTATATGTGGATTTTGTTTGGGATGTCCGGGGGACATAGGGTAAACTATACTGTTATTGTACTGTACTTTCCTACCTGTGTATATTGTCTCCTCCAGGGAGGGTCGTTGGCCTGGGTGGACCCTGGAGTAGTCACGGGGCTCTGACTGAGTGGAGTTGACCCCCGTTGGGCTGCTTACTCTCAGGAAGGCATGTTCATATACCTCGGGCAGTGACCGGGATACCGGGAGCTGATGTACCTAGAGAGTCTCGGGTGTGAGACCCTGAGTGGCAACGCGTAGCCTTAGAACCGTGACATCATTTGGGTTGGGTTTTTACAGTGCACTGATATGTTAGTTTCACCTTACGATTATTATTGTGGTTCATTGGTTTATATATTATGTTTTCACTGCATGCAAGATTTGGAAAACGGAGGGGTAAAACCTTGTGATTATTTTATGATTAAATTGATTTCTAAACTGTTATTTTTGGCCCACTCACCCTTGTTTTACTGACCCCTCCAGACCCTGACACGGCCATAGAGGAGGAGGATCCGGAGGAGGAGGCGGAGGTTTAGTTTTCCTAGCTGTGCACCTGTACACCCACTTGTGGGTAGGTTGAGCACCGAATAAATGTACTCTGACTAGTGTGCTCACATGTTGTATTTTACTTTCCCTTGTCTGACAGTATCACTTTAAACACTGTGTTTGTATATTATCTATCTATGTGAGTCTTCGGTTTTTGTTTAAGGGTACTTTTGGTATGTTTAGAGTCATTGTCAGACGGGAGCGGGTCACGTCCCCGGGTGGTCCCAGGTGGGATTGGGACGGGTCCTGTCAGCTTGGTATCAGAGCATTAGGATTAGTGGTCAGAGTACTAGGTTAGCGGTTTGTACTTTGTACATGGTCGCTTTCGATGTCTTTTAACCTGTTTGCCTCTTCACAGTTGGATATGCCTCCCCGACGTGAACCCCGTGCACGTGTTGACGAGGGCAATGGAGGAAATGGAGACACTGCGAGCATTGAGCGGGCTCAGCGCCTGGGTGCTACGCACTTCAGTGGGGGAACCGACCCTGAGGAAGCACACCAGTGGATTGACCGCTGGGAGAGGATTTTCGAGGTCATGCACTGTCCTCCGGAGGAGCGTGTCATACTGGCGACTTTCCTATTGGATGGGAGCGCTTACCGATGGTGGCACAACCTTGTTTTGGCCGGCTGGACTGTTCACACCATCCCATGGGAGACCTTCCGAGAGCGGTTTCTCAACCAGTTCTATCCGCGGTCGTTCCGCAACGCCCGTGAGGCGGAGTTTCTGCAACTCCGGCAGGGGGATCAGACTGTAGCAGAGTACGAGGAGACCTTCCTGATGTTGTCTCGCTTTGCTGAGAACTTCGTGATCACCGAGGCAGACCGATGTCGCAGATTTGAGTGGGGCTTGCGACCGGAGATTCAGGCGATGGTGACTGCAACACCCTTTGCTTCCATGAGGGATCTGACTGATGCGGCGACCAGGGTTGAGAACAGTATCCTGGCTCGTCAGCGAGCTGAGGGGGAGACTCGGCGACGTGATCGCCCACACTTGGGATTTTCGGGTCGTCGTGGCTCGAAGGGAGGACATTCTGGTGGATCTTCGTCTTCTGGCAGCCGAGGACGTTCTGGTCAGTTCAGGAGTCCTCAGAGGTCTGGACAGCGTTCTGGAGCTTGGCAGCGGTCTTACTCACCGATGAGCATCTCACCGGGAGGATACTCGGGTCGACCTAGGGAGGTCACATGCTTCGCTTGTGGGGAGCCGGGGCATTATGCTTCTGAGTGTCCACTGATTCGCGGCAGTACTGCGCCAGCACAGAGCACAGCATCCCAGACTGACAGCAGCCGGACACGCGGTGTTGTGCGTGGCCGTGATCGAGGGGCT
Organism: Prinsepia uniflora; assembly: GCA_032719365.1. NCBI lineage: Eukaryota > Viridiplantae > Streptophyta > Magnoliopsida > Rosales > Rosaceae > Prinsepia > Prinsepia uniflora. The sequence continues at coordinate 71,836,172 of CM064862.1, forward strand.
AGAGGACGGGGACGACCTGCAGAGTCTATGGCTCGTGTTTATGCTGTTACCCAGCAGCAGGCCAGATCCATGCCGGGAGTGTTGACAGGTACTGTACATATTTATGGCATGGTTGTTCGTGCATTGATGGATTCGGGGGCAACTCATTCTTTTATTTCACCGCGTTGTGCGAGTTTGTTGGGCCGTGAGGTGACCGCACTTGAGCACGAGATGGGAGTGGGGACACCGATGGGTGTGACCTACCGGGTGAACCAGGAGATACGAGCTTGTCCTGTGGAGATTGAGGGAGTCGAATTTCCGGCAGATTTAATCCTGATGAATGTTCACGATTTCGATGTGATACTTGGAGTCGATTGGTTGTCGGAGTACAATTCACTCATCGACTGTAGTAACATGCGGTTGACTTTGAGAGGTCCAGGGTTACCGGAAGTAATATTTCAGGGAGAGTGTGGAGATGCATCACCCAAGGTAATATCTGCACTCACAGCTACTAAACTCTTACAGAAGGGGTGTCAGGGTTATCTTGCATATGTGGTAGAGTCTACGGATGCATCTTTGCGTATTGAGGATATTCCGATTGTGCGGGAATTTCCTGATGTCTTTCCAGGGGATTTACCTGGATTACCACCACCTAGGGAGATCGACTTTACGATCGAGTTACTCCCCGGGACTCGACCGATTTCACAAGCACCGTACCGTATGGCACCGGCGGAGCTACGGGAATTGAAAATCCAATTACAGGAATTGGTGGATCTAGGGTTTATCCGACCCAGTACATCACCATGGGGAGCGCCGGTCTTATTTGTGAAGAAGAAGGAGGGTAGTCTACGGTTGTGTGTGGATTATCGGCAGTTGAACAAGGCTACGGTAAGGAACCAGTATCCCTTACCCAGGATCGATGATTTGTTCGATCAGTTACGAGGAGCGCGATATTTCTCCAAGATAGATCTGAGGTCAGGATACCATCAACTGAGAATAGCCGAGGGGGATGTTCAGAAAACAGCTTTTCGAACGAGGTATGGGCATTATGAGTTCTTGGTGATGCCCTTTGGATTGACGAATGCACCAGCGGCATTCATGGACTTGATGAATCGAGTCTTTCGAGCATACTTGGATAAATTTGTGATCGTGTTTATCGACGACATCTTGGTGTATTCCAAGAGTGTCAGGGCTCATGAGGAGCACTTACGAAGGGTATTGGGTAAACTACGACAGGAGCAGCTGTATGCTAAGTTAAGCAAGTGTCAGTTTTGGCTAAATAGTATTGGATTCTTAGGTCACATTATATCACCCGAGGGGATAAGTGTGGATCCTCAGAAAACGGAGGCTGTGACAAATTGGCCAAGACCGACCACGGTGACGGAAGTGCGAAGTTTTGTTGGGTTAGCAGGCTATTATCGGAGATTCGTAGAGGGTTTCTCCCAGATTGCCGCACCAATGACTCGGTTAACCCGAAAAGGGGTGAAATTCGTATGGGACGATTTGTGTGAACAGAGTTTTCAGGAATTAAAGTTCCGATTAACCACTGCACCTGTCCTTGCATTACCGGACAGCAGTGGAGAGTTCGTGGTCTATAGTGATGCATCGCTGCAGGGTTTGGGTTGTGTATTGATGCAGAATGGAAAAGTGATTGCTTACGCATCCCGGCAGCTGAAGACGCACGAGTTGAACTACCCTACTCATGATTTGGAATTGGCGGCGGTGGTTCATGCTCTAAAGATCTGGAGACATCATTTGTTCGGTGTGACATGCCGAATATTTACTGATCACCAGAGTCTTAAACATTTGTTCACTCAGAAGGAACTCAACATGAGACAGCGGAGATGGTTGGAGTTGTTGAAGGATTATGATTGTACCATCGAGTACCATCCTGGCAAGGCAAATGTTGTAGCTGATGCACTTAGTAGGAAGTCGGCGGGATCAGTTGCGCATTTGCGATTAGTGTACCTTCCTTTGCTAGTGGAACTCCGGAAGAGCGGAGTTATGTTAGGGATGGACGATCAGGGAGCCTTGTTGGCTAGCTTTCATGTGCGACCCGTGTTGGTCGACAGGATCATCGAAGCTCAACTACAGGACCAGATACTTTGTGATTACAGGAACGAGGTTGAATCCGGACAGAGACAAGATTTCTCCGTCAGGGGCGATGGAGCATTAGTGAAGCTTGGGAGATTGTGTGTACCTGCGGTACCAGAGTTGAGGAGAGAGATTTTAGACGAGGCCCACAGTTCGGCCTATGCTATGCATCCAGGAGGGACAAAGATGTACCGTACCCTCCGGGACTATTATTGGTGGCCAGGGATGAAGAGGGAGATAGCTGAGTTCGTCAGCAAATGTTTGATCTGTCAGCAGGTCAAAGCAGAACGGCAGCGTCCGTATGGGGCTATGCAGCCACTTCCAATTCCACAATGGAAGTGGGATCATATTACAATGGACTTTGTCTTCAAGTTACCGAAGACAAGGAGTGGCGTTGATGGAGTCTGGGTAATAGTGGACCGGTTGACTAAATCAGCACATTTTCTGCCTGTACGTGAGACGTACAAGCTCAACCGTTTGGCCCAGTTATTCATTAATGAGATCATCCGACTACACGGTACCCCAGAGTCGATCGTGTCGGATCGGGATCCGCGTTTCACATCCAGATTTTGGAAAAGTCTGCAAACTGCCTTAGGCACGAAATTGCATTTCAGTACGGCATTCCATCCTCAGACCGACGGGCAATCTGAAAGGACGATACAGACTCTCGAAGACATGATGAGAGCTTGTGTATTGCAATTCCAGGATTCGTGGGCTGACCGATTGCCATTGATGGAGTTTGCCTACAATAACAGCTACCATGCGAGTATAGGGATGGCACCATATGAGGCACTGTACGGTCGACAGTGCAGAACACCGGTATGCTGGATGGAGATCGGAGAAAGAACTGCAGTGGGGCCGGATCTGATGGATATGACCCAAGAGACAGTTCGGGTTATTCGGGAGAGATTGAAGGCGGCCCAGGATCGTCAGAAAAGCTATGCAGATCGACGGATCCGAGATTTAGAGTTCGAGGTTGGTGACTTTGTCTTTTTAAAGTTATCACCGTGGAAAGGGATTCTTCGATTTGGACGACGTGGGAGATTGAGTCCTCGTTATATCGGACCATATGAGATTGTCGAGAGGATTGGTCCGGTGGCTTACCGTTTAGCACTACCTTCGGAGCTTTCCCGAGTACATGACGTGTTTCATGTATCGATGCTACGGAAGTATCTTCGGGATGACTCTCATGCACTGCCAGAGCAACCACTGGAACTGATGACCGATTTGAGTTTCGAGGAACGGCCAGTGCAGATTCTGGATAGGAAGGAAAAGGTCTTAAGGAACAAGACGATTTCTTTGGTTAAAGTACTATGGCGGAACCACGAGGTGGAGGAAGCGACATGGGAACCCGAGGAATTGATGAGAGGGCAGTACCCATACTTGTTTGAGTAAATTTCGAGGACGAAATTTCTATAAGGAGGGTAGGTTGTAACGACCCGAACCGAAAATAATAATAGTTTAATGTAAAAAGACTGTTTTACCCTTGGGGGGAAACTTTGACTTTTTCTCGGGAAATAATTTGGACTTTGACCCATGACTAAGACGTAGATCGGGACGTCACGAATCCGTAGACAGGCGGCACGCCGAAATCGGAGTTCGTATGAAGAAGTTATGGTCAAGGAAGCGTTTTAGCGGGATTTACAAACCGAGAACAACGGAATAAAATATTAATTAATTACGGGAATCCGTGCCAAATTAATATTTAAATCGAACCGATGGATTGGTGACAAGTGTCACCCATCCAAAGGCTTACTATTCCAATAAAGCTATTAACACTATTTAATCAATTTTTATATATTATTTCTTTTCCCTCCAATTCACCCTAGCCGTTGGATCATCTACTCAACTGCATCTTGGCCCTTCATTTTCCCTGTTTTTCTGCTTCATGCACGTTCTGTTTTCTGCTCTTTCTTACAAACACACAAACACACACATTCATCCCCCTTCACAAACCGTGCTTTTCTTCCCCTTTTCTCTCGACCAAGACGATCGAACCAGCCCCTCTCACACCACCAGCCGATCACCAGCTGCATCACCATCATCTACCCATCATCCCCGAGCATCACCGGCAGCCACCACCCCTCTTCCCAGCCCTGAAAATCCCGTCCAAAACTCGACCCGAAAACCTCAAGGAAACCGATCCCGGAAGCAAACCTCCATAACCACCTCACCTCGACGCGGGAGGAGCTCCAGTCTACACCGTGGGGATTCTAGGAGCCTAACTGGACGACGGCGATGGCCACGGCGGCGTGACGGCGGCGGTAAGACCCAAAACCCGATATGCCCGTTTTCCTTCCCTGTTCGACCCGATCGTGTTTAATGCTTAGAAATGGATTGTTAGGTGTTAGACAGGTCCTAGGGTGAGTGACGAGTCGTTTGGGACCGGGTTGGACGACGGAGACGCCGTGGATCACCGGAGAAGACAACCGGACCGTGACCGTGAGTTTCAGAGATATTCTGGTGAGTTTTCTTCCACTTTCTTCGTGTTTTGAGGTTGTAGAACCGTAGGACAGACCTAGACGATCCCATAGGGATCAACCCCGTCGAAAATGGTGGCCGGAATTGTGTGATGGAATCGGGTCAAACCGTGGGTCGACGGCGACCCGGTTCCAATCAAACGGGTCGACCCGGTACTGTAGCATGATGACGTCATCATGCTGACGTCACTTCTGACGTCATGATGACGTCATCCTGTCAGATGTTGTCAGACCAGGGACCAATCAGAACGTGCCACGTGTCACCTGACAAGTGTCAGTGATGACGTCATGCTGACGTCAGCATGACGTCACTGCTGACGTCAGCGGTACTGTAGCAGCGTTGACCCACGCGTTGACCAGGCGCGTGGGGGCGCGTGTGAACAGTAATTTTGGTGGGGCCGGTACCATTTTCAAGGTTTCGACGATACGGATCCAATGGTGGTGGTTTCGTGTCGATCGGAGATCGTTAAGTTGGTCAAAAGGGGGTTTGAAGCACCGGGACTAGTGCCCGGGACGCGTTTTTGAGGCGGATCTGTTCTAGGGTCTTGGTATTGTTATTGTAGGGTCCTTAAGTAACCCTCAGGAATACTAATACAGGTTTATAGAGATCGTTGAGCAGCAAGGACCGAGTGTGAGTGGGCTGTTTGATTTATAAAAGGCTTGCATGCATAAACTGTTTTACTATTTCCACTGATGAGTCTTATAAACTGCTTATATATGTTATTACAATGTTTTGGGCATGAGACCCGTCTGGATTATATGTGGATTTTGTTTGGGATGTCCGGGGGACATAGGGTAAACTATACTGTTATTGTACTGTACTTTCCTACCTGTGTATATTGTCTCCTCCAGGGAGGGTCGTTGGCCTGGGTGGACCCTGGAGTAGTCACGGGGCTCTGACTGAGTGGAGTTGACCCCCGTTGGGCTGCTTACTCTCAGGAAGGCATGTTCATATACCTCGGGCAGTGACCGGGATACCGGGAGCTGATGTACCTAGAGAGTCTCGGGTGTGAGACCCTGAGTGGCAACGCGTAGCCTTAGAACCGTGACATCATTTGGGTTGGGTTTTTACAGTGCACTGATATGTTAGTTTCACCTTACGATTATTATTGTGGTTCATTGGTTTATATATTATGTTTTCACTGCATGCAAGATTTGGAAAACGGAGGGGTAAAACCTTGTGATTATTTTATGATTAAATTGATTTCTAAACTGTTATTTTTGGCCCACTCACCCTTGTTTTACTGACCCCTCCAGACCCTGACACGGCCATAGAGGAGGAGGATCCGGAGGAGGAGGCGGAGGTTTAGTTTTCCTAGCTGTGCACCTGTACACCCACTTGTGGGTAGGTTGAGCACCGAATAAATGTACTCTGACTAGTGTGCTCACATGTTGTATTTTACTTTCCCTTGTCTGACAGTATCACTTTAAACACTGTGTTTGTATATTATCTATCTATGTGAGTCTTCGGTTTTTGTTTAAGGGTACTTTTGGTATGTTTAGAGTCATTGTCAGACGGGAGCGGGTCACGTCCCCGGGTGGTCCCAGGTGGGATTGGGACGGGTCCTGTCATAAGTCCCTTACATTGGTAAATCCGACACAAAGAATGAATTCGAGGCCCAACAAGATGAAATTAGGCCTATGTTCGAAGGGATGGATTACTGACATCATTGCACTAAGGTTGGGAAGCTATGATACGTTTTGGGAGTCTATTGAGTCTTGGAACGAATTAAGCACCACTTGTCCTATATTTCCTTGCCTCTAATCTTAGCCCCATTACAACCTTCGTAAAGACCTTATGATCCTTAAGATGGTAAATTTTGATTAGTTGAGTTAATCACTTGAGTAAGCTTATGGTTTTGGTTCATTTGCGCAAGTATGTGTTGTTTTTATCTTGAGGTGTTTGTTTGAGATTTTACAAAAGTACTTCAATTCTATTATGTGAGCATTTTTCTCACATATTTTGAGTGCAAACACAAACCCTTACAAAATTGAGTGAATTTATGAGTGCATATCCTTGTGAGTTGATTCATACTTGTCTTATTCATGCAGAGATCCATTTCACCATATTTACTCATTATCTTACTTGTTGAAACATTTTGTTACCATGTATTAACTCTCGAATTTCATATGCTTAAATGTTTTAAGTGAAAATCTTTTATGTCATGATTATAATTATGAAATATTGAGACAAATGGTTAAGGGTTACTTGTTTTGAATTCGTAGTTTAATTTTAGTATATGCTAGGGACTAGCAAAGTTTAAGTGTGGGGGTATTTGATAGGTCCTCAAATAAGCGTTATTTTATATTATTTTATACCCTTTATACTTGACTTTTAATATTAAAATAATAAATAATTAGACAAATTAATTTATTTTGTGATATTTTTGTAAAAATAAATAAAGCTTGGAATTTGGAGCATTTTGGTGTAAAAATCGTCCCGATCGGAATTATAACGAAGAAATTATGGACGAAATATGAGAAACCACTGAAAATCGCAAGGAAATTCGGTGGGAAGCTGCTGAAATCCAGCAGCCCAAGCCAAAAATCCAGCAGCCCCCCAATAGTTCCCAAAATCAGCATATTTGCCCCAAAATCAGCAACTTTTCCCCAAAATCAGTCACTTTTCCCCAAAATCAGCATATTTGCCCCAAAATCAGCATCTTTTCCCACCCAATCTCATCATTTCCATCACTTCTTCATGTACTATTTTATTGCTATTTTTATATTTTAATTTTGTACTTTTAATTAAACAATTGTGGCATTCCCTCTATTAATAGGGAGGTCATTTCATGTATTTGGGGAGTCCCCCATTAGTTTCATTCTTCCATTTCTTTCATTTTTCTTAGTTCTTAGTTTAGTTCTTTTGTTTCTCTCTTTTGAGAGACTTTTTTTGGGACCATTTTTACTTCTTGTAGGTTTTCTTATTAATTAGTTTCCTTTTAATTCTTATTCGTAATTTATGTTATTTTTATGTTATTTTCATTTCTTCTTTACTATTGTTCTTGGTATTTTCTTTCTAACATTTGTAAGTAAGAATGCAATCTCCATGTGTTTTACTTTTTGAATTTCTTTTACTTCATATGTTTTAGTGCTTAAACTTCAATTTGATGTTAAGTGTTTTATCCGCTGTCGGTGCACTTAAAGTAGAATTGAAGAGATTAAATGTTGATCGCTGTCGGCGCATTTAATTATAAACTTAAGGTAAATCATGTTGTAAATGTTTGAAGCATATTGATGTTTGACGCACATTAATGGTTGATGCATTTATAATATTGAAAGATATATGTAAGTATTTGAGATGATGAAGGTAGGATTTCGTGATTGGTTTATTATGAGCAAAATGTTAGAAAGAAATCTATTTTTAGGAGTAGTTTAAATAATGTGATTGTTAATTTGAAATTACTTACGTAAAAGTGTGGGTTTTGTCTATGAAACTACTCTATGGTTTGTAAGTTCCAATTAGCATGAGCATTTGCATTTTAATTCTTAATTAGTGTTTTCTTTAATTTAGTTATAAATCTTTTCAAAACCCTCCTTCTTTATTCTTTTATTCTTTTATTCTTTTATTCTTTTAATTCTTTTATTCTTTTATTCCTTTAATTCTTTATTCTCTAATTCTTTAATTCATTATTCTTTTATTCATTACTCTTTCTCACTAACACATTATTAATGTTCCCTAATTTTCCCGGTTAAGAACGATCCCTATTTACCAATACTACATCTACACAAAAAGGGTTTAAATTGCATAACACTCGAATTACGTGTTTAATTTAATGCGTAGTTTGGGCGTAGTCACATAACACAGATAAAAAAAAATTCGAACTCCAACATTTGAAATCGTAAGCAGTGATACAAACCTGAAATATCATCATATTAAATCATTTCATCGGCATGCACGAGGGCACGTATGTGTGACATGTACGCCAATATGCACGAGGGCATGTATGTATATCATGTATGAGTGGCATGTATGTCGGTATGCGCGAGGGCATGTATGAGTGGCATGTATGTCAGTATGCACGAGGGAATGTATGTGTGACATGTATGTCAGTATGCACGAGGGCATGTATGTAACGACCCGTCCCGAAATCCATGATTAGATTAGTGACTAATCATGATTAGTGAGGTTAATCCGTGATTAGTTAGGCGAAATCGGACTAACTATGTGAAATGACCGTTTTGCCCCTAGTCGTGGCAAAACGTTGACTTTTTATTCTGGCGGTCAAATGCACCTTGATCGATGACCGTGACGTAGTTCGTGACGTCACGAGTTCATAGACAGGTGGTACGTTCAATTCTGACGTTCGAGGAGGAAGTTATGACGTTCGGAAGTTTAGGGGCATTTTGGTAATTTTAGTTAAAAGGAGCAAAATGTTGACTTTTTGACCGAGAGGTCCGATGGCCGAGGGACAAGGACCGTTACGTAGATCGGGACGATACGAATCCATAGACAGGCGACACGTCGAATTCGGACGTTCGACGGCGAAGTTACGGTTCACGAAAGTTCAAGTGCACTATTGCACGAATTACGAAACGAGTTAACTTTTGGACTTTAGTGGGACCCATCTATTTAGTTCCTGCCCTATGGATGAGTGACAAGTGTTACCCATCCACTGGACATTCTTTCACATACATGCATCGATCATTTCCTTCTTTGTTTTCAAACCAACCCGATCTCACACCATTTCCTCTCCCCTGAGCAACCCAAACCATCATCCCTTCACTTAGCTAACTTGAGGATGAGATCGTGAGAGACTGAGGAATGAGAGGAGGCTGCTGGAAGCCTGAACCGCCGCCCACGGCGGCGAGAGGAGGAGAAACCCGAGAGGGTTCTCGGTAAGGCTCAAACCTCCATTTAAATTCAATATTACATTATGGGTCATTTTGGTTGCTTCCAATGAAGTAAATGGGTTATTAGGATTGTGTTAGGAAGGTTTTAGGAAGCCTAGGATGGCTGTAAAGCCATGGGTGCAGTTTTGGAAAACTTGAACCGTTTGGTTCAAAATCAAACCATAGGATCTAGACGTTTTCGATTGCGTTTAAGGATTGGAATGGATAGAAAATATGAAAATCGGAAGAAAGGAATCAAAAAGGAAGAAGTAAGATGCAAAATGGGGTGTCTAGGGCTGTGAACCGGCCACGCCGGTCCAGTTGGACCAGCCAAACCAGGTGAACCGGCCGTCTGAACCGGCTGTGTGTAGAAGATGATGAATAGTGTTCTGTACACTCTTGGGGCGCGTGAGAGCGCTGGTCCATAATTTGGGGAAGTGTTCAACATATGAAATCTTCTATTCGATGTAACGAAGATTTTGGGACTGGTCTCGTGTCAATCGGACATTGTTTCGATAGGTTTCGGGTTATCCGAAGGTTTAGGGTCGGTTTAAAAATAGTTAAAAGTTCGGGAAAATTACGGGGCTTTGGTATGAGGTTAATTAAGTAGTTAGTAACCTTCTATTAAATTTTGGATAGGTTTGGGAGTCTCGGTGATAGCGATTGGCTAGGGAGAGCCTATGACACGCAAATCGATGCGGCAACTCGGACGGTCTGTGAGTGGACCTTGATTTCTAAACTGTGATGCATGCATAAATGTTTTATATGGTTTATGAATGTGATTTGATGATGTTGATTTGGATATTTGTGAATTATATGGTTTCACGTATTTCGAGACGATTTACGTGCTTGCACGTAAATCGAGGTTTTCCAGTTTTACTCTGATTTTCCATTCTTATGGTTTTGTAAATGGTTTAATGAAATGATTTTGGATTTAAAAAGGTAAACTCGGGTATGAGACCCATTTGAATTACGAACTCTCGGACTTGAGGTCCAGTTGATTTAACGAGGCATCGGGCCGGAGGCCCAGTTGGTTTACGATCCGGACCGGAGGTCCAGTTTCTATGTGGATTCGGGCCTAGCGCCCAGCTATGTGTTAAAAATGGATTTACGGGTCATGACAGTTTATGGGAACCGGCATGAACCCATAAAAGGATTTTATGGTTCATGACGTCTTATGGGGGCTGGGCATGAATCCTCGAAAAGTTTAAAGAATGATTTCAAAAGGTTTTTCATATTCCATCATTTATATGTGATTGTCTCCTCCGGGGAGGGTCGTTGGCCTGGGTGGACCCCGGAGTAGTCACGGAGAACTGACTGAGTGGAGTCGCCCCCCAGTTGGGTTCCTTACTCTCAGGATGGACATGGTTCGTTACCTCCAGGGAGGGTCATTGATCTATGGACATTAACCTGGGTGGACCCTGGAGAGACTTGGGTTTGAGATCCCGGTTGGCATGCGCGTAGCTTTATTTTACCATGACATGTTCTAGATATGAAATATAATGGATAAACATGATTTCAATTGGTTTGGGAAATTGTGTTTATGATGATAAATGATTTTGGGCTGAGATCCCACATATGTTTGTTATGGTTTTCTGAAAATGGTTTTGGGCAGGAGCCCGTGTGACTTGGATTTACGGAACTTGGGGCTGTGACCCTAAATATGGTTGTTTAAACATCTATGTTTGGATCAATGGTTTTACTATACATGCATGCTTTTTAGTGAAGGGTATAAAGGTCTTTCTTTGATGAAATGTTTTTATAAACTCTTTGTTTTGTCCACTCACAGTTTTTCTGTTTTTAATACCCTTCAAGTTGACATCGGATGTGGACTGTAGTAGAGACCGAGATATCACATGCCTCCTCCGGATCCTGGCGTACTCTGATAGCCCGAGAGGGCAAAGGTCGGAAATATCCCTTGTCTGACACTTCGTGTCAGACGGGAGCATGGTCATCCCGCATTAATCCCGGGGGGATTGGGATGGGTCCTGTCAACGTGGTATCAGAGCATGGTTGCTCGTGTTTCTCTGAATTCCAGAGCGTGTTTTGCGTACTACTCCTTACGCAGGTCGAGGATGTGATATCTCAAGTGGCTACAGTTCGTGATCAACCTGATAGTTAGGGTGTCGGTACGATAGTTAGTAGGATGGAATCATGGAATGTCTTGGTTCGGCACTTGATTCCGGGGTTGCCATAGTTCTGTCAGGGATGACAGTGTGGGACCCTATGGAAGGATGAACGTATTCGTACGTTAGCATTTTGATCGTGAGATGGTTAGTTGGGATCGTCTTTCACGATGTCGTAGGATCGATTCCGACGAATGATTCGGTGTCGAGTTCGGGGAACTCTGGTTGAACTTATGGCAATTGGCATCCGGATTCGGGGAATCCTGGTAAGATTTACGATATGCTTGGATTGACGTCTTTACGATGTCGAGACCGCGGGGTCGGTCAGATTGTGGATTATACTGCAGTTAGCAGTTAGGTTCAAGAAACCCTAGGTGTGATCGTGGAACCCTACCTTTGGGTGTATGGTTCGGAAAGGTGAGTTGGCGAGTGGTGTGACTTTGACGACTATTCGGATTTGGATTCGTTAGTCGGTTTAGTCATGTTAGTTGTGTTGGGACTGCACTCTGCAGTCGAGGTTATGGTAATCGGTTATACCTAGCTGGTTGTCGTACTACTTTAGTTGTGATGGATTGTTGGTACAACTAAGGTCATGGATGACCTGGTAGACGACATTGGTTGAGTCGAGTTATGACTGGTTAGAGATTGGTTGGACAGGTTACCAGGGTTGGTACTTGTCGATGGATTCCCAGATTTGGGATACGGAGTGGTTAATACGGGCGGTTGATTCCGTTGGATGCGAATCTCGGTAGCGATGTCTGGTAGGTAGGTCTGCACGAGTCTGTGGCAGGTGCTACTACCGAGAATGGTTGTAGTATGGTTGTTGGGAATCGAGGACGTTCGGGGAGCGTTTCATTTTCTCGTATGAGTTGTCAGGTTGACGGTACCCAGAGTTGTTGGGTACGATGGAGGTAGAGTTTCTCCAATTTGAGCAGAGGTACGGGGTCGTCACTCGGTATGAGCGGAGATCCAGGGTTGTCAGATTTGCACCCTGTTTACTGATACTGATACTGGTGTTAGTGTGCTGCTACTAGTGTGGATGCCTGTGTGCTGATACTAGTGCAGGTGATAATGCGTTGGTGCTGGTGCTGGTGATTGTGATGACGATGAGTTAAATTGGTTAGAGGACACGTGGTTGATGTCCGAGTATGTTGTTTCCAAGCTGGTTGGAACTTAGGAATCGCGAGAGGTTGCGATTAAGGTGACGAGTAGAATGCGGGCTTTCCGCATGAGTAATGGGTATTTCAAAGTCATTAGGGTGACTTCTCAAGTTGTACCATGGTTGATGATGGGTGTGTCACCTTTGTGCTGATCATGTATTGGTTGGTGGACCCGTGATTGTCTTGGGTCATCAGGTAGAGTGAGTATATTGAAGTTAGGTGACTGAGATTTCTCATTCTCTACTTGGTGGCAGACGATGTCAGGTTACATGGCATGGTGAGTGCAGCGAGTGTTGTTTGCATTCACGTAGGATGGACTTTGATGTCATCAGTTTTGGATCATCCTTGATTTTTCTAGGTGGAATGCCAAGGATCGATACGAGGTAATCAGGGGAGAACCCACAGTCTCGACGTGTCTAGTCGTTGACTGATCTATTTAGATGTGGGAAATGGTATAGGACTTTGGGCGTTGTGACGATCCTCGATCGTGACGTCTATGGTCGGATGACGTAGTGATGGATCTGGATCGTGATCTTGATGGTCCAGATAGATGGAGAGTTTATCACTCTTACTTGGATGTTTGAGTTGAAGATGATGGGACTGAACTTCTTTTCGAAGTGAATCCCATACGATATATTACGCCCGAGTAAATGTCCGACGAGGTCGGATTTTGTCAGCCTTAGAGATGTGTTGATATTGGGATTGGCTTCCCTATGAAGTCAATCGAACGTATTGAGGTAATCGTTTGAACAAGTATCCGATAGGTTCAGATATAGTGTGTCTCGGTAGACGTGAACAAAATTTCGGGTTTTGGAATCAGATTTCTGGATGACGATTCAGGATTTGATTTTGGAACTTGAAAATGGATTTCCGAATTTGGGTTTTGGAATCGGATTCTGGGTGACGATTCAAGATTTGATTCTGGAGCTTGACAGTGGATTTCCTTTTATGGATTTGGGTTTGGAATGGTTATTCCTAATGATAGCTACGGAATAATAATTTCGGATTCGAATTTGGACATGATTATGGATATGATTTATGGGTTTGGATCCGGGCTTTCTTACGAAATTGCGGATTCGGATTCGGATTTGGAAATGGATAATGGGTCGGAGTTTCGATTTGTCTAATACTAGATTGGACATATGAACTCCATTATAGAAACGTGATTGGGTACAACTTAGGTGGTTGTAGGCTGATTGATGGGTAGATGTACCTACCTTGTACGTAGTTCGAGGTACGACACTGGGCAGACTTGTGGTGCCTGGTGATGGTATATAGGTTATACCAGTGGTATGTTGGTGAGCATGTTGGTAGTCAGATTGATTCTGATACAATCTGATTAGTTGAGGTCGTGGGCTGGACATTGGATACTATGTGTTGGGTCATAGTAGTTCTGATGGGTCCGGTTACACACAGGTCGAGTGTTTTGTTGGTATACGTATACTCAGGTTGAGTGAGTTGGTGGTTAGTGTAACCACGAATGTATAGTGTTAGTATCGACTGACGATTGTCAAGTGGTGACAGTTTGTCGAAGATGTCATCGTGGATCGATTAGTGAGATTTGGTGACTCCCTGTGGGAGCAGACGTCAGGATAGATTGAGATTGAGAAAGGAACCGTCGAATTGTCGGTGTCGACGAAATGGTAAATTTGACAAGTGGTGTCAATTCGGGACGTATGACTACGGTTATTCGACGTGGTCGAGTGTAGGCAATGCGACGTGAGTATTAGTTGTAACGACCCGTCCCGGAAATTAGGGCTAAGATAGTGATTAAGGTGAGGTTAGTGAGTTAAATCGAGGGTTAGTTGGTCCCGATAAGGTCGTTAGCTTAGAATGACGATTTTGCCCCTAGTTCGGGCAAAAAGTTGACTTTTAGTTCGGGCAGTCAAATGGACTTTGACAGATGACCAGGACGTAGTTTAGGACGTCACGAATCCATAGACAGGTGGCACGCCCGATTCCGACATCCGAAGAGGAAGTTATGATGTTCGGAAGGTTGAGGGCATAACCGTAATTTGACAAAAATAGGGAGAAAAGTTGACTTTTCATACGAACAGGCTTTTGTACGTTGACCAAGGACAGTTAGGTAGATCTCGTCGTCATGAGTTCGACGACAGGCGACACGTATTCATCGGACTTACGATGTGTGAGTTACGGGTCTAGGAAGGTAGTGGCACAACATTAATTTTGACTTAAAAGGAAGGGCATTTTGGTCTTTGTGCTTTGGGCCTGGTGCAACAGAGAGGGACAAATGGAGGGATGAGATTGAGCCACTTGTGAGAGGGAAAGGGAGGATGGTGACACGTGTAGGGGTTCTGGTTGGTTCTAGGCTTGTGCACGGTCCCAATTATTTGGGGTAATCGTGCAGGGGTGTGCTGGGTGTGTGTTCGAAGAACAGAAAGAGAGACTGAGGAATTGGGAGATTTGGACGGTGACGGTGTGAGTTTGTATAAATTGGTGAGGGGGTGAGTGATCAGAGATTGAGAGGGAGGCAGTGAGAAGGTTAAAAGGTGTGGTGGTTGTGTGTAGGTGGGTTGTGAGCCACGGGAAACCAGGGAGGAAAACAGAGTGAACAGAGAGATCGTGGTGGTGGTTAAGCCGTGTGTTGGCATAATTCAAGCTGAGAGGAGACTCAGAAGGTTGCAGGGGACTCAGTGGACACCGTGGTGCGCGGCAGTTCGAACGGCGGAGGACGAATCACAGGTAAGCCTCCAATCCTCTATTTTTCCGTTTTGCTCAGTTTGAAAGTCGTGGACTTAGGGACTGAGTCAAAGGTTTCTGTGTGTTGGGTGAGACTTAGGAAGGTCGTAGGAAGAGTTTAAGACAGCCACCGTGACGGGGGAAGACCTGGGTGGCCGGAGAAGAAAACAGGGGTTGTACGGGATTTTGTTTAGAGTTTGAGTTGATGGGTTTTAGGCCGTGTCGAGGTGTCTGGAGTAGGGGAAAGGATAGCGTAGGTCTGGACGATGAAGATGGTGAAGATAAGGGTTGATTCAGTGACGGAACGGTGGAGAACTGTCCTCGCCGGTTCGAATTGCAGAGGCCGGTTCGACTGGGTCGACTCGAGGAAGACGATGGTACTGTAGCTGGCGCGTGAGGCCCACGCGCAGCCACTTTGGGCAACGAGTGGTGGCGCGTACGGTGGTTCTTGAGGAAGTTGTCAATATAGTTTTTGGTCTTGGAGTTGTAACGAGTCTAATGGAATTGGTTTCGGGTTGTTCGGACGTTGTTTGAAGTTAGTTCCGCGAGGTCGACGGTTTAGGGTTCTGGTTCGTTTCGTTTAAGATCCGGGGATTTTTGGGAAAAAATAGGTGGACCTTCGTAGACGTGTTAGCAACGTACTTTGGTGGTTGTTGACAGGATCGGGACTTCCCGAGGAAGCAGAGGAACGTACGGGACGTTCGAGATACGATTGAGGGCTCAGTACTGTGAGTGGACCCTTTCCTTAAACTCGAGCATGCATAACTGTTTTTCTATAATTGTTTTATGGTTTTATATATGATTTCATGATTGTTGAATATGCTATGTTGGTTTTACATAATTGCATGGTCTTCGATAAATAACGTAATTGGCACGTTTTACGAGGAAATGTCGATTTCTGAGTATAAGGCCATGGTTTTGGGGTTTTCAAATGAGAACTGGTTTTGAATGCTTATAAAGGGATTTTGGAACATGATTTTAATGATCATGGTTTTCGGTTTTAGAATCGGATTTCGGAAAGCGGGATTTGGTTTTGAAATTGAAAAGTGGAATTCCGGATTTGTGTTCGGAATGACGGTTCTGGATGCCGGAAGGGCATCGAACCGGTGATTTCGGATTCGGGTTTGGATATGGATTCCGAAATGGTTTTCAAATGGTTTTGATTGGATTTGCTAGTCTGGTTATTGGGTTTAAAGACCCGGATATTGATTGACGGGGGACGGGCCCGGATTGGGTTTAAAGACCCGGATTGAGTTTAGAGACTCGGGAGTTTAAAGACTCGGATATATTGATATTTCCCCCGTAGGCCTGTTGAGTTTAAAGACTCGAATATTATTGAGGCCTGGATTGAGCTTAAAGACTCGGGAGTTTAAAGACTCGGATAGATACAGCAGGTTTGATCGTTTGGTTATGGCTTGGTATTTATGTTTTCTTATACGGTTTTATGACACCGATGATATGATTTCTGTAACTGTTTTTATAGTGTTTCTGTTTTTATGATGAGGTTTATGTGTTTTATAACTGTTTTAGTAACTGGGTTTTGCATGTGGTTTCAAAACGGAGGGCTAAACCCAGTTTTCTTATAAAATGGTTTTGGAAACTTTTCGTTTATACTAGTCCACTCACACCTTCTGTTTGAAATTGCCCTCCAGGTCGTGGAGCTAAAGCGGGGTTTCTGCGTCGACGCAGCGTCGGAGGCATATAAGTCACGAGAGCGATCCCAGAGTGTTGTAAACTTTTCCGTGTGCATGTATCTAGTTACCAGTTTACTTTCAGTTGTATTCAGTACTACGCTCTGTAAACCTGACTTCGGGGTGTTGTAATTACTTTTCTCCTGCGTCTGACGGTGTAATTTAGTAGTTACTATGTTCTTGTGTCGGGGTGTCAGACGAGAGTAGGATTTACCACAGTTTTCGGGGTGAAACCGGGGTGGGTCCTGACATTAGTGGTGCGTTTGGTTGCAGACGAGTATTGTTCTAGCTAGTGGGTGTACTAATGTGCACGAGCGTGAGATTAAAATTCCTTTCCACGTGGTGGATGTGGAAGCAGGATAGTTGGAGTTTCGGGAACGAAACTAAATAAGGAGGGAAGAACGGTTAGATTTAGGTCGGTTGGAATTTCGAGGACCAAATTAATTAAGGAGGGAAGGTTGTAACGACCCGTCCCGAAATCCATGATTAGATTAGTGACTAATCACGATTAGCGAGGTTAATCCGTGATTAGTTAGGCGAAATCGGACGAACGATGCGAAATGACCGTTTTGCAACTAGTCGTGGCAAAACGTTGACTTTTCATTCTAGCGATCAAATGGACTTTGATCGATGACCGTGACGTAGTATGTGACGTCACGAGTTCATAGACAGGTGGCATGTTCAATTCCGACGTTCGAGGAGGAAGTTATGACGTTCGGAAGTTTATGGGCATTTTGGTAATTTTAGTTAAAAGGAGAAAAATGTTGATTTTTGACCGAGAGGTCTGATGGCTGAGGGCCGAGGACCGTTACGTAGACCGGGACGATACGAATCCATAGACAGGCGACACGTCGAATTCGGACGTTCGACGGCGAAGTTACGGTTCACGGAAGTTCAAGTGCACTATTGCACGAATTACTAAACGAGTTAACTTTTGGACTTTAGTGGGGCCCAGATATTTAGTTCCTGCCCTATGGATGAGTGACAAGTGTCACCCATCCACTGGACATTTCTTCACATACATGCATCGTTCATTTCCTTCTTTGTTTTCAAACCAACCCGATCTCACACCATTTCCTCTCCCCTGAGCAACCCAAACCATCATCCCTCCACTTAGCTAACTTGAGGATGAGACCGTGAGAGACTGAGGAATGAGAGGAGGCTGCTGGAAGCCTGAACCGCCGCCCACGGTGGCGAGAGGAGAAGAAACCCGAGAGGGTTCTCGGTAAGGCTCAAACCTCCATTTAAATTCAATATTACATTATGGGTCATTTTGGTTGCTTCCAATGACTTAAATGGGTTATTAGGATTGTGTTAGGAAGGTTTTAGGAAGCCTAGGATGGCTGTGAAGCTATGGGTGCAGTTTTGGAAAACTTGAACCGTTTGGTTCAAAATCAAACCATAGGATTTAGACGTTTTCAGTTGCGTTTAAGGATTGGAATGGATAGAAAACATGAAAATAGGAAGAAAAGAATCAAAAAGGAAGAAGTAGGATGCAAAATGGGGTGTCTAGGGCTATGAACTGGCCACGCCGGTCCAGTTGGACTGGCCAAACCAGGTGAACCGGCCGTCTGAACCGGCTGTGTGTAGAAGACGATAAATAGTGTTCTGTGCACTCTTGGGGCGCGTGAGAGCACGTGGACCATAATTTGGGGAAGTGTTCAAAATATGAAATCTTCTATTCGATGTAACGAAAATTTTGGGACTGGTCTCGTATCAATCGGACATCGTTTCGATAGGTTTCGGGCTGTCCTAAGTTTTAGGGTCGATTTAAAAATAGTTAAAAGTTCGGGAAAATTACGGGGCTTTGGTAGGAGGTTAATTAAGTAGTTAGTAACCCTCTATTAAAATTTGGACAAGTTTGGGAGTCTCAGTGATAGCGATTGGCTAGGGAGAGCCTATGACACGCAAATCGAGGTGGCAGCTCGGACGGTCTATGAGTGGACCTTGATTTCTAAACTGTGATGCATGCATAAATGTTTTATATGGTTTATGAATGAGATTTGATGATTTTGATTTGGATATTTGTGAATTATATGGTTTCACATATTTCGAGACGATTTACGTGCTTGCACGTAAATCGAGGTTTTTCAGTTTTACTCTGATTTTCCATTCTTATGGTTTTGTGGATTTTAAAAGGGTAAACTTGGGTATGAGACCCATTTGAATTACGAACTCTCGGACTTGAGGTCCAGTTGATTTAACGAGGCATCGGGCCGGAGGCATAGTTGGTTTACGATCTGGACTGGAGGTCCAATTTCTATGTGGATTCGGGCCTAGCGCCCAAATATGTGTTAAAAATGGATTTATGGGTCATGATGGTTTAAGGGAACCGCCATGAACCCATAAAAGGATTTTATGGTTGATGACGGCTTATGGGGGCCGGGCATGAATCCTCGAAAAGTTTAAAGAATGATTTCAAAACGTTTTTCATATTCCATCCTTTATATGTGATTGTCTCCTCCGGGGAGGGTCGTTGGCTTGGGTGGACCCCGGAGTAGTCACGGAGCACTGACTGAGTGGAGTCGCCCCCCAGTTGGGTTCCTTACTCTCAGGATGGGCATGGTTCGTTACCTCCAGGGAGGGTCATTGATCTACGGACATTGACCTAGGTGGACCCTGGAGAGACTTGGGTTTGAGACCCCGGTTGGCACGCGCGTAGCTTTTTTTTACCGTGACATGTTCTGGATATGAAATATAATGGATAAACATGATTTCAATTGGTTTGGGAAATTGTGTTTATGATGATAAATGGTTTTGGGCTGAGATCCCACATATGTTTATGATGTTTTGGTTTTCTGAAAATGTTTTTGGGTAGGAGCCCGTGTGACTTGGATTTAAGGAACTTGGGGCTGTGACCCTAAATATGGTTGTTTAAACATCTGTGTTTGGATCAATGGTTTTACTATGCATGCATGCTTTTTAGTGAAGGGTATAAAGGTCTTTCTTTGATGAAATGTTTTTATAAACTCTTTGTTTTGTCCACTCACAGTCTTTCTACTTTTAATACCCTTCAGGTTGACATCGGATGTGGACTGTAGCAGAGACCAAGATATCACATGCCTCCTCCGGATCCTGGCGTACTCTGATAGCCCGGGAGGGGAAAGGTCGGAAATATCCCTTGTCTGACACTTCGTGTCAGACGTGAGCAGGGTCATCCAGCGTTAATCCCGGGGGGATTGGGATGGGTCCTGTCAATGTGTGTGTGACATGTATGTCAGTATGCACTAGGGTATATATGTGCAACATGTATGTAGATATATGCGAGGGCATGTATGTGTGACATGTATGTATGTCAGTAATGATGGTCAGAAGAGGTTTCTGAGTAGAAGTGTTACCTAGTTGTATTCAGGTGTAGCAAGATGCATAACTCAGTGCGAGCAAAGAAATGTGGGCGGTAGACCAATGTACAAGTGGATGCTGAGAGGATCCACTAGTCGAGTGTTGAGGAAGCTGAAGAAGAAGTCGACATAGGGGGCATGCTGACCGAGCGGGTGCAATAGTTATGTCGATCAATCATGGAGTCGTTCGATAACTCCTGAGAATAAGAATGAATTGTTCTTATCCGTAAATTCGTAGGACGAAAAATAAATTTGTGTTGCACAAATAAAAAAGAAATAATTGTATAAATAGTGGTAGAGTACGCATGCTTAATATGTGTAGCGCATGAATTTAAAACATGTTAGAATTGGAGCCTTACGCGTTTTGGATGAAGGCATCACGACCCGAAAATGTGTTTTTATTTTTTGAGGTAAAATGATTACAGCTCAAATGTGTGTTTAGGGTTGAGCCCTAAATACATATATATTATATATATATGTTTTTTTTACAGCCCAAAATGTTTTGTTTAACAGCCCAGGCCTTGAGCCCCAACGACGCCTGGTGTTAGCCCAAATGTGTTTTAGCCCAAAGCGTTTTGAGAACAAAAAAGACTAGAGCCCAAATGAAGTGGTCGGGCCCAAGTGTTTTTTTTGTGTGTTGTTGTTTCTCTTGCCAAATTAGGTGGTGTGAGCCCTGTGAGCCCAAATAAGTTGTTTATATAAGTGACCCAGGTTGTATGTTTGTGTAGGTGAGAGGCCTAATAATGTAGACCCAAACGAAAACTTCTAATGGCAAAAGCGTAAATAAGAGGAAAAGGAAAAAAACTTATCTTCCTCATTCGATAATGGAGGTCTACTGGCGTAGAAGCGGCTGTTCTTGGTCGTTGCTGGTCAGGGTGGCCATATTGACCTCGGTTGATTGACCGGGTGTTGCCTATGAGGCTGTAGGTTCATGTGACCGTGTGAGGTGGTACATGATCGGTGATGGAGATGATGTCGAGCGGTGGCTTGATAGGTTGCCGATCGATGGAGATGATATCGAGTGGTGGCCTGGCCGGGGGACTTGCGGTGCTTGCGGGTTCTGTCAGTGCAAGAGGGTGACTATCGGTCGTCCTCTAGTTACAGGTGGACATGCTTCCATACATGTGTGCGACAATGGTTGCCGCGTGGTGGCGAAGGTGATCGACGAAGGTTGTCTGTGGGATGTCTGCAACCATGACGGGCCGGTGCGATTAAGTCGGGACCACTGAGGGAGTTGTAACTAATCGGTGCGTCGAACGAGTCGGCTAGTAATCCACCGATTTTCTCTCGTCAACGTTTCGGCGAGCGGCGGAGGTTGAGCGCTCCAATTTCCTCCTGTTTTCTTCCCTTTGCCTCTCTGCACATTGTCGTTGTGCCAAGCAAAACCTATACTAGGCAGACAGCAGATTGCATATCATAGGTGTCTGGAGCAACAACCCAACCCACCACAACGACAGGCTGGTCGCTCAACAATCGACAGCAGGGTGTCTAACGTAGGGGGACGTCGGACCAAGCAGTGGCCCACCATATATACCGGGCGAGCAGATGCACCGAGTTGAGCAGGTCAAAGAAAATGTACCGAGCCGAGTCACCGGACCGAGTCCTTCCCGTGATTGGGCGTGGTTGGGTTGCCGTCGGTGGTGAGCAACGAAGCCGGGTCGGTGGACTGAGGTTTGACGGTGGTGACCAGCCGATGAACTAATGATGGTGGTCAGTCAGTGGAGTGTTAAACTTGAGCGGTTGAAGATGGTGAGAGTCCCCCCAAAGAGACAAAGTAGGTGCCACAAAAGATAAAGGGAGTTGATATTTTGTAGGGTCAAGTGACAGGGTGTAACTGGCAAAGGACAATTTTGTATGGTGGGCAGAGTTTTGCAGGATTCTATCCACAACTACTTTATGGTGGATTTTAACCACAAATATTTTGTGGTGGGTAGGGTTTGCAGAAGCCACCAGGAGAGTGAGTTTTTGTTTTGCGTAAAAAGATGGGTTTTGACCGATTGAGTGGGGGAATTTTTCTGGGTTATTTTGACAGAAAGCCAATTTGGATTTTCTTAGTGCTTGGGTGGCTATGGTGTTTCAGCAGGTGAGAAAAATTGAAAAGAACCAACATAACCTTTTGTATCAATTCCCACAGACGGCGCCAAACTGTTGATGCAAAAATTATACCAACGAGACTGTAAAGACACGCACGCACACCAAGACACAAGAAAGTACGTGGTTCACCAAATCGGGCTACGTCCATGGTGTTGCCTCACTCTCATTAATAATATGATATTTTGTACATATACATGAGGCTATGAGCCTTTGAGATATACTAGAGATAAGGGAGAGAGAGATCCCCTGAATGAGGGAGGAGGCTCCCTATTTATAGGAGTGGTCTAGGGTTTAGATTAGGGGAATAGTGATGGGCTTTGATGCATGAGCCTTGTGTGATCTTTGAGGTTTTCTGGTGGGCTTGTTCCGTAGTCTAGTCTAGTATTTTGGCAGGCCCATTACTTGGTCAAATGTCACGTCAACAATGATAAAAAGCAAACAAAGGTTGATCAAAGTCCCTTCTTTTTGAGTTGGTGCTTGAGGGGAAATGTCATGTACCAACAACCAAGATTGATCAGCAAGAGGAGCTTATGACAGGACCCGTCCCAACTGGACCTCGATAACTGTGCCCGGTCCTGCTCCCGTCTGACAAGTCAACTGAAGTCCCGAAACTATCCTTCAGCACCTATCAGACAAGGGATTTTCTCCGCTTATGCCTCCGCCTCTCGGTTAGCCCCGAACGTCGTGTCACGGCCTGAAGTGTCATCAAAATAGAAAAGTGTGAGTGGACAAAAATATATTC
Source organism: Prinsepia uniflora (assembly GCA_032719365.1). Lineage (NCBI taxonomy): Eukaryota > Viridiplantae > Streptophyta > Magnoliopsida > Rosales > Rosaceae > Prinsepia > Prinsepia uniflora. The sequence continues at coordinate 71,859,412 of CM064862.1, forward strand.
GTTAAAAACACATTTTAAAAGAAATCCTCCAGTTTATCAAACCTGCACGCATAGGGAAAAACATATGAAACACAATCACTGGCTTTCAGCCAAACCATCTAACAAGTCAAATTCTCGGCTCTCAGGACAAACACATGAAAACATAGTCACCTGGCCACACAGACCAAAACTCGTACGCAATATCGGTACGCAATCATAATCAACATCAAACAGTACGATGCACAAGGTCACAATCAATTACTCAATCAATCAATCAATCAATCCGCACTATTCACAAGTGCACAAACCATCACACTGTCACGTTTGCACTATGCGTAGGCCATAACCCGTGCCTCAGTCGTCTGGGAAGTTACCCCGAGCTCCGACTGTCAGGACCCACCCCGGTTTCACCCCGAAACCCGAGGTAAATCCCGCTCCCGTCTGACTCCCCGACTCAACACCCAAGTAACCCTCACGCAACTCAGTCAGACGCAGGAGTAATTAAACAAAATATCCCAAACTTATCGTTTACAGAGCATAGCACTAAATTACAAGGAACTAAAAATAAAAACTGATAAAGTACACGCACACAGAAGCCTTTAAACTCTTCTAGGATCCCTCACGTCACTTCTATGCCTCGGACACTGCCTCGACGTTAAGACCCCGCGCTAGCTCCACAACCTGGAGGGCAATTTAAAACAGAAAATGTGAGTGGACCTGAAAGTACAAAAAGTTCAAAAACCATTTTACAAGAAAACCGAGTTTAACCCTCCGTTTTGAAACCACATGCATAACCAACAGTTCTGAACACAGTTATAAAATAATCATTATAAAACATCATAAGAAACAGAAACACTATAAAACGGATATAGAAATAATAGCATATGCATCAGAAAACCATAGCATAAAACATCATAAAAAAAAAACATAACATGCGTATCAAAACTCGTATCAAATCCTCATTTCCCGATCGAACCTGCTGGACCTATCCGAGTCTTTAAACTCCCGAGTCTTTAAACTCAATCCAGGCCTTAATCATATCCGAGTCTTTAAACTCCCGAGTCTTTAAACTCAAGGCCTACGGGGGAAAATCAATATATCCGAGTCTTTAAACTCCCGAGTCTTTAAACTCAATCCGGGTCTTTAAACCCAATCCGGCCGGTCCCCCGTCACATATATCCGGGTCTTTAAACCCAATAATCAGATCCAGCAAATCCAATCCCAAAACCATTTGAAAACCATTTACCAAATCCTCATCCAAACCCGAATCCGAAATCACTGGTCCGAAGCCCTTCCGGCGTTCAGAACCGTCATTCCGAACCCAAATCCGGAAATCCATCCATCTTCATACCAAAACCACATGTAATCACAATCACATTTCATAACCCATTTATCATTTTCAGAAAACCTTTATAGGTGGAAATCCTCAAATGTGTCATCAAAATCCGAAAACCAACATTTTCTCGAAAAACGTGCAAACAATGTAAAACCACCCAAAACATATTTAATAAACATAGAGTCATAGTCAAAATCATAAAACAATTATAGAAAACAGTTATGCATGTTCGAGTTTAGAGAAAGGGTCCACTCACAGTATTGAGCCCTACTCGCGTCCCGAATGTCCAGCCCGTTCCTCGGCTTCCTCGGGAAATCCCGATCCTGTCAAACACCGTCAAATTATGTCACTAATACGTTTACGACACAACTACCTAATTTCCTTAAAATTCCCCGAACCAAAGACTTAAAACCCGGGACCCTAAACATTCACCCTCGCTGAACTACACTCAAACGACTTCCGATTGACTCGAAACCAACTCCATTGAACTCACCACAACTTCTAGACCAAAAGTCCTGTTGACCGCTTCTCCATACGCCGCCGCACGCGCCCCCACGCGCCGCCCAAAGTGGCTGCGCGTGGCCCTCACGCGCCAGCTACAGTACCATCGTCAACCTCCCGTACTGTGCTGAACCGGCCGCCGTGGCTTGGACCGGCGAGAGGCATTCTCCACCGTCCGGCCATCATTTCAGTCCCTTCTTTCACCAGCAGCTTCGTCCAGACACTACGAATCCATTCCCCAACTCCGTTCACCTCGACACCGTCCCTAGCCCGTCGACTGAACTCAAAACCAGACAGCCCCAAACTCCCCTGCTTCACGATCCAGCCACCCAGCTCACCTCCTTTCACGGTGGTTACACCAAACTCATCCTAGGACTTCACTGAACCTAGACCACACCTCTATTACCTTCGACTCACCTCCAAACTCGTCGACTCACCATTTGAAGTTTACGGCTATACAGAGGAACAGAGACTCCACTTCAACCGAGCTCCGCCGTGAACACCCCCCGTCACGGCGACCATCCCAGTCGACACCTAGGACCTCCCTGAACATAACCCTGACCTTCAATCCCATCGACACTAAGCCTAGACTCGCGACTTTCGAACTGAAATTTCACGGGAAAACAGAGCAGGAAGCCTCACCTTTCGATTGCAGCTCCGCCGTGCGCACCGTCGCGTGCCACGGTGTTCGTTAGGTCCCCTGCAACCTCCTACAGCTCCCCCTACCTTGGATTGAGCCACCTCACGGCGTAGCCACCACCACAGTCTCACGGCCTCCCTGTTTCCCCAGACTTTTGCCGCACCTCCACCGTGCCGCCGTGCACGATTCCTCCACCAATTCACGACCACCAGCTCACACTGACCTCCCTGTCTCTCCCTCCCTCACCAGAACTCATCTCCAGCCACAATCACTCCTCAATTTCTCCTCACAAGCTCACTCTGTTTCTGTCTGTGTCGAAGAACAAACACACGGGCACACACAGGTGCACCCCAATTAACTAGGACCGCGCACGTACAGGATTCCACCAGAATCCTCTACACACCTGCCATGTGTCACCATCCCTCATCCAAACACTCCCACATGGCCCAATCTCAACCGTCCATTTCTTTCTTTCTGCACAAATCCCAATGTGCAGAAAGACCAATTTACCCTTCTTTTTAACTCATTTTACGGTTTCGCCACTAACGTTCTAGACCCGTATCTCACTCATCGTAAGTCCGATGCATACGTGCCGCCTGTCATCGAACTCAGGACGACGAGATCTATCTAACCATCCTAGGTCAACGTACCAAAACTCGTCCGTGCAAAAAGTCAACTATTCCCCCTACTTTTCCCAAATTACGGTTAAGCCCTCAACCTTCCAAACATCACAACTTCCTCCTCGGATGTCGGAATCGGGCGTGCCACCTGCCTAAGGATTCGTGACGTCCTAAACTACGTCCTGGTCACTGGTCAATCCCTAATTGACCATCCGAAATAAAAGTCAACATTTCTGCCCGACCCAGGGGCAAAATCGTCATTCTAGGTTCCCGGACCCCTCGGGACCACCTAACCCTTGATTACCCTCACTAATCACACCTTAATCACTCTACTAATCCCGGCTCTCGGAACGGGTTGTTACACCGACTGCCCCGGCACGCATCACCCCGAGCGTTAGCCGTCTGGGAACACCCCAAGCCTCGGCTATCTGGGAATATATCTCACCCCGAGTACCAGCCGTCTGGGAACACCCCGAGCTCCGGCTGCCTAGGAACAATCACAATCATAACCCTGAGCTCCGGTCGTCTGGGACCACCCCTAGCTTCGACCGTCTGGGCATCCATGATCACAATGAAAATAATCCCGGGATCATATCCCAAAACATCTCAATCAAATCCTTGACTTCAAACCAAGTCAGAATTGTTACCAACCGGGACTCAAGCCCAAATAGCATTTATACGTAAATCCGTAAAATCATATCGAAAACATTATAATAACCCAAAAATCATCCTTGACTCACTAATTAAGTCAAAATACTCTTTTGGAAACCTTTTTAACTCCGGGCCTAGCCCAAAATACCATTTGCACATTTCCTCGAAAAACGTGTCCGAAATACCGATTAAAATATTCATTAAATCACACATAATCATGCTACATTATCAGGACCTCATTGCAAGTCAATTTATGCAATCAATCATGGAAAAACATTTAACTATGCATGCATCATGGTTTATAAAACAAACGCCCACTCACACACCGTCCAAACCGCTCGCTTCTCGAGCTGCACGTGTTTCCGTAATTTTCGACACTTGCCAGGAACCTCGAATCCTCTAAGTGATCGAACTCAAGCTCCACCTTTTCCAGAGGTTGCAGGTTCTATTCTCCCTCAATTCACAATCAATTGACGTCGTAATTGATTTGGTTCGAGTCGTACAGCTCCCACGAAGCTGAATATCTAATCAATTTCCCTCGAAACAGTTTACAAAATCAAAATCGACATTGGTGTTCTTAAGTGGATTTTCGGGTTTTGTTCTCAGGTTTACAGCTCGGTTTTTCTTCAATTATCCCCTCAGTTTCACTCACAAAATCACCTCTTTTCTCACTGTCCAATCTTCATTCCTCAGGATCAATCATTTTGGACGAATTCAAATACACAAGGGGGCGGTTTGTTTGTTGTTCTCTGTTTTTCTGTTTAATATGAACAGTGCTAATCATACAACATCTTAATCCATTAATTAATTGTACACAAAGGCATCTAAGTGCCACTAATCCATCTAATGAAAGTAACAGATGTCATATAACCACTAATCCTCATCCAATTAGGCTGAATCAGCCATTTAATTAACCAATTATTCCACCTGTGGCAATTTACCCTTTTACCCCTACTTGGAAAAATTACCAAAATGCCCCTCATCGTTCTAGACCCATAACTCCTTCGTTCAGACTCCGATTGACGCATGTCGCCTGTCTACGGATTCAGCGTCCCGAGACCTATCCAACGGTCTTCCCGGAAAGTCCAAATAATATCCCAATCAAAAAGTCAACTTTCAGCCCCCTTTGACCAATTTGCCAAACTGCCCTTAAACTTCCGAACGTCATAACTTTCTCCTCGAATGTCGAAATTGGGCGTGCCACCTGTCTATGAACTCGTGACGTCCCGAACTCCGTCACGGTCATTGGTCAAAGTCCGTTTGACAGCTCAAATGAAAAGTCAACTTTTTGCCCAATTCCAGGGGCAAAATCGTCATTTTCCTTCAAAATTTCCAAATTTTCCTTTTTTAAATGTCCGGGTCGTTACAATTTAGATGCATCACCATGAAAACTAATTCAAAATCAACAGTTTTCGACCCCATCATTGTAACTACTTCTACTACGGGTGCCTGGATCTTCCTTAAAGGAAAAGATGAAGTTTCTCCTATTTTTTAGTAACTTTTCTTCCAGTTTTGAAGACATGAATGACCCATCAAATCCTCACCAAATACAAAGAAATCAAACAAGTTTTAATCTTGGTCACTTACTATTTCTACCCCAACAAAATTTGCTCAAATCAGACTTATGGTTAAAGAGAAATCGAGACACAAAGTTAGGCTGATGAGAAGATTTTTGCCCAAAATATTCATATTTCCAATTTTACAGCTTTTTTCTCAACTTTCTATCAAACTAATGTGGCTCAAAAATCAACAAAAATCAAAGGTAGGTCTCGATGCCCTAAGTCCGTAGACAGGCGGCACGCTGAAAACAGACGTCGGACGGATGAGTTACAAGGAAGGGCATTTTGGTAATTTTGTGAAGGAAGGGCAAAATGGTAATTTCAAGGGTGCAGATTGAATTCAGCCGTGGTGATCTGTTGTGAGAATTGTTTTAGTTGTTCAGTGAATTGTTTAACAATGTTAGTGACATTGGGGGAATTGTTTAACACTGAGAAAGGCTGAGTGGAAGCACATGCGTGCTGGTTCCACTGTGAAGACAGAGCACGGGCACCAATGTTTTGGTTTTGGGTCAATTACGGGGAACACTTACACAGAGGGACTGAAAGATTCTTTTAGTTAGCTGTGAAGGACGAATTGATTATAGAGAGTTAGAGTGAGTCGAGGGGATCATTTTTTGAGAGGAAAGACTGAGGAACTTGAGAGAAAACAGAGTTAGGAAAAAAAACTGGAAAATGGAGGGAAATTTCGAAAATTAATTTGTGAGTCGAGAGGAGCTAAACAGAGGTTAGAAACAGTCTTCTGGACTCATTTCGACTTCAACCATACAAAAATCGAAGGATGTTGATCACGGTTTGGCCTAGAACTGAAGTTCGAGTTCTGGAAAATTTCGAGGTTGAGGACGACTACCTACAGGTAAGGATTTGTGAAATTGGTTATGGTTTAATGTTTGTTTAGGTTTTACGGAGCTTCTGTATCAATTAATTAGAAAACCAAGTTGATTTGAGTGAGTTTCGAAAGTTGACCCGTTTGTTTGATCATGAGTGAAATGATCGATTTAGGGCTTGATGTATGTAATTAGTAATGGAGAACCTAAATTAACACTTAATGGAAGGATTTGTGCACCTAAATTAACATGAGTGAAACACTAAAGGAATTAAGCTGGAATTGAAGGAGATTGAACCGGGTTGTGTCGCGGGTTTGTGACCCGTTTAACAGGGAAACGGGTAAGGAAGACGACACTGTAGGTTACTGTGCAGGGCGCGTGGTTTTCACGCGCAACCACTTTGGGCGGCGCGTGAGGGCGCGTGAGGCCATATCTCCGGTCACAATCAACAGGTGATTTTATCCTTTCAGTGTAACGAACATTTTGAGTTAAATTTCGAGTCGATCGGACGTCGTACGGGATAGTTTGGGGAGTTCGAAGGTTTAGGATTTTAATATAATTAAGTTGAAAAATCCCGAAAAATTAGGGAAATTAATTTCAGGACCCACCCCTAATCCCCCGGGATCAAGGGCTAAATCCCGATTCCGTCTAACTTACGCATGACACGAAGGCTAAACTGACGTCCAACCTTCATGTGACACGTAAGTCGGACAAGGGCATACGGGTTCTCGATCCGACCGGCCAAAATTTTCCGAACTTCCCAGAGTGCGCAAAGTCTACTGTGGATCGTACGTGTGATGTCTCCGTCACTCTCGATCAACAGCCCGTGCCGCAACAACCTGGAGGGTATCGAAAATACGAAAAGACTGTGAGTGGACAAAAATAAAGTTTAAGTTCAAAAACAGTTAACAGAAAACACAAGTACATTTATACCCTCCGTTTCAAAAACCAATGCTTGCATATCAAATTCATATCATAAACCATTCAATATTCCGGTTAAACAAACCATATAAGAAAAACCGAACATAAGTTCCTTTTTCCAAATCCCGGGCCTCAGCCAAAAATCACCGAAAACCATTATAACCAACGAAAACCATTTCATCCGGGCATAGCCCAAAACCATACCACATTTCCGTCCATCGACCTGCTGGATCTATCCGAGTCTTTAAACTCCCGAGTCTTTAAACTCAATCCAGGCCTCAATATAATCCGAGTCTTTAAACTCCCGAGTCTTTAAACTCAACAGGCCTACGGGGGAAATATCAATATATCCGAGTCTTTAAACTCTCGAGTCTTTAAACTCAATCCGGGTCTTTAAACCCAATCTGGGCCCGTCCCCCATCAATCATAATCCGGGTCTTTAAACCCAATAACTAGATCCAGCAAATCCAATCCAAAACCATTTGAAAAACCATTTCGAAATCCATATCCAAACCTGAATCCGAAACCACTGGTCCGAAGCCCTTCCGGCATCCAGAACCGTCATTCCGAATCCGAATCCAAATCCAGAATCATATCCACCTCATTTCCAGATCCGAGTCCGTAACCATCATTCCGTAAGCCGGCATCCGGAATAACCATTCCGAACCCAAACCCGGAATCCACTTTCAAGTCCGGATCGAATCCCCAATCGTCATTCGGAATTTTCGATTCCAAAACCCGAAATCCTCTTTCTCAAAACCACTTTTCTGAACTGGGCTTCAAGCCCGAAACCTTTTTCGAAAACACTTTTCCGAAATCCTTTTACTGTCTTTAAAATCAAATTGTATTTCAAATCCCGAAACCAAATCATTAAAACCAGGTTTAAATCACAATATCCGTTAGACCTCGTAAAACGTGAAATACCGTAATTTCCTCGAAAAACGTGCAAAACCGTAAACCATCACAATCATAAATCAAACCATAGAATCAAGTAAAGAAAACATATAAAAACATATATGCATGCATCAAGAGTTAGAAAGCAAAGTCCACTCACAGACCATTTCGACGTCGCCTCGATATGCGCGCACTTACGCCGCCCCGGCCATTCCGCTATCCTCGGCTTTCCTGAACCTGTCCAAAGCCCATAACGAGGTTACTAACTACTTCACAAAAGTCCTACTCAAATCCCATAATTTTCCCGAACTTCTAAGCGTACTTTAAACGGAACCCTAAACCGTCGATCTCGCAAAACTAACCCGAAACAACGTCTGATCGTCCCGAAACCTATCCCAAAAGATTCGTTACAACAATTAGACTCAAAACCATGTTGGAAGGTTCCCCAAAACAGCTGCCATGCGCCCCCACGCACCGCCCAAAGTGGATGCGCGTGGGCTTCACGCGCCTGCACATGGTTACTGTTCATCGTCTTCTTCGATGGGTCGACCGGTCCGAACCGGCGTTCCCGGTTCTCCATTGTCCTGCAACCATTCCTGTCCCTCTTTCCACCAATAGCTTCGTCCTCATTCTAGAAATCCATTCCTCTCAACCAAACCTAGCATCACTGCCCATTACTCATCTTCCCAACTCGAACCAGAATTCAACCGAAAACCCCTGTTTCGGTTTCCAGCCACGAGAGCTTCCCCCCGTCACGGCTTCACTACCAGACGACTCCTAGGAACCTACTGAACCTAACTAGACCTTACAGAACCCTCGACTCAGCCCCTAACTTCACGACTTTAACTTTGAATCAAAATGGAAAAACAGAGGAAATAGGGGAACCTTACCTGTCTGTGAGTTGCCGTGAACGCCGCTGTGGCCCAGCCCGTCCAACGTCCCCTCTCTGCCTTCTGATCACTCCCACCCTCCAAATTTGAATGATTTGATCGAACACATCAACACCACCACCTCGATTCTTCTCTGTTTCCCTGAAACTCACACCTCACACTCACAAGTTTTCCTCACGAAATTCTCACTCAAACTCACTTATCAATTCTTACTTAATCTCTACTCACTCTCACGAGGTCACAAAGTCTCATCCTTCCCTGCAATTCGATCGATTTCCCCCCTTACTCTCAGTCTCTGTTTCTCTTTAGCACGGCTCACATACTCGAACATCCAGTTTAATTTGAACCGTGCAACTAGCCTAGAACCCACTAGACACAGTGCACGTGTCCACCATCCCATGGCCTAAACTCAAAATATCCAATACACTGCACACTTGTCCTTATCAGATTGCACAATTCCCAATGTGCAAAAAGACCAAAATGCCCCTTTGTGAGTCAAAATTACTATTTTGCCCTTCGCCGTTCTAAACCCGTAACTCGCTCGTCCGACGTCCGATGAAAACATGCCGCCTGTCGTTGAACTCAGGACGACGAGATCTACCTAACGGTCCTAGGTCTACGTGTAAAATCCTTGTCGTGTGAAAAGTCAACTTTTCCCTCTTCTTTAATCACATTACGGTAATGCCCTCAACCTTCCGAACATCATAACTTCCTCCTCGGATGTCGGAATCGGGCGAGCCACCTGTCTACGAATTCGTGACGTCCCGAACTACGTCACGGTAATCGGTTAATGCCCACTTGACCGCCCGAATTAAAAATCAACATTTTGCCCAAACTAGGGGCAAAATCGTCATTCTACGCCCAAGGTCCAACAGTAACCAACTAACCCCCGATTAACTCAGCTAATCCGTCACTAACCACTTCCCTAATCCCGACGTCCGGAACGGGTCGTTACAATTAATGTAAGCTTAATGGAAGTGTTTGTGACCAAAATTGTGATCTATGACAGGCCATAACATTCCCGAGGCAACCGAGGAGTGTACGGGACGCGATTGACGCTTTCGAACTTCGTGAGTGGACTTTTGATTTCTAACCGAGGATGCATAACTGTTTTTACTCCCTTGTTTTATGTTTCTATATATGATTTCATGATTACATTGATGAGTGATTTTATACGATTTGTGCATATTACATTTTAATGATGAGTTGATTATGATTTGTGAGTAAGATTCGGGACTTGATCGTGAAATTCGGACATAAGTCCTTTTTGATAAAATGTGATTTCGAATTGGTTTTGGAATTTGGATCACGATGGATCCTGGATTTGTTATGATTCACACGTGGTTTTGGGTTTAAAGACCCGGTACGATTGCTGGATTTGATTTTGGGTTTAAAGACCCGATTAATTGATGACGGGGGCGGGTCCGGATTGGGTTTAAAGACCCGGATTGAGTTTAAAGACTCGGATGGATCCAGCAGTTTGATTTGTTGATGTTACATTCGATTTTACATGGTTTTATGGTTATCTACTGTAACGGTTTCCACACGGTTTACATAAGTGATTTTTGGATTCCTAGTTATGCATGCATGTTTTGAAACTGGAGGGTGAACCCTGATTTCATTAAACTGTTTTCCATAACCGTTTATTTTAGTCCACTCACACTTTTCTGTTTTAATACCCTTAAGGTCGTGGTATAAGTTTTGGGGGCTAACGCCGAGGCAGAGGCATACAGTTTTCCCGTTGCGGTGTAGTTAGTTCACAGAGTAAGGTTTTATCCTTATCTTGTTTTGTAATCATGCTTTTTGATACTGTTGACTGGTTGTACCGTTGATTGTATCGTACTTGCTTCCTGGTCTAACAGTACTTGTAATATATTATTGTGTGGTTATCTTGGTTGTTTGTGTGCAATTGTCAAACGGGAGCAGGATTCTCCCCGGTTATTGAGGCGATAATCAGGGCGGGTCCTGTCACATCAAAAAGCCAATTTCGAAATTTTAAACACCCAAATTTGGAAACTTATTCACCACACCCAAAACCCACAAATCTATTTTATTATCTACTCAAGATTCTACCCATAAATTCTAAATCTCAAATATGAACATGAAAACTTGAAACCATAATCTATCATAAACAAAAACGCTAAGTGAGATTTATCAGAGGAAACAAAAATTGCATCAAATTTGCAAACTAAAGAAACAACAATTGAAATTGCAATGAACTAAGGTATTCAATCAATGTTCGTCTAAAGATCAACAACATATCTCAAAACCTGAACATAAACATTTATCTGAGCATTTCACTATCCATAAAGTCCAAAACCAAAATTTTTGACCAAAAGCACAACAAAGCCGATGAAATTCCCCATAATTTCCATAGGATCCAAACCCATAAACCTCCATCCACTTGAAGAAAGCATATCAATTTTTGATTAAGTATGGATTTCAATTAAACCCATTATACATCCAAACCACATAAATAAAATCGAATAGTGAAAAATGAATGCAATTCCACAAAGCGAAGAGCAAATTGGGGGAAAATGGAAGGCATACCTTGTTTGTGCTTTGAAGGAAGTCAGTCTTGGTCTTGGAGTGCCACGTCTTGAAAGGCCGGTTTTGACGGCTTTAGGGTGTAATCAGAAAAAATCTTTGTCTGATAGAACTGGGGAGTGAAAGACTGAAGTCATGGAAAATGAACTGCGAAAATGAGAAAAGGAAAAGAGAGTTTAGCTGGAAAACGAAAAACTTTTGCAATTCCACAAAGCGGAGAGCAAATTGGGGGGAAATAGGAGGCTTAACTTGTTTGTGCATAGAAGGAAGTCAGTCTTGGTCTTGGAGCACCATGTCTTGAACGGTCAGCTTCGATGGCTTTAAGGCACAATCGGAAAAAAATCTTTGTCTGAATAGAACTGGAGAGTGGAAGATTGAAGCCGTGGAAAACGAACTAAGAAATAGAGAGAAGGAAGAGAGAGTTTAGATGTAGCAATTTTTTGTTAGGTCGCGATGAAGGAAGAGCAGAACCATGAAGAATTGAAGACTCTCGAAGTCGTGTTCGAAGAGAAGATAAGTGTAAGAAATGAAGCAGGACAAAATCGGCAGTTGAGTATTCACAAGGAAAACAAGGAAAAAGAGAGGCAAAATCGTTAATCGAATGTCCAAGAGGTATTAGCGGAAATGCACTGTTCACGTTTCATGCCACCACACATGCCTATATAGTAAATACAATAATTTTATTGTTGGGCCGGAAAAGTAGAATGGACTGGGCCATAAACTGTATTCAAAGTAGGCTGCACTATTGAGCCCAAAATGAGTTTTCCTTTTCTTTTGGACTGGACGAAGAACTACAAACTCGTGCTTGATCATAGCGGCCGACGCCTTCACGTCAAATTAACCTTATCAATACGTAACCAAGAACACCATTTTGCTCTGCTTTCTCAGACAATGGAGTCCCCGAAGCCCTACGGGCGCTCAAATCCTCTGCTCTCCCTCTCCACTTTCATACACCAGAACTGCCTCCGGCTCGGTGCCGAGCTCTCCAGTCGACTCGAAGGCACCAAGCGCTTCGCCGGAGCCCTGGCCGGAAACTTAGCGCCTGCAGCGAGCAGGCGTCTGCGTTCGACTCCGGTTGCTCCACCCTTTACCTGGCTGGCGCAGAGCAATCCCGCCTTAGCCGCGACAATCAGTTCCGACCACGTGGCAAAGAGCTTAACTGGCACGGCCGTGTACACAGTTAGCAATTCGAACAATGAGTTCGTGCTCATATCTGATCCCAATGAAGCCAAGTCCATTGGCCTCCTCTGCTTCCGCCACGAAGATGCCGAAGCCTTCCTCGCTCAAGTCAGCTACTTTTAACTTGTTTTGGAGGGAAATTTTAATACTAGCTGCATTTAGAGCTTAATTAGATGGAGAAATTAGTTGCATTTGGGAGCATTGAGTATAATTTGAATGCTTGCTTTGTATTTCGGTGTTTCAGGTTCGATCACGGAGAGATCTAAGAACTGCAGCTAAAGTCGTCCCCATTACTCTTGACCAGGTGAGTTTTGGGAACTAAGCTATCCGAAAATCTTTCTAGTGGAAATGCTAATGCTGGTTAAATGTGTAATGAGATTGTAACTATTGTGGTGTGGAGGATAGAGACAATGTCAAATAAGAAGCAGATAGAAACCCAGTTTCCATATTATAACGTTGCCTTTTTAGTGTTAACTTACTCATTAGTCATTTTTAGGTTAGACTTGTGTGTCTTAAATTAGGTGATTTTAGTAGTTGAAGAACTAGATTCTAGGAATTGAAGAACTAAGGGTATTCTACTTTTTTTTTTTTTTCTCTCTAAATCAGGCTTCAGGTATATTTTTAATTTTCTCTAACATGTGGAAATCGCCTGAGGACAATAATTTAAGGAAGGTTCCATTTAGTGGACACTATAATGAATATGGTCTCAGATTATCAAAGTTAAGGTCGCCGTATGCCATGTTTCCCATTTCAAGTGCGGCAGCAAGGAATTTTTCTCTGCTCCCTAATTTGCACTTTACTTGTTGCTTTGAACTTAGATATCATGTACATTGGTAGCTCCATGCTGTTTAGCTGGTCCGCTTTTCCTGTGCAACTTGTAGGTATACATGCTGAAGGTTGAAGGAATTGCGTTCCGGTTTTTGCCAGATCCAGTTCAAATAAAAAATGCACTCGAGGTTGGTTTCTTCCTATTTTTAGTTTTTATTTGCTTCACATGTGTGAGATTATCAACCTTTTTTTAGTTCTTGTGGTGTCGCCATTGCATATTTATTTGTTGATTCATAATGCACTGTTCTTTTTTCTCCTAGTAATGGCCCTCAGGCAGCTGCTTCTTCTCAAAGAGCCCTTTACCGTCTTCCTTCATTATTTAGAAATCCTATTTAGAAGAAAATGCAGGGATAGAAGTCTTAGGAATCAGGAGCTTTGATGAAATGGATATATCAAATGCAACATGTTAAACTGTGTTCTGACTGAAAGTTTACTGCTTTTCCTGTAAAAAATTGACATTTTATCTAAAACAATTCAAACTGGGTGTGCATGTCATGACTTTATGGTTTCATTTTTGAAACAATTAGAATTGACTCACAGCCATATTTCTGTTTTGTAGCTCAAATCAGCTGACAGGAATGCGTTTGATGGAGTTCCTGTTTTTCAGGTAATCTACTCCATATTCCACTTTGAAAATAGAAGTTTAATATTTTGGATTTGGCCTGAGTTTATGGGCACATGTAATGCCCAGGAATAGACTAGTCACGTTGCTGTCCTCAGATGCAGTGAATTACAGGCCAGTATCTATGTGATCATCATGCAGTAGAATCAAATGTCAGGGTTGCTTGCTTGTGTGTGAATATGGAAATGTATCTTATGTGTAATTTGTGTTTACAGTCGGACCTTCTGGTTATGAAGAAGAAAAACAAGCGTTACTCTCCAATATATTTCTCCAAGGTGGGTTTGAATTGAGGCTTGAGCTCTTATCGATGAGTTACTTTGTTAATTAACTTGCATTTATGATCTTAGGTAAATTTTGTCTTCCATTGTGCAGGAAGATATAGAGAAAGAATTGTCAAAGCTCCCCAGAGCATCCAGAGGGCCAGGGGCTTCTCAACATATTGTGGTACTATATAAGCTGCCATCATTTTTTTTTTCTGTTCTTTACAATGAAAAATAGTTGATGTGCGAAAGCTTCCATAAGTGTACATGGCAGAAACAAAATTCGAGAAGCCTTTTGTTACATTATTGGATTCTCATTATTTCATTAAAATGTTTCAACAGGTTGGTAGTTTGGAAGATGTTTTGAGAAAGATGGAGGTATTTAGTCTGGTTTCTGCAAGAATCTTATCGTCTTATCTTTTAACTTTCTGTTGTCTTTGTTGAAAGAATTGTATTGTGAATGCAGTTGAGTGAAAAAAATTCAGGCTGGGAAGATCTGATCTTCATACCGCCTGGAAAAAGCTACTCACAACACATTCATGATGTGGTTAAAGCCTGAAGCATACAAAGGCAATCTTCAACTAACAATACAAGAATTGATTTAGCAGTGAGCTCAGTACCTGTTCCCTAGAGACCGTGTTAGAGGCTTGTAGCTGGACAATGATGCGCAAAGGGAAGCTGAGCTCGGAAGAAGACATGGCAAAATGAAAACCCCGAATATGTTCTGGTCGAGGTTAGTGAATTGCCAACCCGTAAACACTTGTGGAAACCCTTTGAGCTGTATCTGTACATACAGTTCGATAGGTTTGGTATCATTGTTAGAGTGGTTAGGTTGTTAACTATTAAACACCACGCTGCTCTTCAACTCCAGTGTAACCATCACATCTCTGATTTTTGAACGGCAGTGTCTGGTAAAACGTTGTTTGGTTGCTACTTTAAGGATTTCTGTGGAAATGGACCAGACTTGAATAACTGATCAGGTTTCATAGTTTCCAGATGTTTTCTTTCATTGGGCATGACATCATGGGATTTAGATGTTTGATGTAACAAGAGCAAGTTTTAAGTTTCATCATCTCCAGTGACGGTAGGGTGGTCCTCACCAATAAGTTTCCTTAGAAGGCCTCACCTCTAATTCCGAAAATAAACTTTTATTAATAATTTTTTTCAATGCTCATGAGAAATACTTTGCTCTCAAGAAATGTCAAACCACCAAAATTCCGAGTCACCTGTAATCGTATATGAAAATTTGGTGTTTGAAGCCTAGGGATTAGTTGGGCTCTATATATTTGGTGATGGGTTGTTGAATTTCTACTATTTTGTTCGATGATCATTTTAATTTGAGCTATCCATTGGTTAGTTCTTAATAACATGAATGTTTATCCAAAATACTTTTAAGAGTAATATGAGAATCTAATCCAATTTAAAACAAGATAATTAAAAACAATAATTCTTCAAAAGTACTTTTAAATTTAATTTTTTTTATCATCCGATATTAAATAATTTAGTTAATTGTGTATGATTTAGGGTTTAATTCTTGGATTTTGTGCTCAAAATTCAAAAATTAAACCCTATGTCGTACAATTTTCCACCATCTCACCCCTCCCAAATTTTTTTATACCCTACTGTTGAAATTCGGATAATATAGATTTTATTTTTTATTTCATAGAAAAAAATTCAATTGTAACTAAATAATATATATATATAATATTATTATATGTATAATATAATAAAGGGCCCAAGAGTTCAAAGTGATCAAGCACTAAGGGGTACATACGGCAAAGAGAGCCAAATTAAGAAGACAATGTTGTTTTTAATTATTTGAAGGATTTTTCAGTAAAAATAAATTGATAAAAAGATTTTAAATAAAAATAAAAATTACCAAAGGCGTACTAATGAATTACTCTTTTAATTTATATGTTTGAGATATGAGAGGTAACATATCAGGAAAAATGAGAGACTAATGGAACACGAATTGGAGTTTAGAGTACATAAATCAAATTTATAAATGAGGTCCCCCATCTTGAGTTGGTCCCAAATCAAGATGTTAACATTTGAATTAAACAAAATGTTGATAGTTTACCACAAGACAATGATAGATCGTGCAAAACATGTCTTCTAATCATTTCTGAACCCTGATGTGATGATATCTAACCTAAAGCTTACTTATAATAAGAGTTATTTATACAAATATTCTATAAGGTTTTATGTTGGAGTTGGAAAAGCGACATTTCACTGCATGAAGGAAGATGACCGGCCAACCACTAGTTGTTGGAGTTGGAGGGACGGCTGCCCGCCTTCGAAGGTTTCTAGCTTGGATACCTTTATGTTCACTTTTTAGTGTTCCCATCTTACCATTTGTGACATCCTTTGCTGCATATTGCTTTTATTTAACGGGAAGATAAGACAAATTTCAAACAGAATGGGATTTTTAACTTTTCAGGAATGTTCCATTATAATTTAATTGAGTTATAAATTTAAACCTAAGATATCTTTCGATTAATTTTGAAAGAGATTACTATTAGAAAGGACACGCATATTTTCTCATATGAGAATGTGGTTTACCTAAAAATGGGACTATTAATATGTCACTTACCTATAACACAACACTTAGGATGAAAACAAATAGGCCTAAATATCTACTCCATTTAAACATAAATTGCATTTAATTAATGAAGTTGGTTTAAGGAAAGTTACAAGGACAACAGTAAAACTTAAGACAAACCAAGGGCATTTTCGGACTTGAAAAACTAAAATCAAATTGTCCGTAACCATAAGTTGTATGTTCATGGAACAATGATGCGGATTAAGCAAGGAAGGCTCTGTAAGATCCTACCTTGTTTGTTGTTGTCTGCGAGGCAAAGCCAAATCCTTTGTCTTTTGCTTTCTTTTGAGATTTACTCTAATTTCGCTGTCTGAGTTCTCTAACCACTGCAGCTAATTACCCTTATAAATATAATCCTTTCTTA
This sequence comes from Prinsepia uniflora, assembly GCA_032719365.1. NCBI lineage: Eukaryota > Viridiplantae > Streptophyta > Magnoliopsida > Rosales > Rosaceae > Prinsepia > Prinsepia uniflora. The sequence continues at coordinate 71,876,629 of CM064862.1, forward strand.
ATCCCCATGGTAATCTAGTGTTTAATAAATGTAACCACACAAAGCACAGTTAGATATATATATACACAACCCTCCTGTTGAGCCAATACTAGCCACCTCGCTTTTCTATCGATCAAAGATGAGTGAAGGGCATGCCGGTCTTCAAAAACCCTCCAAGGCCATCCCTTCCAAGGCTGCCCTCGTCATCCGAATCAACTTGGTTTTCATTGCTTTCTTCTTCATGGTCTACGCTGCCCTTCTCCTCCAGCCCTCTTCCTCCGTCTACTATGAAAACGCCGCCTCTTTGATCCGCTGCTCGTTGCGCGAATGTCCTCACAAGGTAAGGTGAGACCGCCTTCCTATTTTTAGTAAGTAGAAAATTCTGAGAGATTAGCTTATTACGGCAGGTGGCATATTTTGTTTACTTACAAATTAAGTTATAATTTTCTTTTTTTGAAGGTGGATAAATTGTATAGTGGAGGTATGATAAAGAAACAAGTGTTGGAGGAGATCAAGCATAAGGCTAGAGGAAATGTGAGCAAGCTTGAGGTGCCAAACTTTTTGGATGGGATAATGAGGAAGGGGGTGATGAAGATTGGGGTGGTGAATATGGAAGAAGATGATTTGAGTGAGTGGAATAGGGTTGGAAAGGATATCATCCCGGTCCATTTCGATCCGGTTTCGGATAATTTCAAGTGGGATGATTTGTTTCCGGAGTGGATTGATGAGGAGGAGGTGAGTGATGTGCCGTCGTGCCCGGAGATACCAATGCCGGATTTTCGAATGTACGAGAAGATGGACATTGTGGTGGCTAGATTGCCGTGCAAGTACCCGGAGGCAGCGTGGAGGAGGGAGGTGTTTAGGCTCCAAGTTCATCTAATAGCAGCCAATCTGGCGGCGGTGAAGGGGAATAGGTTGGATTGGAATAGGATGAGGACTAAAGTAGTGTTTTGGAGCAAGTGCAGGCCAATGCTTGAGATTTTTAGGTGCAATGATCTGGTGAAGCATGAAGGGGATTGGTGGTTGTTTGAGCCGGATATGGCTAGGTTGCAACAAAAGGTCTCGTTGCCTATTGGCACTTGCACTTTGGCTTTGCCTCTTTGGGCACAAGGTAACCCTTGCATTACGTGCATATTTGTATTTATTTCTTTTATCACGTATATATATCTATATTAATATTTACTAAATTTAATATATTTTATATTTATTACATTAACATTACTATTTTACTAAAGACATGATACGCGGTGAAAACTTCACCTATACACAATTTTTTCAATTTTAATTACATTTGTTGATTATTTCCGACATTGAATGGTTTTTGGTAAATTCCATTTTAAGTTTCAAGTATCAGATTAAGGCCAAAAGGTTGATTAATTATTGAAGTGACTAGTTTTTAGAGCTCTCATTTAGGTTTCAAGTGGGAGTTTGAAACTTAGAACCTAAAATTGAAGTGATTATTCAATTGGAAGTCATTTACACCCCTTTAGATTTTTTGTATTTGCACAAAGATCCCCTCAGATTTTAGAGTTTGCTCAAACACCTCTTTAGTGTCCAAAAATTTATACATAAACTCATGTGTTAAAGGACTATCAATTAAAAACTGACATTAATCTAAAAATTGACAAAATTAATTTTTTACAATAATATTTTTAAATTTAGAATGATAATACATCCAAACAACTATAGAGATATTTTAGTATTTACATAATTTAAAATACATTTAATGAAAGATATTTTATATTTAAATGATTATGTATAATATTTTTGGAATTTAAAAAAGTTATTTGAGAAAAGTCCAAAATTTAAGGAAGTGTTTGTGAAAACATACAAACTGGTGCTTGTATAATAACTCTTCAATCGGAGACCACAATTTAAAGTCAAGAAAAAATAAAAAATTTAAATTAAAAAATTTAAATAAGAATACAATTTTAATCATTAACTATGTTTTATTTTTCTCACACGTGTAAACAGGAATTGATGAGGTATATGATTTGAGTAAAATCCAAAGAATGACAAACAAACCCAAGAGAGAGGCTTACGTCACGGTTCTCCACTCGTCAGATGACTACGTTTGTGGAGCCATAGCCCTGGCTAGGAGTCTACTCCAAACCGGGACCAAACGCGACCTCGTCATTCTCATTGACAACTCTATCTCCGCAACCAAACGAGACGCTCTGAAAGCAGCCGGGTGGAAGCTCCACGTCATCGAGCGGATCCGAAACCCGAAAGCGAAAAACGGCACATACAACGAGTACAACTACACCAAGTTCCGGCTGTGGCAACTCACCGCATACGACAAACTCATCTTCATCGACGCCGACATTATCATACTACGAAACCTCGATCTGCTCTTCCATTTCCCGCAAATGTCGGCGACCGGGAACGACGTGTACCTCTTCAATTCCGGGATCATGGTCATTGAGCCGTCCAATTGCACGTTCCAGTTTCTAATGGAGAACCGAGACGAGATCGTATCATACAACGGTGGCGACCAGGGCTACCTGAACGAGGTGTTTGTGTGGTGGCACCGCCTGCCGCGGCGGGTGAATTTTTTGAAGAATTTTTGGGCGAATACGACAAACGAGGCGACGGTTAAGAATGGGTTGTTCGGGTCGGACCCACCGAAGCTTTACGCGATACATTACTTGGGGTGGAAGCCGTGGCTTTGCTACAGGGATTACGACTGCAATTGGGACGTGGCAGAGCAACACGTGTACGCGAGTGACGTGGCGCACGAGCGGTGGTGGAGGGTCCACGACGCCATGGACAAAGGATTGCAGAAGTTTTGTAGGTTGACGAAGAAGAGGAGGAACGATTTGCAATGGGAAAGAAGGAAGGCCCGAATCCGTGGCTTTCCAGATGGACACTGGAGGGTCAACGTCACAGATCCTAGACGGAAAGATTTGGTGGATTAATTCGAAACAATTTGCAAATTTTTTTTTTCTTTTTTGGTTTTTGGGTAATAATCCGTAGTTTTTTTTTTTCTTATACATAAGATTATAGAACATATGTCAAATATGCATCAATCATACGTGGATAATGTTTTTTTTTTAATTTATCTTTTAATACATTGCAAGTGAACATACTTTTCACATAAATGAGGTAGAATCTTTCATTTTTATGATGAGAACAGTAAGTGAGTAATTAATTGGAGGAAGGATGAAGATAACGTTAGGATCTTAGGGTTCAGGAAAGTGGCCGGGTAAGTTGGTTTCATTTTTTTTTATTCAAAAGGATTCTTCGTCAATGAAATGAGTTAGAAGGAGAATAAATTGGATGGGTGCACCATGACGGTGCATGAGGTCTCATAAAAACTCTCAGATCATAAAACTCAGCTAGCTCTAAAGAGATCCAATGAGCAAAAAATAGTACCCCAAATAATACAAATGCAAACTAAACTACTCGTCAGCATCCTTAGCTAACAAAGGTGCTAACCAAGGGGGATACAAATTGATTAAATTCGCTATAATGTGATAATAATATTAAGATATGAGAAAAACAAATAATTACTCACTAAACAAAGAAGAGAAGTACCATTAAACTTAACAAAAAACAAAGCTTGTTAACATAAACTAACTTAAACATGAAGTATGAATAAATGAACAATTGAACAAATTTCGTTTTATTTCTGTGCAAGGAAGTCAACCAGGAAACTAAACTAAACTAAACTAAACCAAACTAAAATGGTTGGTTAGGTGGCCACTATGTATATGTCATTGAGAGCAACATTAAGAAGAATAACTCCATAATTTGATTGGGTGTAATTTAAGGCAAGGATGGATCGGGCCGGTGAGATGGTGAGAGATGGGTTGAGCAAAAAATATACATTTAGGTGCAACAACTATAGGTATTATTAATTTATCCATGATTATTAGGAATCCGTTGGCCTTAAGGCTTGAAAAATCCGAAAGAATAGAAGTGCCAAATTAAAATAAGCTAAGCGTTATTAGTTTAATGAAATAATAGAGTTAACTAGTGATCACTTTAGTCTTAATTAAGATCCATATGATTTGAAGAAAGAGGAGAGTATCTTTGGTGGTTGGTACGAACTGGTAGTAGATCAATTGTATACTTTTTATTTGTCTCATATGTATCTTCCTCTTATTGTCACGCAATAGTATTTAAGATAGGATTAGTTGAGCGGCCAAGACTAGGGGAAACTTTGCTGAAACCAGCTCAACAAGCATGTGGCATTAAAAGAGTTTTATAGTTTTATGTAATATGATTGAGTTTTCCAAGTAACCATATTGAATTATATAATTTGATATTTTTTTTTTCAAGAGGTAAATAATTATTTTTTTACAAAATTCTCTTAACTAAATAAAATAAAATAATAAATATTAATTTTTTTTGGCAATATATAATATTACAAGTACAAAATGTAAAGTCCCGGAAATTCAAAAAAGGAAATTTTGGAAAATTTGAAGGAAATGACGATTTTGCCCCTAGTTAAAAGGCTGAAAGTTGACTTTTAGCTCGGGACACTTTTTGGATCGTCTGTAGAGACCGTTGGGTAGGTCTCGAAATGGTGAGTTCGTAGACAGGCGGCACGCGTCAATCGGAGTTCGGATGACAAAGTTACGGGTCTAGGAACATGAAGGACATTTTGGTAATTATGTGTGGCATGGGCAAAATAGTAATTTGGCTAGTAATGGTTGATTTAAACCGTTTCATGGACACCTGGAATTGCTGAATTGGGCGTGGGATGGCCATTAGTGACATCTGTCACTTTATAATTGAGATTGGTGGCAAATCATATGTGTGTGCGGTTGGGCGATGGTGAGATTTCAACAAGCCGTGTATGTGTGTGTTTTGGGGAGAAAACAGAGCATCAGTGTGCTCAACACCTAGACATCATTAATCCCCTTCGTTTTTGAACAATTGAGAGGAATTGAAAGAGGTAGAATAGAGCATTAAACAGGGAAGGAAACCATAAAACCTGAAGAAAACCCTAAACCCGAAATGAACCCAGACAATTCGAATTTAATCAAATTTTGAATTGAACATTTAAGACCCAAAAACACAGAAATTGATATCGAATTAAGCCTCCTGGCCTCAAGGTGAGTCGAACCCAATCAAGAATGAAGGAAATGAAGGTCGTTTTGGCCGTGAACGGAGGTCATCAACCCCTCGAACAATTGAGGTTGAGTTCGAGTAATTGGAGGGGTCGAATGGAGCAATTGAAATTGGAAACATACTTGGATGGATCCTGAGAAGCTTCTGAATGAATCTGTTGACACCATATCTGACCAGACCCACTAGGTCGTATACTCAACGCCCTAACAACGCTCAAGACCCAAGAACACCATACTTGTGACAGCCCTAACACCGAGCCCAATGCGGGATGCCACGTGGAAGCATATCCACCCTCGATTTACGTAACACGTGTCCGCACGTAAATCGAGAAGCATTTTTCCCACATCGGAACTTTGGGAATTGAACATCCCACCTACCTATACATAAAGGGTACACATTTCCCAATAAAGGTAACTAAGTTTGACTATTACAATTACTCTACCGAACTTACCATTTACTGCTTCCTCTTACGAACGAAAGTAACTGACTTGGTCGTCGGAGAGCCTTAGGCCGGCACCACACCGGTGCCCGTACTAACGGAGACCCGCGATCCACTTAAGTTGACAGGTCACAAGAGGGACACGCGCCATTTGGTGATTGGGTAACGAGTACTCGACAGTTGGAACATTTAACGCTTCAACAGTTTGGCGCCGTCTGTGGGAACTCTGACTAAGGTTGCCCACGCTCAACCAGACCGGGTTACGACTCATCCACCAATTACACCGAGAAACAGCTCGTCGTCACTGAACATGCAGGGCGAACACGACCTCGGTGAAATCACACCCGGGCAAGGCCCCAGAACGAGGGGAGAACCCTCTCCTAACTTCTTGCAGATAATCGAGAAACTCCAGAGCGACATGACCGAGGTAAAAGCTAAGGGCACCCAGACCGAGTCGAGGTGTCAGGTGCTCGACGATCGATACACTGAGGAGGCCGAACAGCTACGGGTCGCACAGGCAGAACTCGCTGCCCACCGAGCACGCGTCGGTAGCGCTGAGGCCGACAAGGTAGTGGCCGAATGCGCGGAGCGTGCCGAGAAGAATCGCCGACTGGCGGAAAAAGGAAAGGAACATGCGGTCGCCGAGCCGCGTAAGGGAAGGCATGGGGACACCGAGCCGAGCAAGAAACCGGCTCGGATGTTGATCATCCCCGGCAGTCAACCCGGTGACACTAGGATCTACCGGGACGCCCGAGACGACCTCAGCGAGGGAGGACGGAACCGGTCGGTCAACGAACAACCATCACGCCGACCTGACCCTCGGTCAGAGGTGGGAAGGGGAGACCACCACCGAGGAAACATAACCGCTCGGTGGTCCCGCCCAAATGTCAGCCACGAGAACTTCTCAACGGGGGACCCTGTCCCCGTCACCGACTCATCCATGGAAACCGAGAGTACGGCCAAGTCCGCTCGGCATCTTGGCACCAGGACCAACCGCTCAGACAGGGGGGGGGGGGGGGGCAAACATCGAGGTCCCCTCGCAGCGACACCGAGCGGTCAACCCACCTAGGCCTCCCGCTCCCTCCTCGCCCTGAACCAACCCGCCGAAGGAGCACCGAGCGGTCAGGGCAGGCTGGATGGCAGAATGACAAGCCTCAGGAACGATCCCGCCTGCGGAACACCGAGCGGTCTAGGCCGGTCGGTCAAAATGCAAGTATATGTCGAAGCATACCCAAATAGGGGTACACCGAGCGGTCACGTCAGGTCGGTCACAGAAGGAGTGGGTCACAGAGCCCGCCAAGCGGAGGTGGCACCGATCAGTCTTATAGGGTCGACCGCGACCAAGCATCCAGGGATAAACATCAATCCAAGACCAACTCGCTCGTCCAGCACCTCATGGACCGAGTCCGGACACTTGAGGCAGGGACGGCCCGGGAAGCGAGGCCAGCCTGGTCGAAAACCAGCCCGGGCCCCTTCACAGAAAGAATCAACCAGTTCAGGATCAACCACGAGATTAAACCGCTGAAAATTCCCCTTTACAACGGAAAGGACGACCCGTGGAATCATCTGAACAACTTCTACTCGGCTATCGCCCTCAAGAACCTCGCCGATGAGGAACAGTGCCTCATCTTCAGTTCCACACTGACCGAGGCAGCGATCAATTGGTTCTACAAGTTGGAATCTAGGTCCATCGACTCTTTCGAGCAGCTCATTCCACCTTCATGAACCAGTTCATGATACAGACCGACCGCCTATCCTCGGCCGAGGACCTCTTCCAGCTCAAACAAGGAGAACACGAGTCGCTACAACGATATGCAGCAAGATTCAGTCATGAGTACTCTCGGTGCGCGGAAACGGACGATCGAGCAGCTTTCACAACCTTCAAGGGCGGCCTCCGAGACTCCCCATTCAGGTACGCAGCTCACACCCAAGGTTGGACAACTTATAACGAAATAATGAAACAGGCGGCGATCCACGCCAAGGCTGAGGCACTAACCCAAAAGTCCAACGCCGTCAGTGCCTACCACCCCCCCCCCCCCCCCCCTGGGCCGACTCCGTGAAAACATACCCACCGAGCGTCCAGGAACAGCAGGGCTCGGCACAGCGTCCACATGAGTAGGGGCAACAGAGCTATGGGGGAAAACGGAAAGACTACCCCCACAGCAACAATCTGTACAGCCATGGGAAGAAGGGTAAGAACCCGAATCACCAGGAAAGACAACAGGGGGAGCGGTCAAACACCGGGGACAAACGGGTTCCTCGTTCCAAGTACGAGACATACACCATCCTCAATACCCCCTACGAAAATGTCCTCCTCAATGTGGAACACATGATCCCAAAGTCTACTTGGGCACAAGCGAAGGGCAAGCTTGGCAAAGACACGAGAATTTATTGCCAATACCACAAATACAATGGCCATAGCATTGACCAATACGTTGCATTCCGGGATCTGGTGGAGGGTCTGGCTCGGGATGGGAAGATCAACCAATTTCTTCAACACGCTCCGCCTCCACCTCGCAACCCGCAGATCAACACGATCTCCGGAGGACCGTCAATTTCTTGCCCGCTCACTTCCAACCGGGCAAAGAAGAACTTTCTACGGGCCACCAAACAGAATCAACAGCTCTTCAGTATCGAGGAGGGAAGAGCCAAGAAGAAAAGTCAACTCGGCTGGGAACCGATCACGTTTTCCGAGGAGGAAGAGCGCGGGATCATCTACCCTCACGACGACCCCATTGTCGTTATGGCGGAGATATCTAACTTCGACGTACAACGGGTAATGGTCGACACTAGAAGCTCGGTCAACGTCCTTTTCATGCGAGCTTTCAAGCAATTGGGCATCCCAGAAGCAAGTCTGGACCGCTCACCTACGCCGCTCTTTGGCTTCACGGGGGACTCCATTGTCTCGCATGGAACGGTCACTCTCCCCCTCTCCCTCGGAACACACCCACGGAGGGCAACCGTACTGGCACCTTTCTTGGTGGTAGACTGCCCCGCGGGCTACAACGCCATTCTCGGGCGGGGAATACTCAACCAGATGAGGGCAGTCGTCTCCACCGACCTACTACTAGTAAAGTTCCCAACCCCTATGGGGATTGGTCAAGTCAAAGGAGACCAAATGGCTGCGAGGTCCTGCAATTCTCTCACCCTCATCCAACCTCCGAAAGAGACCATGGCAGTGACAGAATCCGCGTTCGAGGCCGACCCCGTGAGCCCTCAGGACGCACAGAAAATCCGGGCCGAACCAATCGAAGATCCTCGGGACCATTCAGCAACACCCCATCCACAGCCCATTAAGGATGTTGAAGAAATAGTACTCTTCCACGACTTTGCGGACCAGAAGGTAAAGATTGGGACAACTCTTTCGCCCGACCTGCGCTCACAATTGATCCGGTTTTTAAGGGACAATTCTGAGGTCTTTGCCTGGTCGTACGCCGACATGCCCGGCATCTCCACCGACGTGATCTGCCACCGACTCAGTATCGATCCTACCTACAAGCCTGTCGAGCAGAAACGTCGCCTCTACGATGCTGAGAGGACCGAGGCTATGAAGGCAGAGATCATCAAGCTCAGCACCATCCACTTTGTCCGGAAAGCCGTCTATGCTGCCTGGGTTGCCAATGTTGTACTCGTCAAAAAACCCTCTGGGGCGTGGCGAATGTGCATTGATTTTACTGACCTTAACAAGGCCTGCCCCAAGGACAGTTTTCCTTTGCCCAAGATTGACTAACTGGTCGACGCCACGGCAGGACATGGGCTCCTGAGTTTTATGGATGCGTACTCGGGCTACAACCAAATCTTTATGCATCCGGCAGATCAGATCCACACAACCTTCCGGACGGATCAGGGGTTATACTGCTACAATGTCATGCCTTTCGGACTCAAAAACGCCGAGGCCACTTACCAGCGCCTAGTGAACTTCATGTTCGCCGACCAGATTGGGAAAACCATGGAGGTTTACGTCGACGACATGCTCGTCAAGAGTAAATCGGCTGACCTCCACATCCCCAATCTCTCGTGAATGTTTGACGTCCTCAAACGGTATCGAATGAGGTTAAATCCGGCGAAGTACGTGTTCGGAGTCAGCTCTGGAAAATTTCTGGGTTTCATGATTAGCCAGAGGGGCATCGAGGCCAACCCGGAAAAAATCAAGGCCCTGGTCGATATGGAGCCCCCACGAACCCAGAAAGAAGTGCAAAGCTTAACGGGCCGAGTCGCAGCCCTTACACGCTTCATCTCCAAGGCCACGGACAGGTGCGTGCCTTTCTTCAAGGCCCTACAGGGCAGGTCCAAACACATCACCTAGACCGAGGAATGCACCAAGGCCTTCACTGAACTTAAGGAATACATGGAAAAAGCGCCGCTGCTAGTAAGACCAGACACCGGGGAAACCCTTTACATGTATCTATCTGTCTCCGCTTCTGCCACAAGTTCGGTTTTGGTCAAGCGTAGGGACGACGCCGAACATCTGGTGTATTACGTCAGCAAGGCTCTGCAGGACGCCGAGACAAGATACTCTGACTTAGAGAAGCTCGCTTTCGCCCTCATCATGTCCGCCCGGAAGCTCAGGCCATACTTCCAGGCTCATTCTATCATCGTCTTAACCGACAGACCACTCCGGCAAGTACTTCAGAAGCCCGAAACTTTGGGCCGTTTACTAAAATGGGCAATAGAACTCAGCGAATTCGACATCACTTTCATTCCCCGCACTGCCGAGAAAGGACAGGCCATGGCTGACTTTATCTCTAAGTTCTCCTACGTCCCCGCAACGGCCGCAGCTGAGGTCCCACCATCTTCCCCTCTGTCCATAACACATACTTTGGATGAAGAAAACCCCCAACTCGACCCCACTCGGCCAACCTGGCTCCTTTATGTCGACGGGTCGGCTTGCCACAACGGGTCCGGAGCCGGACTTGTCCTTACCACACCGGACAAGGTCCGGATGGAGTATGCCCTTCGTTTCCAATTCTAGGCCTCCAACAATGCCGTCGAGTATGAGGCCCTCCTTGCAGGGCTCCACCTCGCTAAAACCATAGGCAGAACAGGTCAAGATTTTCAGCGATTCACAGCTCATCGTCAACCAGATCAACAACGCCTATGAGGCGAAGGACTCTTCCATGGCAGCGTACAGAGCGCTGGCAAAGTCCCTTCTATGCAGTTTCCGCAGCTACGCTATCACTCGGATTCCACGCTCCGAAAACAGCCATGTCGACGCTCTGGCCCTGCTCGCATCCTTCCTCGATGAGAAGCAGAGTCGAAGTGTGCTTATCGAAATTCTGGATCAACCCAGTACACAATGCTCGGCGGTCTACGCCATCAACGCTAACGGCACGTGGATGGCCCCACTGATTCGTTTCCTCGCAGACGGAACTCTTCCTTCTGACAAGATCGAGGCCAAAAAGGTCCAGAGACGGGCAGCCCGCTATACACTCATCAACGACCAACTCTATAAACGGGGTTTCACTTTGCCCCTCTTGAAATGTCTCGTCCCGGAGGCAGGCAGAGCCATTCTCGAGGAAATCCACGCTGGTATTTGCGGAAATCATTATGGACCATGGTCATTGGCCCACAAGGCTTTCTGGCAAGGTTTATATTGGCCAACCATGCACGGAGACGCGGCCGAGCTGACCAAGCGGTGCGATAAGTGTCAACGGTTCGCCCCTCTCTTCCACCTACCTCCAGAAAACCTCACACCAATGGTCAGCCCTTGGCCCTTCTCGCAGTGGGGACTTGATTTGATTGGGAAAATGCCGACAGGGAAGGGCAAGACAGAGTATGCAGTGGTAGCGGTGGATTACTTCACAAAGTGGGTTGAGGCGAAAGCTTTGGCTTCTATCACCACGGACCAGATCGAAACGTTCGTCTTCCAGAACATTATCTGCCGTTTCAGTCTCCCCCACACAATAGTCAAGGACAATGGGAAGCAATTCGACAACGCACGCTTCCGTGCCTTTTGTGACAGACACAACATCCGCCTTTGCTTTGCCTCACCAGCTCACCCTCAGTCCAACGGCCAAGTTGAGGCCCTAAACAAAATCATCAAGCATACACTGAAAACGCAGCTGGACGAGGCCAAGGGCAAGTGGTCTGAAATTCTCCCCAACGCACTCTGGTCATATCGGACATCCTACCGCACATCTACAAATGAAACCCCCTTCTCGCTAACTTTCGGAACGGAAGCAGTCATTCCCGCTGAACTAAGCGAAACTTCTTACCGAGTGTCGTCCTATGAGCCTGAAGAAAACAACCATCAGATCGCACTCAGTCTAGACCTCATCAAGGAGCACAGGGAGCAGGCCAACCTCAGAAACATCGCCTGCAAGCAGCGGCTTTGCAACTACCATAATGCCAGAGTCAAACATCGGGGTTTTCAGGAAGGCGACTGGGTCCTCCGAAAAGTCAGCCTTGCCACCAAGGATAGCTCAACTGGGACCCAGGGCCCCAATTGGGAGGGTCCATATCGGGTTACGAGAATCTGCCGGCCTGGAACTTATGAATTGGAAGACCCAGATGGGCGAAGGCTGGGCCACCCATGGAATGCAGACCATTTGAAGAAATATTACATTTAAGACTGTATTTTTTTCTTCTTATGACTTGCTGTACTTACACCCGTTATTTATGAACTTCCATTTATCTAAGCCTTGTAACATCACATTTAGACTCAAACATACGAGTCGGGGTTCGGTCTTACTCGGCCTGCACCCCAACACTTGCTATTTTGACTCAAACATTAGAGTCGGTGTACAGCCCTACTCGGCTTGCACCACCATTACGACTCAAACATACGAGTCGGGGTTCGGTCTTACTCGGCCTACACCCCAACACTTGCTATTTTGACTCAAACATTAGAGTCGGTGTACAGCCCTACTCGGCTTGCACCACCATTACGACTCAAACATACGAGTCGGGGTTCGGTCTTACTCGGCCTACACCCCAACACTTGCTATTTTGACTCAAACATTAGAGTCGGTGTACAGCCCTACTCGGCTTGCACCACCATTACGACTCAAACATACGAGTTGGGGTTCGGTCTTACTCGGCCTACACCCCAACACTTGCTATTTTGACTCAAACATTAGAGTCGGTGTACAGCCCTACTCGGCTTGCACCACCATTACGACTCAAACATACGAGTCGGGGTTCGGTCTTACTCGGCCTACACCCCAACACTTGCTATTTTGACTCAAACATACGAGTCGGGGTTTGGTCTTACTCGGCCTACCCCCTAACACTTGCTTTTTTAGACTCGAACATTAGCGTCGATGTACAACCTTCCTCAGCCTACATCAACACTCGGACAAACAGAAATTGAAGGATTACTCGGTATGTAGTTTTTGTTTCAAGGAAAATCCATTTTCTATTTCAAATGTGCAGACCTATTATGCTCGGCCTGCAAGAGCTTTACAAAAGTCGACCTCTCGGTCGTCCCCACTATTCCTAACCCAAAATAAAGGAAAATTACAAGGCACAGAGGCCCGTCCTACACCAGCTCTTCCATCTGCTGCTCGTCGTCCTGTTCAACCTCAACCAGCTGCTCTGGCTCTGTGAGAGGCTTTACTGGCTCGGCTCCTGGTAGGGCACTCGGCTCGGGAACCTCTTCTTCCTCTCCCCCTGACTCGTCCTTGAACATGTCGGCTGTAATATCCTGACCGAGCCAGGGGGTCTTCACGGTCAGCCCAGGGTTGTGGAGGAAGAGGTTGCGAAAAAACTCCTGCTCGCACTCGGCAGCGTACTCGTTCTTCAGCTGGTCGAACTCTTCGGAGGCTTTAAACTCGGCCACCGCGGTCTTCCTCGTCCCTTCCAGGTCGGCCTCCCTAGCCGTCTTCACCCGACACAGCTCCTTCCAGTGCTTCAGCCTGTCTTTCTCTTTGGCCTCAAGCTCGGCCTTCATCTGGTCTCTGGCGGCCAGGGCCTCCTGGGTTTTCCACCTCTCGGTTTCCAACTTTCGGTTGAGGTTGGCTGCTTCTTTCATGGCCCTCTCGGCCTCCTACAGCTTCGGGGTAAGCTCCTCCTGTTTTTTCCTCAGTCGGTCTTTCTCCCGCCGAGCACCCGCCACCCTCCTCTGGGCGTTCCCAAACTGGCAGTAGACTTCACCGAGGGCCTGCACGACACAAAACTTGGTAAGACACTCTGCCCAGGATCACACACTTGCAAAAAAAAAAAAGCAAACACATCGGCCAAGGGTGACTTACATTACTGAGCAGCAATAGGGCCTTCTCCATCTTTTGCTCCGCCGATCGGCACTGCACCTCGGCTAACTCGTCTAAGGGAGTAGAGGCCCCCTGGCAGACCCCGTTGAGCAACGGCACCATCTGCCTCGGACAGCAGAGAGTGGCCTCGGCGCTGGAGCCCTCGCCGATCGCTTCCCCCTTGGTGAACACGCCCAGGTTCACATCTCCCCTCCTCTGGAGCATCTCCATTATCCTCACGTCCAGCCGAGGGGGGGGACGGTGGAGGATTGAATTCTGGGGCCGCCATGATCCTCTTGCCTCCAATGGTCTCCTGTGCCGACAGGATCATCTCGGCCTCCATCCTCGCCTTCATCCGCCTTGGTTCGGGGGAGAGCACTCGGTCTCCGTCAATTGCGCTCTGTTTCCTCTTGGGAGACCTAGGTCGCGGACTCGGTGGCCTCGACTTGGAGTTTTGGCCCTGTTTCGACCAGTCGGTCCGCTCCGACTGACCTCTCTCGGCTCTCTCCTTTTTCTTTTTGAGAATGAGCTCCAGGCGCTCGGCAGCTTTCGTCAGTGAGGCAGATTCCCTAGAGCCCTGATCGGCCTTCATTCTCAACTGCTCACAGTCTTTGAAAATTCTGCTCCCGAGATGATACGGCACTGAAACACCGAGACATAGGTCAGCAAAGGAAAGCGAAGAACAAGCCACAACAACAAAAACAAACTTACCCTCGTCGGTGTCGATGAGGCCGGCCTTGTACTGAAACCCGGGTAACCGAAGGATTCGTCGGTTCCGATTCAACTCGTCCAAAATCTCCCTTACTCGGTGGACGACCGCTTTCTCCTCTGGCGTTATTTCTTCTTCTGGGAACAAACCTGCACACCGAGAAATGGTCAGCTACAACATTAATACTTAGCATACAACATATCAACATTTCCATGAAGGGACGGCCTATGCTACAACTATCAACCTTGGGTCTGGAATTTGGACGGTATTGGGGGTCCCTCGGTGTTCCCCTCCCAGTTCCCACCGACCAGGCAGAACTTCATCTTGTACGATTTTTGGGAGGTCGGTATGTCCAGAATGAACTCCCCTCGTTTGCTCTTCTTGCGGTGACGGACGAAGACCCACCCGGTACTCTGCTGCTGGAAGCCGAACTCGTACAAGTACATCAGTTGAGCATAGGTCGGCTTCGGTTGCTCGGCCCACCTGAAGGCCGTGTAGAGCAAGTAGAGCACAATCCACACGTTCGGATTGAGCTGACCGAGTGCCACCCCCATCTTCTTCACCATCCTCCGCAGCCAGGGGTGAAGGGGCAACCTTACCCCGTGGTGCATCAGCTCGGTATAGAACAATGCCATACCGGCTGGGGGATTGCTCGGTTTTTCTTCTCTTGTGGGTAACCTTGTCGGCACCGAGTCGGGAACGCCAAACTCAATCCTCATCTTCATCAGGCCCTTCTCGGTCTCCTTGTTCACCATTTCGTCTACGATGAAGGCCGCCCGCTCAATCGGCACGGCTTCCGGGACCGACTCGTCCCCGGTTGTTTTCACTTTGTTCAGCCGCACTGTGCCCTTATCACGACCATAGGTCAGCTTCAACGCTCGGTGCACCCCCATCTTTACTATGGTCTCGGCGTCTACCAGCAGATTCCCACTACCTGACCTGCCCGTCGGCCCAGACCCCGAACCGATGTCCGTGGTCCCACCGGACGACTCGGTCGTGCTGTGCACCGCCTCCACTCTCTTTTGTGCCTCGGACAAGTGGGCCTCGTCCTCACTCCCGTCGATGGGAATGAGCACCTGCACACTACTACCCGACGACTCACCGCCCGGTGAGTCGTAGCATTTACCCTCAGATACCGAGTCACTCTCGACCGACATCTACAAAAGAAAACAGAAAAACCAAACTCAGCCGACCGACTCGCTCCTATGAAGATCTGACCACAACCTTCACCACGTTCATGGCCAGTTCTTCACACCCTCCTACTTTAATAGAAAAACTAAACTTGGACAGATGCTTACCTTGTTTTTTCAAGGAGGACCGTAGGTCGGAAATCGCAAACACCGTACGCACCGCCGTTAAAAGCTAGTCGGAAATCGCCTCTTTGGTTGGACAGAGTTTCCCAACTTTTCTCCAAAACACGAGTGAGGAAATCGGTGACGAGCTCCTCATATTTATAGACATTGGTGCACATACTACGAGGCGTCACCCCTCTCAGCGACAGACACGTGTTGCACCCACTCATTCTGACCGAACACGTGTCAACCATCTGCCCGAGGAAGTTCAACCGTCTTCCCTCACTTCAACACCGACCTCCGTACACCGCTCGGTGTCCAGGCCTGATTAACAGACGTTGGCCCCCACCGCCGACTCGTATACACCGGTCGGTGCCCGGGGACTGTTTCGACAACTTTGGCCATGTCACCGACCCATGTACACCGCTCGGTCTCTGCAGCTCCAACCATGTTTTTGGCTCCTATCACCGACCATAATGCCGCCACCGACCGACTGCGCACAACCGCGACTGACTGAGCCACTTTTCTGCCGAGTGCTCTCTATCACCGGCCGCCTACTAGCTACTTCATCTCCATGACTGAGACTGTCTCGGCGGACTATCCCACCAAGGGACTTGGGGGACTACAGGTATACTTCCCACTAGGGTCTGGGAGAATGAAACAAGTCCCCGACCGAGAAATTCCACCTCAGTCAACGACTTGGGGGACTTCTGTTGACACCATATCTGACCAGACCCACTGGGCCGTATACTCAACGCCCTGACAACGCTCAAGGCCCAAGAACACCATACTTGCGACAGCCCTAACACTAGGCCCAATGGGGGATGCCACGTGGAAGCATATCCACCCTCGATTTACGTAACACGTGTCCGCACGTAAATCGAGAAGCATTTGTCCCACATCGGAACTTTGGGAATTGAACATCCCACCTACCTATACATAAAGGGTACACATTTCCCAATAAAGGTAACTAAGTTTGACTATTACAATTACTCTACCGAACTTACCATTTACTGCTTCCTCTTACGAACGAAAGTAACTGACTTGGTCGTCGGAGAGCCTTAGGCCGGCACCACACCGGTGCCCGTACTAACGGAGACCCGCGATCCACTTAAGTTGACAGGTCACAAGAGGGACACACGTCATTTGGTGATTGGGCAACGAGTACTCGACAGTTGGAACATTTAACGCTTCAACAGAATCAATTCAAAGGAAGCGATGATAATTGAAAGGATCAGATGATGAACTCGCCTGGAAATTTCGAGGTTTGGTCGAATGCCTTCGAGGTAAGAGATTGTGCAATTGAACTTACAGACCTTTAATTAAGGTTAAAACTGTAACGACTCGTCCCGAATTTCAGGATTAGATTAGTGACTAATCAAGGATTAGTGAGATTAATAGGTGATTAGTGGGGTACTTTCGGAAGGACGACGCGAAATGACGATTTTGCCCCTCAATTGGGCAAAACGTTGACTTTTCATTCTGGTGGTCAAATGGAATTTGGTCGATGACTGTGACGTAGTTCAGGACGTCATGAGTTCATGTACAGGTGGCACGTCCGATTCCGATGTTCGAGGAAGAAGTTATGACGTTCGGAAGTTCTTGGGTATTTTGGTAATTTGGTTACAAAGGGGCAAATTTTTGACTTTTGACCTGAGAGGTCCGATGGCCGAGGGACGAGGACCGTTACGTAGATCGAGTCGATACGAATCCATAGACAGGTGGCACGCCAAAATCGGACTTCGAATGGAAAAGTTATGGATCACAGAAGTTCGATTGCACTATGCACGATTTACGAGACAAATTACTTTTATAACCTAGTGGGCCCAGATATTTACTTCCTTCCCAATAGATGAGTGACAAGTGTCACTCATCCCATTGGCCCAAACCTCCAATTAGTGGATCTAAGATGTGATTGGTGGGATTTATAATATAATATTAGGTTTGAGATTATTTTATAATATCCCTTAATCTCTATCTCAATCTTAGCCCTTCATTTCCTCACTTCCCTCATCCTCACCGTCCACTCACTTGATCATCACACCTAAACTCACCTTCTTCTTCTTCATCGATCAAAGCTTCACCATTAGTACAAAATCGTGAACCCCATTCTCACACACCCTCACACCCTCACCTATCACAAAACCGTGAACGAGAATTGGAGAGTGAGGAATGACAAGTCGAACGGTGGCTAAGGCACGGGTCGCTATGGGCGGTGGCAGGTGAACCCGTGACGGTAAGCTTTCAGTTTGAAATTTCGAATATGAGTATGAGAGGTTTTTAGTCGATTCTGTTAATGGGGTTGGCTTTCTGGCAGCTTAAGGGGAAGGTTTGAATAGGAAGGGACGGTCAAGGACAGTGCAGATGCCTTGGACGGCGACTGGTTTCTGGGCCGTGGAAACCAAATCGTGAAGGTACGGTTTTGTTCAGTTTTTCGTTGTGTTAATCACGTGAATAGGTTCCAAAGACTGAGACTTAGAGATAGGAATTGAAAGGAAGGAAAATGGGCTAAAATGAGAGAGTTATAGCATTGAACCGGCCGCGTCGGTCCGGCTCGGTTCAAAACCAAAGAACCGGTTCGACAAAGGTTAGGGGTGACATTGTTCACTGACGTGTGGCTTTCACGCGCAGCCCCTTTGGGTGGCGCGTGAGGGCGCGTGGTGGGTCCTATGGGGAAGTGTTCAACATGTGAATTAATCTATTCGATGTAACGAACATTTTGGGACTAGTTTCATGTCGATCGGACACCGTCTCGATAATGTTCGGGACATCCGAAGATTTAGGATTGTGTTTTATGGATAATAAATGGATTTGGGCTGAGTTCCCACATATGTTTACTATGTTATGGTTTTCTGTAAATGGTTTTTGGTAGAGGCCCCGTATCATTATGGTTGTTTAAACATATATGGTTTGATGAATGGTTTTACTATGCATGTATGCTTTTTAGTGAAGGGCATAAAGCTCTTTTATAAATGTGTTTTATAAACTCTTTTACTTTTCGTTCACTCACAATCTTTCTGTTTTCAATGCCCTTCAGGTTGAATACGGTGCAGACTATAGCAGAGACCGAGACATCACATACCTCCTCCGGATCCTGGCGTACTCTGGAAGTCGGAAGTCGGAAGGCTAAAGGTTTTAATTTTCCCTGGTCTGACACTCTGTGTCAGACGGGATCAGAAGCGTTCCTCGTTAATCTCGAGAGGATTGGGACAGGTCCTGACAAAAACGATACGATTAGATGAATTAATTGAATAAATTGAGTGGAAATTGACAGGGATTGAGTCGGGTTATATCGCGGGTTGCCGGGCCTGTTTAACAGGCAATCAGGTTGAGAAGATGAACAGTGCCCTGCACCATAGCAGGCGGATGGCACCCACGTGCAGCCACTCACAGCGGCGCGTGAGGGCGCGTGGTAGCTTTTCTCAAGGCGAGTTCAACATGAAACTTACTCCTTTTGATCTAAAGAACATTTTGGCACTAGTTTCGAGAAAATTGGATACCAATTCGATAGTGTTCAGTGTATCCGAAATTTTAATATACGTTTTAAATACATATTTAAATCCCGAAAAAATTGGGGAAAATTATATGAGGTATATTGAAGTGTTAGTGACCCCCGATAATGATTTTGGACAGGAATTGTGATTTTCAGAATTTACGGAAAAACGTGCAGCTCGGAAGCGGGCCGTTTGGACGGTGTGTGAGTGGATTTTGCTTTCTAAAGTTCAATGCATGCATAATTATTTTCTATGCTTTCTATTTATGATTTCTATGCTTATGATTTTGATGGATGATGGTTTGATGGATGATTTTACATAGTTTATACGTATCATGTTTTTATAATGATTTGATGATGTGACATTGGGTTTGAATGTGAATTCGGGCACGAGACCCATTTCGATAAAATATGGTTTCGGATTTGGTTATGGAATTTGGATTTTCTATGATCTACACATGGTTTTGGATTTAAAGACTCGTTGCTATTGCTGGATCTGGTTTTGGGTTTAAAGACCCGGTTGATTGATGACGGGGGAGAGCCCTGATTGATACGTTTTGAGTTTAAAGACTCGGATATGTTTTGAGTTTAAAAACTCGGTTATTGTGATATCCCCCAAGGCCTATTGATTGTGTTTTGAGTTTAAAGACTCGTTGATATCCTGGGAAGACTTGATATATGTGGTTTGAGTTTAAAGACTCGGTGATTGAGATCCATCAGATTGCTTGACTTGTGAGTTACTGTTGATTTCCGATGTTTTCGGATGTTTTCGGCAGTGGCCCGGTGGATTTATGGATTTTTGGGCTATGTTCTCTTACTTGGATTTGGCTTCATGGTTTTGGGCGGAGGCCCTGGAATTATGGTTTTGGATATGAAATTATTTCTAATTTTTCATAAGCGGTTTTCTGATCGTGGAACTAAGTGATTTTCGAATGCATGCATTGGTTTTACGTGGAGGGTAGAAATGTCTTTTTCTGTAACATGTTTTATAAACTGATTTATTTTTGTCCACTAACACCTTTTATGTTTTTATTGACCCTCCAAGTCGTAGCACGATGAACGAGAGGTGGAGGCATGAGTGGGCTCAAGTGCGGTTATCCCTTGTTTGACAAGTGATGAGGGTAATTTTGGAACTTCAGTTGACTTGTCAGATGGGAGTAGGACCGGGCACCGTTATCAATGTTCCTCAGGGGACGGGTCCTGTCAACTTGGTATCAGAGCACTGGGTTGCTGATTCTGTTGCGACATCATTCCTCTGAAACGTAAGCCTCGTGCGCGAGCTGGTAGTGAGACGGGTATACGAGGGTATATGAGATATTGTGATAGATCTCAGATGAGATTGACCCTGGATTGAGGGTCAGATGTAAATCAGTGTACACTGTCTGTTAGACATAGAATTGTGTGGGTTCCAGGAACGAATGAGCCCAGCGGCTAGAAAGGTTGCAAAATTGGGCAAGTTGCACTGGTGATGAGATTATTCTCAGTGGATTCCTTAAGTGGATTGTGTGTCTAAAGAGTCTAGAATGTGATGTGATATCCCTTAGGCCTTATAGGTCGTATAAGATGTGGTTCACCAGCGATATTTTCTCGGTGACTAGGTATGCCAACGATGGCATGGATGATTGTTATGAGATTGGACTCAAGAGGAGTCGAGATATGGATACGGGACTCAAAATGAGTCAAGATGTTGGACTTGAGATGGGTTGAATATAACTATGGTGTCTGACACGGCCGACCCGTGATTGAGGAATGTTTGGCACCTGGGATGCCCAAGATTGGGATAGGGTCAGATACGGATGGGTTATGAATGTATGGATTGGTATTGTTTAACCCTATTTACTGGACTTATGGATTTAGATGGGTCGTGTCAATTTCACTTAGTGATTGAAGGTTCGGGCGGAGACCCGAGATATACAGAGAGTTGGACTTAGGAGATAGTCTAGTTCAATGGGACGCCAGTTGGGTCCACTAGGAGGTAAAGTGATAAGGTGAATTGCACAGTAATGCTCATGATTGTGGGTCGTCTGGTCACATCATAAAGAAATGGTTATATAGATTGATAAAGGGAGAGAGGCACCGGTTGGGGTGCAATGGAGCAAGGATTGGCTCATGCATTCATTATTGATGTGGCAAGCAAGGGAAGAGTTGGTAGGGCCCGTGATGGACCATAAGGACGTGGTCGGATTGGGACCACTTGCATGAGGATTGCAGTTACTAGCAGGAGGTCTGAGTAGCCCCTGGAATAATGACTTGGATACCTATTACTTGTGGTCATGACGTAGGTACATAGTAGGTCCAGGGCTATCCACTCTTTCATGTCTTGAGATTGTACATTGGACGGATATGGAGATGTCTGTGATTGGTTAAGGTATGGAAGTCGGTGAGCCGACTGAAGCTACGGATGTGATAAATTTGATGCTATCTATGTGGTAATTCTATATGGTGAAATTGGTGAGACATAAGGGGGGTAGGCCTATCGATGTGAGGCTATCCAGGATGACAGGTGTTATTAGCCTAGTGGCTGACTTGGGGTATTCCTAGATTTAGATGATTTGGACGTAATCCTTGGGATGGATTGGTTGATAACTCATGATACCTCTATCGAGTATGTCGATTAGAGAGCGATATATGGAGTCTAGGATTACCAGAGGTTATATTTCAGGGAAACTCGAGGGTGCTACCCTCTAGAATGATATTGACCCTCACAATCGATGGACAGTTTACTGGTCAGATTTGTGACAGATGTGATTAGTGTATGAGATGCCCAATGAAGGCTGAAGATGTATAGATTTTTCATTATATTTCCTGAGGTTTCGCCAGGATGAGAGACTGAGTTTATGATGGAGATCATATCGAGTATAAGAGTTGTTTCTCGAACACCCTGGTATGTGGCACCGAAAGAGTCGTAAGGACTGAAGGTGCAAGTACATGACTTGGTAGATACGGGTTCATTCGGCCCAGTGATGCCATGGGGAACCTAGTATTCCTTATGCAGTAAGAGGAAAAAGGGATGATGGTCTGAGCTTACATGTCGACTATGAACAACTTAATATGGTAACGATATGAGATAAGTATCCCGTAGCACGAGCTAATGATTTGTGGTTCTGTTGGAAGGTTGTGATTATTGAGCCTATTGAGAGAGGCCAATAGGATGATAACTATCAATTATGAGTAAAAGAGGAAAAGATGATGTTCGGAAAGAACTGGTTATACTTGTGAGTTGAAGAGTTAGGTATTCTAGCCATTGTTGGATTGGTCATGATAACATGATGGATGATAGGTTGGTCTACTCACATGTATGGATAGGCACATGATGTACTTGATGGATGTGTTGAATGTCCTAAGGGAGACAAAAATATGGTGAAATAAGTGTTAGGTCTGGTCAACCAGAGTAGATTTTTAAACATATACTAATAACGGTCGGGATTAGTGTGAATCCCTGGAGAAACATATGTATTGATCAATGGAAAATAGTTAAAGACTGTCACGGGGAACATGAGTTGTTTTGAGATTGGATGGATACCACAGAGGATTAAGAGGGGTTCTCTACAATGTTTTGCCAGTTATTGTGATGGACCAGAAATGAGGTCAGAGTTATTGGAAATGAGAACTGAGATAGAATGGTTACAAAGTGGAGAAATAGTGACTTATGTTCGATGTTGACCCTTTCTGTGTGTATAATGAGTAGTTACTATGAGATTCGGGATTTGGTGAGGTGTTCTTCGGTAGCATAGGGTTGGGATTGCCGATGCTAGCTGAACCCTCAGGAGTTTTACTTTCCTTGCATGACTTGGGATTGACCATAGTGAGCCATGGGTCGAGTATGCAGAAGTCATACCTATGGGAAGGAATGTACGAGTACTATATCGACCATCAAGATTGGAAATGATCGGTAAAAAAAAAGGCTTAATATGTGATGAGGCGATGGTCAAGATGGTTGGGTCAGATATCATTCGCGGGGAGGCTAAGAAGATAGCCGGTCGAGAATTGGCATGTTTGAAAAGATAGGTGATGGAACTCCATAGGATTGGAGTAATGCATGATCTATTCTGATCATTTGGGCTGGTGAGTCCATTTTCAGGATCATATTTGGTGTATGATGTTGGATAGAGTCGAGGTCAAGGAATGGATATGATTTGTGATGTAGTATGGATGATTGTACGGAGCGCCAATTATTGGCAGAAGGTAGGCATCAGTAAGGCCTATGATGATAGACACAACAGAAGGAAAGGTTAAATTCATTATACTTCGTGACCATGGGAAAGGGGTATGGAGTGATTGACTTAACGAGGGGTATGAGTTCCCGATTTATTGGATCTTATGAGGTTATTGGCTTGGTGGCCTGGTGGCATATGCGTGGGGTAATACTGATTGGGAAGACATGTGGCTATGCCATGGATGGACGACATGTGATGGGGATGATGATACTGATACTTGTGATTTCTGGATGTGTAGACTCGGACGTTGAGCTAGGCTCCATATCCCGAGTGGGCTTGGGTATGACTGCCCACGGGGCAGGGGTTTACAGCGAAATTTTGTCCCAATGTTGACCCAATGATGGGGACTGGTTGTATAGTTTCTATAAGTTTGGTTAAGGTTGATTATGTTTCTGGCTCTTATCAGACGTATCACATGGGGAGAAATATCAAGGCCCTTACTGATCGGAATTTCGAGGACGAAATTATTTAAGGGGGGGTAGGTTGTAACGACCCAGAAGTTCGAAAAAGGAAATTTTGGAAATTTTGAAGGAAATGACGATTTTGCCCCTAGCTAAAGGGTTAAAAGTTGAATTTTTTTCTTGGGATAATTTTTGGATCGTCCATAAGGACCGTTGGGTAGATCTCGAGACGCTGAGTCCGTAGACAGGCAGCCCATGTCAATCGGAGTTCAGATGACAAAGTTACGGGTCTAGGAACATGAAGGGCATTTTGGTAATTATGTGTGGCATGGGCAAAATAGTAATTTGGCTAGTAATGGCAGATTTAAACCGTTTCATGGACATCTGGAATTGCTGAATTGGGCGTGGGATGGCCATTAAGTGACATCTGTCACTTTAAAATTGAGATTGGCGAAAAATCATATGTGTGTGCGGTTGGGCAGTGGTGAGATTTAAACAAGCCGTTTATGTGTGTGTTTTGGGGAGAAAACAGAGCATCAGTGTGCTCCACACCCATACATCATTAATCCCCTTCGTTTTTGAAAAATTGAGAGGAATTGAAAGAGGTAGAATAGAGCATTAAACAGGGAAGGAAACCATAAAACCTGAAGAAAAACCCAAACCCGAAACTAACCCAGACAATTAGAATTTAATCAAATTTCGAATTGAACATTTAAGACCCAAAAACACAGAAATTGGTATCGAATTAAGCCTCCTAGCCTCAAGGTGAGTCGAACCCAATCAAGAATGAAGGAAAGGAAGGTCGTTTTGGCCATGAACGGAGGTCATCAATCCCTCGAACAATTGAGGTTGAGTTCGAGTAATTGGAGGGGTCGAAGGGAGCAATTGAAATTGGAAACATACTTGGATGGATCCTGAGAAGCTTTCGAGGTAATTGAAAGGGTCAAAGGAAGCGATGATAATTGAAAGGATCAGATGATGAACTCGCCTGGAAATTTCGAGGTTTGGTCGAATGCCTTCGAGGTAAGAGATTGTGCAATTGAACTTACAGACCTTTAATTAAGGTTAAAACAATACGATTATATGAATTAATTGAATAAATTGAGTGGAAATTGACAGGGATTGAGTCGGGTTATATCGCGGGTTGCAGGACCCGTTTAACAGGTAATCGGGTTGAGAAGATGAACAGTGCCCTGCACTGTAGCACGCGCGTGGCACCCACGCGCAGCCACTCACGGCGGCACATGGTAGCTTTTCTCAAGGTGAGTTCAACAAGAAACTTACTCCTTTTGATCTAATGAACATTTTGACACTAGTTTCGAGGAAATCGGATACCGTTTCGATAGTGTTTAGTGTATCCGAAGTTTTAATATAGCTTTAAATACGTATTTAAATCCCAAAAAAATTGGGGAAAATTATATGAGGTATATTTAAGTGTTAGTGACCCTCAATACTGATTTTGGACAGGAATTGTGATTTCTAGAATTTATGGAAAAACGTGCAGCTCGGAAGCGGACTGTTTGGACGGTGTGTGAGTGGACTTTGCTTTCTAAATTTCAATGCATGCATAATTGTTTTCTATGCTTTCTATTTATGATTTCTATGCTTATGATTTTGATGGATGATGGTTTGATGGATGATTTTATATGGTTTATACGTATCATGTGTTGATAATTATTTGATGATGTGACATTGGGTTTGAATGTAAAATAGGGCATGAGACCCATTTCGATAAAATATGATTTCAGATTTGGTTTTGGAATTTGGATTTTCTATGATTTACATATGGTTTTGGGTTTAAAGACCCGTTGCTGTTGCTGGACCTGGTTTTTGGTTTAAAGACCCGGTTGATTGATGACGGGGGAGGGCCCTTGATTGATACGTTTTGAGTTTAAAAACTCGGATATGTTTTGAGTTTAAAGTGTCAAGGCCCACCTATAATCCCCCAGGATTAGGGACTAAACCCTGCTCCCGTCTGACTTACGCAAGACACGAAGGGTAAACCAACGTCCAACCTTCGTGTGATACGTAAGTCGGACAAGGGAGTCTTGATCCAACCATCCGAAAAGGTAACCAGTCTTCCCAGAGTATGCCGAACTACTATGGATCGCGGGTGTGATGTCTCCGTCTCTCTCGACCAACAGCCCGCACCGCAACAACCTGGAGGGTACCGAAAACACGAAAAGACTGTGAGTGCACAAAAATAAAGAATCAGTTTAAAATAGTTCACAGAAAACACAATTACATTTATACCCTCTGTTTCAAAAACCAATGCATGCATATCAAAGTCATGTTATAAAACCATGTACGAAAACCAAACACATTTTCCTTTTTCTCAAATCCCGGGCCTCAGCCCAAAACCATCGAAAACCATTCTTTGAAAACCATCGTCATCAAATCTCGGTGAAATCCAAAACACATTTGAAGCCACATTCCCATCCATCGAACCTGCTGGATCTATCCGAGTTTTTAAACTCAATCCAGGCCTCAATAGAATCCGAGTCTTTAAACTCCCGAGTCTTTAAACTCAACAGGCCTACGAGGGAAAATATCAATATATCCGAGTCTTTAACCTCCCAAGCCTTTAAACTCAATCCGGGTCTTTAAACCCAATCCGGGCCCGTCCCCCGTCAATCATATTCCGGGTCTTTAAACCCAATAATCAGATCCAGTAAATCGAATCCAAAACCATTTGAAAACCTTTTTCCATTTCCGAATCCGAATTCGCAATCTCATCAGGATCCCGAATCCAAACCCAGAACTCATATCCACCTCCTTTCCAGATCCGAGTCCGCAACCATCATT
This sequence comes from Prinsepia uniflora, assembly GCA_032719365.1. NCBI lineage: Eukaryota > Viridiplantae > Streptophyta > Magnoliopsida > Rosales > Rosaceae > Prinsepia > Prinsepia uniflora. Next base: position 71,903,232 of record CM064862.1, read on the forward strand.
CTGTAAGTCGGCATCCGGAATAACCATTCTGAACCCAAACCCGAAATCTACTTCCAAGTCTCGAATCGAATCCCGAATCGTCATCCGGAATTCCGATTCAAAAACCCAAAATCACGTTTCTCAAAACCACTTTTTGAACTGGACCTCTAAGCCCGAAATCACGTTCCAAAATCCTTTTACTTTCATTGAAATAAAATCGTAGTTCAAATCCCGAAATCAAATCATTAAAACCAGGTTCAAATCACAATATCGATCAAAATCTCGTAAAACGTGAAATACCGTCATTTTCTCGGAAAACGTGCACAAATCGTAAACCATCACAATCATAAATAAAATTATAGAATCAAGTATAGAAAACATATATGCATGCATCAAGAGTTAGAAAGCAAAGTCCACTCACAGACCATTCCGACGTCGCCTCGATACGCGTGCACTTACGCCGACCCCGGCCATTATGCTATACTCTGCTTTCCTGAACCGGTCCAAAGCCCATAACGAGGTTACTCACTACGTCACAAAAGTCCTACTCAAGTCCCATAATTTTTCCCGAACTTAAAACGTAACTAAACGGAACCCTAAACCTTCGACCACTTAGAACTAACCCGAGACGACATCCGATTGTCCCGAAACTTTTCCCAATAGATTTGTTACAACGATTAGACTCAAAACCATGTTGGAAGGTTCCCCAGATTCTTCCACACGCGCCCTCATTCGCCGCCCAAAGGGGCTACGCGTGCGCATCACGCGCCTGCTACAGGGTCATCTTCAACCTCTGGCCAGCGGGTTCAACTGAACCGAACCGGCGTGACCCGTACTCTCTCAATTCCTACTAGACTCCAGTCCTTTCAATCCCATTAGTTTCGTACCCTTCCTAGAAACCAGTTCCAATCCTAAAATCTAAACATTACAGCCTCTAACCCATCGTCCTCAAGCTCGAACCAAAACTGTCCGAAACCTCTGTTTCGGTTCCCGGCCAGCCAAGAAATCCCCTATCATGACTTCAAGTTTAAATGATTCCTAGGAACCTACTAAGTCTCACATAACTCACAGAATCCCTCGACTCAGCCCCAAAAGCCACGACTTTTCGTTTGAATCAAAACGGAAAAACAGGGGAAACAGGGGCTTACCGTCTTTCTCACCTCCGCCGTACTCTCCGCCATGCTCCTCTGCGTCCACATCGTGGTCCTCAGCCGTCCTAGCCTCCTAGAGCTTGATTGGATCAAATTGATCGTTTGTGGCTGCACCACCACCTCGACCCTCTCTGTTTTCCCTGAAAACTCACACTTCACTCCCACCGTTGGTCTTTGCACGATTTCCACTCACAATTCACTCCCTAGCTTCTCCTTTCTCTCTGTCACTCTCACCAGTTCACAAGGCCTCACACACACAGAGTTGATCAGAAAAATCCTCACCGTTTCCCTCTCCCTGTTTCTGCACATTTCCACAATTGCACAGTTCAAAATCGTGCATTTTGTAGCCGTGCACATACTAACCTTCCTAGAAACCTTTAGGTCTCCCCCACGTGTCCAACTCTCCCTGGACAGAATATCCATTCACACTCTCCTAGATGGCCTTATCTGATTGGCCCAATTGTGAAAAGACCAAATTGCCCCTAAGTCCAAAATTACCATTTTGTCCTTCAATTTCCTAGACCCATAACTTAACCGTCTGACGTCCGATGACAGCGTGCCGCCTGTCGTTGTACTCAGGACGTCGAGACCTATCTAACGGTCCTCGGTATACGTGAAAACCAAGTGTTTAGAAAAAAGTCAACCTTTTCCCTCTATTTCTCCAAAATTACGGTAACACCCTTAACCTTCCGAACACCATAACTTTTCCTCCAATTGTCCAAATCGAACGTGCCACCTGTCTACGGATTCGTGATTTCCCGAACTACGTCACGGTCGTTGGTCAATGCCCAATTGACCACCTGAACTAAAGTTCAACATTTTTGCCCGTTCTTTGGGTAAAACCGTCATTCTGCGCCCAAAGTCCAACAGTAACCAACTAACCACCGATTAAGCTCACTAATCCGTCACTAAACACTTCCCGACTCTCGAGACGGGTCGTTACAATCTACCCTCCTTAAAAGAATTTCATCCCTGAAATTTCGCACCTCGTACCTCACACCTGGGGTCTCCTACTCGGTAGTCAACTCTTACCTAACAACTACGTCGGCCAGTTCCTAACCTATCATCTCCACCTTGGGTACGTCACAACACCTCTACTACCCGTTCGGCACTACTGGCGCTCAAGTCGAACGTACCTCCGTCTTGTACTACTCACTAGAACTTCATGGTGTACACCAGGGAAAACTCGATGAAAAGAAACAAAGATATTTGAAAATACCTCATTTAGAGTACCCAATAGAGTTCATAGAGTACGTCCTCACGTACCACCACCTACACCTTCACGTTTCTCAACTACTTCGACCACCCTGTCGGAATAAATCAACAAAGTCCTACATGCACTTCTAGATTGTGGGTTCTCTTCAATAACCTCATATCTCAAGCCCTTCCGTCATACGTGGACAAGTCTCCGATTCTCAACCGATTTCCAAGCACCAAAATCCAACCTCAGCATTTCTAACACATAAGGATAAGTCCACGAAATGAATCCCACTGATGGTCAAACATGTCCATACCAGCCTAGCCCAATCCAACACGAAGCCTAGGTTCATCGAGCGTCAGCTGCTCTACTCTAATCAACCAACGACATCCTGACCAGGCACCCACTACCTCGTCTGCACCTAGCAGCACCATCTCCAATCCGGCCGTAAGTCGGCCCAAACCACAAGGACTACGATCCAGTAATCCCACGGGGTACCTCAAATCATCCCCGTTGTCCAGGTTATCCAAACCTGCAATTACCACGGGTTCACTACAGACTTATCACTCCGGTCGTCACACCCGACTAAGACCATTCCTTCTCACGACTCTACTCACCAACACCAACAGGTATCCATCACTAGGGGAAACATTCCCTCGAGTCTCACAGTAGTTCCTAGACCCTGCCATCAAGGCATCGGGCTACTCATAGCCGTACAATTCCAAACTCAACCCAACTGACCAAAGGGCACCAATTCATCCGATCAACATCCAAACGCCATCCGGCCCAACCGGCCACCATCAATCGGCCTCCTCGGCCTACGTATCTCACTAACTCAACGAGCTACCCTCAGGCCCCTCAGACCGACCAACCTACTCATTCGTAGCCCACCGGCTACCTTCCAGGTTACTTCTGCTAGCGTATCTCCGACCCTATGGTCCATCCATCAAGTAACACCAACGCCAGCGCCAACGCACGAACCATTCCGGCCCTAAGTCGACATACATCTTACCTTGCACCGCGTATCGAGAGACTAGTACCCTCAAATGCTGCTATCTAACTACCTCAAACGTACTATCACTATCGTATCCAGGTTGCTGTCGGGCTATTCCGCGTCGAGACATCACATCCACAGTAGCATTACAACACCCAAGTAGACTAACCAACGATTCTGGGAACCAAACCTCGCGCAGAACACCCGAAACCTCACTCTAATACCAATTATCAAGGCCCACCCCTAATCCCCCAGGATTAGGGACTAAACCCTGCTCCCGTCTGACTTACGCAGGACACGAAGGGTAAACCAACGTCCAACCTTCGTGCGATACATAAGTCGGACAAGGGAGTCTCGATCCAACCATCTGAAAAGGTAACCAGTCTTCCCAGAGTATGCCGAACTACTGTGGATCGCGGGTGTGATGTCTCCGTCTCTCTCGACCAACAGCCTGCACCGCAACAACCTGGAGGGTATCGAAAACACGAAAAGACTGTGAGTGCACAAAAATAAAGAATCAGTTTAAAACAGTTCACAGAAAACACAATTACATTTATACCCTCCGTTTCAAAAACCAATGCATGCATATCAAAGTCATGTTATAAAGCCATGTACGAAAACCAAACACATTTTCCTTTTTCTCAAATCCCGGGCCTCAGCCCAAAACCATCGAAAACCATTTTTTGAAAACCATCGTCATCAAATCTCGGTGAAATCCAAAACACATTTGAAGCCACATTCCCATCCATCGAACCTGCTGGATCTATCCGAGTCTTTAAACTCAATCCAGGCCTCAATAGAATCCGAGTCTTTAAACTCCCGAGTCTTTAAACTCAACAGGCCTACGGGGGAAAATATCAATATATCCGAGTCTTTAAACTCCCGAGCCTTTAAACTCAATCCGGGTCTTTAAACCCAATCCGGGCCCGTCCCCCGTCAATCATATTCCGGGTCTTTAAACTCAATAATCAGATCCAGTAAATCGAAACCAAAACCATTTGAAAACCTTTTTCCATTTCCGAATCCGAATCCGCAATCTCATCAAGATCCCGAATCCAAACCCAGAACTCATATCCACCTCCTTTCCAGATCCGAGTCCGCAACCATCATTCCGTAAGTCGGCATCCGGAATAACCATTCCGAACCCAAACCCGGAATCTACTTCCAAGTCCCGAATCGAATCCCGAATCGTCATCCGGAATTCCGATTCAAAAACCCAAAATCACGTTTCTCAAAACCACTTTTTGAACTGGGCCTCTAAGCCCGAAATCACGTTCCAAAATCCTTTTACTTTCATTGAAATAAAATCGTAGTTCAAATCCCGAAATCAAATCATTAAAACCAGGTTCAAATCACAATATCGATCAAAATCTCGTAAAACTTGAAATACCGTCATTTCCTCGAAAAACGTGCACAAACCGTAAACCATCACAATCATAAATCAAATCATAGAATCAAGTATAGAAAACATATATGCATGCATCAAGAGTTAGAAAGCAAAGTCCACTCACAGACCATTCCTACGTCGCCTCGATACGCGCGCACTTACGCCGTCCCCGGCCATTCCGCTATCCTCGGCTTTCCTGAACCTATCCAAAGCCCGTAACGAGGTTACTCACTACGTCACAAAAGTCCTACTCAAGTCCCATAATTTTTCTCGAACTTAAAACGTAACTAAACGGAACCCTAAACCTTCGACCACTTAGAACTAACCCGAGACGACATCCAATTGTCCCAAAACTTTTCCCAATAGATTCGTCACAACGATTAGAATCAAAACCATGTTGGAAGGTTCCCCAGATTCTTCCACACGCGCCCTCATGCGCCGCCCAAAGGGGCTGCGCGTGGGCTTCACGCGCCTGATACAGGGTCATCTTCAACCTCTGGCCAGCGGGTTCAACTGAACCGAACAGGCGTGACCGGTTCTCTCTCAATTCCTACTAGATTCCAGTCCTTTCAATACCATTAGTTTCGTACCCTTCCTAGCAACCAGTTCCAATCCTAAAATCTAAACATTACAGCCTCTAACCCATCGTCCTCAAGCTCGAACCAAAACTGTCCGAAACCTCTGTTTCGGTTCCCGGCCAGCCAAGCAATCCCCTATCACGATTTCAAGTTTAAATGATTCCTAGGAACCTACTAAGTCTCACAGAACTCACAGAATCCCTCGACTTAGCCCTAAAAGCTACGACTTTTCGTTTGAATCAAAACGGCAAAACAGGGGAAACAGGGGCTTACCGTCTTTCTCACCTCCGCCGTACTCGCCGCCGTGCTCCTCTGCGTCCACATCGTGGTCCTCAGCCGTCCTAGCCTCCCTTAGAGCTTGATTGGATCAAATTGATCGTTTGTAGTTGCACTAGCACCTCGACCCTCTCTGTTTTCCCTGAAAACTCACACCTCACTCCCACCGTTGTTCCTTGCACGATTTCCACTCACAATTCACTCCCCAGCTTCTCCTTTCTCTCTGTCACTCTCACCAGTTCACAAGGCCTCACACACACAGAGTTGATCAGAAAAATCCTCACTGTTTCCCTCTCCCTGTTTCTGCACTTTTCCACAATTGCACGGTTCAAAATCGTGCATTTTGTAGCCGTGCACATACTAACCTTCCTAGAAACTTCTAGGTCTCCCCCACGTGTCCAACTCTCCCTGGACAGAAAATTAAATATCCATTCACACTCTCCCAGATGGCCTTATCTGATTGGCCCAATTGTGAAAAGACCAAATTGCCCCTAAGTCCAAAATTACCATTTTGTCCTTCAATTTCCTAGACCCATAACTTAACCGTCCGACGTCCGATGACAGCGTGCCGCCTGTCGTTGTACTCAGGACGTCGAGACCTATCTAACGGTTCTCGGTCTACGTGAAAACCAAGTGTTCAGCAAAAAGTCAACGTTTTCCCTCTATTTCTCCAAAATTACGGTAACACCCTTAACCTTCCGAACACCATAACTTTTCCTCCGATTGTCTAAATCGAACGTGCCACCTGTCTACGGATTCGTGATGTCCCGAACTACGTCACGGTCATCGGTCAATGCCCAATTGACCACCTGAACTAAAAGTCAACAATTTTGCCCGTTCAATGGGTAAAACCGTCATTCTGCGCCCAAAGTCCAACAGTAACCAACTAACCACCGATTAAGCTCACTAATCCATCACTAAACACTTTCCTAATCCTGACTCTCGGGACGGGTCGTTACATAAAGACTCGGTTATTGTGATATCCTTCGAGGCCTATTGATTGTGTTTTGAGTTTAAAGACTCGTTGATATCCCGGGAAGGCCTGATATATGTGGTTTGAGTTTAAAGACTCAGTGATTGAGATCCGGCAGATTGCTTGACTTATGAGTTACTGTTGATTTCCGATGTTTTCGGATGTTTTCGGTAGTGGCCCGGTGGATTTATGGATTTTTGGGCTATGTTCTCGTACTTGGATTTTGCTTCATGGTTTTGGGTTGAACTCTGGAATTATGGTTTTGGATATGAAATGATTTCCGATTTTCCATAAGCGGTTTTCTGATCGTGGAACTAAGTGATTTTCGAATAAATGCATTGGTTTTACGTGGAGGGTAGAAATGTTTTTTCCTGTAACATGTTTTATAAACTGATTTATTTTTGTCTACTCACACCTTTTATGTTTTTTTATTGACCCTTAAGGTCGTAGCACGATGATCGAGGCCGATCGAGAGGTGGAGGCATGGGTGGGCACAAGTGCGGTTATCCCTTGTTTGACAAGTGCTGAGGGTAATTTTGGAACTTCAGTTGACTTGTCAGACGGGAGCAGGACCGGGTACGGTTATCAATGTTCCTCAGGGTACGGGTCCTGTCACAAAATATGAAAACTTTTAACAACTAATTAGATTGAGAGGTTGGGACCATTAGGAATCATGCATGGCCGCCCTTGAAGGGGGGCAACAGGGGCCCAAGCCCTGGGCCTAAATCTTCCAAAATTTTCTTATATTTTTTTTTTAAAAAAAAGTATCAGAATTTGAGAGGAAGGGTGCAGAAAGTCGATTGCAAAACCAAGAAGGCGCTCATTCTCTCAATTTGATTTCTTCCATATTGATGGCATGAAGTTTAATGTTTCAATCAATTAGTGTTCTCACTTCCTAGATTATTATTAATACACTCACCTTCCAATTCCCATATCTTCTCACTTCTTAGCATCTATGATCTGTCAAATTCCCATATGATTTAGAAAAAATTCAAGCTGTTGATAAACTTGTAATATCTGAGCTAAAAAATCTCTCTGAACTGAAGCATTTCTGCTGTTCTACAGGGAGAACAATCCCAACCCAGTTTGTGTATCTCCACACTCCACCGGACTCCCACCTAGCTGCAAAGATTCAAGAACAGCAGATTCTGCGGAAAACCTACAGGGTCATGGTTAAGAAATTTCAATATGAAATTCATAATAAAGATTCTGAGCTTTTATTTTTAGGGTAAAATTATGAGCTTTCAGTTTTTGTACAGTGGGTTTGAAGCCCAACATTTTAATTTTTTTTAATGCACAAATTTGCTTAAATTCAATATTTTGTTTTGAATTCTAAATGTTAAATTTTGTTCTTTCTCTATTATATATATTATATATATATATATATATATATTTTCATTTTTTTCTACTTTTAGGAGGAGCATATGAGTGGACACTAATCGAATGGGCCTTCTTTATTTCTTTTTTTTCCTAATTTAAAACCAATTGGAAACTCGGTTTCAGTTAGATTTGGCAAGGTTGAATAAGTTAATACAATTTTTGTTGTGCCAGATGTTGATGTTAGTTTGAATGGTAAAATATGATTAATCAGGAAAACATGAGGGACATACATTTGAAAATAAATTTGAAGGAGAGTTGTATGTGGCTCATGTGGTTTAGCCCCGTAGTAAAAAAAATGAAGGCTTAAGGAATTAGAATACTAAAAATTTAGTGTTGGATTGTAAAATTGTCCATTCAAAATTGGAACTAATACAATTTTGGATGGTTGAATAAAAAGGGTTGATATGTTTATCCAGGATGTCGGAAAAATGCAAGAGTTTCTAGAGCTCATACAATATAAGGATACTTTTGGTGAAACATGAATGGGGTACATATGGGAGCTTTTTACAAGGAAATCCAAAATTCCTTGCTTTTCAAATGAGTGTTCATAATGTTTTTGTTTATGGTGAATGGTTGGGTCCTTAAAACAATAATAATCATATGAATTAAAGTACTATGGACCCAAAACAATAATAATCATATGAATTAAAGTACTATGACAATGAAATACACACAGTGGGATATAAAATGGTGTATGTTGTAATTTGGAGATGGTCTTCATTCTAAGTATTGTTAAAACCTGCAATGTATAGACTAAATTTGCTGACTTGTTCCTCATTTCCAACCGTAGGCTTTGGTTCTTGATCTTCAAGGTGAATAGTGTATATGATTTCATTGCTATTTTTAATTTTTGTAGGAACATGATGCTAGTTAAATGGTGAAGTTCTTAATTGAAGAACATTTTTGTATCGAATATAGAAGTTTGTATCGAAGGACAGAAGTGGAACGACCAGGAAGTTTGAGAAAACATATATGACGATTTTAACCATGAAGGTCAAAAGTTGATTTTTTGACCGGGAACGTTTTGTGTGGACCATTATGTATATCTTGAACTCCTGAGTATATAGACAAGCGGTATGTTGAAAATTGAGTTTAGATAAATTCTTTTTAGGTTTAAATAGTATAAGGGCATTCTGGTAATTTTGAACATAAGGGTATTTTAGTGATTTTGCATGGAGGACCTAGAAAGTTCTATAATTGGCTTCATGTTTCCCTATTATTCTCCTCCACTGACCTACACTATGATATATGTGTAGGATGTGTGTTAAGGGCAATTCAGTGAGGAATGGCCAAAAAAGAAGAAGAAAATGAAAGTGTGGGAAGAACAACCAGAAAAACAGGAAAGGGGAAAAGAGGGAGAGAGGGAGAGCGGGAGAGAGAGAGAGAGAGAGAGAGAGAGAGAGAGAGAGAGAGAGAGAGAGAGAGATAGAGAAGACGATGATGAGTATTAGAAAGAGCTGGGAAGAAGAGGCTTCCTAGGCCTTTGGCCATGATTAAAATTGTGAGGGATCAAAAGTCCAAAAATGGCTTGTGGAGGTTTAAATTGTTTTGAGAAGTTGGAGCACAAACTATGGTTCTTGTGAGACTCTATGAACTCCTACAGTTGTCGTAAGCGAGGAATATAAGGGTTCGAACGTGAGGAATATAGTGGGACAATCCTGGAAACCATGACCGAACGCTAGAAACCTAAGCCAGGGATTTCGAGGTAAGCTTCTTCGGTTTTGTGTATAGAACTCATTTAGAGTAACATACAAGTGTATTAGACATGGAAGGACAAAAAAATCTTGAAAAACGAAGCAATTGGGGTTGGGTCAGGACGTCGGGTTGGGTGACCCGAGTCACAAACCTAGCTGGGGGTCAGGTTCGAGTACGCTTGCAACCACTCACAGTGAATAACGACGGCGCGTGCGGTGGTTCCTGGACCTCCAGCCAACATGAAAATTCCTCCTCATTTTCTTACAGACCTAGTGGTATAATTTGTGACAGGACTCGTCCCAACTTATGTAAATGGGACCGGACCTACTCCCGTCTTGTGAAACAAGGGATTTTACCAATGTTAACTCGGTTTGAATCCTTAACTTATCAAACTACATCCGTCCTTGCGGGAATTCCTCCCACGTCCAGGCCGCTTCACCGCAAGTAACAGAATTCTTTTAGTTTAACTACTAATCAATTATGTTCCTCTTAATAAATTCCTTGGAGTAAAACTTCATCATAAACTCCAATTTCATATTCCTTTCCCTTATACTATCATAATCCAAAATCAATCATGAAGATTTCATAAATAATCCACCATACACTAAACATGACAAGTCATTTTCATACTATCTTGACTATACCATTTCCACAATTAATAATATACATAAAGTTACACAAGGTAATTATAATTAGGACTACCTTAAATAACTTCTTAAAGAAACACTTACTTACATGAACACACACACACACACACACACACACACACACACACACACACCGATTTATATATTTAACATTATCGACATAACCATTACCAAGAGAAATATAACTTCTCCAATATCATCATCAAAATAACTACACTTTATAGTCAATCCCATACTTAATCCCTTAATTTATTCCAATTTGTCTTAAATTATACAAGAACATTTAACTTGAAAATATAAAACTATACACAAATATTATCCAAATACTTCTATCTTTGGACCAATTAAGTTCGGTATGATTTTGGTTTTGAGCCAAAATATAGAAAGTGACGGATACCTCCTACACAATTTTGAGAGATAGATAATTTTAAAACTTACCCAACCATATACATCAATCTACAAGAAAAAAAATTGTAAGCGAATAATTTAAAAAACTACTTTCATGCTTAATAATAACTAAAAAAATCAAAAGTTTTGAACTCCCACATTTTGTTCCTTCCTTTTCTCAATGAGATAGTGATGGTTGGAAAAGCATTATCACGCATGACACAAGTCATGAACATGTAAATAAAGATCCATATGTGGTAAATAACATGTAGATGTATGTGATAAATAATTGAAATATGAATGAAGAAAAAGAATAATTGGGAAGAAAATGGTACCAAACCGCAAGTCGTAACCCTTAGTTTGGATGTTTTGCTTTTGGATCAGTTATGGTCAATCATATACTTTCTAGTATAGGATTTCCCAATCAACCAATAGGAAATGGTTTTAATTATTTAAAAAAATAGAAATTTTAATTCAGTTCTGTATTTGTATGCGACGGTTTTTCAAAACATCGATCTTGAAATCATACCGAACTAAATCAGTACGGTTTCAGTATCGTACCAATCTTACATCGGTTTTAGTATTTTGTATTTTTTTTGGTATGGTTTGGTTCGGAACTATATGACTTCGGTTTTTGGGTTTCATGTGCCCACCCCTAGATTTGATATTGATTGGGAAAAGTGGATAAACGTCTTTGAGACGGTTAATTCAAGATACGACTTTCGAGTGAAAATTGTAGTCGTATACCCACCTAGGAGTCTCCAATATCTTAGCACCCGCTTGTTGGCCACAGGCAAGTCTCCACGTGATTGATCACCTAAACTCGCTCGAATACTAGTTAAATAGCATCAACATGTCCCCGAGCTCTAGGGGACATGAACTGACAGTGTGTAGCACTCAACTTTCACGTTGTTGAGGTATATGAGCAAACTATAGATACCCATCCTATCATGTGCGCATAACTCGAGCCACTCAAAAGCATAATTAGTGGGTTATATGTTTTATACTTGTACTTCTGGGATGATGTTTGAGATTGCATATTATTTTAATATTATTTCTCATAAAACGTGCATATTTTTTATTTGTGCATTGTTGGTATCTTTGAGTTTCTTATCAAAACTAAGGTGATAAATTATGTTTTCAACTTAATGTTTTACGCTAAAATAACTTGTAAGGTCCACTCACCCTTCTGATTTTGTATTCCTCAAGTCTCGGTACTACTTTACACTTATTGAGCAGGATTTCTCAGTTGCTATTCTGACATTCACGTCGAACGTTTGGGTGTGGTGTATTGGAAATCATGATCTTTTAGGTACGTACATATACTTTATGATCATCAAAAGTCGTGTACTATGCGCTGTACTCTCAATGTGCGGTGAATCGTAAATTGGTCTTTACTAATTACTTTTCACACGACCTTCTAAAGCTCGCCATTATTAATTTATGGCTTTCGTCATCTAGACGTCATGTTAAGATGTTAGCCATCATTTCTTGATTTCTGTGACCATTTGGACTTTCCAAATCGAGGTGTGTCATTAATCAATCAATCACTTATAAAATTATAACACCCAACACTACAAGAAAACAAGTCTTGTCCGTCTAAGGTTTGGCCAGTGGAGTGGTTTTCGCCGCTAAAGTAATTTTCTTGGTGAAAGTAAATGTGCTCACTGGGCAAACTATAAGCGAGAAGCCCGTGTCGTTGGCATAAATAAACGAAAGGTTTGCATGGCTAGTAGATAGCATTCGGTAGGTAAAATTACCTTTAACGACGAATTTGGCATTGCTAGACAAAGTTTTGCATTGGCCCAGTTTGGCGCGTGGGGGAAAATTTTGGCGGGAAGGAAAGTTTGGCGCCTTAACTTTGCCCAGTGGGTCATTAAAGCTTGCCCAACGAACCCTTCGTCGGGAAAACCTCTGAACACAATAAATGCCAACCCGCAGCTGCATTTCTTCTTCTTCCTCCTCATAATTCTCTCACACCTCTCATTTCTCTTTCTCACTCACTCCCACCTGCCATAACTTAATTTCATCATCACTTCATATAAGGTTTGATGATTTTTTTTTTGAGATTTTTATTATTTATTGGAAGGTAACCAATTTTTGTGTTTTAGGAAATTTGTGGTTGATTTGAAGGAATAGTTATAAAAAGGTATATGTGTTTGCCTCTCATTTTAATTTTTCTAAGAATTTTGGATTTAATTATTCTAGAAAATTGTGATTTATTGTGGAAAATTTGTAGAAAATGTTTAGAATTCGTTGAAATTGTGTAGGAAATTGTTTAGAATTTTGGATATAATTATGCTTGGGAATTGTGATTTATTTGTTCATGCGGAGTTAATCAAGTTGATTAACTTTGTATAAAGAAATTCAACGGAAAACTTTAGACCTGTTTGAGAGTCAGTGAATCGAATTAATTGACTGATTGACTCTTGATTTGTTCATTTATTCAGACGGTTTGGGCGTGTACAACTATGTGTTATATAGTTTGCTGTCTATGTGGATAGGTTTGGATTGTGGAAAATTCGGTTTATATCCCCTCAATGTTTTTCAAATGTATACTAGATATTTGTTTAAAATATCTAAGTCATGCATTTGGAGAACTATAGGGTGATGTTTCCGAAATTTCTCTCGGTTGAAATTTAGCCTCGTAGGTCACAAACTAGATAGCACAGAACGTGCACTCTCGAATGAGATAGGGATAAATCACCCGAGTCATAAAGAGACGAGTGGGTTTTGATATTAATTTGTTCCAAATATGGGACAATATTAATGCATTTACTTACACTGATTTGTTTTTGTCGAACCAGGCACAATGGACAGATGTTGGATGCAAATATTGGATAGATCTTCTAATCAGTATTTGGATGGGATCGACAGCTTCATCGCCTTTGAACGTAGTCATTATAGTGATCAAAGGCGCATCTCGTGTCTGTGCCGTAAATGTAACAACTGTTATTGGATGTTACTGAATGATGTCCATATGCATCTATCACGGAATGGGGTCGTACACAACTACACTAATTAGATCTATTATGTTGAACAAAATTTTACTACATCGACATCTTCAATTCATGGGACTCGTCTAGATGAAATTGATTTGGGTAATCGGTGTGATAATGTATATATGTGAATCGTTTTTCATATTTCTTTGCAGAATGTTAGGTACCTACAAGCGGTATATCCACAACAAAACCCGTTCTGAAAGCTCTATAGCGGAGGCATACGTTGCAAAAGAGTCACTTACATTTTACGCAATGTTCCTTCGAAATGTTGAAACTTTTTTTAATAGGGCCCCGCACAATGATGATAAAGGTCAACGTTTGGAGACCCCATCCGTATTTGCCCAACCCGCAAGACCGTTCGTGACAGGACCTGTCCCAAAAAGACTTTGATAATCGTTCCTGGTCCTTCTCCCATCTGACAAGTCAATCGAAATTCCAAAAACAACCTCAGCACTTGTCAAACAAGGGATAGATTTACTGATTCCCACTTATGCTTCCGTCTCTCGAGCAACATCGATCTTCATTCCACGGTCTGGAGGGTCATCAAAACAACAAAACTGTGAGTGGACAAAAATAACATTGTTTGAAAATACATTTAAAAAAAAGAATCCTTTTCCCCTCCATTTATAAAACATGCATACATAGAACAAAACAGGAACAACTGGCTCTTGAGCCAAATCACATGAAAACTATCTGGACACAAAATCAATATAAAACACAATCCAATACTCAAAGCTCAGGAATTACGCATCTGATGATAATTTCGGAATTACATATTCGAGGTCTTTCCCGAGAATTACACATCCAGGCTTTTCCCAGGAATTACACGTCTGGGGCGTTTTGGGAATTACACATCCGAGCTCTCCCAGGAATTACACATCCGGGCTTTTCCCATGAATTACACATCCGGGCCAGTGAACATAAACTCAAAACATTAGTTTCAAAACCATCCATGTCTTAAAACCAAGTCAAATCATTTCCAACAGGGACTAAATCCCAAAATACCGTTTTCACGTAAATCCATAAAATCATCTCCAGAGATCAATAAAAAAATTATAAAATCATTATTGACTCACATTCCAAGTCAAAATATCATTTTCAAACCCAAGCCTTTTCCCAAAATATCGTTTTCACTATTCTCGTAAATAGTGTCCACAAAACAATTATTCAATCCATAAAATCACTAAACAATCATATCCAATCATCATCAAAATCATTGCAACTCAAATCATGCAATAAATCATGGAAAACATTTACTATGCATGCATAGCGATTTATAAAACAAACATCCACTCACACACCGCCCATACAATTCAATCTTGAGTTGTATGCTCCTTTGTAATTTCAGGAATCAAAAATCCTGTCAAAAACCACTATCGAGGGTCACTAATACCCAAAATAATCTCACATTAAAATCCCCTAATTTTTAGGGATTTGAATACGTATTAAAAATGTACACACAACACTTCATACACGTAAAAAAAAAAACCAAAACGGTGTTTGATCGACTTGAAATTTGTGCCAAAATATTCGTTACATCGAATACATAAAAAGTCATGTTGAGCACACCTCGAGAAACGTGCTCATGTGCCACCATGCTCTTACGCAAGAGGCTGCGTGTGAAGCCCACGCGCCTGCTATTGTTCATCATCTTCCTCGCCCGTTTTCCTGCACACCGGTCGCCCAACCCAGATTCATGACCCAGTTCTAAAACCTGCAATTAAAGTCCAATTTATGAAATTTAGTCTGACAGGACCGTCCCAAATCCCCCAGGATTAACGTGGGACGTGCCTGCTCCCGTCTGACACGAAGTGTCAGACTAGGGATAATTTTGTCCTTTGCCCAACCGGGACTACCATAGAGGGCCAGGATCCGGAGGAGGAGTGTGATGTCTCGGTCTCTGCTACTGCCCGCATCCGTGATCAACCTGAAGGACATTCAAAACATCAAAAGTCGTGAGTGGACAAAACAAACATTTTAAATAAAAACATTTTCAATAAAAGACCTTTATGCCCTTCACTAAAAACATGCATACCTTTGAAAACCATTTATCAAAAGATTCATAAAACCTTTAGAATCTTGGCCCAAAACCGTTCTCCGTAAACCTCATAAACCAGCTTTCTTTTACACTTTAAAACATATTTGCAAACTGCTTCTCAACGAAGCCATAACTCAGTAGGGTCTCAGCCCAAATCCATTTCCAAACATAGAACACGGGGTCTCCGCCCCAAATCACTTTCCATGAAATCTTGTATACATATACATATACATATATACAATCCATCCTCGGCATCTCAGATGAGATGCCAACTCGGGGCACATAGCCCCTAGGGAACTAATCCCCGATATTTGTCACGATTCATATCTATAAGTATGCATACTACTCGGGCTCTCACTCCGAGTCTACCCCCATGAATTCTCCATCTGGGAGGCTCTGTCCAACATCCAGGATCTACGACGTCTGGATGGCTGTCTTTAGACCCAGTCCGAGACCATATCATAACTCCCACTCCTGGAATGTGCTCCCTATGGGGATTACTTATTCTGGGTAGTGGACCGTGACTCTCCAAGTCGATGGCTGGAGGAGACCAATCAACTTATGTCGGAGGGTATATACATTTTTCAAAATACTTTCTTTCAAATCTCAATTCAACTGGGTCTCATACTCGAATCTCAACGGGATTCCTCGAATCAGATTCAAATCCACTTTCATAGGCCTCAGTCTAAATATATAGTTCAATATGGTCTCAAATCCAAATTGTCATTTCATAAACCAAACTGGGACTTAAGCCCAATTTCACAATCCAACGGGGCCTCAAGCCCGATTTCAAGATTAACAGGGCCTCAAGCCCGATACCATAAATCAACAGGGCCTCAAGCCCGATTTCACAATCAACAGGGACTCAAGACCGATATTACAACCAACTGGGGCTCAAGCCCATTCGTAAAACAACGGGGCCCTCGACCCGATCATATAACTCAAATGGGCCTCCAGCCCGAATTCTCGTGAAATCAAATGGACTCCAAGTCCGAGGGTTCGTAAATCAAATGGGTCTCATGCCCGATTCCATGTTTCTAAATCCAAAACCAGTTCATCAAACCATCACTAAAAACATGGTATGCATAGGCACGACATAAAGCCGAAAACCTCAAAAAGCGTGCAATTATGTCAATCCTAAGCTATCACAAACAAATGCACTCATGGAATCACAAAACATGTATTTAAAACATTTATGCATGCATCGAATTCATAAAACGAGTCCGCTCACAAATCGTCCGAAGTCGTGCCTCGATACGTGTGCGGTACGCCTCTCCGGGATAAATCACCGTCATCGGGACATCCAAACATGTACAAATCGTAATAGAGAGTTACTAACTACTTAAATAACCCCTCACTAAAGCCCCCTAATTTTTCGAGATTTTTAACTATTTTTAAACTCGGTCGTAAACCTTCGGACGTCCTGAACTATATCGAAACGATGTCTGATCGATACGAAATAGTCCCAAAATGTAGGTTACATCGAATAAATGATTCATAAGTTGGGACCATCCCCAAAAAGTGGGCCACGAGCCTGCACGTACCGCCTGAATTCCCGGCGCGTGGGAGCCACGCGTTGGCGACTGTTCATCTCCTAGCTCCAGCCGACCGGTCAGTTTGGTTCAGCTGTGACGACCCAAAAATTCGAAAAAGGAAAAAAAAATTGGAAGGAAATGACGATTTTTCCCTTGGTTATGGAGGGGAAAAAGTTGACATTTTATTCGGGACATTATCAGACTTTCCGAAGAGACGGTTGGGTAGGTCTCGGGATGCTGAATCCTTAGGCAGGCGGCATGCATCAATCGGAGGTCAGATGTGAAAGGTACGGGTCTGCGAAGGTTAGGGGCATTTTGGTAATTATGTGTTGCAGGGGTAAAACGGTAATTGTGGCTGGGCTAATTAATGAATCAGCGTTTAGTGACTTAGCTGGCCAATAAGTGACACATGTCACTGAAATTAGATGGATTGGTGGCCCTGTTTATAGGTTGTACGTGTATGAACAATAATAAACTGTAGTTCCCTTTCATCCAATCTTCAATCAATTACTTAAGGATAAGACTGATTGTGCTAAGCTGTGATTAGGAGACAACTTAAGAAGGGAAAACGAAGGAGAACAAGGGAAGAAAGGAGGGAAATTGTAAAGGAAACCCGAAACCCAAAATCGTTGGAGTTCAAAGCCTACAAAATCGAAGATGAATTTATAGGTCGCGATGCTTCAAATTGAGATTGAATTAAGTGTTCTAGGATCATTTCGACTAGGACCAGATCAAGTGTGAAGAGAATCGAGGTCGTTTTGCCTTAGAACAGAAGGGATGAGGACCATGGATTTTTGAGTTTTAATTCGAGTAATTGGAGGGGTTGAAGGCTGAAATTGACCTTGGAAATATGCTTAGTAGGGTTAGATGAAGCTTGTGGATGCATCAATTGAAAGAAAATAATCGAGTTTGAACGAAATTGGAGGATGAACAGTGCTCGGGTATTCGTCGAAAATTCGAGATCGAATGGAAGAATTGAGGTAAGTTTCCATGTCATTGAGCTTACAAAACTTTAATTAGACTTAAACTGAAGATATTAGCTTGATCAATTATGGAAATCGACTAAGAATTGAACAGGATTGGACCGGGTTGCACCGTAGGACCTGTTTGCAGGGGAAACGGGTAGAGGTGACGATGAACAGAAACCGAGGGGGTACTGTAGGAGCGCGTGGACTTCACGCGCAGACGCTTGCGGCGGCGCGTGAGGGCGCGCGGGCAAAATTCTCAAGGTGAGGTCAACATGACTTTTATTCTATGCAACATAACGAACATTTTAGCGTTGGTTTCAAGTCAATCGGACACCGTTTCGATATTTTTTCGAGGGTTCGAAGGCTTATGTTACATTTTTAATTCGTAATTAATTCCCAAAAAAATATGGGAACATAATATGATATTAATTGAGTCATTAGTGACCCTTAATGATGGTTTTGGATAGGATTCATACTTCTTGGAAAATTTCGAAAATTACGGAAATGCATGCAGCTCAGAATCGAGCGGTTTGGACGGTGTGTGAGTGGACGTTTGTTTTATAAACTGTTATGCATGCGTAGTTAAATGTTTTATATGATTGATTGCATGATTTGGTTTGCAATGAGGTCATGGTGATTTGGCATGATTAATTGTGATGAATGATTATTTTAATCGGTCTTTTGGGCACGTTTTACAAGGGAAGTGCAATTGATGTTTTGGAATAGGCCCGGAGTCAAAAAGGTTTTAAAAATGATATTTTGACTTAGTTGGTGAGTCAAGGATGATTTCTGAATTATTTTAATGTTTTCAAATGAGATTTTACGAATTTACGTGTAAATGGCTTTTGGGCTTGAGACCCTATCCGGAATGATTTTGCCTTGGTTCGAAGTCAAGGATTTGATTGAAATGTTTTGGTATGTAATCCCAAGATGGTTTTCATTGTGATTGTGAGTGCCCAGATGGTCGAAGCTAGGGGATTACCCAGACGACCAGAGCTCAGGGGATATGATTGTGATTGTTCCCAAGCAGCCGATGGTAGTGGGTATACCCAGACGGCTGACACTCAGAGCCCAGGAAGTCGAAGCTAAGGGATTACCCAGATGACTGATGCTTGGGAATATGTGTGCCTGGATAGTCGGAGCTAGGGGTGGATTCCTAGACGACGAATGCACGGGATATTGCCTATGCGTAGTGCGGATGTGATTGTGTGATTGATTGTGCACTTGTGAGTAGTTCTGTTTGATGTTGATTTGATTTTGATTCTTTGCGTATTGGTAATGAGTACGGGTTTTGGTCTTTGTGGCCAAGTTAGTGTTTTCATATGATTTGGCTGGAAAACCGGTGATTGTTATTCATATGTTTTACCCTATGCATGCATGGTTTCATAAACTGGAGGGGAAAATGGTCTATTTGAAATGTATTTTCAAAGGATCTTATTTTTGTCCACTCACACCTTTTCTGTTTTGATGACCCTCCAGGCCGTGGCACGACGTTCAGAGCTGTTCGAGAGGCGGAGGCATGAGCAGAAATCAGTACAGTTATCCCTTATCTGACAGGTGCTGAGGGGTATTTTCGGTACTTCAGTTGACTTGTCAGACGGGAGCAGGACTGGGCACGGTTATCAAAGTCCAGTTGGGACGGGTCTTGTCAAATTGTTATTAGAGCATTGGGTTACTGATTTTCCATGCCTCCGAGTTGCGAGCCCTATACGCGGCTTGGTGATGAGACGAGATACGAGGGTATAGGAAATCCCTGGAATGGGTATGACCCTGGATTGGGGTCAGGTAGTGTATCTTGGACTTGTGTTGGGCATGTTGGGCCTAGGATGAATGGGTCCGGATGATGCTTGAGCCCAGTAGTGAGAAATATAGCATGAATGGGAGAATTGGACCCGGAATGAGATGGTTAAGTGTGTGTTGGGAGATCCTGAATAGGATCTGGTTCGCCTAGGGGTGTTTGCTAGGTGACAGGATATGCTAGTGGTGGCGTGGATAGTGGATGTTGAATTCAGACTCGAGAGGAGTTGAGATATTGGGCTTGGACTCAATAGGAGTCAGGAGTTGGTTTTGGACTTGGGATGAGTCATGATGTGATAAGAGGGCTCGGGACGAGCCAGGAAAGATGGAAAAAGTGGTTATGGTTGCACATAACGAGTGAGGGTTCACGTGGGAACCCGAGGGGCTGATATGGATGTGGATTTGGTCTCCAGAATTTTTGTTGGAGAGGTACGTTAGAATTTCGGGGACGAAATTCCTTAAGGGGGGAAGGTTGTGACGACCCAGAAATTTGAAAAAGGAAAAAAAAATTGGAAGGAAATGACGATTTTGCCCTTGGTTATGGAGGGGCAAAAGTTGACTTTTTATTCGGGACATTTTTCAGACTTTCCAAAGAGACTGTTGGGTAGGTCTCGGGATGCTCAATCGGAGGTCGGATGTGAAAGGTACGGGTCTGCGAAGGTTAGGGGCATTTTGGTAATTATGTGTTGCAGGGGTAAAACGGTAATTGTGGCTGGGCTAATTAATGAATCAGTGTTTAGTGACTTAGCTGGCCAATAAGTGACACATGTCACTGAAATTAGATGGATTGGTGGCCCTGTTTATAGGTTGTACGTGTATGAACAATAATAAACTGTAGTTCCCTTTCATCCAATCTTCAATCAATTACTTAAGGATAAGACTGATTGTGCAAAGCTGAGATTAGGAGACAACTTAAGAAGGGAAAACGAAGGAGAACAAGGGAAGAAAGGAGGGAAATTGTAAAGGAACCCCGAAACCCAAAATCGTTGGAGTTCAAAGCCTACAAAATCAAAGATGAATTTATAGGTCGTGATGCTTCAAATTGTGATTGAATTAACTGTTCTAGGATCATTTCGACTAGGACCAGATCAAGTGTGAAGAGAATCGAGGTCGTTTTACCTTAGAACAGAAGGGATGAGGACCATGGATTTTTGAGTTTTAATTCGAGTAATTGGAGGGGTTGAAGGCTGAAATTGGCATGGGAAATTTGCTTAGTGGGATCTGACGAAGCTTGTTGATGCATCAATTGAAAGAAAACAATAGAGTTTGAACGAAATTGGAGGATGAACAGTGCTCAGGTATTCGTCGAAAAGTCGAGATCGAATGGAAGAATTGAGGTAAGTTTCCATGTCATTGAGCTTACAGAACTTTAATTAGACTTAAACCGATGCTATTTGCTTGATCAATTATGGAAATCGACTGAGAATTGAAAAGGATTAGACCGGGTTGCACCGCAGGACCTGTTTACAGGGAAACGGGTAGAGGTGACGATGAACAGTAACCGAGCTACTGTAGCAGCGCGTGGACTTCACTCGCAGCCGCTTTCGGTGGAGCGTGAGGGTGCGTGGGCACGATTCTCAAGGTGAGGTCAACACGACTTTTATTCTATGAAATGTAACGAACATTTTAGCGTTGGTTTCAAGTCAATCAGACACCGTTTCGATATTGTTTTGAGGGTTCGAAGGCTTATGTTACGTTTTTAATTCGTAATTAATTCCCAAAAAATTATGGGAACTTAATATGATATTAATTGAGTCATTAGTGACTCTTAATGATGATTTTGGACATGATTCATGATTCCTGGAAAATGTCGAAAGTTACGAAAAAGTGTGCAGCTACGAATCGAGCGGTTTGGACGGTGTGTGAGTGGACGTTTGTTTTATAAACTGTTATGCATGCATAGTTAAATGTTTTATATGATTGATTGCATGATTTGGTTTGCAATGATGTCAAGGTGATTTGGCATGATTATTTGTGATGAATGATTATTTTGATCGGTCTTTTGGGCACATTTTACGAGGGAAGTGTAATTGATGTTTTGGACTAGGCCCGGAGTCAAAAAGGTTTTAAAAAAGATATTTTGACTTAGTTGGTGAGTCAAGGATGATTTCTGGATTATTTTAATGTTTTCAAATGAGATTTTATGGATTTACGTGTAAATGGCTTTTAGGCTTGAGACCATGTCGGGAATGATTTTGAATTGTTTTGAAGTCAAGGATTTGATTGAAATGTTTTAGGATGTAATCCCGAGATGGTGTCCATTGTGATTGTGAGTGCCCAGACGATCGAAGCTAGGGGATTACCCAGACGACCGGAGCTCGGTGGATATGATTGTGATTGTTCCCAGGCAGCCGATGCTAGGGGCTATACCCAGGTGGCTGACACTCGGGGCCCAGTCATTAGAGGCTAGGGGATTACCCAGACGATTGATGCTCAAGGATATGCGTGCTTGGACAGTCGGAGCTTGGGGTGGCTTCCCAGACGACTGATGCACGGGATATTGCCTACGTGTAGTGCGGATGTGATTGTGTGATTGATTGTGCACTTGTGAGTAGTGCTGTTTGATGTTGATTTGATTTTGATTCTTTGCATACTAGTAATGAGTACGGGTTTTGGTCTTTGTGGCCAGGTTAGTGTTTTCATATGATTTGGCTGGAAAGCCGGTGATTGTTATTCATATGTTTTACCATATGCATGCTTGGTTTGATAAACTATAGGGGAAAATGGTCTATTTGAAATGTATTTTCAAATAATCTTATTTTTGTCTACTTACACATGTTCTGTTTTGATGACCCTCCAGGTTGTGGCACGACGTTCAATGCTGATCGAGAGGTGGAGGCATGAGCGGAAATGAGTGCAGTTATCCCTTATCTAACAGGTGCTTAGGGATAGTTTTGGGACTTCATTTGACTTGTTATACGGAAGAAGGACCGGGCACGGTTATCAAAGTACAGTTGGGACGGGTCCTATTATCAGCACTGTAATCCGGTCCGCCTAGACCGGCGTGACCGGTCCACCCCTATAACTCGGTCAATTTTCGTCCTTTTTCTTCCTTTTTGATTCCAATCTTCCTATTTCAAAGTTTCCTATCTATCTATGTCCCTAAACCCATGAAAATCAACCTAAAACCTATCCATCCAAAACTCCCTTCACGGTTTAAATTTTTCGATCATCCCCCTTCGATGTTCAACCGTCAACCACCATTCAAAGTACCCTCTAAACCTTCCTAAAAACTCAATAACCAACTCCCAATCACCCAAAACCATCCATAACATCCAAATCTAAATATTGAATTTAAAACTCAAAAACCGAGTTCTTACCTTCTCTCCACCGTGCAAGACGGCTCGGCCACCTTCTTTCCGTCCTCAGCTCATCAACCGCCTCAGTCTCACGACCAGCACGAGGCTTAGATTAAGGCTCAATATCCTTCCAATTGGGAGGAAATAGACAAACAATTATTTCCACATTGGTTGTACACACATGTAAGTCAAATTGTAAGGATCCGTCCTGAACTTAAGGATTAATTAAGGTTAATGACAGATTATCGAGGATTAATTAAGGACTAACTGAGGATTATCGGACGATCGGAGTAAAATTACAATTTTGCCTCTAAAAAGGTGAAAATGTTGACTTTTGATTTAGGAAGTCTAATGCACATGGACTGAGAATCATTTCATAGATCGAGACGATACGAGTTCGTAGATAGAGGGCACGTCGAAATCGGACATCGTACCAGAAAGTTACAGGTCAAGGACGGTTTGGAGAACTATTCATAGTTACACGTATTACTAGAAGTTGAACTTTTCTGTTTGAACAGTAGGGCCCAAAATATCTTGTGGGGACCAATAGATGAATGACAAATGACTCATCCATTGATACATACACACATACATGCATCTCATCTTCCATTCTCCATTTTGTTCATCCAAACCCGAAAACCCCAAAACCCATTCCCTTCCCCATTTCCATTTCGGTTTAAGGCCACAGAGAGACTAAGAGGATGAGTGAGAGGCTGAGATGATGGTGGTGAGAGGCTGAGCCGTCGTGGGGTGGCCGAAAAACCCAGAGAAAGGTAAACTCGAAACCCATTTAAAGTTTGAATTTTTGAAATTGAGTTTTGGACCTTTGGGGTGTGTTTTGATGCCATGGTTGATTTTATTGAGCTCATACGAGCTTGTAGGGACAAACAAGAGAGGTTGAGGACGTCTGGAGTGGCTCTGGTGGAGGTTTGAAAACTGTTCGTGGAAGATCGATTTGGAACAGGTAATTTCAGTTCGTGTTTTTAAGTTTTGAGGTCATGGATCTCTTCCTGGGATGAAGAGGATCACGTGGATGAAAGAATGGCCGAAATTGGTGGCGGGACGGCTGAGATACTGCCGAGTTAGGGTCGCGAGTCAAACGACCCGTTACAGAGGTTCGAGTCGACCCGGCTAGAGGTTGATGATGATGATGTGACAATCCACGTCATCACCTGTCAGACCTGTCATGTAACGTGGCCCACCAGAGGGTGACAAGTGGTTAGATGTCAGGTCTAGTCAGTACTGACGTGGCAGTGCCATGTCAGACATGTCAAACCACGTGGACCAGTGGGGTAGTTCCACGTGGCAACATGTTAGAGGTTGTTAAACGACGTGGTAGGTCCACATCAACATTGTTAGACCATATGAACCAGTGTGGTGGTGCCACTTGATAGTGTGTCAGAGGTGTCAGAGACATGTGTCAAGACACATGGCACCAATCAGGATGTGCCACGTGGCAGTTTTCAGATCAATCAGATGTTAGACCTCTCAGGCTGACGTCAGTAGATGACGTCGGAAGCTGACATCATCGTTGACCGACATTGACTAGCACGTGTGAGCTTTAACCAACGTGTGAGGGCGCGTGGGCATGAATTTCGAGGTGAAACTATTTTTGTTCGAAAGGTTTCAATGTTTTGAATATAATGGTGTTGGTTTCAGGCTAATTGGAGATCGTTTGATAGGTCATTTAGAGGTTTTTAGTCTCGGGAAGCGTGTTCAGGACACGTTGACCGTTCCGGGAGTTTTGAGGGTTTATGATTAGGACTTTAATAGGTTGGTCGTAACCTTTGAGTATGATTTGGACAGGTCCAGACATCCCGGAGAGTATGGATTAGCCCCGAAATGGCTTACGACGTAGGTTTTGGAGCGCGCAACACGGACAGTCTGTGAGTGGACGTTTGATTTATAAATATGATGCATGCATATCCATTTTATACATTTTATGAACATGATTTGAGATTCCTTGAGTGCATATGATTTAAATATGTTTTATGTTGTTGATTGCGCAATTTCATAGAAAATACGATATTGCACGTAGTATGAGAGTTATGTTTTATATGATATTTGGGCTTAGGCCGAGTAATCTACGTGCATGTGTTTATGTGATTTTGATGGTATTATAGAGAGGTGTGAAACCGAGGATTGATTATCAGTTTTGAATGATTCAACAGAGAGGCATGAAATCGGTATTCGGGCATGAGTCATAGTTGGAAATCCCATTTGACTATTGAGATTTGGAAAATAATTTAAATAATGAAATGGTTTTAGGATTTGGAAATGTGTTTCGGGCTTGTGTCCCAATTGATTTACGATTTGGCTTAGAGTATAGTCAAATGCGAGGAAATGATATCGGGTTGTGACCTAGTTATGATTTATGAAAGATATTTCGGGCATGAGACCCAGTTGTGGATTTGATAGAATCCGAGGAATCCTGGATTTATGAAGTGTTGCTAAATACTGTTTTTATGATGGTTTTGTGGAAACTGATTTAATGAGATTATATCCTGGCGTAGACTCTATTGAGATGACTTTGGGCTGAGTCCCTACGTGATTTGGCTAATTTTTTCACTGAGACCATCCTTTTGAGATTGATATGGTTGAAGGCCTCTGGTAGGAATATGTTTCCCCGGAGAAGTCCCCGATGATATTGTTCGCCTCCAGGATGGGATGTGTTCGCCTGGAGATGTCACGAAGCACTGCCTGGTGTCATTCAACTGAGGGAGGCTCGACTCAAAAGTGCTGGTATTATATGGAGATCGATCGGTGATGTGTTCACAACGATCTGGAACGTCGGCTACTGATGTGTTCACGGTGACGTTCTCTGATTGGAGCAGTCCTAGAGCTATTGGGCACATTGGGCACGCATTGCTGGGATATCGTGGCTGATGTTGGATACGAGGATTGGTTATGTTTGTTTTCGATGGGTGTTGTGTGCATGGAGGTTTTCACTGATGATGATGGACTGAGATCCCACATGGTTTCATATTTGGGTTGAGATACCACATGGTTTCATATTTGGGTTGAGGTCCCACGTGGTTTATATTTTAGGCTGAGACCCCGTGTGATTTGGTTTTGGGCTGAGACCCTACTAAGGAAATGGCTTTGATTGAGAAGCATTTTTCACTGTGTTTTGATTTGAAAAGCAATATGATTTTCTTTTGAGAAAAGTATTTAAAATACCTGTTTTCTGATGCATGCATACTTTTAAGTGAAGGGTATAAACGTGTCATTTTAGATAAATCATTTTTATAACTGATTATTTTGTCCACTCACAATTTTTATGGTTTTTTATACCCTTCAGGTTGATCGTGGACGCGGCCTATTGTAGAGATTGAGACATCACATGTCGTTGCGTAACTCCACAGATCTCTGCGCATTCTAGGCAACCCCGATCGGGTTATAATTTTATCTCTGGTCTGGCACGTGATGTCTAATGGGAGTATGGCACATCCCACGATAATCCAAGGGGATTGGGATGGGTCGTGCCACAAATACTGTTTAAAATTATTTTTAAATGAACCAGACTAACTTTTTGTGTTTTCTTACCAGATGACACAGTTGAGAGCTGACAACTCGCTAAAGTTTTGCAAAGAATTGATGCAACTTGCAATTGTCCCATTTTGAGGAGAAGCATAGGATGGTTGTCATGTTAACGGAGTTAAGTGTGTGTGCACAGAACGAGATTACAAATTCTCTACTCAAAATAACGGGATCTTCGTGCAGGGGTGGAGTAAATGCTGATACGGAGTTTTACGGCAAATTGTTAAGTGTGGTAAAGGTGTTTTATGTTGGTCGTAAGGTAGTGGTCTTGTTCAAGTATCATTGGTTCGATACAGACCCAAGTATCCTAAGTAGGATAGTTAAAGATCATTTATGTACCTCTATCATCACAAACAAGCGGTGGTTTGAGAGTGATATCTACATCCTGACTAGTATAGAAAAACAAGTATTTTATGTGGATGATCCAAAAACTGGTGCTAGTTGGAAAGTAGCGAGATGATGAAGCATAGAAACATATGGGACTTGGATGAGTGGCACCATGAAGATGATGGAGAAACAGAAGATAACAAATTTTCTTACTAGGAGGATTCCTTGGCACTCACCCTGAACATGGAAGGACTACGCACCGACGACCTCACCCCACTAGTTGCAATTGATGGCATTTTTTATTGATCTCGGTACCTTAAATATATAACTTTCATTTTGCTATTATTATTTTAATGTTAATTATAGATTAATTAAAATATATTAATGATAATTATATATATAATTAAAATGGCCCAGCAAATATCCGCCGAGCAAGGGTTTACTAGCCCAACGAATCTGCACATATATGCGGGGTAAGGTTCACAGATTTTTTTTTTGGTCAAACACAGTATTTGTTAATATATATATATATAATAATGTTAATTATATATAGATAATAATTAATTATATATATTAATGTTAATTATATATATTAATATTAATTATATATAGATAAATATTAATTATATATTAGTTACCAAAAAATAATTAATAACATATAATTAAGATCGCCTAGTGAACATTCGTTGAGTAAGGGTCCACTAGCCTAGCGAATCTACATATATTCGCCGAGCAAGGTTCATAGATTTTTTTTTTGTTAAACACATATTTTTTTTATTATATATATTAATGTTAATTATATATATTAATATTAATTATATATAGATAAATATTAATTATATATATTAATATTAATTATATATAGATAAATATTAATTGTATATAGATAAATATTAATTGTATAAATTAATGTTAATTATAGATTAATTAAAAATATATAATTAATATAGTTCGGTGAAGTCTTCGTCGAGCAAGGGGCATAAATCCTATTCTTTTACTTACCATTTTCAATACTTTTCTTTAATATTTCAACTCAGCCAACCGTCCATATTTATAAGCCACACACATATATCATCGACACAAAAAATTAGCAAGTTTGGAAGTTCCGAGATTAGGTAACGGTGCCCAATGAATCGATGGTAACAAATATTTTTTTATCCAACAACTTTAAATCCTCGAAAAATCACGATTTTCAACGGGTGAGATCTAGACATGGCGTATCACAAACTGAACGGTCAGATAAATCAAATTTACTCGTTTGCATATCAATCGAACAAAAAAACGAAATGACTATTGGAGTTTCCTTCAAAAGTTTCTAAGTGTTAATGAGTTTGGTGGTTTTACAATTTTCTTTAATTTTCTTTCATAGTTCGACTGATCCAACTATCCATATTTATGAACCACGCTCATAGATCCTCTACGCGAAAAATTAGCGAATTTGGAAGTCCTGAGATTAGATAACGATGTGCAACGAATCAACGGTAACAAAATATTTTTTATTGATCCAACCATTTTAAATCCTCGAATGTAACACCCCGAAAATTCGAGGATTTTAATATTATAATTTAATATGTGAATTGACGCTTTTACCCTTGTGATTGGTATGACCAATTGTTGACTTTTTGATTTATAAATTAAATGGACTTTGACCTATGACCGTGACGTAGTTCGGGACGTCACGAGTTCATAGACAGGTGGCACGTCCAATTCGGACGATCGGGGAAAAAGTTATGACTATCGGAAGTTCAGGGGTATTACCGTAATTTGGACATTTCGGGGTGGAAATGTTGACTTTTCGTTTGACAACTAATTTTCAGCTGACTCAAGTACCGTTAGGTAGGTCTCGACGTCCTGAGTCCGTAGGCAGGCGGCACGCCGAAATCGGACTTCGTACGAGGAAGTTATGGTCAGAAACGTGAAATCGGGAGGTTCGTATCTCGATTTTCGTGCCAAATATTTTATTCTGGGAATCTGATTGGAGGACACCTGGTGAGTGTCACTCACCCATTGGCTAGATTGGATCAGATCCACTATGGGTTTAAATACCATTAAAACCAACTTTTAATTCCAGCCATTGATCTGAAACCTCCAGATCTGATCTCAGCCCTTGATCTCATTCTGAGATTCAATCCTGGCCCTTGATTTAAGCTCCTGTTCTTTATTAAAATTCACGAAATCATACACCCATGTTTTCATTCTCTCAACCCGATTGCACGATTCCCTCATGGAACCAACTCACCAGCCCTCACCACTCAACCCCACACCTCAGGCAACCAACCACCACCTCCCTGACCCCGGCCACCACTCCACGGCCGCCCTGCACGGCCGGCATTCCCTTAGACCCGAGAAGGAAAACCGAACAGCCCAAGTCACCAAACCATCCAAACCTTCACTCTGGGACTCGAACCAACGTACGGTTGGGTTCACCGTGACGACAGGACGACGAGGAACTAATCTGGACGGTGTACGGCGGCGACACGGCGGCGATAGGACGATAAACCCGTGAGTGCCCGTTTTCCTTCCCTGCTTCGAAACGTCTGTTTTTGACGTTGACATTGTTTGGTTATTGTTAGGACACATTCAGGGGACCTTGACGACCAGTTTGAACCCAGGACCGTGACTAGAAAGTCGTCGACTCGCCGGAGAAGATAACCTGAACCGGCAGCCAACCTTCCAGTCGATTTTCAGGTAATCTCTTCGACCTAGAATCCAGTTCTAATTGCACAGAACCGTTGAGGAGGTTGAGACGAGTCCATAGGAACAAATCTCACCTGAAATGGTGATCGGAATCGCGATCTGTGATCGGGTCAAGCCGTGGGGCTGCGGTGACCCGGTTCTCTGACCCGGTTACTGTAGATGATGACGTCATCATGCTGACGTCAATAGTGATGTCATGATGACGTCATCATGACAGAAACTGTCAGACCAGTGACCAATGGACTGCTAACACGTGTCCTCTGACACTGTCAGTGATGACGTCATGCTGACGTCAGCAGTACTGTAGCACGGTTGACCAGAGGGTTGACCAGGCGCGTGGGGGCTCGTGTGAACAGTGATTTTGGTGGGACCACCACCATTCTCTAGGTTTCGACGATCCGGATCCAATGGCGGTGGTTTCGGGTCGATCAGAGATCATTAAGTTGGTCAAAATGAGAGTTATTGCCTTGGAAAGCGCGTTCGGGCGGCTTTTCCGAACCGATTTCGGTCTAGGGTTTCATGATTGAATGTTAGGGGTTTGTTTTGACCTTTGCATATGCTTTGGATATGACAGGGATTGTATAATCGTACCAGAACGAGGGTATACGTTCGGTTTTCAGCAGGACTGTACTGTGAGTGGGCCATTTTCTTAAACCCTTGCGTGCATAAATGTTTTCTGGTTTATTATACATATTCACATGCTAAAAACAAATAATGGTTTTGATGATATGGAAATTATGGTTACGGCACGTTTCACGATATTTGGGCTTGAGACCCGTCTGATGAAACTTAAAGATTGATTGGATTTTATATATGTTTTGCATGTGGATATCAATAAAATGTATTTGGTACTGCACTGTATAGATCCTTCCATATTATATTGTCTCCTCCAGATGAGGTACCCCGGAGAGGTCACGGACGTCTAGTACGTCCAGCGTCTATGACGCTAAGCATCGGGGATGCTGTACCCGAACGGTGTTCGGGGATTGAACTCGGAAATTGAGACCAGAGTGGCACGCGTAGCCTTGTGATTGTGACCTTATTGACGTCAGGGACGTCAGACATCAGGGATGTCGGGATTGGATTGTATAGTGCAGCAACTAAAATTATACTTATGGTTTTATTTCATGCATTATGGTTCATATTATATGACTTATGATTTTAAATACGGTTGCATGCATGTTTGGAAAACGGAGGGGTAAATTATATGTTTTACTTATCAAATGATTTTATAAACTTGAGTTTCGGTCCACTCACCCTTAATGTTTTTGGTAACCTCTCCAGGTCGTGATACTGAGGTAGAGGAGGAACCTGAGGCTGAGGCATAGATCTACTTCTGCGTACCTGAACCCCTGTTGGGTGGTTTACCCGCAAGTTTACTTTAGAGTCGTGCTCGCATCTTGTAATTTTGGATTTCATCCCTTGTCTGACATCTGTTTAATTCGGATTTGATGTATAACTTTAATTTGGTTATTTATGCATTTGATGTTTTGAGGTTAAAATTTGTATGAATTATTGGGTGTCAGACGGGAGCAGGGCACGTCCCCTGTTGGTCCCGGTGGGATCGGGGCGGGTCCTGTCAGCTTGGTATCAGAGCACTAGGTTGTGGTCAGTACTAGGGTATGGTCAGCTTGCTAGACTAGCGATTAGTACTAGTTACTTTTCGACTTTTAAGAATATTGTTTTCTGATCTATGCCTCTTGACAGTTGGTTATGCCTCCTAGGAGAATTCCTCATACACGAACTGGCGAGGATCTGGAAAGAGAGATGGAATGCGCGAGCATTGAAAGGGCTCAACGGCTGGGAGCCACTCCTTTCTGCGGGGGATCAAACCCCGAGGATGCTCATGATTGGATCACCAAGTGGGAGAGGATCTTCTCGGTGATGCACTGCCCTCCGGGCGAACGAGTGACCTTGGCGGCCTTCTTACTGGAAGGAGGAGCCTACCAGTGGTGGCACGGACTCGAAATGTCTGGGTGGTCTGTCCATACCACTACTTGGGAAGCTTTCCGTTCAAGATTTCTGGACCAGTACTACCCGCGATCGTTCCGCGCGGCACGGGAGGCTGAGTTCCTGCGACTGGAGCAGGGTGTTATGTCCGTTGCGGACTACGAGCAAACTTTTGGGAAACTATCCCGGTTCACTGCATCATTCGTGAGCACGGAGGAGGACAAATGCCAAAGGTTCGAGCTTGGACTCCGAGGGGATATCCGGGCAAGTGTGACTGCTGCTACTCATACTTCACTGAGAGATATGGTCGACGCTGCGGTGAGTGTCGAGGCCAGTCTGGCGGCACACCCGACACGACAGCCTTCGGGTGAGGGGCGACGACAGGATCGCCCACATCGTGGGCCATCAGGCCAGAAGAACAACAGGGGAGGGGGCTACAGGGGAGCACCCTCATCCTTCAAGGGTCGTGGCTGGTCAGGTCGACGTGGAGGCTCTCAGGGCAGAGGATCAGGATACAACTCTGGGCAGCGTTCATCTGGGAGCGGTGCTTCTGGTGGGCATTCGAACTGGCAGAGGTCTGTAACCTGTTTTGCTTGCGGGGAGGAGGGCAACTATGCCTGTGATTGCCCGCAGTTTCCCAAGAACAACGACGCTGGGGGCTCTAGTGTGGTGCAGAGCACGGCTTCCCACACTAATGGAGGTCACGGTCAGGGAGGTGACCGTGGTGCTGAACGTGGCGCGCGCGGGCGCGGACGGAACAGAGGGCCAAGGGCCCAAGTGTTTGCAATGACCCAGCAGCAGGCGAGGACTGCCCCAGGCGTGGTCACAGGTACACTACATATCTTTAACCTTCTTGTACGTGTATTGATGGATGCGGGGGCTACACATTCTTTTATTTCGAAAAGTTGTGCTGGTATGCTTGATTGTGTGGTATCAGCTTTAGATTGCGAAATGGGTGTTGGCACCCCGATGGGTATCGTGTACCTTGTGAATCAAGTGATTCGGAGGTGCCCGGTAAGAATTGAGGATGTGGATTTACCAGCAGACTTAATTATTCTGGATATCCA
The DNA here is from genome assembly GCA_032719365.1 of Prinsepia uniflora. NCBI lineage: Eukaryota > Viridiplantae > Streptophyta > Magnoliopsida > Rosales > Rosaceae > Prinsepia > Prinsepia uniflora. Next base: position 71,936,097 of record CM064862.1, read on the forward strand.
CGACTTCGATATAATCCTAGGGATGGATTGGCTGTCGGAGCACGGATCGCTCATCGACTGCTGTAGCAAGCAAGTGATTCTGCGGAGCCCGGGTTTGCCGGAAGTTATCTTTCAGGGGGGACGTGACGGTTCGCCTCCTGAAGTGATTTCGTCACTCACTGCTACGAAACTTCTACGGAAGGGATGCCAGGCTTATCTGGCGCATGTCGTGTCGGAACAGGTTGATACTCCGGGTATCGACGAGATACCGGTGGTATGTGAGTTTCCGGATGTGTTCCCGGAAGACTTACCTGGATTACCGCCATCGCGGCAGATTGAGTTTACTATTGAACTACTCCCGGGTACACGACCTATATCCCAGGCACCATACCGGATGGCGCCGGCCGAGTTACGAGAACTCAAGACTCAATTGCAGGAGTTGGCGGATTTGGGATATGTCCGACCGAGTACTTCACCGTGGGGAACACCGGTGTTGTTCGTAAAGAAGAATGAGGGAAGTCTCCGTTTATGTATTCACTATCGACAACTCAACAAGGTGACGCTGAGGAACCAGTATCCTCTACCCAGGATCGATGACCTTTTTTGACCAGTTGCGGGGAGCTCAGTGCTTCTCGAAAATTGATTTGCGGTCTGGGTATCACCAACTGAGGATTTCGGAGGAGGATATTCCAAAAACTGCTTTTTGAACCCGTTACGGACACTACGAGTTCCTTGTTATGCCATTTGGTTTGACGAATGCTCCAGCAGCATTCATGGATCTGATGAACCGGGTCTTCCGACCCTACCTGGATAAGTTCGTGATTGTGTTCATCGATGATATTTTGGTGTACTCGAGGAGTGCCCGTGCACATGAGGAACATCTACGGTTGGTCTTGGAGAGACTGAGACAAGAACAGTTGTACGCCAAGCTGAGCAAGTGTCAGTTTTGGCTGAGCAGTATTGGCTTTCTGGGACACGTGATATCGACGGATGGGATTTGCGTGGATCCCCAGAAAACAGAAGCGGTGACCAACTGGGCTAGACCGACAACAGTTACCGAGGTGCGGAGTTTCGTCGGGTTAGCAGGTTACTACCGGAGATTCGTGGAGGGTTTCTCCAAAATTGCTGCACCATTGACTCGTTTGACTCGGAAGGGAGTGAAGTTTATCTGGGACGAGCAGTGCGATCGGAGCTTTCAAGAGTTGAAAGATCGATTGACCACTGCACCTGTCCTTGCATTGCCGGATGACAGTGAAGAGTTTGTGGTCTTCAGTGATGCATCGCTGCAGGGTCTGGGCTGCGTGTTGATGCAAACTGGCAAGGTTATCGCCTATGCATCCCGGCAGCTGAAGACTCATGAGTTGAACTACCCTACCCATGATTTGGAGTTGGCAGCGGTGGTTCATGCTCTAAAGATCTGGAGACATTATCTATTCGGCGCAACGTGTCGGATATACACCGACCACCAGAGTCTTAAATACCTATTCACTCAGAAGGAGCTTAACATGAGACAACGGAGATGGTTGGAGCTGCTGAAGGACTATGACTGTACGATCGAGTACCATCCGGGTAAGGCCAATGTGGTGGCTGATGCACTCAGCAGGAAATCAGCGGGAACTGTTGCACACCTGGGGATGGTGTATCTTCCCTTACTGGTGGAACTCCGGAAGGCGGGAGTTATCTTGGGTACGGATAAGCATGGAGCTTTGTTGGCCAGCTTCCATGTACGACCAGTACTGATTGATCGGATCATCGAGGCACAACTTCAGGATCCGATACTCTGTATTTACAGAATTGAGGTCGATGCGGATGGGAGACAGGATTTTACCATCCGGGATGATGGAGCACTGGTGAAGTTGGGCCGTTTGTGTGTACCTGCAGTGGCAGAGTTACGAGCCGAGATTCTTAAGGAGGCCCATAGTTCGGCCTATGCTATGCATCCAGGGGGTACAAAGATGTACCGTACCCTTCGGAACCATTATTGGTGGCCAGGAATGAAGAAGGATATTACTGAATTCGTGAGCAGATGCTTAACCTGTCAGCAGGTTAAGGCGGAACGGCAGAGACCGTATGGGGCTATGCAGCCACTTCCGATTCCCAAGTGGAAGTGGGATCACATCACCATGGACTTCGTCTTTAAATTGCCAAGGACTCAGAGTGGAGTTGACGGAGTATGGGTGATCGTGGACCGGCTAACCAAATCAGCCCATTTCTTGCCAGTTCAGGAGACCTTTAAACCTAACCGACTGGCTCAGTTGTTTGTGAAGGAAATCATACGATTGCATGGTACGCCGGAATCGATCGTGTCCGATCGTGATCCGCGTTTCACTTCCAGGTTCTGGCGGAGTTTGCAAGCTACTCTGGGAATAACCCTACGTTTCAGTACTGCTTTCCATCCACAGACCGATGGACAGTTTGAAAGAACCATTCAGACCCTGGAGGACATGATGAGGTCATTTGTACTACAGTTTCAGGACTCTTGGGATACTCATTTGCCATTGATGGAATTCGCTTACAACAACAGCTATCAGGCAAGCATTGGGATGGCACCTTATGAGGCTCTGTATGGCCGACAGTGCAGAACACCTATCTGCTGGACGGAGATAGGAGAGCGAGCGGCTGTAGGGCCGGAATTGATGGACCTGACCTTGGAAACTGTTCATGTTATCAAGGAGAGATTGAAGGCGGCAAAGGATCGCCAGAAGAGTTATGCCGATCGACGGATTCGAGACTTGGAATTTGAAGTGGGATATTTTGTCTTCCTGAAGTTATCACCGTGGAAAGGGATTATCCGATTCGGTCGACGGGGGAAACTGAGTCCGCGTTTTATCGGACCATATGAGATCGTGGAGAGAATCGGCAGAGTTGCTTACAGATTGGCACTACCTCCAGAACTATCTAGAGTTCACGATGTTTTCCACATATCGATGCTACGGAAGTACGTACGTGATGCTTCTCATGTACTTGGGGAACAACCTGTCGAACTACGGGAGGATTTGAGCTTTAAAGAACAACCAGTACAGATCTTGGATCGGAAGGACAAGGTACTACGTCGGAAGACGATCCCTCTCGTGAAGATTCTCTGGAGAAACCAGGATGTGGAAGAAGCCACATGGGAGCCTGAGGCTCAGATGCGAGATCAATTTCCTCATTTGTTTCTTTGAAATTTCGGGACGAAATTTCTTAAGGGGGGAAGGTTGTAACACCCCGGAAATTCGAGGATTTTAATATTATAATTTAATATGTGAATTGACGCTTTTACCCTTGTGATTGGTATGACCAATTGTTGAATTTTTGATTTATAAATTAAATGGACTTTGACCTATGACCGTGACGTAGTTCGGGACGTCACGAGTTCATAGACAGGTGGCACGTCCAATTCGGACGATCGGGGAAAAAGTTATGACTATCGGAAGTTCAGGGGTATTATCGTAATTTGGACATTTAGGGGTGGAAATGTTGACTTTTCGTTTGACAACTAATTTTCAGTTGACACAAGGACCGTTAGGTAGGTCTCGACGTCCTGAGTCCGTAGACAGGCGGCACGCCGAAATCGGACTTCGTACGAGGAAGTTATGGTCAGAAACGTGAAATCGGGAGGTTCGTGTCTCGGTTTTCGTGCCAAATATTTTATTCTGGGAATCTGATTGGAGGACACCTGGTGAGTGACAAGTGTCACTCACCCATTGGCTAGATTGGATCAGATCCACTATGGGTTTAAATACCATTAAAACCAACTTTTAATTTCAGCCATTGATCTGAAACCTCCAGATCTGATCTCAGCCCTTGATCTCATTCTGAGATTCAATCCTGGCCCTTGATTTAAGCTCCTGTTCTTTATTAAAATTCACGAAATCATACACCCATGTTTTCATTCTCTCAACCCGATTGCACGATTCCCTCTTGGAACCAACTCACCAGCCCTCACCACTCAACCCCACACCTCAGGCAACCAACCACCACCTCCCTGACGCCGGCCACCACTCCACGGCCGCCCTGCACGGCCGACATTCCCTCAGACCCGAGAAGGAAACCCGAACAGCCCAAGTCACCAAACCATCCAAACCTTCACTCTGGGACTCGAACCAACGTACGGTTGGGTTCACCGTGACGACAGGACGACGAGGAACTGATCTGGACGGTGTACGGCGGCGACACGGCGGCGATAGGACGATAAACCCGTGAGTGCCCGTTTTCCTTCCCTGCTTCGAAACGTCTGTTTTTGACGTTGACATTGTTTGTTATTGTTAGGACACATTCAGGGGACCTTGACGACCAGTTTGAACCCAGGACCGTGACTGGAAAGTCGTCGACTCGCCGGAGAAGATAACCAGAACCGGCAGCCAACCTACCAGTTGATTTTCAGGTAATCTCTTCGACCTAGAATCCAGTTATAATTGCACAGAACCGTTGAGGAGGTTGAGACGAGTCCATAGGAACAAATCTCACCTGAAATGGTGATCGGAATCGCGATCTGTGATCGGGTCAAGCCGAGGGGCTGCGGTGACCCGGTTCTCTGACCCGGTTACTGTAGCTGATGACGTCATCATGCTGACGTCAGTAGTGATGTCATGATGACGTCATCATGTCAGAAACTGTCAGACCAGTGACCAATGGACTGCTGACACGTGTCCTCTGACACTGTCAGTGATGACGTCATGCTGACGTCAGCAGTACTGTAGCACGGTTGACCAGAGGGTTGACCAGGCGCGTGGGGGCGCGTGTGAACAGTGATTTTGGTGGGACCACCACCATTCATTAGGTTTCGACGATCCGGATCCAATGGCGGTGGTTTCGGGTCGATCGGAGATCATTAAGTTGGTCAAAATGAGAGTTATTGCCTTGGAAAGCGGGTTCGGGCGGCTTTTCTGGACCGGTTTCGGTCTAGGGTTTCATGATTGAATGTTAGGGGTTTGTTTTGACCTTTGCATATGCTTTAGATATGACAGGGATTGTATAATCGTACCAGAACGAGGGTATACGTTCGGTTTTCAGCAGGACTGTACTGTGAGTGGGCCATTTTCTTAAACCCTTGCGTGCATAAATGTTTTCTGGTTTATTATACATATTCACATGCTAAAAACAAATAATGGTTTTGATGATATGGAAATTATGGTTACGGCACGTTTCACGATATTTGGGCTTGAGACCCGTCTGATGAAACTTAAAGATTGATTGGATTTTATATATGTTTTGCATGTGGATATCAATAAAATGTATTTGGTACTGCACTGTATAGATCCTTCCATATTATATTGTCTCCTCTGGATGAGGTACCCCGGAGAGGTCACGGACGTCTAGTACGTCCAGCGTCTATGACGCTAAGCATCGGGGATGCTGTACCCGAACGGGGTTCGGGGATTGAACTCGGAAATTGAGACCCGAGTGGCACGCGTAGCCTTGTGATTGTGACCTTATTGACGTCAGGGACGTCAGACATCAGGGATGTCGGGATTGGAGTGTATAGTGCAGCAACTAAAATTATACTTATGGTTTTATTTCATGCATTATGGTTCATATTATATGACTTATGATTTTAAATACGGTTGCATGTATGTTTGGAAAACGGAGGGGTAAATTATATGTTTTACTTATCAAATGATTTTATAAACTTGAGTTTCGGTCCACTCACCCTTAATGTTTTTGGTAACCCCTCCAGGTCGTGATACTGAGGTAGAGGAGGAACCTGAGGTTGAGGCATGGATCTACTTCTGCGTACCTGAACCCCTGTTGGGTGGTTTACCCGCAGGTTTACTTTAGAGTCGTGCTCGCATCTTGTAATTTTGGATTTCATCCCTTGTCTGACATCTGTTTAATTCGGATTTGATGTATAACTTTAATTTGGTTATTTATGCATTTGATGTTTTGAGGTTAAAATTTGTATGAATTATTGGGTGTCAGACGGGAGCAGGGCACGTCCCATGTTGGTCCCGGTGGGATCGGGGCGGGTCCTGTCATCGAAACACAATGATTTTCGACGGGTAAGATCTAGGCACGTCGTATCACAAATTGAATGGTCAGATTATTCAAATTTACTCGTTTGCATATCAATCGAGCCAAAAAAACAAAATGAGTATTGATATTTCCTTGAAAAGTTTCTAAGTGTTAATGAATTTGGTGGTTTTACAATTTTCTATGATTTTCTTTCATAGTTCGACTGATCCATATTTATAAGCCACACTCATAGATCATCTATATGAAATATTTGCAAATCTGGTAGTCCCGAGATTAAGTAACAGTGTGCAACGAATCGACGATAACAAAATGTTTTTTTTGTTAATCCAACGAGTTTAAGTCGTTGAAACATCACAATTTTCGACGGGTGAGGTCTAAGCACGTCGTATCACAAACTTAACGTTCAGATTATTCAAATTCACTTGTTCGCATATCCATTGAACCAAAAATAGCAGCCTTGAAGACTTTGCTTAACGTATTAGGTATATTTGCTAGGCAAACCTCAATTTTGCGAAAATTCAAAAAATCCACCAAAAAAATCATTAAAAATTGAAATTGCCGCTTTACTTTGCCCAGCGAATCATTAAAGCTGGCCCTGTAGATGGCCTCGCCGAGCAAAGTCCCCACTAACTTAAAACATCCATGACCTTCCTTGTTCTTCTTCATCTTCATTTTTCCACTTCAGTCGCTGCTGCAAGTCTACAACTCACTTCTCTCTTTCTCTCTCTCTTCATTTCTTCTTCTATTTCTCGTCTCTCTCACTTAATCTCCCTATCTCTCATTACTCTCTCTCTCTCTCTTTCTCTCTCTCTCTACCCAAACCTCGGACCCCAAAATGACGTCCCCAATTTCGCGACCCAAGTCCCGCGACCTTTTATCTTTCTCTTCCTCATTGCAAGTCCCTCAAACTTTTTTGATTTTTGATTTTTTTAATATTTTTCTTGATTTATGAATATTGGATTAATGTTTGAATATTGTTCTTGATGTTTGAATATTGGATTGATTTTTGAATATTGGATTGATTTTTTATTATTGAGTGTTATGTTGGATATTATTAGATTAATCTTGGAAATTTTTTTTATTATTGGATTTTATTGAAAGTTATCGGATTAATGTTGGGAATTTTTTTTATTATTGGATTTTATTGGATGTTATTGGATTATTGAATTTTAGATTTGATAAATGTTGATGTTGGATTATTGGATAAGTTATAATTATTGATTATTGTATTATTTGAATTTTGATGTTAGAATTAAAAAATAGAAAGTTAATTATTATTGGAATTAAAAAATTGGAATGAAGGGATATGTAATAATTTTTATTATTCGTTTATTTATTTAATTATTGTTGGAATTAAAAAAATAGGGAGTTATTTATTTAAGAATTTAATCATAGTAAATATTTATTAATTTATTGGAATTATTATTGGAATTAAAAATATGAATTATTGGATATTATATTAAAAAATATTTAATTATTTTGTTATTTATTTTCATATTTAATTATATTAATCAATTATTTATTTATTTAATTATTCGTTTATTTATTTAGTTAATATTAATTATTTTAAATTTTGTATTTCAGATGTCTCAATGTAGATTGATCACTTCGGGGGTTCATCCCACAGTGCCAACGGAACACTCATCTCTTGGATTAACACCCTCCTCGATGGAGTGGCCATCTCCTAGTGGTGCAACCTCATCGGTAGAGCAGCCAGCCCTTTCCTCGGCACCTTTACCATTCATGATGATCAAGTGATACCAGGGGCATGATCGACGAGGCGCCGCGCTAGCAGGAAACAGAGGCAACCCTGTACTAACCCCGATGCCATTGGAGCGGACGTTCCAGATGAGGTCGTTAATTGGCAGCTCCCGTCGCGTAAGTTCAATGTCTGACTGAATGTCAAACATTGTATTTATTTTTTACTCAAATGTTGTACTAATGTTCTGTAACAACCCGTCCCGAGAATTGGGATAAGTAGAGTGATTAAGGTGTGATTAGTGAGGTTAATCCGTGGTTAGGCGGTCCCGATAGGTCCTTGCGTGTAAAATGACGATTTTGCCCCTGGGTCGGGCAGAAATGTTGACTTTTATTTCGGGTGGTCAAATGGGAGTTGACCAGTGACCAGGACGTAGTTGAGGACGTTACGAATCCGTAGGCAGGTGGCATGCCTGATTCCGACATCCGAGGAGGGAATTGTGATGTTCGGAAGGTTGAGGGCATGACCGTAATTTGAGTACAATAGGGAGAATAGTTGACTTTTTGAATAATTGAGTTTCGGTAGGTTGACCTAGGATGGTTAGAGAGTTCTTGTCGTCCTGAGTTCGATGACAGGCGGCACGTATTCATCGGACTTACGAGGCGAGAGTTACGGGTCTAGGAAGTTTTGGTAAAACCGTAAAATGAGTAAAACAGGAGGGTATTTTAGTCTTTCTGCACATTGGGATTTGTGCAGAAAAGAAGGAAATGGGCGGCTGGGATTTCACCAGGTGGGATAAGGAGTGGAGTGGATGGTGACACCTGGCAGGGGGCTAGAGGATTCTGGGAGAATCCTGTGTGGTCTCAGCCCAAATAATTGGGGTGCACTCGTGCTTACCCGTGGCTGTTCTTCGACAAACACAGAGAAACAGAGTGAGCTTGTGAGGAGGAATTGAGGATTTATCGTGGCTGGTGACGAGTTTTGGTGAGTGAGGGAGGAACGGGAGATTGAAAGGGAGTTGCTGATCGGGTTTTGGTGGTTCAATTGTGCACGGCGGCACGGCGGGGGTGCGGAGAAGTTTTGAAGGAAACAGGGAGGCCGTGAGTTCGAGGTGGTGGCTACGCCGTGAGGTGACTCAAACCAAGGCAGGGGAAGCTGCAGGAGGTTGCAGGGAGACTAACGAACACCGTGGCACGCAGTAGTGCGCACGGCGGAGCTGCAATCGCAGGTGAGATCTCTTTACTCTGTTTTTCCCGTAAACTTCATTTGGAAAGTCGTGAGGTTTGGCTGAGAGTCGAGAGGTTAGAAGGTCGAGGTGATGTTCAGGGAGGTCCTAGGAGTGGGTTGTGATGGTCGCCGTGACGGGGGCGTACACGGCGGAGCTCAGGCGAAGAGGAGTCTCTGTTACCCTGTTTCGACCGTGAATTTCGAACCCAAAGTCGTGGACTTCTGGGGTGAGTCGAAGGGTTAGGGGTGTTGGACGTGGATCAGTGAGGTTGTGGGGTGAGTCTGGTATCGCCACCGTGACGGGAGGTTACCGGAACAGGTGAATGGTGAAACAGGGGAAAAGTGGCCGTCTGGTTCGAGCTTGAATCGACGATGACGGGGCTGTGTCGAGGTTAGAGGAGTTGAGGGATGGATTCGTGGTGTCTGGACGAAGCTGCCGGAGAAGAGAGGGAAGGAAAGGGTGGCCGGACGGTGGAGAATGCCTCTCGCCGGTCCAGTTGCAGCGGCCGGTTCAGCACAGTGCACTCGAGGTTGGGGGTGACACTGTAGCTGGCGCGTGAGGGCCACGCGCAGCCACTTTGGGCGGCGCGTGGGGGCGCGTGCGGCGGTTCTGGGGAAAACGGTCAACAAGGTTTTTGGTCTAGGAGTTAGGGTGAGTTCAATGGAGTTGGTTTCGGGTCAATCGGAAGTCGTTTGAGTTGAGTTCCGCGAGGGTGAAAGTTTAGGGTCCCGGGTTCTTATGTTTAGGATTCGGGGAATTTTGAGGGAATTTAGGTGAACCTTCGTAGACGTGCTAGTAACGTAATTTGGCGGTGTTTGACAGGATCGGGATTTCCCGAGGAAGCCGAGGAACGGGCTGGACGTTCAGGACGCGAGTAGGGCTCAGTACTGTGAGTGGACCCTTTCTCTAAACTCGAACATGCATAACTGTTTTCTATAATTGTTTTATGGTTTTAATCATGATTTTATGTTTATCGAATATGTTTGGTTGGTTTTGTATTATTACACGTTTTTCGAGAAAAAGACGGTTTTGGCACGCTTTTCGAGAAAAGGGCGATTTTGGAAATGTTTTCGGGATTTCAAGGGATTTTGGAACATGATTTTGAGAATCAAGGTTTTGGTTTTGAAATCGAAATTGACAATTGGAATTCGGTTTTAAAGGATTGAAAAGTGGATTTCCGGATTTGGGTTCGGAATGACGGTTCTGGATGCCGGGAAGGGCATTGGACCAGTGATTTCGGATTCGGGTTTGGATATGGAAATGGTAAATGGTTTTGGGATTGGATTTGCTGGATCTGGATATTGGGTTTAAAGACCCGGATATATGTGACGGGGGACCGGCCGGATTGGGTTTAAAGACCCGGATTGAGTTTAAAGACTCGGGAGTTTAAAGACTCGGATATATTGATTTTCCCCCGTAGGCCTTGAGTTTAAAGACTCGGGAGTTTAAAGACTCGGATATGATTAAGGCCTGGATTGAGTTTAAAGACTCGGGAGTTTAAAGACTCGGATAGATCCAGCAGGTTTGATCGAGAAAATGATGATTTGGTGGTTATGGTTTATGATACAGTTTTCTGATACTCATGTGTGGTTCTTATGGTATTTTATAGTGTTTCTGTTTCTTATGATGTTTCTAATGATTATGTTATAAATGTGTTTATAACTGTTGGTTATGCATGTGGTTTCAAAACGGAGGGTTTATCTCGGTTTTCTTATAAAATGGTTTTTAAACTTTTGTACTTTCTGGTCCACTCACATTTTCTGTTTTAATTACCCTCCAGGTTGTGGAGCTAGCGCGAGGTCTTGACGTCGAGGCAGAGTCTGAGGCATAGAAGTGATGTGAGGGTTCCCAGAGTAGAGTAAAGGCTTCCGTGTGCGTGTAGTTATCGGTTTTATTTTCTTTGTATGTTCGTACTATGTTCTGTAAATGCTACCTTCGGGACTTTGTGTCTAATTACTCCTGCGTTTGACTAGATAGAATGTGAGTGAGTTTTACTTGAGTTTTGCGGCAGGGAGTCAGACGGGAGCGGGATTTACCTCGGGTTTCGGGGTGAAACCGGGGTGAGTCCTGACATGTTCAACGAATTTGCTGGGAGAAATATAAAGGTGTGCGGCATCTGCAAGTGATTGGCGTCCCAACGGATCTACGAGTCGACCAACAACAGGATCCCGGTTGTGTGGGTGGAACGACTAAAGGCACCGCCCTCTAGAGTGCATGCTTTACTTGTGCAGAACATGGGTGCGATTATTTGCACCAAATTGAAGATGACGGCACACTTTCAGAACCCAATCCCCGACGGAGCTAGAAATTTGTTGGTCCGTTTTACGGGTATGATTTTTTCTTACGATTTTCATTATTTTTATTATTTTTAATAATTTAACATACTTAAATATTTTATTGCAGATTAATTTTGAGTGGGTTGAGAATAACAACGATCTCATAGCCCACATAAATCACCATTGGTAGAAACGGTACACAAACTGTAAATTCGAGCTCTATGCGGACTACCAGAATTGGAGTTTGAATGATGAAGCTCATGCAAATCCTCCAGAGGAGATTCAGAAGGATAAGTTGGTGGGTGGATCTAGTTATGTGACTGTTATATAACTGAGGAATTTCTGGTAATTTATCATTTCATTTATTTATTTAGAATATTACTTTACATAATTTCGTATTAGTAATGATTTTTTTTTTCTAATGTGCAGAAAAAGTCAAGGGGCAACAAGGCGAACTGGTCAACGAAGAAATTTGAACACCACGGAGGATCGCAAACCTTGTTGGCTCGACATGAGGCCCATCGTGCGGCTGGGTCGCTGTTCCCGGAAGTAGATGTCTGGGGGGAGGTTTATGGTGGGCAATGCAGCCAGGTGGTTGACACTATTCATGTAAATTCGATGTTTTTAGTCATTAAATGTTCATTTTTTTAATTAATTAATTTTTTAATTATCAATTATTCCAATTTGTAGGCAGCTATTGTGGAAGACTTGCAACAGACTCAAGAACAGTTGAAATAGCAACAACCCGAGGTCCCACTGTAGGACCAACTACTAGATCCCAGGACGTCAATCGCCATCCTAGAGTGCTAGCTTGGTAGGCATCCCGTGAAGATTGTCTGGGATGCTGAGAAAGGGCTCGTTTGGGATATCTCGAGTCGATCTTCGAGTTCTTCCCAAGGGGCCAATTCTAAGGAGGTCTCTCAGCTAAAGGGGAACATGTAGAACCTCCAAGCGGAGAATGCCGAGCTCAAGGCCCATTATGCACGCCTCCAGGCCTAAAACGACCAAATTCAGGCCTAGTTTGTTGTCTTGTTCAACTGAATAAGTGAGCATAGGCCAGATGGCCTTGGCTCGCAGCATAGGACCTGAGTCGATAGCCCGCCCACGACGATGATCACCCTGCCCAGACCTATTATTATTATTTTAATTTTATTTTTTAGATTATTATTTTAATTTTAATTTTGCTATTATTAATTTTATTTTATTTTTTCTATTATTATTTTAATTAAATTTATTTAAATATATATTAATATTAATTATATATAACTATTTAAATATTAGAAATATTTAAAAAATATATATATTTGAAACTTTGCCTGGCGAAGATCCGCCTAGCAAAGCTTGTTCTTTGCAAGTTAGCACGATGAACATTTGCCAGCCAAAGCCTTTATAATCAAACTTTGCTCGTTGGATCTTCGCTGGGCAAGATTTTGAAAGCATGCGATTTCCGATGGCTTTGCTCGGCGAATATCTATGTCGAGAAAAATTCATTGACTGCAGTTTGGCTCAGTGACCGTCCTTCCCCGTCGAGTGAGACTCGGGGGAGCTTCTCCGGATAAATATCTCACTCGACAAATCCTTCTTCTTGCTCGACAGAGCTCCTTCACGGGGCCAGCGCTCTTTCCTTGTAGTGCATGATAATAATTGTCATATAATTGCACTTATGTTCAATCCAGTGACGAGGCTACACCTAAGGATTGAAATATCGATATCGACAGATATATCACTAGTCAAATTTATAGATATCCACTCTAAATATTGATATCGTTTACGGTCAATAAAAATGACGGTAATTTAGTCTAAAAGTTGAAATTTTTTAATGAAATTTTGGGAAACATTTAAATACCCAATAATGGTTATATAAGACTAATAAAAACTATATAATGATTTTGATATAATAAATATATGATGAATAATATGATACAACATGATTCTGACGATGACTAACAATATAAGTTTTTAAATATAAACATAAATTAAAGTGAATTACTATAATTGAATGTTAATATAGTTAAAAACATAACAATAAGCATAATAATTTAGTTTACATTTACATAAGAAGTTAGAAAATCGGGGAGTTTACATTTACATAATAATTTAAAAAATTAGATATTAATAAGTGAAAATTGGACATAAAACGAATTCTTATTAATCGTATACTCATCTCATATTTTCTAAAATCCATTAATATTCAATATGATATATAATATGTTATAATACAGATGGTAACTAATAATATCAAATCTCATATATAAACATAAATTAAATTAGAATTTCATTTCATTTAGAGCACATATTAATTGATAATAAAATTATAATATATAAGAAAACATTTACTAAATAATTAGTGATAAAAATTGGTTTATAATTGACATGTAAATACAATGATTTTTTTTTATTGATAAGTTAATGATTATAAATAAAAGGGCGAAGTTGTGAAAACGAGAATAATAATAATAATAATAATAATTGGGATAAAATTCAAGGTGATAAAATCGTATTTGTTAAGATTGTTTAAAAATGTTTGGACATATTAGTATTAGTTAAATTATAAATTTATAATCAATAATTATTATATTTTATTATAAATTTCTACCCCATTCATACAGATACCCATAATTTTAACCCAAAAAAAATACAGATTCCCATAATAGATTACAATACACATGGTCACTATTTCCAAGAAGATATTAGTTAAGCATGGTCATTTTATTATATTGTAATTTGGATAAGGTGAATAATAGATTACCCAAAGGTGATTAATCGTGACCATTCAACAAAGATAAATATCTTAACCCACTTATTTTATTATATTCTAATTTGTCACACACCTCTTCTCTCATTCATCTCTATTTCACTCATTCAACAGAGATAAATATCTGACTTTATCTCGTTCTCTCCGCAAGCTTCTTCTTACTCTTCAATCTTCTCTACCATGGTGACAAGGCCACCATTACCACCTCCACTTCTGACCAGCATCACAGTCGAAGCTCATCGTTTAGGGGAAAAAATTCAAAAAACTAAAAAACGGTGGTGGTCACCGACGACATTTTCCCACCGACAGAAACTGTGAAACCACTTTCAATCGATTCATTTGGATAAGAATAAGTCATCCCTATTCTCTTCTCGATCGTCTGAGCTCGTAGCTCGTGAATTGAAGATTAGAATCTAGTAGTATCGGTGGATATCGTCAAATATCGGTGAATTTCACCGATAATTGACGATATTTGCCAAATTCGTGGATATTGGGGGAAGAAATTTCTTCCCCCTTGTTTGAATGTCGGACCCCAATTTTTTCGAAATCTTGAGCAAAATAGTAGCGAAAGCATCGACATTTTCATATGTGGATACACCTTGGGCTGGGTGTGCTATAGCCATCAAAGTTTCCAAAAAAAGTATAATTAATATTTAAAGTTACAGTAAAATTCAGAATTTTAATACATCAAAATACACTGGTGAAAATAAATAATGAAGTTTAGTGGAGAATTTTACGCTCTTAATGACGCGTAACCTAATGGTATTCCTCTACCCAATATTTGTATACTAATCTACTGATATTCTATATGTGCATTGAATATTCAATAATTTATTTATTTATGGTTGTATTTCTTATAAGCTTTTAGTATATACGAATATGCAATTATGGGATCAAGCTTGTTATATTCTTCGTATTTTGTGTCTTCTATTTATGTTTAACAGTATATTTCATTAAATGTTATTTTTAAAAAATTAGCATGTAAGTTTAACTCATCTGAATTTTAAATACAAAAACAGTCACTGGTTCAATCTCTTCTCCTTTGACACCACTTGCATCAAGTACTTATCCAAATTTTCTCCCAGATTTTTGAAGACCAATCATTTAATTTTAGGCAGCAGCAAATGCAAACCTTAGGTTTGGCTGTCTTATCATTCACATACTATCGCCTGTATAAGTCGATTGATCGGATGCAAAAAGATACGCGAAAGTAATTATATCTATACTAAAACAGAAATGGGAAAATCACTGTAGATATATTTTTCCTTTTTTTCCTTTATATATATTTTTCCTTTCCTTTATACATATCAATTTTTTTTTCCTTTTCCTTTTTTTTTCTTTTCCTTTATACATATTAAAAAAATCATAAAAGATATATTAAAAAAAACACTGTTCCCCTACAGTGTTTTACCGATTCTATTTTTTTTCCTTTCCTTTATAGATATAAAAAAATCACTGCTCATTTATGGAAAATTAGTAATACTCAATTTAACAATTTCGCGGCAACGCGCGGGTCTAATTGTTAGTAAAATCTAAATGCATTAGAAAACAACTATAAACTCCTCATAAACAACATATTGTGTTTAACAAATTATCGTAACAATTTGCAAATTACGTACTTGGGTCGCTGTGCATTCATAGGCTTATAAATATGGACAAAGAGAATAATTATATCCAGATTATATCTTAATTTTAGTGATAAAAATAAGAGAACAATTGACATGACCCGTCCCAACTGTACGTCAAAAACGGTGCCTGGTCCTGCTCCCGTCTGACAAGTCAACTAAAGGTCTGAAACTACCCTTCAGTGCTTGCCAGACAAGGGATGTTTGCGCTGATTTCTGCTGCTGCCACTGCCTCACGATCAGTCTCGAATGTCGTACCACGGCCTGGAGGGTCACAAAACAGAAAAGGTGTGAGTCGACAAAAATGACCTCTTATAAAAACATTTGCCAAAATTAAAATCTTACCCTCCAGTTTTCACAAACTTGCATGCATATCGTAAAACATGAGTAATAGTATGAAATCATTCAGGTATGAACAGTGGACCGATAAAATCAAAACATATTTACCCATGGTCCGTAAAACTCATGTTCACCAAATCAGTTCATGTTATAAAACATCAAATCCCGGCTCTCAGGCCAAAACATGTGAAAACATAATCACCTTGCCATAAAGACCGAAAACCCGTACTCAATACCAGTACGTCATCACAAACCACATCAATCAGCACTAATCACAAGTGCACAATAAATATATCAATCCAATCAATCCGCATTACTCACAAGTGCACAAACTATCACAATCACATCTGCACTACTCACAAGTGCACAATCAATCAAACTGCACTACTCACAAGTGCTGCACTACGCGTAGGCCAATATCCAGCCACTCTCTCGGGAACAGACACCTCTGGGCTCAACCCCCTCGGGCTTAGTCACCTCTGGGCGAACACATCCCCAGGCTCAGACCCATCTGAGTGGTACATCCAGGCTCAGTCCCATCCGAGAAGTTGACTACCATAGGATCAACTCCTGATCCTACAATCACATCCCCCAAGCTCCGGTCGTCTGGGTAATCCCCCCAAGCTCCGACCATCTGGGAATATCATAATCACAATGAAAACCATCTCGAGAATTACATCCCAAAACATTTCAATCAAATATTGACTTCATACAAAGTCAAGATCATTTCCGACTGGGTCTCAAGTCCAAAATACCATTTACACATAAACCGTTAAAATCACATTTTAAAACAATAAAATAATCCAGAAATCATCATTTTAGAAATAATTTAAACTCCGGGCCTAGCCCAAAACATCATTTGCACGTTCCTCGTAAAACATGCCCGAGAGACTGATTAAAATAATCATAAAATCACAATAAATCATTAATTTCACAAATTCACAAGTGACTCCAAATCCGAGTCAAAATCACTATTCACTTGGGTTCTCACGCCCAAGATATCATTTTCACGCAAATGCATGCGTTGCAACCTCCGTTGCCATTTTCACGTAAATCCACGAAATTGACCCTTGACTTATCCCCGAATCACCACATCATTTTTTAATCCATGACTCAATAATCCGAGTCCAAACATTATTTTCAATCAATTTCAATCCCGGACTCATAAACCAAGTCCAAACATCATTTTCACCAAATTTCGTAATTTCTCGAAAATCGTGCTAAAATATAATATAATAATCATAAAATCGAGAAATCACCGTATTGAAATATCAATCATGCCAAAGCATATAAAATCATATAATAAAGCATTTAAAATCATATATGCATGCATCACGGTTAGAAAACAAAAGTCCACTCACACACACCGTCCAAAACGGTCCGTTTCCGAGCTGCACGTTTTTCCGTAAAATCTGGAAATCACAACTCCTGTCCAAAATCATTATAGAGGGTTACTAACATCTCAAAATACTTCATATAATTTTCCCCAATTTTTTCGGAATTTAAATACATATTTTAAACGTAAAACAAAACTTCGGATACGCGGAACATTATCGAAACAATATCCGATTTCCTCAAAACCAGCGTCAAAATGTTCGTTACAATGAGAGGATCAAAAGTCTTGTTGACCTCACCTTGAAACTAGGCCGGACGCGCCCTCACGCGCCGCCGTGAGTGGTTGCGCGTGAAACCCACGCGCCTGCTACAGTACCCGTCGTCCTCACCCGTTTGTCTGTAAAACGGGTCATTTAACTCGCGAGACGACCCGGTTCCAATCCTATCAATTCGATACCAATTTCAACAATTGAGCATTCAGTTAGTTTCTATTTAAGTCGAATTAGAGTTCTGTAATGATAATTTCACCAAAACCTACCTTAAACCTCAAGATCAAAGGTGATCGTTCGAAGAACATCCCGAACACTGTTCATCATCGGAAATCCTTCAATGTCACACGATTTCCTTCAATTGATGCAACCAGAAGCATCAATGGACTCCGTTAAACACTTTCCCCAACTCAATTGCATCAATCCAAGCCTCAAACTCCACGACTCAAGCTCGAAATTGCACACTGTTACCAGACCCAGTTCAGAGCCAATTGGGTCTCGATTTCTTCCGTTCTTGATGTGGATCGACACGTACAGACCTCAGGAAGCTAACTCGAGCTTCAATTTCACTCTTCACGGCTCAAATCTCCCAATTCGAATTTCCCCCCAAATTTTCTAAAATTCGAATTCCAGTTCCTCAGCTCTCAATCGATCCCTCGTGTTTTCCCAGTTCAATTAGTCCCACAAATCTCACAATTCTCACTCAAAACTAGCTGTGGAAGAGAGCCCAATTCTCTCAATTCTGATTCCCCCAATTTGCACGGTTTGAAGAACAAAGAGGATTAATGGAGGAATTAAGAATAATTTAGTTTAATTAATTAATAAAACATAATAATTATGTTTTCCCCAAAACAAGGATCCTGGTTTTATGCCTGAATTTAAGGGATGAGTGACACTTGTCACTCATCCAAGTGTGTTCAGTCATCGGGTACTGTTCATATTAAAAATATTATTTTAATCCCGGTTCGTTCGGTTAATCGAGTCTGTTCCCGTGACCATAACTTCGTCGTCGAATCTCCGATTTCGGCATGCCGCCTGTCGTTGGATTCGTATCGACGAGACCTACGTAACGGTCCTTGGCCCTCGTCCATTGGACTTCCCGGGTCAAAAGTCAACATTCGGCCCCCTATTAGCCAAATTACCAAAATACCCCTCAACTTCCGAACGTCATAACTTTCACCTCAAATGTCGGAATCGAACATGCCACCTGTCTATGAACTCGTGACGTCCCGAACTACTTCACGGTCATCGGTCAAAGTCTGTTTGATCGCCCGAACTAAAAGTCAACATTTTGCCCACGCTAGGGGCAAAACGGTCATTTTGCACAATTCGTCCGATTTCACTCAACTAATCCCCGATTAGTCATTCTAAATCATAATTAATTAATATTCGATCCCGATATTCGGGACGGGTCATGACAACAATTAAAATACATTTCGATTAGATTCAATTCAATAATCATATACAATGATTCTAAAAATCTAACAAGTTCTCTAGAAGATGCTTCTCCTTTAAATCTGGAGTCCATAACAGGGGCAAAGTCCTCACATTCAGCTTCCGAGTAGGGATGAGCATAATTATCCATGGGCATGGGTACCCATGGGTATTGTTGAAATGGGTAGAAATTTACCTATCATCTAATGGGTAGGGTAAGGGTTTACCCATGGGTATTGAGGGTATTTAATACCCATTAAATTCAAAGTATATTTTTTATCCATTCTTCAAATTATCTATGAATTTTTAACACTTTTTTCCTTTTACTAATTTTTTTTCTTTCTATTCTTACTATTATTATTATTTATTACGCATTATTATTTAAAATTACTTTATTTCAATTAAATATCAGTTATTTCATCTTTCATCAAAAAAATTATACACAAAAATATTACGAATTTATATTAACATCAATTTTTTTTTAAGAACTTAAATAATTCATTTTAAATTATTTAACAAAAATCAAAGTAAACTATAAATTTTTTAAGATTTCACAACCATGAAATAATTTAAAGGAAGTTTTATAAATTCTTAAAAATTGTTTATAATAAAATTTTTAATGAGTTTTTTTTTCAAGTTTTGAATTCCATTTCGACATTTACTACTCATTCTTCATTTAATTGGAAAGTTTTTGGAGTCAAATTCTCAAATAACTCATTCACTAGTCTTGGTCAACTCGACAAATTTTGATAATTACGGATATAAGGGTAAATTGGTCATTTACTAATTCTCACTTTAAATTTCAAGATGGATTGTAACAGAAACTCTACTAGAAATTGAGTGGATTTGAAAAAAAATGAAAAGAAAAAAAAAAGCAAACGAAATTGAAAGGAAAAAATATTAGAAGTTAAAAATAAAAAGTTGAAGACAAATGAAAGTAAAAAAAAATTAAAAAAAAAAGTAAAAGAAAAATGAAAAGCAAAATAAATTGAAAGGTATAAAAAATTAGAAGTTAAAACAAAATGAAACACAAGAAAAAAAAAATTGAAAAGAGAAAATAAATGTAAAATGTCATGGGTACCCATTACCCAATGGGTAGGGTTTGGGTAAACCCTCAAAATTGAGAATGGGTCTGAATGAGTATAAAACCCATTTGTATCCATGTAGGGTAAGAGTTTACCCACACCCTCAAAAAAACCCATTTGGCCATCCCTACTTCCGAGTCTGCATCAACCACAGGTCCACAACAACCACATAGATGATGTGGCATTTCAATAGCAGCTAAAATATAAATTATCACTAATAGCACTCCAAGTTTCTGATATTTCTATCCATTTTTAAGTAATCAGGGGAAACCAAATTATTATATATAATTTAAGTACGTACGGTTGGACAATATGTATTATCAGTAGGCTTTGGCATTGGGCCGGGCCGGGCCGAGCTGGGCTTATTAAATAATTTTTAAATTTGCGGGCCGGACCGGCCGGGCTTAATGACATAAAAAAGAGCCCACAGGCTTTTATCGG
The DNA here is from genome assembly GCA_032719365.1 of Prinsepia uniflora. Classification (NCBI taxonomy): domain Eukaryota; kingdom Viridiplantae; phylum Streptophyta; class Magnoliopsida; order Rosales; family Rosaceae; genus Prinsepia; species Prinsepia uniflora. The sequence continues at coordinate 71,956,517 of CM064862.1, forward strand.
GCCGGGTTTATATCGGGCTTTTCGGGTCGGGCCTATTAAGCCCACTTGGATCGGGCTTACGTGGACTTTTACAATAAATTATGTCTCAAATTTTAAAATTACAAAAAAATATTAATATTGAAAAAGAAAATACACAAGGGTGCAAAAATGTGGCCTCGTTAAAATAAAATACTCAATGGTCCAAAAACGTTGGGCTTATTAAGTAAGTGGAGGAGTGGTTAGGGTTTGTATTGGGTATTGGGCTTTTTAAAATAAATTATGTGGACTTGGGGCTGAGATTTGGGTTTGGGTTGAAATATTAGTATTAAGAATGGGTTGAGTATTAATTTTTAAATAATAAATATTTTATATTTTCGGGCTTATGGGCCGGATTTATTATGGGCGGGTCGGGCTGGGCTTATCAGACATTATCGGGCTCGGATCTATCGGGTTTGAACACCATAAGCCCAAGCCCAGCCCGCTAACTCTAGGGCCGGGCTGGCCCACGGCCCATAGCGAGTCGGACCAGACTTTTGTCCATTGGGTATATCAGTATCCCTTGATACTGATAAATTCCAAGACCCACAGATCCCAAACTGTAGCCTTTGGCTGGGTAGAAAATAGAAATGGAAGAATCTTTCTTTTTGTGATGATGTCCATTCTCCAGAGAGTTCCAAGGCTAAACCCTCGACATGGACATGGTGGACCTCACTGGTGGCCTGATGGGTGATATTAGTATATTATACTATAGGGAGGGATGTTTTTCACCTTTCAGGCTTTCACTCTCAGATGGAAAACGTTATTGGAGTTGGGACTTGGGAATGTCAATGTCCTTTAACCACCGTACCAAACGCGCCACCAAATTCCAACACGTACTGCGAAATTCCAATTCTCAAACCCTACTACTCATAATCAAATGTTCCCAAAATCCCACTAGCTTTTCCCACCTCCATTTCATTATTTGGTTTTAGTTTTTGACCGTTGGGCCGCCTACAGATTTATTTGCATGTTACCTGCTGCAAACCGCCTACTTCGCACTAAATCTTCTTTTTTCTAATTTTTTTCAACCATTCTACTTATAAAAAGTAAAACAATTAACCTTGAAGAAAGCTGAAATGATTGTCGTCCTTCTTGGATTGTATACAAAATTTAAATTTCATCGCTTCAATACTTTTTGTAGTTGTTGAAATATGTATCAAGTTACGTCGGTCATTCATCTATCAAATCTCTCAACAATTTTTACAAAAAGGATTTGTACATCTGCCATTCTTCAATATAAATTTAGACATTCATATGTACCATTTTAACAATTTTTTTTTAGTATCGTTTTAAAAAAAAAGTTATTAAATTTCAAAATCATCTCTTTCATTTCTCCCTCCGCTCCCTCCGATCCCTCTCTCTCACTACCTTTTTCTTTCCTTCTTCAAATTTTCATACATTTTGCTCTATCTTTTAGGTAAAAATTAAAACCAAGAGTTTGTTTGATAGGTGTTTACATCCGAAATAAACCATTACAAGTCTAGGAAGGGGATTTAAAAAATTAAAGACTTAATTCGACTAAATCCCACACCCAGCTAGTATCCACCAGCTGGATCATTAGGAAGCACACACGTGATTTACAGAAATCATACTAACACGACACTGAAACTGTCAGAAGGCAAAGGGGAGAGGTGGCTTAGTTGTCGCAAAGGAGAAACACCCGTGAATGCATGTGTCGATCATCCTCATTCCACTGCTACCCATAAAAGGAGAAGAAGCCTGTTTTTCAAATGACAACCAACAACTCAGCCAAACGAATAAATTGGTCAAACTCAATCAATTTCAACAATTGCAAACCATCAAAAGTTTCTTTGTTACCCAAAAGCTCGCCTTCTTGGAAAAGCCTGTCTCTTCGATCTAGGTTCAAGTTTCAGTTCTTTTCTCAACTCTCTCAGTTGTTACTCGAAGAAGACCAAGCATTCCTTTAAATCCGACTTGCATCCCAAGTTCATTTACGAAGACTTCGCAACCACCATACTTTATCCTGACTTGCTTATGGAGCTTGTTTTAAATGCCACCTAACTCATTTTGCCTGTATCAATGACAAGACCCATCCCAATCCCCCTAGGATTAACGTGGGATGTGCCATGCTCCCGTTTGACACGAAGTGTCAGACAAAGGATATTACATTCCTTAGCCCATACGGGCTCCTAGAGCGCGCCAGGAATGATGGAGGAGTGCGATGTCTCGGTCTCTACTATAGCCCACATCCGTGAGCAACCTGAAGAACATTAAAACCATTCAGAACTGTGAGTGGACGAAAATCAACAATATCATAAAAACAAAATCATAAAAGATATTTAAGCCCATCACTAAAAAGTAGGCATGCATCGGAAATCAGTAATAAAAACATTTACTCAAATAAGCCATTAGGGCTTTAGCCCAAAAACCGTAAATCAAAAACCAAGTGGGCCACTGCCCAAATCCATAAACACATAACCAATCGAAAAACCATTTCATAGGTCCAATAATCTATATTTACTACATAACCAACCTTGGCATCCCAGAAGCCTAGCATCCCAGACGCATGACATCCCAGACGTCATATCTCACGGTAATAAGCAACGCGTGCTACCCGGGGTCTCTCCGGGTCAATATCTCTGACATCCCAGATGTCTAGCGTCCCAGACGTCTAATCATAGCATTCCTACTCCTGAGTCACTATACGGTCCGGTAACTCCGTATAATGACCCCTCGCAAGCAATGCACCATGACTTCCCCAGTGTCCTAGACACCTGGAGGAGACCATCACATATCCTCGAATCAAGATGGTATATGGAAAACAGTTTTACAAGGTTATTTCAAAACATCTCAATGGGCCCTGCCCGAAATCTCCATAAAACATCACAAATCCATTTAGGGTCCCTGACCCGAAATCACGTTTATGAAACATAGGCTCCTAGACCCGAAATCACATTTATAAAACTCAACTGGGCCTCATGCCCGATTCCGTAAACCAACTGGGCCCCTAACCCGATCACATAATTCAAATGGGTCTCATACCCGAATTCATCTTTCCAAAAACCAAAACCATGCCACAGAATCATTATCAAATTCACAATCACATAGCAATAGCATAAACTCATAAACCTCTAAATAAGTGTAAATATGGGTTTACCTCGAAATACGTGCAATCGTATAATCCATCAGTTCCACAATCATCATCATAGAAATCACATATGTAAAACATATAAAACAGTTAGGCATGCATCAAAATTTAGAAAACGAAGCCTACTCAAAGGCCGTCCTATGATGTCGCCTCGATACACGTGCCATAAGCCCTCCCGGGCCCCATCACTATCACCGGGACTTCCAAACCTGTCCAAATCACACTAGAGGGTTAATAACCTCTTCATTAACCTCCAAATAAAGCCTCATAATTTTCCTAAATTTTTAACTATTTTTATAGTCGATCCTAAACCTTCGAACACCCCGGAACATATCGAGACGGTGTCCGATCAACACGAAAACAGTCCCAAAATATTCGTTACATCAAATAGATTAGGAGTCATGTTGAAAACATCCCCAAAATGCCCTCTACGCGCCCCCATGCACCGCCGCAAGCGGCTGTGCGTGAAGCCCATGCGTCATAAATTTACCAAACGTCATATATTTGTCTGTTTTAAATAAAATTACCAAAATACCCCCGAACATCCAAACATCATAAATTTGTCCTCGAATGTCGAAATCGGTCGTGTCACCTATCCATGAACTCGTGACGTCCTAAACTACGTCACAGTCATCGGTCAAAGTCCATTTGACTGCCCAAACTAAAAGTCAACAGTTTTGCCCATTCTAGGTGCAAGACCATCATTTCGCATTGTCCGTCTAAAATCTCTCAACTAATGTCCGATTAGTCGTTCTAAATCATAGTTAATTAATATTTCATCCCGATATTCGGGACAGATTGTTACAACTTCGCCCCTTAAATAATTTCGTCCTCGAAATTCCAACTATCTTGATTCCACATCCACCTCGTGGAAAACAAATTTGGCCTCACAACATGTGTACACTGGTACACCCAATATCCAGAGCAAAACTTGTCTACATCCAGACGTCCCACCAATATTCACATCGCGTGGACTACACCCGACCACGTCGAGTGACATTGATCACCCGATCCGAGTTAATACCACGGGATAATTCTACCATTAAGCTGACACATTCAGCTTGACGGTTCCTCTCAATCCCTAATACATCCTGACATTTGCTCCCACTGGAAGTCACCAAGTCTCACTCGTCAATCCACGCTGACACTACCAGCCAAACTGTCACCACATGCTCTACCACCAAAGTAGAGCTCCAACCATTATCTAGTCAGTGACATCACCTCGTACCACAACTCCCTCAATGTAGCGTAAGATCAACAAGAGGATCTCACCTCGCAAGGCAAGCTCAATCCTGCGACATATATCGATCTCAGCATCCATAACTGTCAACTCCCTCAGCGATCCATGATGCTGGTAAGAGTCACAGAGTAGTAACTTCACGCGAAGCAACCTGTGGTTATACTAACCACCAACTCACTCATCCTGAGTGACAGGACCCGCCCCGATCCCACAGGGACCACAAGGGGACGTGCCCTGCTCCCGTCTGACACCCAATAATTCATACCAATTTTAACCTCAAAACATCAAATGCATAAATAACCAAAATTAAAGTCATACATCAAATCCAAATTAAACGAATGTCAGACAAGGGATGAAATCCAAAATTACAAGTTGCGAGCACGACTCTATAGTAAACCTGCGGGTACACCACCCAACAGGGGTTCAGATACGCAGAAGTAGATCTATGCCTCAGCCTCATGTTCCTCCTCTACCTCAGTATCACGACCTGGAGAGGTTACCAAAAACATTAAGGGTGAGTGGACCGAAACTCAAGTTTATAAAATCATTTGATGAGTAAAACATATAATTTACCCCTCTGTTTTCCAAACATGCATGCATCCGTAATTAAAACCATCAATCATAAAATATGAACCATAGGGCATATAATAAAACCATAAGTATAATTTTAGTTGCTGCACTATACATTCCAATCCCGACATCACTGATGTCTGACGTCCCTGACGTCCAATAAGGTCACTATCACAAGGCTACGCGTGCCACTCGGGTCTCAATTCCGAGTTCAATCCCCGAACCCCGTTCGGGTACAGCATCCCCGATGCTTAGCGTCATAGACGCTGGACGTTCTAGACGTCCGCGACCTCTCCGGGGTACCTCATCCGGAGGAGATAGTATCATATGAATGGATCTATACAGTGCAGTACCAAATACATTTTATTGATATCCACATGCTAGCATATATATATACATAGATAAAATCCGACCCAATCATTAAGTTTCATCAGACGGGTCTCAAGCCCAAATACCGTGAAACGTGCCATAACCATATTTTTCATATCATCAAAACCATTATTGTTTTTAGCATGTGAATAAGTATAATAAAACCAGAAAACATTTATGCACGCAAGGGTTTAAGAAAATGGCCCACTCACAGTACAGTCCTGCTGAAAACCGAGCGTATACCCTCGATCTGGTACAATTATACAATCCCTGTCATATCCAAAGTACACGTAAGGGTCCATACAAACCCCAAACATTTAACCATGAAACCCTAGACCGAAACCGCCCCGAGAAAGCCGCCCGAACGCGCTCCCAATGCAATAAACCTCATTTTGACCAACTTAATGATCTCCGATCGACCCGAAACCACCGCCATTGGATCCGGATCGTCGAAACCTAAAGAATGGTGGTGGTCCCACCAAAAACACTGTTAACACGCGACCCCACGCGCCGGTCAACGCGTCGGTCAACGCAGGAACAGTCCCTGTTGACGTCATCGCTGACGTCACTGCTGACGTCATCTGACAGCTGTCAGGTCTGACATGTCAGACTCTAACAGTGCCACGTGTCAACACCCGATTGGTCCACCTCACTGATCTTGTCAGGCCACGTGTCAGATCTGACATGTGCCACGTGTCAGCACGGCACTGGTCCATGTCACTGACATGTCAGTGACACGTGGCAGTCCCTGACTGGTCCACGTCACTGACATGTCAGTGCTGACTGTGCACTGACATGTGACACGTGTCGGCTCACGAATGGTCCACGTCACCTGACAATCTGACAGGGTGCCATGTCATCACCTCTGTCCTCAGACGGGTTGACCCGTATTTCTGCAACTCGGGTCGATCAGACCCGCGATTATGACCCGGTCACCGTTTCCTAATTTCTCAATCATTTTCGTTCTAGTTTGTTCCTACATGCTCGTCTCAATCCTAACAACAGTTCTATGGAATCAAAATTGACAAATACAGACGGGATCGAAGGCCTACCTCGATGAACAGACTCTGGGTTCCTGCCGCCGCTTAACCACCGTTCAGGTCACCACTGGCCACGCAGACACGTCCCAAGGTTTTCTACTAATCTAGAGAGTCGATTAGGGTCAATAGAACTCGACAACACACGCTGGAATCAAGCTTCCAAATCCTGAGTTTTAAAACGGTTTCGGGTTTTGAAAACAGCTTACCTCGCCGCCGTCCTCCGCCGTGGCCACTGCCGTCTGCCGCCTCACTCGTCCAGCCCAGTGGCACACAAAGTAAGGGTCAGGTGCAATGTGGTGTGATGGTATGGAATGGGCAGTACGTGGGTGCCGGGTAAGGAAATATATATAGAAATGGAGGGAAATGATGGACGGCCCAGATTGAATCTCAGAAATGAGATCAAGGGCTGAGATGCAATCTGAGGGTTTTGAGATGAAGGGCTGAGATCAAAAGCAGATTAAATCCTATTTAAATGCTTAGTGGAGCTTGATCCAATCTAACCAATGGGTGAGTGACACTTGTCACTCCCCAGGTGTCCTCCAATCAGAAATTTTAGAATAAAATATTCGACACGAAAACCGAGACACGAACCTCCCGATTTCACGTTTCTGACCATAACTTCCTCGTACGAAGTCCGATTTCGGCGTGCCGCCTGTCAATGGACTCAGGACATCGAGACCTACCCAACGGTCCTTGAGTCAACTGAAAATTAGTTATTAGACGAAAAGTCAACATTTTCGCCCCCAAATGTCCAAATTACGGTAATACCCTTGAACTTCCGAAGTCATAACTTTTTCCCTGATCGTCCGAAATGGACGTGCCACCTGTCTATGAACTCGTGACATCCCGAACTACGTCACGGTCATAGGTCAAAGTCCATTTAATTCATAAATCAAAAAGTCAAGAATTGGTCATACCAATCACAAGGGTAAAAGCGTCATTTCACACATTAAATCACAATATTAAAATCCTCGAATTTCCGGGGTGTTACAACCTTCCCCCCTTAAGAAATTTCGTCCCGAAATTTCAAAGAAACAAATAAGAAAATTGTTCTCGCATCTGAGCCTCAGGCTCCCATGTGGCTTCTTCCACATTCTGGTTTCTCCAGAGAATCTTCACGAGAGGGATCGTCTTCCGACGTAGTACCTTGTCCTTCCGATCCAAGATCTGTACTGGTTGTTCATCAAAGCTCAAATCCTCCCGTAGTTCGACAGGTTGTTCCCCAAGTACATGAGAAGCATCACGTATGTACTTCCGTAGCATCGATATGTGGAAAACATCGTGAACTCTAGATAGTTCTGGAGGTAGTGCCAATCTGTAAGCAACTCTGCCAATCCTCTCCACGATCTCATAAGGTCTGATAAAACGCGGACTCAGTTTCCCCCGTCGACCGAATCGGATAATCCCCTTCCACGGTGATAACTTCAGGAAGACAAAATCTCCCACTTCAAATTCCAAGTCTCGAACCCGTCGATCGGCATAACTCTTCTGGCGATCCTGTGCCGCCTTCAATCTCTCCTTGATAACATGAACAGTCTCCATGGTTAAGTCCATCAATTCCGGCCCTACTGCCGCTCGCTCTCCTATCTCCGTCCAGCAGATAGGTGTCCTGCACTGTCGACCATACAATGCCGCATAGGGTGCCATCCCGATGCTTGCCTGATAGCTGTTGTTGTAAGCGAATTCCATCAATGGCAAATGAGTATCCCAAGAGTCCTGAAACTGTAGTACACATGACCTCATCATGTCCTCCAGGGTCTGAATGGTTCTTTCAGACTGTCCATCGGTTTGTGGATGGAAAGCAGTACTGAAACGTAGGGTTGTTCCCAGAGTAGCTTGCAAACTCCGTCAGAACCTGGAAGTGAAACGCGGATCACGATCGGACACGATCGATTCCGGCGTACCATGCAATCGTATGATTTCCTTCACAAACAACTGAGCCAGTCGGTTAGGTTTATAGGTCTCCTGAACTGGCAGAAAATGGGCTGATTTGGTTAGCCGGACCACGATCACCCATACTCCGTCGACTCCACTCTGAGTCCTTGGCAACTTAAAGACGAAGTCCATGGTGATGTGATCCCACTTCCACTCGGGAATCGGAAGTGGCTGCATAGCCCCATACGGTCTCTGCCGTTCCGCCTTAACCTGCTGATAGGTTAAGCATCTGCTCACGAATTCAGCAATATCCTTCTTCATTCCTGGCCACCAATAATGGTTCCGGAGGGTACGGTACATCTTTGTACCCCCTGGATGCATAGCATAGGCCGAACTATGGGCCTCCTCAAGAATATCGGCCCGTAACTCTGCCACTGCAGGTACACACAAACGGCCCAACTTCACCAGTGCTCCATCCTCCCGGATGGTAAAATCCTGTCTCCCATCCGCATCGACCTCAATTCTGTAAATACAGAGTATCGGATCCTAAAGTTGTGCTTCGATGATCCGATCAATCGGTACTGGTCGTACATGGAAGCTGGCCAACAAAGCTCCATGCTCATCCATACCCAAGATAACTCCCGCCTTCCGGAGTTCCACCAGTAAGGGAAGATACACCATCCCCAGGTGTGCAACTGATCCTGCTGATTTTCTGCTGAGTGCATCCGCCACCACATTGGCCTTACCCGGATGGTACTCGATCGTACAGTCATAGTCCTTCAGCAGCTCCAACCATCTCCGTTGTCTCATGTTAAGCTCCTTCTGAGTGAATAAGTACTTAAGACTCTGGTGGTCGGTGTATATCCGACACGTTGCGCCGAATAGATAATGTCTCCAGATCTTTAGAGCATGAACCACCGCCGCCAACTCCAAATCATGGGTAGGGTAGTTCAACTCATGAGTCTTCAGCTGCCGGGATGCATAGGCGATAACCTTGCCAGTTTGCATCAACACGCATCCCAGACCCTGCAGCGATGCATCACTGAAGACCACTAACTCTCCACTGTCATCCGGCAATGCAAGGACAGGTGCAGTGGTCAATCGATCTTTCAACTCTTGAAAGCTCCGATCGCACTGCTCGTCCTAGATAAACTTCACTCCCTTCCGAGTCAAACGAGTCAATGGTGCAGCAATTTTGGAGAAACCCTCTACGAATCTCTGGTAGTAACCTGCTAACCCGACGAAACTCCGCACCTCGGTCACTGTTGTCGGTCTAGCCCAGTTGGTCACCGCTTCTGTTTTCTGGGGATCCACGCAAATCCCATCCGTCGATATCACGTGTCCCAGAAAACCAATACTGCTCAGCCAAAACTGACACTTGCTCAGTTTGGCGTACAATTGTTCTTGTCTCAGTCTCTCCAAGACCAACCGTAGATGTTCCTCATGTGCACGGGCACTCCTCGAGTACACCAAAATATCATCGATGAACACAATCACGAACTTATCCAGGTAGGGTCGGAAGACCCGGTTCATCAGATCCATGAATGCTGCTGGAGCATTCATCAAACCAAATGGCATAACAAGGAACTCGTAGTGTCCGTAACGGGTTCGAAAAGCAGTTTTCGGAATATCCTCCTCCGAAATCCTCAGTTGGTGATACCCAGACCGCAAATCAATTTTCGAGAAGCACTGAGCTCCCCGCAACTGGTCAAAAAGGTCATCGATCCTGGGTAGAGGATACTGGTTCCTCAGTGTCACCTTGTTGAGTTGTCGATAATCAATACACAAACGGAGACTTCCCTCCTTCTTCTTTTCGAACAACACAGGTGCTCCCCACGGTGAAGTACTCAGTCGGACATATCCCAAATCCACCAACTCCTGCAATTGAGTCTTGAGTTCTCGTAACTCAGCCGGCGCCATCCGGTAGGGTGCCTGGGATATAGGTCGGGTACCAGGGAGTAGTTCAATAGTACACTTGATCTCCCGCAATGGCGGTAATCCAGGTAAGTCTTCCGGGAACACGTCCGGAAACTCACGCACCACCGATATCTCGTCGATACCCGGAGTATCAACCTGTTCCGACACGACATGCGCCAGATAACACTGGCATCCTTTCCGTAGAAGTTTTGGTAGCAGTAAGTGAAGAGATCACTTCAGGAGGCGAACCGTCACGTTCCCCCTGAAAGATAACCCCCGGCAAACCCGGGCTCCGCAGAATCACTTGCTTGCTAAAGCAGTCGATGAGCGATCCATGCTCCGACAACCAATCCATCCCTAGGATTATATCAAAGTCATGGATATCCAGAATAATTAAGTCTGCTGGTAAATCCACATCCTCAATTCTTACCGGGCACCTCCGAATCACCTGATTCACAAGGTACACGATGCCCATCGGGGTGCCAACACCCATTTCACAATCTAAGGCTGATACCACACAATCAAGCATACCAGCACAACTTTTCGAAATAAAAGAGTGTGTAGCCCCCGCATCCATCAATACACGTACAAGAAGGTTTAAGATATGAAGTGTACCTGTGACCACGCCTGGGGCAGTCCTCGCCTGCTGTTGGGTCATTGCAAACGCTTGGCCTCGTCCTGCACCACGGTCACCTCCCGGACCACGACCTCCATTAGTGTGGGAAGCCGTGCTCTGCACCACACTAGAGCCCCCAGCGTCGTTGTTCTTGGACAACTGCGGGCAATCACAGGCATAGTGGCCCTCCTCTCCGCAAGCAAAACAAGTTACTGGTCTTGGCCTGTCCGAATGCCCACCAGAAGCACCGCTCCAAGATGAGCGTTGCCCAGAGTTGTATCCTGATCCGCTGCCCTGAGAGCCTCCGCGTCGACCTGACCAGCCACGACCCTTGAAGGATGAGGGTGCTCCCCTGTAGCCCCCTCCCTTCATGTTCTTCTGGCCTGATGGCCCACGATGTGGGCGATCCTGTCGTCGCCCCTCGCCCAAAGGCTGTCGTGTCTGGTGTGCCGCCAGACTGGCCTCGACACGCACCGCATCGTCGACCAAATCTCTCAGAGAAGCATGAGTAGCAGCAGTCACACTTGCCCAGATCTCCCCTCGGAGTCCAAGCTCAAACCTTTGGCATTTTTCCTCCTCCGTGCTCACGAAGGATGCAGCGAACCGGGACAGCTTCCCGAAAGTCTGCTCGTAGTCCGCAACGGACATATCACCCTGTTCCAGCCGCAGGAACTCAGCCTCCCGTGCCGCGCGAAATGATCGCGGGTAGTACTGGTCCAGAAATCTGGAACGGAAAGCTTCCCAAGTAGTGGTATGGACAGACCACCCAGACATTTCGAGGCCGTGCCACCACTGGTAGGCTCCTCCTTCCAGCAAGAAGGCCGCCAAGGTCACTCGTTCGCCCGGAGGGCAGTGCATCACCGAGAAGATCCTCTCCCACTTGGTGATCCAATCATGAGCATCCTCGGGGTTTGATCCCCCGTAGAAAGGAGTGGCTCCCAAACGTTGAGCCCTTTCAATGCTCGCGCATTCCATTTCCCTTTCCAGATCCTCGTCAGTTCGTGTATGAGGAATTCTCCTAGGAGGCATAACCAACTGTCAAGAGGCATAGATCAGAAAATAATATTCTTAAAAGTCGAAAAGTAACTAGTACTAATCGCTAGTCTAGCATGTTGACCATACCCTAGTACTGACCACAACCTAGTGCTCTGATACCAAGCTGACAGGACCCGCCCCGATCCCACAGGGACCACAAGGGGACGTGCCCTGCTCCCGTCTGACACCCAATAATTCATACCAATTTTAACCTCAAAACATCAAATGCATAAATAACCAAAATTAAAGTCATACATCAAATCCAAATTAAACGAATGTCAGACAAGGGATGAAATCCAAAATTACAAGTTGCGAGCACGACTCTATAGTAAACCTGCGGGTACACCACCCAGCAGGGGTTCAGGTACGCAGAAGTAGATCTATGCCTCAGCCTCAGGTTCCTCCTCTACCTCAGTATCACGACCTGGAGGGGTTACCAAAAACATTAAGGGTGAGTGGACCGAAACTCAAGTTTATAAAATCATTTGATGAGTAAAACATATAATTTACCCCTCCGTTTTCCAAACATGCATGCATCCATAATTAAAACCATCAATCATAAAATATGAACCATAGGGCATATAATAAAACCATAAGTATAATTTTAGTTGCTGCACTATACATTCCAATCCCGACATTCCTGATGTCTGACGTCCCTGACGTCCAATAAGGTCACTATCACAAGGCTACGCGTGCCACTCGGGTCTCAATTCCGAGTTCAATCCCTGAACCCCGTTCGGGTACAGCATCCCCGATGCTTAGCGTCATAGACGCTGGACGTTCTAGACATCCGTGACCTCTCCGGGGTACCTCATCCGGAGGAGACAGTATCATATGAATGGATCTATACAGTACAGTACCAAATACATTTTATTGATATCCACATGCTAGCATATATATATACATAGATAAAATCCGACCCAATCATTAAGTTTCATCAGACGGGTCTCAAGCCCAAATACCGTGAAATGTGCCATAACCATATTTTCCATATCATCAAAACCATTATTGTTTTTAGCATGTGAATAAGTATAATAAAACCAGAAAACATTTATGCACGCAAGGGTTTAAGAAAATGGCCCACTCACAGTACAGTCCTGCTGAAAACCGAGCGTATACCCTCGATCTGGTACAATTATACAATCCCTGTTATATCCAAAGTACACGTAAGGGTCCATACAAACCCCAAACATTTAACCATGAAACCCTAGACCGAAACCGCCCCGAGAAAGCCGCCCGAACGCGTTTCCCAATGCAATAAACCTCATTTTGACCAACTTAATGACCTCCGATCGACCCGAAACCACCGCCATTGGATCCGGATCGTCGAAACCTAAAGAATGATGGTGGTCCCACCAAAAACACTGTTCACACGCGACCCCACGCGCCGGTCAACGCGTCGGTCAACGCAGGAACAGTCCCTGCTGACGTCATTCGATTAACACCTTACATTCGATTTACTTTATAGGGAAACCAATCCCACCATCCACACATTTAAGGCTGACCAAATCCTACCCTGTCAGTTACTCGCTCCTTCACAAGGTCAAATATTCAAGTCAAATCATAAACATCTCAACTCACTCAAGTACCGTCTCATGCCGGATCAACTTCAAAAAGAAGTTCAATCCAACCATTCCAATATCAAAATATTCACGATAAAGCAATCAACTCTTCACCTAACCTGATCAATAAGATCACGATCCTGATCCATCACCACGTCACCCGACCGGTAACATCACGATCCAAGATTGTTACGATGCCCAAAGTCCATAACATCACAATCCAGATCCACCGAGGATCCACACATGCACATCCAGCTAACAATTTACCTGAAATCTGACCGTAGGGTCTTACACCCTTATTGCATCCTTCGTTAGTCACATCACTCTTCAACTATTTTCACATCTAACCACTCCGTCAAAAACGAAACATGTCTAAACTATGAGTCCTCTCCAATTACCACATATCGATCCTTGTCATTCCACCTAGGAAAAATCAAGGATGTTCCAAGACGATGACATCAACATCCATCTTACGTGAGTGCAAACACAACTCACAGCACCCACCACACCAAGTAACCCAACATCGTCTGCCACCAAGCAGAAAATGAGATATCTCATTCACCTAACCTTGAAACACCCAACTCATCCTGATGATCCCAAAACAATACGGGTACACCAACCAATACACGCTCAACGTACTGGTAACAACAATCATCGTCTGTCATGGGCAGAAAATAAGAAGTCACCCCGATGACTTCAAAATACTCATCACCAAAGCTGAAACGAGCACTCCTCTCGTCTCTTCAATCATAATTTCTCTCGAGTCTGAAGTTCCAACCACGTTGGAAATAGATATACTTCCAACAAGATGTCATGTCTACCACTGGACTTCCCAAATCCTCAACTCACTTGGACAACCACGTTTCCGCAATTAATCTATTGCTCAGACCTCCTGTTCGTTCATACCCCCGAAAGGATGTAATTCGTTACTATTTCATTCTCATATCTCAACCTCTATAGGCTCAACTTTCAGATCTATATGTTATTCACAATCTCACATCAACACTACCAAATGATTCTCTCTAGCTTCTTCAAATTTCAATAATTTCGTTGTACCTCCTCGGAATACTAGAAACGTACAATCACACAAGTCTCGGGGTTGACGACAACTCCCCGAATCCACTAATTTCCATGACGTCCCCTGTGTCATCCAAAGACTCCTCATGTCTCAATCATACCTCTTTCATCTATTCATCACTTGTCATCTCATAACTATTGGGACTTATCCCAACACATCACAATCCATGCTGGATCCCATCCAGTCCATCACTCAACCATTATCTCCATCACAACAGAGTCACAACCCAACTCGTGGCTCGTCATCATAACAATCACCGGCACCAGCACCCTGGGTGCGAATCAAACAACCCTAGGTCATTACTCATACTGAGAAACAACCCCGTATCTCCGCTCAGGTGAAAGGAACTCTGCCTCTCTCATACCCCAAAACTATGGGTACCACCATTCTGAAAATCCACAGCAAGATAATGAACGTTCCCTGAACGTCCCCCGATCCTCAACTACCACAACTACATCAATCACCCTCCATAGCCAGTCATATCCACACGATTTTCGACCAACAGTCATCGCTATCGAGATCCGCATCCACACATCACATTATTTTTCGGTCTAACCCGGGATTCCATATATTATCTCAAAACCGTACTCGTGGATCAAATCTCATCATTTCACTTCATGTCGAGCCAACCAATCTCTATCGTTCTGACTAGACTCACTAGATTTATCCACATGGTCATCCATGACCTCAGCCGCTCTATGCAGCCCATGTTCCAATCCACCAATCACACTCTGGTGTTCATCCCGATAGACCACTTCGCCTTCGGAAAGTCGTCCAATCCTCAACAACTACGGACTCACAATTCTAATTCATCTATCACAACAAAGGTTCACTGTTCTAGTATATCCATCATAAATTATGGTTCCACAATCACACCCTAGGGTTCCTCTGAACCCAACTGGCCTCTACAGTATAATCCACAATCTGACCGACCCCGTGGTCCTGACATCGTTTAGACGTCAATCCAATCCTACCATCAACTCAATGGGGGTTCCACTACTAAGGTCATCAACTAACTCATGTACTAACATTCCCCATTTCAGCAATCACCACTAGGGTTCACATTCTCAGACCATCACTCGACTGAGGTTCACATTTCCAGATCACTACTCAAATGGGGTTCCCCGAACCCAGCTGCTTTCTGCAGCACCACAATCTAACATCACATGACCGAACCAACGGTCCCACATTATCAGTCGTCATATACAACCCCACTTGGGTCGAATCACACTAACGCACGGCGTATCAGACCAAGCATATACTATTCACTATTTAACCCCAAAAACCATCAAATCTGCATCCTACCATCAGGTTGATAACAGGCTGACCACGTAGAGACATTGTAACGACCCGTCCCTAATTATCAAGATTAATTAAGAATTAATGATGGATTAACCTTGCTAATCGGGGATTAGACGAGGTGACATGACCTATCCCAATCCCCCCGGGATTAACGCGGGATGACCCTGTTTCCGTCTGACACGAAGTGTCAGATAAGGGATATTTTCGACCTTTGCCCTCCAGGGCTATCAGAGTACGCCAGGATCCGGAGGAGGCATGTGATATCTCGGTCTCTGCTACAATCCACATCCGCTGTCAACCTGAAGGGTATTAAAAACAGAAAGACTGTGAGTGGACAAAAATAAAGAGTTTCTAAAACATATTTCATAAAAGACATTTATACCCTTCACTAAAAATCATGCATGCATAGTAAAACCATTTATCCAATCATATATGTTTAAACAACCATAATTAGGGTCACAGCCCCAAGTTCCGTAAATACAAGTCACACGGGCTCCTGCCCAAAACCATTTACAGAAAACCATAAGACAATAACCATATGTGGGAACTCAGCCCAAATCCATTTATCATTATAAAACATAATTTTCCAAACCAATTGAAATCATGTTTATCCATTATATTTCATATCCAAGAACATGTCACGGTAAAATAAAGCTACGCGCGTGCTAACCGGGGTCTCAAACCCAAGTCTCTCCAGGGTCCACCCAGGTCAATGTCCGTAGATCAATGACCCTCCCTGGAGGTAACGAACCATGCCCATCCTGAGAGTAAGGAACCCAACTGGTGGGAGACTCCACTCAGTCAGTGCTCCGTGACTACTCCGGGGTCCACCCAGGCCAACGACCCTCCCCGGAGGAGACAATCATATATAAAGGATGGAATATGAAAAACCTTTTGAAATCATTCTTGAAACCTTTCAAGGATTCATGCTCGGCCCCCATAAGCCGTCATGAACCATATAATCCTTTCATGGGTTCATGCCGGTTCCCATAAACTGTCATGACCCGTAAATCCATTTCAAGGTTCATGTCGGTTCCCATAAACCGTCATGACCCGTAAAAAATCATTTGTAACACATAACTGGACGCTAGGCCCGAATCCACATAGAAACTGGACCTCCGGTCCGAATCGTAAACCAACTGGGCCTCCGGCCCGATTCCGTAAATCAAATGGGTTTCGAACCCGAGTTTACCTTTTCGAATCCAAAACCATTTCATGAAATCATATCCCAAACCATAAGTATGGAAAATCAGTATAAAACTGGAAAACCTCGATTTATGTGCAAGCACGTAAATCGCCTCGAAATACGTGAAACCATATAATTCACAAATATCCAAATCAACATCATTAAATCACATTCATTATCCTTTTGGAAATCCAAAACCATTTCATTTAGACCAATAAAGACATACAGACCCGTATAGGCATCGTATAGGGCCGAAACCTCGAAATACGTGCCTATACGTAACCACACATCCAAATGCACTCATGGCATCACAAAAAAGTATTTAAAACATATAATAAACATTTATGCATGCACCAATTTAGAAAACAAGGTACACTCACAGACCGTCCGAGCTGCCGCCTCGATTTGCGTGCCATAGGCTCTGCCGAGCCAATCGCTATCACTTGGACTCCCAAAGCTGTCCAAATTTTAATATAAGGTTACTAACTACTTAGTTAACCACCTACCAAAGTCCCGTAATTTTCCCGAACTTTTAACTATTTTTAAACCGATCCTAAACATTCTGACACCCGGAAACCTATCGAAACGAAGTCCGATTGATGCGAGACCAGTCTCAAAATCTTCGTTACATCAAATAGAAGATTTCATATGTTGAACACCTCTCCAAATTATGAGCCACGCGCCCTAACGCTTCCCAAGAAGGCTCAAAACACTATTCATCATCTTCCAGCTCCAACCGGTTCAGATGGACCGTTCACCTGGTTTGGCCGGTCCAACTGGACCGGCGTGACCGGTTCACGGCCTTAGACACCCCATTTTTCATCCTACTTCTTCCTTTTTGATTCCCTTCTTCCTATTTTCATGTTTTCTATCCATTTCAATCCTTAAACGCAACCGAAAACGTCTAAAACCTAAGGTTTGATTTTGAACCAAACGGTTCAAGTTTCCCAAAATGCAGCCATGGCTTCACAGCTGTCCCTAGCTTCCTAAAATCGTCCTAACACAATCCTAATGACCCCTTTAATTCATTAAAACCATTAAAACCCAACCATAATGCACAAATCGATTTAAAGGGAAAAAATGGCCTTACCGCGGGTTTCTCCTCCTCTGGCCGCCGTGGATGGTGGGTCTGGCCGCCCAGAAACCTCCTCACCATCCTCACTTCACTCTGTCCTCAGTCATGGTCGAATGGGAAGGGTTGGATTGGTTTAAGGGGGTGGGGTGAGATCGGGTAATGGGTTTGTGTGTTTGAATGAAGGAAATGAAGATGCACGGGAAAAAGGGAGATGCATGAATCAATTTGGGTGGCCTGTGGATGGGTGAAACTTGTCACTCATCCATTGGGCCTCCATTAAATATCTAGGCCCCACTAAAGTCCCAAAGTTAACTCGTTTCGTAATTCGTGCAATAGTGCACTTGAACTTCCGTGAACAGTAACTTCGTCGTCGAACGTCCAAATTTGACGTGCCTCCTGTTTATGGATTCGTATCGTCCTTATCTACGTAATGGCCCTTGGCCCTCGGCCATCGGACATCCCGGTCAAAAAGTCAACTATTCGCCCCTTTTAACTAAAATTACCAAATTGCACCTAAACTTCCGAACGTCATAACTTCTTCCTCGAACGTCGGAATTGAACGGGCCACCTGTCTATGAACTCGTGACGTCCTAAACTACGTCACGGTCATCGGTCAAACTCCATTTGACGGCTCGAATGTAAAGTCAACGTTTTGCCCATGCCTAGGGGCAAAACAGTCATTTTGCATCGTTCGTCCGATTTCGCTCAACTAATCACCGATTAACCTCACTAATCATGATTAGTCACTGATCTAATCTAGGAATTTGGGACGGGTCGTTACACGAGGATTAACGGACGAGCAGGGCAAAATGACGATTTTGCCCTTAGAATGGGTGAATCGTTGACTTTTCGTTCAGGCGGTCAAATGGACTTTGGCCGATGACTGTGACGTATTTTGGGACATCACGAGTTCATAGACAGGTGGCACGCCCGATTTCGACATTCGAGGAAGAAGTTATGATTTTCGGAAGTTCGGGGGTATTTTGGTAATTTAGTTCAATAGGAGCAAATAGTTGACTTTTGACCCGGGAGGTCCGATGGCCAAGTGCCAAGAACCGTTACGTAGATCAGGACGATACGAATTGGTAGACAGGCGGCACGTCGAATTCGGACGTTCGACGGGAAAGTTACAGTTCACGGAAGTTCGCGGGAACTATTTCACGTTTAACGAGACAGATTGACTTTTGTCTCAAATGAACCCCATATATTTTCCCAAGGCCCAATGGATGAGTGATATGTTTCACCCATCCACTAGCCACCCCTTTTCATTCATGCATATAATTCCTTGCTTGTTCGTGCATACCAAACCCAAACACACGAACCCGATCTCACCCTTCCAACCCCAATCCAAACCCTTAATCCCTATGGTCATGTCTAAGGACCTAGAGAGTGATGGAGGGCCATGAGGATGACGGTGGCTTGCAGGAGGCATCGCCGCCGTGGACGGCGGAGGCAAGCCGTGCAAGGTACTCGGTTATGCCCAAACTTTCCTATTTTCAATTTCATACGTTATGGGCTGTTTTAATCAATTAGGATGAGTTCATTAAGGTTCTAGGAAGGTTTTAGGGAGGTTGTTGATGGGGTTTGACAGCTGAGGAGCCGTGGGAGGAAAATGGAAAACTTGAACCGTGGGAGGAAAATGGAAAACTTGAACCGTGGGATGAAATTCGAACCATGGGATTTTAGGGCGTTTTTTGTTAGTTCTTTTGATAGGAATAGATAGGAATTGAGGAACTAGCAAGAATAGAATTAAAATGGAAGCAAACAGACCAAAAATGAGGGAGGAATGTGGCCAGACCGGTCACGCCGGTCCAACGGGATTAGCCGAATAAGAGAACCGGCTGGACCGACCGTCGAGAGGAAGACGAAGGACTGTAGCGTGGCGTGTGAGGCCCACACGCAGGGCAGTCTCAGGGCGCGTTATAGCGCGTGTCAGGGAATCTGGGGAAGTTTCCAACATGTAAAATCATCTATTTGATGTAACGAACATTTTGGGACTGGTTTCGTGTCAATCGGACATCGTTTCGATATAGTTCGGGTTGTCCGAAGGTTTAGGCTCGCTTGTAAAAATAGTTAAAAATTCTGAAAAATTACGGGGCTTTAGTGAGGAGGTATTTAAGTAGTTATTAACCCTCTAAATTAATTTGGACAGGTTCGGGAATCCCGGAGGTGACGATTGGCCCAGGAGAAGCTTATGGCACGCGTATCGAGGCGCAGCTTCGGACGGTCTGTGAGTAGACCTTTCTTTCGAAATTGATGCATGCATAAATGTTTTAAAATTGTTTTAATACATGTTTTGCGATGCCATGAGTGTATTTATTTGTGGTAGCCTAGGATTTACGTATTTGCACGAATTTCGAGATTTTCGATTTTATACGATGCTTATACGTGCTAGGTTTTCAATGAGGGTTTAATGAATTGGTTTTGCATTTGGAAATATGAAATCGGGCACGAGTCCCATTTGATTTACGAACTCTCAGACTTGGAGTCCATTTGATTTGACGAGGAATCGGACTGAGGGTTCATTTGAGTATACGATCTGGGCGATGGCCCCGTTGGTTTATGAATCCGGGCTTGAGGCCCAGTTGGTTATAATCTCAGGCTTGAGGTCCCTTTGACTGTAGTATCGAGCATGAGGCCCCGTTGGTTGTGAAATTAGGCTTGAGGCTCTGTTGATTTATGGTTTCGGGCTTGAGGCCCAGTTAGTCGTGATATCGGGCTAGAGGCTCAGTTGATTGAGACATCGAGCTTGAGTCCCAGTTCGATTTGTGAAATGAGAATTCGGCATGAGACCCTGTTGAACTGTTGATTTAGGTAGAGGCCTGTAAAGTGGATTTGAATCGGATTCGAGGAATCCTGTTGAGATGAATCGAGTATGAGACCCAGTTGAGAAATTTTTTGAGAAAGAAAGTATTTGGAAAATGTATATGAACCCTCCATATGATTTATATGGTCTCCTCCAGCCATCGACCTGGAGAGTCACAATCCACAGACCAGAATGGGTATGATGTGGAAGGTATGAGCAACCTGGAGAGTCACGATCCACAGACCAGGAGTGGAAGGTATGATGTGGTCCCGGACCAGATTCCGGAGAGATGATCGGACTAGATCCGGAGATAGAGCTGGGACTAGATCCAGAGATAGAGCCTCCCAGATGGAGAATTCCTGGGGGAAGACTCAGAGTGAGACCTCGAGTAGTATGCACACTAGTATAGATATGATGAATCGTGACATATATCGGGGATGTGTTCCCTAGGGATGTGTGCCCCGAGTTGGCATCTTATCGGAAAAGTGATTGGGGGCGGAGACCCCGTGTTCCATGTTTTAGAAAGTGATTTGGGGCGGAGACCCCGTATTCGATGTTTTGGAAATAGTTTGGGGTGAAGACCCTGTATTGTATGTTTTGGTATTTCACTGAGAATGGTTTTGGGCTGAGACCCACGTATGTTGATTTAGGCTGAGTTCCCACATGTATGGATTTACGAGCTTTTGTGATTTCGGGTCGGGAACCGATAAATGAATTTATGGTTCATGACGGTTTATGAAGACCGGCGTAAACCCTTGAAAGGTTTTTATGGGACATAACGGTTTATGGGGACCGGGCATGAACCCTTGAAAGGTTTTTATGGGTTATGACGATTTATGGGGATGAACCCTTGAAAGGTTTAAGAATGTTTTCAAACAGTTTTATGAACGTTTTGATAAACGGTTTTTGAATGCATGCATATGCTTTTAGTGAAGGGCATAAAGGTCTTTTTATGAAATGTTTTTATTAAAATATTATTTTGCCCACTCACAATTTTCGTGGTTTTAATGCCTTCAGGTTGATCGCGGATGTGGGCTATAGCAGAGATCGAGACATCACACTCCTCCTCCTACGATCCTAGCGTACTCTGGAAGCCCGATGAGGGCTAGAGATGGACTTTTCCCTAGTCTGACACTTCGTGTCAGACGGGATCAGGCGAGTCCAACGTTAATCCTGGGGGATTTGGGATGGGTCCTGACAGACATCACATCCTCGACCTGCGCATACATCAAGAACTACTGAATAGCGACAATCTCGCTCTGATACCACTTGACAAGACCCATCCCAATCTCCCCAGGATTAAAGTGGGATATGTCATGCTCCCGTCTAACACAAAGTGTCAGATAAGGGATATTACATACCTTAGCCCATATAGGGCTCCTAGAGCGCGTAAGGAATGGTGGAGGAGTGCGATGTCTCGGTCTCTATGACTACGCCCAAACTACGCATTAAATTAAACACGCAATTTGAGTGTTGTGCAATTTAAACCCTTTTTGTGTAGATGTAGTATTGGTAAATAGGGATCGTTCTTAACCGGGGAAATTAGGGAACATTAATAATGTGTTAGTGAGAGATGAATAAAAGAATAATGAATTAAATAATTAAATAATCAAAGAATAAAATAATCAAAGAATTAATAAATTAAAGAATAGATGAATAAGAGAATAAAGAAATAATAAATTAATGAATTACAAAGAATTAATAAATTAACGAATTAAAGAATGAAATAATAAAAGAATAAATGAATTAATTAATCAAAGAATAAAATAATCAAAGAATTAATAAATTAAAGAATAAAGGAATGAAAGAATAAAAGAATAAAGAATAAAGAAGGGGGGTTTTGAAAAGATTTATAACTAAATTAAAGAAAACACTGATTAAGAATAAAATGCAAATGCTCATGCTAATTGGAACTTACAAACCATAGAGTAGTTTCATAGACAAAACCCACACTTTTACGTAAGTAATTTCAAATTAACAATCACATTATTTAAACTACTCCTAAAAATAGACTTCTTTCTAACATTTTGCTCATAATAAACCAATCACGAAATCCTACCTTCATCATCTCAAATACTTACATATATCTTTCAATATTATAAATGAATCAACCATTAATGTGCGTCAAACATCAATATGCTTCAAACATTTACAACATGATTTACCTTAAGTTTATAATTAAATGCGCCGACAGCGATCAACATTTAATCTCTTCAATTCTACTCTAAGTGCACCGACAGCGGATAAAACACTTAACATCAAATTGAAGTTTAAGCACTAAAACATATGAAGTAAAAGAAATTCAAAAAGTAAAACACATGGAGATTGCATTCTTACTTACAAATGTTAGAAAGAAAATACCAAGAACAATAGTAAAGAAGAAATGAAAATAACATAAAAATAACATAAATTACGAATAAGAATTAAAAGAAAACTAATTAATAAGAAAATCTACAAGAAGTAAAAATGGTCCCCAAAAATGTCTCTCAAAAGAGAGAAACAAAAGAACTAACTAAGAACTAAGAACTAAGAACTAAGAACTAAGAAAGAAATGGAAGAATGAAACTAATTGGGGACTCCCCAAATACATGAAATGACCTCCCTATTTATAGAGGGAATGCCACAATTGTTTAATTAAAAGTACAAATTAAAATATAAAAATAGCAATAAAATAGTATATGAAGAAGTGATGGAAATGATGAGATTGGGTGGGAAAAGATGCTGATTTTGGGGCAAATATGCTGATTTTGGGAACTATTGGGGGGCTGCTGGATTTCAGCAGCTTCCCACCGAATTTCCTTGCGATTTTCGGTGGTTTCTCATATTTCGTCCATAATTTCTTCATTATAATTCCGATCGGGACGATTCTTTCACCAAAATGCTCCAAATTCCAAGCTTTATTTATTTCTACAAAAATATCACAAAATAAATTAATTTGTCTAATTATTTATTATTTTAATATTAAAAGTCAAGTATAAAGGGTATAAAATAATATAAAATAACGCTTATTTGAGGACCTATCACTCTACTACAGCTCGCATCCGTGAGCAACCTGAAGAGCATTAAAACCATTCAAAACTGTGAGTGGACGAAAATCAACAATATCATAAAAACACAATCATAAAAGATATTTAAGCCCATCACTAAAAAGTAGGCATGCATCGGAAATCAGTTATCAAAACATTTACTTAAATAAGCCATTAGGGCCTTAGCCCAAAAACCGTAAATCAAAAACCAAGTGGGCCACTACTCAAATCCATAAACACATAACCAACCGAAAAACCATTTCATAGGTCCAATAGTCCATATTTACCACATAACCATCCTCGGCATCCCAGATGCCTAGCGACCCAAACGCTTGATGTCCCAGACTTCATATCTCACGGTAATAAGCAACGCGTGCTACCCGGGGTCTCTCCGGGTAAATATCTCTGACATCACATTGTCTGATGTCTCAGACGTTTAATCATAGCATTCCTGCTCCTGAGTCACTATACGGACTGGTAGCTCCGTATAATGACCCCTCGCAGGCAATGCACCGTGACTTCCCCAGTGTCCCAGACACCTGGAGGAGACCATCACATATCCTCGTATCAAGATGGTATATGGAAAAATATTTTACAAGGTTATTTCAATACATCTCAATGGGCCCTGCCCTAAATCTCCATAAAACATCACAAATCCATTTAGGGTCCCCGACCCAAAATCATGTTTATGAAACATAGGGTCCCAGACGCGAAATCACATTTATAAAACTCAACTAGGCCTCATGCTCGATTTCGTAAACCAACTGGGCCCCTGGCCCGATCACATAATTAAAATGGGTCTCATGCCCGATTTCTTCTTTCCAAAAACTAAAACCAAGCCACATAATCATTATCGAATTCACAATCACATAGCAAGAGCATAAACTCGTAAACCTCGAAATACGTGTAATTACGAGTTTACCTCGAAATACGTGCAATCGTATAATCCATCAGTGCCACAATCATCATCATAGAAATCACGTATCTAAAAAATATAAAATTGTTATGCATGCATAACAATTTAGAAAACGATGTCCACTCACGGACCGTCCTATGCTGTCGCCTCGATACACGTGCCATAAGCCCTCCCGGGCGCCATCACTATCACCAGGACTTCTAAACCTGTCGAAATCACATTAGAGGGTTACTGATCTCTTCATTAACCTCCCATTAAAGCACCGTAATTTTTCCGAATTTTTAACTATTTTTAAAGTCGATCATAAACCTTCGAACACCCCGAAACATATCGAGACGGTGTCCGGTCGACACGAAACCAGCCCCATAATGTTCGTTACATCAAATAGATTAAAACTCATGTTGACAACATCCCCAAAATGCTCTCCACGCGCCGCCGCAAGTGGCTACGTGTGAAGCTCACACGTGGTGAACAGTGTCGTCATCTTCCTCAGTTCAGACCAATTTAGATCGGTTCAGTCCAACCGAACTGGCGTCCCCGGTTTTCCTCCATTTTCGAACGTTTTTCAGCCCTTTTAATTCCTAGCGTATTGTCTAATAATTCCTATTTATTTTATTGTCTCAAAAGGCCAAGAAATACACGAGAAGGTACCTCCTTGGTCCATCAATGGCGACGGCCCTGCAACTGAGTTCTGCCACCATTACCAGCCATCTCCCTCCTCGAAACCACGTCCATTGCACTTGTTTCAACCTCAAGGACACGTCCCAATCATCAGACACGATCGAGAAACATCAAAAACCAGTTTTCAAGTTTCGAACTGAAACTCACCGTTTTGGTCATTGGCTGCCTAAGACCACCAAACCTCACGAAATCGAGTCCAAATCATTCGTCTGAGTCCTAGGAATACTTTAGGATTAATCAGCTCAATCGAAAATGCCACCAAAAATGATTTCTGGAACCTGCGTTCAAACCGGCTTATGGTTCCCTCGCCGTGGCCACGGCCGTGGTGCAACCCTCACCAGTTCTCAGGTCGTTCTCAGTCTCTCACGGTTGCACACACTAACCCAGATGAATAGGGTGTGAGGGGTGCTAAGTGTTGGGTGTTTGTTTTGAGGAAAATGGAGAGAAATGGTGATCGGGTTTTAGAGGAAAATTGTAGAAATAAAGATGATAGTCGATATCTGATGATGGTAAGCAGGTGAGAGAGAGAGGGAGAAGATGGACGGTGGGGATTAGAATAAGATGAAATTGATGGGTGAGATCAAGAAATGGATTAAATATATACATATATATATATATATAATGGGCCAATGGGACAAGATCCCCATTTTAAGGAGATTGACCAATCATATGGGTGACACTTGTCACTCATCTGGTGGTTCCTTCAAGAAGGTTCCCCAATCAAGACCTACCACATGTCCCCGATTCTCGATTTACGTGTAATAGTGTCGTTTTCTGCTTTAGACCCATAACTTCACCGTTCGACGTCCAATTTGAACGTGCCGCTTGTCTACGGACTCGTGACGTCCCGATCTACGTCATGTCATCGGCCCTCGTTCGTTTGACTCCTCGAGTCAAAAGTCAATATTTTGCCCCTTTTCAACTAAATTACCAAAATACCCCTGAACTTCTGAACGTCATAACTTTGTCCACGAATGTCGGAATCGAACGTGCCACCTGTCTATGAACTCGTGACGTCCCGAACTACGTCATAGTCATCGGTCAAAGTTCATTTGACCGCCTGAACTAAAAGTCAACCTTTTTGCCGATTCTAGGGGCAAAATCATCATTTCGCACCATCTGTCTGAAATCTCTCAACTAATCTCCGATTAGTCATTCTAAACTATAGTTAATTAATATTTAATCCCGATATTTGGGACAGGTTTTTACAATCAAACCAGTCTTTGAGACCCTCACAATCTTACTCCAAGACATCATCATGTCTTTTTACTACTCTATTAACACTTTTGGTATGATTTCCAACGAATGTTCATCAAGTTGATGGTCTCTCGACTAAGAATGCCAGCCTATGGCTTAATCTACAAATAGTTTACTTCTCACACTTGTAATTCCATTCCTCACGCTAATATTCAAGCATTTACTTTCTAAGTGTTTGTACTCCCCCTCTCCCTCTCTACAATCGGTTCCTTCAAGTCTGATTTTGATAACTAGAATACACCAACCAATGAGTTCAATGGCTGCATAAGTCATAGAACCATCTTCGTGTTTTGGTTCAGTATTCCAAAAGTCTAGCTTGAAGAGGTTGATCTGTCTAACTACCCCTCTAACTCTGAATTACACCCTGCTAACATGAACATGCCGTCATTAAACTTGTACTAGGCGTAAAACAAAATATTTAAAGTCCGCAAAAGAGACATAGAAAAGAACAGCACAAGCAATATGCCCGTGTGCTTTACTTTCACCTGATTCAAATGTTGTTTCATGAGCCGCAATTTAGAATTAACTTCTAATCTTGTCTAGTAACAGCTTCTACTAGTGGCACGCCAACTTTGAAGGAAACTAGAAGGCTAAGTTAGTTGGACCATCTCATCTAGGGTAGGACTGCGACCTATAGCCCAAGGCTTTCAACCTTCACCCCACTCGCCCTATTCACTTACATTGCACACCACTGTGACAGGACCCGCCCCGATCCCACAGGGACCACAAGGGGACGTGCCCTGCTCCCGTCTGACACCCAATAATTCATACCAATTTTAACCTCAAAACATCAAATGCATAAATAACCAAATTAAAGTTATACATCAAATCCGAATTAAACAGATGTCAGACGAGGGATGAATCCCAAAATTACAAGTTGCGAGCACGACTCTAACATAAACCTGCGGGTAAACCACCCAGCAGGGGTTTAGGTACGCAGAAGTAGATCTATGCCTCAGCCTCAGGTTCCTCCTCTACCTCAGTATCACGACCTGGAGGGGTTACCAAAAACATTAAGGGTGAGTGGACCGAAACTCAAGTTTATAAAATCATTTGATAAGTAAAACATATAATTTACCCCTCCGTTTTCCAAACATGCATGCAGCCGAATTCAAAACCATCAATCATATAATATAAACCATAAGGCATATAATAAAACCATAGTATCATTTTAGCCACTGCACTATACACTACAATCCGACATCCCTGACGTCCAATAAGGTCACAATAACAAGGCTACGTGTGCCACTCGGGTCTCAATTCCGAGTTCAATCCCCGAACCCTGTTCGGTTACAGCATCCCCTATGCTTAGCGTCATAGACGCTGGACGTTCTAGACGTCCGTGACTTCTCCGGGGTACCTCATCCGGAGGAGACAGTATCATATGAATGGATTTATACAGTGCAGTAACAAATACATTTTATTGATATCCACATGCAAGGCATATATTTATACATAGATAAAATCCAAACCAAACCTTATGTTCCATCGGACGGGTCTCAAGCCCAAATACCGTGAAACGTGTCATAACCATAATTTCCATATCATCAGAACCGTTTATTTGATTTTAGCATGTGAATAAATAAGTAATTCGGAAAACATTTTGAGCATGCAAGTGTTTAATGAAATCGGTCCCACTCACTGTACGATTCCGCTGCGAATCTGCGTGTACGGACCTGTACCGAGATTATCGTACAATTCCTGTCAGTTCAATTCATACGTAAGGGTCACTACAAGTCCTTAATATTTATTCAAAAGAAAGTTCGAAACAGAAACCGGTTCGGGGAAACCGTCGACACGTTTCCCGAGGCAACCGGCCCTAAACTGACCCTTCAAACTATCTCAGATCAACATGGTTAATTCACCAAAAATGTTCAGAATAATGAGAGGAATAAAAGTCATGTTGATCGTGATCGGAGATAAGCCCCAACGCGCCCTCACGCGCCGCCCAAAGTGGCTGCGTGTGAAAGTCATGCGCCTGACACTGTAGCTACAGTGTCAGCACCTTCACCCGTTTGTCTGTAATTCGGGCCTGCCACCCGCGGCTTGACCCGGTTAATTACCCATCAATTCCTACTCGATTTCAATCCAATTTGATCCTAACATGTTATTTAAGCATCTAATTTAAGTTCTGAGTTATTAATTAGCCAAATCAAATCCTTAAATGGCCCTTCGACCCGTTATCATCCAAACGGGTTGATCACCCCAACTCACTGGTTTCTAAACCAAAATCAAATTAACCTTACAGGAAGCATCATAGTATCAGAAGGAACTGGAAAACACACTCAATTGAACCAACACTCACCTGGAAGTAGTCGTCCAAACCTCTGAATTTCTTCTGAACACGGCAGTCACCGTCCCAGCTCACCCGTGGCTGGTTGCCTTCGATTTTGATATGGTTGTGTTCTAAACACTCCCAGAAAGCTTACTCTGCGATTAGATTGGTCCAACACACCGTAGAAATTAAACTCTGATTTTCCCTCCAAATCCCAGAATTTCGGTTTCTCTGGTTCTCCTCTCCAATTCACAGCCCTCACTTCGGTAGATAAAGGGTCACTCAGATTCCCACTCACTTAATGGTACCGTGCTGTCCAACAGCTCGTGGAAGCCAAACTGTCCACTGAGAGTTGTTCCCCGAAAAGCTTCGAAGCTTCCAATTAAAAATGGTGGCCATGTTCGGCCATGTTCTGATGTCCATAGGGCAATAAACAATCCAAACTTTCCAACTCACACACTGATTAATTAAATAGGGACTCAGAACCACCGCACACGGTGGTGCAGCAGTCGTTCCCCAGCGGTTGCTACAGTGACCAGAGCAAAATGACCAAAATGCCCCTGGTCCAAATAATTACCAAACTGCCCCTCACTTTCTAGACCCGTAACTCAGCCATACGAAGTCCGATTTCGGCGTGCCGCCTGTCTACGGATTCAGGGCGTCGAGACCTACCTAATGGTTCTCGGGTCATGTGAAAATTAGTTACCAAACGAAAAGTCAACATTTTCCCCCTAACGTCCAAATTACGGTAATGCCCCTGAACTTCCGATAGTCATAACTTTTTTCCCGATCGTCCAAAATGGACGTGCCGCCTGTCTATGGACCCGTGACGTCCCGAACTACGTCATGGTCACTGGTCAAAGTCCATCTGACCTACCAATCAAAAAGTCAACAATTTGGCCATGCCAATCACAAGGGTAAAAGCGTCAATTCATACATTAACTTACAATATTAAAATCCTCAAATTTCCGGGGTGTTACAACTGCATCAAACTACAGCAAAAAAATCCCCCACTTACCCAAACACTCGTGTATCCGCTCCTTTGGAAGCGAGCCACCAAACGACGACTTCAAATTCTGCTACAACAACATTTTGGGCACAAACATAATGTAGCACGCCAGTGGGACTCTTTTGCAGTACATGTCCAAGTTGCAATATATGGAATGAAGACGTAATGCTAAAGGAAGATTTGTGAGTTCAAAACCACAACAATTTACTCTTGGGCTACCACTAATGGAAGCCAATATGAAAACTCCTCGTGATGGAAATCTCGAGGATATCCCCAATCAGGAAACAGCTAAGGAAGAATTGATTAAATTCATCAAGGATGCCCTGGCTCCAATCTACAATTAGACAAAGGCTCTGAAAAAATACAGGTTCAGGAGCTCTCTACGTAAGGAAAAGTGAATCCAAAAGGTATTACCATTCCACCTCTAGAGGTGGTAAACCCGGACAAAGGGAAATCGATCACAGATTTTGGAGTGTCTACTCTAGAACCTGTGGTCATAGAACCTTTGTTCTCAAGTGCCTCACCTTTCGAAGTTCCGAAAAAGAGAAGGACGCTTGAGGTCCAGCCGAAATAGGACAACAGGATCAAGGTTAAATATCGACCACCATTGCGAGAAAAGTCGAAGGTTAAAATAACAGGAGTATCCCGACCGGCGTTAAGGGTGACTCTGAAAACTGAAGAAGATCTGACGGCACGAGATTAGAAGATAAATTCAGTCCTAACCGATGGCCACCCCCTATGAAAAATAGTTTAACATCATGCCATCATAGCTAAAATGGCCGAAATAAGGCGTATGATTCAAGGATAACCAGTGCCTCCTAGGAGAGCCAATGTCCCAACAAACAAGAAGCCTTACCCCATGTACGTGGACCAGGATTATCCTTTTCCCCGAAACTTCAAACCACTAGTTTTTTCACTCATTAGTGGTGATGGTAGTACGTCGTCCATGTAATATATAGGGAGATTCTCGACCTAATACGTAGTTTTGAAGATAATTCCTACCTCAAGCTACGTCTGTTCAACAGCTATCTGGATGGGGATGCATATTTTTGGTGCACTTCGCTACTAGAAGCCTCCCTACACACTTGGGGACAAATAGAGGCCAAGTTTCATGAAGAGTTTTACTGGGTCGATCTTGAAGTCACGATCAGTTACCTAACTTCCATCAAACAAGGAGAGCATAAGACTACTGAGAGTTTCATTTCTAGGTTTAGAAGATTGAAGATGAAGTGTAGGTTCCCCATGAACAATGGCCAAATGGTGGCCATTACTCAAAAAGCACTAAGGTTCTCACTAAGGAATAAGTTCGACGACACCATTTTCTCAAACTTGCAGGAGATAGTGTTATCTGTGTCAAAATTTGAAAGACCGTTGGAAGAAGAATAACGACAGAAGCATAACTCTAAAGTACTCCATTTCTACAAAAAAAAAAAAGATACATGTCCATTAGGTAGACCATAAAGATGTCGAGGTGGAATCTTGGGAAAATATAGAGGGGCAAGAATTAGAGATAGCTACGGTCGAGATCTAGACGCCGGGAAAGGGGGCTGTGACCATCAAATCATTTATCAAACTTGTGCAGGATTAGAGACCCACTAATCTAATTAGGGAATACTTTTCCAATAAGGTCCCGATTTTCCCTTCGTATCCATTTGACCTGACCAAGGCTGGAGAGATATACGATGAACTGGTCGAGGCAAAGTTGATCAAGCTTGATTCTTAGCAAGAAATGCCTAGACCAGAGGAAATCATGGGGAAGCCATTCTAAAAATGGCATGTATCACCACACTTCTCTACCACAAATTGTGTCCAATTCATGGATACAATTCAAAGCGTGATCAACCAGGGGCATATCGCCCTGGCCCCAATACCAAAAATACCAATGATAATGGATAATGATCCTTTCTCGATGGCATCAATTAACATGGTTGACCTACGATGGCCACAGCTTGAAAAAGGCATTGTGACCAAAGTGGGTAAACCAAAAAGGCTCCTAAGGAAACTCAGGAGCTTGGAGGATCGCTAGCTACGATTATTTCAGGTTTGGTCATATGCAGTAAGTACAAGATACAGTATGTGCTGGGAATCCTTGCCCTAGGTACTAAGATATACCTAGAAATAAAGAGGTCGAGAGAAAAATGGAATGATGACTTTCTCAATTATCCTGAAACCAACAACGGGCTTCGTAGCCCAAAATGAAAGCTCCCTCAAAGTTCCGTCTTCCAAAATCTAGGAGACATAAAAAAAAAGTCAGCTAGCCAAAAATTTCTAACTAACCAGTAAAATCCCAATGGCCGAAATGCCACTTCCCCTAGATCATCAAGATCCCGACTAGGGAAAGCTATCATCCAAAAAGGGAGATGCTATCTGGTTGGTAAGTATGGCAAGCTGAGCAAAGAATTAAGAAGGACTACCAAGAACATGATCCAGGGACAATTTAGAACCTACAAGATGGCTTAGACGAGCTTAGGGGTAACCCTGCCAGTAACCAACAGGGAGTTGATGTGTCTTTCCGAGGAAAACTGGAAAAAGAGAAAGGATGGAATCAACCTGCAAAGAAATATCCCTCCCATGCTCTACGTCTAAGGCTCCTACAAGAGCTAGAAGAAAGATCACGTTTGGTGACTTTGTTGAAGATAAGTTGTCAAATGGCTAGTCCAAAAATCTTCGCATCCCGACAATGGGAGAGGCATCTGACCAGGATACCCAACAAAGTGACGGTCTTAGCATGACCGAAGAAGAACTTAAAGAGTTCAAGAAGGACTAGTTGGATATCATGGAGGTGGAAGGGTTGCCTGATGAGGGGCAACAAGAGGTTCACCAGGAGTTAAACCTAGTGGTAGTGCTACCAGAGCACTTGGCAGCTGTCTACACTTAGGTAAACCAAAAGGCGGCATGATTACCTACCAACTGTCTGGAGTAGTGATCGAGATTCCAATCAACCACAAGGAGAGCCAAGGTTTCATTTTGAAATCCAGTTGCTCAAGGGAGAAGATGATCTTCTCAAATCCTACTAAGGAGATGACAGATCATCTATGCCCAATTTTCAACACTTCCTACTTGGAAGGTATCCCGATCAACAAAGTCATGATCGATGGGGGAACTTCCAGCAAAGTCTTGCCATCTAGAATGTTGGAAAAGCTAGGTAGGACTGTCCGGGGCTGTTTGCTGACAACAGTGGTAATGTCCAACCTCATTGGGACCATTACTAAGACTCTTGGGGTTCTACCCTTAGAATTCATGGTCAGTTCCAAGAAGTTAATGCTGACTTTTTTTGTGATCAATATCACGGCTAACTAGAACCAATGATGAAAATATCGATAGCGACGGAAATATGAGCAGTCAAATTTAAGGATATATTGATAGATATACCGATATCGATATTGATATCTTTTGCGCTTAACAAAAATTGTGGAAATGTAGTCTAAAAGTAGAAAATTTATGATGAAACTTTAGGAAAAACTTAATAATCTAATAATGGTTGTAGAAAAATGACTAAGATATAATAAATATACGAGATATAATATGATGTGATATGATTCTGATGATGACTAATAATATAAAACTGTAAACATAAATAGAAATTAAAATATAATTTATTGATAATTACATACTAATGATAATTTACTCGTTCAATTTCACAAAAAAAAAAAATTTATCAGATTCGAGCATAAATACTTTTTATTGTCAAATTAATAGAGCATATAATAATTAATAATAAATTAACAATATATTTATAATATATAAAATTATATTTGTAAGGTACTTAATAAGAAACATAAAATATTTTAATAATAATAATAATAATAAAATAATAATTATAATATGTATTTATTTATAAATTAGAAGTTTTTCTTAATATGCCATTTAGTAAAAAAAAAAGTCGAGAAGTCTTTTCTAATTAGAAGTATTCTCAATTGTTTATTTATAAATTTGATGGATTTCTTAATATGCATTTTAGTTAAAAAAAAGTCCTTCTTAATAACAACAATAATAATATGCCATTTTCTGCAAAAATAATGTCATTTAGTCTTTCTTAATATATGTATTAATTTATCTATTTCTTATATTTTAATAAATTTATTATTTTATGCCAAAAATATATTTTCCACTTCAATTGTTTTTTTCTTATCTTCCCCATTCTCTTATTTTTCCTTGAGACCACCTCCCTTTTCCTATGGATTCTTAATGCCGCCACACCTCCCTCATTTTTTGGATTCCTCGTGTCGCCATACCTCTCTCCTCCTCAGAATTCTTGATGCTACCATCCTCTCATGCCAAAAAAAAAAAATTCCTCATTCTCTTATTTCTCCCCGAGATCCTCGGCTCCCTCTTCTTCTATAATCTTAATGTTGTATTTCTCTAACGCCCAGCCATAGGTGGGATCGAACTCGACCCCTCGAATTAGATCGTGAGTCCAACCCTAAACAAATCACCTGGATGAGATGAACCCCACCCAGCTATCCTTCATGACCATCGGAACTTGAGGCTCGTAAATCGAAGCTCGAAATCCAACCGTGTCTGAGGCTTCTATGATTCAGGTTTGGTTAATTTTTTTTCTATGAATTTGGGATATCAGTGAATACTGATATTGAAGATAGGTGTTGGTGTATATCGATATATTTCGGTCAATCTCATTGAAATTTACTGATATTGAACGATATCATGGAAATTGGCGGAA
Source organism: Prinsepia uniflora (assembly GCA_032719365.1). Taxonomy (NCBI): domain Eukaryota; kingdom Viridiplantae; phylum Streptophyta; class Magnoliopsida; order Rosales; family Rosaceae; genus Prinsepia; species Prinsepia uniflora. The sequence goes on from CM064862.1 coordinate 71,991,160, forward strand.
TAAATTTCTTCCCCCTATTTAGATGCCAAGCCCCAAATTTCCTGAAATCTCGACCAAAATACTGGCTAAATTTCTGATATTTCAATCCATGGCTACACCGTGCTATTGGGACGAGATTGGATCCACATAAATATATGTGTCCCATCTATTCTCCACCCGCAGATCGCCTTATGGAACCTCAAAGAGACTACTTTCGAGCGAGGCCTTTAGGAGGTCGCCCAGGTGGACACAAAGCCATTCATGGCTAACCAAATAGTAGTTAAGGCTAGTTTTTACGATCCCGACTTGGGAATCATCAGGTTGATCGAAAAAGATGAAAATGGTCGTCCCAGCAAAGTTATTTCCCGCAAGGTAGTAATGCAAGAGCTTTTAGCTCTTGGGGGAGAAACCCTGTTTTGAACAGGGGAGGAAGGGTCCCAATTTGACGGGGAACCATCTTTGGATCCATGGAGTAGATCTCATTACTTAAGGCTATGACATGTTGGATAATAACTCGATCTATGCCAGTACACCTCAAGAGATACCAAAACACTCTAGGATTCAAAGAAATGAAACATATACGGATATTTGTGATACCATCTTAGAAGAAAATAAACGAACAAAACATGATATTGATTTTAAGAAGGTATAACATGAAAGATCCATATGGGTCAAGAAACAACATCACCCGACAAGGGATGACCCATCAATTTGGCCAATGAATGACTCCACAATACAAAAACCTACCACCTCCAAAGTCGTGGAAACACCACACCACTAATACAGATGTCAAGCATCCTCTACGAACATGTTGAAGTGTGGGCGGGTTGCAATCTCAAATATCAACTTCTTATCATACCACCCCTCAGGATGAGAATGGCTAGAGGCTTGGCCTACATACCCATCATTGTATCCATTCTTAAAGGATACATGGGTAATTTTCACAACCCGTCCCGAAAACTGGGATTAGATTAGTGATTAATGAAGGATTAGTGAGACTATTTGGTGATTAGTTGGGTGATTCGGACAGACGGTGTGAAATGACCGTTTTAACTTTGGAATGGGCGAATTGTTGACTTTTAGTTTGGACGGTCAAACAGACTTTGGCCGAAGACTGTGACATAGTTCGGGTCGTCACGAGTCCGTAGACAAGCGACACATCTGATTCCGACATTCGAGGAGGATGTTAGTATAGGGGCATTTTGGTCATTTGTTTCCTTGGGATCTATGCCCAGAGAAATTGGGACACTTGGCTGCCTAGGGATTGGTGCCCACCAGATTTGGGACACTTGTCCCTTACTGGAAGGCTATGGAAGCCTCTCACTCATCGCCTTACAATTATCTTAAAATGGTTGCACGGTTGCACGACTATGAAAATGGAAAACACTGAGGAAAACAGAGACTATGTAATTCAATCCCCACGATTACCCTCTAACCGTAACAATTGTGTGTGACTTGTGAATGAAAGTTGGGAAAGAAACCCAGACGAACAAGGTGATGGTCACGGTGGTGCCCACGACGGCTAGTGGAGGTAAGAAATCAGTAAAACCCATGAGGCCCTGTTTGAGTTTAGAAAATGGTGAAGGTCAATTTGAGGGGTTAATGAGCAAATTGATTAATTGAATGATGATTCTGGGGTTGTTAGGAGCTTGAGGAGCTTGGGATGGAGGCCTGTCGTGGACGGTGGCAGTGGAACCCGAAAAATGGTAAGTGGGATTCAACAATGGTGAGTTGTGATTTAGTGGTTGTTGTGAGTTTTTGATGATTGGACTTTGTTTCTAGAGTTTCCAGTGATTAATTGGGATCAAAATAAGGGAAGGATGTGGCCGAAATCATGGCAACTTGACGACGGACAGTGGCTAGTTTATCCTTCGACTTGGGAGGTAGTTTCTAGCCTTTGATGTCGTGTTTTGAAGTCGTAGATGTGTAGGAAATTACTGGACGAAGCTAAGGGTTGGAATCGGATTGAAAATGGAGGAAAACTGGGAATGCCGGTCTAGTTGTACTGGAATTGTAGGGACCGAGTTGAACAGGTTTGAACACAGTTTGGTGAGAGGACATGGATGACGGTGAATGGCGCGTGAGGCCCACAAGCAGCCCCTTTAGATGGAGCGTGAGGGCACGTGGAACTTTATCTCCAATCACGGTCAACATGAATTTTTATCGTATTGATGTAACGAACATTTTGTGACTAGTTTCGAGTCGATCGGACGTCGTTTCGATATAATTCGGGATGTTCGAAGATTTAAGGGCTAATTTAAAAATAGTTAAAAAATCAGAAAAATTACGGGGATTTAGTATAAGCATATTGAAGTAGTTAGTGACCTTAGAGTGTGAGTTGGACAGGTTCGGGAAGTCCGGTGATAGTAGATTAGCTAGGAAAGGCTTGTTGCACGCTTATCTAGGCGGCATCGAGGACGGTCTATGAGTGGACTTTGCTTTCTAAATTATGATGCATGCATAAATGTTTTACATTTTTTCTATATGTGATTTCTATGTTTATGCTTGTGATATTTATGATTTATGTTTTTCACGTGTTTCAAGATATTTTACGTATTTGTACGTTTTACGAGATTATGATTTATGTTGCGATTTGATGATGGTTTCGATAACTTGCTTTTGGGATTTGATTTATGATTTGAATTCAAGGATTTATAAATGGATTTCGGAAAGTAACTTCGGGCTTGAGGCTCAGTTTCTAAAGATTTCAGATTTCGATTTTAATGTGATTTCTAAATTTGGATTCGGAATGATGATTTCAGATACGAATTTGGAAATGGATTTATGGATTTGAATTTGATAAAATGGTTTTGAATTGGATTTGCTGGATCTGGTTTTGGGTTTAAAGACCCGTTGATTGATGTGAAGGGGGAGGGCCCTATATGTGATTTGAGTTTAAAGACTCGTGAGTTTAAAGACTTGGTTATTGTGATTTCCCCTGAGGCCTGTTATTGAGTTTAAAGACTCAGAGTTTAAAGAATCGTTGATTACCCGGGAAGGCTTCTTGAGTTTAAAGACTCAGATTGATATTAAGTTTAAAGACTCGTTGAGGTCCAGCAGGTTCGATTGGATGAAATGTGTTTTGATGTGTGTTTTGGATTGCTAATGATGGTTTTCATATGGTTTTCAGATGTTTTGGGCTGAGTTCACGTACTTTAGTTTTGCTTTATGGTTTTGGGCTAAGGCTCGGGATTTGAGAAACGGATTTGGTAAAGGAAATAATTTATGGTTTTCATCAACAGTTTTCTTATCTTGGAAACGAAATGGTTTTCGAATGCATGCATTGGTTTTACATGGAGGGCATAAATATCTTTTCTTATAATATGTTTTATGAACTTATTATTTATTTTTTCCACTCACAGTCTTTTATGTTTTTCGATGCCCTCCAAGTTGATGTGGTGCGGGCTGTTGTTGGCGAAACTGAGACATCACACATGATTCACGATGGTTACTACGCACTCTGAGAAGCCGGAAGGTGTTTTGGACAGTTCACTTGGGTATCCCTTGTTTGGTATACGTGTTACATGGAGGTTAAGCAGGCATTTAGCCTTCGTGTCGCACGTGGATTAGACAGGAGCATGGCTTATTCTTTAATCCAGGAGGATTGGGGATGGGTCGTTTCAAATTGGTATCAGAGCGCGGTTTGTGAGCTCTGCGCGAGGTTATGACTTCCAGAACGGTTGGTTAGTCGACTAGTGTGTTGTGATGTTGATGTGGATGTGATGTCTCGATACAGAACAGCCCGTCATCAACTTGGACGCTAGGGTGATAGTATGATAGTACGTGGCTTAGTTAGTGGCGAGATCACGAGCGAATAGGTGATGTGTTGCCCGATACAGGGTGTGTGGTGAGATGCATGCTGTCTTAGTACCGGAGATGATAGCTTATTTGACGCTAGTTATGATCGATAGTTGGTTGGACCCTATGGTCGGATGGGTGCTGGAGTGGTTAACCCGGCTGGTAACCAGTGAGTTAGATGTGAGAGATACGATCGATCGTTGGCTAGTTGGCTTATTGGGCTGGGTGGAGATCGGATGACGATAGTATGGAATTGTGACCATTTGGTCAGATTGGTTGAGATTGGACTTGTGCGGCTACGAGTAGCCGGATGCCCGAGTTGCGGGGGTAAAGGAACCTGATATCATAGGAGTTGAGGGATTCCCCCTAGCAATAGTTACTGGTTGACGATTGTGTAGATACTAAGTTAATCGATGTTCCTAGCCGAGTTAGTCGGTTCTGACGACCCTAGTGATGAGGATGATTTGCAGAACCCTGTTGTGATGGCTTGGTGGATGACTCTGGTGGTGTCTAGTGAGATCGTGGAGATTGGTTGGCTTGACCCGATTGGTCGAGTCGTTGAGATTGTTGTGCAGTGGATCTAGTGGTCTGTTGACCCTAGGTTGTCGTTGTTGAGACCATGGAGCGTTGAGTTTCCCAGAGTTATAGAATGTGAGGGAGGTAAGGTTTCCCCGATCCGAGCCACATCTCGGTATGAGCGGAGATTCAAGATTAGTGTGCTGTGAGCCCTAGATCGGAGATTATGTGCCACGAGCTGAGATGCTTATGAATGGTAGGATGGGCACATCGTGAATTGAGGTTGTGACCAGTCGTGAGGTGCTGGTGTGTGGTCCATACCCAACCACTAACCAAGCCGGGATATTCACAGTCTTTTATGTTTTTCAATGCCCTTCAGGTTGATGCGGTGCAGGCTGTTGTTGGTGATACTGAGACATCACACATGATCCACGATGGTTAGTGCGCATTCTAGGAAGCCGGAAGGTGATTTGGACGGTTCACCTTGGTATCCCTTGTCTGGTCTACGTGTTACATGGAGATTAAGCGGGCATTTAGCCTTAGTGTCACACGTGGGTTAGACGGGAGCATGGCTTATTCCTTAATCCAGGGGGATTAGGGATGGGTCGTGTCATTAATGGTCTTGATGATCTAGTTGCAAAAGCGTACAGTTTCCAGCAGGTCAAAGAAATGAGATTTCAGGTTGGTATGCTTACTTAGGGCATCCTGGATCTCCATACTCTTTTTTTGGGAATGAGGTCTCCAGGGACTAGACTTGTTGTTGAAACAACATCAATGACATAGCAGAAAAATGAAGATGGTTATACTTGTCGATTTGGTAGGAGTACACCAAGTCTTGGAGGTGCTATATTTTGATGGCCTAGGAATCTATCAAATGCCTCGCGGTTATGGTTTGACTTTCTAAAAAGGTGACCGGATTGGAATATCAACTTTGAATATTTTCTACTTGAGGATTGGTCGAATTACTAGAGCTAGCCATTTTCAGGAAAACAAAGTGAATGGTAAAAAGGTGGTACTAGATTTATCGACCTTTATAAGCTGAAGGATCAGGACTAACGTCAACTTATAATGATCATCATGTACGAGTTAGCACAAAAATTGGCCCTCGTGAATGGTGAGATTTGGCCCACCAGTAAATGGTGAGATTAGAGAATACAATTATTTAAAGGCTTAAAGGATAAGGTTACAATAGGATTTGAGATTTCCTAAAGCCTAAAATTAGGAAATTACAAATTTAAATTCCTTGGATAGGGCATGCCTACGACACTGTTAATGAAGCCCTAATCGAACCCATCTTGATGAAAAATCTGTTTCAATTAATGAAGCCATTTACTGCGAGATGCACCATCTGCTTCATGAATACGACCCTCATATTTTATCACAGGGATTTCACCTCATAACTGTAGCAAAGTATCTCGAGACTCTCTTATTTTCTCATAAAAAGGGATCGACTGAAGATTCAGGGATGACCGTAGCTAGTAACTCGAAATGAGATCATCCTCCTTTGAAACTCTCAAGGAATAAACCACCTTTCGAAGATCAATAATCTTTTTCAGTTGTTCTTGTGACTCAGCATGAAGGCGATGAATGAGTCCTTCGTAATGAGAAACAGGGAGACCTTACATAATATAAGAGCTTGAAGCCATGGCAGAATATGAGATATTCCACCAAAAAGAGCCAATTTATAGGCAAGGATCGGTATTTGGCCATAAATATTATTGTTGGGAAGTTTGATATTAATTTCAATCATTGATGATCTAGATGCAAAAAAAAAGGAAATATTTGCATTGGTATGGTAAAATTGCGTTGAAAGAAAGAGAAAAAATACAAAGGATTCAATGAAAGCCCGCGTTGTGATAACCAGGGGTAAGCTCCACCGTGATGGCTTGGTCTCTATCCCGACTTACCTTTTTCTTTACAAAAAGAAGTCAGGATAACTGCTCTCATAGCTCTACTCTCTGCTTCTTCAAGTTGTCCATGGAAGCACGGTCAACTCTACCCTGTCCCTCTAGGTCATGCTCACATTTCTTCCAAACCTCTCGTACCTCAGGCAGTTGAGCCTTCAATACCTTGTTCTTGTTGGCTTCATACACCAATTACTCACAGATGGTCTTATGTGAAAGGAACATGAGATCTTCAGGAAAATAAGCGCTGGAAGCACTGGACCGAGAAATCATTAGGGAGGACTAAGAAGAAGGCATGTTTCTTTCAGATTTGTACGAAGAGAATAAACAAGGATGCGTATTTATAGCTTAAATGAAATGGTAACGGTGATCTCGAATTACGTATGCATTAATGAAAATGAATGAAGAAATCTGCCATTATATTTTCAAGAAAGATGGAATCTCAAGGGCAGACAAAACTATATGGATAAAGGGCCAAATGGGTAAACAAATTATAATTGGGCCTATAAAAGACCTGGTTATTACATTCTTTTTTTGTAAGGATGTGATGAGTCCAACAAATCGCCAAGCATGCCTTGGAGGCCCAACTTATGAGAATGTGCGTCATTAGATAAAGTAGAGGCTTAAAGTTTAGCGATATAGACGCGTTGGAATCTATCTTTATAGGCCCTTTCTGCTTTACCTTGTTCAACTTTGGTCAGAACGTATTTCCGATGAGCCAAAACTAGAAGAGACATTACTCAGCAAGTTGATCTTCCAAGGACTACAGCTCCTTGAGCCCTTTATGCAGAGCTTGACCTCGACGGATGCACTCTTCACTATGGGCAGACCACTCACATCAAATTTCCACCAGTTCAATCTTATGTGGATTGTCTGTTCGAGGACGATTCTACTAGTAGTGACAAACGCTATCTTGGTAGCAACCATCAAGAAGAGCACTAGATCTGAAGAGCCAGTAGTAATAGGAGAGTGGATGAGAAAGGCCTTCACGACACGCGCCAATTCAACCACATCCTGAGTTTCACCAATATTCACGATGGTCATAATTATGTCTGTTGCATCGGATAGCTCAGGAGGAGGGGAATGGACAAAAGGTCCACCCTTGTTAATAGTAGACACCATGGAGTCAATCTTCACGTCCACCAAAATAGGATCCAACAAGGGAGACACTTGAAAAGAACGGACCAATTCAATGGATCAACTTCAGCAATGATGAGGGCAAAGGCCAATGGAAAGTGAGAACTTACCAGTACATGTCCCGATCTCAGATCACCAGGAAGTTCTAGAGACCGCTCCATAGGGGTAGGGCACTTCACGACCAACTCTTGTCCAAGGCAGGATAGCCCAATATGTGGATCAATTCCTAGTTGTTCTTCTAGTAAGTAGAGGCCAAAATTAAAACCGATGAGGATGCGGGAATGGTACTCGAAATCTGCAGAGCCCACTGAGATCCCTTTTCACTAGAAATGGCTAAATCTGCCAGAAGTTCCAAACGATTCAGTGCCACCGGATCACATCGGGCATCCTCAATCCAAATCAAAGGACCACTAGCCCTCACCACTGACAGACCTATTTCCAAAGACTCGACTAAAGTTCAAAGTTAGAAAAAGTAATCAAGTAGGGATGTAGAAAACATATGTTAAAAAGAACATACCTATTGATGAAATTTCATTACTCTTCAAAATTCGATGCAGAATGGGGATTGAGGTAAACTGGTCAAAACTAGAAGACCCTTCTTGTAGTAGGAACTGATGACTCCATGCTATTAAAAGGGGGACCGAGAAAGTGGCCTAGATTTGGGTAGCCCACCATGTGCCAACTTGGGCCGTACATCTATAGCAGGCCTCCATGAAATTCAGGACACAGACATATGTATATTAAAGAATTTCTTGATCAGCCAGAGCATCTGTGTCATTAAATTCACAACATGAGGTGCCTTCATTTGGTCCTTTTAGGAAAGGGGTCAGAATGGCTTGAAAAAAGCCAAATTGACGCTCAAAGAAATTCGGCCGATACACTTTGAAACCTGGAGTTATTCTAGAAGTTTTCCCACCGCTTCTCAAACGATCCTGAGTGCGGATGCAACTCATGAAATCCCGACCAAATGCCCTTCAGCACATGAGATAAGTTGGAAGGCCCAAGAAACCTCTCTTTGGTTACCAAGGATATCTCCTGACCATGGTGGCCTCCAAATGAGCTCCAGGTCAAGAAGATAAAGTACAAAAGAAATTCAGGAAATCCTTGGTGGAAATACTGGAGATAGGGGCATCAACATTTGAGCTGGGATAACATCTTCAGGACACTTAATCTCATGCCCTCGGAATTGACGGAATGACCAGTTGAGCCACACCTAGAGCATCCAAAACGGGCCATCTAAAGGGAAGTATTGTAGTGGCTTGTAGGTGATGGCACATAGGAGGCCAAACAGTTGGGTCAAAACCAATGGCCTCATGGGTACATTCGAGTAGGAAGCTATGGTTTCCGCCAATAGAATCCATTCTTTGGACGAACTTTTCTTAGAATTTGGGAACACAAACTAATCCAATAAAAATGGTAGATTTGTATTTTTCAATGGTGGATCCCAGATATGTGTCCTCAAAGCCCAAATTCTCGAAATCCCTCTCTACTCGGGGCCTACCATCACTATGGAAAGGGACAAAGGTATCGAGGAATATGCGAAGGCTAGGCACATTGAGGGCTCATAAAGGTAACCTTATGATCGAGGGATCAGAATATACCCCGGATTTAAGCTGAAGAGATAAAGTGAAAACGACGACAGTTCCTGATATTGTCAACCCAAATAGGGCAGACATGTTCAACAAGGTTAAGTTCATTAGTCCAACACGAAAATTAAAAGTGTTGGTACTACTATCTAAAAACACATAGCAGCAGCAAGAAGATTGAAATCGGGAGAAATGGAAATGGAAAAAAGACTAACCAAATCACAAATCCCATTACTCTTCAGCTCATCGGAGTACCGCCGCTGCATCCGGTAGACCCACAAACCCCAAATATCTGGGTAGCTAAGATCATTCACCAATGGGAAAATGAATCACGGCCCAAAGAGAAGCTCTTGCCACATATATGGCTCTCGCTAGTAGATTAGAGGAGCTCAAAAGTCTTTAAGTTGAGAATTGAAAAAATCAGCCTCAACCGGAATAGGGTTACGCGCAATAAGGACCCAATGAAAAATGGCGCCCTGAGTCGATCATGAAAAATGGGTGTTGGATAATTTCTCCATTACTCTCGAAAGAAAAAAAATATATCTCGAGAAATAGTAACTTGATATTGGAAACCCAGGCCGCAGATCCACGTAGGGATGACACTTGGTTCAAGGGCTAGAAGGGGATTTTCTTCCCTATTTCTCTTTCTAGAAAATGAATTGAAAGCCATGGTTTGGTTTTTTGGGAGCAACAAAGAAGAAAGATGATTTTAGGGATTGCAGCAAAGGGGTCAAAACGAAGAGGAAATGTGTTTAACTACCAAACACGAATGGTGGGGCCGTCGAAGTCACGAGTAATGGGGCAACTTGTATGCGAAAACTTTTTGATTCGAGAACTTTAAAATTCAAGGGGCAATATTTACACCCAAAATAAACCATTACGGGAATGGGGAGGTTAAGAAATTAAAAACCTAATCCGACTAAAAGCGCGCGCCCAGCTAGTATCCTACAGCTGAATCATAGGGAAGCACGAGCGTGATTTACAGAAATCACACTAACACGACGCCAAAATCGCTAGAAGGCAAAGGGGAGAGACGACTTAGTCGTCGCGAAGGAGAAATGCGCGTCGATGCACGTATTGATCACCCTTACTCATATGGTGCCTATAACAGGAGAAGAAACTCTCTTCTTAAAGGACAATCAATAACTCAATCAAACAAATAAATTGATCAAACTCAATCAATTTCAATAACTACAAACCCCCAAAAAAAAATTTGTTATCCAAAAGTTCGCCTACTTGGAAAAACCTTCTTTTCAATTTAGGATCAAGATTCAGCTCTCATCTCAACCCTTCTCAGCTCTTACTCTAAAAATACCCCCAAGTTTTCCTTCAAATCAAACTTACATCCCAAGTTCGTTTTTGGAGACTTCCCGACCACCTTACTTCATCCTGACTTGTTTCTGCAACTTGTTTTGAAGGCCACCTAATCCATTTCGACTGCATCAAACTAGTTTTTGAGACCCTCGCAATCTTACCCCATGACACCATCATGTCCTTTTACTACTCTACCAACACCTTTGGTATGATTTCTAATGGATGTTCATATAGTTGACGGTCTCTTGACCAATAATGCTAACCTGTGGCTTAGTCTAGAGATAATTTACTTCCCGCACTTGTAATTCTATTCATCACACTAATATTCAAGCATTTACTTTCTAAGTGTTTGTACTTCTCCTCTCCCTTTATACAATCGGTTTCTTCAAGTATGATTTCAATAAATGGAATACACCAAATAATGAATTCTATGGATGCATGTCATAGAACCATCTTCCTGTTTTGGTTCAGTATTCGAACAGTCTACCTTAAAGAGATTAATCTGTCTAACTCCCTCTCTAACTCTGAATTACATGCTACTAACATAAACACGCCGATATTGAACTTGGACTAGGCGCAAAAGAAAATATTTGAAGTTTTCGAAGGAGGCATAACAAATAACAACGCAAATAAGATGCCCACTTACTCTTCTTTCACTTGATTTGAATGATGGTTTATGAGCTGCAATTGAGAACCAACTTCTAACCCTGTTTAATAGCATCTTTTACTAATGGCACACCTACTTTGAATGCAGCTAGAATGCCATCGCACACCATTGTATAAGACTATAGCAAAGAGATTCTCCTTATCCGAACACTTTTGTATCTACTCCTTTAGAAGTGAGCCACCAAATTGCGACTCCGGATTCCGCTACGAAAATATTTTGGGCACCAACCATAGGCATTTCAAATTTTTTTTTGGTAATCCTTTTCTTGGTGGTTGAGATATGAAGTATATACAAAAATTGTAATCCTTTTCTTGGTGGTTGCAATATGAAGTATATACAAAAATGAAATATGGAGAACAATGATAATAGGGTACAAATCTAGAAAGTGAAATTAACAACAATATATCTTTTGTTTATTTTCATTTATATATTTTTCTTTCTATATTTCATTCTCATCATTTTCAATATATTATTTGTCTACAGGAAAAAAAGGAGTATATCATTTGTCTTTTCTTTTGATTCATTATCTTCCCATATCTTAAACAAATTAAATATGTATAAAAACACATATAAAATAAAAATCGAAATTAATAAATAAAAACTGGAATAGTTATTAAAGAAACGTGAAATCATTATCATTTTTATAAAAATGAACTTGTGTTACGTTGAATCGACTAAAGAGTCACTTCGTACTAGGGCTATCTCCAGTAAAGTAAAGACATTAGTCATCACTCCAGACAGACAGCCACGGTGGGCGGTGTCTTTATTTATTCAATATCATATCTTTACTTACAATCAGTCTGTGTAATTTCAACTCTTCAACCGATGCAAATCAGGAAATTCAAAATCTTAATGCAATTTTAACATTGACTTTAATCCAATTTGTATTAATGAAATAAAAACATTTTGACGTAATCATCATAAATTCCAAGATTTTTTATTTTTCTTAAAAAAAAAAAAAACCATGGAAAGCAACTCATAGGGACAAGTTCTCTAACGAATACATGTCTCTTAGTGGACATCCACAACATAATAGACAAAGCAACTCCAATAATAAATTCTTTTTTAAAAAGAACTATTAAATTATCACGTCTAATCATTTTATTTTTCAAAATTATAAGTATAATAATTTTGTATGATTTTTTTTTTAAAAAAAGTAAAATGTTAAGATTTAACAAGACTACACTAAGCACTCATTTCAGTTCTCCTTTTTAATGTATCACATTCTGTTTTAGAGAAAAATGTTTAACGAAAAAAAACGAAAAGAAAAATGTTTAATGAAACTAGAAGAATTTATTTGTGATGAATTATTAGGAAACAAATTTTTATTTCAACCATAATGATTGAAAATCCTGACAAAATTTTAATGAATTCGCTTGTTTATACTCATCGTTAATTGTTCGGTTATTTATGCTGTCAATAAATACGAGAAACACAAAAAAAGAAATGAAACTTGTGTCAACAAGTAATAGTAATAATAATTAGATACCAAAAATAGTGGCTTGAGCAAAAAGGGTGAGCTGGACAGAAAAGGGCAGCTGCGGTGAGCTGAGCTGAACCACCCAAATGGAATGTAGAAGGAGAAAGCCTCTTTCTCTCTCCCTGGGCTGGCTTTCCGTTTTGGTCAAAATCCCCACAAAACAGAAATAAAAAACAGATGAATCTACTTCATCAAAACCACAGCCTGACTTTGCCACGAAAATAAATAAAATTGAATTTGAATAATTGTCAAAAAAAAATCTGAGATTGGAATTTGGAAGAGAGAGCGTACAGATGGATCTAGTCCGTGTGAAGAGGTAGGCCCCACTCATCTCTGCTCTTCCCGGCTATTTTTCTCTTCACTATTTTTAGCTTCCGATTTCTTCGTTTCTTCTACACACAATTTTTGCTAATTTTGATCTATTTTTGTATTTTTTTGGTTATTTCCCAGCACTCTTTAATATCCATCCTCTCCAATTCACTTTCCTCTCATCGCTTCTGGTTCTTCCGGTATGTTCCTCCTCTCCTTTCTCTCTTTCCTTGTTTTTTTCTTCTTCTTTCTTTTCTTTGAGCTCCGACTTCCAATTATTATTGCCCTGATTACACTTGACATCTGCACAATCAATGTTTTTTTATTCCTAATTACAGCTCTAAAATCTCATGTTTGGATAATAATTCGAATTAGAATTTGTTTGGAATCGCGTTTTCTTTAATTTTTTCTTTTTAAGTGGATGATTATTTAATGAGTACTTGAAGTTTGCAGCTTCGTTATATTGTTCACATGACCTGGCAGCTGATAGATTCTTATGTTGTTTGCGAAAATTTCGACGATTGAAATTCAAAACAACGCCAGAAAATTCTGGATAATAGTTTGTTGATTAAATTTAATCTTATTAATTTCTTGGTATTGAGGCTAAATGAAATAACACAAAACAGTAGATTGATTAAATTGGTTTTTTCAATTTGATTATGAATATATATAAGTGACCAGATGTTACAAGCTATTATTTTCGTAGGTCTTATAGGTTGATAGAACTGAAGATTTCATAATTGGTTTGATTGTTGATCCTATTTAGGTTGTGCCGCTGATTGAATTTCTTTTGCTTGGATAGTAGATTTGCACCTAGTACTCCTTTCCACTTTCTTGGAATGGAGGTTGTGAAAACTGCAGAAGTAATGCCTTCCCCCGAATCTTCTTCTTCCACCCACCAAGATCAACAATCTAGTGGGGGTGCGCCTACAAATCCAGAAAAGCATGAGAGAGTAGAAAGTAGCAGTCATTTGTCCACGGCCATAGACGACAACTCTAAATTAGAAACCACCCAAAGTTCTTCAGAAGGTCCCGCCGTGGAACAAACTTCTTATAGCTCATCAACGGTAGAAAATGGTAAATTACCAACTGCAGAACATGCTTCGAATACCCCACCTCTAGAACAAAATCAACCTCTTTCAACAGATGCAGCAGCCTCAACCTTAATGATTACGGCAAGTAAGACAGTGAAAACTCCGGTAGAAGGTTCTGCTCCCAAAGATGTGGACCATGCTTCAAATAATCCATCTGTAGAACAAATTCAACTTGTCCCAACAGATGTTGCAGCCCCAGCCTCAAAAACTACGGACAATAAAATAGAGACGGATACCGCGAATACTGTGGTGCAAGATTCTGGTCTGAAAAATGTGGGCAATGTAGTGGAACCCACTGTGCGTTCACTGCCCACTATAAAGGTTGGCAGAAATTCTGTGAACTCTGAAGCCGTTTTTTCTCCACAGAGTGCTAAGCTGGCTTATGTCAACAATGTAGTGTCATCACCCAATGCAAAGTTTACTGCTAGCTTCTCCGCAAGAAGATCGGTACCCTCGGATTCTCCCAAGAGTGCTAAGAACAGAGGTCTTATTGATACAACTGCTCCTTTTGAATCAGTTAAGGAAGCTGTTTCCAAATTTGGAGGAATTGTTGATTGGAAAGCACATAGAATTCAAACTGTGGAGGTACAGTACGGCTGCTTCATTTTTTACTAGACCTTGTTGTATATCACCCTTTCTTGATTTTTTCCTTTCCTTTGCGTTAAAGTGCATGAAAAATCAGTAAATTACCTACTTTATCAAAAATGAACTGTAATTCATCTTTGGATGCACAGAGACGCAAGATTGTGGAGCAAGAACTGGAGAAAGCGCAGGAGGAGATACCCGAGTATAGGAAACAATCAGAGGCTGCTGAAAAAGAAAAGGTGCAAGTATTGAAGGAGCTGGACAGTACTAAGAGACTTGTAGAAGAATTGAAGCTCAATCTGGAGAGAGCGCAAACCGAAGAACAACAGGCAAAACAAGACTCAGAACTTGCCAAACTAAGGGTGGAAGAGATGGAGCAAGGTATTGCTGAGGAAGCTAGTGTTGCGGCCAAGGCACAGCTTGAGGTTGCTAAGGCAAGGCATACGGCTGCAGTGGCAGAGCTGAAATCTGTAAGAGAAGAGCTGGAATCACTGCACAAGGAATATGCATCGTTAGTGACTGAGAAAGACTTGGCTATTAAAAAAGCCGAAGAGGCCATTTCTGCATCGAAGGATGTTGAGAAAACAGTCGAAGAACTAACTATTGAGCTGATTGCCTCAAAGGAATTGTTAGAGGTTGCCCATGCTTCCCATTTGGAAGCAGAGGAGCAAAGGATTGGAGCAGTGATGGCCAAGGAACAAGATTCTCTTCATTGGGAGAAGGAGTTAAAGCAGGCAGAAGAGGAGCTTGAGAAACTTAACCAACAAATGCAGTCTGTGAAGGACCTCAAGTCAAAACTCAACGCAGCCTCAGCCTTGCTACTTGATTTAAAATCTGAATTAGCTGCATATATGGAATCAAGATTGAAAGTGGAAAGTGATGAAGGACAATTGAAAGATGGGATACAAGAACCAGGGAAGAAAACTCATAGTGAAATACAAGCGGCAGTTGCTTCTGCAAAAAAGGAGCTTGAGGAAGTGAAGCTCAACATAGATAAAGCAGTTGCTGAAGTAAATATCTTGAAAGTAGCTGCCACATCATTAAAATCAGAACTTGAAACTGAGAAATCTGCTCTTGCCACGATTAGGCAGAGAGAAGGAATGGCATCAGTGGCTGTTGCTTCTCTTGAAGCTGATCTGGAGAATACTAGGTCAGAAATAGCTGTGGTTCAGATGAAGGAGAAAGAAGCCAGAGAGAAGATGGTGGAGCTACCAAAAGAATTACAGCAAGCAGCACAAGAGGCTGACCAGGCAAAGTTACTTGCTGAATTGGCTTTTGAAGAGCTGCGCAAGGCAAGGGAAGAAGCCGAGCAAGCAAAGGCAGGAGCAAGTACTATGGAAAGTAGATTACTCGCAGCACGAAAGGAAATAGAAGCTGCGAGAGCTTCAGAACGGTTGGCCGTGGCAGCAATTAAAGCTTTGCAAGAGAGTGAACAAGCTAGAAGCACAAATGGCGTTGATTCAACCCCTGGGATAACCCTTTCTGTAGGGAAATATTATGAGCTCAGCAAACTGGCGCATGAGGCAGAAGAACAGGCAAACACGAGAGTTGCAGCTGCAAATTCTCAAATCGAGGTGGCCAAAGAGTCTGAGCTGAAAAGCTTGGAAAAGTTGGAGCAAGTGAATCGGGAAATGGCTGCAAGAAAAGAAGCACTCAAGATTGCAATGGAGAAGGCTGAGAAGGCCAAGGAAGGGAAGTTGGGTGTTGAACAGGAGTTGAGAAAGTGGAGGGCTGAACATGAGCAACGGAGAAAGCTTGGTGACTCTGGCCAGCCAGCAGTAACTCCAACTAAAAGCCCTGGGGGAAGTTTTGAGGGAGGGAAAGCATCATCTAAGACCTTTGACCGGGCAGCTTCTGGTGCACCGGAATATGCAAGCCCCACATATGGACTTGGAAGCCCCATTGAAGCTAATTCATCGCCCACAGAAGTAAAGCAAGGAAAGAAGAAGAAGAAGTCCTTCTTCCCCCGGATTTTTATGTTTCTGGCCAGAAGAAAGGCGCATCAAAACAAATCAACGTAACTCTTCATAGGAACCACTAAAATCTTTTGCTCTTGTGATTTTACCTTTTCTTACAGGGTGGTTTCTAAGACGGGGCTACCGTAAATGCCGAATCGACCTCACGTGTATTTATTTGAGTGTACATGTTGATATTGGTAAATTATTTATTGTATGATAAAGTTGAAGGGATGGTAATTTTTGGTGATTGTAAGGATTGAGAAGTGTGGGCTGGTTTTACTTTTGGAGCAGTAATGGTATTGTTGTTGGTGCCTGGTGAAGGGTGAAGGGTGAAGGGTGAATGGTGATCGAGAGGATTTTGTATAATGACTAACACTCTGGAATGTTCATGTTAAACTCTTGTAAACCTTTGCTTCGCGTTTCCTGTAATGAAACAATTTGATTTTGAGTTTTCTTCATCGTCAGCTACTAACATAAAAAACTCATTGCTGTAATGTAATGAAACATGTGCACGCGATATTGGGGAGTGGGATATGTACAAAAGAACTCAAATAGATGCGAGCGGATGTCATCGAAAAATGATAAAGCTAAATGAAAAAAATGAGTACTTGTGAAAGATTTAAGGAACTTGGGTCTTGAAAGAAGGATAGGTTGGGAGTGAGAGAGAAAAGATGAATGTTTTCCTGTATTCTGAATCAATGTATACCGTAACAATATTCCCTTTATATAGAATAGAGAATTAATAATTGTACAAATTATCTATCTACCCTTCATATCCCTTTACATAAATAGATACAAATGTTACATTATTTACACACTTTCCCTTGGATATTTCATGTGATAGTGCTGGTTTGCTACGCTCTTATGTGTTGCCTCGTTAAAATCTTGACAGTTAACAAAAACCTTGTGGGACAAAAATAATTCTAGTCGAAGGAAAAGAGTGCAACATGCGTGGATCGTAATCGCATCCGGATCCCTAGAGATAGTTGAAGTCATCTCTACTAGAACATAGGTAGATAGAACGTCCTTAAAATAAAAATTCATTATAGTTGTTGCACCAAAACCTTGCCCGGTAAACCTAGTGGGAAAAACCCGTGGTCGAAGGGAAAAGATGAGTAAATGCATATGAGTCAAACCATGACATCTTCAGGATGCATTATTAATGGGGTGAGCATACTAAATGTGTGTCTCGTTAAAACCTAGTCAAGTGACAAAATCCAATAGAACAAAATAACTTTGGTCGTAAGACAAAAGAGTACACGATGACCTTGTGAGTATACTTCAGGATACTTGGTATGCTTCGGGATACTCTCCATGATATCGACTCCCCCTGAAAGTAAGAACTTGGTAGATCAGCTAGTCTACCCAAGCCAATACCATGAACATGCTTTTGGAATAATGCATTGGATGATGGCTTGTTGTATTCTCCTATAATGAAACCGGTTCTCATCTGTCAGATGCAAATCGTATTATTTAGGTAGATAATCGTCAGTTTATTATTAGTTGAATGCAGTCCATAAGCACTTCGAATATTCCCCGTAATGGCTCTTATCCATATACCTTCACAAGCTGTTTCGTGAATAGCTAGAATCTGGGGATGATTCAAAGACATTGCAACAAGGGTCGGTTTCTTAGACCTCTAAGATACTATTGTGTTCCCAATGGTAAAGATATAACCAATTTGGAAAAATACCTTACGTGGGTCTGATAGGTAGCCTACATCAGTATACCCAATAAGGCAATGCATAGGGATAGAATAAGTTCATATCTGACATACCTTTGAGTTATCAAAAGATGTCTTTTAAACCATTACAGTGGCGGCTTGTTGGCGCAGAACTAAATATAGTTAGCAAGTTCACAGTGGATGAAATGTCTCGTCTAGTGTATTTGTATCAAGTACAATAATGCACTTATTACACTTAGATATGGAACTTCTAGTCTCAATATCTATTTGTTATCATCTACTAGACGAAATGGGTCCTTTTAGGATCTAGCCTATGGATGATCATAAGCGTGCTTGAAGGTTTTGTTTTATCCTTATTAGAGCATCTCAACATCTTCTGGATGCAGTATCAACATTTTTTACATGTAGTATCAACAACTTCTACCTATGATTTAATCAATAGACTAAAACCTCATATGCACGGTACTCGAGCTTCAGGTCAAGACAGAATTCCGTTCTCCTAAGATCCTTCATTTTAAAATCCAACTTCATGTGCGTAGTAGTTTCTTTGGTTTCTTCTGAAATGCCAATAAATACAAAATATGGAACTTGTTTTGTTAATAAAACACACGTGTTGTGAAGAAAGTTAGGTAGAGGAAGAATGTAGAAGGAATATGGAGAGGCAGGGAGAAGGAAAGTTCTCTTTGAAAATAATACGTACGTTTATATTGAATTAGGGTTTACAAAGGTAACTGATCCCTTATATAAGAAGGGATAAATAATAAATACAAAATGACTATACTACCCCTAGTACCATTTACATAAATAGACATAACTATTTAATTATTTACAACACTCCCCTTTTAATATTTCATGTAATAGTACTGCTTGGCTACGCGCATATGCGTTGCCTCATTAAAATCTTGCTAGGTAACAAAAACCCTATGGGACAAAAATAACCCTGGTCGAAGGAAAGAGAGTGCAACGTGCATGTAGGTAATCACATCTGAATCTCCTGAGATAGCTGATGTCGTCTCTTCTGAAATACGGGTAGATAGTACGTCTTTGAAATAAAGTGCATTAATGTTGCTTCACCAAAACCTTGCCCGGTAAACCCAGTGGGAAAAAAACCTGTGGTTGAAGGGAAAAGATGAGTAAATGCATATGAGTCAAATCATGGCATCTTCAGGATGCATTGTTAGCGGGGTGATCAAACTAAAATGTGTCTCGTTAAAACCTAGCCAAATACAAAACCCAGTAGGAGAAAATAACTCTGGTCGTAGGACAAAAGAGTACACTATGATCATGTGAGTACATTTCGGGATACTCAATATACTTCCGGATACATGGTATACTGCAGGATACTCCCCCTGATCTTGACTTCCCCTGAAAACTACAGATTAGGTAGATCAGCCAGTCTACGTAAACCAATACCTCGCACATGCTGCTGGAATGTGGCTTTTGGTAATGACTTGGTGAACAAGTCTGCATGATTATCTTGAGATCGTATTGGCTTGATCTCAATCTACCGATGTTCTTCCTGTTGTTGGCTAAAGAAGAACTTTAGTGGAATATGCTTGGTGTTGTCTCCCTTAATGAAACTGGTCTTCATCTGCTATATGCAGGTAGCATTATCTTCGTAGATAACTGTCGGTTCATTATGGGTGGAATTCAATCCACAAGTACTTCGAATATGCCCAGTAATGGCTCTTAGCCATATGCATTCACGAACTGCTTCGTGGAGGGCTAGAATCTCTACATGATTCGAAGACGTAGCAACAAGGGTCTGTTTCGTAGACCTCCAAGACATTGTTGTGTTCCCAATGGTAAAGACATAACCAGATTGGGAACGTGCCTTGTGTGGGTCTGATAGGTAACCTGTATTAGCATACCCAACAAGATGTGCATCATTCCGAGGACCAAGGGGATTTAATTCATTCCTCGATGCATAGGGATAGAATAAGCCCATATCCGTTGTACCTCTAAGGTATCAGAAGATTTCTTTTATGCCATTCCAGTGGTGGCGTATTGGCGCAGAGCTAAACCTAGCTAGGGAATGAAATGTCTGGTCTAGTGAATTGAGCCAAGTACAATAATGCGCCTATTGCATTTAGATATGGAACTTCTGGTGTCAATATCTCTTCGTTATCATCTGCTAGATGAAACGGGTCCTTCTTAGGATTTAGACTTCGGACGATCATGGGCGTACTTAAGGGTTTTGCTTTATCCTCATTAAAGCGTCTCAACATCTTCTTGATGTAATTCAATTGATGGACCAAAATTCCATCTGCATGGTGCTCGAGCTTCAGGCCGAGACAGAAGTGTGTTCTCCCAAGATCCTTCATTTCAAATTCTAACTTTAGGTGTGCCTAGGGGTTTCTTGGATCTCTTCAGGAGTACCAATTAGATTCATGTCATCGACATAAACTGCCACTATATCGAACCCGGAATTTGTTTTCTTAATAAACATGCATGGGCACAGTTCATTATTAACATATCCCAATCTGACCAAATATTCACTTAGACGGTTATACCACATCCGTCCGGATTGTTTCAATCCATAAAGTGTACGCCTCAAACGAATGTAGAGCATGTTCTGTGGTCTGGAACTATTTGCATCAGATATCTCGAGTCCTTCAAGAACTTTCATATATATATATATATATATATATATATATATATATATCTCTGTATCTAGATCCCCATAGAGATAAGCTGTGACCACATCCAAAAGATGTAAACTCAGTTTTTCAGAAACTACCAAACTGATAAGGTAGAGGAACGTTATAATGTCCATTACGGGAGAATACGTCTCCTCGTAATCAATCCCAGGGCATTGAGAAAATCCTTGCGCCACTAGACGAGCTTTGTATCTCACAATCTCGTTTTTCTCATTACTTCTTTACAAATACCCATTTAAATCCTGCAAGTTTAACATGGGGAGGTATGGGAACTACAGGTCCAAATACCTTCCTTTTTGTCAAGGAATCTAATTCGACCTGGATTGGTTCTTTCCATTTTTTGCCAGTCTTTTCTACGTTGACACTCATTCATCAACATAGTAAGGTTCGATTTTGTTTCTATTTATTATTTCGGTAGCCGCCGCGAATACATATAAATCATCGATGATAATATCATTCTGATTTCCAATCTCACATAAGGATGCATGATTTATAGAGATCTCTTTATTCTCGGGAGTGGGTTCTGACGTTGGAGCGTCCCCCAACGCCCTCAAAAACCCATAATCCGAAATTATTTCATGAGATGGATCAGTTGATATTTAGAAGGGATTCGATTGTGCCAAATTTATCATCTTCCGGGGATGAGAATCCTTCGAACCTATTAGTCTACCTCGCTTCTGGGTAGGGACATATGATTGGCTAGCCGCCATGGTCGTACCTCGTCCGTCTAGGACGATGCGTCCTACTAGGTCGTCTATCCTTGCAGGCGCATTTGCAGCATGTATATGTGATCTCGTCACTTTAACTAGATTAGAGGAAGCGTCTGATGTATTATTAGCTACACTCTGTAAATCTAGAATTTTTCGTATTATGTTCTTACTTTGTGCGTTTGGGGATCAAGATGAGATATAGTAGGGACATTCCACGTTAATTCACGTCATTCTTCAGGAACGTTTGACGTTCTTATCTCCCCTAACGACTAGAAGACTGTCTCATCAAAGTGACTATCTGCAATATTGTGGGAATGAGATCGCCTGTCAAGGGCTCTAAATAGCGTATAATGAAGAGGGATTCATAACCGACATGTATGCCCCTCCGTTGTTGAGGTCCCATATGTGTACGTTGTGGCGGCACAATTGGCACGCTGCACAATTGGCGAAATATCACCAACTGTAACGCAAAACATCGTTGGGTGGCATTGACCTCAACTGAGCCAATATTATTGCATGCAAAATTTCATTGCCCTCGCGAGAAACTAGAAGCTTGGTGTGCATTATCAAGGTGAATTAGTGTTTCTGCGGGACCATTATGGGTGTGAACATAGGGAACCAAATGCTCATCAGCAATCCCAAGGGGCATGCAATAGTCATCGGATTATGTCGATGTAAACTCCTTGGTATTATCGAGTCTTATAAACTATATAAGAGAATCCGGGTGGTGTGGCCCTCAATTGAATGATCTGGGCTAAGAGTTTAGCAAACACAGTACGCTTGTGGACAAAAGGGTAGCATGTGACCACTTTGTCGGTATCTCAAGCTAAACCATGAAAGTTTTTTTTTTTTTCAAATGGTCCGCATGGTGGTTGGAAAGTCCACAAAATTTTCCTTGTATTCTGTACATGAAAAAGGTGGAGTCTTAACGCATCTTTACATATAATGGTCTAATATTCGGTTTCTACTAACAAGCAAACTTGGCATAATGTTTCATTAAATACAAAGGCGTCTACGAGTAAGAGGATGCTCGTGCAATATATTGAGGATACGGTGCATCATTACCCTGACCTGGGTGTCCCAACCGGTCATGTCATAATGAGCAATTACTTGTACTAGTTAGCTTCTGGCTAACATTTGGCTAGCTTCTGGCTAGTTTCTCTAGTGTATGCTTCAGGTCATACTGACTGGAGGTTATGCAAAGATATTCCACTTTCTTGTCATTAGTGGTTTCAATGTGATAACCGTTGGCTCGAATATCCGTAAATCTCGATAAAGTTCTTCTGAAACTTGGAGAATAAAAAAAATCTTATTGATGGTAATTCAGTACCATTCTACAGCGTTCTTTTGTCATATCTCTCGGAGTATAACATTGTCAGCCAGACAATAAGCATCCCCACAAAACATACATATTTGTAGATTTAATTCAATGGGTCACATGCATAAGAATAAGTGTTTGAATTGAATTAAATCATATTCGAGCAAAAAATCACATTTTTCGAATTATATTCACACGTAGATTTGAAATCCTTAGAATGGATGATGGGTCATTCATGTCTTGCTTCAGACAAGAAATTGTCCTTATAATGGGTAAATCGTTCTTCTAGAGTCTACATAAAGGATAAATCATTGCATTTAATGCTTTGAGAAAACTCATCCATAAGCAACAAATAAGAACTTCGGGTTCTAACAAATGGTATGATAAAACAGATTTAAAATGTAAAATCTCCTTGTTTTATCATGTCTAGTGAATTTAGAAAGGAATCTGCGGGTTCCCTTTTTTTTTCTAGCATTGACGAAGCTACGAGTTCGGTGATTAGTATGAACTATTAGTTTGTTTATATATTTCTAGTTCGTTGATGAATGTCTGATTCGTTTAAACACTATATTTACGAAATATGCGAAAAAAATTTAATTAATGCTTCTGGCATTTTATGGTTGGATATATGTAAACAAATACTTCTGGTATTGAAAATTATGACCCATTGTAACATATAAGTGCGTCTCATCATTGATAACGTGTTTGATCTTATCGAGTTGGCCGATTCGCATTGACTTCGGGTCAAGTTGAGTAGGTTGGATCTTCTGGATCTGGATCTAGGTCGAGCCTTGTGACAGTTACCCAAAATGAGGAGCCTTCAGGGCTATGTACATGCACCAAAAATGATTACCCAAAACCCTAAGTTTTCTGGGCCTTTCATGGGTTTGTGGTGTTTGCCTTCCGGGCTGATTTACCCTAACTCACATGTGCCGCAAAGGAAAATAAATGGGAGCCGAAAATGTAGAGTACAATGGTCAATATGTCATGCCAATTGCCAACATCTCATGCCCAAGGTCATCATTTATAATTCAATTACCAAATATCAAACCATCATACATTATATCATATCGTGATAATATTATCATCATTATCAAACACCCATTCATATCATCATAGGTCAACATAAGATTTATCATCATTATATTATCATATCATCGCATCATCATATATCATCATGATGTATACATCATATGGACCATTATCACATTTATAAATAATATCTAAACAATAAAATAAACATACAAAACAATTCGATAATATAATACTATGTAAAGAAAATGTATATTGTGAATAAATGCTACTGTAGTCCTTAATTTAGGTGTAGTGCAATGCTTCAGGCTTGCATGAGGATATGTTTTAGGCTCGAGGAGTGTAAAAGGAAGATTCTTTTTTTTTTCTATTTTTTTTTTTGTCGGAGCCGAGCCGCCGGTGAGCTGAGCCGCCTGCTAGCCGAGCCGAGCTGCAAGGGGGGCCAATCCGAGCTGCCTAGGCTGGCTAAGTCGAGCCGCCTGGGCTGGCCAAGCCAAGCCGCTCAAGGGCGCTGGGCCTGCTCCTGCGCTGAGGCCTTCTGGGCCGAGAAGGAGCTGGGCTGGTACTGAGGCCTTCTGGGCCGTGGGTTCGACTGGGCTGCATGCCCGTTTGTTTTGTTTTTTTTTTCTTCCGGGCTTTTTGCTTTTCGGGCCTGCTGGTTCAACTTGAAATAGGGCCCTGTTTATATAAGAAGGGGTAAATAATAAATACAAAATGACTATACTACCTTCTAGTACCATTTACATAAATAGACATAACTATTTAATTATTTACAACAACATGAATATTCTTCATTATTTTGTATCGCATCTGATCAAATACTCACTTAGATGGTTACACCTCATCCGTTCGGATTATCTCAATCCATAAGTGAAAACATCAAACAAGTAGAGAGTGTGTTCCGTGGTCTGCAACTATTTGTATCAGATATTTTATGTCCTTCAAGAATTTTCAAATATATCTCTATTTTCAGATCCTCATAGAGATAAACAATAACCACTTTCATAAGCTGCATATTCAGTTTTCTAGAAACTACCAAACTGATAAGGTAGGGGAACGTTATGACGTTCATTACATGAGATTATGTCTCCTCGTAATCAATATTAGGGTGTTGAGAAAACCGTGCGCCATTAAATGAGTTGTATATCTCATCTTTCTCATTACGCTTTCTTATGACTACCCATTTAAATCCTGCAGGTTTAATATGGGAAGGAGTGGGAACTGCAGGTTTAAACACCTTCATTTTTATCAAGGAATTTAATTCGACATTGATTAGTTCTTTCTATTTGGACAGTCTTCTCTACGTTGGAATTCATTCATCAACGGAGTTAGGTTGATTTCGTTACTAGTTATTATTTCGGTAGGTACCACGAACATATAATAATCGATGATAATATCATTCTGATTCTATATCTCACATAAGCATGCATTATTTATCGAGATATCTCTATTCTCAAGAGTAGGTTCAGACATTGGAGCATCCCCCAAAGCCGTCATAGACCCATAATCCAGAATTATCTCATGAGATGTATCAGTTAATATTTAGAAGGGATTCTATTGTGCCAAATTTATCCTCTTCCAGAGATGAAAATCCTTCGAACCTATTAATCTACCTTGTTTCTGGGTAGAGACATACGACTGGTTAGTTGCCCTGGCCGTACCTCATCCGTCTGGGATGACTAGTCCATCTGGGGCGATGAGACCTAATAGGACGTCTATCCTTACAGGCACTTTTGCAGCAGGTATATATGATCTCATCACTTTAGCTAGATCAGAGGAAGCATCTAGTGTATTTTTGGCTACACTCTATCAATCTAGAATTTTTTGCACTTCTTTTTTACTCTGTGCGGTTCGAGGATTAAGATAAGACATAGTGGGGACAATCGACGTCAATTCACGTTGTTCTTCAGAAACAGACATAGCGAGGATGTTCCACCTCAATTCACATCATTTTTTAGAAACGTTTAATGTTCTTATCTCCCCCTAACGACGGAAACACTGTTGCATCAAAATGACTATTTGCAAAGATAGCAGTAATGAGATCTCCTGTCAAGGGCTCTAAATAGCTTATAATGGAGGGAAATTCATAATTGACATATATGCCCCTCCTTTGTGGTGGCATAATTGGCACATAACTACACATCCAAAAATGCGTAAGTACGAAACTTTTAGTTCATACCCAATCACCAACTGTAACTCAGAATATAGTTGGATGGCAATAGATCTACCAAAATTGCTGCATGCAAAATTGCATAGCCCCTACGCAAAAACTAGAAGCTTGGTGCGCATTACTAAGGTTAATTAGTGTTTCTGCGAGACCATTGTAAGTGTGAAAAAAGGGACCAAATGTTCAAAATCAATCCCAAAGGACATGCAATAATCATCGAATATTTTGATGTAAACTCTCCTGTAACGACCCGTCCCGAGTATCGCGATTTAATATTATTTAATTATGATTTAGAATGACTAATCTGGGATTAGTTGAGTGATTTCGGACGAATTGTGCAAAATGACCGTTTTGCCCCTAGGCGTGAGTAAAACGTTGACTTTTAATTCGGACGGTCAAATGGACTTTGACCGATGACCGTGACGTAGTTTGGGACGTCACGAGTTCATAGACAGGTGGCACGTTCGATTCCGACATTCGTGGTGAAAGTTATGACTATCGGAAGTTCAGGGGCACTTTCGTAATTTGGACGAAATAGGGGAAATGTTGACTTTTTGATCGGGAGGTCCGATGGCCGAGGGCCAAGGACCATTAGGAAGGTCTCGATGCCCTGAGACCGTAGACAGGCGGCACGCATCAATCGGAGTCCGAATGACCGAGTTACGGGTCTGGATGCGTGAGGGGCATTTTGGTAATTTTCTGCACAGGGGCAGAAGGGTAATTTCACTGAGTGTTTGAATGGTTACTGTAGCATCGTGGAGGGGAACATGGCCAGCGCACGGGTGGTTGTTTATGGATCAAATTGCTGGCCTAAAGCTATTGTTTATGAGTTGTATGGATTGTTTAATTGCATTGTGCGATGCCAGGCTGTGTGGGACGGTGGATTTGGCCATTAATCCATGGCTGGTACACCTAAAAATGGAAGATTGGCAGAGTGCTTCCCACATGTGATCAGCTTTTCCAGGGCCCAATTGAGCGGTTTTGTGATGGGGAATGTGTTTAAGGGACTGAGTGAAGTGTTCTGGGATGGAGAGAGGAAGGATAGGAGTGAAATTGGTGTGGGATTGTTCAAAAACCCGAAACTGGTTCTTGATGAGTTCAAAATCAAATTTTGGTTGTTAGGCCAGCCCAAGCCTAATTGAGGTCCTAAATGGCTTTCTGGAACCTTTATTGGTCGATCCAAATCAAAAGGGGCAAGTTTCGAAGCTCCTGGAGCCATGGACGGACGAGGTGGATGGCCGGAAATTTTGAGCTTAGAGTCGTGGTGATTGGGGTAAGTTCTGGTGAAATTAATTTTGAATTCATCCTTAGTGTGAGTATACGAAGCTTCCCAACTAATCAATTGAATGAAAACGGTGCTTGTGTGATAAATTGAAACTTTGAACCCGAATGAGACTTGTGTTCAAATAAGATGGTTGTAGGCCGTGTCGACTTGAATGAATGACACAGAACTCTAATTCAATATGTTGCGAGTCTATCTAGGTGATCAACTGATGAAATTAAGGTGGAATTGACAAGAATCTAGCCGGGTCAGATCGCGGGTAATCAGACCCGTTTACCAGACATACGGGTGAAGACAGTGACTGTAGCAGTCACTCTAGCAGGCGCGTGGCTTTCACGCGCAGCCACTAACGGCGGCGCGTGACGGCGCATGGGCACGAATCTCGAGGTATGGTCAACATGACTTTTGTCCTATACAATGTAACGAACATTTTAACGTTGGCTTCGTGTCGATCGGACCCCGTTTCGATATTGTTCGGGATGTCCGAAGGTTTTAAATCCAGTTTTAAAATACATAAAAATTTGGAAAAATTACGGGACTTGAATAGGATGTTTATGTGGAGGTTAGTAACCCTCTAATGTGATTTGGACAGGATTGGGAGTCCCGATGATAGTGGTATGGCCCGGGAAGGCCTATGTCACGCGTATCGAGGCGCTCGGTTAAACGGTCTGTGAGTGGACATTGGTTTTATAAATTCGATGCATGCATAACTGTTTCATGATTGTTATAATTGTGATTTTATGGTTTATTTTGGATATCGGTGAATTTATATGATTTCGCACTTTTCGAGGCGATGTACGTGTTTGCACGTAAATCGAAGTTTTCTGGATTTGCACTGATTTCCATAATTGTGGTTCGGATATGATTTCATGAAACGGTTACGGATTTGATAAAGTGAATTCGGGCCAGGGGCCCAATTGATTTAAGAAATCGGGCCAGGGGCCCAGTTGATTTGAGAAATCGGGCCAGGGGCCCAGTTCACTTATGAAATCGGGCTAGAGGCCCAGTTGATTTATATATGTGATTTCGGGTCGGGGACCCTAAAATGGAATTGAATAAATGATTTCGGATTTGATAATCAACTATTTGGACTTATGACGGTTTTATGGAAATTCGGGGCAGGGCCCTTGTGATATTTTGGAAATGAATAATAAAATGTGTTCCATAAAACCATCTCGATACGAGGATATATATTGGTCTCCTCCAAGTGTCGGGGACACTGGAGAAGTCACGGTGCATTGTCTGCGAGGGGTCATTGTACGGAGCAGCCGGACCGTATAGTGATCCAGGAGCATGATTCCTATCATTAGACGTCAGGAACGTCAGACATCGGGGATGTCAGAGATATGGACCCGGTGAGACCCCGGGCAGCACGCGTTGCTTAATACCGTGAGATATGACGTCGGGGACGTCAAGCGTCAGGGACGCTAGGCATCGGGGATGCCGGAGATGGAAAAATAATAAATGTATCTTACTGGATTTATGAAATAACTCTTGGATTGACTTTTGGGATTTGAAACTATGCTTTGGTTTCCGGGCTAAGGCCCTAATGGTTATTTCTAAATAAATATGTGATCGTTGGATTTTGGTGCATGCATATGTTTTTACTGAGGGGCATAAATGTCTTATAAATGTTTTAAACAGACTTGTTTATTTTCGTCCACTCACAGCTTTTGGTTTTTAATGCCCTCCAGGTTGATTCCGGAAGCGACTGCAGCAGAGACTGGGACATTGCACACCTCCTCCATCGATCCTTGCGTACTCTGGAAGCCCATTTGGGCAGTGACAATAGGTTATCCCTTGTCTGACACCTCTAGTCAGACGGGGGCATGACACATTCCACGGTAATCCCCGGGGGATTGGGATGGGTCCTATCAAGTGGTATCAGAGCAGGTTTTGCTTTTTTGTGCGCGAAGGTTGAGGGTGTGATGTCTCTTTGGGCTGCAGTTCCGTTGTCAATCTGATAGGTAGTTTTTGGTTTGAGTAGTGGATAAAGTGTGTTTGGCCCGATACGCCGTGCTTTAACGTGATTCGACCCAAGTGGGGTTGTTTGTGTTTAACTGGTAATGTGGGATCGTCGGTTCGGTCATGTGATGATGGATTGTTGTGCTACTGGGCACAGTTGGGTTCAGGGAACCCCATTTGAATAATGATATGGGAATGCGAAACTCAGTTGAGTAATGGTCTAAAATGTGGACCCTGGTGGTGATGGCTAGGGTAAGAGATATTGGTGCATCGGAGTTAGCCGATGACCTTCGTGGTGGAACCCACGATGGGACCCACGATGAGTTGACTATTGGATTGGATTGACGTCTATGCAATGTCAGGACCGCAGAGTCGGTCAGGTTGTGGATTTTACTGCAGAAGGCAGTTGGGTTCGGTTGAACCCTAGGGTGTGATTTCAGAACCCTAATTTATAATTGATGGACATGAAAAGTGAACTTTAAATAAGAACTTATGCTGCGACGAGCGGCGAAGGTCGTGGATGACCATGTGGATGACTCTAGTGAGTTTAGTCAGGATTATGGGATTCGATCTACGGATACGGTTATGAGATAAATTATGGAATTCCGTGTTGGATCGAATAATAGTGTGAGGTGTGGATACAGATCTTGATAGCGATGACTGTTGGTCGACAGTTGTGTCGAGATGACTGGTTATCGAGGGTATTTAGTGTGGTTTTAACACTTGAGGATCAGGGGACGTTCAAGGAACGTTCATTTTCCTGATATGTGGATGGTCAAATTGGAGGTTCCCATAGTCGTGGGGTACGAGTAGTGATATGAGATCGTCTTTCGGTATGAACGGAGATCCAGGGTATCAACTTTGCACATAGTGTGCTAGTGTGGATGTTCATGTGCCAGTATGAATGTATGGATGCATGTGTGTTGAGGCAAGTGTCGGTGATACTAGCGCTGGCGCTGGTGTCAGTGATTGTGATGACGATGGGCCACGACTTGGGATGTGACTCTGTCCTGATGGACATATGATTGGTATCTACGACTCAGTGGTGGTTGATTCATGGACTGGATATGATCCAATGGAGATTGTGATGTGTTGGGATAAGTCCCAACGGTTATGGGGTTAACAAGTGACGAATGGATAAAAAGGTATGATTGAGACTTGAGGAATCTAGGGACGATGTTCCCTACGTCATGAGAATCAGTGGATTTGGGGAGTTGTTGTCAACTCCGAGATTGGTAAGATTGTTTACCTCTAATACCCCCAGAAAGTACAAGGAAATTACTTGAAATTGGAAAATACGAGGGGAAACCATTTGTGGTATTGATGTGGGATTTTGTGATTGTGAATCACGTGGAATATGAGGATTGAACCTGTAAAGGTTGGGTTGTGAGACGAAGGCAGTAAGGTATGCACATCCAGAAGGAGTTGAGAAATTCCCGTTCGGAATCGGGGTGTGTGCGTAAATGATTATTAGCGGACGTAAGGTCCGAGTAATGGATTGATTTTGGACACATGGTTGTCCAAGTAAGGTGAGGATGTGGGCAGTCCAGTGGTTGGACTTGACATCTCATTGGGAGCATGTCTGTTTCCAACATGGTTGGAACTCCCGATTCGGGGAGAGTGGTGTTTGGGTGACGAGTGGAGTGCTCATTTTCGCATCGGTGATTGGCATTTTAAAGTCATTGGGGTTGACTTCTTATTTTCTGCCCTGGCGGACATTGATGTTGCTACCAGTACATTGAGCGGGTATTGGTGGGTGGACCCATATTTGGCTTGGGGTCATTGGACACAAGAAGTTGTGTATAATTCTGGATTTGGTGGTGAAATGCGAGGTCATCATTCCACCAAGGGAAATTTAGCGAAGGATTCAAGAGGGTGCAAGACCCTACGATTGGTTTACTGATGGATTGTTGGCTACGTGAGCATGTGTGGATCCTAGGTGGATGGGAATTGTGATGTTGTGGGCTTTGGACATGGTGACGATCTAGGATCGTGATGTTACTTGTCGGATGACGTAGTGTTGGGTCTGGATCGTGATCTTGATGATCCAGATAGGGTGAGAGGTTATCACTCTACCTTGGTATGTGAGTCATAAATGTCGGGACTGAACTTCTTTTCGAAGTGGAGCCCATATGGTTGTTACTCAGGTAAGTAGGTTTTCGAATGTGCGCTGACCAGAGTGATTTTGTCGGGTTCAGTGATTGTATGAGCAGGTGCTCTTAGCCATGGATGGCTAGTTGAACCCTAGTATTGAGATGTGTGATCACTGCTGGGCTGGGATTCAATGTGTTCCAGTTACACAACTTGATTGAGTAAGTTGACGGTATACGTACACTCAGGATGAGTGAGTTGGTGGTATGTGTAACCACGAGTAGCCTTGCGTGATGTTATTACGCCGTGATTTTCCAGCGTCATGGTTCGCTGACGGAGTCGGCAGTTATGGACATTGAGATTGATATATGTCGCAAGAGTGGACTTGCCCTGCGAATTGAGATCATGTGGTTGTTCTTAAGCTGCATCGAGGGTGATGTAGTACGAGGTGTTGTCACTAATTAGTCGATGGTTGGAGCTTTACTAGGGTGGTAAAGCTTAGTGGCGACAGTTTGGTTGTTGGTGTCAGCGTGGACTGACAGGTGTGTTTTTGTGACTCCCACGGGGGAGCAGTCGTCGGATATATTGATGATTGAAAGAAACCGACAAGCTGAAGGAGTCAGCTAAAGGGTAAATTGACAAGGATCAGGTGATCAATTTCACTCGCGGGGTCGAGTATGGTCGGTACGGTGAGAGACCGTGATGGGACGTCTGAGTTCAGACGAGCTTTGTGTTGGTTAGTGGGTGTACAAGTGTACACAGATATGAGATCGAAATGTTTTCCACGAGGTGGATGTGGAGAAAGGATATTTGGTAATTTCGAGGACGAAATTATTTAAGGAGGGAAGGTTGATTCCGACATTCGTGGTGAAAGTTATGACTATCGGAAGTTCATGGGCACTTTCGTAATTTGGACGAAATAGGGGAAATGTTGACTTTTCGATCGGGAGGTCCGATGGCCGAGGGCCAAGGACCATTAGGAAGGTCTCGATGCCCTGAGACCGTAGACAGGCGGCACGCATCAATCGGAATCCGAACGACTGAGTTACGGGTCTGGATACGTGAGGGGCATTTTGGTAATTTTCTGCACAGGGGCAGAAGGGTAATTTCACTGAGTGTTTGAACGGTTACTGTAGCACCGTGGAGGGGAACATGGCCAGCGCACGGGTGGTTGTTTATGGAGCAAATTGCTGGCCTAAAGCTATTGTTTATGAGTTGTATGGATTGTTTAATTGCACTGTGCGATGCCAGGCTGTGTGGGACGGTGGATTTGGCCATTAATCCATGGCTGGTACACCTGAAAATGGAAGATTGGCAGAGTGCTTCCCACATGTGATCAGCTTTTCCAGGGCCCAATTAAGCGGTTTTGTGATGGGGAATGTGTTTAAGGGACTGAGTGAAGTGTTCTGGGATGGAGAGAGGAAGGATAGGAGTGAAATTGGTGTGGGATTGTTCAAAAACCAGAAACTGGTTCTTGATGAGTTCAAAATCAAATTTTGGTTTTTAGGCCGTCCCAAGCCTAATTGAGGTCCTAAATGGCTTTCTGGAACCTTTATTGGTCGATCCAAATCAAATGGGGCATGTTTCGAAGCTCCTGGAGCCATGGACGGACGAGGTGGATGGCCAAAAATTTCGAGCTTAGAGTCGTGGTGATTGGGGTAAGTTCTGGTGAAATTAATTTTGAATTCATCCTTAGTGTGAGTATACGAAGCTTCCCAACTAATCAATTGAATGAAAACGGTGCTTGTGTGATAAATTGGAACTTTGAACCCGAATGAGACTTGTGTTCAAATAAGATGGTTGTAGGCCGTGTCGACTTGAATGAATGACACAGAACTCTAATTCAATATGTTGCGAGTCTATCTGGGTGATCAACTGATGAAATTAAGGTGGAATTGATATGAATCTAGCCGGGTCAGATCGCGGGTAATCAGACCCGTTTACCAGACATACGGGTGAAGACGGTGACTGTAGCAGTCACTGTAGCAGGCGCGTGGCTTTCACGCGCAGCCACTCACGGCGGCGCGTGACGGCGCGTGGGCACGAATGCCGAGGTAAGGTCAACATGACTTTTGTCCTATACAATGTAACGAACATTTTAGAGTTGGCTTCGTGTCGATCGAACCCCGTTTCGATATTGTTCGGGATGTCTGAAGGTTTTAAATCCAGTTTTAAAATACTTAAAAATTCGAGAAAATTACGGGACTTGAATAGGATGTTTATGTGGAGGTTAGTAACCCTCTAATGTGATTTGGACAGGATTGGGAGTCCCGGTGATAGTGGTGTGGCCCGGGAAGGCCTATGGCACGCGTATCGAGGCGCTCAGTTAAACGGGCTGTGAGTGGACATTGGTTTTATAAATTCGATGCATGCATAACTGTTTCATGATTGTTATAATTGTGATTTTATGGTTTATTTTGGATATCGGTGAATTTATATGATTTCACGCATTTCGAGGCGATTTACGTGTTTGCATGTAAATCGAAGTTTTCTGGATTTGCACTGATTTCCATAATTGTGGTTCGGATATGATTTCATGAAACGGTTACGAATTTGATAAAGTGAATTCGGGCCAGGGGCCCAATTGATTTAAGAAATCGGGTCAGGGGCCCAGTTGATTTGAGAAATCGGGCTAGGGGCCCAGTTGACTTATGAAATCGGGTTAGGGGCCCAGTTGATTTATATATGTGATTTCGGATCAGGGACCCTAAAATGGAATTGAATAAATGATTTCAGTTTATGGAAATTCGGGGCAGGGCCCTTGTGATATTTTGGAAATGAATAATAAAATGTGTTCCATAAAACCATCTCGATACGAGGATATATATTGGTCTCCTCCAAGTGTCGGGGACACTGGAGAAGTCACGGTGCATTGTCTGCGAGGGGTCATTGTACGGAGCAGCTAGACCGTATAGTGATCCAGGAGCAGGATTGCTATCATTAGACGTCAAGAACGTCAGACATCGGGGATGTCAGAGATATGGACCCAATGAGACCCCGGGCAGCACGCGTTGCTTAATACCGTGAGATATGACGTCGGGGACATCAAGCGTCAGGGACGCTAAGCATCGGGGATGCCGAAGATGGAAAAATAATAAATGTATCTTACTGGATTTTTGAAATAACTCTTGGATTGACTTTTGGGATTTGAAACTATGCTTTGGTTTCCGGGCTAAGGCCCTAATGGTTATTTCTAAATAAATATGTGATCGTTGGTTTTTGGTGCATGCATATGTGTTTACTGAGGGGCATAA
Source organism: Prinsepia uniflora (assembly GCA_032719365.1). Lineage (NCBI taxonomy): Eukaryota > Viridiplantae > Streptophyta > Magnoliopsida > Rosales > Rosaceae > Prinsepia > Prinsepia uniflora. The sequence goes on from CM064862.1 coordinate 72,025,650, forward strand.
ATGTCTTATAAATGTTTTAAACAGACTTGTTTATTTTCGTCCACTCACAGCTTTTGGTTTTTAATGCCCTTCAGGTTGATTCCGGAAGCGACTGCAGCAGAGACTGGGACATTGCACACCTCCTCCATCGATCCTTGCGTACTCTGGAAGCCCGTTTGGGCAGTGGCAATAGGTTATCCCTTGTCTGACACCTCTGGTCAGACGAGAGCATGACACATTCCACGGTAATCCCCGGGGGATTGGGATGGGTCCTGTCATCTCCGGTATGATCGAGTCTTATAGACTATATAAAAGAATCTGGGTGGTGTGGCCCTCAATTAAATAATCTGGGCTAAGAGTTTAGCAAGCGCAGTATGCGTGTGGACAATGGGATAGCACTTGACCACTTTGTTGGTATCGCAACCAAAACCATGATTTTTTTTTTCAAATGGTCTGCATGGTGGTTGCAAAATCCACAAATTTCCCCTTATATTCTGTACAAGAAAGGGTGGAGTAATTACTCATCTTTGCATATGATGATCTAGTATTCATTTTTTTCTAACGAGCAACCTTGTCATAGTGTTTCAATAAACACAAGGTGTTTACAAATGAGAGGATGCCCGTGTGATGTATTGAGATACAACGCATCATCAGCTTGACCTGGGTGTCTCATCTGGTCATGTCTTATTAGGAAAATTTTCATACTTGTTAGCTTCTAGCTAAGTTTTGGCTAGCTAATTCTTCAGTGTATGCTTTTGGCCATACTGATTGGAGGTTATGCAAATGTATTTCACTTTCTTGTCGTTAGTGATTTCAACGTGACAACCGTTGGCTAGAATAGCTGTAAATCTCGATAATATTCTTCTAGAATTTGGAGAATAGAATATCTCATTGATGGTAATTCAGTACCATTTGATAACACTCTTTTTTCATATCCCTTGAAGTGCATGATAGCAGTGTCAGCCAGACAATAAACTTCCCCACAAAATATGCATATTTATGGATTTAATTCAATGAGTCACAGACATGAGGATAAGTGTTTATATTGAATTAAATTGTATTCAAACGAAAAACCACACATTCTAATTCCAAAAACATAAATCAGCGATTTAATCCGTATATGTGAATTGATCATGCTGTTAAATTTTTTTCGAGTTTCGTAAATAGAATTATACTCATTTACAACTTGCAATATTGACCAATCCCGGTATTATTTCCGAATTATATACATATATGTGGATTTAAAATCCTATAAAGAATGGATGATATGGCATCCATTTCTTGCTTCGGGCAAAAAGATGTCCCTATGATGATTAAACCGCTCTTCTAATGTCTATATAAGGAACGAAACATTGCATTCAATGCTTTGGGAAACTCATTCATAAGCACCAAATAAGAACTTCATGTTCTAACAAATGGTATGATAAATTAGATTTAAAATGTAAATTATACTTATTTTATCATGACCGGTGAATTTAGGAAGGAATCTACGGGTCCCTTTGTTCATAGCATTTCTAAAACAATGAGTTCGGTGATTAGTATGAACTATTTGTTAATTTATAAATTTCTCGTTCATTGATGAATGTCTGGTTCATTTACACACATATATTTACTAAATAAATAAGCATAGAAACTTATAAACATTAAACAATTTGAATAAACATTAAATAACATGTGTAGAACATTAACCTTATATCATGAAATCAAAACGAATGACACTTCGAGCATTTAGGTCTATGCTTCAAAATATGTACGAGTAGAAGCCGAGCCGTTGGCTAAGAGACCAACTAGGGCGAGCCAAGTGGGGTGCTCCAGTTGAACTGCAGTAACTGGGTCGTGTCTGTTGGGCCATGCTTGATGGGTTAAGCCTGGAGTGCTGTGCCTACTGGGCCACATTTGGTGGGCTTAGCTAGGCTTGACACATCCCATCCCAATCCCCACGGGATTAACGCGGGATGTGTCATACTCCCGTCTAACCCACGTATGACACGAAGGGTCAGACAAGGGATCACCCAAAACCTTAGCCCATTCGGGGCTTCTAGAGTGCGCTATGATCAGTGGCGGGCCGTGATGTCTCGGTCTCTGCTATAGCCCGCATCCGCAATCAACTTGAAGGACATTAAAAATCTGGACGAAAATAAATAATTAAATAAAAACTCATTTCATAAAGAAGATATTTATGCCCTTCACTTAAAACCATGCATGCATACAAAAACCAGCTAAATCAATTATAATAAAACCCTTTATAAAACCAAAGCCATTTCCTTCCTCAAATCATTAGGGCTTTAGCCCAAAACCATAAAACCAATTGTATGGGAACTCAACCCAAAACTGTAAATCCAAATAAGGTGGGTCACTGTCCCAAATTCGTAAACACAGACATCCATAAATCAGTAAATCCAATAAAACACGTTTATACCAATCCTTGGCATCCCAGACGCCTGACGTCCCAAACGTCATGTCACGGTCTAAGGCTACCCGTGCCGCTCGGGGTCTCACAGAGTCTAATTATGACATCCCAGATGTCTGACATCCCAGATGTTTAATAATAGCAATCCTGCTTCTGAGTCACTATACGGTCCAGTCGCTCCATCCAATGACCCATCGCAGGCAATGCACCGTGACTACTTAGTGTCCCAAACAGCTAGAGAAGACCATGCACATATCCACATATAAGGATGGTATATTGAAAACATTTTATAAAATCATTTCTAAACTGTTTAGAAAGGGGCCCTTTCTCGAAATACCGTTAAATCTATTTCCTTTTTATAAACCATAAATAGGACTCAAGCCCGATATCATAATCAATTGGGTCTCCAGCCCGAGAGTTCATACTAAATGGGTCTCAACACGATACTTCATTAAATCAAATGGACTCCAAGTCCGATAGTTTCCAAATCAAATGGATCCCATGCCCGATTCCATATTTCCAAATCCAAAACCATTCCAATAAACCATCATGGAAATACCAGCATGTATAAACACAGTATAAATCCATAAACCTCGAAATACATGCAAATACGTAAATCATAAATACCACAATCATACTCATAGAAATCACATATACAAAACATATAACACAGTTATGCATGCATCATATTTAGAAAACAAATGTCCATTCATAGACCGTCCTTACTACATCTTGATACTCGTGCGATAAGCCTCTCCGGGGCTAATTCACCATTTTCGGAACTTCCGGACCTGTCCAAATCATACCAACAGTCACTAACGGACTCTATAAGGTCATACCTAAGACCTATGAACAGTACTAGCCCTAGAACGTGTCCCAAGGTTAAAAACCTTGTTTTGAGCAACCTAACGATCTCTGATTGACCCGAAACCACCATCATTGGATCTAGATCGTCGAAACCTTTAAAATGTCACTGGTCTCACCTCGAAATTTGTGCCTACGCACCCCAAGCGCGTGGTCAAAACAAAAGTCAACGTTGACGTCAGTAAAAGTCAATGATGACGTTAGCAGTCATAGCTGATGTCAGCATGACACGTTCTGACACCTATTAGATATGACAGTTCCACGTGTCAGCGAGCCACTAATCCACGTAATTGACATCTCAGTGACATGTAGCAGTCTGTGATTGGGCCACGTCAACGACATGTCAGTGTTGACTGGACACTAACATATGACACGTATCGATCCATGACTGGTCCACCTCTGACACCTGTCAGATGATGACGTCATCAGATGACATCACTGTTGATGTCATCTCGTCTCCTACCTTAGGCGGGTCGACCCATATGTCTGCAACCGAGTCGTGCAGACCTGCAACCCTGACCTGGCCCTAAATCCTTTGTTCCTAACCCAAATTCGATCCTATTTCTTCCTAATTGATTGTCCAACCATCCCTAATTGATCTATGGACTCAAAACTAAGAAATCGGACCTAGAATTACCTGCGATTCGATGAACAGTAAGCCCAAATTTTCCTCCTTCGATTTCTCCTAACTCTGGCCACCATTGCCTTCAATTTTGAGTCCCTTGAGCTCGTCTCATCCTCAAGAACCTCGTCCAAACCACCAAATCGATCAACAATAATCAAAACACGATCTTCCATTTTTGAACTAAACAGGGTTTTCTGTTTTTCCTTACCTTTGCAGCCGTGGCCACCATCCAGCTCGTGCCAACATCCTCTCTCACATTCCTTCACACACCAGACGCGATGGAAGAGGATTGAAGGGTTGATGGTATGGGACGATAATCCTTAATTACTCCTTAATTACTCCGAAATCCCTCGACTAATCAGGGAATAGTCACGATAATCCTTAATTACTCCTTAATTAATCCCGAAATTCGGGACGATTCGTTACAAGCTTGCAAGGCTTGGGCTTATGTAACCTTTTACTTTTCAAGTGGGCAGTGAATTTAGGCTTCAACGGAGGCCTTTTGGGCCGAATATCTCAACGCTAGCCAGCTGGGTGTACGTGAATTTGTGTATGGTGGACCATGATCATGACATAATTAAGTACAAAATATGATATGGTGGGTCTGATGGACCATCCTTGTCATAGTGATCATTACTATTTGTTGAATAATAACGAAAAAATAGGACACGCCTATCTAGGGGGATGAACATCGTCATTGTCATCATAGTTCACTATGATATCATCAATATCATCATGATAGCATCATGACATATCATATTACCATCATCTGCCATATATATCATCATAATATCATACATATCATCATATTGTCATAGAATCAACATGTCATCATATCATATCAACATTCATGGGAAAAAGTTGACTTATATTTGGAGTCTCTTCAGACACTTTCCAGGGCGAATCGAAGATGAAGTGCGGCGAAGAAACCTTTAGGGTTAGAATCTGGGATTTTTTAGGGCCGCAATTGAAGCAATCTATGCATGAAAATATGTCTGAAACGGCATGTCGTTTATACCCAAACGACAGGCCGTTTATTGCACCAGAACGACATGTCGTTTATTGTACTAGAACGACATGTCGTTTATCTCTTCGAGTCCGGGCCTTTGTGCATGTGGGTTTGTTGTTGGCAAGCCCATCATCTACGCTCTTATGGGCTTTAGGCTAATGGAGGCTTTAAGCTTCATACAACCATGCAGCCTTCTGGGTTGGGTTATTTATTACTTGTTTCAAGCCTAATAAATTAGCGCAAAAGAATTTGGCACCCTAAATTGCCCTTGCTCAAAGAGCCGCAAGTGAAGGAGAAAAAGAAAATGCCCATCTGGGCAGCAAGGCCTCCAATTATCATGACAATGTACAAAAATATCAATATTAAATGAATTAGTTAACAATTCAAACATTCAATGACGATCATGTGAAAGGCATGGATTTTGGAAGACGCGCATCCAAACATCAACAACATCATGCCTCAAACCATTATCAATTACCCGCATGCATTCTTTTCGGAGATCACGTAAGGATAAATTCATACAAAGTAACAATTATCATATACACCAATTATCAAGATCATCGCCGTTCAATTTAAACATCAATTAATTCAAATTTTTCCATGCATCAACTCATCATATGAACCAATTCATATGTATGCTATCAATTCTACTATTAAATAGTCCTTGAAACATGAAATTTAGGGTTTGAATCAATCAATATAATAATGAACATTAAAATAAATTTTAGATATTGAAACCTACTTGATTTTTCGGAGTAGTAGTCCTCCTTGAATGAATGATTTCCTTTCCGAGCTTTTTGTACTGATAACGTGTTGTGAAGAATTTGAGGAACTTGGGTCTTGAGAGAAGGATAGGTTGGGAGAGACAGAGAGAAAAGATGAACGTTTTTCTGTATTTTGAATTGTGTTCTGAATCAATGTATACAGTAACAGTATTCCCTTTATATAAAATAGGGAATTAATAATTGTACAAATTATCTATCTATCCTTCATACCAATTTACATAAATAGACACGTATGTTACATTATTTACAACAATACTTTCAAATCTCGTTTTTCTAATTAGATAATATCATTTCTTTATACATACAGGATGCAATTAGAAAACCTTATTTTTACTTCATTTATATTTTAATTCATTAATTAATAGTTTTAGGATGCAAATCATCATTTAAGAGTTTAGACTATAAGTTAGTGAGGTAAATTAACACCTTAGATGGCGAAAGAATCGTCATATCTCGATCAAACATTTCACAAAGAGGTAGGAAGAAGCTGACAACTGCAAGACTAGGAAAGAAAAAATTAGAGTTTTTTATTGGTTGGAACATCCAGTTATTTTGGTAGGAATTTTATATCTTTATTTTCTTCTCAGCAAATGAATTTTTTTCTCCAAGGGATCTCTTTTAAGGCTAGGAAGTGACGATTTGAATGAAATATAGTTAGTTTGAAGGAAAGGTATTGAGCGAAAGGTTACACCTATGGGTTGGGTCAACCCTACTCCACTAGTACCAATAGGGGGCATAGGAGAAGAAGCACTACTCCTACCAGGGAAAATCTATCTTTTTCTTAACGATGCCTTTTTCATTTGATCCAGCCTATGGTGACAGGACCCGTCCCTGAAGGACATAGATAACCGTGCCCGATCCTGCTCCCGTCTGACAAGTCAACTTTCAGCCCTTATAACCAGGGGCAAAATCGTCATTTCCTTCAATTTTTCCAATTTTTCCTTTTTTGAATTTTCGGGTCGTCACAACCTTCCCCCCTTAAGGAATTTCGTCCCCGAAATTCAAACAACCTCTCCAACAACAATCATGGAGATTCAATTCACATCCATTTTCATACCTTAGGTTCTCACATGAACCGTTACTCGTTATGTGCAACCATAATCACTTTTTCCATCTTTCCTAGCTCATCCCAAGCCCTCATATCACATCATGACTCATCCCGAGTCCTAAACCAACTCTTGACCCCTATTAAGTCCAAATCCAATATCTCGACTCCTCTCGAGTCTGAATTCATCATTCACTAACATCAATGCCATCACTGGCATATCTAGTCACCTAGCAAACGCCCCTAGGTGAACCATGTCACTCATCCGACCCCCATCCTCGGGTCAAGTTTATCCTGGGGCCAACATGCCCATCCATATACCATATTGTAAACAACCATCCGGAACAACCCTAGTCCGACACGAGCAGAACACAATATACAATGTTCAACCCCCAATCCAGGGTCACAGTCACTCCAGAGATTTCTGATACCCTCATATCCCGTCTAATCACCAGGCCGCGCACAGGGCTCGTATCTCGGAGACATGGAAAATCAGTAACCAAATGCTCTGATACCAATTTGACAGGACCCGTCCCAACTGGACTTTGATAATCATGCCCGGTCCTGCTCCCGTCTGATAAGTCAACTGAAGTCCTGAAACTACCCTTCAGCACCTGTCAGACCAAGGATAACTGCACTGATTTCCGCTCATGCCTCCGCCTCTCGATTAGCCCCGAACGTCGTGCCAAGGCATGGACGGTCATCAAAACTGGAAAGGTGTGAGTGGACAAAATAATATCATTTAAAACACATTTATCAAAAGGCATCATTTACCCTCCAGTTTATCAAACCATGCATGCATAGAACCAACATATGAAAAACATCATCGGCTTTCTAGCCAAATCTCATGAAAACATCAAATCCCGGCTCTCAAGCCCAAATACCATTTAAATCATTTTATAAAACCATTTATCACATAATAAAGCATATAACTCGGGAATTACACATCCGAGAATCCTCTGGGAATTACACATCCAGAGTCGTCATCCTGCTGGGAATTACACATCCAATCCTGCTGGGAATTACACATCCAGCCTTACCGAGAATTACACATCCGGTCCCTCCGGGAATTACACATCTGGTTCCTCCGGGAATTACACATCCAGAGTCCCTCCAGGAATTACACATCTGGAGTGCCTCCAGGAATTACAAGTCTGGAGTCACTTCGGGAATTACACATCCAAAGTCTACCTAGGAATTACACATCTGGGGCCATCAAACATCAATACACAATCAAAATCATCATTAAAAGCATGTTAAAACCATTTATCACAGGGCCACATGTCCAAATCTCATTTCTCGTAAATCCGTAAAATCATTAAATAATTCAATGCACGTAAATCCGTAAAATCATATCCGAAAATCATTCAATTTCGTCAAATCATCTTTAACTCACAATATTCAAAATATCCTTTTTAACATCCCGGGCCTAGCCCAAAATCATCAGTTCACAATAATCCGTGCAATCGCAACCTCAGTTGTCCTTTTCACATAAATCCATAAAATATCCCGAAAAGCATGATAAATTCACCAAATCAATTTCCCGACTCAAAATCAATCTCAAATCCCAGGTTTTCGCCCAAAACAGCAATTTCACCGTTTCTCGAAACGCGTGCCCAAAACATCGATTAAAATAATCATTAAATCCAGTAAATATCATATCAAATCATTGCAATTGAAATCATACCATAAATCATGTAAAACATTTAACTATGCATTCATATCAGTTTATAAAACTAGCGTCCACTCACACACCGTCCAATTCGCTCGCTTTCCGAGCTGCATGCATTTCTGTAATTTCTGACATTTTCCAGGAATCTCGAATCCTGTCCAAAATCATTACTCAAGGTCACTAACAACTCAATTAACATCATATCAATTCCCCATAATTTTTCGGGAATTAAATATTAATTAAACACGTAACATAAACCTTCGGACCCTCAAAAAATATTGAAATGGTGTCCGATTAACTCGAAACCAACGCCAAAATGTTCGTTACATTGCATAGAAAAAAAGCCATGTTGAACTCACCTCGGGAATCGGGTCTATGCGCCCTCACTCGCCTTGCTACAATGTCACCATCTTCACCTGTATGTCTAATAATCGGACCATCTTCACCATCTCCATCATTTCAACGTCAATTTCGACAATTGAACCATTCATTAGCATCATTATGGATCCAATTAAGGTTCTGTGAACTCAATTACATAAAACATTACCTTAATCCCATTGAATTGAACTCGACCTTCGAAGAACATCGAATCACTATTCATCGTCCAATCTCCACGATTTCCCATTGTTTTCCTTCAATTGATGTATCAGGAAGCATCGTGGAATCCTAATGAACACATTTCCAAGATCAATTTCATCAATCCATGTCTCAAATTCCTCAACTCAAGCTCGAAAATCCAAAGACTTTCTCATCTCTGTTCTAACCCAAGACGACTCCAATTCACATCAATTTTCATTGGATCACTCAATTATTAATGGATTTAGTCCTTAAATTTTTTTAAAAAAATTGGTCAAATTTGTCATTTAATAGGCTTCTTATTGCCTCTGGATGGTGAGCCTCCGAAATTTGCTTAACTCTTTATATATATGACACAATGAGCTTAATAGTAGACTTGATGCGATTTAATAATAATCGTAGAAATGAAAAACTTGATCCAAATATTTTACAATGCTTAATTGATATGTTTGATGCATGGAATGAATTAGTTGATCTTTTTTGTACTATGAGAGATAAATTTGAAAACAATTGTCTTTCTTCTTTAACACTAAGAATATTATGAAGGTCATTTGAAGATAGCAAATAGTATGAACAACGAACATGTGATGAAATGTGGTTTGATAGTCGGCGATATAGGCCTTCATTATCAAATAGAGATATTACCTTAAAAAAAAAATTTAAAAAATTGGTTTTTCCTTCGTTCCATAAGTCAAAAAACCCTAAACAAGGCAAGCCAAAAAGATGATTCTTCTTTCCTTGAGCAGCGGAATTTATAAGGGTATTTATGATGATGAGTAAAGGTGACAATGATGCTAACAATATAGGACACAAATTCATATTGCCTACTTCAAATACTGGAAGCCTTAGATACGTGATCAATAAATATCAAGATGCTATAGCAATAGGTAGAGAATATGGACACCCTGATTTATTTATAACATTCATTTGAAATCTTTAATGGCCTGAAATACAGAGAGAATTCAAGTTAAATGTGGATACCAACCCGAGAATAGGCTTGACATAATCTCTAGAATGTTCAAAATGAAACTTGATGCCAAGATTAGTTTTATCAAATCTGGTAAACCATTTGGCTAAATTCAAGCATGTAGGCAATTCTATTTTTTTTTTATAATTCCTAATACATTATCATGTTTATACTTATTTTTTTAATCTCCCTCCTCATGCTACCTTCCAAACAGATGTTTGTGCAATCGAGTTTCAGAAAGAAGATTACCTCATTCTCACATGTTGATTTGGTTGAAACCAAATTACAAATGTTTTTTCTTCACTAAATCTTGATTCCATTATCTCAGCTCAAATACCAAACAAGCTTAAAGATCCATTGCTTTATCAAGTTGTTGATCAATTTATGATCCAAGGTCCTTGCGGAAAATTGAACTCAAACTTCTCGTGCATGCAAGATGGTAAAGTTAAAAGAGATTTCCTAAAATGTATCGAAATGAAACAACTTTTGAAACAAATACTTTCCCTGTATATAAATGCCCTGACTATGCTTCAAATTTTGCTGTAAAAAAGGCAATTAAAATTGATATTCGCTTCGTAGTCCTTATAATTCAGAATTTTTATTGAGATACAATGCTTATATAAAGGCTTATTACGCTAAGTACACTAGGAACAAGCCATGAAATCTCAAAATGCACCAAGAATGGAAATTTGGCTCAGTGTACTGTGGGAACGGTAATACCGTCAATACCGTTGCACCAACCATCAATCTTTGTTATTAACACCGTGAAAACTGATGACGTGTCAGCCAAATTACAAATTTTTAAGGATAATTTAGACATTTGATGTCTTTTATTAAATTTTATATTAATTTCTTTTTAAAAAGAAAACTAATAAATTGCCATGATCAACTTGAAATTCTCTGGGTTTCTATGAATCGGAGCCAAAGAACAACTCGAAACTCTCTGGGTTTCTACAAATGAGAGTTCTCCATTCCCATTTTTTTCTTCGGACAGGTGCTGAAACCAAAATAAAATAAAAAATAAACAAACAAAAACAAAATTCCCACCCAAACTTAACCCTCATCGCAGAGCGCAGCCTCAAAATCATCGACTTCTTTAACAAGCTCAAGCCTGACTACACTGTCGACCGAGCCTCAACCTTATCGAATTCTTGTGGGTCAGTTTAGGCCTATCGGGTTTAGTCCCGAAAGAGCCGGATCTGAAGACTCTGTTAATAATGAAAAGGAGGATGAGGTGGGGAAGCTTGCAAGAGGCGTGAACACCATCGAGGGTATCAGGCTCAATCTCAGATCTTGGCAGATCAGCAAAAACCTAGAGTCCAGGGAATTCAGATCAAATCCCAATTGATATTATTAGATTACAAGCACTAACAAAACTTACAATGACAGGACTCGTCCCAACTGGACCTTTATAACCGTGCCCGATCCTGCTCCTGTCTGACAAGTCAACTGAAGTCCAGAAACTACCCCTCAGCACCTGTCAGACAAGGGATAACGGTACTGATTTCCACTCATGCCTCCGCCTCTCGATCAGCCCCGAACGTCGTGCCACGACTTGAAGGATCATCAAAACAGAAAAGGTGTGAGTGGACAAAAATAATATCCTTTGAAAATGTATTTAAAATAGACCATTTTCCTCTCTAGTTTATCAAACCATGCATGCATAGGGTACAACATATGAATAACCATCATCGGCTTTCCTGCCAAATCACATGAAAACACTAACCTGGCCACAAAGACCAAAACTCGTACTCATTACTAGTACGCAAAGAAATCACAATCAACATCAAATCGCGCGACTCAAGTGCACACCTTTTCAGGCACACATATCCCAGAGCATCAGTCGTCTGGGAACCACCCCGAGCTCCGACTGCCTGGGCCCCAAGTGTCAGCCGCCTGGGAATACCCCCTAGCATCGGCTGCCTGGGAACAACCACAATCATATCCCCCGAGCTCCAGTTGTCTGGGTAACACCCCTAACTTCGACCGTCTAGGCACTCACAATCACAATGAAAACCATCCCGAGATTACATCCCAAAACATTTCAATCAAATCCTTGACTTCAAACCAAGTCAAAATCATTCCCAACGGGGTCTCAAGCCCAAAATGTCATTTACACGTAAATCCGTAAAATCTCATTTGAAAATATTAAAATAATCCAAAAATCATTCTTGACTCACAAACTAAGTCAAAATATGGTGTTTGAAACCTTTTTTACTCCGAGCTAGCTCAAAACATTATTTGCACATTCCTCGTAAAACGTGTCTGAAAGACCAATTAAAATAATCATTAATCACAATTAATAATGCCAAATCACCATGACATCATTGCAAACCAAATCATGCAATAAATCATGTAAAATATTTAGCTATGCATGCATAACAGTTTATAAAATAAATGTCCACTCACACACCGTCCAAACCGCTCGATTATGAGCTACATGCTTTTCCGTAATTTTTGACATTTTCCAGGAATCATGAATCCTATCCAAAATCATCATTAAGGGTCACTAATGACACAATGAATATCATATTAATTTCCCATAATTTTCCAGAAATTAATTACGAATTAAAAACGTAACATAAGCCTTCGGACTTTCGAAATAATATCGAAACGGTGTCCGATAGACTCGAAACCAACGCTAAAATGATCGTTACATTGCATAGAATAGAAGTCATGTTGACCTCAACTTGAGAATCCCACTCACGCGCCCCCACGCGCCACCGCAAATGGGTGCACGTGAAGTCCACGCGCCTACTTTACTGTTCATGGTCACCTCTACCCGTTTCCCCTTCAAACGGGTCCTGCGGTGCAACCCGGTCCCATCTTGTTCAATTCTCAGTCAATTTCCATAATTGATCAACCTAATAGCCTCAGTTTAAGTCTAATTAAAGTTATGTAATCCCAATGACATGGAAACTTACCTCAATTCTTCCATTTGATCTCGACTTTTCAAAGACTACCCAAGCACTGTTCATCCTCTAATTTCGTTCACTCAATTGTTTTCTTTCAATTGATGCATCAAAAAGCTTCATGGGATCCTTCTAAACATTTTTCCAAGGCCAATTACAGCCTTCAATCCTTCCAAGTACTCGAACTGAAACTCAAAAATCCAAAGTTCACACCCCTTCTGTTCTAGGCCAAAACGACCTCAATTCCCTTCACGTTTAATATGGTCCTGGTCTAAATGATTCCAGAAGACTTAATTGAACCTTAATTTGAAGCATCACGGCCTATAACGTTAATCTATAATTTTGGAAGATTTGAGCTTCCACGGGTTTGTGTCTTCGGGTTTTAGGGGTTAAGTCCTCTCATTTCTTCCCTTGTTTTCACTCGACTTCCTCCCTTCTTTCTCCCTATTCTCTACATTTTGTCTCCCCTTCTTCCCTACCAATTGATCGATCATCCTTCATCTCTCTCTGTTTTCCCCACTCAACAAAACTGTTTGGTGTATTTAAAACGATTACTAGGCATTCATGCCAGCAATCCGTCAATTATGGAGACAAATGTCACCAGGTGACAAATCCTCATCCAAATCAGCGAGGGACAGGTGTCCAATTGCTGTTAATCCCTCTAATGAGTCATCAAACAGGCAAAATGACCAATTTTCATTTCCATGCATAATTACCAAAATGGCCCTCGACTTTACAGACCCCTAACTCGTTCGTACTCCGATCGACGCATGCCACCTGTCTACGGACTCAGCGTCTCGAGACCTACCCAACTGTCATGGCCAAAAGTCCAAAAGGCATCCCGAACATAAGGTCAACTTTCGGCTCCCATAACCAAGGGTAAAATCATCATTTCTTTCCAATTTTTCCAAATTTTTCTTTTTCGAATTTTCGGGCCGTCACATACGAAATCGCATTGAAATGAAGAAGAGAGTAAGAGATAAAGATTGAAAGGAAGATGACATTCGATGAGCGAGCCAAGAGCACCGACGATGGTGAAGGAAGACAAGGTTGTCTTTGCCTTGTCCGGACGAGTCGACTGGGACTGGTCTTGCAGCCTGACTCGGCCAGGAACGTCGTCGGAAACAACAGTGTTTTTTGGCATCGCGGCTCCGGTTCGTCCCTTCCGGCTCGCATCGACGGTCAAAGAGGGCAGGGACGGTTTCTTCTTGACCTGGGGAAGGATTTGAGTTGGGTGGTGAGGTTGATGGTGGTCGGATTTGAGGGCGACATAGGTGGCAGGAGTTCAGTCGCAGTGAGGGGATATGGGAGAGAAAGAGATATATATATATATATATATATATATATATATATATATGAGGAAAAAAATGTATATGGCTTCACTGAGCTCTGTGAGCAAGAAAATGACTTGAAAAGAAAATATTTTTTTTCAGGGATGAGTCTGAGGAAGGTGCAAACTGTTGGGTCCAGCGACAAAGATGGAAGAGGGGGAGGGATGATCAGTTGGGTGGGTCCAGCGCATTGAAATGAAGAAGAGAGTAAGAGATAAAGATTGAAAGGAAGATGACATTCGATGAGCGAGCCAAGAGCACCGGCGACGGTGAAGGAAGGCAAGGTTGTCTTTGCCTTGTCCGGAAGAGTCGACTGGGACTGGTCTTGTAGCCTGACTCGGCCGGGAACGTCGTCGGAAACAACAGTGTTTTTTGGCATCGCGGCTCCGGTTCGTCCCTTCCGGCTCGCATCGACGGTCAAAGAGGGCAGGGACGGTTTCTTCTTGACCTAGGGAAGGATTTGAGTTGGGTGGTGAGGTTGATGGTGGTCGGATTTGAGGGCGACGTAGGTGGCAGGAGTTCAGTCGCAGTGAGGGGATATGGGAGAGAAAGAGATATATATATATATATATATATATATATATATATATATATATATGAGGAAAAAAATGTATATGGCTTCACTGAGCTCTGTGAGCAAGAAAATGACTTGAAAAGAAAAGATTGTTTTTCAGGGATGAGTCTGAGGAAGGTGTAGACTGTTGGGTCCAGCGACAAAGATGGAAGAGGGGGAGGGAGGATCAGTTGGGTGGGTTAGGTGATTGGATAAGTGTTTATTAGTTTTATTTTTAAAAAGAAATTAATATAAAATTTAATAAAAGATCTCAAATGTCCACATTACCCTTAAAAATTTGTAATATGACTGCCACATCATCAGTTTTCACGGTGTTAATAACGGAGATGGATTGGTGCAACGGTATTGACGTTGTTACCGTTCCCGCAGCACACTGAGGCAAATTTTCATTCCTGCTATATTTTGAGATTTTGTGGCGTGTTCCTAGTGCACTTAACGTAATAAGCCTTATATAAATGTTGAATCAAGCTATCAATCTATACTTATTAAATATTTATTCAAATTCATACATAAGGGTTCAAAATAAGGGTTAGAGTTATTTTGCAAGGCAATCCAAATGATGAAATTTTATCTTATCTCACTGCATTTATATAGCTCCACACGAAGTGGTTTGAAGATTGTTTCAATATCTTATACATATGAGGGAACACTTATTATTTGGATTGCTCCAAATGATCAAATTTTAGCTTATCTCATTGCATATATTTTGCAAGATCGTCCATTTATCTTTGGAACACTCCATTGTTTTTCATAGCGATCAACTAATTCAAACTGTTAATTAAATTTTTTTTTGAACATACAATGCTCGCAAGTTGGTTTGAAACAAATAAACTTTTTGGTAAAGCACAAGCATTAACTTATGCACAAATTTCTTCCAAATTTGTGTGGGATTCACGCAATAAATTTTGGAAATCCTGAAAACAACTAGAATCAATTGACAGAATAGCATATGTATATCCTGCGACTAGCAAATTATATTACTTAAGAATGTTTTCGAACTCAAAAAAGGGTGCTACCAATTTTGATGATATAAAAACTATTGATAATATTATACATTATATAAATCTTCATATCAAGTCTTAGGATTATTAGGAGATGATAAAGAGTGAAGTGAGGCATTATAAAATGCAGCTAATATAGCAACATCTATTGAACTCAGACAGCTATTTGTAACAATAAGTTTGTTTTGTGAGATATGGTCAATCCCTAACATCTTTTTTGATAAACAGTGGAACACTATGTTTGATGATATATTATATAACATTATAACTTGCAAAAGAGATTTGACATGCCAACTATTATTGTTCCACAAGAAGAGTTAAAAAAATTTGTATTATTTGAACTTGAACAACTTTTCAATGCATCTTATAGCTCTTTAAAATATCATAACTTACATTTTCTTGATACATAAAAAACTTAACAAATAAAAACAAACTCTTGAGAAAAGAATTGAATTATAACTGCAATGATTTGAAAATCAAACATTCAATTCTGATAACACAATTGAATGAAGGACAATATATATATATATGACTCTATTATAACCACAATAAATGCCAAAAAACTAGGCTTATTTTTTGTTCATGGCCATGGAGGAACCGATAAAACGTTTTTGTGGGAAACGATCATAACTAGCTTTAGATCTAAAAATAAAATTGTTCTAGTTGTAGCCACATTTGGGATAGCAACTTTACTATTACCATGTGGTCAATAAAAGCCCATTCAAGATATAAAATTCCTTTAACTGTCACTAATTGTTCGGCATGGCCAATAAAAAAGGACACGCATCTGGGTAATTTGATTAAAAGAACCGATTTGATTATATGTGATGAGGCTCCTATGAGCCATAGACATTGTTTTGAAACATTGGATAGATCACTGTATGATCTCTTATCATCTTCAAACATTGTAGATACTACGAATGCCTTCTTCTGTAGTAAACCTCTTTTGTTAGGTAGTGATTTTAGGAAAATATTGTATGTGTTGATATAGAAATCGTCCGGTCTCGTAAAATTTCTTCTCGATCCCTACACACAATAACGAAAATCAAACGGGGTTAAGGTTGAATTCCGGGGTGGTAGTTCAACCGTAAACGCTCCGATACTTAAGCCAGTTTTCTGAGAGAATAAACCGAAAGAGTGTTTGTATAAGTTTTTTATTACCCTTAGAAGTGAGATGAAACCTTCTATTTGTAATGAAACCTTCTATTTGTAGTAAAACCTTGAGGGTCACCGAAGCATCTGATTGGTTGAAGGAGAAAGTATTAAATAAGTGATTGTACCGAGTGCAATCACTTATTTATTAATAAATAAATAATTCACTAGAAAGTTATTTATTGTTGGCATTGATCTGATTAATTAATATATTTAATTGATAAATATATTAAATTAATGTGGAGACTGCGTGATGCCGTCATCAACTATACCAAGGCTAGTATCGACATTATGATAATCATGGACCACATGATAGCTCCATAATTTTTTTGGTGATTTATGATTCTACAAATGCCCCCACATCGTTTAGGAATTTAATGAATCCTAAGAATTGTAATTTTTATTCTGATTCCGATAAACTATTTTTTATGGGAGTAGGACTCCACTTTGCTTCAAGCTGTTGAACTTCGTTTGACCTTGAACGTCGCTTCGGCTTCTCAATAAAAAGCTTTGGGCTTGAAATTTGCCTTAAATTTATTTTTAAAGCCTAATAAAAAATTAGAGTTTATTCATTTTTTTTATTTAAATGAGGCCATTGTAGTCTCCATTTAAAATAAAAAAGAACTAAACCCTAGCATCTTTAGAAGGTTGCAGTGCCTGAGCCGCAGTCTACAAAGTTAGAATTCTTTTCTTCTCGTTGTTGCTGCTAAGAGAAGAAAATATTTCTTTTCTTTATTTTTCCCTTTCTCCTCATTGCGGGTGAATATATTTTTTTCAATTTCTCCAACTGTTTTGTCTGATTTCAGGTGAAGGAGAGAGCTGATGGGATCGATTGCTGCTAGTTGGCGATGACAGTGGTTGGCATGTGTGTGACCTGTGCCGCGCCTCACCTCCATTTCCCATAGCTGGCGGCTTGTGGCAAAGTCGGAGCACGCTGCAGCATCATGCTTTTTCTCTTTTCTTTGTTACTGACGTATCTATTGACTTTGTGTTTTTTTTTTTAATATATTGGACCAAAATGAAAGGCGCTACACGAATGCTTCTTATGGGACATCAACATTCGCTGGCAGCATGTTTCACATGAAGCTACATCTATGGACTTGGTTGGCACGTCCCTCGTTGAATGCTTCTTATGGGAAATCAAAGTGCACAAACCACTCAATGAAATCCTTGAATTTTTCTCTTGATTTTTTTTTTCGCTGTTGCTTATCAGCTTATGTAACATTTTTTTTTTCAGTTCGCTTCAAAGTTCACTCTTTGCTTTTTGATGTTTTTTGTTTTTGCCGCAACCCCCTTGTACGTAGCCATAGCTTTCGTATGTATAATATATATATATATATATATATATTATTTTAATATATATTTTATATATTATTTTTCTTTTATTTAGCTTTGATTTTTTACAGATTCTGAGAGTTCTAGATGTCCGATTGCAACGATTCAAGCGGTGGTGCTCTCTATTATCCGAGACGATCATTTCAAGATGCATAAAGGCATACTTTTGGCAGGGTCTCGAAGAACTCATTTTTATGAAGCAACCGCCGTAAGGCTATCTGGTGACATGTCTGAGACTTGTTGGAGCTTCGTACTTCAAGAAATTATGGACTTGACATCATGACGCTCCTCCAGTTGACATGTCTGTGGCGGTTTGTGGATGGGAGATCTTGGGGCCCTCACATACTCATCATCTTCAAGTGCGAGTGGAGCCAACATCAAAGTCTCCAGCAGGGGAGGTTCGAAGTTCCATGACTTGAAGTGAGGCGTGTCATAAGGGGAAGGGTGTTCTAGCTTCGAGATAAGGTCTGTTAAACTGCAATGAGAGTCATGTTATGGTGTAAGGCGAGGCGCAGCAGAATGCAAGGCGGGGCGCATTACAACTACGGGGCGAGGCATGGTGCGATTACAAGACATGGCATACTGCAAGTGCGAGGCGAGGTATTCTACATCC
The DNA here is from genome assembly GCA_032719365.1 of Prinsepia uniflora. Classification (NCBI taxonomy): domain Eukaryota; kingdom Viridiplantae; phylum Streptophyta; class Magnoliopsida; order Rosales; family Rosaceae; genus Prinsepia; species Prinsepia uniflora. The sequence continues at coordinate 72,044,500 of CM064862.1, forward strand.
AAGGCTTCGTGTGCCACAACTCAAGGAAAGGCAAGGCTAGAGCCAGAGGTGATGCGCCAGTTAACACGAGGCTCTATTTCCAGTGACCATGCTTCTGGTGCTTGGTGGATAGAAGAGTTCAGTGCATTGACGGACTTGTCATCTTCAAGTGCAGGTGAAGCTAACATCGAGGCTTTCAATGAAGGAGGAGAAGGAACCCATCACTTGGAGTGCGTCGTGTCACAACCCAACATGAGGCTTGTTCCAGATGCGAGGTAAGGTGGGTTGCAGCTACAAGGTGAAATGTGCTCCATCCTCAAATCAAGGCTTCTCATGACGCGAGACAAAGTGCATGTGGTGTCATGAAGTAACTAGAGCCTTCCAAGAAGTTGCTTTGAATGACGGATGACCTTCTCGAGACTTGATCTTTAAGGCCTTGTTGTGCTCAAAATGGGGTGTAACAAGGTGGAGCATGGAGGGTCGATCATGCCCTTTCTAAAGCTCGAGATGTTCTACATTATTTGTAACGACCCGTCCCGAATTCCGGGATTAGATTAGTCATTAATCTTGATTAGTGAGATTGAACGGTGGTTAGTAGGGCGGAATCGGACAAATTGTGCAAAATGACCATTTTGCCCTTGATCGTGGGCAAAAAGTTGACTTTTTGATCAGGCGGTCAAATGGACTTTGACCGATGACCGTGACGTAGTTCGGGACGTCACGAGTTCATAGATAGGTGGCACGTTCGATTCCGACATTCGTAGAGAAAGTTATGGTGTTCGGAAGTTGAGGGGTATTTTGGTAATTACGAGTAATAGGGGTCAAATGTTGACTTTTTGACCGGGAGGTCCGATGGATGCGGGCCAAGGGACCGTTACCTAGGTATCGTCGATACGAATCCAATGACAGGCGGCATGCCGAAATCGGAGATTCGACGACGAAGTTATGGTCAAGGAAACGAATTTACGAACCGAGGCTCGAATTAAAATAATAATATAATATTGAATAGTGATCGTTGACTGTGCACATCCGGATGAGTGACAAGTGTCACCCATCCCTTGTTTCCAGCTCCATGTTTCCCTCCCAACACTATCATTACAACATCATCATTCCTCATCCATCATTCCCCTTCCTTTTCTTTGATTTTTTCTTCAAACTGTGCACAAATTGGGGGAGGATTGAACTGGGAGAATTGGCTCCCTTCCTCTGCCGTTCCTGAGAGAAAAATGAGAGACTAATCGATTGGGATACCAGGGGAAACACGAGGGATTGAGAGAGTATTGAATTTTGGATTTTGGATTTCGGGAAAATTGGGGGGAAAATTCGAAATGGAAGAATTAGGCCGTGAGGATCGCAATTGAGCTCACATTCAGCTTCCTGGGATCACAACGACCAGAATTGTCGAAGAAACGAGAAGAATTGGTGCCGTTTTGGCTCTGAACGGGCTTGGTGACAGAGGAGGAATTTCGAGGTTGAGTCGTGATCGTGGAGTGTTTAGACGACGGAATTGAGGTGGGGAAACTACTTCTCATGATCCCACGATGCTTCTGGGTTCGTCAATTGAAAGGAAACGGTCGTGGTTGACGAAATTCCATGATTGAACAGTGACCGGAGTGTTCTTCGTGTTCATCGTGGAATCGATGGAATCTGGGTAAGGATTTGTGTAATTGAGTTTACAGACCTGTAATTGGACTTAAAACGAAACTAACTGATTGATCAATTGAAGGAATTAAGGCAGAATTGATGGACATTGAACCGGGTTGTATCGCGGGTAAATTGGACCCGTTTACCAGAGATACGGGTTAGATGGTGACACTGTAGCAGGCGCGTGGGTTTCACGCGCAGCCACTCACGGTGGCGCGTGACGGCGCGTGGGCACGAATCTCGAGGTGAGGTCAACATGACTTTTAATCTATTCGATGTAACGGACATTTTGGAATTGGTTTCGTGTCGATCGGACACCGTCTCGATATTGTTCGGGATGTCCGAAGGTTTTAAATTAAGTTTAAAAATAAGTAAAACTTCGGGAAAATTACGGGACTTTGATAGGATGTTAATGATGAGGCTAGTAACCCTCTAATGTGATTTGGACAGGATTGGGAGTCCCGGTGATAGTGGTGTGGCCCGGGAGGGCCGGTGGCACGCGTATCGAGGCATACCGTTAAAACGGTCTGTGAGTGGACTTTGGTTTTATAAATTCTATGCATGCTTAAATGTTTTATATGGATTATGGTTGTGATTGTATGATGTTGTTTTGGTTGTTGGTAAATTGTACGGTTTCACGTATTTCGAGGCGATTTACGTGCTTGCACGTAAATCGAGGTTTCCGGTTTTACATGAATTTTCCATATTTTTGACTTGGATATAATATGATGAAATGGTTTTGAAATTGGAAATATAAACTCGGGCTTGAGGCCCACTTGTTTTGGAAATTTCGGACTTGGAGTCCATTTGAGAATCGGGCCGGGGGCCTAGTTGGTTAATGAAATCGGGCCAAGGGCCCAGTTGGTATGAAATCGGGCTGAGACCCATTTGAGTTATGTTATCGGGCCAGGGGCCCAGTTGGTTTACAAATCGGGCCGTGGGCCCAGTGGTTCATAAAATCGGGCATGAGGCCCAGTTGGATTATAAGTGTGATTTCGGGTCAGGGACCCTATGTTTAATAAATGTGATTTCGGGTCAGGGACCTTATGTTTAATAATTGTGATTTTGGGTCAGGGACCCTAAATGGAATTACATGGTTTTATGGAAATTTCGGGCAGGGCCCATTGTAATGATGTGATAAAAGGATTTAAGAAAACTGTTTTCCATATACCATCTGGATACAAGGATATATGATGGTCTCCTCCAGATGTCTGGGACACTGGGGAAGTCACGGTGCATTGCCTGCGAGGGGTCATTGTACGGAGCAGCCGGACCGTATGATGACTCAGGAGCAGGATTGCTATGATTGACGTCAGGGACGTCAGACATCAAGGATGTTAGATATATGGACCCGGAGAGACCCCGGGCAGCACGCGTAGCTTATGAAACCGTGAGATATGACGTCAGGGACGTCTAGCGTCTGGGACGCTAAGCCTCTGGGATGCTGGTGATGGTAATGGTAAAATATGGATTAATAGATCTATGAAATGGCTTTTCGGTTGGATATGTGTTATGTGGTAAAAATGGATTATTGGTTATGGAATGGTATGTCGGGTCAGGGACCCTAAATGGTTTTGGATTTATGGATTGATGTTCATTTATGGTTTTGGGTGGTGACCCACATGGTTGTTTATGTATAGTTATGGTATTTCACAGTTTTGGGCTGAGTTCCCACACTTGGTTTTTGGTTAACGGTTTTTGGGCTAAGGCCCTAATGGCTCGGTTGAGCAAACGTTTTGGTTACTGGTTTTCGTGGCATACATACGTTTTTATTGGAGGGCATAAATGTCTTATAAATGTATTTGATGAACTTATTGGTTTTTGTCCACTCACAGCTTTTGGTTTTAATGCCCTTCAGGTTGATTACGGGTGCGATTGCAGCAGAGACTGGGACATTGCACACCTCCTCCATCGATCCTTGCGCACTCTGGATGCCCCGTTGGGCAGTGGCTCTTGGTTATCCCTTGTCTGACACCTCTTGTTGGACGGGAGTAGGGCACATTCCACGGTAATCCCGGGGGGATTGGGATGGGTCCTGTCAACTTGGTATCAGAGCACGGTTGCTCTATTTGTGCGCGCAGGTCGAGGGTGTGATGTCTCTTTGGGCTGCAATTCGTTATCAACCTGATAGATAGTTTTTGGGTTTGGATGGTGGATAGAGTGTGATTGGCCCGATACGCCGTGCATTAATATGATTCGACCCAGGTGGGGTTGATTGTGATGAACTGGTATTGTGGGACCGTCGGTTCGGTCATGTAATATTAAATTGTTGTGCTGCTAGGTGCAGCCAGGTTCGGGGAACCTCATGTGAGTAATGGTTTAAAAATGTGAACCCTTGTGGTGGTTTCTAGTGTGAGGGATGTTGGTTCATCGGAGTTGGCCGATGACCTAGTGGTGGAACCCACGTTGATGGGATGGTAGGATTGGATTTGACGTCTATACGATGTCAGGACCGCGGGGGTCGGTCAGGTTGTGAGTTTTATATTACGGAAAGTGGTTGGGTTCGGTTGAACCGTAGGGTGTGATTGTGGAACCCTAGTATATGATGGATTAAAAAGGTAAACCTTAATTGTGGCTAGTGGATGAGAACTTGTGCTGCGACGAGCGGTTGAGGTCATGGATGACCATGTGGATGGCTCTAGTGAGTCTCGTCAGAACTATGGGATTCGATTTACGGATACGGTTCTGAGATAAATTATGGAATCCCGTGTTGGATCGGGTATTGGTGTGATGTGTGGATGCGGATCTCGATAGCAATGACAGTTAGTCGGAAGTCATATGGAGATGACTGGCTATCGAGGGTAATTAGTGTGGTCATAATACTTGGGGATCAGGGGACGTTCGGGGAACGTTCATTTTCCTGATGTGGATTGTCAGAATAGTGGTACCCATAGTCGTGAGGTACGGGATCGTCGTTCGGTATGAACGGAGATCCAGGGTTGTCATATTTGCACACGGTGTGCAGGTATGGATGTTTGTGGGTTGGTACTTTTTTGCTGATGCTAGAATGGATGCCTGTGTGCTGATACTAGTGTTGTTGATAGTGTGTTGGTGCTGGTACTAGCGCTGGTGCTAGTGTCGGTGATGGTGTTGACGATGAGCCACAAGTTGGGGTGTGACTCCGTCATGATGAACATATGTTCGGTCTTTGAGATTCGGTAGTGGTTGAGTGATGGACTGGATGGGATCCAGTTAAGATTGTGCTGTGTTGGGATAAGTCCCAATGGTGGTGAGATAACCAGTAAGGAGTGGATTAAAAAGGTATAATTGAGAACTTGGGAAACCGAGTGTTGAACCTGTAAAGGTTGGGATGTGCGAACGGGACAATAACGGATCGATTGTGGACACGTGGTTGTCCAAGTGAGTTGAGAAGGTAGGAAGTCTAGTGGTTAGACTTGACGTCTTGTTGGGAGCATGTCTGTTTCCAACATGGTTGGAACCTTAGTGTCGAGGAGAGTTGTAATTGGGGAACGAGAGTGGTGTTCGTTTTTGGTGATTGGTATTCCGAAGTCATTGGGGTTGACTTCTTGTTTTCTGCCCTGGCAGACATTGACTGTAGTTACCAGTACGTTGAGCGTGTATTGGTTGGTGGGCCCATGTGTGTTGTGAGGTCATCAGGAGGAGCTACGTATTCGAAATTAGGTGAACGAGATTTTTCATTTTCTGCTTGGGGGCAGACGATGTGGTGCCACATGGCGTGGTGAGTACAGTGAGTTTTGTTGCATCCAAGTAGGACGAGTTTTGGCGTCATCATTTTTGGATCATCCTTGGTTTTTCCTAGGTGGAATGACAAGGGTCGATACGAACTTGGGTATGTGAGTCGTAAATGACGGGGTTGAACTTCTTTTCGAAGTGGGGCCCGTATGGTATTCTACTCGGGTGAGTAGGTTTTCAAGGTAGTTGAATTTTGTCAACCTTAGACGTGTGGAGGTTGGATTGGCTTCCCTATGAAGTCAATCAAGTGTATTGAACGGGTAACCGATAGGTTCGGTTTTGGTGTGTCTTGGTAATTGTGAACGAGATTTCGGGATTTGGAATCGAATTTCTGGGTGACGATTCAGGATTCGATTTTGAAACTTGAAAGTATATTTCTAGATTTGGGTACGGAATGATTATTCCAAATGCTAGCTTACGGAATAATGATTTCAGATTCGGATTTGGATATAAATTAAAATTTGATGTCTGGGCTTGGATCCGGGATTTCTTACGAAATTGCGGATCCGGATTCGGAATTGTAACTAAATGATGGGTGGAGTTTCATTTTGTCTCATGCTGGATTGGGCAAATGTACTCCATTATTGGAACGTGTTGGCTACGACCTAGGTGGTTGTAGTCTGGTCGATGGGTTATACCCGAGGTGTGTCGGTGAGCGTGTTGGTAGTCAGATTGGTTCCGATACCACTGGATTAGTTGTGGGCCGGACATTACTATGCAATGGGTCATGGTATTTCCGATGTGTTTAATTACACACAGATCGTGTGAAAGGTCGGTAAATGTTTACTAAGTCAAGTACGTTGGTGGCATGTGTAGCCACGAGTGAGTCTAGTGTCAGTTTTCGACTGACAACAACTGTGTGATGACAGATTGTCAGGATTTGTCAACATAGATTGTTGAGTGGGGTCAGCTGACTCCTAGTGGGAGTGGGAAAGGAACCGTCGAGTTGTTGCGTCAACGAAAGGGTAGTTTGGACAAGTGGTGTCAATTCGAAACAAGTAGTTTCAGTCATTCGACGAGGTCGAATGTAGTCATTGCGTTATAAGTATTAGTGGTACGTAGAGTGCAGACAAGTTTTGTCTTATTGGTTGGTGTACGGGTGTACACGTGTTACAAGGTCGATTCCACTTTCCACGGGGTGTTTGTGGAATCAGGGTAGTCTAGTTTCGAGAGCGAAACTAATTAAGGAAGGAAGTACGTTGAGATTAGATCGGTTGGAATTTCGAGGATGAAATTTATTAAGGAGGGAAGATTGTAACAACCCGTCCCGAATTCCGGGATTAGATTAGTCATTAATCTTGATTAGTGAGATTGAACGGTGGTTAGTAGGGCGGAATCGGACAAATTGTGCAAAATGACCGTTTTGCCCTTGGTCGTGGGCAAAATGTTGACTTTTTGATCGGGCGATCAAATGGACTTTGACCGATGACCGTGACGTAGTTCGGGACGTCACGAGTTCATAGACAGGTGGCACGTTCGATTCCGACATTCGTAGAGAAAGTTATGGTGTTCGGAAGTTGAGGGGTATTTTGGTAATTACGAGTAATAGGGGTCAAATGTTGACTTTTTGACCGGGAGGTCCGATGGACGAGGGCCAAGGACCGTTACGTAGGTATCGTCGATACGAATCCAATGACAGGCGGCATGCCGAAATCGGAGATTCGACGACGAAGTTATGGTCAAGGAAACGAATTTACGAACCGAGGCTCGGATTAAAATAATAATATAATATTGAATAGTGATCGTTGACTGTGCACATCCGGATAAGTGACAAGTGTCACCCATCCCTTGTTTCCAGCTCCATGTTTCCCTCCCAACACTATCATTACAACATCATCATTCCTCATCCATTATTCCCCTTCCTTTTCTTTGATTTTTTCTTCATACCGTGCACAAATTGGGGGAGGATTGAACTGGGAGAATTGGCTCCCTTCCTCTGCCGTTCCTGAGAGAAAAATGAGAGACTAATCGATTGGGATACCAGGGGAAACACGAGGGATTGAGAGAGTATTGAATTTTGGATTTTGGATTTCGGAAAAATTGGGGGGAAAATTCGAAATGGAAGAATTAGGCCGTGAGGATCGCAATTGATCTCACATTCAGCTTCCTGGGATCACAACGACCAGAATTGTCGAAGAAACGAGAAGAATTGGTGCCGTTTTGGCTCTGAACGGGCTTGGTGACAGAGGAGGAATTTCGAGGTTGAGTCGTGATCGTGGAGTGTTTAGACGACGGAATTGAGGTGGGAAAACTACTTCTCATGATCCCACGATGCTTCTGGGTTCGTCAATTGAAAGGAAACGGTCGTGGTTGACGAAATTCCATGATTGAACAGTGATCGGAGTATTCTTCGTGTTCATCGTGGAATCGATGGAATCGATGGAATCTGGGTAAGGATTTGTGTAATTGAGTTTACAGACCTGTAATTGGACTTAAAACGAAACTAACTGATTGATCAATTGAAGGAATTAAGGCTGAATTGATGGACATTGAACCGGGTTGTATCACGGGTAAATTGGACCCGTTTACTAGAGATACGGGTTAGATGGTGACACTGTAGCAGGCGAGTGGGTTTCACGCGCAGCCACTCACGGCGGCGCGTGACGGCACGTGGGCACGAATCTCGAGGTGAGGTCAACATGACTTTTAATCTATTCGATGTAACGGACATTTTGGAATTGGTTTCATGTCGATCGGACACCGTCTCGATATTGTTCGGGATGTCCGAAGGTTTTAAATTAAGTTTAAAAATAAGTAAAACTTCGGGAAAATTACGGGACTTTGATAGGATGTTAATGATGAGGTTAGTAACCCTCTAATGTGATTTGGACAGGATTGGGAGTCCCGGTGATAGTGGTGTGGCCCGGGAGGGCCAGTGGCACGTGTATCAAGGCATACCGTTAAAACGGTCTGTGAGTGGACTTTGGTTTTATAAATTCTATGCATGCTTAAATGTTTTATATGGATTATGGTTGTGATTGTATGATGTTGTTTTGGTTGTTGGTAAATTGTACAGTTTCACGTATTTCAAGGCGATTTTCGTGCTTGCACGTAAATCGAGGTTTCCAGTTTTACATGGATTTTCCATATTTTTGACTTGGATATAATATGATGAAATGGTTTTGAAATTGGAAATATAAACTCGGGCTTGAGGCCCACTTGTTTTGGAAATTTCGGACTTGGAGTCCATTTGAGAATCGGGTCGGGGGTCCAGTTGGTTAATGAAATCGGGCTAGGGGCCCAGTTGGTATGAAATCGGGCTGAGACCCATTTGAGTTATGTTATCGGGCCAAGGGCCCAGTTGGTTTACAAATCGGGTCGTGGGCCCAGTGGTTCATAAAATCGGGCATGAGGCCCAGTTGGATTATAAGTGTGATTTCGGGTCAGGGACCCTATGTTTAATAAATGTGATTTCGGGTCAGGGACCCTATGTTTAATAATTGTGATTTTGGGTCACGGACCCTAAATGGAATTACATGGTTTTTTGGAAATTTCGGGCAGGGGCCCATTGTAATGATGTGATAAAAGGATTTAAGAAAACTGTTTTCCATATACCATCTGGATACAAGGATATATGATGGTCTCCTCCAGATGTCTGGGACACTGGGGAAGTCACGGTGGATTGCCTGCGAGGGGTCATTGTACGGAGCAGCCAGACCGTATGATGACTCAGGAGCAGGATTGCTATGATTGACGTCAGGGACGTCAGACATCAAGGATGTCAGATATATGGACCCGGAGAGACCCCGGGCAGCACGCGTAGCTTATGAAACTGTGAGATATGACGTCAGGGACGTCTAGCGTCTGAGACGCTAAGCATCTGGGATGCTGGTGATGGTAATGGTAAAATATGGATTAATAGATCTATGAAATGGCTTTTCGGTTGGATATGTGTTATGTGGTAAAAATGGATTATTTGTTATGAAATGGTATGTCGGGTCAGGGACCCTAAATGGTTTTGGATTTATGGATTGATGTTCATTTATGGTTTTGGGTGGTGACCGACATGGTTGTTTATGTATAGTTATGGTATTTCACAGTTTTGGGCTGAGTTCCCACACTTGGTTTTTGGTTAACGGTTTTTGGGCTAAGGCCCTAATGGCTCGGTTGAGCAAACATTTTGGTTACTGGTTTTCGTGGCATGCATACGTTTTTATTGGAGGGCATAAATGTCTTATAAATGTATTTGATGAACTTATTGGTTTTTGTCCACTCACAGCTTTTGGTTTTAATGCCCTTCAGGTTGATTACGGGTGCGATTGCAGCAGAGACTGGGACATTGAACACCTCCTCCATCGATCCTTGCGCACTCTGGATGCCCCGTTGGGCAGTGGCTCTTGGTTATCCCTTGTCTGACACCTCTTGTTGGACGGGAGCAGGGCACATTCCACGGTAATCCCGGGGGGTTTGGGATGGGTCCTGTCATTATTTCCTAGTTGAAGGAAGAGAACTTGGAGGTGTACCATGTGTAACGACCCGTCCCGAATTCTGGGATTAGATTAGTGATAATCAAGGATTATTGGGGTTAATCGGTGATTAGTTCAGCGAAATCACACGGACGGTGCAAAATGACCATTTTACCCTTAGTCGTGGGTAAAATGTTGACTTTTGACCCGAGAGGTCTGATGGCTGAGGGCCAAGGACCATTGCGTAGATCGGGTCGATACGAATCCATAGACAGGCGGCACGTCGAAATCAGACGTTTGACGGAGAAGTTATGGTTCAAGAAAGTTTTGAGTCACTATTGCACGTTTTACGAGACGAATACCTTTTGGCATTAAGTGGGCCCTAGATATTTTAAATTGGCCCAATGGATGAGTGACAAGTGTCACCCATCCATTGCCCAGTATGTTACATACATGCATATCCTCATTTCCTCATTTCTTACATTTTCCCCGATCTCACCCAAATTCCCATAGACCACAACCCAATCCTTTTCCCTCTTTCAATTCAATCCGTGAAGAGGCAGTGATGAGCTGAGGACTGAGAGGTGGCTGTAGGGCTGCCTGAACCACCGTGGACAGTGGAGGGGAGGTAAACCTGACAAGGTAATCGGTTTTGGCCATTTTTCTTTTATTTTCGATTCTACACTTTGTGGACGATTTTGAGTGATTAGAATGGGCTTAGTGAGTTATTAGGAAGGTAATGGGATGATTTTGAGGATGGTTAGAGGCTAAGGAAGCCCTGAGGGAAACCTGGGAGTTTTGAACCGTGAGGAAAAATTGGACTGGTTTGATTTTGTGAGTTTTAGGTTGTTTTAATTATATACCTAGGTTTCTAAGACAAAAATAGGAAGAATACGATTGATTAAGAAGAGAAAGGACGAAGATTGAATAGTGTAGGACGCTGGACCGATCACGCCGATCCAAGTTGCAGGAAAAAACCAGACCGGCCGGTTTGGACCGGTTTGGCCGAGGAAGAAGAAGAACAGTGCCGGGGCGTGGGCTACACGCGCAGAGGCTCCAGGCAGCGCGTGTGGGTGTGTGGGCCACATTTTGGGGATACTTCTAACACACGAAATCATCATTTCGATGTACCAAACATTTTGGGACTAGTTTCGTGACGATCGAACACCGTTTCGATATTGTTCGGGACGTCTGAACGTTTAGGATAGGGTTTTAAAATAGTTAAAAATTCTGGAAAATTACGAGGATTTAGTGAGAGGTTAATAAGGTAGTTAGTAACCCTCTAAAGTGATTTGGACAGGTTTGGGAGTCTCGGTGACGGTGTTTGGCCCGGGAAAGCAGTATGGCACGCATATCGAGGTGGCAGCTCGGATGTTCTGTGAGTGGACCATGTTTTCTAAATTGATGCATGCATAAATGTTTATTATATGTTTTAATACATGTTTTGTGATGTCATGAGTGCATTTGTGTGTGGTTACGTATTGGCACGTATTTTGAGGTTTCACCCTTATACGGTGCCTATACGGGTCTGTATTTCTACGATGGTTTAAATGAAATGGTTTTTGATTTAAAAAGGAATAAACTCTAGAGACCCATTTGGTTTTGTCTCGGGAATGTAGCCTTGTTGATGACCTACGGGTCTGAGCCGTGGTCGCGGCGAGTGTTATGTGCACGGCGACGAACGATACGACGCTCGCCTCTGGATTGGGATGTGTTCCTTCCAGAGAGGTCACGATACACGACTCATTGTCGAGCAGCCACTGGAGGCTCGAATTCGGAGTGCTGACGGTTCAGGAGATCGATCGGTGATGAGTGCACCATGATCTAGTGGTGGTCGCGTCGGTTGATTCGTTCACAGCGATAAACCAAGATTGAGGGTGGTCCTGGACGGATGGTTGCACGCATCACTACGATCGGAATCATGACTAACCCTGAGATATCTGGCATGATGCCCCGTTGAGTCACAAGTTCGGGCTTGAGGCCCAGTTACTTACGTTTATGATTTCGGGTCGGAGACCCTAAATGGATTTCCAGGTTCATGACGGTTTATGGGGACCGAGCATGAATCCCTTGAAAGGTTTTAAGAATGTTTTCGATATATATATATATATATATATTCATATACCTTCCTTTATTTGGATAGTCTCCTCCGGGGAGGGTCGTTGGCCTGGGTGGACCCGGGAGTAGTCACGAAGTACTGACTGAGTAGAGTCGCCCCCGTTGGTTACCTTACTCTCAGGAAGGCTTGGATTGTAACCCCAGGGAAGGTCATTGATCTACAGACATTGACCTGGGTGAACCCTGAGGAGACTTGGGCTTTGAGACCCTGGGTAGCACGCGCGTAGCTTTAGATACCGTGATATGATGGTTATGTGATTTTTATGTATATGTTATATGATATGTGATGTGTACAGGTTTTGGGCTGAGTCCCACATGGATTTGGGTAGTGGCCCGTATGATTGATTTCAATTACGATTTTAGGCCAAGGCCCTAGCTAATGGTTTGGTAAATGGTTTTCGAATGCATGCATGCTTTTTAGGGAAGGGTACAAATGTCTTTATGAAAATATTTTTATTAAACTATTATTTTTTCCACTCACAACTTTTAAATGTTTTGATTGCTCTTCAGGTTGATGCGGATGCGGTCTGTAGTAGAGATCGAGACATCACATACCTCCTCCAGATCCTGGCGTACTCTGAAGCCCCAAGCGGGCTAAAGTCGGAATTTCCCTTATCCGAGGTAAATCCTGCTCCCGTCTGACACCCCGACACACAACTAAAATAAACTCATGAAAAACCACCAAACTACATGCCAGACGCAGGAGAAAATTTAAACATCCTGAAGTCAAAGTTTTGCAGAGCATAGTACCAAAATACAAAGAAAAAAAAACTGATAAACAAGGTACACACACAACGGAAAATTTAAAGCACTCCGGGGTCACTCTCGAGTATTCTATGCCTCCGACGCTGCCTCGACGCCGACCCCCGCGCTAGCTCCACGACCTGGAGGGCAGTTAAAATTTAAAAGGTGTGAGTGGACCATAAACAAAAGAAAAGTTTCCAAAACCATTTTATAAGAAAACTAGGGATTTGGCCCTCCGTTTTGAAATCATACATGCATAACCCATTTACTGAAAACAGTTATAAATCACATAAAGATCGTCATAAAAATAGAATTGAATGCAGTTACAGAAATCACGTCATAAACATCATAACACCGTATCATAAAACATAAGTCTCAAACAATCATTATCCGATCAAACCTGCTGGACCTATCCGAGTCTTTAAACTCCCGAGTCTTTAAACTCAATCCAGGCCACAATAATATCCGAGTCTTTAAACTCCTGAGTCTTTAAACTCAATCCGGGTCTTTAAACCCAATAACCAGATCCAGCAAATCCAATCCAAAACCATTTGAAAACCATTTTTAAATCCACATCCAAACCCGAATCCGAAATCACCGGTTTGAAGCCCTTCCGGCGTCCAGAACCTCATTCCGAACCCAAATCCGGAATTCCACTTTTCAACTTTAAAACCAAATTCCGCTTTCCGAAATCCGATTTCAAAACCGAAAACCTCGATTATCAAATCACGTCTCAAAATCCATTTATAATCATTAAAAACCCTTAGTATTTGAAAACCCCAAAATCATGGCATCGAAATCAGAAGCCAAACTTTCCTCGTAAAACGTGTTGAAAACCATATTTTCTCGAAAAACGTGCAATTATGTAAAACCAGCACCACATATTCAACAATCATGAAATCACATGTAAACCCATAAAATAAGTAATGAAAAGTAGTTATGCATGCTCAGTTTAGAGAAGGGCCCACTCACAGTCACCGGCACGTCACTCGCGCCCCGTACGTTCCTTACGTTTCTCAGCTTCCTCGGGAAGTCCAGATCCTGTCACAAGTCACCAAAGAACGTCACTAACACGTCTACCAAGACTCTCCTAATTTTCCCCAAAAAATCTCCGGGTCCTAAACGTAACGAATTGGAACCCTAAACCTTCAACCTCGAGGAACTAACCTCAAACGACGTCCGAATAACCTGAAACTTATTCCACTAGACTCGTTACAACCTCTAGACCAAAAACCTAGTTGGAAGTTTCCCCAAAAGCCACCACACGCTCCCCCACACGCCGCCCAAAGTGGCTGCACGTGGGCCTCACGCGCCTGCACCCAGACACTGTTCATCATCGTCTTCAACGGGTGAACCGGTCTGAACTGGCGTACCCGATTCTCCACCGTTCCTTCACCATTTCGACTCCTCTCTTCACCAGTCTCTTCGTCCAGTCTTAAACAACCTATTCCCCTCACTCTAACACGACGACTAAGCCTCTAGATCATCGTCCCAAACTCGAAATAAAAACCCGTTCTGTCCCCTGTGTTTCCTGTAACCTCACCCTCTTCACTCACCAATCTTCCTCACACGAGTTTCCTTCCCAACTCACTCACTGTCTCTCTCTCGATTTCTAGTCCCTCACTTGATCACTGAACACACAAACACATTCTGCACTCGTCCAATTCCTCCCTAACTCTCAGTCTCTGTTTCTCTCTTGTTCGAACACACACATGAACACACAGCCAAATAATTGGAGCCGTGCACCCTAGAACCCACTAGACACCTTACACTTGTCCCAATCCGGTTGCACAATTCCCAATGTGCAAAAGACTAAAATGCCCCTCCTTTGAGTCAAAATTACAATTATGCCCTTACCGTTCTAGACCCGTAACTTACGCATCCTAGGTCCGATGAACACATGCCGCCTGTCGTTGAACTCAGGATGACGAGATCTACCTAACGGTCCTAGGTCAATGTGTCAAAACCTGATCGTACGAAAAGTCAACCTTTCCCCCTATTTTAGCCAAATTACGGTAATGCACTCAACCTTCCGAACATCATAACTTCCTCCTCGGATGTCGGAATTGGGCGTGCCACCTGTCTACGGGTTCGTGACGTCCCGAACTACGTCACGGTCACCGGTCAATACCCACTTGACCGCCTGAACCAAAAGTCAACTATTTAACCAAACTATGGGCAAAATCGTCATTCTACGCTAACGGACCTATCGTAACCAAATAAACACCAATTAGGCTCACTAATCCTTGACTAATCACTTTGCTAATCCCGGCTCTCGGGACGGGTCCTTACACGAGCAGTCCCATCACTTGGAGTGCAACGTGTCACAACCCAACATGAGGCTTGTTCCAGATGTAAGGCAATATGTGTTGCAGCTATAAGGCGAGATGTGCTTCATCTTTAGAGCATGGTTTCCCATGACGCGAGGCGAAGTGCATATGGTGCCATGGAGTAAATGAAGAAGAGTGACCTGAAGACACGTACTACAAAGGTTGTCAAGGCATGGATGATGCTACCACCACTACTTCCATGATGTCAAGCGAAGCTAAAATGGATTGTTGGAGCTATAATCGCCATTACGGATACTTGCTTGAGTTATCTTTCTGAAACTTCACTAGGTGAAAGTGGTCATTGATCTCGAGGTAAGTGGCGTGAAGGCACAAAGCTCAACGTGGCTTCGTTCCATCCCAAAGTTGAAGTTGCTTCTGCATAGACAACTAGTGGCTGAGTTTCTTTCACGGAAACAAGCTATACTGATTCTTCTTTCGCGAAGCCAATTGTGCCAAGTAAGCGATGCGGAGGAGGATGCCCCCATTGCAGGAATAAGGCCACAGACGATGCATCACCAGAAGTCCATGATGGAATGATCGAAGGTCTCCAAGGCTTGCTCACAAGTTGACAAAGAGACTCAAAGGTCATGCTGGTCCTAATGATAAGCTTCACGGATCTTCTTGGCTCGGACCTTAATCATAGCATTGAATCTATGTTTGAGCATTCAACTTGTGAATTTCCAACTTCTTTAATTATCATTAATAGAGGCCTTCCATTTTTTGAGTGTTTTGTGATTTTAGGCATATTTGACCTTCATGCAGTAATTTTGGTCTTTTGACCTCGTTTTAGCTCCGAATTGAGTGTCGTTGGTGGGGTTGGAAAGCTGAGTTTCATACCTTTATACTTTCGTCAAACTTGTTCCATGATGATCCAAATTGAGCTTTGTAGGATCGGTCAAATCTTGTGCTCGTGCGCTGGTACGTGTCATTGACCTTCGTGTACAAAACTGTTCGCAGGGAGCTCGTCACAACTCGAAATTGAGTGAGATCAATGGCGTTGGAAATTTTACTTCCATAGATTTCTAATTCCATCAATGATGTTCTAAGAAGACCGAAATTGAACTTTTTAGGATTGGACGAATCTTGTACGAGTGCGCTGGTATATGCAGTTGACAACGTTCGCTGGGAACTCGTCACAACTCAGAATTGAGTGGAATCAACAGGATTTGAAAGCTGTCTTCTGTACCATTTTAGGCCATCAACTCATGTCAGGGGGATCAAAATTAAGCTATCTATGACCAAATGAATCTCAACCCCGTGCACTGAAATGCATAATTGGACTTGGCATGTTAAAACACTTGCCCAATGTTTGTCATGGCCTAGTGGTTGCCCCTCTTGGTGGGGTTGGAATCATTTTTTAGTAGCTTTCTAACTCCAACAAGTCAAGCTCTTGGATGGTTTCATGTGCCTCGCTGGGACGAGCCTTGAGCGCTTCGCGTGGTGAAGACTTGGTGTGCTTTGATGGCAAAGACTTTAAGTGCTTGGCGTGGAAAAGGCTTAGTATTGTTCGCGTGGCGAAAGCCCAGTGATTTGCATGGCAAAGGCTTTGGTGCGCTTTGCGTGGTAAAGACTTAGTATGTTTCGCATGGCGTAGGCTTGGAGTGCTTTGCGTGGCGAAGGCTTATAGTGCTTCACATGACGAAGGCTTGGAGTGCTTCGAGCGGCGAAGGCTTAGAGTGCTTCGCGCGGCAAAGGCTTAGAGTGCTTCATGTGGTGAAGGCTTGGAGTGCTTTGTGTGGCAAAGGCTTAGAGTGCTTCGCATGGTGAAGGCTTAGAGTGCTTCTGGTGGCGAAGGCTTGGTATGCTTCGCGTGGCGAAGACTCGAGTGCTTTGCTTAGTAAAGGCTTAGAGTGCTTCGCATGGCGAATGGCTAGAGTGCTTCGCATGGCAATGGCTTGGAGTGCTTCACGTGGTGAAGACTCGAGTGCTTTGCGTGGCAAAGGCTTAGAGTGCATCGCGTGGCGAAGGCTTGGAGTGCTTCGCATGGCAAAGGCGTAGAGTGCTTCGTATGGTGAAGGTTTAGAGTGCTTCATATGGAGAAGGCTTGGAGTACTTCACATGGAGAAGGCTTAGTGCTTTCTAAACAAAAGTGTAGGCGATAAGAGAATTTCATTAGACATTGGAATGAAACATCTCGAATTTTATTGGAAGATACTATGTGAGCAAAGTAGGCATTGAGTAACGACCCGTCCCGGGGGTCGGGATTAGTAAAGTAATTAGTGATGGATTACCGACCTTAATCGGTGTTTAGTTGGTTACGTTTGGGGCGTTAGCGCAGAAATGACGATTTTGCCCCTAGTTGGGCAAAATGTTGACTTTTAGTTCGGGCGGTCAATTGGACAGTGACCGATGACCGTGACGTAGTTCGGAACATCACGAGTCTGTAGACAGGCGGCACGCCCGATTCCGACATCCGAGGAGGAAGTTATGATGTTCGGAAGGTTGGGGCCATTACCGTAATTTGGTAAAATAAGGGGGAAAAGGCTGACTTTTCACTGGACGTTTGGTTTTCACGTAGACCGAGGATGGTTAGGTAGGTCTCGTCGTCCTGAGTTCAACGACAGGCGGCATGCGTTCATCGGACGTGGGATGAGTGAGTTACGGGTCTAGAACGGTGAGGGGAAAAATGGTAATTTTGACTCACAATGGGCATTTTGGTCTTTTTGCACATTGGGAATTGTGCAAAACAGATTGGGACAAGTGTACAGGAGGGGTTGGATATTTTGAGTTAGGGACCATGGGATTGTGACAGGTGGCAGTGGACTAGAGGTTTCTACAAGTTTGCACGGTGTGATTTTAACCGGGTGTGTGTTTGTGTAGTCGTGCACAAGAGAGAAACAGAGACTGAGCTGAGGGTGAGAAATCGATCGATGGCCGGGAGCGTGTGTTTTGGTGAGTGAGGGAGGTGAGAGTAGAGAGAGTTTAAGACTTAGTGAGTGAGTTTTGAGTGGAACTCGTGGGCAGAACGATTGTGTGTGCGACGTATGAGTTCGCGGGAAAACAGAGAAGTGTCGAGGGTGTGGTGCAAGCATCAGTGATCAAGTTGATCCAATTAGGATCGAGGAAAGGTTAGGACGGCTCTGTGAACCCTGTAGAACGCGGCAGCGAGCACGGTGGCGGACGACCAGTAGGTAATTTCTCTTCTTCCTCTGTTTGCTATCTTTTCTATTTTGTTTCAGACGTTAAGTCGTGGAGTCTAAGGTCGAGTCGAGGTAGTTGGTGAGTGATAGTCGATTCAGTAGGTCTCTAGGAACCTGTGGGTGGTGAAGCCGTGATGGGGGGTTGCACGGGTGGTCGGATTGAGAAACAGGGTTTTATGGGTTACGGGTTTGAGCTTGGGACGACGAGTTAGAAGCAGGAATGTTGTGTTTGGAGTAGGGGAATGGACTTCTAGGATGAGGACGACGCTACTGGTGGAAAGAGGGAAAAAAATGGTTGACGGACAGCGGAGAACCGGCCACGCCGGTCCAACACAGTGGCAGCTCGAGGAAGAAGATGAACAGTGACGGTGTGCAGGCGCGTGAAGCCCACGCGCAGCCAATTTGGGCGGCGCGTGGGGGCGTGTGGAGCGTTTTCCAAGGAAGTGTTCAACTAGGTTTTTGGTCTAATGGTTGTAACGAATCTTTTGGGATAGGTTTCGGGACAACCGGACGTTGTTTGGGGTTAGTTCTACGAGGTTGAAGGTTTAGGGTCCCGGTTAGTTACGTTCGATGTTCGGGGAAATTAGGGAAAATTAGGAGAACCTTAGTGGACGTGTTAGTGACGAGTTTTAGTGACTTGTGACAGAATCGGGAATTCCTGAGGAGACAGAGGAACGTACAGGACGTACGGGACGCGAGTGACGTGCCCAGTAACTGTGAGTGGACTTCTTCCTTTAAACTGAGCATGCATAAATTCTTTTAATTACTTGATTTATGGTTTTATATGTGATTTCATGATTATTTGAATATGCTATAACTGCTTTATATAATTGAACGTATTTCGAGAAATTACGTATTTGGCACGTTTTACGAGAAAGGCTTGATTTATGAAAATGATGCCGGGATTTTGGGATTTCAAACGATAAATGGTTTTCAATGATTATAAATGGAGTTGAGACATGATTTGATGATCAGGGTTTTCGGTTTTAGAATCGGATTTCGGAAAGCGGAATTTGGTTTTAAAGTTGAAAAGTGGATTTTCCGGATTTGGGTTCGGAATGACGGTCCTGGATGCCGGAAGGGCATCGGACCAGTGATTTCGGATTCGGGTTTGGATAGGGATTTCAAAATGGTTTTCAAATGGTTTTGGATTGGATTTGCTGGATCTGGTTATTGGGTTTAAAGACCCAGATTGAGTTTAAAGACTCGGGAGTTTAAAGACTCGGATATATTGATATTTTCCCCCGTAGGCCTGTTGAGTTTAAAGACTCGGGAGTTTAAAGACTCGGATTATACTGAGGCCTGGATTGAGTTTAAAGACTCGGGAGTTTAAAGACTCGGATAGATCCAGCAGGTTTGATCGAATGATTATATTGGTATATGATGTTTTACTGCTAATGTTTTATAACGTTTATCATACTTTGTTTATGTTGTTACAGTTTCCATGATGAACATAATGTGATTTATAAATGTTTTCAGAAATTGGGTTGTGCATGCATGTTTTCAAAATGGAGGGCCAAACCCTGGTTTGTTTATGAAATGGTTTTTGAAACTTTTATTCTTTTTGGTCCACTCACACTTTCTGGTTTTTAATTGCCCTCCAGGTCGTGGAACTAGCGCGGGGTTGACGTTGAGGCAGCGTCGGAGGCATAGAGTACTCGATAGTTTTCCCGGAGTGGTTTCAGTGTTCCGTTGTGCGTGTACTCTGTGTGTGGTTTTTTTTTACCTTGTTTGGTACTATGCTCTATATAACGGTTGACTTGTGGATGTTTAAAAATTCTCCTTCGTCTGACAATGTAATTGGTGGTTTTCGTGAGGTCGTTTTGGTCTTTCGTTTTGGGTTGTCAGACGGGAGCAGGGTTTACCTTGGGTTTGAACCACAACTTTTCCTTTATCTGATTGTATATTTGGAGGACGGGTACCAAAAACTGTGTATTCGGCTTTGCTCCAGCAAACATATTGGATGACGGGTTCCTCTGCACTTGTTGGCTTTCTCGACTGAGCTCCTGTGGTGGGCACCGTCCTTTGGTTGCGCAAACATCTTTATGGGATGTCCACCTTCCTCGATGTGGTTAGTGGCATATGTGGTGTTTTTCTCGTCCTCCCAGCATGCATGTCGTTCTGCTAGAGACAACATCTTGGTGAGACTTTAGGCGTTGCTCATGACGATGTCTCCATAGGGCTGGCTCTCCCGTGGTAGGCCCTGCTTGAATGCCATGGCTGCGACAAGATCGTTGCATCTTATGATGCGGGACTTTTCTTCGCAATACCTCCGGATGTATTGCGGCAAGGTTTCCTTAGACCTCTTTCGGATGGTGAATAGGTGGTCATCTTTAACTTTGATGGTGCAAATCTGCGAGTACTCCTTCACAAAGGTAAGGGCCAACTCTTCAAAGGAAGCGATTGATCCCCGGGGGAGATGGTTGAACCATGTTGTCACCTGACCTTGCAGCGAGGGTTGGAAAACTTTGCACATGAGCGCGTTTTTGTGCTGGTGAGGTACCATGACCCTCCGGTAGTAATTGATGTGCTTTACTAGGCCGAAGATTCCTTTGTACTGATTGAAGTTAGGAGTTGAAAATCGTCGCGGGAACGGCTCCGTTCAATCTCCCTCACGAACGGTGAAGATGATGACATATGAATCTGGCGCCAAAGGTCATCCTCTAATTCTCCATCGCGCTGAACTCCCTGGAAGCGTTGATCTAGCATCCTTTAGACGTCTTCAGCATGCAATGGACCTTCGTGATGGGGACTTCCGCGCCGGGTCAAATGATGTCAACTCCTGATAACGCCCAAACTACGCATTAAATTAAACACGTAATTCGAGTGTTATGCAATTTAAACCCTTTTTGTGTAATTGTAGTATTGGTAAATAGAGATCGTTCTTAACCGGGGAAATTAGGGAACATTAATAATATGTTAGTTAAAAAGAATAATGAATAATCAAAGAATAAAGAATTAAATAATTAAACAATTGAATAATAAAGAATTAAAGAATAAATGA
The DNA here is from genome assembly GCA_032719365.1 of Prinsepia uniflora. Classification (NCBI taxonomy): domain Eukaryota; kingdom Viridiplantae; phylum Streptophyta; class Magnoliopsida; order Rosales; family Rosaceae; genus Prinsepia; species Prinsepia uniflora. The sequence goes on from CM064862.1 coordinate 72,065,579, forward strand.
ATTAACGAATAAAAGAATAAAAGAATTAATGAATTAATGAAATAAAGAATAAAAGAATAAATAATTAAATAATAAAAGAATAAAGAATTAGATGGGGGGTTTGAAAGATTGTAATCATAAAATAATGAAAGCAAGTAAAAATACTTAAGAACTTAATTCTACTTCTACTTTAACTTTTATGCAAGTGAACTTTCTTCAAACACATATTTTTACCAACACTCTAACATCATGCTCATAGTGAACCAATCACTAAATTCTACCTTAATCATCTCAAATACATGCATACATTTTTCAATATTATAAATGCACCGAACAGCGGTCATAAACACTTATAATACGATTCACCTTAAGTTTGTGATTTCAATGTGTGTCAAACATCTAAATCTCTTCAATCCTATTCTAAGTGCACCGAACATCGGTCATAAACACTTAGTGTTAAATTGAAAGTTAAGCACTAAAACATATGAAGTAGATGAAATTCAAAATGTAAAACACATAGAGATTGTATTCACATTTACAAATGTTAGAAAGAAAATACCAACACATATATTGAATTATAAGTAAAACCAAAACAATAACAAGAATTTAAGTAAATGGAGAAAAGTTATACTTTCGGAACCCAAGAACAGCTTGTGATTCCGAAAGTGGATGGAAACAATGGAATGTTATTCATAAGGAACACCGAACAGCGGCAAGAACCTTATGAAGATGGAGGATAAAACATAAGAATACGGATTTAAATTCTAGAATTATTTCGGAAATACTTGGCCTAGGTATTTCTTAAGGAAAGCATAAAAATGTATTTAAGAGATCTCAAAGAAAAATCACAAGAACAAAGTAAAGAAGAAATGAAATTAAGAATTAATATAAATTAAGAACAAGAATTAAAGAAAGCTAATTAAATAAATAATCTAAAAGAAGCTAAAATGGTCCCTAAAATTAAAGAAAGAATGAACTAATAGAAGAGAAACTAGAGAGAAAATAATAAAACCTAAACTAAAGAGAGAAACAAAATGGAAAAAAATGGGGGCCTTTGTTACATGAATTGATCCCCTATTTATAGGGAGAAAAAGCTAATAAAAAGAATAGAAAATAAATAAAAATTACAATAAAAAATAAATAAAAGTGAAATGATGAATAATGATGAATTATGATGATTTTAGGGATGGGTTGAGCAGATTTTTGCTGGAAAATCAGAGAAATGAGGGAAAGTGAAAGCAGTTGGATCAGAAAGTAGGTGCAGTTTGGAGCTGTAGGGCTGAAGGGAGTGGTTGGACTTGTTCAGGCGGTAGCTGGTCTCGGATTGCACGGATGGAAGGACTGGTACAGTTGGTGAAGAGAAGGCTACTGTAGCGGGCCTGGTGTTGCGTGCTGGACTGAAGAGTAGGTGATGTGCAGCTGGGCCAGGCGTGTTTAGGTGGAATTGTGCAGGAGGCTGGCCTGGTGGGCGGCTGTGCGCGGGCTTGGGTTGGCGAGTCGAGCTAGAGCGAGCGGGCCGGACTGAAGGTGACGCGGGCTTGGGAGAATTTTCGCGCAGGCCTGGGAGCAAATCGGATGGACCAGGCAGCGCAACTTGGGCTGCTAGCATATGCGCGGGCCTAAGATGCATGGGTTGTTCGTTGAAGGGACTGGACGCGTGGGTTGTTGAGTGCGGGTCATGGGCTGTGACTGGGTCGTGGGCTGGAGCGAAGTGAAGGCTTGCGGAACGGGGTCGCGTCTTGGGCTTGGCGCTTGCAATGGATTGGACTGAGACGGGCTGCTGGGCTGGGGAGCCGTGGGCTGCAGAATGAGAAGATATGGGCTGGAATTAAAAACATGAATTTGGGCTTTTAAAACAGAATTTAAATTTAAAATATTAATTAATATTTTCACCGAATTTCGTTCATAATTTATTCGTTATAATTCCAATCTAGATGATTCTTTCGCCAAAATTCTCCAAATTACAAACTTTATTTATTTAAACAAAAATATCACAAAATAAATTATTTTATCTAATTATTTATTATTTTAATATTAAAAGTCAAGTATAAAGGGTATAAAATAATATAAAATAACGCTGATTTGAGGACCTATCAAATACCCCCACACTTAAACTTTGCTAGTCCCTAGCAAATACTAAAATCAAACTACGAATTCAAAACAAGTAAACCCTTAACCATTTGTCTCAATATTTCATTATTATCATGGCATCAAAGATTTTCACTTAAAGCACTTAAGCATATGGAATTCAAGAGTTAATACATTGTAACAAAATGTTTTAACAAGTACGATAATGAGTAAATATGGTGAAATGGATCTCAACATGAATAAAACAAGTATGAATCAACTCACAAGGATATGCACTCATAAATTCACTCAATTTTGTAAGGGTTTGTGTTTGCACTCAAAATATGTGAGAAAAATGCTCACATAATAGAAATGAAGTACTTTTGCAAAATTTCAAACAAACACCTCAATATAAAAACAAAACATACTTGCACAAATGAACCAAAACCATAGGCTTACTCAAGTGATTGACTCCACTAATCAAAATTTACCATCTTAAGGATCATAAGGTCTTTACGAATGTTGTAATGGGGCTAAGTTAGAGGCAAGGAATATATAGGACAAGTGGTGCTCAAATTCGTTCCAAGACTCAAAATATTCCCAAAACATAACATAACTTCCCGACCTTAGTGCAATGATATCATGAATTCATCCCTTCGAACATAGGCCAAATTTCATCATGTTGGACCTCGAATTCATTTGAATTTACAACTATAAAAGACTTAACTCAAACATTACATAATCAAACCTTATTACCTTGATAGCTCAATACACTTTTTTTTTTCTTTTTTTTTTCTTCATATATCAAGGTAATAACATGTGTCAATAATACAACAAAATTTGAGTAAGTAAATCCATATACATAAAAGTCTTCAAAACATCATCAATTTCTCTTCACACAATCTTTATGTCTTCAACCGAGTCATTGGAATAAGTGTGAAAGATGTCTATACTAAGCTCAAGTGTTTAGATAATCATGGTGATGAAAGAAAGGCTTAATGTAGGCTCAAAGGGGTTAAAACTAAGGGGGTCGCAACTTGTGCGCACAAAATAGGGAACATGAATGTTTGAATTAGTGGTGTTAACCCTAATGCCTTAATCATTTCCAAAATCAGAGAGTTTATTGACTTAAAAGCTTTGAAAATCACATAGAATAAGTTCTAGTACTCTAGAGTTCATTAAAATCTATTGCAAGCAGTTATGAGGCATATGTATATCAATTTAAACAAAGAACTTATGAATCACTCATCAAAGATGTATATAAGGTTCTAAAGCTCACATAAGGTTCAAATGATTCATACTTATCTTAACATGCTCGTTTATGTACCAATTTACATGCATTATCTACAAGTTATAACACTTAATCACAAAATATTAACAAACAAATTCAAGTTATAGTGATCATCTTTATAGTCATAACATAATCATTTCCGTTCATTTATATCATTGACAAGTTAAAGGGCAACTTAATACTCGTAAAAACACTAAGTAACACAAAAAGACTCAAGAAAGTAATAAATTTTTTTTTTTGAATAATTAATTTTTTTTTTGTTTTACTTGATTTTATAATTTTTTTTTTAAAACAATTTTATTGTACAATTAAAATTGTAAACCACTCCCCCACACTTAAATTCTACATTGTCCTCAATGTAAGAAAATAAAAATTAATTGAACATAGAATCAAAGTACGGAAGAGGATTTACGAAAGTAACGCAAGAAAATAATAAATAAACAAAATAAATGAGAGTGAAGGGTAGAAAGATAGCAAATCTGCGTTGATGACTCCTTCACATCCCGAGAATACATTGGGTTGCCTCCCAACAAGCGCTTGAAGTTTAACGTCCATCCAGCCTAGACAGAGATGCACGTTAGTTAGTAATGCAAATTTAAGTTAAGGATGTAAGTTATATGAAAGATGTAAGTTAGTTAAACTAAAGATGCAAATAAAATTTGTTATGACAAATAATGTAAGTTAAGATATAAACAATATTTACATGTTGGGGGAAGTCAAAGCTATATATGGTTCACATAGCTTCAAAGTTTAGATAGAGACTTATACGTCCGGGCGGCCCAAGTAAATATCTTGGATTAATTCAACTGTTTGGGCAAGTTCAAAGGTGACCAGGTTAGAAAGAATAAACACAAGAGGCATGGCTAATTTCGAGACATCCCGAGGCTTAAACTCCATTGATGTCCCTTTCTTAGACCAAAAACCCGTTATGAGCACCGTCTCTTGTCCTAGACATCACCCTCGAAAATTTCTTACTCCGGAGGAATTAAGATAACTCAAGTGTTAACAATCACCGTAGGTGAGGGTTAACAAAAGAGTCTTCACCGATTAAAGATCAAAATCTAAACTTCGAAACACAAGTGATCTACATATAGCCAAGACTAATGCATGAATGCACGAATTATTTACAAGTACGTTTTTATGCACAAGTTACAAATATAACATGACAATTTACATATGAACAATTTATTCACAAGTATGAACAATTTATGAATTAAAAAGACAAAGAAGTATAAATATATCCACAAATAATATACAACTTAAATAAATACATCCATAAAAATAAAATGAACAAGTAAAATAAAAGTTCGAATTTACATAAACAATTATAAAAATAAAAATTATGAACAAGTATACAAATGAAAATTAAGACAAGTATAATAATTATGAATAAGTATGAAAAATAACAAGTACGTATATACAACATTTATTCACAAAATGAATTGGTACTAACATGAAGCTAAAACTAAAGAAAGTTGGAAAGTAAATATAAATATTTAATTAAAAAAAAATTTCGGAATTTAAATAATTAAATAAATGAAGAATTTTTTTTTTATTATTATTATTTTTTTTTTTTACGAATTTGATGTTTTTTTTTTTGAATTTTTAATGACAACAAAAAATAAGAATAAATAAAAGTAAAAATAAGGAAAAGTGAACATGTACAATATATACTTATGAACAAGTAAAAAGAAAGAACATTATGTACAAGTATGAACAAGCATAATATGACATGTATAAGAAACATGAATGAAAGTCAATTATGAACAAGTATGTATAAGAATCAACAAGTAAAATAAAAATTGAAATTTACATAAACAATTATAATATGAACAAGTATATAAAAAAAAAATTATGAACATTTGTGAACAAATATAAAAAGAACAAGTAAAGTATGAACATTATAAACAAATGATATAAGAACAAATACAAGAATCAAAATTATAAACAAACATAAAAATAAAAGTTATGAACGTATAAAAGTAATATACAAGTATAATATGAACATGCATAAAGATAAACATTAAGAACAAGTATAATATGTACAATTATAAAAATAAACAAATAATAAAAATAAAAATAAGATGGATAAGTAAAATATAAACAAGTATAAGACTTATAAACAAGTATATTAAAGCTATGAACAATTAAAATATGAACCAAAATAAAATAAAATAAATAAAAACAAGTATAATATGCACAATTTATATACATACACCAACATATTAAAAATGATTTTCAATTTCCCCGGCAACGGCGCCAAAAATTGATAACACCCAAACTACGCATTAAATTAAACACGTAATTCGGGTGTTATGCAATTTAAACCCTTTTTGTGTAATTGTAGTATTGGTAAATAGGGATCGTTCTTAACCGGGGAAATTACGGAACATTAATAATATGTTAGTTAAAAAGAATAATGAATAATCAAAGAATAAAGAATTAAATAATTAAACAATTGAATAATAAAGAATTAAAGAATAAATGAATTAACGAATAAAAGAATAAAAGAATTAATGAATTAATGAAATAAAGAATAAAAGAATAAATAATTAAATAATAAAAGAATAAAGAATTAGATGGGGGGTTTGAAAGATTGTAATCATAAAATAAAGAAAGCAAGTAAAAATACTTAAGAACTTAATTCTACTTCTATTTTAACTTTTATGCAAGTGAACTTTCTTCAAACACATATTTTTACCAACACTCTAACATCATGCTCATAGTGAACCAATCACGAAATTCTATCTTAATCATCTCAAATACATGCATACATTTTTCAATATTATAAATGCACCGAACAGCGGTCATAAACACTTAGTGTTAAATTAAAGGTTAAGCACTAAAACATATGAAGTAGATGAAATTCAAAAAGTAAAACACATAGAGATTGTATTCACATTTACAAATGTTAGAAAGAAAATACCAACACATATATTGAATTATAAGTAAAACCAAAACAATAACAAGAATTTAAGTAAATGGAGAAAAGTTACACTTTCGGAACCCAAGAACAGCTTGTGATTCCGAAAGTGGATGGAAACAATGGAATGTTATTCATAAGGAACACCGAACAGCGGCAAGAACCTTATGAAGATGGAGGATAAAACATAAGAATACGGATTTAAATTCTAGAATTATTTCGGAAATACTTGGCCTAGGTATTTCTTAAGGAAAGCATAAAAATGTATTTAAGAGATCTCAAAGAAAAATCACAAGAACAAAGTAAAGAAGAAATGAAATTAAGAATTAATATAAATTAAGAACAAGAATTAAAGAAAGCTAATTAAATAAATAATCTAAAAGAAGCTAAAATGGTCCCCAAAATTAAAGAAAGAATGAACTAATAGAAGAGAAACTAGAGAGAAAATAATAAAACCTAAACTAAAGAGAGAAACAAAATGGAAAAAAATGGGGGCCTTTGTTACATGAATTGATCCCCTATTTATAGGGAGAAAAAGCTAATAAAAAGAATAGAAAATAAATAAAAATTACAATAAAAAATAAATAAAAGTGAAATGATGAATAATGATGAATTATGATGATTTTAGGGATGGGTTGAGCAGATTTTTGCTGGAAAATCAGAGAAATAAGGGAAGGTGAAAGCAGTTGGATCAGAAAGTAGGTGCAGTTTGGAGCTGTAGGGCTGAAGGGAGTGGTTGGGCTTGTTCAGGAGGTAGCTGGGCTCGGATTGCACGGATGGAAGGACTGGTACAGTTGGTGAAGAGAAGGCTACTGTAGCGGGCCTGGTGTTGCGTGCTGGGCTGAAGAGTAGGTGATGTGCAGCTGGGCCAGGCGTGTTTAGGTGGAATTGTGCAGGAGGCTGGCCTGGTGGGCGGCTGTGCGCGGGCTTGGGTTGGCGGGTCGAGCTAGAGCGAGCGGGCCGGACTGAAGGTGACGCGGGCTTGGGAGAATTTTCGCGCAGGCCTGGGAGCAAATCGGATGGACCAGGCAGCGCAACTTGGGCTGCTAGCATATGCGCGGGCCTAATATGCATGGGTTGTTCGCTGAAGGGACTGGACGCGTGGGTTGTTGAGTGCGGGTCATGGGCTGTGACTGGGTCGTGGGCTGGAGCGAAGTGAAGGCTTGACCGGAACGGGGTCGCGTCTTGGGCTTGGCGCTTGCAATGGATTGGACTGAGACGGGCTGCTGGGCTGGGGAGCCGTGGGCTGCAGAATGAGAAGATATGGGCTGGAATTAAAAACATGAATTTGGGCTTTTAAAACAGAATTTAAATTTAAAATATTAATTAATATTTTCACCGAATTTCGTCCATAATTTATTCGTTATAATTCCGATCTAGACGATTCTTTCGCCAAAATGCTCCAAATTACAAACTTTATTTATTTAAACAAAAATATCACAAAATAAATTATTTTATCTAATTATTTATTATTTTAATATTAAAAGTCAAGTATAAAGGGTATAAAATAATATAAAATAACGCTGATTTGAGGACCTATCAACTCCCTTGAGTTGCAGTAGGCTTGGCACTTGAGCGTGTTAGCCAGTAAGTCTCGTCTTCGTCGCTGTGATCATCCATGCTTTTACAGTCATGCTGGATTCATCCATTCGAGTAGGTGCGTGATGCGTGGGAGACCGCTTGCTACCGTCGGCTGTTGCGTGGGTACTCAATGTGTGAAAGTGCTCCAGGGCGTCCTTCGAGTCTTTCTCGAGCCGGAGACCTTGTTAGTTCTTGGCCTCCTGCCCTGGGGGTGCAACTTTCTTCCCCTGAGTCGTTCAGCGATGTGTCTGGGGACATTGTCTAGTAGCGAACATGCACTTTTCCAGCGCGTCTTGGAACGTCCCTTGGTGCCTTGTAAGGTTCATTGCATTTCTCAGGGGTTCTGGATGTCCCGATGTCCCCCAATAGCTGTTGCAGGAGCTCAAATTAGGCCCAAACTTGGTTTCTCAGCTATTCGACCTACTGTGTCGGTCCAAGTCGCAAAGGTGACCCCCTGGGTGCTTGTTCGTGACGAGTAGAACGTCGAGGCGCACGTCGCGTACCTTCAGACAGATGCGATGAACCATGTCTTCCTAGTGCCTGGGTGTTGGCCTGCGGGTTGCGCAGGGCGTCCAAGTGCCTCCTTAGGTCCAAATCGGCAGGGAGCTGATTCGGAACTCTTAGAGATGTTTCTCCCGCCAGCAGCCCATCTGTTTGTTGAAAAATTTCCGCGTCTGCCCCCTGCGCATGTGGGGGATTCACAGTAGCAGCAGCCATGGGGAACATTCCAAAACTGAACGTAGGTGTCCAATCCAGCATTCTGAACGGTAGGTGAATTGATGCGTGGCGCGAGCCGTGCTGGAGACGGGAAAGTGGTTCTTCTGGAATTTCTAGGAGGGGTTCGCTCACGGCAGAGATCGCAGCAGCGGATGTGCCAGCCTCGGAGGCTCGTGTGGATCGACGTGTTTTGACCATGTGAGGAATGGTAAGTGTCGAAAGTAGAATGGAGTTTTTCGAGGAAAAACTAAGGAGCACGCTTTGAGTATTTCTCAAATCGGCTCTCAATAAGAGCACCATTTGTTGATGTAGAAATTGTCCGGTTTCATAAAATTCCTTCTCAATCCTTACATACAATAACAAAAATCAAACGGGGTTAAGGTTGAATCTCGTGGGGGTGGTTTAACCGTAAACACTCTGATACTTAAGTCAGTTTTATGAGACAATAAACTGACAAAGTGTTTGTAGAATTTTTTTATTACCCTTAGAAGTGAGATGAGACTTTCTATTTATAGTGGAGTATTGAGGGTCACCAGAGTATCTGATTGGTTGAAGGAGAAAGTATTAAATAAGTGATTGTACCGAGGACAATCACTTATTTATTAATAAATAAATAATTCGCTGGAAAGTTATTTATTGTTAGTATTGATCTAATTAATTTATATATTTAATTGATAAATATATTAAATTAATGCGGAGACCGCGTGATGCCGTCATTGACTGTACCAAGGGTAGTATCGACATTATGATAATCATGGGTCACGTGGCAGCTCCATAATTTTTTGGTGATTTATGATTCCACAATATGTCATTCCATGAGGCAGCAAAGAAGATATAATAAATGTTTCTCTCATTAGTTCCTATTTATGGCCTTCATTCACATTTTTTCATTTAACATAAAATATGAGATTATACAACAACAACAACAACAAGAACAATAACAACGACAACGACAAAACTTTGATGAGAAAATGAAAATGAAATCATTTTCAAATTAGATTCTAAAAATCAGTGATGGTAAGCTTCGTTTTATTAACAGCACACTTGATTCAATTGATATATATATATATATATATATATATATATATATATATATATATATATATAACTTGGGTTGAAATTTCTTAGGACTTACTCGTTCAATTTTCTACAACCCTATTGAACAACTATTTGTTGCAATTTATCCAAATTTTGAAAACAATTATCAAAATATCCTTTACTTACAAGACAGAGCTATAGTTACATAAACGAATGCAACGGTTAATAAAATTAATAAATATATCATTAATCTATTACCCGCTGAACAATATACTTAAATTTTTTGATTCTTTATGTTCTTTAAGTGGAAACCATGACAACTTTGATATCATGTTTCATCAAGAATTTCTTAATAAGTTTGACTTCAAAGGGTTACCTACATGCCTATCATATATATTTACCGATGTATATTCAAAACAGTCTTATAACCTGGGGCAACGCACGGGCCTTTTACCTAGTTGCACTATTATTGAGTATCGACACCCAATCACCTCAGACAAACTATCAACTTTAGCTCTCATGCATTCTTCCAATATTCTACAATTTCGATTTAGGAATTTATGGTAATATTCAGTACTCAATTTCCTTTTTATATGGGCAATATAGTGACTTTTTCATGATCATTTTCATGCCTAAAAGTTTAATTTTTCTTTCAAAAAAAAATATTTTTATATTCTTATAAATTTAGATAATTCATTTAAAATTATGTCCATGTAAGCAGAACAAATGAGTTCACCAAGTTTTCAGTCAAATGTGTACAAGATCTATACAAGTTCCACCCAGTGCAAACACCAGATATGAAAAACTATGCTCGACGTTTTTTCACGTCAAAGCCGCATTGAGGTTATATTACTAAGCAAAACTCTTTTCTCCTGAGGACGAGGATTAAAAAAATAATTAAAAAAATGCAAAACCACTTTCCTCCTGCGAAAACTATATAATCATTAGAAAAATTTACACAAATTTAGCTTATCATGATCATCTTAGCTAAATCTATCAGCTTAAAAGTTTGAATTTGCCCAACTTTTGAAGTGGGATAAAGAAAACCCTGTGATCATCAGCTTAGCTTTGCCAACATTTCAATCTCAGATACGTAAAATCACTAAAATTTCTTTTATATATGAAGAGATTATATATCCCCAACAATGAAAACAAAAGGATCGATAGAGTAGCTGCAACAATAATCAAATGAGACCTAGTCAATAACAACATTTGAAGGATTTCGACATTGGTTTTGCCAATGACTGGTTGGCTCAAAAACCCTAGAACTTCAGTGACTACAGCACTACGCAGAGGCCAAAAAAGATCTTGGCAAAACTGAAACAAATCAAAGAATCTCATGAGCCTTCTTGTAATACCTGTTGATGTATAGCGCCTTAACACCAGATATGTCAGGAGTATCTGGTGTTTGCACTGGGTAGAACTTGTAATACTTCATATTTTCGAATGCTGCTCTAGCTTCGACACTCATTTTCTCAAATGCTTCTTTGCGGGCTTCCTTCTTCTCCCGATTCTCTTTCTTTTGTTGCCGTACTTTCTCCTTCACAAACTCCATGAAGGCATCCTTTTGATCTGCAGAGAGTTCCTCATCTTTGATCCGCTCATCAGTGAATTCCTCAACTTCATCAAACTGCCAATCGAACATACAGAAAACTGGCGGATTTGGGTCTTGTGGAAAAAGTATGTCCACCTCAGTGCTCTGCTCAACTTCCTCTTCTTCGATTGGCATTATATAAGGCAAGCAGTAATCAAATTTCTTCAGACGGTCTATCTTCATGTGTTTCAAAGCAGCCCTTCTTTGAGTACAGCCAAGCACAAATATTTGAGGAGATTTGTGCCTATACTCAACAACTTGGCTGTCTCTCTTGTCCAGAGGAATATACGGAACCCAGTCCATTTTCATCTGTTTCATTGGAATAATTTCTTCAGTCTCTCTCTGAACTGAGTTGACCCCAATTTCATCCGAAGGCGGGAAGGGTGATACAACAGCCACCACAAAAGGGATGAAAACAATTTCTAATCCATCCTTGAAAGGAACTTGTTGAGGCTCTGTACCACCGAAGAGATAGACTTTGTTGTTCCCAATCTCATACAGCTTCCCCCCCTCTTCAAATGCTTTTTCGAGGTTTGAGAAATCCCACTTGAAGCGATACACGGCATCCAATTGGTCCCATTCTGTACCAACAGGAAAAGCAGCCTTCCACAGATCTTCCAGTTCACGGGGCTCCTCTATGTACTCAGGCTCAGATTTGGGCTGGGAGGCCTTGACCCGCTTTGATCGAGTGGAGGCCTTGCTTGATTGTTCTTTGTTATCACCTGGCTTTGTCGCATTTTCCTTGTTTTCTTCTCTCTGGCTGGCCTTCCTCTTAGTACCTTTCCTCATTGTATTCTACAAAAGGACATACAGTATAAACAGAAAATCAGCGCTGGGGGCCTAGGGTTACAGTTTGTATTCTGAAGCACACAATTGAATAGATAGACAGACAAACGCCTCCTACAATTTTGACAAGTAATTTCCAGTATACTAGCATAGGAATCAATGATTCAACTCAAATATTATTTGTGGCATATCTAATCGAAAGCCATAAACAAAAAGCCTTCTAGAAAACGCTAAATACCCAAATCGAAGCCCTAAAAATCCAAACTTTCAGCAATATATTAGCATAAAGAACAATACTAATCAGCTAGGTTTTAGCACAGAATCAAATAAATAGACACAAAATTCTAGAGCAATCTTGAGAAATAATTTGCAGTGCATACAATAGTAAATCCAAAAAAAAAAAAAACAAACGCAGTTTATCAAAGTTCACCGCTTTATACAAAAGAATCAAACGAAATACAAAAAATAAAATCATAAAAAGCATCGTACCCTACTCGTTAGCTGATAATAAGGTAAGAGATAGCAAGAAATCAAACCCAGAAAAAAAACACAAATCAGATCCCCTTCAAAAACCCTAAAACCCCAAATAAAATCCTAAAATTTCCAAATCGAACGTAAAACTAATGGCAGAACATAAGCATATTGAAAAAATAGAATACTGACCAGAAAAGATTGAAGATCTGAAAACGCCAACACAATCTCAATCTGGATTTGTATTAAGATTCAATGGGAAACCGGACGCAACCTTTCTTTATTTAATCCACGGGTTGAGATTTGAATTTTGAAATATCTATTATATTATAAGGCCGTACTACCGACTGCCCATTTTATTAGGGTTATGTGCGTAAAACTAACGCGGGCGGATCGTTAGTCTTTCTTTGTGGCCCATGTTTTCAAGTTGGGCCTCATTCGGTTTAACACAAACCAGATTGATCTCCAACGTTCGTGGGATCTACAAGGAGGGCAGTGATGTAGCATGTGGATTAATACTTAGGGCTGTTAATCGGTTAAATTGATTTTGGGGTTTTGGACATTTCATAAGGAGTTTATTAGGCTAAGTGCACTAAGAACACACGCTACGAAATCTCAAAATGCACCATAAACGAAAATTTGCCTTTGTTACACCAGGAACGGTTACACCGTCAATACCGTTGCACCATCCGTCATTCAAAGTTATTAACGCCGTTAATTTTGATAACGTGACACTAATATTACAAAATTAATAAGGGTAATTTAGACATTTTGTTCATTTTATTATATTTTCTTTCGTCTCTCTCTTTCTCTCTCTCTCACATTTCATCCCCCACTGAAGATGGAAGTTGGTGTACGACTTTGTGGGCGAAAGGCAACTGAGCCACCGCTTGATCTCATCAATGAAGAGGCAGCTGAGCCAAAAAGATCCAATCTTTTTCTAGGGAAAGGCGAGGAGAAGGAGGAGCTAAATGGAGGAGCAAAGATACCTGTGAATTCTTGAACCATGGCTCTGAAATTTGTAGTGTTGGTTGTCAGTACGGTTGTCGGGCACACCGAGACGCTCTCAACCTCTTTTTCGGGTTCCGACCAACGCCGTTGTGGTTGTTGGTGGTGGCGACGGCGACGACGGCTTGATTGTTCGGACCTGAGGAAGAAGCAGAAACGTTTTGATGGTCATGTGGGATTTGAAGCGCCACTAAAAAAGACGAGCCACCTCCGCTAATGCCAATGCCAATATCAACACCAACACCGCCTCCGCTAAAGAAGGCTGACTAATTTCGTGTTGCGGAAAATAGTAGAATGAAAATAATAACTCAACCCACAAAAAGGATAAATATACAAGGAAATAAAAGAGCAAAAAATAGAGAACACCGGATATAACGTGGTTCGGCAATATGCCTACGTCCACGGGGCAACAACAACAAGAACCTTCACTAATGAAATTAGGGGTACAAAGAGATGCACAACTTCAAGAACACTACTTGAAGGAAACTCTCTCTCACACTTGTTTTGCTACCAACACTACAACACTCAACACTCTCAACTTAGAGTGGGCACTCTTCACTCTCTACTTGGAGGAAGATGTTTCTCTTAGATGAGATTGATGGAATGAGCAAATGACCTCTCCTTATATAGGCCAAGGAGGAACCATCTAAATGCTTTCATTAATGCTTCACCCATCCACTTACTTCATTTTGGATCCCACTTACCTACAACCACCTACTACATTTTGGATCCCACTTACCTACAACCACCTACTATATTTTGGATCCCACTTACCTACAACCACTTACTTCATTAATGCTTCAAACAACATTTTTTAGATATATTTGAAATTTGGGCCTAGATATTTTTACGATCTCCCCCTCTAGGCCAACTAGGTCAAAAACGACGTGACTTCTACTTGAAGTCCACTCCAGCGGATTTGCTGCAATACTCCAACTTCTGTTGTGTAACAATTTTTGTCAACATATCTGAAGTGTTCTTGTTGGTGTGAATTTTCCTCAACTGGAAAAGCTTCTTTGATACTGCATCTCGAATCCAATGATAATGGAGATCAATATGCTTCGTGCGAGGATGGTATACTGAATTTTTACTTAAATGAATAGCACTTTGACTATCACAATGCACCACATAACTTTCTTGCTTCACACCCAATTCTTGAATGAACCTCTGCAGCCAAATCATCTCCTTGCCTGCTTCATTTGCAGCAATATACTTAGCTTCAGTGGTGGATAAGGCAACACATTTTTGTAACTTAGACTGCCATGAAACAGCTCCCCCTGAAAAGGTGAATAAGTATCCAGAAGTGGATTTTCTAGCATCAAGGTCTCCTGCCAAGTCTGCATCCGTGAAACCTTCTAACATCGGTTTCGATCCACCAAAGCAGAAGCACAACTTTGAAGTGCCTCTCAAATATCTGAGTATCCACTTGACTGATTCCCAATGCTCTCTGCCAAGGTTAGAGAGATACCTACTAACAACACCAACTGCATGTGCTATATCTGGTCGAGTACAAACCATCGCATACATAAGACTACCAACAGCTGATGAGTAGGGAATACCTGCCATCTTGTCCATATCCTCTTGTGTAGTTGGGCATAAACTTCTGCTTAACTTGAATTGATTACCTAGAGGTGAGTTCACTAGCTTAGCTTCTTTCATGTTGAACCTCTTAAGCACTCGTTCAACGTACCTTTCCTGTGACAACCATAGCTTCTTCGCCTTCCTGTCACGAGTGAGCTCCATGCCCAAAATCTGCTTAGCTGGACCTAAGTATTTCATATCAAATGATTTTGACAAATCTGACTTCAACTTGTGAATCATAGCAACATCGTGCCCCACAATCAACATATCATCAACATAGAGCAATAAAATGATGAAGTTACCTCCGGTGAACTTCTGGATATACACACATGGATCGGCATCTGTTCTCTTGTACCCATGACCCAACATGAATGAGTCAAACTTCTTGTACCATTGCCTCGGTGCCCGCTTTAGCCCGTACAAGTTTTTCTTCAACTTACAAACCATGTGTCCTTTTCTCTCAACTTTAAAACCTTCTGGTTGCTCCATGTAAATTTCCTCTTCCAAATCACCATGCAGAAATGTTGTCTTCACATCCAACTGCTCCACCTCAAGATCCATACTAGCTGCCATGCCCAGAATATCTCAGATAGAAGTCATCTTAACCACTGGTGAGAATATCTCGTCGAAATCGACTCCTTCCTTCTGCCTAAAACCCTTGACAACCAAGCGAGCCTTGAACTTTGTCAACTGCTCATTCTCGTCCCTCTTCAACTTGAACACCCACTTATTTTTGAGTGCTTTTCTGCCTTTAGGAAGCTCCATCAACTCATAGGTGTCATTCTTCAATAAAGACACCATTTCAGACTTTATTGCCAACATCCATTTGTCATTGTCTGCATGAGTCTTTGGCTCCTCAAAATTTTCAGGCTCTCCATCACCAGTCAACATAATGTATCTGGAATGCGGGTCATCCCCATCACTGGTCTTGAGAATATACTGTGAAGAAGGATACTTAGTATTCGGCATCGGCATTCTGTTTGATTTACGAACTGGTACTTGGGAAATCTCCGGTTGCTCCTCCTGGCTTGGCTCTCCCTGAATTTGATCGTACTGATCATCATCTTCAGGTTTAGACACTATCTCAGCACCCTCTGCTTCAGCCATGTCAGGAACGTCTTCATGTATAACCTCTTGAGCTCTGCCACTGGGTTCTTGTTGCAGCGGTGATGAATCATAGGTGAGTTGGCCTGCATTTTTAACTGTCTCTTTATCAAGATCTTCCACGGTCTAATCTTCAAAGAAGTGTACATTTCTGCTTCTGAATAGCTTGTTGGTCTTTGGATCCCACATGCGTTAGCCCATTTCTTCATTGCCGTACCCGAGAAAGATGCACGGTGTGCCTTTGTCATCTATCTTCAATCTTTTCTCGTCGGATACATGTGCAAATGCTTTGCACCCAAACACTTTCAAGTGTGAATATGAAACGCTTCTGCCGGTCCATACGCATTCGGGAGTCTCAAAGTTCAATGGTACACTTGGTGATCGGTCGATAAGGTAACAAGCGGCTGACACAGCTTCGGCCCAAAAACGCTTTGATAGATTGGTTGTCTTCAGCATGCACCTGACCTTCTCCAGAATGGTGCGGTTCATCCTTTCAGCTACACCATTATGTTGTGGGGTGCCAGGAATTGTCTTTTCATGCCTAATGCCATACTTCGAATAGTAATCTCTGAACTCGTTCGAAGTGTACTCTCCTCCATTGTCGCTGCGGATACATTTGAGGGCTCTCCCAGTCTCCCTCTCCACCATGACATGAAACTGCTTGAAGGTTTGGAATACCTGGCCTTTTGATTTCAAAAAATATACCCAAACCTTTCGTGAAACATCATCAATAAAGGTAACAAAATATATATTACCACCTAGTGATTCAACTTCCATAGGGCCACAAACATCAGAATGTACTAGGTCTAATATTTTTTCTTTTCTTGTGAAGGTACCAGAAAAACTGACTTGATTTTGTTTGCCATATAAACAATAATCACAAGAGTCGAGTGAGGTACCTTTGGCAAAGGGAATGAGAGACTTCTTTGCCAAAACTTGCAATCCCTTCTCACTCATGTGGCCTAATCTCTTGTGCCATAGATTTGGAGGAGAATCGTCTGCGACATTCAACTCTCCTTTGCAAATCTTCCCATATGTCTTGTAAAGGGTGTAGCACAACTTCCCTCTAGCGATGACTAGCGATCCCTTGGTAAGCCTCCACTTTTGATCTCCCCCATGATGATGGAACCCTTGTTGATCAAGCACACCGGTTGAAATTAGATTGAGACGTAAACCAGGAACATGTCTCACATCTTTCAATAACAGCTTGTTGCCCAAATCAGTCTCGAACAAAACATCACCTATTCCTGATATCTTGGAATAGCTATCATTGCCCATCTTCACTTCCCCAAAGTCTCCGGCTTTGTATGTGGTGAAGAAATCCGAGTGCGCCGTGGCATGGAAAGATGCTCCAGAATCAACTACCCAAGAAATGTTTTTATCTTCATCAGCATGTAGGCAATCACTGTCAAGAGACAACAACTCACATGCTTGATTGGACACAGTAGCGGTAGCTGCAGTATTGGTTGTGTCCTCCTTCTTTTGGTAGGTTGAGCCATCTTTCCCATCCTTCTTGTTATTCTTTAGTTTGTTGCAATTTTTCATCATGTGGCCATAAAGATTACAATTATGACACCTTCCATTGAATCGTGTCCTCGAACGGCTTGCACTTCTTCCACGATCTCGACTGGGACCTTTACTCTTGCTCCTTCCTCTATTCTCCGCCACAAAGACTTGGCTATTATCGGAACTAGAGGACTTCCTCCTAGTCTCTTCATTGAACATGTTGTCTTTAACATTATCCATAGATAACACACCATTGGGAGCAGAGTTACCTACAGTAATGACAAAGGTCTCCCAGCTGTCGGGCAAAGATCCAAGAAGCAATAACTCTTGAAGCTCATCCGCGATCTTCATGTCCATCGTGGCTAATTGATTGACAGTGCTTTGGAAGTTGTTGAGGTGATCAGTCACCCTTACGCCCTCCTTATACTTCATGTTGACAAGCTCCTTAATGAGAAACGCTTTCTTCGAGGCAGTCTTTTGTTCGAACAATGACTCTAACTTCAACCAAAGAGCATGGGTGTTAGTCTCGTTGGACACATGGTGGAACACACTATCATCCACCCATTCACGAATATGGCCAATAGCCTTACGATTCAACTTCTTCCATTCAGCATCTCCCATATTCTCAGGCTTGCCTTCCTCTCCTTCTATGGGCTTATGCAGATCCTTGCAATAGAGAATGTCCTCCATTCTCGGCTTCCATGTAATCCAATTGGAGTGGTTGAGTCGAACCATGGTACTCCTTGAGCCTTCCATTCTAACTCTCAACGAACCTAGAGCTCTGATACCACTGTTGCGGAAAATAGTAGAATGAAAATAATAACTCAACCCACAAAAAGGATAAATATGCAAGGAAATAAAAGAGCAAAAAATAGAGAACACCGGATATAACGTGGTTCGGAAATATGCCTACATCCACGGGGCAACAACAACAAGAACCTTCACTAATGAAATTAGGGGTACAAAGAGATGCACAACTTCAAGAACACTACTTGAAGGAAACTTTCTCTCTCACACTTGTTTTTCTACCAACACTACAACACTCAACACTCTCAACTTAGAGTGGGCACTCTTCACTCTCTACTTGGAGGAAGATGTTTCTCTTGGAGGAAGATGTTTCTCTTAGATGAGATTGATGGAATGAGCAAATGACCTCTCCTTAAATAGGCCAAGGAGGAACCATCTAAATGCTTTCATTAATGCTTCACCCATCCACTTACTTCATTTTGGATCCCACTTACCTACAACCACCTACTACATTTTGGATCCCACTTACCTACAACCACCTACTACATTTTGGATCCCACTTACCTACAACCACTTACTTCATTAATGCTTCAAACAACATTTTGTAGATATATTTGAAATTTGGGCCTAGATATTTTACATTTCGTTGTGGGTGGGGTGGAAGAAGATGAGGGGATTAGGCCAGCGAGTTGGGGGTCGGATTGCAGGGTTTTGGACCAGGCCATCTCGAAATTTAGGTGCAGATTTGGGTTGGTGAAGCAAGTTGATAAGGGGTTGAAGATGTTGGATAAAGGGTCCAACTGATGTTGGTTAGTATTAGACATGGAACCCAATTGAGTCGGTGGCATGTTACTGAGCAGCGCTGAGATTAACTCCCCTCGGGACTCGTACTCATCCTCCTCCCCCTCCCCCCGCGCTGGAGGATTTCATACTCCCACTGTTGCCTGAATCCATCACACAAATACAGATCCAAACCAATAAAAACAAATATTGGACTCGGTGGCGTGGAAGAATTTTGCTGCTTCTTTTTACTCTTTCTGGCCTAATTTGAAAATAAAGGGTTGCTGGTGATTGAGAGAGAGTGATAGAGAGAGAGGGGGGGAGAGAGAAAAGTAAAAGAAAAAGGGGATGTTTTTGTTCAGCAATCAAAAGTTTGAAGTGGGTTTATATGGTTATCCGCTCCCAGATCTTCATAATCTAGTAATGGTTTGTTGGGCATTCAGTTTATACCAGTAGTAGCTGTGGAAACGTTGATAAGGATGACTCATGGTTTCTAGAGTCTTACCAGAAGAATCTGAATCAGGCTTCTACTTTCCTGGCACATATCCAAGAGGGAATCGAAGTTGCAGCCAAAAATAATAGAGCTCTACTTCTATTTAGTGGTGGGGAGACTCGAAGAGAAAGAGAGAGATGAAAGAAAATATAATAAAATGAACAAAATGTCTAAATTACCTTTACTAATTTTGTAATATTAGTGTCACGTCATCAAAATTAACGGCGTTAATAACTTTGACTGACGGATGGTGCAACGGTATTGACGGTATAATCGTTTCTGGTGTAACTTAGGCAAATTTTCGTCCTTGGTGCATTTTGAAATTTCATGGCGTGTTCCTAGTGCACTTACCCTAATAAGGCTTTCATAAGGTCTTCTCATTGTTTTGAAAAGAAGTGTCTCGCGTTTTACAAATATTGTCTTGGTTCAGTTTCTTTCTTCTACTTCCTGTCTCTTTTATTCTCCTTTTGCTTTTGTGTCTTGCTTTTCTTTGTCAGTTTTCATCCTCAACACACTGTTTTCTTGACCTCTTCCTTCTTTCTTTCTTTCTTTTTTCTTTAACCACGTAGCTTGCTTTTTCTTTTCTTCTTTGCAAACCATTAATTAGGTTAGGTTGATAGGTAGTAATAGTAGTTACAATAATTATATGTAAATAGTACTATAATAATAACACGTATTGGTTAAAATTTTGTTTTAGAATCTTATCAAGGTTTTGAGAAGCTTTGGGGCCAACTACGCTTCCATCATATTGTTGATGTTAGCGCATTCTACTCCATCAATCTCATCAAAACTCATTGCCATCAAATTTTCATTTTGTTTATGAACTTTTCTTTCTTCTGCAGCAATTTCAAGTTCGATTGGGAAGTCTAATATTCCTCGTTGACTACCAGTTTTCATATCAAGTCCATTTCCACCGTCTTTTGTTCTTCTGAAAAGGCATAGCTAGAAGGTAGACTTGTGATGAAGATTCTTCTCCCTTCTATGACTTTTACCAAATTACGGAAATCCACAAATTGTTTTGCATTGTCAGAAATATGGATTAAGCTGTCAATCCAAGTTATTCTGAAATTGAGGCATGTTGATATTTGTTTTGATTCTGCAAGGTGTTCTTCTGGAACATCTTGTTCAATGGTTTGAGACAACATCCATATTTGATAAGGCTCGTATAATCCTTCTCTTTCTCTCCATCCCATTGTGCTAGATATGGAGAAAGTGAGATATTTATTCCATTTAAAATTTATGGTTACTTCATAAACCAAGGCATCAATAGTAATATGGAAAAAATTTAAATTCATGAAAATTAAAACTTTGGAATATTACCTTGTTAGTAACACCCTACCCAATTGTCTCAATAATTTCTTCTTGTTTATTGTTTAGAACTAAATGAAGTTTAGGAATTTTATCTGTTAAATTAATATTCTCGTGGTTTCGAGAATATTTATCTGCCAATTTTTCTTGATAGTCATGAATTGTTTATTTTATCATAAAAAAGATGACCATGTATGATTGCTTTTGCTTTTTTGAAAATACACATCCCTTTGATTCTTTTAAAAATTGGATCATAATGAGTTGTTCCATTATATCCGCTAATTGAAGACAATTATCAACTTTTTTAAAATTGAACTCTTTATCACAATTCATTTGTTGAATGATTTTGAGACCATGTTTTTTAATCAAAACTTTCTCCATTCTAATAGAAGAAATTTCTTTTTCTTTTTCAGAAATGATTTTTTGCAAGCTGTTTTTTCAACCGATTTCAGAGAAAATTTTGTCATGTGTTTACGAAAACCTTTAATTTCTTTTTGGATATGATTTTTCCATCTTCCATGTACGCCTTCGTAAATATGACATTTTAATCCAGGATCACTATGCCATTTTTGTCCTTAGACGACAACGAAAAAGTGTCGCCTGATTGCAAAAAAAAAAAAGTGTTGTCTATGTGAGTGTCATCTATTTGAATAATATCATAAGTCACTTTTTAACTGTCGTCTAAAGTAACATCAGACGTAGGTTT
Organism: Prinsepia uniflora; assembly: GCA_032719365.1. Classification (NCBI taxonomy): domain Eukaryota; kingdom Viridiplantae; phylum Streptophyta; class Magnoliopsida; order Rosales; family Rosaceae; genus Prinsepia; species Prinsepia uniflora. Next base: position 72,087,259 of record CM064862.1, read on the forward strand.
TTTCAGAAAAACTGTCGTCTATTAAGATCTCAGATGACAATTTTATTGAACAACTGTCGTATGATGCACTATCAGACGACATTTTTCAGTAAAACTATCATCTGAGGACTTAATAGACAACAGTTTATATGCATGAAAGTGTTGTCTTATGCACCATTTGACAACACTTTTTCAGTAAAAGCGTCATCTATGTTAATATAGACAACATTTTTTTAATTAGATGATGTATGATATATTTTTAGACAACAATTTTTTTTATAATTAAGGCAACAATAATTCACTGTTGTATGAAGCTTTTTAATTTTATTAGAATATGACATTTCTGTGTCAATTCCTCGGGCATCTATCGTCGATTCACATATAAATCTTTTTTCAATCAATAAAAAGATAAATATTTGTATGAAGCAAATCCATCAAACATAATTCTTGTATTAAATCAACTAAAGGCCAAAATGATGTTTAAATCTATTAAAAGACAATCATACTCTGTTTTGGCAGACTATTAAGAAAGTTTGATAACAAATTTATGGCAACAATCATCTCACATATAAACTTCTATAGTTACTTTCTCATAAACAGTCTACACCTCTAGGAGGAGGTTTCGAGCAACCACCCTTGTTACTTTCTCATAAAGAGTCTACACCTCTAGGAGGAGGTTTCGAGCAACCACCCATGAGTCAGGAAGCTGGTCATTAGCTTGAGATGCAGCTATATGAATTAATTTGTCAATCCTGTATGCTTTAATACCTTCAACACCCTATTGGCATACACAAGATAAGCATATAAGAGGAAGAACTAAGATGCAACCAGATTAAGAAATGGTTTTCCAGTGATGCGGATACAATACTCTCTCATTTTCTCATTTTGGAAACATGTGATGACGAACAAGTAATAATGAAAATGAAACTCTAGCACTTGATTTTTGAACATATCGATAACCCATTTTGCCATTTCTTTCCAAAAATCAAGTTTACACATGAGCAGATACCTAGTCACAGTGGCTGTGACTACATAGAACTAAAAAATCCAAACAAAAAATTAGGCATCAACTACCAACCTTCTAATATGGCCAGGTAGTAAAGAAGGGCAACCAGGACTTAAAAAGGAAATCCATGGAATTAACTATAGCAAGGACGGGGTTCAGAAACAGGACATGACGTTCTGAGATATCCTTTGGAAGTTTATAAGCTGCTTAAGTTGGAATAACAGGTTTACACAATTTTTATAAAGTTTGGCAGGGAATGGCTAGCTCTTAGTCAGTTATACCCTATTTAAAAAATGACATTACCTGTTTCCCATTGTCTCCATCACGGTAAATTAGAATCTTTCCAATTTGAATTCCCTATTTTCTTGCAGAAACCAACCCCGATATATACTGGTGCTGAAATAGAACAAATTCCAAATTTCAAAGACCTGTAAAATATTCTTTATTTTCTGCATGCAATTTATATAATATAAAATAACTATGAATCCATATTTACATAAAACTTCACAATCCATTCATAATCCATTCAGTGAAAGGATCATAATATGGTAATATATATAGTTGAATCCACATCACTACCCCAAAGGAAAATTCAAAATTGACCCCAAAATAGACAAACAACGAACAAGTAATGAATTGTGTATGGGGAAGGAAAGAAGAGGGTGTAGACACATAATCAGCATACATGTAAGAGTTACTACTTGCTTCTCCGTAAATGGAAAATAGCGAAGGACAAGCTCCACAACCTAGGGGCCAGGTCAAAGTATAAGAACGTAGTGATGCATACCTCGAATTAGTGTATGCATACCTCTAATCTGTAACATGAGAACAACGAGATTAAGAACTAGAAAGAGATGAAAGTGAACACAAACCTCCGATTGCAAACTGTTGTGAAAAACTTTTAGGTTACAAGTCCATCATAATTCCAATCAACTATATATTAAAATAAACTTGGCCATGTCAACCATAACATCTTATTGATAACACCTTTAGAGCTGAAACTAAAATTTTTGGTTGGAGGTGAACACAGGAGGTGTTCAGGAGACAAAGTTTAGAAAGTTTTTTTCTCACTGAAATCCCATAGGTGTATCGCCTAGCAGACACATAGACAACAAATGCTGCTTTTTATAATCCACAAAACAAATGCTACTTTTTATAATCCATAATCTCACTTAGAATTGTAAAGATATTCTAGGTACTGGAACTGAGTAGTGAAACGCTAGAGTTACTGACACGTCCTATCCCAATCCCCCCGGGATTACAGGATGGAACATGCTCCCGTCTAACCCATGTGTGACACGCAGGCTGCACACCCGTCTAACCTCCATGTAGCACGTAAGCTAGACCAGGGATACCCAGGCTAACTGTGTAACGACCCGTCCCGGGAGTCGGGATTAGTGAAGTGATTAGTGAAGGATTAGCTGAGTTAATCGGTGGTTAGTTGGGTACTTTTGGACCTTGGACATAGAATGACGATTTTGCCCCTAGTTTGGGCAAAAAGTTGACTTTTAGTTCGGGCGGTCAAGTGGGCCTTTACCGATGACCGTAACGTAGTTTGGGACGTCACAAGTCCGTAGACAGGTAGCACGTCCGATTTGGACAATCGGAGAAAAATTTATGGTGGTCGGAAGATTAAGGGCGTTATCGTAATTTTAGTTAACTAGAGGGAAAATGTTGACTTTTTGCTGGACTCTTGGTTTTCACGAAGACCGAGGACCGTTAGATAGGTCTCAACGTCCTGAGTACAGCGACAGGCGGCACGCTGTCAACGGACGTCAGACAGTAAAGTTATGGGTCTAGGTAGTTGAAGGGAAAAATGGTAATTTTGACTCCCATGTGCATTTTTTACAGGACCGCCCCCGAAAAGGGCATGGTTCACCGTACCCGGTCCTGCTCCCGTCTGGCAAGACGAATGAAATCCTCAAAACACCCTCAGTACGTGCCAGACCAGGGATAGCCACACGTGCTTACTCATGCCTCCGCCTCACGATCAGCGCGCCACGACCTGCAGGGTCAATAAAACAAAAAGGTGTGAGTGGACAAAAATAAATCAGTTTAGCAAAACAGTTACAAAAGACGTTTTTACCCTCCGCATAAAAACCAATGCATGCATACAAAAAAAAGTTCATTTCGCAATCGGTTAACATTTTCCACATAATAAAAACCGTGTATCAAATTTCAACGTAAGGAACACTCGTATGAACTCAAAATCATTTTTCCTTTCTCAACCATCGGGTCTTAGCCCGCAATCATAAACACCGGGCCTCAGCCCAAAACCACGAATCAAAACCAAATGCACAACATGATCCAAAACCATCAACCACATACTGGGCCACTGCCCAACTCAAGCGAAACATCAGAAATCATCAATAAATCACAAGTCAATCATTTTGCTGGATATCAAGTGCGCCCGAGTCTTTAAACTCAAAACCATGCGCATAAACAGGCCTTCCCGGGATATCAACGAGTCCTTAAACTCAGAACATAATCAATAGGCCTCGGGGGTATCACAATAACCGAGTCGTTAAACTCACGAGTCTTTAAACTCATTAAGGGCCCTCCCCCGTCATCAATTAACCGAGTCTTTAAACTCAAAACGTGCTCCAGCAATAGCACCGGGTTTTTAAACCCAAAACAGTTCCCAACGGATCTTTAAACCCAAAACAGTTCCAAACGGGTCTTTAAACCCAAAACAGTTTGTCAAACACAACAACGTGGGATCCATCCCAAAATCACATTTTCGTAACGGGACACATGGTCCGAATTCTCACGTTCAATTCCCCAAACGTTCTTTCCAAACACAATCCAATCATCATTAAACACGGGGCATGCAAAAACATACCAATCACTTTATAAAATCCTCTTTTTTCATTCCCGAATTCGAATTCGCAACAATGATTCCGTAAGCCGGCATCCGGAAGCATCATCCCGAACCCAAACCAAGAATCCACTTTAAATTTCCGAAAATCAAAATCTCATTAATCAAAGTTACTTTTATGCCCCAAGCATCAAGCCCGAAATCACCCTTTTCAAAATCCATTTTAATTCCTCGAAATCACTTCATTTCTCAAATCTCATTATCAAAACATCAAAACCACAATCATAATCACCAAAATCACGGTCCAATCACAACATACTTGAAATCTCGTAAAACGTGCAAAACCGTGACATTCTCGAAATACGTGTCAAAATCGTAAACCATACTCACAATCGAAATCCAACATCTTAAAACATAATACGCACAAATCACATGAAATCTTTCATTAACCCATCATCAAAACGCAAGCGAAACCAAAGTCTCGAATTACGTGCAACTCGCATGTATAGCAAAATACGTATAAATACGGAAATCGAAATCAATCACCATTCATAATCATAATCATTAAAATCAGAGAACTATTTATGCATGCATTAAATTTTGAAAGCAACGTCCACTCACACACCATTCTTAAGGCTCGGTTTCGCGCCGCGCCCATGCCCGTAATTTCCGATATTTCCAGAAATTCCAAATCCTGTCCGAAAACATACTTTAGTGTCACTAAGGGCTTAGATAACAACATACTAATTTCCCATAATTTTCCGGGAATTAATCATTAATTACAAACGTAACATAAAATCTTCGGACCCTCGAAACCACATCGTAACGGTGTCCGATAAATTCGAAACCAATGCTAAAATATTCGTTACGTTGTGTAGGACAGAAGTCGTCTTGAACTTACCATGAAAAACCGCTCCACGCGCCCTCACGCGCCTGCTACAGTACTGTACAGTCGTCGTCCTTACCCGGCTAGCAGGTAAACGGGCCATTTCACCCATGTCTCGACCCGATTCGATCCCTGCGATAAACCATCTAATTTCTTCAATTGATACCACAACTAGACTCGCAATACACTCAATTAAAGGCTTGTAGCAATTAATCCACTCGACACGGCCTAAAACCAACATAATTGAACTCGAGTCGAACGCGGAGTTCATCGTCCCAGTTCAACAGACCGTCACTGTTTCCCTCAATTAATTGGTTAGGGAGCATCGCAGACTTACATTGAGGATGATTTTGAAATCAATTTTTCAAGGGCTTACCTCCAATTGCACGAACACAAGCTCCTGGTAACCTGAAATTCGTCAAGTCTGAACATGGCTCTGCGAGCTTCGAACGTCAACTTCCTTGACTTCGATCGACTAAAGGAGGTCCTATAAAGCTCATTCGAACTTAATTGGACTTTGGGCTGGCCTGAAACTGGTCTTCGAATTTGAAATTTTCCAGGGACGGTTCCCGGGTTCTGGGTGTATTCTCACTCAGCCACTCCGCTACACCTCACCATTGGACTCTAAACACTCACTCACCCCGTCTCGACTCACCCCTGGCTTGTTCTAATGGAAGGAAAATCAACCTGCTCTCACACTCTGTTTTCCCCTCAGAGACACCCACACTGCTATGAGTTCACCAGCCAGCATTTGTGTACTCTCAGACCCAAATACCCGTGCCCTCACACCCTCCGAGCTCAGGCACAAGCACTGCTTGATCACCCACTGAACAATACGACTCTCCCTCTCTCTGTCCCTGCTCAATTGTCCCTGTTTTTCAATATCGAAAAACTCAGCCCGTGCACTGCCTGCTTCCCACTCAGGGCAAAACCCAGTCCCCCGTGCTCTGATCACACCACTAAGTAGCAAAACAACTCAAAACACTCACACCCACACCGACTAGAATCGAAGTGCTCCTCCACGTCCCTGCTTCACGCCTGTAACCAACAACCCGTGCTAAAAACCCACCAGTGCAACAGCCACGGTTTAGTTACCCAATCTCACCGTCCACACGGCCATGTCTCCCACTAACATGATTAAACAATGGAATAACCCTTAAACAACCATTTAGCCCATCCAATTTGCCCCAAAAACCATCCACCCGTTCACTGGCATGTCTCCCATTACAGGTGCTACAGTAACCGTTCAAACATCCCCTGTGAAATTACCATTCTGCCTTTGTGCAGAAAATTACCAAATTGCCCCTCATGCATCCAGGCCCGTAACTCGGTCATCCGGACTCCGATTGACGCGTGCCGCCTGTCGTTGTACTCAGGGCATCGAGACCATCCTAACGGTCCTCGGTCCTCGGCCATCGGACCTCCCGATCAAAAAGTCAACATTTACCCTTATTTCGTCCAAATTACGAAAACGCCCCTGGACATCCGAACGTCATAAATTTCACCACGAACGTCAGAATCGAACGTGCCACCTGTCTATGAACTCGTGACGTCCCAGACTACGTCACGATCATCGGTCAAAGTCCGTTTGACCGCCCGAACTAAAAGTCAACGTTTTACCTACGACTAGGGGCAAAACAGTCATTTTGCACCGTTCGTCCGATTTCACCCAACTAATCACCGATTAACCCCGTTAATTATGATCAGTTGCAAAACTAATCCCAAATTCCGGGATGGGTCGTTACAATCTTCCCCCCTTAAAGAATTTCGTCCTCGAAATTCCAACCGATCAAAACTCAACCGTTCCTCCCTCCTAAAACCCGTTTCGTTCTCGAAATTTCCAATTATCCAAATTTCACATCCACCTCGTGGAAAACTTTTCGACCTCGCAACACGTGTACACCCGTACACCAACTAACTCATCTGTACTCAGACGTCCCATTACCGTCTCATGTCGTACCGACCACACTCGACCACCTCGAGTGAAAATGATCACTTGACGTCTGCTCCCACTGGGAGTCACCAAGACTCACTTCTTAGTCCGGGCTGACGCTACCAGCCAAACTCTCACCACTAAGCTCTACCACCCCAGTAAAGTGGCAATCAACTGCCAATTGGTGTCACTCAAAATAGCGTAAGATCAATCACACGATCTCATCTCGCAGGGCAAACCCAACCCTACGGCATATATCAAGCTCAAGTCATGTTACCAACAAATTCCAAGTGTGTCGGTACTAAGCCGAATGCCAACACGTAAAACCAAACCACTGGTGTCAGGACCCACCCCGATTTCACCCTGAAACCCGAGGTAAATCCCGCTCCCGTCTGACTCCCCGACACAACAACCAAGTAACACTCACTCAAACCCAGTCAGACGCAGGAGTACTTAAAAAAATATCCCAACGTTATCGTTTACAGAGCATAGTACGAAAATACAAGAAAACTGAAAACCAAGAAAGTACACGCACACGGAAGACTTTAAACTATTCCGGGATCGTTTACGTCACTTCTATGCTTCGGACTCTGCCTCGACGTCAAGACCCCGCACTAGCTCCACAACCTGGAGGGCAAGTTAAAACAAAAGGTGTGAGTGGACCATAATCAAAGAAAAGTTCTAAAACCATTTATCAGAAAACCGAATTTAACCCTCCGTTTTGAAAACCACATGCATAACCAACAGTTAATAACACAGGTCTAACTCAATTCTCATGGGTTTGAACATCACGGCAAAACAGAGCACTAGAGTGCCTGTCGTCGTCTGAGCTCCGCCGTGTACACCCCTGTCACGGCGACCATCCTAGTCGACGCTTAGGACCCTCCTGACCCTCACCCTAACCTCCATTCCTCTCGATTCTAAGCCCAACCTCACGACTTTCGAATCTAAACTCACGAGAAAAACAGAGTAAGTGTACAGGGATGAGGGATTACCTGCCTCCATTCGCCGCCGTGAGCTCCTCCGGGGCTGGTCGACTCCACGCTACCCTCACGACACCACCGCGGTCTCAATTGCACCGTACACGGCCACCGCACCACCACCAGCTCACAAACTCTCTGCCTGCCTTTCTGTTTTGCCCCGGTCTTCCCGTGGTTCACAACTCACACCCACACACCCGCTGCACCTCTCAACCACGTCACCAACTTCCCTTCGATCTCCCGTCCCTCACTCACTCACCAGAACTCAACAACAGCCACGACCATCCTTCAATTTGTCCTCAAAATCTCCCTCTGTTTTCTGTTTCTCTCTGTGTACAAGCAAGAACACGGGCACGGCTGCACCCCAATTATTTGGGCCGTGTCTGCACAGGATTCCACCAGAATCCTCTACACACATGCCACATGTCACAATCCACTCCACACACTCCCACATGGCCCAATCTCAGCCGTCCATTTCCTTTCTCTGTGTACAAATCCCAATGTGCAGAAAGACCAAATTACCCCTCCTTTTAACTCATTTTTACAGTTTTACCACAACTTACTAGACCCGTATCTCTCGCTTCGTACGTCCGATGAATACGTGCCGCCTGTCATCGAACTCAGGACGACGAGAACTATCTAACCATCCTAGGTCAACGTGCCAAAACTCGATTCTACTAAAAGTCAACTCTTCCCCATACCCAAATTACGGTTATGCCCTCAACCTTCCGAACATCACAATTTCCTCCTCGGATGTCGGAATCGGGCGTGCCACCTGCCTATGGATTCGTGTCGTCCTAAACTACGTCCTGGTCACTGGTCAAAGTTCATCGGACCACCTGAACTAAAAGTCAACGGTGTTGCCCGAACCACGGGCAAAATCGTCATTCTAGGCTTACGGACCTATCGGGACCAACTAACCACCGATTAGCCTCGCTAATCCCACCTTAATCACACTACTAATCCAGACTCTCGGGACGGGTTGTTACAACTGGTACCTCCCACGTACCGTCACTAGCTACCACTCGGCCTGTCTAGTACCAATCCTCGTACACCGTACAGGCTACGTACATCCATCTCCAACAAGTCCACTACAAGGTTCACAGTCACTCACAACCTGACAATGGGGTTCCTTGTCTAATCTCATACTAGACAAATCGATCATTCCAATTCATCATCCATTCTGGATCCCATGGTCACCCGACCAGTAACACAATACCTACCTCCAAATGTGTCATCCAAGATGTACCAACCCAAGCACGCTCACCAAGGCGTGTACAGTCATGCCAAAAAGGGCATCTAATCTCACTCACAATTAGCGAGGCATACCAACTCCGAATCTATCGGGTACCCACTCAACGGTCACCACGTCACATTTGATTGACTTCCAAAAGGAAGCCAATCCCATCATTTACGAGTCAAAATCTCGAGGCAATTATAAACATTCCAACTCATCCGAGTACGGATTAACTTCGAAAAGAAGTTCAATCCAACTATTCTCATTTCTAAACATGTATGACAGAGCGATAAGCTCTTCACCTAGCCTGATCAAGGCGATCACAGTACAAATCCAGTACCACGTCACCTGACTGGTAACACCACGATCCTAGATCGTCACCAATTCTAAGGTCCACAACAGCATAACCCAGATCCACCTAGGATCCACACATGCTCACAGCTAGCAATCCACCTGGAACTTGATCATAGGGTCTTACACCCACAAGATTTCTTGTCGACCACCTAACACTCCTCAACTATTTTCTCGTCCAAACACTCGCTCAACAACGTAACACCTCCACTTTATGGATCCCCTCCATTACCTCATAACGATCCCTGCCACTCCACCTAGGAGAGACCAAGGATGATCCAATACTATGTCATCAACATCCATCCTATGTGAGTGCAAACACAACTCACTGCACCCACCGTACCAAGAATCCAACATTGTCTGCCACCAAGCAGAAAAGGGGTATCCCGTTTACCCAACTTCGAAAATCATAACTCCTCCTGATGACCCCAAAACCCACATGAGTCCACCAACCCATACACGCTCAACGTACTGGTATCCACAATCAACGTCTGCCAAGGCAGAAGATAAGAAGTCAACCCCAGTGACTTCAGCATCCAATCACCAATGATTTTTCCTCATCTCTGGGAGTATTGGAAAACATATGGTCACGCCAATCTCGGAGTTGACAACAACTCCCCAATTCCTCTAACTCTCATGACATAGGGAACATCGTCCCAAGATTCCTCCTGTCTCAAACCTCACTCATCTCTGGTCACCCCATCACTGTTGGGTCTTATCCCAACACATCACCATCTCCGCCGGATTCCATCCAGCCCAGAACTCCATCACTACTGAGTCCCAAACACCAAACGTACGTTCATCATGACAGGGTCACATCCCAACTCGTGGCCCAACACAACCCCACTCACTGACACTAGCACCAGCGCTAGTACCAGTACCAACATACAAACCTCCACACAAGTACACAGAGTGCAAAGTTGATAACCCTGGATCTCCGCTCATACCGAGAGACGATCCCGCATCACTACTCGTACTCCACAACTATGGGTACCACCGTTATGACAATCCACATCAGGATAGATGAACGTTCCCTGAACGTCCCCTAATCCTCACTACTACCACTACACCATGTACCTTTGACAATCGGCTATCTCCACAAGACCACCGGTCCACAAAACCAAGCCATAATTTCCTAACGCATTTAATACCTGACCATAAACCGGTCCTTGGCATCCTAGGTGCCAAACGTTCCTCAATCAGCCTTTCCGGCTCTTCTCAAGTCTTGACACCATATCATGACTCAACTCACGTTCCTAACCCAAAATCCTTACTCCTCGTGAGTCCTACATCCGCATCTCGACACCTCTTGAGTCCAAACTCATACCAAACCAATCATGTCATCCCTGTCATACCCAGTCCCCGAGCAATTTCCAATGCCCAACCACATTCTATACGACCAATAGGGCCTAAGGGATAGTACAATTTGCTCAATTATGCGGCCTTCCAGCCACCAGTCTCGTTCGTCCCTACGACCCCCGCAGTTCTATATCTACCAAATTCACAGTGTACACGACCCGACAGCTGACCCTCAAACCAGGGTCAATCTCACCCGAGATCTATCACGAGGTGCCAAACACCCTCGCCTACTCATCTCATTACCAGGTCGCGCACGAGGCTTACGCTTCGGAGGCATGATGTGGCGACAGAATCAGCAACCTAGTGCTCTGATACCAAATTGACAGGACTGCCCCCAAAAAGGGCATGGTTAACCATACCCGGTCCTGCTCTCGTCTGGCAAGACGACTGAAATCCTCAAAACACCCTCAGTACGTGCCAGACCAGGGATAGCCACACGTGCTTACTCATGCCTCCGCCTCACGATCAGCGCGCCACGACCTGGAGGGTCAATAAAACAAAAAGGTGTGAGTGGACAAAAATAAATCAGTTTAGCAAAACAGTTACAAAAGACGTTTTTACCCTCCGCGTAAAAACCAATGCATGCATACAAAAAAAAGTTCACTTCGCAATCGGTTAACATTTTCCACATAAGAAAAATCGTGTATCAAATTTCAACGTAAGGAACACTCGTATGAACTCAAAATCAGTTTTCCTTTCTCAACCATCGGGTCTTAGCCCGCAATCATAAACACCGGGCCTCAGCCCAAAACCACGAATCAAAACCAAATGCCCAACATGATCCAAAACCATCAACCACATACCGGGCCACTGCCCAACTCAAGCGAAACATCAGAAATCATCAATAAATCACAAGTCAATCATTTTGCTGGATATCAAGTGCGCCCGAGTCTTCAAACTCAAAACCATGCGCATAAACAGGCCTTCCCGGGATATCAACGAGTCTTTAAACTCAGAACATAATCAATAGGCCTCGGGGGTATCACAATAACCGAGTCGTTAAACTTACGAGTCTTTAAACTCATTAAGGGCCCTCCCCCGTCATCAATTAACCGAGTCTTTAAACTCAAAACGTGCTCCAGCAATAGCACCGGGTCTTTAAACCCAAAACAGTTCCCAACGGGTCTTTAAACCCAAAACAGTTCCCAACGGGTCTTTAAACCCAAAACAGTTTGTCAAACACAACAACGTGGGATCCATCCCAAAATCACATTTTCGTAACGGGACACATGGACCGAATTCTCACGTTCAATTCCCCAAACGTTCTTTCCAAACAAAATCCAATCATCATTAAACACGGGGCATGCAAAAACATACCAATCACTTTATAAAATCCTCTTTTTCATTCCCGAATTCGAATTCGCAACAATGATTCCGTAAGCCGGCATCCGGAAGCAGGCATCATGAAGCATCATCCCGAACCCAAATTACAAACGTAACATAAAATCTTCGGACCCTCGAAACCACATCGTAACGGTGTCCGATAAATTCGAAACTAATGCTAAAATGTTTGTTACGTTGTGTAGGACAGAAGTCGTCTTCAACTCACCTTGAAAAATTGCTCCACGCGCCCTCACGCGCCGCCGCAAGTGGCTGCGCGTGAGGCTCACGCTCCTGCTACAGTACTGCACAGTCGTCGTCCTTACCCGGCTTGCAAGTAAACGGGCCATTTCACCCACGTCTCGACCCGATTAGATCCCTGCGATAAACCATCTAATTTCTTCAATTGATACCACAACTAGACTCGCAATACACTCAATTAAAGGTCTGTATCAATTAATCCACTCGACACGGCCTAAAACCAACATAATTGAACTCGAGTCGAACTCGGAGTTCATCGTCCCAGTTCACCAGACCGTCACTGTTTCCCTCAATTAATTGGTTAGGGAGCATTGCAGACTTACCTTGAGGATGATTTTGAAATCAATTTTGCAAGGGCTTACCTCCAATTGTACGAACACAAGCTCCTGGTTTCCTGAAATTCGTCAAGTCTGAACATGGCTCTGCGAGCTTCGAACGTCAACTTCCTTGACTTCGATCGACTAAAGGAGGTCCTATAAAGCTCATTCGAACTTAATTGGACTTTGGGCTGGCCTAAAACTGGTCTTCGAATTTGAAATTTCCCAGGGACGGTTCCCGGGTTCTGGGTGTATTCTCACTCAGCCACTCCGCTACACCTCACCATTGGACTCTGAACACTCACTCATCCCGCCTCGACTCACCCCTGGCTTTTTCTAATGGAAGGAAAATCAACCTGCTGTCACACTCTGTTTTCCCCTCAGAGACACCCACACTGCTATGAGTTCACCAGCCCGCATTTGTGTACTCTCAGACCCAAATACCTGTGCCCTCACACCCTCTGAGTTCAGGCACAAGCACTGCTTGATCACCCACTGAACAATACGACTCTCCCTCTCTCTGTCCCTGCTCAATTGTCCCTGTTTTTCAATATCGAAAAACTTTGCCCGTGGACTGCCTGCTTCCCACTCAGGGCAAAACCCAATCCCCCCGTGCTCTGATCACACCACTAAGTAGCAAAACAACTCAAAACACTCACACCCACACCGACTAGAATCGAAGTGCTCCCCCACGTCCCTGCTTCACGCCTGTAACCAACAACCCGTGCTAAAAACCCACCAGTGCACCAGCCACGGTTGAGTTGCCCAATCTCACCGTCCACACGGCCATGTCTCGCACGAACATGATTAAACAATGGAATAACCCTTAAACAACCATTTAGCCCATCCAATTTGCCCCAAAAACCATCCACCCGTGCACTGGCATGTCTCCCATTACAGGTGCTACAGTAACCATTCAAACATCCCCTGTGAAATTACCATTCTGCCCTTGTGCAGAAAATTACCAAAATGCCCCTCATGCATCCAGACCTGTAACTCGGTCATCCGGACTCCGATTGACGCGTGCTGCCTGTCGTTGTACTCAGGGCATCGAGACCATCCTGACGGTCCTCGATCCTCGGCCATCTAACCTCCCGATCAAAAAGTCAACATTTACCCTTATTTCTTCCAAATTACGAAAACGCCCCTGGACATCCGAACGTCATAACTTTCACCACGAACGTCGGAATCGAACGTGCCACCTGTCTATGAACTCGTGACATCCCAGACTACGTCACGGTCATCGGTCAAAGTCCGTTTGACCGCCCAAACTAAAAGTCAACGTTTTACCCACGACTAGGGCAAAACGGTCATTTTGCACCGTTCGTCCGATTTCACCCAACTAATCACCGATTAACCCCGTTAATCATGATCAGTTGCAAAACTAATCTCGAATTCCGGGATGGGTCGTTATAATTTTGGTCATTTTGGTGCCTTGGGATTTGTACAAAGGAGATGAGGACAAGTGTGCAGTGTGTGATTGGATATTTTGAGATGGGACCATGGGAGTGGGTTCTAGGCTTTGTGCATAGTGTAAGTATATGTGTGTGTATCGTGTCTGTTCGAAGAGGAAAAACAGAGAGTGAGTTTGAGGGAGGAATTGATTGGGTTGCAGTGCGTCTTTGTGTGTTCTTGTGATCGGGTGAGTGAGTAAAGACTAAGTGAGAGGCTGGTGAGTGTTCTGGGGAGGTGGTGAGAGTGTGAGGGACTTAGGGACCGCGAAGGAAACCAGGAAGAACAGGACAGAGGACCACTGTGCACGGTTGTGCACTTCCAGTGACCAAACCATCAAATTGAACCCTTGGTGGCGTTGAGAGGCCTGAGGGGAGTCGAGTAGGCACGGCGGAGCTCACGGTGGCGGCCTGAGCACATGTAATTTCTCCAATCCGTTTATATGCTCTATTTTCCAGTTTTGATTCAAACGGTAAGTCCTGGCTTTGAGGGCTAATTCGAGGTGTTTGGTGAGTTCTAGTGTGTTTAGTAGGTCCTTAGGAAGCTGTAGAGGTCGAAACCGTGACGGAGGATTGCACGGTGGGCTGGGAGCAAGAACAGGGTTTTGGACGGGTTGTTGTGTCGAGCTTGGGAGGTCAGTTAGAGGTCGTGGTGTTGTGCTTTGAGTAGGGGGATAGATTGATAGGATAAGGACGAAGCTATTGGTGGGAAAATTATGGGACTTGAGTAGGACTTTTGGGAAGTAGTTAGTAACCTCTTTATGGGCTTTGGACAGCGAATCGGGGACGGCGTAAGTGCGCGCGTATCGAGGCAACGTCGGAATGTTCTGTGAGTGGACTTTGTTTTCTAACTCTTGATGCATGCATATATGTTTTTATACGTTTTCATACGTGATTCTATGATTTGATTTATGATTGTGATGGTTTACGATTTGTGCACGTTTTTCGAGGAAATTACGGTATTTCACGTTTTACGAGATTTTGATGGATATTGTGATTTGAACTTGGTTTTAATGGTTTGATTTCGGGATTTGAAATGTGATTTGATTTCAAGGTTTTAAAATGGATTTCGGAAAAGTGATTTCGGGCTTGGAGCCCAACTCTTGTGATTTCAGAAGGATTTTTTGGATTTGGTTTTCAAGGGTTGGAAAGGAAGTCTGGATTTGGGTTCGGAACAGTGGTTCCGGATGCCGGCTTACAGAATCATTGTTGCGAATCCGGAGATGGATTTTCTGTGGTTTTCATTGTTGATTGAAAAATGGTTTTGGGTTTAAAGACCCGAAAAAAGAGAAAACCCACTGGATCTGGTTTTGAGTTTAAAGACTCGGATTGATTGACGGGGGGAGGGCCCTGGTTTGATGTTTTGAGTTTAAAGACTCGGTATATGTTTTGAGTTTAAAGACTCGGATATGATACCCCCCTGAGGCCTGTGATTGTGTTTTGAGTTTAAAGACTCGGATATCACGGGAAGGCCTGGCTAATTGCGCATTGTGTTTTGAGTTTAAAGACTCGGGCGCTCATGAGATCCAGTAAATTGTATGATTGATGTTTTTCACTGGTTTTCTGATGTTTTGGGCAATGGCTCGGATGAAGTGGATTTGACGAGTTTTGGGACTGAGTTCCCGGATTTGAGATTGAATTGTGATTTAAGGCTGAGGCCTGGATGATACGGGTTTTCAAATGGTTTCGTGGATGGTTTTTGATTTGAGTGGTTTCATGACTTGAATTGATATGCATGCATTGGTTTTTCCATGGAGGGTATAAATGTAATTATTTTTTAAACTGTTTTCTAAATTATACTTTATTTTTGTCCACTCACAGACTTTTCGTGTTTTCGATACCATCCAGGTTGTTGCGGTGTGGGCTGTTAGTCGAGAGAGACGGAGACATCACATGTACGATCCACAGTAGACTCTGCGCACTCTGGGAAGTTTGGAAGTTTTTGGACGGTTGAATCGAGAATCCCTTGTCCGACTTACGTGTCACATGAAGGTTGAACGTCAGTTTAGCCTTCGTGTCATGCGTAAGTTAGACGAGATCGGGATTTAGCCCTTAATCCCGGGGGATTAGGGGTGGGTACTGAAAAACTGTCCAACTATCTTCCAGAGTACGCATGAACCGTAGTGGAATGTGTGTGTCAGGACCCACCCCGGTTTTACCCCGAAAACCGAGGTAAATCCTGCTCCCGTCTGACACCCTGATACGTAACTAAAGCAACCTCACGATAAACCACCAAATTCCATGCCAGACGCAGGAGAAAATATTTAAACATCCCGAAGTCAAAGTTTTACAGAGCATAGTACCAAATACAAAGGAAAGAAAACCGATAAACAAGGTACACGCACAACGGGAAATTTAAAGCACTCCGGGGTCACTCTCGAGTATTCTATGCCTCCGACGCTGCCTCAACGTCAACCCCCGCGCTAGCTCCACGACCTGGAGGGCAATTTAAAAACAAAAGGTGTGAGTGGACCATAAATAAAAGAAAAGTTTCCAAAAACCATTTCATAAGAAAACCAGGATTTTGGCCCTCCGTTTTGAAATCACACATGCATAACCCATTTACTGAAATCAGTTATAAATCACATAAAGATCGTCATAAAAACAGAATTGAAAGCAGTTACAGAAATCACGTCATAAACATCATAAAACCATATCATAAAACATAAGTCTCAAACAATCATTATTCGATCAAATCTGCTGCACCTATCCGAGTCTTTAAACTCAATCTAGGCCTCAATAATATCCGAGTCTTTAAACTCCCGAGTCTTTAAACTCAACAGGCCTACGGGGGAAATATTAATATATCCGAGTCTTTAAACTCCCGAGTCTTTAAACTCAATCCGGGTCTTTAAACCCAATCCGGGCCCGTCCCCCGTTAAACATAATATCCGGGTCTTTAAACCCAATAACCAGATCCAGCAAATCCAATCCAAAACCATTTGAAAACCATTTCTAAATCCACATCCAAACCCGAATCCGAAATCACCAGTCTGAAGCCCTTCCGGCGTCTAGAACCGTCATTCCGAACCCAAATCCGGAAATCCTACGTTTCAACTTTAAAACCAAATTCTGCTTTCCGAAATCCGATTCTAAAACCGAAAAACCTTGATTATCAAATCACGTCTCAAAATCCATTTAATATCATTGAAAACCCCAATTCATGGCATCAAAATCAGAATCCAAACTTTTCTCGTAAAACGTGCTGAAAATCGTATTTTCTCGAAAAACGTGCAATTATGTAAAAACCAACATAGCATATTCAACAATCATGAAATCACATGTAAAACCATAAAATAAGTAATTAAAAGCAGTTATGCATGCTCAGTTTAGAGAAGGGGTCCACTCACAGTCACCGGCACGTCACTCGCGCCCCGTACCTCCCGTACGTTCCTCAGCCTCCTCGGGAAGTCCCGATCCTGTCACAAGTCACCAAAGAACGTCACTAACACGTCTACCAAGACTCTCCTAATTTTCCCCAAAAATCCCCAGGTCCTAAACGTAACGAACCGGGACCCTAAACCTTCAACCTCGCGGAACTAACCTCAAAAGACGTTCGATCAACCCGAAACTTAGTCCACTAGACTCGTTACAACCTCTAGACCAAAAACCTAGTTGAAACTTTCCCCAAAAGCTGCCACACGCGCCCCCACGCGCCGCCCAAAGTGGCTGCGTATGGGCCTCACGCGTTTGCACACAGTCACTGTTCATCGTCGTATTCAACGGGTGAACCGGTCTGAACCGGCGTACCCGGTTCTCCACCGTTCCTTCACCGTTTCGAATCCTCTTTTCACCAATCTCACCGTCTAGTCCTAAGCAACCTATTCCCCTCACTCTAACACGATGACTAAGCCTCTAGGTCATCGTCCCAAACTAAAAATAAAAACAACCTGAAACCCCTGTTTCGGTTCCCGGCCACCCAGACACTCCCCCGTCACGGCAACCACCTTAGACGACTCCTAGGAACCTCCTGAGTCTCACACCACTCACCAAATCCCTCGACTAGTACTCAAAACCCACGACTATTGAGTTGAACCTAAACGGCAAAACAGGGCAATTACACGGGTAAAAGAAATTACCTGCCTGTCGACCACCGCCGTGGCTGCCGCCGCGTTCCCTGAAGTCCACAGGGCCGTCCTAGCCTCCTCTCGAGCCCAATCGATCAACACACGGCCACACCATCACCAATTTCCCTCAGCATCTCTCTGTTTTTCCCGTAACCTCACCCTCTTCACACACCAAACTTCCTTACACGAGTTTCCTTTCCAACTCACTCACTGTCTCTCTCTTGATCACTAGTCCCTCACTTGATCACTGAACACACAAACACACTCTGCACTCATCCAATTCCTCCCTAACTCTCAGTCTCTGTTCTCTCTTGTTCGAACACACACACGAACACACAGCCAAATAATTGGAGCTGTGCACCCTAGAACCCACTAGACACCTAGCACGTGTCACCATCCCCTCAGCCTTCTCACAAAAATCTCAATCTTACCTGTACACTTGTCCCAATTCGGTTTCACAAATTGCAATGCAGCCAAAAGACCAAAATGCCCCTGTAAGTTAAAATTACCGGTTTAGACCCGTAACTTACGCATCCTAGGTCCGATGAACACTTGCCGCCTGTCGTTAAACTCAGGACGACGAGAACAACGTAACGGTCCTAGGTCAACGTGTCAAAACCCGATAGTACGAAAAGTCAACTCTCCCCCTATTTTAGCCAAATTACGGTTATGCCCTCAACCTTCCGAACATCATAACTTCCTCCTCGGATGTCGGAATCGGGCGTGCCACCTGTCTACGGATTCGTGACATCCCGAACTACGTCACGGTCATCGGTCAATGTCCAATTGTCCGCCCGAACTAAAAGTCAACTATTTTCCCAACCTAGGGGTAAAATCGTCATTCTACGCTAACGGACCTATCAGAACCAACTAACCACCGATTAAGCTCACTAATCCTTCTTAATCACTGTCTTAACCCTAATTTCCGGGACGGGTCCTTACAGTGTGAGTGTGATGTCTCGGTCTCATCAACACCCTGCATCCCCATCAAACTCAAGGGCATAAAAAAAAAACCAGAAAAGACTAAAAGTGGGCGAAAATAAATAAGTTTATAAAATACATTTTATCATAAAATACATTTATGCCCTCCATGTAAAACTAATGCATTTATCCCCAAAATGTGGCTCACGCACCCACATGCGCCGCCTTAAGTGGCTGCACGTGGAAGTCACGCGCCAACACTGTGCAGTCGTCTTCTTTGTGATTCGGCCGGTTCAGACCAGTCCACTGGTCAGCCAGTCCAGCTGAACTGACATGACCTGTCCAGGCCGTTTTCTCCCTCATTTTTGGTTCTTTTTCTTTCTAATCAATCCAAATCTTCTTATTTAATCCTTAGAAACCTAAATATATGAGGAAAACTAACAAAAACCCTTAAAAACCGACCCACGCCAAGCTCCCTTTCACGGTCTATTTTTCCAATTCGAACCCAGGGTGGCTCAGCCACTTCCCACCATCCAAACCACCCTCTAAACCTTCCTACCAACTCAATAAGCATCCCCCAAACACTAGAAACCATCCCTAATGACCAAAACCCGAAATCATAAATTTGAAATGGAAAAGGAAGCCATCGGGTTACATGTTTTCCTGGGCCATCGTCGCCGTCCAAGGCAGCCCTGTCATTAGAAGGCCACCAACAGCTCATCCCCACTCCTCTCCTAGCCTCTCATAGAAACAAAAGGAAAGGAATATGGATTTGGGTTCAAGGGTGAGATCGGGTTTGGTTTGCACGAATAAGCAAGGGGGAATACATGTATGCAATCACAATGAGCAATGGATGAGTGACACTTGTCACTCATCCATTGGGCCTGAGAAAATATCTGGGGCCCACTTGAGACAAAAGTCAAGTCGTTTCGTAAAAGTACAATAGTTCCTCGAAACTTCCGTGAACTGTAACTTCTCCGTCGAACGTTTGATTTCGACGTGCCACCTGTCTACGGATTCGTATCGACCCGATCTACGTAACGGTCCTTGGCCATCGGCCATCGAACTTTCAAGATCAAAATTCAACCTTTCGCCCTCATTTAGGGGCAAAATCGTAATTTTGCCCTTAACGTCCGTTAATCCTTGGCTAATTCCCAGTTAGCCTCGCTAATCCGTCATTAATCTTAATGAATCCTTTAAATTTGGGATGGGTCGTTACACTCGCTCTAAGCGCAACAACCTCGCTCTGGAAGTGATAACCTCACTCTGACACCAACTTGACATGCCTCATCCTAATCCCTCTGGGATTACAAGGATGGAACATGCTCCCGTTTAATCCACGTGTGACACGTAGGCTAGACACCCGTCTTGTAACAACCCGGACCTTCAGAAAGGGCAAAAACGTAAATTTGGAAAAGATTTGTATAAAAATGACGATTTATCCTTGTGAATAGTGTGGTCAAATGTTGACTTTTTGATTAGCAGGTCGAACGAACGTCGGCTGATGACTGTGACGTAGTTTGGGACGTCACGAGTCCGTAGATAGGTGGCACGTCCGATTCGGACAATCGGGGAAGAAGTTATGGTGTTTGGAAGGTCGAGGGCATTTTCATAATTTGGTTTAAAAGAGGGAATTTGTTGACTTTTTGTTTGACCATTAGTTTTCACGCAAATCGAGGACTATTAGATAGGTCTCGAGGTCCTGAGTACAACGACAGGCGGCACGCCGTCATAGGACGTCGGACAGTTAAGTTGTGGGTCTAAATAGGTGAAGGGTAAAATGGTAATTTGGTCTTGCAAGGGCAGTTTAGTCTTTTGACACCTGGGGAAATGTGCCCAATCAGATAAGGCCATCTGGGAACCTGGGATTGGATATTTTGGGGCTGTGTCCACAGGGTGTTTGACACCTGTTTACTTCCTAGAGGCTTCTAGCCTAATTTCTACACGGTTACAAATTCATTTTGGATGTTAATCGTTCAAATGAGGAACAAATGAGGAAATAGAGACTGAGGCCGTGAGACCGTGAGTGTAATCGATTAGTTTTCAGTGTGTGATTTCTTTGTGCTTGAGTGAGTGCCTGAGACTGTGTGATCGTGGTTAAGAGAGGCTGGAGTGTTGACTGTGTGTGGAAGGTGAGCAGAACCCGAGAAACAGAGAAGAAGTCTTGGACGATGGTGAACCTTCAAATGATCAAATTGGTTAAAATTGGTCTGTGGGGGTGAGTAGTGGAGTGAGGAGTGCCTTGTCGACCCAGAGAATCACGACGGAGGTCAGAACTTAGGTTAGTTACCAGTTTCCCCTGTTTTTCGATTTTGGTTCAAATCAAAAGTCGTGGATTTAAGGGCGTTATTGAATCGTTCTATTGGTCCTAGTAGATGTAAGAAGTTGTTATTGCGCTGAGGAGTCTAACTCGTGCCCTGAGAAGGCGGCTGGTAGCCGGGAACCGTGCATGGAATTCAGAGGTCCGGTTCGAAGTTTATGAGGTAAGGTTTCGTGTTTTATTTCGTGATTTTGTCAAGGGAATCGATCATAAACTCAAGGACGATCCTAATGATGAACAAAGAACTAGAAATGGACTGAAAATGGGTGAAAACTGGCCTCGCCTGGTCAGTTGGACCGGACTGGTCTAAACCGGGTTGGCTGGAGGTTGACGATGAATAGTAGCAGACTCGTGGCTCCCACGGGCAGCCCCTTTGGGCGGCGCGTGAGGGCGCATGGAGCATGTTCTGGGGAAGTGTCCAACATGTTTTTCTCTCTAATCGATGTAACGAACATTTTAGGACAAGTTTCGAGTCGATCGGACACCGTCTCGGGATAGTTTTGAGTGTCCGAAAGTTTAGGGGTTAATTTAATTGCATTTAAAAATCCCAAAAAATTGGGGAAATTAGTGAGAGCTTAAATGAAGTGTTTGTGACCCGATATTGTGGTATTTGATAGGTCGGGATACTCCTAAGACAGTCGAGGAGCGTACGGAGCGCGATTGACGAGTTCAGACCTAGTGAGTGGACTTTTATTTCTAACCGAGCATGCATAACTGTTTTTATATACTTGTTTTATGGTTTTAAATATGATTTTATGTTATTGATTATTCTATATCTGTTTTACATAATTGCACATTTTTTTGAGGCGTTTCTTAGATTTATACGTATTTTGGCACGTTTACGAGATATGATTTGATTATGATTCTGATGCTATGATTTTGGGATTTAATTATATAACTAATTTTCAATGACTATAAATGAGTTTTGAAACATGATTCGATAATCAAGGTTTTCAGTTTTAGAATCAGATTTCGTAAATCGAGATTTGGTTTAAAAGCTTGGAAAAAGGGATTTCCAGATTTGGATTCGAAATGACGGTTCTGAACACCGGCATGACTTTGGAATAGTGATTTTGAATTCGGGTTTGGACATGGATTTAGAAATGATTTTAAAACGGTTTGGATTGGATTTTCTGGATCTGGTTATTGGGTTTAAAGACCCGGATTATGATATGACGGGGGCGGGCCCAGATTGGGTTTAAAAACCCGGATTGAGTTTAAAGACTCGGGAGTTTAAAGACTCAGATATTATGATTTTTCCCCTGTAGGCCTGTTGAGTTTAAAGACTCGGATTATATTGATGTCTGGATTGAGTTTAAAGACTCGGATAGATCCAGCAGGTCCGATTAGATGATGATATTTGGTATTTCATGTTTTATGATGATTTTTTCATAGCGATTATCATACGGCTTATATAGTTGTTTTCTGATACTTAGTTATGCATGCATGTTTTTAAAATGGAGGGTCATAATCCTAGTTTGCTTATAAAACTGTTTTTGAAACTCTTATTTATTTTTAGTCCACTCACACTTTTATGGTTTTAATTACCCTTCAGGTCGTGGTGCAAGCGTCGGGGTTAACGTCGAGGCAGAGGCAGAGGCAGAGGCATAAAATTTTTCGTTGCGTGTTTTTGTCAGCTCACAGTAGGACTTTTGTTCTTTTCTATACTGTTACTATTCTCTGTATTACTGTTGACTAGTTGTATCATAACTTCTCCCTGGTCTGACAATGTATGCTTTGTGGTTGCTTTGAGGTTATTTTGGTCTTTTGAGTGTGATTGTCAGACGGGAGCAGGGTCCGTCCCGGTTCTCAAGGTGATAATCGAGGTGGGTCCTGTCACGTCTAACCTCCATGTAAGATGTAAGTTAGACCAGGGATACCCAAGCTAACCGTCCAACTATCTTCTAGAGTACGCAGGAACCGTAGTGGAATGTGTGAGTGTGATGTCTCGGTCTCACCATGTAACGACCCGTCCCGAGAATCGGGATTAGATTAGTGGTTAATGACATAATAGTGTGATTAATCGGTGATTAGTTGGGTGATTTCGTACGAACGGTGCGAAATGACGATTTTACCCCTAGTTTGGGCAAAACGTTGATTTTTAGTTCGAGCAGTCAAATGGACTTTGACCGATAGCTCGGAACGTCACGAGTTCATGGATAGGCGGCACGTTCGATTCTGACATTCGAGGAAAAAGTCATGATGTTCTGAAGTTCGAGGGTATTTTGGTAATTTGGTTGGAAAGGGGCAAACTGTTGACATTTCATACAACATGGTTTTGTCACGCATTGCGAGGATCGTTAGGTAGGTCTTGATTCCCTGAGTACAACAACAGGTGGCACGTTATCATCGGACATCGGCTGGTTCAGGTTTTGGTCAGAAAACACTAGGGACAAAATGGTAATTTGTCATTTAGGGGCATTTTGGTCATCTGGTTGCATTAGGATCTATGCCGAGTGGAATTGGGACACTTGGATGCCTTAGATGGTTATTTAATGAGATTGGGACACTTGTCCCATCTCTAGAGGATTGTGGAACCTATTTCAACCGCCTTACACATGTTTTAAATCGTTTGCACGGTTTTGGTCGAGAACAGAGTATGTGTGTGAGTGAAACCCATTGATCATCAGCATAATTGTTAGAGAGATATGAAGGAAAGATGAAAAAGATGTCAAGTCAAGTCTGATGGTGGTGGCACGGCGGCTCACGATGGCGAGAGGAGGTAAGAAACCCGTGAAACCCGTGAGTCCCCTGTTTGAGTTTGAATTGGTGAAATCGAATTGAAGGGTTAATGAGCACAATTGATTATTTAGATGATGCTTCTGGGATGTCTAGGAGTTGAATAGGCTTGGAATTGTGGCTCGCCGTGGACGGTGGCCGTGAAACCAACACGGTAAGGATTGTTTGTGAGAAAATGGTACTTTGACGTTGAAGGGTTATTGATCCTTTCTGTTAATTGGACAAGGTTTCTGGTGAACATACAAGCTTGGAAGGATCGATTTCGAGGCTGGAGATGGACTGTGATGGTTAGAAACAGAGGAGGAAAGTTGGGTCTTTGTTCCTCGAGCTGGATGGTAAGTTACAGACCTGGTTTTAAGGTTTTTACTAGCTAGATGTATAGATAATGATGAGACAAAGCTAAGGGTCAAAACAGAATCGAAAATGGGTTAAAATTGGATGAAAACCGGCCATGCCGGTTCTGGCTAGACCGGACTGGTTTGGACCGGGTTTCCTGAGGTTGAAGATGAACAGTAGCTTGGCGCGTGAGGCCCACGCGCAGCCTCTTTGGACGACGTGTGAGGGCGCGTGGCACATCTTTTGAGGAAGTTTTCAACACGTGATTTTATCTAATCGATGTAACAAACATTTTAGGACTGATTTCGAGTCGATCGGACATCGTCTCCATAGGTTTCGGGATGTCCGAAGGTTTAAATGCTAGGTTAAAAATAGTTAAAAATTCGAAAAAAATTACGGGGCTTTAGTAGAAGCTTAATGAAGTAGTTAGTGACCTTATTATGGGCTTTGGACAGGTTCGGAAAAACCAGTGACAGTGGATTAGCCAGGAAAGCGTAATTGCACGCATATCGAGGCAGCACGTAAACGGTCTGTGAGTGGACTTTGCTTTCAAAATTATAATGCATGCATAAATATTTTATATGTTTGCTATATGTGATTTATATGATTATGATTATGATATTGGTGATTTATGGTTTTGCACGTATTTCGATATATTTATGTTTTGCACGTTTTCCGAAATTATGGTTTTATACAATGATTTGATAATGGTTTCAATACTATGATTTGGGATTTGAAATATGATTTGATTTCAATGATTTATAATGGATTTTGTAAAAGTGATTTCGATAAATGTGATTTCGGGTTTTGGAATCGGATTTCGGAAATACGATTCTGGATTCGGTTTCGGAGCTTGAAAAGTGGATTTCTGGATTTGGGTTCAGAATGATGATTCCGGATGCCGGCTATGGAATGATGATTTCATATTCGGATTTGGGAATGGATTTTCTATGATTTTCACTTGGTTTTGGGTTTAAAAACCCATTGAAACTTGGTTTTGGGTTTAAAGACTCGAATATGGCTGGATTTGGTTTTGAGTTTAAAGACTCGGTTGATTGATGATGGGGGAGGGCCCTGGATTAATATGTTTTGAGTTTAAAGACTCGGTTATTGTGATATCCCCCGAGGCCTGTTGATTGTATTTTGAGTTTAAAGACTCGTTGATATCTGGGGAAGGCCTGATTATGCGCATGTGTTTTGAGTTTAAAGACTCGGCGTGCTTGAGATCTACCAGATTGATTGATTATGATTTGCAGTTTTCTTTTCACTAGTTTTCAAATGATTTTGGGTTGTGGCCCGAATGATTTGGATTTAATGAGTTTTGGGCTGAGTTCCCGTACTTTGATGAGGATTTATGATTTTGGGCTGAAGCCCTGGATTTGAGTTACTGATTTGAGAAAAGGATTTGATTTCCGGTTTTCATTGATGGTTTTCTTATCTTGGATATGACATGGTCTTATGAAAAGGTTTTCATATGCATGCATTGGTTTTTTCATGGAGGGAATAATTATCTTTTTTGATAAACTGTTTTCTAAACTTATCCTTTATTTTTGTCCACTCACAGTCTTTTATGTTTTTCGATACCCTGCAGGTTTGATGCGGTGCGGGCTGGTATCCCTTATCCAACTTACGTGTTACATGGAGGTTGGACGTCGGTTTAGCTTTCGTGCCACACGTAAGTTAGACGGGAGTATGACTTATCCCTTAATCCCGGGGGATTGAGGGTGGGTCGTGTCACACCAACAGCCCGCATCAGCATCATCCTGAAGGGCATCGAAAAAAAATAGAAAAGACTGTGAGTGGACGAAAATAAATAAGTTTATAAAATACATTTTATCAGAAAAAAAACATTTATGTCCTCCACGTAAAACCAATGCATGCATTCGAAAACCATTTCATTTTCAATGTAATAAAAACGTTTATAAAACCCAAAAACATTTCCTTTCTCAAATCACTGGCCCTTAGCCCAAAACCATAAATCAAAACCAAGTCTTGCAACTCAGCCCAAAAATCCAAGATCCAAATCATGTGTAAAACCGTAAATCCAATCATATAGGCCACTACCCAAAACATCTGAAAACCGTATGAAAACCATCATAATATCACATAAATACGAAACACATAGCAATCAATCGAAACTGCATGATCTCATATCACCAAGTCTTTAAACTTAAATCACATATCAAGCCTTCCCGGGTAATCAACGAGTCTTTAAACTCAATAAAAGGCCTCGGGGAAAATCAATAACCGAGTCTTTCAACTCACGAGTCTTTAAACTCAAATCACATATAGGGCCTTCCCCCGTTACAATCAATCATCGGGTCTTTAAACCCAAATCCAGATTCAGCAAATCCAAGTCAAAACCATTTTATCAAATCCAAATCCATAAATCCATATCCGAAATCATCATTTTGAAAGCAGAATCCAAATCAGAAATCACACTAAAACCAGAATCCAAAATCACATTTTAGCAAAATGGGACTCACGCCCGAATTCATTTTCCAATCCAACATCATTTCATCAAAATCAAAATCGAACTATAGTACGTATAAACAGTATAAAATTATCCATCAAAACCATTATCAAAGCATAGTATAAATCATATTCTCGAAATACGTGTCAATACGAAAATCACATCGAAATACATGCAAATATGTAAATCATAAGTACCATAATCATAAGCATAGAAATCACATATAGAAAACATATAAAACAGTTATGCATACATTATAATTTAGAAAGCAAAGTCCACTCACAGACCATCCTTGATATCGCCTCGATATGCGTGCAACAAGCCTTTCCCGGCTAATCCATCATCACCGAAACTTCCGGACCTGTCCAAATTACACTCGAAGGTTACTAACACTTCCAATAACCTCTCATTAAATCCTCGTAATTTTTCCCGGATTTTTAAACGTATTTAAAATAGCCATTAAACCTTCGGACATCCCGAACTCTATCCAAACGATGTCTGATCGACTCAAAAACAATCCCAAAATGTTCGCTACATCAAATACTTAAAATCACATGCTGAAAACACCTCCCAGAACTGCCCAACGTGCCTCCACGCGCCGTGGACAGTTCATCATCTTCCTGCGATCAAACCGGTTCAGACCGATTTCTGCAAATCCGATCCATCCGAACCGGCAAGACCAGTTTTCACTCAATTCTAACCCGTTTTCAACCATTTTCATTCCTACACCTTTGTCCATTCATTCCTAATCGATTCATGACATTAAAACATGAAAATCAAGCCTCAGACTTACCTCCCAAATCAAAGAACAATTGTCCAATTTTCCAACTCTGTTCCCGCCCACCAATGTCCATCTCAGGCCTCGAAACCATGCTTATTCGACTCACAGGACCTCCAGCAACACGTTTCACCCATTAGAATCGATCAACAACTACTAAAATCGAAAATACCATTTTTGAATTCCAAACTTACCTTACACTGATTCCATCGCCACCGTCCACGACGGCTCACCACGGTGGCACCACCACCCTCGTCTTGTCCTCTTGTCACTTTCTCCTTCACAGAGTTCACACAATTGATGAAGATCAAAGGGATTGGATGAATATTTTTCACGGTTCCCCTGTTTTTTCCTCTCTCGGCCTATCCCCACCGAATCGTCTTTTAAAAACGATGAGAGGCGACTGTGAGGCTTTCACAGCCTTCCAGACATGGGACAAGTGTCCCAAACCAATTGGGTACACTTCCTAATACACAAGTAAATAGACCAAATTGCCCTTGGCACCAAATTATCAAAATACTCCTACACTTCTGAACCTCAAAACTTCTTCGTCGGATGTCGGAATCGAACGTGCCGCCTGTTTACAGACTCATGATGTCCCGACCTACGTCACAGTCATCGGTCAAAGTCTGTTTGACCTCCCGAACCAAAAGTCAAAATTTCGCCCATTCTAGGGGAAAACGGTTATTTTGCACCGTCCGTTCGAAAGCTCTCAACTAATCACCGATTAATCTCACTAATCCTCATTAGTTACTAATTTAATCTCGAAATCTGTTACGGGTTGTTACAGTTACAGCTTAACCCAAATATTCTATGTGAGAATAACTTTCATATTGGTTGCTCTTTATAACATTTGTTCTTCTTAGACTAAAATGCTACTGTCATTCACTCAAAGATCGACACCTGAACTTTTGACAAACAATTTGTGGACTGAACAAAAATTGCACTCAGAGGTGAGGTCACATACATGAATTTTAATTTTTAATTTTTTTAAATATCCAAAATAATCAATGGAGTACCTCTTGCTGCAAACTGAAGAGAAGCTGGTGATCTTCGACGATGAAAGAGGCATGGAAATGAAGGAAATCAATGGCATTGAAGGGGCGTCAAAAACAGCCTATGCTCTTTTTCTATACACTAAAAGATAAGGAGAAATTTTACATATTTGATAATCTCTCGTACTAAAGAACATGCAATACCGGTCCCATTCATAATTCCATCAATTACTCACCTATAAAAAAGCAAGAATAAGATAACACTTGCAATGGAATAAAATGGGAGTAGACCTGAAATATTCGATAACAATTTCATAGTAGCATCAACAGGCTAGACCAAATATTTCAACGCAACATAATTAAACTAAGCCAAGAACAAATAGGTAGTTATTGTGTCCTCAATCCAATATCCATGATGCAATTTTCAGAAGACAAAAAGAAATGAAAACAGCAACCAAAACTTTTATCTAAATCTACCATTCTTCATGAAGTAAAAAGCTGTAAATGAAAACTACAATCAGGAATATGGGAAAGAAAGATACGAACAAAAACAGTAGATACCACAAAAAGAATGACGATCGTTGATTATCAAGCTCTTTGTGGGAAGCTTGGATCCTTAATCCTCATTGCACATGTCAAATTTCCTGAGAATAAAAAGACAAAAAAAACCTGAATTTGTGAGGGTAGGTCTGTAAGTTGAATTGCTAATTCGGCACATAAACATTTAAATAGAAATAAATAATAGTAAACCTCTTTCTAAATTATGATTAGTGTCATCTAGGACCAAATGTGTTGGAACACAAATGTCATTTAATAAGTAAGCAATAAGCGCAAGTAAAACTTAAGTGTATACCTTTTCTTCCTTAGGAAGGTTCACAAAACATTCAGTGAGAGGCTCCACATATTGGGCCTAATAGAAAGAGTGTTTGGAGGAAGTCTCTATTCCAAAAGGCAAGAACACATCTGATGAGCAAACATTGATTGTTGTCAACGGAAACTAATCGATTCTCTGATGATTTTGAGAAAGGAAGTGAAGGGTGGAAAGCATATATGATACTAGAGAATGTATAAACAGCTTGAAATTTATATTATTCAGTATAATGATTAATGGAAGTGTGATGTTTATTTTCTCATTAATTTCTGTGGCATTTGCAATAAAACAAAATTTTTATTAGAGATTTACCTATATATGCGCGCCCGATGACCCTTTCCAGGGAGGTTCTTGTGGTACTTGATCATATTTCCAGCCATGACTAAATCTAATTCTGCTAGTACATAATTCCCAACTCAAGCTTTCCTATGGGGTAACAGGATTTCAAAAGGACCCGTGCTTTAAGAGCTGCTAGGAGTCTAGGACTAGATGACACGACCCATCCCAATTCCCCCGGGATTAACGCGGAATGTGCCATGCTCCCGTCTGACACGAAGTGTCAGACAAGGGATAACCCAAAACCTCAGCCCGAACGGGGCTTCCAGAGTGTGCTAGGATCCGGTGGAGGAGTGTGATGTCTCGGTCTCTATTATAGCCCGCATCCGTGATCAACCTAAAGGGCATTAAAAACAACAAAAGCTGTGAGTAGACGAAAATAAATAGTTTAATAAAACTCATTTATCTCAAAAAGACATTTATGCCCTTCACTAAAAAGTATGCATGCATTCGAAAACCATTTACCAAACCATTTATTCAAATAACCATTATTAGGGTCTTAGCCCAAATTCTGTAAATCCAAGTCATACGTGGGAACTCAGCCCAAAACCATAGAATACCAAAAAACCGTAAATCCAGATCCAAATGGGTCACTGCCCAAATCCATAAAACACAAAAACACCATTTCTGAAATCCAATAATTCATGTTTACCATTTACCATATAACCAATCTTGTCACGATTTCCAAAGCTACGCGTGCTACTCGGGGTCACAAATCCCAAGTCTCCCCAGGATCCACCCAGGTCAATGTCCGCAGATCAATGACCCTCCCTGAGGGTTATAATCCATAAATGCCTTCCTGAGAGTAAGATACCCTATGGGGGTGACTCCACTCAGTTAATGCTTCGTGACTACTCCGTAGTCCACACAGACCAACGACCCTCCTCGGAGGAGACAATCCATAAATTAAGGATGGTATATGAAAAACCATTTCGCAATCATTCTCAAAACGTTTCAAATCTTTCAAAGGGTTTATGCCTAGTTTCCCATAAAACCGTCATGAATCCAGAAATCCACCTTTTCCAAATCCAAATCCATTTAGGGTCTCCGAACCCGAAATCACATTTATAAACCATAAATGGGCCTCAAGCCCGATATCATAACCAATTGGGCCTCAAGCGCAATCATGTAAACTAACTGGGTCTCAAGCCCGATCATGTAAACCAACTGGGCCCCCGGCCCGATGCCTTATGAAATCAAATGGACTCCAAGTCCGATAGTTCGTAAATCAAATGGGTCTCAAGCCTAGTTCCATATTTCCAAATCCGAATCATATCATCAATCTGTGAACCAATTGGGCCCCTGGCCCGGTAATATAACTCAAATGGACTTCAAGTCCGAGGGTTTCCAAAGTAAATGGGTCTCATGCCCGAGTTTACCTTTTCAAATCCAAAACCATTTCATCAAACCATCATCGAAATCACAAACACGTTTAATCAGTGTAAAACCATAAATCTTGATATACATGCAAATACGTAAATCACCTTGAAATACGTGTAATCATGTAAATTACCAATACCATAATCATCATGATAGAAATCATATATATATAAAACATATAAACATTTATGCATGCATCACAGTTTAGAAATCAAGGTCCACTCACAGACCTTCCTACGCCACCGCCTCGATATGTGTGTCATAAGCCTCCACAGGCTAATCACTATCATCAGGACTCTCAAACCTGTCCAAATCATACTAGAAGGTTACTAACTACCTCATTAACCTCTCATTAAAGCCCCGTAATTTTCCAGAATTTTTAAACTCGATCTTAAACCTTCGGACACCCTGAACTATATCGAAACGATGTTCGATCGACTTGAAACCAGTCCCCAAATGTTCGTTACATCGAATAGATGAAAACACATGTTGACAACATCCTCAAACTCTGCCCCATGCACCCTCATGCGCCATCGCAAGTGACTGTGCGTGAAAGCCACGCAAGGTGAACAGTGCATCGTCAACCTCTCGCAGACCCGGTCTAGACCGATTCTCTGCAACTCCGGTTCGACCAAACCGGCGAGACCGGTTCTCCCTATTATCTCAACCATTTCCAATCCTTTAAATTCCTATGCCTTCCTATGGACCCAACTAGAAGCTCTACGGGTTTAAAAACTGAAAACACAAACCGAAAGCTCACCTTTGATAATTGAATAGCAAGCTCGACCTTTGATCTCTGTTCTTAGCCATTCCAGCCACCCCTTTCCTTCAAAAACAATCCCCACAGAATCTCCTTGCTCCCTAGGTCATGTTAGGGTCAATAGAAACTCAAAACAACATCAAAAACTAGGCTTCCAAATTTTGGGTCAAACATGGATTATGGGTTTTACCTCCGCCGTGGGTCCCCACCGTGTTCCGTCGTCCATCCGTCCCTCCATTCTCAGTCCTTTACTCACGGTCTCATAGTGATCACAGGGGATGTTAGATGAAGATCATGGTCTGAGGGTTTTTGGGGTGGGTGGGGGGGTATGGTTTTGCACGGTTTGAAGAAGAAGAAATGAGGTTTGGTCATGATGATTAGATGAGATAGAATGAATGGTGAGGATGAGTGGGCCGAGGAAAATGGACGGCTGGGAGTGAGAGAGAAATGTGAGGAAATTATAAAATAATCAAAATAATGTTATTTTAATCCTAAACTATCCGATCACAATTAAGATCCACAATTTGGGGTTAAGGATCAATGGGACTTGTCACTCATCCATTAGGCCTGAAACAAATATCTGGGCCCACATGAGGACAAATGTAATCCTTCTCGTAATTCATGCAATAGTTTTCCAGAACTTCCGCGAACCATAACTTTTCCGTTCGACGTCCAATTTCGACGTGTCGCCTGTCTACGGACTCGTGACGTCCCGATCTACGTCACGGTCATCGGTCCACGTACGTTTGACTCCCCGAGTTAAAAGTCAACATTTTACCCAATCTGTAGGGCAAAACGGTCATTTTACACCGTCCGTCCGAAATCACTCAACTGATCACCGATTAATCTCACTAATCCTTCATTAGTCACTAATTTAATCCCGAAATTTGGGACGGATCGTCACACTAGATATTTACAAAATTAAGATTGTAGTTTAAATTTAAATGTTTAATTTTGAGAAATATGTACCCCTTTTGCATTGATTGCCTTCCTAACTGCATTATTGATCAACCATATGATAGCAACCTCATCATTCTGCAAGAGAAAAGATTAAATTGAAGTAGAAGAAAGCACAAGATTATCAAGGACCAATAAAATTACACTGTCATGGCATTCAAGACCAAATGGAGTTTTCATTTATACATTGAAACTGGCAGGTGGTAACAATTTGAGCAATTTACAGTACATGGAACGATTTGGCAACCATGAGGTCTTTCATTTTTACACTAGAATTTCATATATGTTCAATTCTTCTATGTTCTTGGATACATAGAAATGTCAAATTCAGTTTACGACAGCATAACAATCCATGTACCATATTATAGGTAAAATCTCAAGATTGGTATTACCCTATCAACTTTTTCAAGCTTGCGCCCACAAGAATCATTGGCCGGATCAATAAAGTTTCATGTACACTCCTTCTTAATCTCCTAGAACAACCACATGTCAAAACCAGAATTACTATGAAATTTAATAAGAGAAAATGGGGATGAACTTAAGTAGCATTACAAAGCCGATATCAAATGGGTCATTTTTACAAACCTCATATAGGTCATATGATATGAGTTATCCCATGTGCAAATGGAGCACGTGCAATACCATCAAATTGATCATCTGAACCCCATTTCCAACCAGATAACCTTGTGTTATGTAGTCCACATGTGAGGTTGGAGCCATACATTGAAATGCCCAAGGCGACTACCTGCAGATAAATACCTTGAAGTTGGGAATGGGCTTTACACCAGCTTCAAATCCTGTTAAAAAACCAGAGCTCCACCTTAGCTTTCAGTTTCTACACATGGAGTTCAAGATTTTTAAGCAAGTGCAATCTAATATGACTACTTTTTGGATAATTTATCTTTCATTACTTCAGAAGAAAGTGTGGGAACATAGATTCCAGCATATGACTCCCTAGAAATGAAAAAGGGGTTGGCGAGGAACTCCGGGTAAAGTTTAAACCACTGGTTGCAGAGCAGATGAATTAATAGGATTCGAGGAGATAAGAACAAACATCAATTCAACAACTATGTAAGCCTTTTCAAGCTAACTGCATCATTAATCAACAATCCCATCCCGTGAATGTTGAAAATACTTGGCCGAAAATACTTTTCAACAACAATTAATAGGTTCTCGATGCTTTTCGTTCGGCCGAAAATACTTGGCTTCAGCTAGCCTCCATCATGATTTTAGGCCACCAGCAAGAAATGTTGAAATCGGTAGATTGAAGACGATGATTGTTCGTTCTTAATCGTTCGTTTCTCGATCAATGAAGATGCATGATTATTGAATCTCTCACCTGAATCGCTATGATCGTTCCTCTTATCTGAATCATAGGGATTCGTTCTTGGTGTTTCACTTCGAAACCCTTTCCCTTTCGTTCGAGCATATCGACCTTTGTTGGTGTTTGTTTTAATGGTGAACAGTAACGAGCGCGTTTTTGTCATTTCAAAATTTCAATTGCCGCTTTCACTCTTTTGTAAATTTTCATTTCCCCCTCCTTCTATGGACTCCAATAGACAACACTAAATCAAAAAGTGTTGTCTATTAATTCCCAAAATATTGAAAAAAACATGGTAACTAATATTTTTTACATAAGCATAGATGATAGTTTTAACCAAAATTGTCATCTTTTAGAATTTTTACATGAGCATAGATGACAGTTTTAATTTAAACTGCCATCTAATCTGTGTCATCTAAGGCTAAAAATGACATAGTGGATTAAAGACATTTTTTACTTCTGAACTGTTGGATTCTTCTACCATTTTTTTATGCATAAATATAATCATTGAAGGCGTTTGCAGCGTCTTCAATTCTATCAAAGGCCTGATAAGATGCTCCATGGTATTTATTTACATGAGCATGGCAAAAAGACCATTTTTTGTAGATTCTTGGTTGGAACCCTTCAAATACAACATATACTTTTTGCTTTGGAGGGTTTTTCCTCACGAGTGTTATCCAGGGTTGTTTACCCTTGTCTGTTGAGGGCTATTTACCCATATCCATTTCCTGTATAATATAAATCACTTGTTTTAGTGATATTCTCTGCTAAGAAAATATGCAATAAAATTGTTAGTTCCCTTCACATATTCAACAATAAAATTATACTGGGAAATAACATGATACCATTTTAATTTGCAACAATCGATTATGACTCTTTTATTAATTAGGAAATCACAAACTGCTTGGTTATCAGTTCCGAGAATAAAAACTTCTGGTGCTAAATAAATATGAAATCCTTTTATGGCTAGTTTAATGGCCGAAAGTTCTTTTTCATAAGTAATGTATTTTACTTCTTTTGGTTTAAATTTACTATGATTATAACCACAATTCAATTCTTCTTTTTGAAGTCTTTTGGGTATAGTGAGTTTTAATGGCTTAATACCATTTTCTTTTAATCATAAATCTTTATCATTCCAAAGTTCTTTTGGGATGACTTTTAGAACACAACCCCAACATAAATCTGAGACAACTGTTTCTAATATTAGTTTATTACATGTTTTAGGAAAATAAACTTGTGCAATCTTTGTTAGATAAGTTTTTTTATACTTCTGATTAATTTTGAATCTTCTCATGTCTAATTAAATTTCTTATTCTTTTTTAGTTTTTCTAAAAGAAGGGCTTCTATTTGTAATAATTTTTTTTATGAAGTTTCGTCCATAGTTTAGGACACCTAAAAAACTTTGTAACTGTTTTTTTTTATCTTTTAATTCTTCAGAAAAATCTCTTATTTTAGAAATGATATGTTCCTAAAGCTTTATTCCTGAATAATTTAGGGTGATTCCTAGAAAATCTATAGACTCCTTAATATCCTCTTTTTTTAATTAAATGCTTAGTTTTTTTAGGAAGAATCTATAGACTCCTTAATATCCTCTTTTTTAATTAAATGCTTAGTTTTTTTATTAAATGCTTAATAATCTAGGGTGATTCCTAGAAAATCTAGGAATAAAAATTCATGAACATATCATTTCTAAAATAAGATATTTTCCTAAAGAATTAAAAGATAAAAAACAATTACAAAGTTTTTTAGGTATCCTAAACTATAGACGAAGTTTTATAAAAAAAAAACTTATCACAAAAAGAAGCTCCTCTTTTAGAAAAACTAAAAAAGAATCAGAAATTTAATTGGACACGAGAAGATTCAAAATTAATCAGAAGTATAAAAAATGATCTAATAAAGATTCCACAAGTTTATTTTCCTAAAACATGTGATAAACTAATATTAGAAACAGGTGCCCCCGATTTATGTTGGGGTTGTGTTCTAAAAGTCACTCCAAAAAAACATTGAAATGATAGAGATTTACCATTAAAAGAAAATGATATTATGCCGTTAAAACCCACCATACCCAAAAGGCTTCAAAAAGAAGAATTAATTTGAGGTTATAATTCTGGTAAATTTAAACCAAATGAAGTAAAAATACATTACTTTTGAAAAAAGAACTATTGGCTATTAAACATGCCATAAAAATATTTCATATTTATTTGGCACCAAACTATTGGCTATTAAACATGCCATAAAAATATTTCATATTTATTTGTCACAAATTAAACTAGGATCATGTTATTTCCTAGTATACTATTAATGTTGAACATGTGAATGGAACTAACAATTTTATTGTAGATTTTCTTAGCAAAGAAGATCACTAAAACAAGTGATTTATATTGTGTAGGAAATGGATAAGGGTAAACAACCCTCAACAGACAATGGTAAACAACCCTAGACAACGATCGTGAGAAAAACCCTCCAAAGCAAAAAGTATATGTTGTATTTGAAGGGTTCTAACTAGGAATCTACAAAAACTGGGCTCTTTGCCATGCTCAGGTAAATGAACTATGGAAAACCCATATCCAAGAAGAAAATAAAGGTTTTCGTAAACACTTGACACAACTTTCTTTCAATTGGTTGAAGAAACATCCATGTTTGAAAAAATTATTTCTGAAAAAGAAAAGAAATTTCTTCTATTAGAATAGAGAATTTTTTGATTAAAAAACGTTGTCTCAAAATCATTCAACAAATGAATTGGGATAAAGATTTCATTTTTGAAAAAAATTGATAATTTTCTTCAATTAACAGATATAATAGGAACAACTCGTTATGATCCAATTTTTAAAAGAATCAAAAGGATTTGTATTTTTGAAAAAGCAAAAAAAATCCTACCTGGTCATATTTTTTAAGATATGAAATAAAAAATTCACGACCATTAAAAAAAATTGGCAGATAAATATTCTTGTAACCACGAGAATATCAATTTAATAGATAAAATTCCACTTTTACGAAGTAACTAGAAATTTTAAATGAAATTCCACTTTCTCCATATCTAGCACAATGGGATGGAGAGAAAGAGAAAAATTATACATCCTTATCAAATATGAATGTTGTTTCAAACCATTGAACAAGATGTTCCAGAAGAACCCCTTACTAGATCAAAACAAATAGCAACATTCCTCAATTGCAGAACAACCTAGATTGACAGCTTAATCCACATTTCTGACATTGCAAAACAATTTGTGGGTTCCCGTAATCTAGTAAAAGACATAGATGGGAGAAAAATCTTCATCACAAGTCTACCTTCTAGTTATGCTTTTTCAGAAGAACAAAATATGTAGGCAATGGACTTGATAAGAAAATTGGTCAGTCAACGAGGAATATTAGACTTCCCAATTGAACTTGAAATTGCTGTAGAAGAAAGAAAAGTTCATCAACAAAATGAAAATCAGATGACAATGAGTTCTGATGAGGAAGATGGAGTAGAATACGTTATAATCAACAATATGATGGAAGCATAGTTGGCCCAGAATCTTATTAAAACCCAAATAAGATTCTAAAACAAAATTGTAACTAATACATGTAATTATTATACTACTATGTACATATAATTATTCAAACTACTATTACCTTATAAAATGTCTAAAAACCCAAAATTGGTTTAATCGATTAACAACCCTAATTGGGGATTTTTCGAGGTGATTGGGGCCCCCAAAGACTCGGGAGATTTAATTGCGACTATATTACTCAAATTACTAAAATAGTATGATCATGTTATATGTATGATTATTGTTATATAAAATGGCATTCAATTTGGCATTATATTCATTTCATTTTAATGGAGAAAGTCCTATGCTCTTATGAAATAAAGAAAACTTCAATTCGGTCAAAATCACAGAGAAGGACCGTTAGTTGGTTCACTATCTTTTAGACCTTCACCTCATTACTTTTGAATATGATTACCCATTTTGGGTCGGTATTGTTCTACAAATTTCCACTTGGACTTAAATTACAACAGAGCCCATTCAGCCTATTTATGACCTGAAAAAATAGTTCATTCAGCATATTCAACCCGTTGAAACAAATCAAACCAAGTTGATGACAGAAGAACATGAACATGTTTGAAGAATGAAGAGGAGCATTCCCATGAAATCCCATGAATAAAAAAAAAGATTTGTCTGATATGCCTTTTTTAGGGAAAAATATTTCAAAGATATTCTTTTCCTAAAAAAATCAAAGTAAGCCAAACTCTACTATTATGTGTGTATAAAAATGGCCCAATTTTATATAAAAAGGGCAAAAAACTCAGCACCCTCATTACCTAATCGTTTCATTTGTGAAAAAAAAAACTTAGGTCCAATTCGGGAGCTCACGAACAAAACGGCAAAGCCCACACAGCAGCCTTCGCGATCTACGTCAAGACCTAACACTAATCTTGTTCGATTTGTCTAAGATAGAAGGAGAGAGAGCCAAGCACCAGTCTTCGTTTCATTTTTCGCCTTTAATTTTTCTTGCTTCTACATTCACAAACCATTAAACAATAATTGGCCCATAACATAATTCTAAATTTGAGCCGGCATTCCATTATTAATCGCAAACTCAATCCCAGACAGTGTGTTAGTGTCCATTTGATCCTTCACCATGAAACGAGGGCAAATCAGAATCATCACCTCTTCTCCTAGACAGCCTTAATCCAGATATTATTATGGATTTACTTTTCTGAGAAGGAGAAGGGTAGTTTGTAGACAAAGTGAGACTGAGACCAAACTTGATAGTTGTTCCGGCCCAATTTTTTTTCTTCTCATTGCAGGAGTCGGGTGGGCCCAAGGCAGCCCTCACCAGACCTCCACGTGGAACCGGGACTGCGAAGTGAGGGGGTAGACCACACGTAAGGTCTTTATGTTGGTGATGTGATGTGGATGAAGCTTGATAGGCTGAGTGTGATGAGTCTTTTAGCCACGGTCAATCTCTAGATGGGCAAACTAGAAAACAAATAGGCCTTCAACTCAAGTGCAAGTGTGCCATTAGTAAAAGCTGCTACCAGATAGTGTGCATGGATTCCGTTTGTGACCCATGAACCATTCTTCTGATCAAATGATCATGAGACAAGCGGATAAGATTAACTTACGTTGTTCTTTTCAACGTTTTTTTCAAGGACATTATTAATTTGTTTCCAGCGTAGTGTAAGTTCATTCACTCGCCATGATATTCAGGTTGGCACCGTTGTTATTTCAGTAGTCAAGATGGTTAAGGATCCCATGTTCCCTTAATTTGGAATCGAAGTATCAGACCAATGCTAATACATGGTATCATGACTTGGACAGTCGCGAACCACACTTGGATGGTGTATCCGACTACCCGAGTACCAATTTCTACTTAAGAAAATCTGATTTGTATTAAAATGGAAATGTGAGTACAAATGCTGAAAGGTAAAAGTATTACAAGTGCATAAAAATAAATTATTGCATTCAAGCCTGTATCAAGCAGAAAATTCCAGAAACCATCAATTGAAATGAATATCAGTCAGAATAATGTCATAGGTTGGCATAGCATTTAGAGGCAACGACGAGATGTCGAAGTGGAGGTTTGAATGCCTCAACGACCATCCATGGGTTGGCAGTCAAGGTGATTGATCGTAGATCGGTAGCCGGGATAACCGTTAATGGATCAGCAATCAAGATGACTATTCGTGGATCGACAGTTTGAATAATTAACCCTTATGACAATGCTTACTCAGAAATAAGGTTAATCTCTACAAGCCTTAATGACCATCCATGAGCTAGCAGTCAAAATGAGGTTAACTTTTATGACAATACTTAGTCAGAGAGAAGGCTAGTGTAGGAGATGAAGCTAACCATTACGATGGTGCTACTGGATCTATCTAGAAAGACGGTTAGGCATTTGCATAAATGCCTGAAGAAGATGAGAAGATAAACTATATCTTGATTACCTAGGTCTCACAAGGGTGAGCCTTTCTTAAACCATCAAACCTATTGTGGTGTTCATAGGTTCAATTGATGGAGATCAATTTTATGATTTTGATTGGTTGATTGAGTGTCCTTTGAGAAACTAGTTTCTTCTCCTTTTATAGGCAACTAAGAGGTTGATCAAGTTATCAATTTGGGTCTTCATCGGTTCTCACGCTGCCGTTTATTCCGTTGGAAACCTCTCATTTGCCTTCAAATTCTTCGCATATGTCAGAACTGTCCATGTCTTTCTTCTACTACATGTTCAAGTGGGCGTTTGGGCTGGGTCATCTTTGATTTGGCCTTTAATTCCTCCAAGACATCAACTTTGGCCCAAGAGGATTTGTTTTTGGGTGTAAATATTGCCCCTTGAATTTGAAATGTTTTATTATAAAATAATTTAAATTAACACCTCACACCTTCGCTTCTTCATTGGTTCCATTTGTGTTTTTGGTGGTTTAAACCACAGTCTCCCATAGTTCTTTGCCATTTTTACTGTGAATCCATCACATTTCCCCATCTTTAGAAAAATATCATGACTTCTAAGCTCGTTCCTCGACGAAAATATTGGGATGCTTTTCCCAATTCCTCCATCCCATAACTCCTTGGGCGGAGCGTGCAACCAGTTCTGATCCAACAATCTAAATTTTGGTCAAACGTCGAAAGTTCAAGAGCAACAATGCCTCGACTGGTATGCTTTTCTTTGACATTCCGCTTGTTGTTTGCTTGTTCATGGTTTCTGATCCTTCTGTTCCTGTAGATGTCCTTGACAAAGAGGACTTGTTAGTGGTCCTTACCAACAATCCCTTCTTGCGGAACGAGAATGCTCTGTATAGTCCTTCTGTCTTTGATCATTTTATGAGCTTGAATGATCAAAGCCCTTCGAATGTGCAAGCTCTGGTAATTTCTTCATCGGCCATTAATTACTTCCTTTACAATTCTTGAAGTCCACACTCCGAGGTCTTTGAATGATCCTGCGCTGGAGACTTCACTAGTATGTTTTTATTATCAAGAGCCTTGTTATGTGGGAGATCGCTACTTTAGTAACTTGATCTGGTTCATCGTTTTTTGTAGAGATGTCTTTCCATTGAACTCGAACGCTTGGATTCTGATGGGGCTTCCCTTGCTTCAGTTTCTTCTCATGTTACTTTGTCTTTGAACCCCAGGTCATTTGAATTGAGTGACAGGACCCTTCCACAAATTCACCTAAATACTCGTGAAAGAGCCTGCTCTCACCTGACACAAAAACTTATCATTCTGAAAGGTTCTATCAGGACCCGACTCATCTAGCACGATATTGTCCGCTTTGGGCCTCATTTCCCTTGCCCTCACGGTTTTTTTTCGAGAGCTCACGGTGTAATTTCCTCGGGGGTCACCCATCATGGAATTGCACCAGCCTCAACTCGCTTAACTTTGGAGTTCCAACCGAACCCAAAGCCAATGAGCTCCCAAAAATCCTCGTGCTAGATAGGTGTGTGCCTACCACCTTTAAGGCACACCACCATCCCTTCCCAGACCATTCCATCCTCCCATGAATGTATGATCGTTCACCGTTCCCTCCAAGACACGGGTCTTACAATCCACCCCCCTTAGGGCCCAGCGTCCTCGCTGACACACTTCCCGATTGAGGTCTGGCTCTGATACCAATTTGACACGACCCACCCCCAATCCCCCCCAATCCAAAGATAAATAATAATTTGATGTCAGACAAAGGATAAAACTCGCATGTCAATCGTTAAACAAAAGTTCAGTAATTAATGGCTATACAGAACAACTAGGAAAAAGATAAATAATCAGAATCCTACTCTAATTAACGGGTGTGAATAGTCCAAAGTTACAAGCCTCGGCCTCTCGATAGCCGCCATCAAAAGTACAACCTAGAGGGTGCAAAAACCATGAAACTGTGAATGGCCAAAAAACAAAAGCCTTTGGAAAAATATTTTTGAAATATTCCTTCTTACCCTCCAATTTATAAAACATGCATGTATAGTCAAATAAAGACTTGATTTCAGATAAAATAATAAAATATATAAACTGTGGAACGTATAAAATCACGTAAAGCATATAAATTCCTATGGCCCACATTTCCCTCAAATCCCTGTTTATAAGCATTTCAAAAATTTGAACACAATAACCAATAATAGCCAAACCTTGAACCCTACTGGCCCAGCTAGCTAATCATCCCGTACCACACATAGACAGTCACGGAGCCTACGAAGTCCAACCACATTGGAGCGTGTGGAGTCAAACTCCGACACGTCCAAGTTCGTATTCGAAAATCTGTGGAGTCCTGCTCCGACAACGTCTAGAACAGAGATCCAATCTCATGAGGATGACCATACTAGAAAAAATAGTTGAAAAAATAATGTTTAACTTGCTTTTGAAAACACCCATTAAAGCCCAAAAACAGTTTGTAAACCAGGCATGAGCCCAAAATCCATCATAATCGGTGTCCAGAAATTATTATCATGAATCTATATATTCTAAAACCATGCAATTACCCAAAAAAAATTAGAATATTCAAACCATTGCAAGCCATACCATGCAATAAAACCATATATATTTATGCAAGCATCTCAATTTAATAAAAAAAAAAGTTCACTCACAGTCAAACTAGTAGCTCACTCCTGAGATATGCGCTCCTCAGAAGTCCCCGAAGTATCTTGGCATGTCAAATTAATAGACGGGGGTCACTAACAATCAATATAACCTTGTACGTAAACCTTCCCTAAATCCTGGGATAGCACACGTATCCCAAACATACAACTTGCCACTTTGAGTGGCCAAAACTACCACGAAACAAACTTCGATCAACCCAAAGCTACCATCGTTGGATTCAAGACGTCGAAACCGTCAGACATGCGTCGCCATACATTAGGAACGTGCTCACGTGCCACCCCATGCGCGCTCATGTGGCTACTGATGTCACCTACTAACATGGCATGCTAACATTACCTACTGACGTCATCATGATGTCATACTGACATCATCGTTTGTCGAAAAAGATGACTGCGCTGTCATTAATGCCCCAAACTTCAAACCTCCATATCGTCCTTATTTCTCACCCATATTGGAAGAAACAAATATGAAAATTTATCTACTCAACTTTAGGAATTCAAATCCAAGCTCAAAATCAAGAAAAAGTATATGAAATTCACGGTATAGCCTCAAAAGTTTCGATTTCCTTTCTCCTCGAGTATGGTCGGTTTCCACGCGTTTTCGCCTTCAAATCTAGGTTGGTTTTGCTCTTAAGAGTCCAAAGAACACGATCCCAAGCTCAGAGGTCCAAATTCAAGAGCTTGAATTAATGGGTTGTTTGGGTTGTTTTTGGGAGTACAAGAGAGAAAAAGAAAATATGGAGATAAGAATAAAATGATGAAAATAGTATGTGGCTCCCAACCACATGGTACAACCACTCCAAAAATATCTTAATTCTTGTGACCAAAATGGGCCTCCCAAATAACAACCTAATAAAAGGATCCAAGGGAAAAATTGTCCAACTAGAAATAAAATCCTGAAAAAATCCAGTAAAAATTCGTAAATAAAAATCCAGTACATCACGATCCACCTTCTTAAAGAAATTTCGTACTCAAAATTTGTACATGTCACTAGAAAAGCTGTGGATACTAGTCCCGCATCAAAGCCTCAAGCTTGCACATGACCTTCTCCATGTTAAAATTCCTCCACAAAACCTTAACCAGGGGAATAGTTTTCCTATGAAGCACCTTGTCTTTCTGGTCTAGAATCATAACCGGTTGCTCCTCATATCTCAGATCTTCCCGAGTCCAATAGACTGCCCCTTCAACACATACGACTCATCAAATAGATACTTTCGGAGCATAGACACGTGAAAAACACTGTGGATTCTAAAAAAAAATATTAGGGGCAAAGAAAGTCGATAAGCCATTGGGCCTATCCTCTACGTGATCTCATAGGGTTCAATAAACTAGGGACTCAACCTCCCACGTCGACCAAACTGTACAATACCGTTCCAAGGGGATAACTTCATGAAGACACAGTCTCTTACCTCAAATTCAAGGTCCCTAGTGCAGTGGTCAACATAGCTTTTTTGGCGATCCTGAATTGCCTTTAGTATTTCTCTAATAATCTTAACATTTTCCATTGTTATATATGCAATCACAGGTGTCAGTAACCTCCTCTCACCCACCACGGTCCAACAAAGAGGTGTCATGCATTATCGACCATGCAGTACCTCGAAAGGAGGCATCACAATGTTGGCTTGATAACTGTTATTGTAGGTGAACTCCATCAAAGATAAGTATGAATCCCAACTCCTACTGAGCTGTAGCACACAGACTCACATCATGTCCTCTAAAGTATGAATAATTCTCTCAGAATTTTCATTGCTACACTGAAATGTGCTCTAGTCCTAAAAGACCAAGTAAAACTCCACCAGAACCTCGAGGTAAACCATGGATCACGATTTGAA
This sequence comes from Prinsepia uniflora, assembly GCA_032719365.1. Classification (NCBI taxonomy): domain Eukaryota; kingdom Viridiplantae; phylum Streptophyta; class Magnoliopsida; order Rosales; family Rosaceae; genus Prinsepia; species Prinsepia uniflora. The sequence goes on from CM064862.1 coordinate 72,131,812, forward strand.
AACAATCGATGCTAGAGTCTCATGTAGTCGAACAATTTGATGAAAAAAAAGTTTGGCAAACTGATCCATCCTAAAATCCTCCCGCATTGGCAAGAAATGTACCAACTTCATGAGTATGTCCACAGTTACTCAAATTCCATTATGACCCTTATGGGTCCTCTGAAGCTTAAATACAAAGTCCATGGTGAAGTGATCCCACTTCCACTCTGGAATAGGAAGCGGATGCAATGCTCCATAAGGCCTCTGCTTTTCAGCCTTAACTTGCTGAAAAATCAAACACCTACTCACAAACTCTGCTATTTTTTGTTTCATGCCTAACCACCAATAATGCTTTCTCAAGGTACGGTACATCTTGTCCCACCCGGGTGCATCCCATAACCGGAACTATGAGCCTCCTCAAGAATTTCCCTTTTTGAATCTAAGGCTTGAGGCACACACAAACGGCTCTCCTTGAGCAAAGCTCCATCATCCCTGAGTGTAAAATCCTACATGTTTCTAGCCTCAACTTCCATCATAATAATGCATAAAGTAGGATCCTAAAGTTAGGTTGCAATAACCTAGTCGAGTAAAACGGGTCTCACGTGGAAACTAGCTAACAAAGCTCCCTGATTATCTACCCCAAGTACAACTCCTGCTTTCCAGAGTTCCAACAATAATGGTAAATGAATAGTATGGATACAGGATAACAAACCTACAAATTTCCTACTCAAAGCATCTGCCACCACATTAGCCTTCTATTCATAATACTTAATTAACTCCAGCCACCATCTCTATCTCAAGTTCAGATCCATTTGAGTAAAGAAATACTTCAAACTCTGGTGGTCAGTGAAAATCCTGCACTTTTCTCCGTAGAGATAATTTCTCCAAATTTTCAATGCATGCACAATTGCAAAAAGTTCCAAATCATGGGTAGGGCAATTCATCTCGTGAAGTTTTAACTACCTAGAAGCTTAAGAAATAATCTTCCCATGCTACATTAGTACACACATCAAACCCTGTAGGAATGCATCACTGTAGACCTCAAAATTCCCATAACCGTCTGGAAGGGCCAAAATCAAAGCAGAAGTCAATCGTCTCTTCAGTTCCTAGAAACTCTACGTGTAACGATCGTCTCAGACAAACATAGCTCCTTTCCTAATCAAAAGCGTCAAAGGAGCAGTTATCATAGAAAAATCTTGTACAAAATGTCTATAGTACATTGCCAACTTAAGAAAACTCCTAATCTCGGATATGGTTGTTGGTTGTGGCTAATTCGACACTGCCTTTGTCTACTAGGGGTCCATACTAATCCCTTCAGTATAAATAACATGACCTAAAAATCCGACGATGGTCAACCAAAATTGACACTTACTGAACTTAGTATACAATTGCTTATTTTTAGTGTATTTAGTACCAATTTCATATGTTTATTGTGCGTTTTCACACTCTTCGAATACACCAAGATATTTTCAATGAGCCGATCCAAATACCTGAGGAATACTCAGTTCATCAGATCCATGAACGCCACTGGTGTGTTAAACAACCCAAAAGACATGACCAAAAACTCATAATGAACATAACAAGTTTGAAATGCGGTATGAGGAATATCCGATTCCTTAATCCTCAGCTGGTGATAATCGAATCAAAGGTAAATCTTGGAAAAGTACCTTGCACCTCTCAACTGGTCAAACAAATCGTTGATACGTAGTAGAGGATACTTGTTCCGCACCGTTGCCCTATTCAGCTACCGGTAATCATTACACAATCTCATACTACCACCTTTCCTCCTTACAAACAGCAACGGAGCTCCCCAAGCTGACACGCTCGGTTGGATAAACCCTATATCCACCAAGTCCTGTAATTGAACCTTCAGTTCCCTCAATTCTACCGATGTTTTTTGATATGGTGCTTGTGAAATATGTTGGGTGCCCGGAAGTTCAATAATAAATTCAACCTCCCTCTGAGACGGTAATCCAGGTAGATCATTTGGAAACACATTGGGAAATCCCTCACCACTGGTATATTCTCCATACTCACCGAGGCATCCTGAGTATCTACCACATAAGTTAAGTACGCCTGACAACTATTCCTTGAAAATATCTCAGCCTTCAAGGCTGATATAACTCATGAAGGAAGCATTCGCTGGTCCCCTTGAAACACAAACAACGGTAGCTTGGGACTCCAAAAAATAACCATCTTCTCACAAAGTACTCAACAGAGGCATGATGGGTAGTTAACCAATCCATCCTAATGATCACATCAAAATCGTACATGTCCAAAGGAATAAAATACACATTTAAATAAAAATCCTTTACCCATACCGAACAATCTCGGATCACTAAACTCGCCACTCACAAAGCACCAGTTGGGGTACTGATACATATGTCTCAGCCAAAGAGCATGTGGCCCCAGGATCCATTAGCACTCGTGCATCACAACCAAAGGTAGATAAAATACATGTCACCACTCCTGGCACTGCATGAGCCTCTTACTATGTAATCACAAACACACGAGCTCGTCCACCTACAGGTAGTTCGTGTCCCCTCTGACCATCACTTGCCTTGCCAACAACACATGTAGTAGTCTGACTCCTAGATGCTATAGTGGGTAAAGGCATTGTCATCTGGCCCTAATTTGATGTATCTTGGCTGGTAGCACCACCATTTAGACGATAAAGACACTCCCGCTTGAAATGGCCAAGCTCACCACAGAAGAAAAATCCATCCCCACTAAGTCAAGAAGCTCACCCAGTCTATCCCCTAGTTTCCACAACCGAAGCCCTACTAGACTAGGCTGATGATTGGGGTCTTAACCTTCCTCCCCATGAACCTCTATGTCGTACTCCATGGCCTCATGAACAATAAAAATTGATGCTAGAAGAGCCTCTCTTTGAAGCTCCCTGACTAGAAGACTCATCATACTGACGCTCTCGACATCGTCTGTAACCTACGTACTATTGCTGCAACTGAGGTTCAGCTAAACTCATCTCAACCTAAGAAGCCACATCAGAAAATTCTTGGAGGGTAGTGAATGCTCCTGATAACACTGAGGCTCGAATCTCACTTCATAGACCAAGAAAGATCCGACGACGCTTATGCCTCGGCTGCCACCGCATCCTGCACATATTGGGACAGATTCAGAAACCTCTACTCATACTGAGCAACCATTATATCACCTTGCTCAAGTTGCAGGAACTCACTTTCCTCATCATCTATGTAGGACTTGTGATAAAACGAGACCATAAAACGTTCCCAGAACATTGCCCAAGTCATTGTAATGGCATCCAGGCTAGTTTCCAGTAAAGTCTGCCACCATCTCTGTACATAGCCACTCAGAAAAAAGTAAATGTCAGTACCATGAACTCAAGAGGGTAATGCATCACTCCCAAGAATCCTCTCAAAGTGCAAGATCCACTCATCGACCTTCCTGGGATCTGATGTGCTAGTTAACACCATGGATCCAAGCCTTTGAGCCCTCTCAACATCTGGATCATCGGGGGTCCTCCTTTTTGATTGATGGCATCTAATACCTAACCAAAAAGGTTCAAGGTTTGTCCCCACCCAAGCTCCACATCCTCATCATTGTTATCAGACCAATGATGGGGATCGCATCGTGGAGGCATAACATCTTAAAAGAGGCACATGTAAGTAACAAAAACTATCCTACACGCCAAATGTGTAGCCTACAGGAAATAGCCTAGTGCCCTAATACCAAATTGACAGGACCCTTCCTAAAGTTCACCTAGATACTTATAAAAGGGCCTGCTCCCATCTGACAAAAAAACTTATAATTTCAAAAGTACCCTTAGTCTAAAGATAAATAATAAACTGATGTCAGACAAGGGATAAAACCGACGTGTCAACCGTTAAACAAAAGTTCAGTAATTAATGCTTATTCAAAACAACTAGGAAAAAGATAAAATAACTAGACTCCTGCTCTAGTTAACTGGAGTGTGCAGTCTAAAGTTACAAGCCTCAGTCTCTCGATAGCCCCCGTCAAAAGTACAGCCTGGAGGGTGCAAAAACCATGAAACTGTGAATGGACAAAAACAAAGACTTTGGAAAAACATTTCTAAAATGTTCCTTTTTACCCTCCAATTTATAAAACATGCATGCATAATCAAAGAAACACTTGATTTAAGATAAAATAATTAAATATATAAACTGTGGAACCTATAAAATCATGTAAAGCATATAAATTCCCCTGGTCTACATTTCCCTGAAATATCTGTTATAAGCATTTCAAAATTCTAGACATAATAACCAAGAATAGTTCAACATCGAATCTTGCTGGCCCAGCCAGCTAATCAACCTGTACTACGTGTAGACTGTCACAAAACCTGCTGAGTTTAACCCCGTCGGAACTTGTGGAGTCCAACTTCAACAACGTCCGAATCTATATCCGAGAACTTATGAAGTCCAACTCCGACAATGTCTTGAATAGAGATCCAATCTCATGAGGATGACCATAATGGGAAAAACTGTTCATAAAATACCATTTAAATTTCTTTTGAAAACACCCATAAAAACCGAAAAACAGTTCGTAAGCCGGGCATGAACCTAAAATCTAGTTTTACCAAAATTCATCATAATCAGTGTCCATAAATCATTATACTAAATATATATTATAAATGTAAGGACCCGTCTCGAATCTATGAGATTATTAAGATTTATGATAGATTATCGAGAAGTAGTTAAGGACTAACCGAGGATTAGAGGACGATTTGGGTAAAATGATGATTTTTCCCCTGAAAAAGGGTAAAAAATTGACTTTTGACCCGAGAGGTCAGATGTACGATGATTGTTATGTAGATCAAGACGAAACGAGTCCGTAAACAGGTGGCACGTCGAAATCGGACCTCGTACGGGAAAGCTACGAGTCAAGAACAATTTCAGGAACTATTCACGATTATTCGATTTTCAAATTTGGTTGTCTTTAGTGGGACCCAAAATATCTTTTGTGGACCAATAGATGAGTGACAAGTGTCACTCATCCATTGATCACACAAACACATACATGCATCTTATATCCTATCTCTCCCATTTGTTCATCCAAACCTGAAAACCCCACAACCCATTCCCTCTTCCATGATATTTTGGTTTAAAGACTACGAAAATACTGAGAGTGAAGATGAGGGTGAGACAGCGGAGCTACGTAGTGGCCGAGGGTTGGTTGCTATTCTATGGGTCTGTACTAGTGTCTGGGGATCGAAAACAGGGGCTGAGGACGGCTGAGCAGCCCTGGAAGGAGGTTGGAAGCGTGACCCTTGAAGATCGGTCATGACATGTGAGATTTCAGACTTGTTTTTATGTTTTAAGGTTAGGATAGATTTATGGGTTGATTAAGAGTTGAATGGGAAAATAATGGAAGAAAATGGTTGAGAAATAAAGAAGATAGGACCGAGTCAGGTCGCAGGTTAAAACGACCCGTTATAGTGGTTCGGGTCGACCCGACCAGAGGTTGACGATGATGATGTGGCAGTCCATGTCATAATCTGTCAGACCTGTCAAGCCACGTGGCCAACTAGAGGGTGACATGTGGCAGGTGTTAGATTCAGTCATTAGTGGCGTGGTAGTGCCACGTCAGATGTTGTCTGACCACGTGTGCTAATAAGATGGTGCCACGCGGCTAACCAGAGGGTGACACGTGGCAGTTGTTAGGTCCAGTCAGCAGTGGTGTGGTAGTGCCATGTCAGACGTTGTCAGACCACGTGGACTAATGAGATGGTGCCACATGGTAGTATGTCAGGGATTTTCAGATGACGTGGCAGCTAATGTGGCAGGTCCACATCAGCCATGTCATACCACGTGGACCAATGAGATGGTGCCATATGGCAGTGTGCTAGAGATGTCAAAGACACGTGTCAAGACACGTGGACCAATATGGTGGTGACACGTGGCAGGTGTCAGACCTGTCAGGCTGACATTAGTAGAAGATGTTATCGTTGACTATGATGATGTCACCATTGACTTTCCTGATGTCAGCGTTAACCACCTTTGACTGGAGTGTGTGAATGTTGACCGACGCGTAAGGGCGCGTGGGCATGAATTTCGAGGTGAATTTGATCATGTTCGAAAGGTTTCCACGATCTGAATCCAATGGTGGTAGTTTCAAGTCAATTAGAGGTCGTTTAGATAGTGTTTTGGAGGTTTTTAGTCTCGAGAAGCGTGTTTGGGACACATTAACCGTTCCGGAATATGTGAGGATTTATGATTAGGACTTGTATCAATGGATAGTGACCCTTGAGTATGATTTGGACAAGTCCAGAGGTCTCTGAGAGTACGGATTAGCCCCGGAGTGGCTTATAGCGCGGGATTCGAAGCACGCATCACCGACTATCTGTGAGTGGACTTTATCTTATGAAATATGATGCATGCATAAATGTTTTATATGTTTTATGAACATGATTTGAGATGCCTTGAATGCATGTGATTTATATTGTTGATTTGGCATTTTTGTAGAAAATGTGGTGTTGTACATAGTTCGAGATTTATATTTTATATGTTATTTGCGCTTCGACCGAAAATTTTACGTGCATGGGTTTTATGTGTTTTTCACGGTTTCACGGAGAGGTATGAAATCGGGTATTGACTATTGGTTTTGAAGGATTTCATGGGGATGTGTGAAATCAATATTCGGGCGTGAGTCCCAATTGAACATAGACCTTGACTTGGATTCTAGTCAAAGGTTGTTTTAAAGAATGATTTGAATAATGAAATGGCTTCCGGTTTTAGAAATATCTTTCGGGCGTATGGACGAGTTGATTTATAGTTTGACTTAGAGGATAGTCAAATGTGAGGCATATCGGGCTGTGACCCAGTTATGAGATTTGGAAAGATATTTCGAGCATGAGACCGAGTTGTGGATTTGATAGGATTCGAGGAATCCTGGATTTATGAAAGATATTTTGGGCATAAGACCCATTTGGGGATTTGATAGAATTTGAGGAATCCTAGGTTTATGAAGTGTTGATACACTGTTTTCAAGCTTGTGACCCATTTGATGATATTCGGGTTTGTGTCCCTATGATTTTGAGTTTAAAGACTCAGATAGGGCCTCTAGTTGTGAATATGTTTCCCCAGAGAGCACCCTGGAGATATGCTCGCCTCCGAGGTACGAAGAGGTCACGATGCGCCTGCTGTCAAGTAGCCGAGAGAGGCGGCAGCCAAGGGAGGCTTGACTCAGGAGTGCGGTATATGAGATCGGTCGATGATATGTTCATGATGATCTGGTGATTATCAGCCGGTGATGTGTTCACGACGACATGCTCAGGATCAGAGCAGTCCTTGAGCTTATGGGCACGCGTGGTGGGATTAGAATCGTGATTGATGATGATGATGATGATGATGATGATGATGATGATGGGCTAAGATCCTATGTGTTTTATATTTGGGCTGAGACCCTATGTGATTTGATTTGGGCTGAGACCCTGTATGATTTAGTTTTGGGCTGAGACTTTACTGAGCAAATGACTTTGATTGAGCCGTTTTTTTTTTGGATTTGAATTGGAAAGCAATACTTCTTTCTTTTCGGAAAAGTATTGAAAGAATGTTTTATGATGCATGCATGCTTTTATGTGAAGGGCATAAATGTATTTTTGATAATTTGCTTTTATAAACTGATTGTTTTTTTTCACTCACAGCTTTAATGTTTTATATACCCTTCAGGTTGATCGCAGATGCAGGCTGTAGCAGAAATTGAGACATCACATGCTGCCACAGATCCTTGCGTACTCTAGAAAACCCCGAGCAGGTTATGGTTTTATCCCTTGTCTAACACGTGGTGTCAGATGGGAGCAGGCATATCCCACGATAATCCAGGTAGATTAGGATGGGTCCTGTTAATAAAACCAAGCAATTATCCAAAATCATTTAAATCATGTATTCAAACCATTGCAATCCATACCATCCCATAAAACCATATATATATATATATATATATATATATGCAAGAATCTCAATTTAATTAACAAAAAGTCCACTCACAGTCAAACCGGTAGCTCACACTTAACCTATGCACTCCTTAGAAGTCCTTAGAGCATCCTGACATGTCAAAGTAACAACTGGGGGTCACCAACAATCAATATAACCTTGATTTTAGGATGCCAAGAACTATCAGACACGCGTCGCCGTACCTCAGGTAACGTGCCCATATAGGCTGATGCCACCTTCTAACGAGGCATATTGACATCACATGTTGACGTGGCATGCTGATGCCACATGCTGACATCGTCATGATGTCAAGCTGATGTCACCTGATGATGTCATTGTGACATCATCATCTACCAGAGAAGATGATCGTGTCGTCATGCGCCACCTTCTGATCGGCTGGAAACAACCATTAATGCCCCAAACTTCAAACCTCCATATCTCTCACATTTCTCTATCAAATCAGATGAACCATGTGATGACCCGAAAATTCGAAAGAGGTCATTTCGAGAATTTGAAAGGGAAATGACGATTTTACCCTTGGTTTATAGGGTCAAAAGTTGACTATTTTACCCGGGTAATTTTTGAACTTTCTGTAATCACTGTTACGTAAATCTCGGTGTCCTGAGTCCGTAGACAGGTGGCACGTTAAAATCGAAGTTTCGATGCGTTAGTTACGGGTCTATGAAGGCTAGAGGCATTTTGGTAATTTGCGCTTAGAAGGGCAAAATGGTCTTTTTACTGAATTTTGATGAGTCATCATTTTTTTAATGGCTTGTGTTTTGTTTGGTAGTGTGTTGCAATTCAAGTGTTTTGTTTGAATTCGACTGAAGGGGGGAAGAAAGAGAGACTTGAACAAAAAAAAACCAAAAACTCACTTTTGGTTTTGATCACCAAACCAATCCAACGACTTAAGAAACCACAGAGAAAAAAAGAGGAAATAGAGAGAATAGAGATAGAAAAGGAAGGAAAAAGGGAAGAAATTACCCAGAAAAACCTGAAACCCCTATGAACCCATGAATTCGAACTTTGATTTTGGAGGTTTGATTAATGAAATTGAAGCTGGAACTGTGGCACTCGGACCTGAATGAGCAGGATGGAGATGTCAAAGTGTGGAATTGGACACGGGAAGGGTTGGATTGAAGGATTGGAATGCTTGGCCGAAATCCATGGTTTGGATTGTCGAGTTGGAGGTATGAACTCGTGAATTTGAGGTCATGTAACTTCATTTGGAACTTATTAGATGCAATTGGATGTGTAAAACATGAAAATTGGTGCAGAATTGGACGCAATTGATCCGGGTTGAAAATCAGATTGGGCGACCTCTTTGCAGGAAAAATGGGTCGGGAAGATGAACAATTCTGCATAATACTCCAGCTGGCGTTTAATCCACAGATGGCTGTGAAGGCAGTTTGATTAATGTTTTACCCATTTCCATAACTGATTTGTTTCCACTTGAGTTTAAAGACTCGTAGCCGAGGAAGCTGGATATATATATATATATATATATATATATTTGAGTTTAAAAACTCGTGAGTTTAAAGACTCATTGACCCGGGAGACCTGATATTATATTTGAGTTTAAAGATTTGTGAGTTTAAAGACTCGTTGACCTAAGAGACCTGATATTTAATTGAGTTTAAAGACTCGTTACCCGAGAAGCCTGATATTATATTTGAGTTTAAAGACTCGCGAGTTTAAAAACTCATTAACCTGGGAATCCTGATATTATATTTGAGTTTAAAGACTCGTTGACCCGGGAGGACTAATATTATATTTGAATTTAAAGACTCGTGCGTTTAAAAACTCGTTAACCTGGGAATCCTGATATTATATTTGAGTTTAAAGAATCGTGAATTTAAAGACTTGTGATTTTAAAGACTTGTGAGTTTAAAGACTCTTTGACCTGGGAAGCCTGATATTATATTTGAGTTTAAGGACTTGTTGACCCGGGAGGCCTGATATGATATCGAGTTTAAAGACTCGGAGTTTAAAGATTCGTTCTTATGTTGAGATGTGATTTACTCTGAAATCCAGTGTTTTTTATTATCGATATTTGTGTCCATATGGTTTTCATGTGATTTGGCTCGAGAGCCAGTTGTTCATGTTTTACTCTATGCATGCACGTTTTGTAACTGAAGGGTGAAGTTCATTTTTGAAATGTATTTTCAAATGACGTTATTTTTTTTCCACTCACACCTTTGATGTTTTTTATGACCCTCTAGGCCGTGACACGAAGATGGGGTTGATCAAGAGGTGGAGGCATGAGTGGGAATCAGTACAACTATTCCTTGTCTGGTAAGTGCTGAGGGTGTTTTCAGAACTTCAGTTGACTTTTCAGATGGGAGCAGGACTAGGCGCGGTTATCAAAGTAGTTTTGGGACGGGTCATGTCATACCAAATATGGAAATTCATTTACTCAATCCTATGAATTCAAATCCAAGCTCAAACTCGAGAAAATTATCTGGAATTTACGAGAAATTTTTGCTTTCCTTTCTCCTCGAGTATGGTCATTTTTCATGCATTTCGACCATCAAATCTGGGTTGTTTTTGATCGTGATGGTCCAAAGAACACGATCCCAAGCTTAGTTTAAGCTAAAAAGGTCCAAATTCAAGACCTCGAATTAATGGGTTGTTTGGGTTGTTTTTGGGTGCACGGGAAAGAAAGAGAGAAACTGTGGAGATAAGAATAAAATGATGAAAATAGTATGTGGCTCCCAACCACATGGTACAAACCTTGTAAAAATATCTCAATTTTTGTGACCAAAATGCCACTCCCAAATAACAAACCTAACAAAAGGATCCAAGGGCAAAATTATCCAACTAGAAATAAAATCTCAGAAAAATTCAGAAAAAAGTAAATAAAAATACGGGTTGTTACAAGGGGGCTGGCAAGGATGTCATCATGTCCTTCGTGGCCAGAGGCGTCTATTCTGACATAGGAGAGTTAATTCAAGTAGTGGACGTTTTCTCCCAATTCTCTCTTGGATATTCATCGGCTTCTCTCCTAAATATGCTGATTTTGAAAAAATTTCAGAGATTCCTCTCATCGGGCCATATGGACCATAATCCTTCTCCAGCAGATGTACCTACTAGGGTCAAATTAGGTGATCTTTTCCAAAATTACAGTATTGCAAATATTGAATGCTCTCGAATATGAGGTTTTTTCCACGAAAAACTTCAAAAACTAAAGGTCCTTCATGCTCAACTTACCGAAGGTGAAGCAACTCATACACAAATCGAACAATAATATGAATGTTCCAAACTTAGGAGGGAAGTTGCTTGGGAAAATTTCTAGAGTGGAGAAAAAGGGGACAGTGAAGCTACCATTGGTGATGTAGCCCTTTCTTTTAACATTAGGATGCAGAAGGTGGGCCTCCAAGCCACGCTTGGTGGGCTACTGAATTTGGAACTATAGGCCTTGTCGTGCCTCTGCCAATGTGGGCCGTCCATTTTGTTTGACACTTATATTTATATTTTAACTTTCCACAAATCTTATCTATTTTTTTAAGACTTACTTGGATCATAACACATATATCTTTTTATTTTTTTAGTAGAATATGGTAGAACATGTGTCTTCCTTGGGGAATAAGCTCTTTCATATGTGTAAATATGATACACGATATATGGGTAAATGAATTAGAACTATTTTCAAATAGGTGGGGACTGGGGAGAATTTCTGGAATGTAAAGTCAATGTATCTACATGTATTAGGAAATCATATGAAATTCATATGACATATAGAAAGGAGTGTTATTATTTTAGCTTGTATCTAAGAAATTCACTGAATTACTACTTGAATTGCCCCTAAATAAAGGTTCACATCATAATAGTGCTGGTTGATGGTTAGAATGTATATGGATAGAACTTATAGTGGGGTCTCAAAAAACTAGTAATTTCTGCTGGGCCTTTATTATTTTTTTAGGTTCATTAGGGTTTTTATTGGTTGCAATGTCCAGTTATGTTGGTAAGAATTTTATATCTCTATTTCCTTCTTAGCAAATAATTATTTTCCCATAATAGATCGTGATGTCTTTCTACATCATCGCATGTTTTTTTATTAGCTCTTATTTGTAGTGCAAAATTTTTTGGAATGTAGGTAGTAGTTATGATCGAGTATATATAAAAGAGGGCATAGTGTGTATTTTTCGTTGGGAATTTCCTGGAAAAAAATCAGATATTCCTTTGATCCCTTATGAAAGACATTCAGTCCATCAGAATAGAAATTAAAGAGGGTATATATGCTCTTCGTGTCCTTTATATGGAAATCAAAGGCCATGGGGACATTACCTTGAATCGTACTGATGAGAATATCACTCCATAAGAAATTGAACAAAAAGCTGCTGAATTAGCCTATTTCTTGCGTGTACTAATTTATGTTTTTTTTTTCAAGGAAATGAAGAATGAATACGTTCAAGAGAAAAAATGGCCTCTTTTTTTTTTTTTTTTTTTATATAGAACACGATTATTCAAGCCAAAGAAAACGTAAATGAAACAATTATAAAATAAATTGTTTGTGTCCATAATTTTTTTTTTCGAAATATTGTATATTTTGATACAACTCCCGGTCTTTCAACTCAAAATCCTACTACTCTTAATTTAAATTTAATTTCAAGTGGGCTCTTTCTTATTCTACTTATGTATTCTTTCTAAATTCAAGGACTAACCGATGTACTGGATCACAAATAAAAGCCGGAAATAGATTTGCGGGCTTGCTAACTTGTAGTAAAGTCGACCAATGAAGTGTATTTATTAAAAATAAAAAATTAACATATGAAAAAATGGTAAAAAAATAAAGTATTAATTTCCCTTATATATCTTGCGTCAATAGTATTTTTTCCTCGGTGGATTTCTCTCATTTTAAAAAAGTCTTGAATCTTGGGTTACTAATTGGTGGAATACTAGGCAATCAGAATTTTTTTTTAATGCTATTCAAGAAAAGAGTATTCTAAAAAAAGTCATAAAATTAAAGAAACTCCTACATTTGAACGAAATGATAAAGGAATATCCGGAAACATATTTACAAAAGCCTCACATCAAATCTACAAAGAAACGATCCAATTAATCAAGATGCACACCGAGGATAACACCCGTACAATTTTATGCTTCTCGACAACTATAATCTGTTTTGTTATTCTAAGTGGTTATTCTATTCTAGGTAATGAAGAACTTGTTATTCTTAAATCTTGGGGTTCAAGAATTCCTATATAACTTATGCAACACAATAAAAGCTTTTTCTTTTCTTTTATTAATTGATTTATGTATAGGATTCTATTCGCCCCACGATTGGGAATTAATTATTGGCTTTGTCTACAAAGATTTTGGATTTGCTCATAATGATCAAATTATATTAGGTCTTGTTTCTACTTTTCTAGTCATTTTAGATACAATTTTTAAATATTGGATCTTTCGTTAGTTGTTCAAATTCCTTATAATCTGCAATTGAAACAAGTTCTTACTAATGGTAAAAAAAAAAAGGGTCTTTGAATGTAGGGGCTATTCTTATTTTATCTGAGGGGTTTGAATTGGCCCCTCCCGATCGTATTTTTCCCGACATTAAAGAAAAGATAGGAAATCTGTCTTTTCAGAGCTATCGCCCCATTAAAAAAAAATATTCTTGTGATATGTCCTATTGCGAGGAAAAAATATAGTGAAATTGCCTTTCTTAATCTTTCCTCGAGCTCACTACTAAGAAAGATGTTCACTTCTTAAAATATCCTATATATGCAGGCGGGAATAGGGGAAGGGGCCAGATATATCCCGATGGGAGCAAGAGTAACAACTATGTTTATAATGCTACAACAACTGATATAGTCAGAAAAATAGTATGAAAAGAAAAAAAGGGAACGAAATAATCATAGCAGATGCATCAAAGGGACGTCAAGTGGTTGATATTATTCCTCCATGACTATAACTTCTTGTTTCCGAGGGTGAATCCATCAAACTTGATCAACCATTAACAAGTAACCCTAATGTGGATGGGTTTGGTCAGGGAGATGCGGAAATAGTACTTGAAGATCCATTACGTGAACATAATGAAGATAATGTATTGGCAAGAATGTTAGACCATAAAGAATCTATCATATCTCAGTTAAGTTAGGCCATTTTGTTTTTAGGGTTCCTTACTTTGGGACTTTATGTTCATAATGATTTCATGCTTGTTTTTTATGCTTCGGAGAAACAAATCTTGATCGAACCTATATTTACCCAATGGATACAATCTGCTCATGGTAAAACTTCATATCGATTCGATATACTTTTATTTTCAACGAATGGCCCAGCGTTCAATGTGGGTCAAAGCATATGGTTACCTAGTTGGTTAAATGCTATTAATGAGAATAGTAATTTACTATTCTTAACAATAGGACTTGGAGATTTCTTGTTTCATCATGCTATTGCTCTAGGTTTCCATACAACTACCTTGATTTTGGTAAAGGGTGCTTTAGATGTACATGGTTCCAAGTTAATGCAAAAAAAAAAAATGGTTATAGTTCTCCTCGTGATGGTCCGGGATGAGCCGGTACTTGTGATATTTTGACTTGGGACGCATTTTATTTGGAAGTTCTCTAGATGTTAAATACGAGATGGGTTACTTTTTATTGGCATTGGAAGCACATCATATTATAGTAGGGTAACGTTTCACAGTTTAATGAGTCTTCAGCTTCTTTGATGGGATGTTTAAGAGATTATCTATGGTTAAACTCTTTACAACTTATCCATGGATATAACCCTTTTGGTATGAATATTTTATCAATCTGGGCGTGGATGATCTTATTTGGACATCTTTTTTGGGCTATTGGATTTATGTTCTTAATTTCCTGGCGTAGATATTAGCAGGAATTGATTGAAACTTTAGCATGTGCTCATGAACGCACACCTTTGGCTAATTTGATTCAATGGAGAGATAAGATGGTGGTTCTTTCCATTGTGCAAGCAAGATTGGTTGGATTAGTCCACTTTTTTGTGGGGTATATATATACTTATGTGGCTTTCTTGATCGCCTCTACATTGGGAAAATTTGAATAATTTTTTATTTTATGTGGTGGATACACAATCATACCATTTCTTTTGATGGAGAAGGGATCCACCTTCTTATATTCCTACATCTGGGATTTGACTTGTATCATTGATACGAATAGGAATTGAACCATTATAGCAAAAAAAAAATTGATTCAGCGGGAGAAGAAGAGATAAAAATTAGAAAAAAATTACCACTTGATTCGTCAATCCTCAAAAAAAGAAATAAGTAAAGTTCCGTCTTTGAGCGAGAAATGGGAAATTCATGGAAAGTTACAATCCCTACCACGTAATAGTGCACACACATGCCTTCATCGACGTTTCTTTTTTACCGGATAACTGTGAGCTAACTATTGAGACTTTGGGTTATCCGGACACATACGTCGTGAAATGGTTCATGCATGTTTGTTGTTGGGGACAACAAGATCATGTTGGTAAGGATTAAAATATTCATTCATTTTTAAATTAATTTCTATTATCATTGATCATAGAGGGCCTTTTATCATTTTGTATAAATGGGTTATTCTATCTGTACAAATATGGTAGAAGGGCACATTCAATTCTTATTTGTCCATTAATTCTCAATTCTTCTATTCATCGCTAGGTAGACCGGGATGGTAGCTCGCAAGGCTCATAACCTTGAGATCACGAGTTCAAATCCCACCTCCGCAACATTTTTTTGACAAAAAAAAAATAATAACTAATTATCGTTTTCTTTTTTGTGGGAGGAAAAGAAAGGGGGGGAGTAAAACCACTAAACTATCATGGTCAACTATACTTAATGCTTTATCTATTAAATTTAATATATTTACCCATTATCCTAGGAAAATAGCGAGAATCGAACACGCATCTTCTCCTTGCCAAAGAGAAATTTTACCCCTCGACCATATCCACATTATATATAATTGATTGTTTCTATTTTTTTTATAATTATAATATATTATATATAATAGATAAAAATTTATAGTACTTTAAATCTTCTTATTATGCACTAATACAATTAATACAGTAACAATAAAATAAATACGTATTTAATAAAAATAAATAATACATATTTACATACATATATAATGCGCATATATATATATATATTTATTCAATATATTAAAAAAATTAAAAATACAAATGTACAAAAGTTTGACCCCTCCCTCTGATTTTTCTAATTTATTTTCTGCATTACTGAAATTGAAAATTAGGCAAAACCCCTTTTAAAAATAACAAGTGTATGAATAAATTTTTTGAGAAAATTTTTTATTTGCATATCATATAGACAATACCTTCCACATTATCTGACATGACCCATCTCAATCCCCCCGGGATTAACGCGGGATGTGCCATGCTCCTGTCTAACTCACGTGCCACACAAGGTAACACGAAGGCCAGATAAGGGATAATCCGAAATTCTGAGCTCAATTTGGCTCCTAGAGTGCACTAGGATCAGTGGAGGAATGTGAGGTATCGGTCTCTGCCACAGCCCGCATCCACTATCAACCTGAAGGCATTAAAAACCATTAAAAGACTGTGAGTGTACGAAAATAAATAATTTAATAAAACTCATTTCACAAAAGACATTTACGCTCTTCACGTAAAACTATGCATGCATTAGAAAACTAGTTAATTCGAACATAAGAAAAACCGTTTAGAAAACCAAAGTCATTTCCTTTTTCTCAAATCATTAGGGTCTTAGCCCAAAACAATAAAATCTACCAAGTGTGGGAACTCAGCCCAAAACCGTAAAATACCGAAATCCGTAAATCCAAATCCATGTGGGTCACTGCCCAAATCCATAAACACAAAAATACCCTTCCATAAATTCAATAAATCATGTTTACCAAATATCAATTCTCGGCATCCCAAATGCCTAGCGTCCCAGATTCTTGACGTCCTAGATATCATATCTCACGGTCTAAGCAACGCATGCTGCCCGGGGTCTCTCCAGGTCAATGTTTGACGTCCCAGATGTCTGACCTCCCAGACGTCTAATCATAGCAATCCTGCTCCTGAGTCACTATACGGTCTGGTCGCTCTGTGCAATGGCCCCTTGCAAGCAATGCGCCGTGACTTCCCTAGTGTCTCAGACGTCTGGAGGAGACCATCCACATAACCTCATCTAAGGATGGTATATGGAAAACATCTGTTTAAAATCATTTCAAAACATCTCAAAGTGGCCATGCCCGAAATTTCCATAAAATCATCAAAATCAAGAAATCCAAATCTATTTGGGGTCCCCGACCCGAAATCACATCTATAAACCATAACTGGGCCTCATGCCCAAATTCGTAAACCAACTGGGTCTTAGCCCGATATCTCATTAAATCAACTAAACTCCAAGTCCAACAGTTTCCAAACCAAATGGGTCTCATGCCCGAGTTCATCTTTCCAAATTTCATTTCATTAATCACAAATGGGACTCATGCCCGAATTCTCATTAACTGGGCCCCCAGCCCGACTCATTGAAAACCAGCACGTATAACACAGTATAAAGCCAAAAATATCGAAATCCGTGTAAATACATGAACACCAAGTATCACAATCATAATCATGACAAAACACATGTAAAACGCATATAAAACAGTTATGCATGCATCATCTTTATAAAACAAAAGTCCACTCACAGACCGTCCTAGCTATCGCCTCGATACGCGAGGCATAAGCCTTCCCGAGGCTAGTCACCATCATCGGAACCTCCGGGTCTGTCCAAATCATACCCGAAGGTCACTAATTACTTTAATTAAGCTCTCATTAAATCCCCCTAATTTTTCAAAAATTTTAAACGTATTTAAAATAGACCCTTAACCTTCGGTCATCCAAACTACCCCGAAACGGTGTCCGATCGACTCGAAAATTGTCCCAAAATGTTTGTTACATCGAAATAATGAAATTACATGTTAACTACATCTCGCAACCCTGCCTCATGCACCCCCACGCGCTGTCCAAAGGTGTTGCGCGTGAAGCCCACGCACCGGGAACAGTGTCGGCGTCTTCCTCGATCAAACCCGGTTCACTATAAGTTCGGTTCGACAGAATCGACGAGACTGGTTCTCACCCATTTCTCAACCTTTCCACTCCGTTTTTCTTCCTAAAGCTTCGTCT
This sequence comes from Prinsepia uniflora, assembly GCA_032719365.1. Taxonomy (NCBI): domain Eukaryota; kingdom Viridiplantae; phylum Streptophyta; class Magnoliopsida; order Rosales; family Rosaceae; genus Prinsepia; species Prinsepia uniflora. The sequence goes on from CM064862.1 coordinate 72,149,829, forward strand.
ATCCATTTCCAATCGATCTACCAGCCCAGAAAATAAAGCAAAGCACGAGAAATTACCTTCCCGATCGATGAAAACCGGCCAATCTTTCGCCATCGAGTTCTCACGATCCCGGCCACTGTTGGCCGTAACTCCAAGCCCAATCAACTCTTTTCGACCTCCAGAACCTCATCCAAGCAACCAATTCGATCAATAACCAACCAAACTAAGTTTACCATTTTTGAATCAAAACAGAGCATTCTCGGGTTTCTCACTTACCTCGTCGTCGCGAGCACCGCCGTGGCCACCATCACGGTCGTCTCGACCCCAAGAACACCATCCAAACCTCCAAAACGTTCAAGAGCCGTCCAAACCAAGTTTCCAATTTCGAACACGAACACAAGCCGTCCCTGTTCTCCTGCCACCATCCACGATGGTCGATGCAGTTAGCACCACCATTATCGTCTCACTTCACTCTCTCTTTTTCATTCACACACTAAGCACAACCGATGAGGATTGAAGGGGCTAGTATAAGAGGGGTTGCACGGGGTCGAAAGAGTTCCACAGTTTTTGGGTATGGGCCTATTTGATTGGGGTCTGGGCCTATCAGATGGGTGACACTTGTCACTCATCTGGTGGGTCCTTCCCAGAACCTTCCACAATCAAATCCTGCCACTTGTCGTGATGTCTCGGGTTGCGTGAATAATGCCGTAAAACTTCCTAGACCCGTAACTTTCCCGTTGAACATCCGATTTCAACGTGACATCTGCCTACGAACTCGTAACATCTCGATCTACGTCATGGTCATCGGTCAAAGTCCATTTGACCATCCGAGTCAAAAGTCAACTTTTCACCCAATCCCAAGGGAAAAATCGTCATTTTACACTGTCTGTCCGCGATTCTCCGACTAATCCTCGATTAGTCCCGCTAATCCACGATTGCTCACTAATTTAATCCTGAAATTCAGGACGGGTCGTTACATTATCCATGGAATTTGAATCCAAACCCTAATTTATGTTTTTTTTTTCTGTCGTTTGTCCTTATTTACGATACTAGCATATAGATTTACGCTTAGCCTATTATTTCTTTTATATTTAGCGTATTATATTTTTTATACCCTTTTTTCATGTTTATGGGTGATTTCGTATATTTTTACATTTAGGATTTACATATATAACATATATTACCGTCAAGAGTGAATTTTTATTATTTAGATATTTCGATTAAAAAAATGTAAGATATTAGAAATATACTAAGATTGGAGTTAATAAGTATCAAATAATTGATAAAATCAATAACATAATAAGAGTCTTTTTTTATCTCGCGACTCAACAAGATCAAGAAATTCGTGTATACAATCAAAAAAACCTTTTTTGATTGGATGAGAATGAATGAAGGAAAACTAAGTTATCTCATATCAAACTTGAAACTTCAGTTCTTTCCCGAATTTGTGATACTTTATAATATGTATAAAATAAACCTCGTGTTAGACTAATAAAATTATTACTTTTAAATTATAATGAAAATGCTAGTGAAAACAAAAGCATCAATGCAAATAAAAAAAAGATCCTTTTATATCAACACCGTCCAATGATAAAAAATATCTTGAATTTGAAAAGTGAAATCAAGGGGAAAAAGAATCTGCAGATTGGCTCTTTCAAAAGAATAAAAATATGCTAAAGAAGATTATACGGGGAGTGTTACAAATGGATCGAGGGCGCCTACAAGACCTGGCGATGTGAACTGTGACGGGAGAAAACTCTGCCAGTACACAACTTAAAAATGAGTTCAGGACTCAACAAACTGGACACGTGTTAAGACAAGGCTACATGCAAAATCAAGGTCACTTATTTGAAGGTCAACGTCAAAATTAGCAAAACAGAGAAAGAAACAGCAAATTAGATCTAACCCAGTAAACTGGTCATAAAGATTTCATTTCATTTCATTAAAAGGAAAATTACATATAAAAAATGCAAGGGTGCAATACAAGGATGGGATGATAGGACCCCACTCAAAATACAATGGAACAGTACACCCAGGCCTTACTCCTATCTGACAGAAACCATGTTAGTAAAAAGGGATAAACACAAACTCCGCTAGTTCATGCCTCCGCCTCTCAAGCCTCGATTTCCGTGTAGCGACCTTGAAGGGTTACAAAATCAAGAAAATGTGTAAGTGGACAAAAAGAAATAGTTTTAAAACATTATTTGAAAACATCCATCTTTAACCCTCCATTTTTTCCAAAATCATGCATCCATACTAAAACCATTTTTTTTTATTAAAACGAAACACAGTTTATCATTCTCAAAATACGTGAAAAGTATCTTCAAGTTAAAAACCACATGAAACCATTAAAACCACCAATAAGTCAATGCAATCATTCATATACGATTTCACATCACGTGAATCTACCATAGCCAACATAATAACCACACAGAACCAAATCCATATCTTATATCACCACAACGAAACACAATAGCCACTTCATCACCAATGCACAACAGCAATCATCAATACCACTGCACTATTAGCAGGCACATCACTCACTCGAGATACAGAGCCCAGCTCGACGTCCAAGCCACAATCACGCACTAGTCTCAAGACACAGAGGCGTGCTCGACGTTTGAGACTACTCACAATATCAAAGATATATCAACACGAAGTCACATCAAGAATCATAACCACACATACATCATACATCACAAAACATCGCATAAAAAACACACTCAATCTTCGAAGCACAAGCACAATCTCAATCATCATATCACAAGTGCACAACTGATAGGCCATTACACACTCACTCGGGATTTGGAGCCCCTAGCTCGACGTCCAAGTGACATTCGACTCGGGATTCAGAGCCCCTGGCTTGACGTCTAGGTCCCTCACACAATACCAGTCTAAGGATTCGAAGCCCCAGGATCGACGTCTGAGACTCGCATTTAAACCACACAATCAGCACACATCATCATATCATCACACATCACGCATATCGAAAACACGTTTTCACATCACATCTCAATATCACATTTCATCACAACATATCAAATCATAGATCACAATTCAAATCCGCACTCATAATCATGGGCCTAAGCCCCAACTTGGATTATACACCAATTTATTGTAAAATATGCCATTTATACCATTTTCGTAAAAACCATTCTGAAATTATATAAAAATCATAAATATTCCCAAGTCACGTTATTTCATGTCATAATCCACATTCAACTCAAAATCACATTCAGAACGGTGTTCAAAATATAGTTACTGAAACCTCATAAAACGTGCAATAAAATATTAATTAAATATTTGTAAAATCACTGAAAATCCGATAAAATTTCCAATCACTTCAATATCATCAAAATCACATAAAAATAATTTTAATTCATGTACCAATGCATGCATAAAAGATTAGAGCATGAAAGTCCATTCACACCTTTGTATCGACGAATTCCACTTTGCACGCATTTTTGTACTTTCCGAGAATGTCACTTGTAATGACCCGTCCTGAGTGTCGGGATTAAATATTAATTAATTATGGTTTAGAATGACTAATTTGGGATTAGTGGAGTGAAATTGGACAAAATGTGCAAAATGACCGTTTTGCCCTTGGTCGTGGGCAAAATGTTGACTTTTGACCCATGAAGTCCAATTGACGAGGGCCAAAGACCGTTATGTAGGTCTCGTCGATACGAATCCAATGACAGGCGGCACGTCGAAAACGGAGTTCGGGTGACCATGTTACGGGTCACGGAAGTCTAGGGGCAAAATGGTAATTTTTCGAACGAAGGGCAAAATGGTCTTTTAACATTGATTCTTGCTGCCAGACAGTGACATCTGTCACTTTTTCATCTTTCTTGCCCCAGAGAACATGGAAACAGGTTTGTGGGTTAATGATGATCACTTTGGACATTAACCCCTAAATTAAGGATTTCCTCATCATTGTCCAAATTACAATCTGTTAAGTGGATTGTTTCAGCTTCATTTGTGTAATTAGTGTAATTGTAAGATTGAGGAAGCCGAAATGAGAGAAAAGCTCGAGAGACAGAGAGGCCACTGGGACATTCAGAATCGAAAATTTTGGAAAATTAGAGGGAAATTCGAATTAGAAATTGTAAGCTTAGAGGATCACATTTGAGGATTGAATTCGACTTCTGGGATCAAAATGAACATCTCTGCAACGAAAACGAAGAGAAATGGTGTCGAATTGAGGAAGAACAGAAGCTTCCATGGCAGAATCAGGGACAGAATCAGTAAACCCGAATTGAAAACCCGTCGAGGATCGATCGTGAGTCGTGAAGATTTAGACCCTAATTTGAGTAATTTAATTTACAGAATTGGAATTAAGTTGGAGTATAAGGGATCAGTTGAAAAAATGAATTGATTTGAGGTCGAATTGAGTGAGTTTGAATCGGGTTCTATCGCGGGTTTTCCAACCCGTTTTTCAGACATACGGGTGAAGAAGGAGCACTGTAGCAACACTTTGCAACATGACTTTTTTCCCATTCAGTGTAACGAACATTTTGACACTGGTTTCGAGGAAATCGGATATCGTTTCGTTAATGTTCCGCATATCCGAAGTTTTGTTTTACATTTAAAATTCGTATTTACATTCCAGAAAAATTTGGAGAAAATTATATGAAGTATTTTGAGATGTTAGTAACCCTCTATAATGATTTTGGACAGGAGTTGTGATTTCCAGAAATTACGGAAAAATGTGCAGCTCGGAAACGAACCGTTTAGACGGTGTGTGTGAGTGGACTTTATTTTCTAACCGTGATGCATGCATATATGTTTTAAATGCTTTATTATATGATTTGATATGCTTTGGCATGATTTATGTTTCAATCAGGTGATTTCTCGGTTTTATGATTATTATATTATATTTTGGCACGATTTTCGAGAAATGATGAAATTGATGTTTTTGGGCTAGACCCGGATTGAAAATGATGTTTTGACTCGGGTTATGAGTCAGGGAATTAAAAATGATATTTGGACTCAGATTATGAGTCAGGGATTGTTTTCATGGATTTACGTGATCGTGGCAACTCGGATTTACGGTTGTACGGATTTGCGTGAAAATGAGATTTTGGGCTTGAGACCCAAGTGAATAGTAATTTTGACTCGGATTTGGAGTCACATGTGATTATGATTAAATTGATGATTTTGATTTATAAAGTGAATTCTGGACACTGTTTTATGATGGATTTGTGGAACTTGCTTTATGAAAGCTATGTCTCGGGCATAGGCTCTATTGAAATATTTTTGACTTCATTTGAGACATAAATGATTTTAAAATGAGATTACTGGATTTGGTGACCTGTTCTACATATACCATCCTCTGTGATTTGATAGTCTCCTCCAGACGTCGTAGATCCTGGAGTAGTCACGATCCACTGCCTGGAGATGAGTAGCTCTGAGGGAGGCTCACTCGCAGGAGCGTGGGATTATGATGATATCCTCTAGACGTCGTTGATCCTAGAGTTGATATCCCCTCAGACGTCGTAGATCCTGGGGGATGTACTCGGACGTGAGACACCGAGTTGCACGCGTTGCATTGATATCGTGACAGGTTATATGGATATTGAGATTGGATATTGAGGATTGGTGGTATTATGATTTATTGATATTTGTGTCCAGAGGCTTTATAACAGATGCTTTATATCATGAACTGATTTTATTAACATGAGTTTTACGGACCCTGGGAAAACATGTTTTGATTTTATCGGTCCACTATTCATACTCGAATGATTTCATACTATTACTCATGTTTTACGATATGCATGCAAATTTGTGAAAACTGGAGGGTAAGAATGTATTTTGGCAAATGTTTTTTTTTATAAGAAGTCATTTTTGTCCACTCACACCTTTTCTGTTTTATTGACCCTTCAGGTCGTGGCGCGATGGTCGAGGCTATTCGAGAGGTGGAGGTATGAGTGGGCACAGGCGCAAATATCCCTTGTCTGGCAGGCGCTGAAGGGTATTTTTGGATTTTCAGTTGACTTGTCAGACGGGAGCAGGACCGGGCACGGTTATCTATGTCCTTCGGGGACGGGTCCTGTCATCACTTACTTCCAAATTTCACATCTACGGGTCTCAAATCATCTCAAACAACTCCTATTTTAATCCCATAATTTTTCTAGATTTTTAAACATATTTAAAAAGAACCCTAAACCTTCAAACACCCAAAACTACCCTGAAACGATGTTCGATTGACTCGAAACTTGTGCCAAAATGTCTGTAACATCAAAAGGATGAAAACTCAAGTTGAAACTACCTCGAAATTCCCCTCCACGCCCCCTCCCTTCCCCCTAAAATGCTACTTTAAGTAGCTGCGCGTGGGAGCCATTCGCCAGGTACTGTGCAGCACAATTCACCTTCTCTCTCACCCGTTTTCTTTACTATTCGAGTCGTCCAAACCGGTGACCCAACCCGACTTTTTCTCTCTTGTTTTACATCGATTTTCTACTCTATTTCGTCCCAAACACTCTACTAATATCTAGAAGAAGATCTATAACATCAAAAAGGGAAGAACACTTAGCCAAAACCATGCCCCAAATCTCTGGAATTCGGCCAAGACTCGTTCTTCGTTCCTGGACAATTCCAGTGTTCAAATGCCAAACTTAATCGTCTACTCAAGTCATAGGATCCTTCGGAAGGTACAACAATCTTTGTTTCAAGCTTCCCCACTCAAAACACAATCAAGTAGTTTCAAACCAAAAACTACTCGCGGGTTCCTTTCCCCTCACACGAACGCAATTCCTCTCTTTCTCCCATCTGAAATCCTTTCCCCTTTTCTTTTTGTTTCTCTTCTCTGGTTCTTAGTTTTCTCTTATTTTTCTCTCTCGGCCGAACACTCCACACACCACAACACTAAAACACACACATATGTTGATATACACACAAAAATACATAGGCGGTGGCACAGTTCCCTAAGGGATAAGGACACTTTTTACTACCCAATTAACCTCATAGAAAAATCAACAAGAAGAAATTACCAAATTGTCCCTCCTTGCCAAATTACTAAAACGTCCTACGTAGTTTAAATTGGGGACAAAATTGTACAAACTCTATTTTCGGCATGCTGCCTGCCGACACACTTGGGAGACCGAGATCCTTCTAATGGCACTCTCGAAACTGCCAAAAATCGTCCCTATAAAAAATTCAACATTTCGACCCTTAAAAGTCAACCCTTTGACTTTGACAAAAAGTCAACCTTTGACTTTCATGGGTAAAGCGGTCAATTTTGTTTTACAATTCTGATTTTACCCTCATTGAAGGTCTGGGCCGTTACATGGGATTTCCTAGCTTAACTATTAGCAAAGCCTTGAACAAAACCATCTTTGTATCACTTCCGGCGAACATGACGAAGTTGCTCATCCCGGGAAGCCACAGTACTCAACAAGTCTCCCATTGCTTCACGAAGTTTTTCCAATCCATGCTCGAGAAGGGAAATACTATTCTGGGTCAATGCCAAGGTATCTTCAAGAAACGCAACACAAGAATTCAAGGATTCTTTTTACGACAGGTTTCATGTGTATAAGCATCAATCGCAACAACAATCTGATGAAGTTGAAGTTCCAAATCTCGGGTGGTGTTCTGTTGTTCTCGAGATTCATCCTGAATGGATTGCTCAACGCAAGTATAATAAGCAAGGGGGGGGCCAGACGTATTTGGCCTACTAGAAGACATGACATATCAAAATGAAACAGAGTGACAGTTCAATGCATAAAGGGTTCGGCTTATATCTATCTCGTGTCGTTATGGCGGAGATTATAACATTTGAACAAATCCAAAATTAATATGGAGGGGTATTTTTGGAAATCTCATCTCATTATAATAGTACTTTTACCAAAAAAAAAAACATTAGTGAAGGTAAACATTGGGCAATCAATAGTTTAAGGGTATCCTCACTACAAACGAGACTCCCAGCTTCGCCCACTCGAGGGTGAATAGAACGTTCCCCACTCGTTGGATGGACTTGCTCCTCTCTCCGATTGCAATGACCTCGAGCTCCGTCCTTGCTTCATTTTCTCTCTCGAATGTCCTGAACGCTCGCATCTCACACTCTGACCTCATGCTATGCCTTCACCCGAGCTTCCCTCCATAGAGCTTTTTCCTCTCTCAGGTCCTGTTCGAGGATGTCGTTCTCAACGTCGAGGTCGTCCAAATTCCTCTGAAGCCTCACCTGGATGGTCTCTGAGTTCATAGAGTGTCTTCTAAATGAGATGTCATTGCAGAAATGGAGTTTTTCTAGTTATTAGAAAATCTCAAAGGGGATTCGAGAACCATGAAGGATTTAGGGGTTTTAAATAAAAGATTTCATGTGATCGTGCAACATCATTATTAAAGGAGAAGAACTCAAAGTGTTTGAAATGAAAGGACACGCACGAAGATCAATGCAATTGTCAAAAAATCGTATATATTACAAAGGCCAAGACCATGCAATAAAAAATTGAACATATTAACAACCGGCCTATTGCTCTAGAAGAAAGCCCAACATGGACTGAAGCACAATCCTAAACCAATGTAGATCAGTGGACACATTATTGTCCCGTTCGACCGTGGCCCGCCCCTCTTTCTCCTTTTCCCTAAAAATCTGCGCCTTGACTTGCACTCCAGTTTTTTATTAGTGGAAGTCCTACTTAAGTCTTGAACAATTACTTCCACCACGGTGAGGGAAAATCGCATCTTATCCAGTCTTGAATTGTTTCTATCAATTGGCGCGGATTCGAGCACTCTCTTGGCTGCATCGAGAAAATTTTTCTCCCAATGATCGTAGCTCAACTTCGGTATGGCCTTTTATACTCTGGAGACAATTGTGCTCGAGCAACGCATTTTGGTTAATGTCAAGAAGGCTTAAGATATGCGGGCGCAGATTCAGAGAACGACGAAGTATTTCGAAGAGTGTTCAGCGCGTTCCTAACTTCCCTTAGATCCTGAACATCGACCCTGCCAGCAAGGGCATCCAGAAAGTTACGGATTACCTCGTGATGAGAACGGTAGGAAGCAGTGGAAGAAGTTAGAGTTGAAATCACGAGCAAAGTAGAGAGGAGTGACGCGACCTCCTGCTCCAGGACTTGAACCATTGGAAGATCTTGGACCTGAAATAAGAAGTAAGGTTAGAATCAGAAAGCATATAAAGATTGAGTGAAGCAAATAAATTACATGTTCAGCGTTGGGCGAAGACCCACAATCAGCACCACCCGAGCTACGATCTAGGGCATCCACGGGAGGAATGTGCGAACTGCCACGCACCCCATCCTGATCAGCAATTATCTCTGACGTTCCCCTAACTAGCGAACAAGCTGCTTCCTCGGGACCTATTTCCAAGGGAGGCGATTGTGTTTGTTCATAAGGGGCATTAGTTGATGGATCCCGACCAATATCGTCCCGGGATCCTAGCAGATCTACCACCAATGGGATGATATCCACAACCCTTCCAACCTTAATGGCTATAGAAGAAGGATCTGGGCTCACCAATGCATGGAAAATCGGTTCAAATTGAACCAGGAAGGACCCCTTGTAAACACTTATGGACAGTTCGACACGGGTAGTAGAAGTACCAATTACTTTTGAGGGATCCACCTTCATCGCCACGGGTTCCCGAAAACTAATTAAGACTGGAGACGCTGGTGCTAAGTGACCTGATGACGAGGGTTCAAATGGTGGGACGAAAATAGCCACAGGATCATGCTCTGGGGAAATCGTTGTACCTAGAGAAGGGATGCCTTTTTTACCCCTAACTTTAGAAGGGATAGGGGGGAAAGAGGAGTTGGGGAGGCTCGAGCGTGACTCTGGCGCTTCAAGAACTTTTTGTTCTGCACAAACTTTTCCAAGGATTGATCATCGGAAAATTCATCCATCCCAATCACATATCTCCTCATCTTCCTCCATGTGGTAGCAGGATCAATGGGAGCTGCAAAAGTAGGAGCTGGTGTGGTTTTTGTTGGTAAGGAAGGGGAGCCTACTTCTTTGCATTTACGTGATGACTCGAGCGAGGGGCTCTGAATACCTATAATAGACACAGAGTCAGACAGCAGAGTGCAAGACCCACATCAATGAATACAAACATTGATAAAGCAAAGGCTACCTGGGGAATCTGGAGAATTAGGTGCCACTTCCACCTCTATGTGACCCACGAGCCTTTCTATGATCAACACTTCACTTGAAGGGCTAATGAAGGCCAATGGGTCATCGACTCCTTCCACTATCATATCAATATCATCAACACCAGTTACAACATTCAAAGAAAACATAAGGGCATGTAAGGAGCGTTCTATTTTCGACATCAAAGAGAAAGTAAGTTACTAACAAGGGGAGCGGAATTTTTTTCTTGAACAGCCTAGATAAGAGTCGCGGCTAGATTGAGAAAAGTCTCTGTGGAAGTCCTAAAAGTCTGGAACTATTTGTGCTACAACTTCTTCTGTTATTACCCCAAAGGTCCTGTCGAAATTATGTGCCCACCAGGCCAAGAAGGCTTGAGTAAAATCATGGACGGCTTGAATACCAGAGGAATACTAGATGCATTCATCAAAAAATGTCTGACGAATGATCAATGCCTCGTTATTAGTAAACTGTTGAAGCTTGAAGGACGTCCCGTATTCAATCCTTGATATGAGGAACATAGATGGCTTGTCGAAATTCGAGTTATCGCGCACAGAAGTTGGGCTGATAGACTTCAAAACTAGCGTGCATCTTGGGGTAACGATTTCCACCATTTAGCAGATCCCTCGACATCACACAGGTGTAGAAATCCCTGAGCACCAGAGTTCTACGGCTTGGGTCACTAATGTCCAAATAGCCATCTTTATCAAAATTGGGGTAATAACACTTCACGCTGGCTCCCTAGTGCTCCATGGGATGGGACCTCAACCCATAGAAAAACATCAAGCAGTCTTGAGTGAAATAAGGCACGGGAGACTGCCCCATGAGTTGGTGCCGTAGATCGATTCTTTCAACAAACTTGGGAACTTTGCAATGGAGCTGGGGGAAGGACTAATTCAACCACACCTTAATCATTCAGCGGCCAGTTCAAAGGTTGACTCGACCCGAGGTAACAGATAATGGTATGCAAGAGGTTGTACATCTGAGCGAGGATGAAGGGGCCCAAAGACACTCTTGCAGGAAGCCAAGGCCTCAGCCAGAGGATCTCATTCTTGTTTAATGCCTTTGGAGGCATTTGGGAAGACAAATCAGTCCAACCAAAAATGAAAAAACTGGACCTTCACGCAACTAGAACCTAGATAACCGCCAGATATCCCCAACCCCGAAAGTCAGACTCAAGCCTAAGGTTCCCTTACAGATCAAAAAGAAAAAAGGCGTCAAGAAAAGGAGAAGACGTATTGAATTTGTGGGGGATGGATTTGGTTATCTCAGGATTCACTACATTTGAAGAATACAGATCAGTAAACAAACCAGTAAAATCAGCAATCTGACTCCAGGGGTTCAAACCAAAAGTATATCGCGGTGCTAAGCAAATTCACATCAAGAGAAGTAGGCAAGTCAGACAAACTTACCTGGTTGAGTACTCCATTAAGCTAGAGCTCGCTATGAAACAACACATTCATCCTCAAAACCCATTTCAAGAAGCGACTAGAGATTTTTGACTTCCTACCAAAGGGAAACAAATGAGCCCATCCCTAATGGACATCGCTCCAAGGGAAGGGAGGTCATCGGTAGATAGGAAGATATTGGAACCTCGATAGAGCATCGTAAAGCGAATCAACCTCTTTCGACACTTGATCGCGCCAACTAGCCCCAGAGTATAGTGGTGGGTGGAACCCACAAGAAGGATAGGTCCACGAGCGATATGATTCTCCGTATCACGCACCTGAAGGACCTCGCAGGAAAGCGAATGATAGGTCTCGAAGTTTTCCCCAAAATCTAGAGTATCCGTGGGGAGGGTACAACGCCCACATTAGTGGAGGAGGAGTCGATTGGAGCTTTCTCTTTCTGGGCTTTCTTGGGAGCCATCTATCTCGATAAAATTCTGTGAAAGAAAGGGAGATTTTCAGGAAATCGGAAAATGAGAGGCAATGACGACTTCGAAGAAGGGAATTACAAATTATTTAAACCGCCAAAGAACCCGAGTTGGCTTAAAAGGGGCATGACACGTGCGAAGAAAGGGGGTAAGACGTGATTGTGTGAATTTAAAATGTTTAATAACTAAAACATTTCAAATCGATGGGGAAATTTTTATACCCAAAAAATCCCCTCTAGGCCCAAGACGTGGCTCATGAAAAATCAAAGGCCCAAAACGACTTATATCTCAAGCCTGAGCATCTTGGAGCGTGGAGAAGAAGAAGGTATGGGTGATGCTAACAAAGCGCAAAGAAAATAGAGGCAAGAGGGAATATCCCAACAGAAAAATGGAAGATGGGACCCACGCGGGACCCGATGCAATAAGTTGAGAACGTCTTCACCGCCTATAAATATAGAATGACCCAGCTTCTCCAACAACCGACGATAAACCAATCAAACTCAAAAAATTAATCTCCATCAATTTCTGAACTTATGAACACCTTTAATGTAACGACCCGTCCCGAATATGGGGATTTAATAATATTTAATTGTGATTTACTAATCTGGGATTAGTTGGGCGATTTCGGACGAATTGTGCAGAATAACCGTTTTGCCCCTGGGCGTGGGCAAAACGTTGACTTTTAATTCGGATGGTCAAATGGACTTTGACCGATGGCCGTAACGTAGTTCGGGACGTCACGAGTTCATAGACAGGTGGCACGTTCGTTTCCGATGTTCGTGGAAAAAGTTATGATGTACGGAAGTTCAAGGGCATTTTCGTAATTTGGACGAAATAAGGGGGAAATGTTGACTTTTGACCCGGGATGTCCAATGGGCGAGGGCCAAGGACCGTTACGTAGGTTTCGTCGATGCGAATCCAAGGACAGGAGGCACGCCGAAATCGGACTTCGTACGAGGAAGTTATGGTCTGAATGGTGAAATCGGGGAAGTTACGTCTCGGTAACTGTGTTGATTATTTTATTCTGAATGGTGGTTGGAGGACACTTGGATGAGTGACAAGTGTCACTCATCCGACGGCTAGATTGGACCTTGATCCACTAATCATAATTTATATGCTAAAGTTCCCACTATAGAATTATTTAGGATTAAATCCCTGCTTTTTTCTGAGCCATCCATCTCACCCCCAGATTGCATCACAGCCGTCCATCTCATCTCTCCCTTCTATTTCTGATCATTCCTCCCTCACCCGTGAACAAACAAAACAGAGAATTGGGTTCTAGCCATTGTCAATCTCCCTTCCACAATTGATTGCACAAATGGAAATTTAGTGATTTGGGGAAGGATTTGGCTGAGGGAGAGCACGGGGAACTGAGTGGGGAGGTGTAATTCGGGAATCAAAATTTCAGAGAATTGGAGGGAATTTCGAATTGGAATAATTGGGCCGTGACGATCAAAATGGAGTTTAGTTTGAGTCTTCTGGGATCAAAACGATCAGCTTTGGAGCAAGAATGAAGAGAAACCGTGGCGGATTGAGGAAGAACTGAGCTTCCATGGCAGCTCAAAATCGAGCTTGGGTTCAGTGGGTTTGAGGTAAGTAATTCTCAAATTGACCTTATAGAAATGTCCCTTACACTCTCACGATGCTAACTGAATGAATTAATTTGGAAACCAGGGACGATATCTTGGAACCCGTATTGAAAACCCGTCGAGGATCGATCGTGAGTCGTGGAGATATATACCCTAGTTTGTGTAATTCGATTTACAGAACTTAAATGGTGATTGATTACAAGGGATCAGTTGAAAGAACGGATTGATTTGATGTCGAATTGGGTGTGATTGAACCGGGTCCTATCGCGGGCTTTTCAACCCGTTTACCAGTCATTCGGGTGAAGGTGGTGACTGTAGCAGTCACTGTAGCAGGCGCGTGGTTTTCACGCGCAGCCACTCACGGCGGCGCGTGACGGCGCGTGGGCACGAATCTCGAGGTAAGGTCAACATGACTTTTAATCTATGCAATGTAACGAACATTTTAGCGTTGGTTTCGTGTCGATCGGATCCCGTTTTGATATTGTTCGGGATGTCCGAAGGTTTTAAATCCAATTTAAAAATACGTAAAAATTCGGGAAAATTACGGGACTTGAATAAGATGTTAATGATGAGGTTAGTGATCCTCTAATGTGATTTGAACAGGATTGGGAGTCCCGGTGATAGTGGTGTGGCCCGGGAAGGCCTATGGCACGCGTATCGAGGCACTCGGTTAAACGGTCTGTGAGTGGACATTGGTTTTATAAATTCGATGCATGCATAACTGTTTCATGATTGTTATAACTGTGATTAAATGATTTATTTTGGATATCGGTGAATTTAAAATGATTTCACGTATTTCGAGGTGAATTACGTATTTGCACGTAAACCGAGGTTTTTCAGGATTTGCACCGATTTTCATAAATGTTGGATATGATTTCATGAAACGGTTACGAACTTGAATAAGTAAAATCGGGCCAGGGGCCCAGTTGAACTATGAAATCGGGCCAGGGGCCCAGTTAACTTGTGGAGCGGGCCAGGGGCCGAGTTAACTTGTGAAATCGGGCCAGGGGCCCAGTGGATTTCTACATGTGATTGCGGGCCGGAGACCCTAAAATGGAATTGAATAAATGTTTTCTGGTTTACATTTTATATATGTTCACATGCTGGAATCAATAAATGGTTTTGATGATATTTCGGTTATGGCACGTTTCACGGTATTTGGGCATGAGACCCGTTTGTTGAAACATAACGATCGGTTCGGATTTTACCTATGTATACATATATGTTTTGCATGTGAATATCAATAAAATGTATTTGGTACTGCACTGTATAGATCCTTCCATATTATATTGTCTCCTCCGGATGAGGTACCCCGGAGAGGTCACGGACGTCTAGTACGTCCAGCGTCTATGACGCTAAGCATCGGGGATGCGGTACCCGAACGGGGTTCGGGGATTGAACTCGGAAATTGAGACCCGAGTGGCACGCAGAGCCTTGTGATTGTGACCTTATTGACGTCAGAGACGTCAGACATCAGGGATGTCGGATTGGTGTGTATAGTGCAGTGACTAAAATTATGGTTATGGTTTATATTATATGCCTCATGGTTCATATTACTGGAATTATGAAATAACTCTTGGATTGATCTTTTGGAATTTGAAACTATGCTTTGGTTTCCGGGCTAAGGCCCTAATGGTTATTTCTGGATAAATATGTGAAAGGTGGTTTACGGTGCATGCATATGATTTTACTGAGGGGCATAAATGTCTTATAAATGTTTTAAATAGACTTGTTTATTTTCGTCCACTCACAGCTTTTGTTTTTAATGCCCTTCAGGTTGATTCCGGATGCGACTGCAGCAGAGACTGGGACATCATACACCTCCCCCATCGATCCTTACGCACTCTGGAAGCCCGGTTGGGCAATGGTAACAGGTTATCCTTTGTCTGACACCTCTTGTCAGACGGGAGCATGACACATTCCATGGTAATCCCGGGGGGATTGGGATGGGTCGTGTCATTTAACCAAGGTTTTATGGTTTAAAAAGGCTGACCCTTGTGGTAAAAACTGCTTCTTTCGACCAAGGAAATCAAGATGCAGCTTCTCTTCTCACCTCTTCGAGGCATTTAGGCAAATTATCAGTGTATATCTTTGTGAGTTGGTTAATATTTGTTTTAGACATACTGAAATCCACACACTATTGTTTACACATTTTCTTACTTGTTGAAGCACTTGACATGTTCTATTAACGCTTGAATTCTATAAGCTTAAATGCTTTTATGTGTAAATCATTGATGCCATGATCATAATGATGAAATTTTGAGTATTTTCTTAGTTTATTTTAGTATTTTCTAGGGACTAGAAAATTTTAAGTGTGGGTGTATTTGATAAGCCTTGAATTGAGCATCATTTTATGTCAATTTATACCCTTAATGCTTATCTTTTAATATAAAAATGCCAAACAATTGGAGAAAACAATATATTTTGTGAGAAATGTAAAGAATTTGATAGAGCTCGGAATTATGAGAATTTGAGAAAATGCATCATCTCAATCGGAGTTATATTGAAGAAGTTACGATTGAAACAAAGGAGACCACCAAAAAGTGCAAGGGATTTTGGTCACTTCCTACCGAATCCATTTTATCAGCCCAAAGGCCATTTCGGCCAGTGCCTGCCGATATCCTAAGTTCACTTCACTGAGCGCATCCAAATCATGAACACTCTGCTTCAGCGCGCACGCGTCTTGAACAATAGACCTTCACTTCAACCAGTGCTTACCGGAAATCATTCCATCAGCTTCCTTTGCATCGTTGACCCACGTTGACCACCATTTCTTCTTTAGTTTTTTCAGCGCGCACCCACCAAATTCTTCTCCCTTTTTCAGCGCGCGTGTGTCGAATTCTCTATGACCCCTCCAGCTTTGTTTTTGCGTGAAAATGGCATTTTCCAACTACCTAGGGTTCCATGCCAAAACAAGGAAGTTGTTTTTTAGGCTAGGTTCTAGCAAGTTTTATTGTTTTTATTTAATTAGGAATTTAGTTCCTAGTTTGTTAGGAGGTACTATCATTAATAAAATGGAGGTTATTCTCATTGTAAAATACTTCTTCTTTGACACAAACTTGAGCCTCCCTAAAGGAGAACCCTAGCTGGGTATATCCAAGGCAATTCAAAAGTTCTAAGTCTGAAATCCCCCTTGTCTTTTCCTTCATCTTCACAAATTTCCTTCTACTTTTCAGAGAACCTTGTGAATAACATTCCATTGTTTACATCTACCTAGGCATCTCAAGCTGTTCTTGAATCTCAAAGGTGTAACTTTGTTCTCTCTACTTAAACTCTTGATATTATTTTTGGTTTTACTTATAATTCAATATATGTGTTGGTATTCTCTTTCTAACGTTTGTAAATGTTAAATACAATCTCCATGTGTTTTACTTTCTGAATTTTAATTACTTCATACATTTTAGTGCTTGATACTTCAATTTAACACTAAGTGTTTTATTCGCTATTTGGTGCACTTAAAATAGGAATGAAGAGATTTGATATTTGACCGTTATTCGGCGCATTCAGTCAACTTAAAGTGAATCATATTGTATGTGTTTGTCTGATGTTCGGTGCATTTATAATATTGAAAAATGTATGAAGGTAATTGAGATGATAAAGATAAGATTTCGTGATTGATTTAATATGTGCAAATGTGAGAGTGTTGGCAAGATAAGTGTTTGAAGTAAGTCCATTGTACAATAGTTAATTAGGAGTATATTTAATTTAATAATTGTTTATACTTGTGTTTTTACTATTACACTATTGTTCAAAACTTCCCAATTTTATTCGTTTATTCTTTTAACTAATCATTATAAAATGTCCCTTAATTCCCCAATCCAGAACGATCCCTACTTATTGAATACTACAATCTATAAAAAAGGGTTTTAAGTTGAGTATTGCATGAATTGTGTGTTTATTTATATGCATAGTTTACGCATATCAGTCGCCAACTTTAGTATCATGGCGAAATAAAACTTACGAACTTGGGAAACGCTGGAAAAAAAAAAATTTTAAGTCCTTGAAAAAGGCACAAAACAGAAGAGCGCATGAGATTTCTAGTCCACCTGCCTCACAATCGCATTGATCAGAAGGAAGGTTCTTGGGTCAAAAACGGAACTCATTTACACTGTCTAGTAGCAGCTTCTACTAGTAGCACGCCTACATCTGATTTGAGAAGACTCACTTGCTTTTGGTCTGCCCATCTAGGGTTGGACCGTAGCTTGAGGCCCATCATACTCAGCCCATCTAGCATCTCTCCACCTCACTATTCACAGTAAAGAGATCCCCACGAGTGGTCCACCTCCCTCGCTTCGTAGACAAGGTTTCGGGCGGAGATCCATCAAGAGTTGCCTCGAGACATTCGACTCGTAATACGAGAAAAATAATTTGGGTAGGAACACTTGATAAACAATCTGCTGCTACATATTCACATCCAAAATACAAAGAGACCACTATATTTACAATCGGTGAGTTAATCGGTTATGATAGAGACCAACTTGAGTAGCATAGGCGGAGGTCCATCTCGGCAGATAGCATATCGCGTTAGAAATGATCACATTTTTTAAGAGAGAGTCTGAGAGAAAGGAATAGTGATTCACGTTTGATAGAGACCAAGAGAAAATAAGAGTCCATAGGCTGAGAAAAGAGAAGGAGGGGGCTAGAGGCTATTTATAGTGACTAGATAGGTTAAGTTGGCTATCTCTAGCAAGATCATCATAAAGGGTCATCTAAATATAAACTAAGGACATTAAAATATTAGTTTTTTAATGAATATTGTAAGATTATATTTTATCATTTTCAACAAGCCAAACACATCTCCACAATCCCAAAAACTTTTGGGTCAAATGAGCGCTATCTATGAACGCCGTTAAAAAAAAATAACCCCCAAAGTGCAGTTTGGCTAATTTCATAACTTCATTCTTCTCATAAGAAAAAAAAAAAAAAAAGTTCATGGTTTCATATGAAAGAATCAAACCAAATCCAAATACAACACCATGATGCATCATAATCATACCATGGGTTAGTAGAAAGGTAGACAAAAGGAAAAAAAAAATACAACCTAGGAGAAAAACCCAAATCAAAGCCCCAAAAACCTAAATGCCCAAATCAAACCCCTAAAAACCCAGACTTTAATCAAAATATTAGCATAAAGAACAACAATAATCATCTGAGTTTGCACGCACAATCGAATAAATAGACACAATATTCTAGTGCAATTTTGAGAAATAATTTACAGTGCATACAATAGAAAATCCAAAAAAAAAAAAAAAACAAACGCAATTTACCAAAGTCCACCACTTTATACAAAATAATCAAACAAAATCCAAAAGCAAAATCATAAGAAGCATCGTATGCTGCTCATTAGCTGATAATAAGGTAAGAGATAGCAAAAAATAAAACCGAGAAAAAGCACAAATCAGATCCCTTTGAAAACCCTAAAACCCCAAAGACAGTCCTAAAATTCCCAAATCAAAGGGCAAAAGTAATGGCAGGAATATAAGCATACTGAACAAAAGAATACTAATCAGAAAAAGGTTGATCTAAAAACGCCAACACAATCTCAATCCGGATTTGTATTAAGATTGAATGCGAAATCTGAGGCAACCTTTCATTATTTAAAGGCAAATATCATTTTACATCTTAAAGTTTAAAGGTCATCATCAAAATGTTTCAATTTTATCATTTTACTTCAGATGCTTTTAAAATCACATTAATTTACTCATTTTGACTACTTCACTAGTAAATCATTAATTAAGTTTAGGACATTCTTAATCTTCATTACAAATTCTTATTTATTTTATTTTTGATTATGTGGCTAATTATTTTAGTTTAGTTTTTTTTTTCAAATTAGTGTATTTAACAAACTATAAGAGTTTAATTAATTAAGCTCTTATCGTTTGTTTAAATACATTGATTTAAAAGAGTAACTAGATTAAAACAATTAGTCATTTAATGAAAAATAACATCAATGAGAATTTTTAATTAATATTAAGAATGTCCTTAACTTAATTGATAAAATAATTATTGAAATATGCAGATTGAATAAATTGATATGATCTCAAAATCATATGCAGTAAAATGATGAAATTGAAACTTAGTGATCAATTATGATGTTGATAATCAAACTTTAAGGTGTAAAATGATATTTTCCATTATTTAAATCATGAGTTGAGATAGTCAAACGGGTTAGTTTAGTTGGTTCTAGCGTTGACTTGTAAACAGTTGGTTTTAAATTCGAATTCCGATGACATGTTGTGTGGAAAATTTTCCTCTCCCCTATAATAATAAAAAAAAATCAGGGGTTGAGATTGATTTGAAATACAACTGCCGTTGTTATTAGGGTCATCTGCGTAAAAGTAACGCGGGCTGAATGTTAGTTTTTCTTCTTGGCCCATTTTTTCAAGTTGGGCGTCATCCAGTTTAACCCAACCAGATCCGTAATAAGGTCCGAGTAACTCAAATATTTAAAGAGTATTTATCATTACAGTTTTGTTGGTTTGCAATTAGGAGACCAATCTGTTCGGTTTAAGGCCAATTGAAACGCAAATGGAAACCGACCAAAAAAATTTCGTTTGGTTTACTCTTCATTTGGATCCGTTTTAGCTTGAAAGAATCTCCCACAATTTATATGTAGCAAATAAACAAAATATCCCCAATCAAATTGAACCAAAGATTCCCAGGCGAAGCAATCCATGGATCCCTATTTTCAGAATCAAAAACCATATAAGATGGATTGGATGATCCATTTAGAAAGTAATCAGAATAAATGAAAAAAAAAAAAATCAGAATCGTAGTCAGTAATTATAGATTAAACAAAAGTAATAATTTGATTTACATTTCAAAAATCATGAAGTTAAATCAATCTGATAACAAAGCAAGCCAAGCGACCTTGGATTTAGGTTAAGACCCAGAATTAGTAGCAAGAGTCTGAATAATTGTCTTGTGCCATGGGTTGGAGAGGTGCTCCACAAGGTTATCAATGGGCCCTACATGAGTTACAGAAGCTTGCACAAAGAACCCAAGCATGGCTACCATTGCCAGCCGACCTGCAAGTGCAACAAACACAACTAAAAAAAGACAAAAATAAAATTAAAAAAAGTAACAGAATTTTACCATTCTTAATCTCTTTAAGCTTCCAATCGTGAGCAGTTTTGATATCTTTTGCCAGACCAAGAGGATTTAGCAATGGACCACCAGGATATCTGATCATTAATATAAGAGTTAAACTAAACAAACATAATTCTAGCTAAACTTCTAGATTAACGACCTTAGAAATGAATTAGAAGATTACCCAGGTTCTAAACCTTCAAGTGCAGCTTCCAATCCGAAGAAGGAACCGTCTTGCGCTTGAGATCCCGGGCTTATGAAATCCATGTATCTCTTCGTTTCAACAAATCTAAGAACACCAGGAAAATACAACAAAAAGTACAACTGCATGAAATTACAAGAGAGAAAAATTTTGAGTAAATCATCGAGGCAACGGTAAATAATGAGTGGAGAATTTACCCCATTAAGATTAATTGGACAAGGAAGAGAGTTTGTGTATTGGCAAAGCCATATTTAACTGCACCTGCATTGTACCATACTGGTATATTCAGGAGCCCTGTTACACGCAGTAACTGCAACAAAGTACTAAATTTTCATGAGCATTCACGTACTTAATAGGAACACAAGGAATACGACCTCTGTTAATGAGGTTACAACAACAAAGAAAATTTCAGATGACTGACATCTGTTAGAAGAATTCCGGCAACTCCAAGCATGGCGAAGCGAGCATGAACCAGCTCTGCCTGCACGTACCACCTCAAGCTTTCCGGGTCCTCCCCAAGCCCAAGCGGGTCAAACCCAAAATCCCCAGCCAAGCTATAATAAAGACGAACAGAAGTAAACTCAAACAGGAAAAAATGCAAGATAATTGGGACCAATTCTTACCTTCCATCGAGGTAGGGTGGGGGGTCAAGCCCCGGGAGCCAGGTAGGGCGGAGCTGGGCTTGACCCACATGTCGGAAGAAACCTTGAGCTTTTACTGGTCTGCCATGGAAGAATGTGGTGGTTGGACCAAATGAGGACTTCAATACGTTGTTATTAGACGCAAAGGTTAATGAACATGGCTGCACAAGGAAACTCCCCACTGCAGCAGCAGCCATTTCTCTGCTTCTATCTCTTTATCAGCAGCTACTTCACTGGAACCATACACCAAGAGGCCCACAAATATTCATGTATATATGTGACGTTTGACATTTAAATAGGGATAATTACACAAACACCCCTGTGAAAATATAAATGCTTTGGTCTTGATTGAGCAATCTAACGACTCAAACATGGTTTCCGCACCCAGCAATGATTAGAGACTGACTAAAGCTCCTAAACTGAGCAAATCATGCTTCATTAAGAATAACAACGGTACAACTATAAAGAACGTGATATAGCAAATCATTAGGTCAACAACATAATCCATTAGATCCTGGATATCATAAGATCTAATTCAGAACAACAGTACAAATAGACATAGTTCATTACTGGCATCATGTAAAGAGCATACTCTAAATTGAAGAACAAAATAGAATACAATTTAGAAGTTCTAAACAGTATTCGAAACTTCATCAATGCGGCTAAGAAACAGAAAGTGAATGAAGGGTCATGTCTCAGAATATAAGCGCCTACTGGAAATGCTGAAGGAGCTGACTTTCATCGGGGTAGCGATCACAAGTGGAGCCTCAGGTGAGTCGGTGACAGCAAATTTTTCATGCATAAAGCGGCTGTCAACAATGGAATCATCCTTGAGGACAATCTTGTAGCAGTAGCAGCTCTTCAACCCCTCCTGATGGCGGTAGCACTCATGGGATCCATCCTTCACCTGCTGAAAGTTCCAAATCACACTGAACTTACCCACAGTTGCTACCAAATGACGCTCCTGCTTCCCATTCTCTGTGACCTAAACAATAAGGTAAAACAAGATCATTGTATGTTATTGCAAAAAGGAATATAAAAGACTAGAAGAAAAAATTAAGATTTTTCCTCAAATTCATTTAGTGAACCCATTCATTTTCATTATTTTTCAAAACGACCAAGATATCTAACACACAATGCAAAAACAATGCTCTAACCAACTAAAATCAGTGCTAAAATCATCAACGTACAGAAATCATTCTGAAAGGCATACAAGACAAAATGATCTTGGACGAACATGTTCACAAGTCCTTTGAATTAGAAGCAAATAAACTTGGGTCGTCTTTAAATTGATAACTATACCATTGCCATGAAAACTTACTGATGAAGATATAGTTAAATCAGCAGAAGAGCAATTAGAGTTCTTGATCTACAAGCTACGGGGTAGAAAAGGGTAACAAATTGTTCACATTCATAAAAGAGATAACTGTAGCACCAGCTAAGGAAAACCCAATTCTGGTCTCCCTCATTAGCAAGTAAACATTAAAGCATATAGAGCCAAAAACTGTGCCACGATTCACATTGCTTCTTGTATTGGGTAAACCTAGTCCACTAATCATGCAGATTAAAGCAGATGGAAATTCAAATACTTTTCAAAATTATTAAGAAAAGAACCAACAAAAACATACAAACTCCCATCAAATAACCACCGAAATAAAAGTTCTAACCAGTTGAAAATGTATATACTTACCCAAGAAAACTGAGCATTATGAAACTTATTATTAACTCCCGCTAAATGTGAATCCACAGCACTCAGCTTCAACAATCTTGGAGCTGAAATCCTATTCCCCATGCGCCCACCAAAGCCAGTCTTTGACTTCCCATCCTTATCAGTAAAGATGGTGCAGATGAGGATCAAATAGGTATCAGTGGTGCCCAAAATCCATTTCCCATCAAAGGTAACATCCACATGAGTAATAGGGGAACCAAGGCCAGGAAAAGCTGTTTTCGCCTGCCTCATTGAATTGTTCGAATACAACCTGATCTTCCCATCAAGAGATCCAACCGCAATTGAGCCATCACCAGTGCTAGCAAAGCACTGAAAGTTAGTCCCTCTGGAGAATTGATGCCCTTGGTTCCAATTGAGAACAGGTCCATTAGCACTTGCAAGGTCCTGAACAATCCCTTTCCTATCACGCATATCCCACCGGCAAAGCCTGTTATCATCCAATCCCAAAAATGTTGATCCAGAGGGGTCCAACTGTGCTCCCTTATTGTCATTTGTGATATCCCTCATTGTAATATCAGTCCCATCTTTCTCAAACTTCCACTCTGTGACAACTTTTCCAGTTTCGATATCAAGCTGATGAAGACCACTTGTATGAGGTTTCCCTTCATTCATAGGACTCATAAGGAGCATGTTGGTCTCAGCCTTCATCAGCAAAGCCTTCCTAGGAGTGGACCGTGCCAAACTCGAACCGCCCCTATAACTTCCATCATCAAAATTGACATAAACACCTTTCCCAGATATTCCATGACTAAAATTCTTAACAACCTGAATCCCAGAGTCTCCAACCAAGAAACTATTGTCCAATGCACCCAATGCCAAGCTCTGGATACCACCATTGGCAGCCTCCTCAAACTCCTCACTTAAGTCATGATTTGATCTCACTGGTGTGACCGTTCTGGGGCTTTTCAACAAACTATCCTCTGCATCTTCCCACACAGAATCATCAGCCACTTCCGGCTTCGCCCACCCCATAAAATCTTTCCCATAAACCTTAACCCTATTCTCATCTGTGGCCTCGCACCCATAAGTGTTCTCAAACAAACAATCTTTGTACTTAGCCACAAAAACCCTGTAGTCCTCATCAGTGTAAAACTTCATAGCCCACACACCTCGGGCTGGTGCGTCGGCAATGAAATCAACCCGGTGTTGATCACCGTTCAACTGCATTTGGTCCGACACTTTGACTTTAACTCGAACCTTATCACTCTCACCAATTCTCAAAATCCACCAATAATCTCCTTCTTCCTCATCATCTTCTTCCTCGTCATCTTCATCATTATCAATTTCCATTCTACAGGTCCTCGAAAAAGAGTAAGAAGTAAGTTTCTCGAAGGTTACCCATTTTCCCTTTGCTTCCGGTGTTTCCCCAGCGGCGAAATGGTAGAGCTTGACCGCATTTTTGAGATTTGACGAGTACTTAAGACTCAAGGCCTTGAGCTTGGCATCCACTTTGTCTATCGACGACGGCGTCTTGGTTCCACGCTCCGCCGACCTCAGCCGCTTTTCGTCGCTAATTGCTCCTGCGTCCTGGTAGATCTCTTCCTCTTCGCTCTGTTCTTCCTCGGAATCTGTAAGGCCGGGATGGTCGCGGCTGGTATTCCCTCCCATTGTTGTAGCTTTGCCTTTTGTGAAGGGTGTGGTGAAGAACTGGAACATGAATAAGATGCAAAGATGGGAAGCTTTTGAGGATCTGAAAAACCACCAGAAAAATGGTTTAAAAGTTTCAAATTTGGAAATGGAGCGCTTTCGGTTTTTTCGGTGCCTTTCCCACTGTCCTATGACTTGTAATTTATTAGGGTTTCTTAAAGGGAAAGGTCGCCCAGTCTGTTCTCTCGGAGATAGCATTCACTATTTGACCCAAAAGTTCATGGGTTTATGGGACTAGATAAACCCGATGGATAAAAGCCCGATTCGACCCGCTATGGGTCGTGGGCCAGCCCGGCCCAAGAGTTAGCGGGCTAAGCTTGGGCTTATGGTGTTCAAACCCGATAGACCCGAGCCCGATAAAGCCCGATAAACCCGGCTCGACCCACCCGTAATAAACCCGACTCATAAGTCCGAAAATATAAAATATTTATTATTTAAAAATTAATACTCAACTCATTCTTAATACTAATATTTCAACCCAAACCCAAATCTCAGCCCCAAGTTCACCTAATTTATTTTAAAAAGCCCAATACCCAATACTCAATACCCAATACTCAATACAAACTCTAACCACTCCTCCATCTACTTAATAAGCCCAACGTTTTTGGACTCTTGAGTATTTTATTTTAACGATGCCACATTTTTGCACCCTTGTGTATTTTTTTTTCATTATTAATATTTTTTTGTAATTTTAAAATTTGAGACATAATTTATTGCAAAAGCCCACGTAAGCCCGATCCAAGTGGGCTTAATAAGCCCGACCCCAAAAGCCCGATATAAACCCGGCCCGATAAAAACCCGTGGGCTCTTTTTTATGTCATTAAGCTCGCCCGACCCGGCTCGCAAATTTAAAAATTATTTAATAAGCCCGGCCCCGCCCGGCCCAAGCCCAACAAATTTGGGTCGGGCTTGCCCAGCCCAGCCCAATGCCGAAGCCTACTCGGAGATTAGTGTAAAGTCTTTTTCCCAATTTATGAGGAGGAAAGTAGTTTTTTTCGAGAAAGTGATGAAGAGGATACAGTAAGCTTTCCTTTTTATATCCTTGTCTTTTAAAAAAAAAAAAACCTATGTCTTTTTTTTTTTAAAAAAAAAACCCTATTTTTTCTGCCTAAACGGTTTCAAACTGTTTCGCTCAAAACTGAATCGTTAGTAACGGTTTGAATCAGAACGGTTTAATTTCTAATTTTAGAAAATTCAAACTGTATTGAGCCATTAAGATTTTAACAGTTTGGATTTGAATATTACCAATATCCGTATTGAACTGCACCGCATCCACCTTTATCCTAAAGTGCTAGAAAGCTTGGCCTATTATAGAGAATCTTGTTACTTTGGCTGCAAAAGAATTTTTCTCTTCTGCCAGCCTCTTGAGTGAGTTTAATTTTACCATTATTGCTCTTGTTCCTAAGGTTCCTAACCTTTCTTCTATGAATGATTTTAGTCCTATCTCATTCTGCAATACAGCCTATAAGATAATTTTCAAACTTCTAACTGACCCTTTAAAAACTGTGCTCCCGGGTACTATTAATTCCTTATAATTAGCTTTTATTGGGGGTACAAGGATAGGGGACAACGTTCTTTTAGTTCAGAAACTTCTAAGGAACTATCATCTCAATCGTGGACCTCTTTGGTGTGCTATTAAGGTGGATATCAAGAAAGCTTTTGATTTTATTGCTTGGGATTTTATTTTGGATGTGCTTCAGATGTTGAACATATGTATTAAAGTTATTTAGTAGACTAAGTGTGGACTTACCACTCCAAAGTTTTCTATTGCAGTTAATAGTGAATTAGTTGGGTATTTCCATGGTTGTCAAGGTCTTTATCAAGGTGACCTTACTTCCCATATTCTAACGAATAATATCATAGTCTATGGAATTCAGATATGACTAACGGTGTGATAGAATCTCTATGTCCCATATAGCATTTTCCAATGATTTGTTTGTGTTTCATCCATGGTGATCTTTCTTCTGCCCTTGTTCTGAAAAGATCTCTTAATGAGTTTGCTGAATTTTCTGGGTTGATTGCTAATTCTATCAAGAGTAATACTTTCCTTGTTGGAGTTAGCTAGAGGGATGTTGAGGATATCCTCTATAGGCTTGGTTTCCAGCCTGGTTCGCTTCCCATTCGTTATTTGGGTATTCCTCTTTATCACTTCTAAACTTTTCTTCTCAATTGCTGCTTACTCCTTGAGCATTTTGACACTTGTATTCAGAGCTGGGAGCACAAATCTCTATCCTTTCCTGTAACAACCTTGAAATTCGAGAAAAATTTTGTTTGTAAATTGACAATTTTGATCATATACGCCAAAAGTTGACAGGACCTACTCCTAAAACACTTTGATAATCACATCTGGTTCTGCTCCCACCTGACAACGATCCCGAAATATTGAAACTACCTACAACTCTTGTCATACAAGGGATATTCCTATTGTCTTATTGTTCAAACCTCTGCTTCTCAATCAGAAACGATAAGTGTGAGTTGACGAAAAAAAATGTTGTATTGTGTGTGTGTGTGTGTGTGGTGTGTGTGTGTGTGTGTGTGTGTGTGTGTGTGTGTGTGTGTGTGTGTGTGTGTGTGTGTGTGTGTGTGTGTGTGTGTGTGTGTGTGTGTGTGATAAACCCATAAACAAAATCATGAGGAAAAACAGAGAGGAAATGGGAGAGAAAGAGAGAACCAAGAAGAGAAAAGAATAAGTGAAGAAGAAAAAAAAAAGAAGGAGAAAACCCAGAGAGGAGGAAACCAACAGGCCCAAAACACGAAAGAAAAAAAAACCAAAAATCCAACTCGTGAACCCTAATTATTTCGAGGCATCTAGGAATCGAACCAAGATCCCTAATAGCTTCAACAAGCTCCTACGGTCCTAGAACACCAGAAATTTGGAAGTTCGGTATGCGAGAATGATTGGAAATAGTGGGACGACGGTTAGCCGAATTTGAAAATTTGGGTTGAAGTTTGAAGGAAAGTTTTTCCGAGTTTTAAGATCATAGAACCTTTACTAGGCTATATTAGATGAAGATGGATGTTTAAAAGAAACTAAATGGACAAAAACATAGGGTTTTTGAACCGGGTCAAGTCGCTCGGGTCGAGTCCTGCATGCAGACCCGTTGGACAACCCGTTGGAGGCCATGGATGACCTACGTAGGGTGTTTAAGGCCCACACACATGGAGGTGATGATCGCGCTTGGAAGCACTTTCCACCTTGTCTTGAAGTATAGTCAACACGACTTTCGATCCTTTTGAAGTTACGGACATTTTGTGTCAGGACCCACCCCAGTTTCACCCCGAAAACCGAGGTAAACCCTGCTCCCGTCTGACATACGTGTGACACAAAGGACCAAACTGACGTCTAACCTCCGTGTGACACATAAATCGGACAAGGGAGTTCCGACTTGACCGTCCAGAAACTTCCGAACTTCCCAGAGTGCGCAGAGTATACTGTGGATCGTACGTATGATGTCTCCGTCTCTTTCGACCAACAGCCCGCACCGCGACAACCTGGAGGGTATCGAACACACAAAAAGACTGTGAGTGGACAAAAAGAAGGTTTAAGTTCAAAAACAGTTCACACCACCGTGCTCGCCGCCGTGTTCCCTGCAGTCCATAGAGCTGCCCTAGCCTCCTCTCGAACCCAAAGTGACCAGCACACATCCACACCACCACCAAGGCTTCTCAACTCTTCTCTGTTCTTTCTGATTTTCCCCGTGAGCTCTCACACTCCTCACACACGAACACGACACCTCCCAATCTCCTCACCTCACTCACTAGCTCTCCCACGATTTCTGATCACTCACTCCCTTACCAGAACACGAAAACAACCACGGCCACCGTCCAATTTTCCTCTCAAACTTCCTCTCTGTTTCTCTCTGGTTCCAACCCTCACACGACTACACGGCCAAAATACTTGGAACCGTGCACACTAGAACCCACTAGGCCCTTAGCACGTGTCACCATCCCAAAATCCCTTTCACAGTATCTCAATCACAGCCGTCCACTTGTCCCACTCTGTTGCACAAATCCCAATGTGCAAAAGACCAAAATGCCCTTCTTTTAAACCAAAATTACGATAATACCCCTACCTTCCTAGACCCGTAACTCACACATCCTAGGTCCAATGAACACGTGTCGCCTGTCGTTGAACTCATAACGACGAGATATACCTAACAGTCCAAGGTCAACGTGTCAAAATCCGATCATCCGAAAAGTCAACTCTTCCCCCTATTTACGGCAATGCCCTCAACCTTCCGAACATCATAACTTCCTCCTCGGATGTTGGAATCGGGCGTGCCACCTGTCTGCGGATTCGTGACGTCCTAAAATACGTCACGGTCATCGGTCAATGTCCATCTGACCGCCCGAACTCAAAGTCTACATTTTGCCCAAGTTAGGGGTAAAATCGTCATTCTGCCTTAACGAACCTATCGTCACCACCTAACCACCGATTAGGCTCACTAACCCTTCACTAATCACCGTCTTAACCTTACTTTCCGGGCAGGTCGTTACATTTTGGCATAAGTTTTGAGTCGATCGGACGCCATCTAAGGATAGTTTCGGGTGTCCGAAGTGTTATGTGTAGGTTTTTAAGTCATATTTAATCCCAGAAAATTAGGAAATTTAAATGTGAGATTATTTGGGACGATAGTAACCCTTCGAAGTGATATCTGACATGCGGTATAATTTTTGGATTTACGGAGGAGCACGCGGATCGAGATTTAGCTACGTGGATGGTGTGCGAGTGGATTTTTATTTTATAAATTGTTATGCATGCATAGTTAAAAATTTTAATCGTTTTATTGCATAATTTATGTTGCAATGGTTTAAATGTGAGTACTAAATGATTATTTTGATGATTTTTTGGACTTATTGACTAATTTCTAGACACGTATTTTCCAGTTGTTTTGTAGAAATTGTATTTTGGGCTGAGGCCTAGGTTTTGAATATTTTTTACTTGGTTTTGAGTCAATGATATATGTTAAATGAGTTTTCTTAGTTTTGTGAATTCTTACCCATGGTCAACCATCCTCGGATATGGTAAGTGCTCAAACGTCCAAAGCACGGATTTGTTTTCCTGAGGCTGGAGATTGATTAGTTCTAATACGTCTGGAGCACGGTTTTGATTTCCTGAGACTGGTGATGTTTTTAGGACTCAGATGTCTAGAGTTCGACTCTATTTTCCCGTGTCTTTACTTGAATACCCACAGCTCGGTTCTGTTTTCCCGAGTGGTTTGCTTACCTATAGTGCGATTTTTTTTATGGTGACCGATATTTGAGCATCGAAGATTGGTTGGTAGTATTTGAATATTGAGGCTTGTGTCCGATTGTTTTTACATTTGTCGTTTGATTTATTGATGTTGGTATCAGTTGGTTTAACTTACTATTATTGGATTGGTTGATTTTGATTTACCTTATCGATATTTGTGTCTAGATGATTTTATGACAGGACCGTCCCCTAAGGAACATCGAGACCATGCCTAGTCCTGCTCTCGTCTGGAAAGTCGACTGAAGTTCCCAAATTACTCTCAGCACTTGCCAAACAAAGGATAACCACACATGTGCCCACTCATACCTCCACCTCTCGGATAGACTCGATCATTGCGCCACGACCTGGAGGGTCAATAAAAACACAAAGGGTGTGAGTGGACAAAAATAAATCAGTTTACTGAACATGTTACAGAATAGACAGTTCTACCCTCCACGTAAAACCAATGCATGTATTCGAAAATCATTTCATAATCCATTTCATTTCCAATAGGAGCAAACCATGTATGAAAATCAAAATCGTTTTCCTTTTTTTCAAACCGCGGGTCTTAGCCCGAAACGATAAACACAGGGTCTCGGCCCAAAATCATGAATCAAAATCCAAGTACAGCACATAACCCAAAAATCCATCAAGCCATATAAACCGGGCCATTACCCAACACATCCGCAAACATCATCGGAAATCAACAGTAAATCAAAAGTCAATCAATTTGCTGGATCTCAATCACCGAGTCTTTAAACTCACATATATCAGGCCTTCCTGTGATATCAACGAGTCTTTAAACTCAAAACACAATCAATAGGCCTCGGGGGATATCACAATAACCGAGTCTTTAAACTCAAAACATATCAATCAAGGGCCCTCCCCCGTCATCAATCAACCCGGTCTTTAAACCCAAAACATAATCCAACAATAGTACCGGGTCTTTAAACCCAAAATCATTTGTAACTCACAAAAAATCTAGAATCCATCGTAATCCAAATTTCAAATCATATTCATCATCCATTTCCAAATTCGAATCCGAAACCATCATTCCATAAGCCGGCATCCAGAATAATCATTCCAAACCCAAATCCGGAAATCCACTCTCAAGTTTCCAAAACTAATCTCGTTCATCGAAACCATTTTTATGAACTGGGCATCAAGCCCGAAATCACATTTCCCAAATCCGTTTTAAATCTTTAAAATCAAATCATATTTCAAATCCCAAACTCAAATCATCAAAACCATGGTCAAATCACAACATACTCGAAATCTCGTAAACCGTGCAAACCCGTAATAATCTCGAAATACGTGCCAAAATCGTAAATCATACTCACAATCATAATCAAAACATCATCAAAACATGATATGCACAAATCATATAAACTCATTCATTAAACCATCATCAAAGCATAGGAGAAACCATAATCTCGAAATACGTGCAATTACGTATTGCATATTGAAATACGTAGAAATACGGAAATCGTAATTACCATAACCATAAGCATAGAAATCATAAATATAAAGCATAGAAAACGATTATGCATGTATTGAAATTTAGAAAACAAAGTCCACTCACACACCGTCCAAACGACTTGCTTCCGAACTGCACGTTTTCTCGTAAATTTCGAAAATCATAATTCCTGGCCAAAATCAATATCGAGGGTTACTCACACTTCAATATACCTCACATAATTTTCCCTAATTTTTTCAGGATTTAAATACTAATTTTAACGTATACGAAAACTTCGGATATACTAAACACTATCGAAACGATATCCGATTTTCTCGAAATTAGTGCCAAAATGTTCATTACATTAAAGGAGCAAGTTTCATGTTGAACTCACCTTGAGATTTGGTCCCACGATCCCCACGCGCCGCCGTGAGTGACTGCGCGTGAAGCTCACCTACCAGCTACACTGCAGGCACTGTTCATCGTCCCAACCCGTTTCATCTGTCAAACGGGTCTGCAACCCGCGTGTTCTACCCGATTCCATCCTGTCAATTTCCAGTTGATTTCTTCAATTGATTTAGTCAAAAGCATCCTTATGAATCTAATTATGGTTCTGTAACTTCAATTTCATTAGGACTTACCTCAATCCGTCAATCCGAGCTCGAGTTTTCGATGAACATCTGAACACTGTTCCTTCATCAAAGTTCATCGATCCTCATCATTTTTCTTCAATTGATTCACTCAGAAGCTTCGCAGGGTTCCTTCAACTAAGTTTCTACTCTCAATTTCGAGCTCTAATCCCTCTAACCAATTCAACTCAACTGAGATTTCCAAGACTGAACTCAAGTGTCGTCTGGGCTCATTTCTTCACCATTTTCTTCCCATTCAACTCTATTCGACTCGTTTGAACTTCTAGAAACTCATCCTCCTCTTTGTTTCCATCAATTGATCTTCCAATTCAAAATTAGATCTTAAATTATCAATTCAAGGTTTTCGGGTGGGTTTCGGTTTTTCCGGGTTTCTTTCCTTCATTTTTCTTTCTTTTTCCACACAATTTCACCCTCTCAATCCCTCTCTAGATCTCATTTTCTCTCAATTGATAATTGGGGAGGTCAATCAAGCAAAGTTTTGGCTGGTCTCTGTTTTTCACTTCAAAAACACCAACACCGTTTCAAAAACACCAACAGACACACACACACACACACGCACACACACACACACACACACACACACACACACGCACGCACACACACGCACGCACACGCACGCACACACACGCACACACACGCACACACACACACACATACACACACACACACACACACACACACACACACACACACACACACACACACACACACACACACACACACACACACACACACACACACACACACACACACACACACACACACACACACACACACACACACACACACACACTGTGCACTTGTTTCAAACACACCCACACATAGTTTAAGTTTCCCACCATTACACACACTTTCTTTTGCCACTAATCTGATGTAGAGAGTGACAGATGTCATTTGGTGGCATCACCCCATCACCGTCCCATTTCTTATTCAATTGTTCAATTAACATTTTGCCCTTTTTCCTTACAAATTACCAAAATGCCCTTCATGTTCCTAGACCTGTAAGTTTATCGTCCGAACTCCGATTGACGTGTGTCGCCTGTCTACAGACTCAGCGTCTCGAGACCTACCCAGCGGTCTTCGAATTACATGAAAATTCTATGTCATTTGAAAAGTCAACAAATTGCCCCTTAAACCAAATTACTGAATTACCCTTGAACTTCCGAACATCATAACTTTCTCCTCGAATGTCGGAATCGGACGTGTCGCCTGTCTATGAACTCGTGACGTCCCGAACTATGTCATAGTCATTAGTCAAAGTCTGTTTGACCGTTCAAACAAAAAGTCAACCGTTCTCCCGATTTCAGGGGCAAACTCGTCATTTTCTTCAAATTTTCCAAATTTTCCTTTTCCGAATTTCCGAGTCGTTACATTTTATATGATTTGATGATCATGGATTTCAGGAAATGTGGGCCATGGGTTGTTTACTATGTTCCATGATATATTTGTGGTCCCACGGTTTATGATTTGATTTGGTTTGGAATTCGATTGTTTTTATTTTGGTGTGGTAGATATCATCAAACCTTATGTTGTGGTCTCTCATAGCTCTGTTGGAAAGTAGCCTCTTGTTGGTTTGGTAGACATCATCAAACCTCATGCTCTACCTTCCACTGCAGTAGGGCAGCCGACACCATCTTCTGGTAGCATTGTGGCTTTTATTGGTCTAGGGTTTCCCGCCACAGACAACGAAGAAGGATGGACCTCCGTGGTATAGGGAAGTAAAGCCGCTATAAGTAGCAAGCTCGACAGAAGGCTCTCGGTGTTAAGCATGTTCCCACAGTACGTACTGTGCAGGGAAAACATAGGGAGCTACTAGAGGAGGGTGCTCGCCATCCATGCAGGAGACACCCACATTGCACTCAATTATCACGGGGGCAAAACGTCTAAAGGCGGGTCCTAGTAAGGGGGTTGGCTGATAAGTACATATTTCATCACTTTTTTATCTCAATTCCCTTGCATTTTACTTTTTTATAACCCTAATCATACAATTTCTAACTTGTTTTAAGGTTTTTAGGTACTAACCCAAGAATGTGAAGTAAAGAGATTAAATTGGAGTAAAAATGCATAAGCTATCAAGAATATGCCAAGAATTATTAAGCTTGGATTAAGATTCATCAATATGGGTCAAAACTATATCCATATGTGCAAGAAGTTTCAAGATTATGCCAAGATTCGTTCTTGGAGAAGCCCAAAAGAAGAAGCGGATTAAAAGTTACTAAGCAGAAATCTACCTGTGCAAATCAACCTACATGCACGGGCCATTGTGAACAGCTCGGATAAAATCAGAATACAATTAAGGTATGTTTTCCATATAGAAGTCTAATTTCTAATGGTTCAAGAATTACTAAAATCGAAGTCCTGCAACCACAAGAATTTTTATTTTTGTGAGGCATAGTTAGGCTGCCCGGGTAGGATTACTTGTTCTACAAGGAATTGAAGCCCTGCGCGTTTTCCAACCGTTCAAGATCAAATTTGCATGATTCGAGGAGATGATTACTGTATGAATTAAAGGGAAGTTCCATGGAAATAACAAGGGTCTTGTGCGTAATTCCCAAAGACTATTCCTTGTTGCACAAGGATGCAAATTGCGGCTAATAAGAATTCCTACTAGTTTAGGATTTGTTTTTCCTTCTTAATTAGGATTGAGCTAGGGTTATGTCCTATGCCTATAAATACTTAGTTTTTTCTCATTAGTTAGGGGGTCGCCCATTCTTTGTACCAAAACTCTGTCGAACCAAATTTCCCTCTCCTTAAACCCAAAAATTCCCTTGCAATAAAGTTCTACATCATACTCCATAATTCACCATCCTTCACGATATATAGGACAATTCTCGAGTGTCTCACCAAGGAATGTTGAATCACTTAGCATACATAGGGCAATTTTCGAAGAGAAAAAGTGTAACTCAACCTCTTTACCCAGTAATTCTCTCTTACACTTGAATATTGTGTTTATTGTATTGATTCTTAATATGAATCTGGTTTTATACTTTGTACTGATTTCAAAAATCTTCCATGCTAAGTTTATGTTTAATGCTTCGATTAGATATAGGGCAATTCCCAAGTCTAGATCAATGAAAGTGTATAGGGCAATTCCCGAGCATGTACAAAAGATAACATACATGTATTTCATTAAACTAAGGTTTTGGAATTTCGTTGATTGTGGAAGTTAGTATAATTTATGAATAAGTTAGGTTTAAAGATGAGTTGACTGTGTAA
Source organism: Prinsepia uniflora (assembly GCA_032719365.1). Taxonomy (NCBI): domain Eukaryota; kingdom Viridiplantae; phylum Streptophyta; class Magnoliopsida; order Rosales; family Rosaceae; genus Prinsepia; species Prinsepia uniflora. The sequence continues at coordinate 72,185,237 of CM064862.1, forward strand.
ATATTAGATTGGGTTAGTTAATCATGAAGGATAATAGAAACAATCAATTACTCCATAGTTAATTATCAAACGACAATCATGCTTAGGTACCCTCAATCCCAATTTAGAACGATCCGTATTTACCATTGCTACATGTACAAAAAAATGGTTTTTACTTGCATGCGTTTTCCTTAAGTGTTGAGTGTGGCTGTGTGTTTACTTTAATACTCGGTTTTTGCATATCAATTTTTGGCCCCGTTGCTGGGGATTGAATTAATCTCTTGTATGATTTCGTTTGTGTAAATATGTTTATAATGAAAATATCATATTTGTACATAATTTTCATCCTTGTATATAAATTGTAATACTTGTTGATAAAAACGTTTTTCATTGTAAAAATAAAATAAATAATAAAAAATCCGAAAATAATAATAATAATAATAATATAAGAAATAATTTATTTTTCAAAATAGTCTCGGCTATATGTGGATCACTTGTTCTCGGAGTTTAGATCTTGATCTTTAATGGAATATATGAAGTTTAATTTTTTAACTTACTCCTAAACCCTTCATGGGCCTTAAAAGTCATGAGGTTGGGGCGGAGTTTGTTAACACTTGAGTTACCTTGGAATGAATACATGTCTGCCCTTAGTAAGAAATTTTCAATGGTGATGTCTAGGACATGAGATAATGCATGTTATAGGCCAGCTCTGAGAAGTAGGATTTTGGAGTCCCAAAACCATCTTCGGATTTGAGAAGTAGGACTTCAGAGTTCCAAAATCATCATCATTTTGCATGTATTCATTCTACCTGGTCACTTTGGACTTGCCCAAATGGGGACAATGGTTCAAATTCCAAGATAATGACTTGGGCCGCACGGACATAGAAGTCTCCATCTAAACTTTGAAGTAATGTGACCCATATAAAGTTTTGGCTTCCCAACGTGTAAATTGTTTCCTATTAAATGTTTTAGAGTTGCATGAATCCCAAGAACTTTTTCTTCAAAATCTTACTTTTGGGACCAAGTAATGCTCCATTTGGTTATTTTCTCCTTAAACCTTCATGATGTGTGGATTTCATCACCGCCCACTGTAGACTCGAATCTATGGACATGAGGTTATGGGCGGAGATTGTATGACAGGACCCATCCTAATCCTCATGAATTATCCCGGGATGTGCCTGCTCCCGTTTGGCACCATGTGCCAAATAAGGGATAAAACCCTAACTCACTTGGGGTTATCTAGAGTACGTAAGGATCTGTGGCGGCATGTGATGTCTCGATCTATGCTATAACCCGCATCCGCGATCAACCTGAAGGGTATCAAAAACCATAAAAATTGTGAGTGGATAAAAATAATCAGTTTATCAAAACACTTTATTAAAAATACATTTATACCCTTTACGTAAAAACATGAATGCATCAAAAAAACAAAGTATTTCAAATACTTTCTCAAAAGTAAGTAATATTGTTTTTCAAAACAAAACACAGTGAAAAATGCTTCTCAATCGAAGCCATTTACTTAGTAGGGACTCCACCCAAAACCAAATCATACAGGGTCTCAGCCCAAAACAAATCCATGTAGGACCTCAGCCCAAATATCAAATCATGTGGGATCTCAACCAAATATCATCAGTCACGATTCCAATCCCAGCAACGCATGCCCATAAGCTCAAGGACTGCTCTGATCCTGAGCATGTCACCGTGAACACATCACCGACCGACAATCTCCAGATCATCGTGAACATATCATCGATCGATCTCATATACCGCACTCCTGAGTCGAGCCTCCCTCGACTGCCGCCTCTCTCGGCTGCTGGACAGCAGGCGCATCGTGGCCTATCTATACCTCGGAGGCGAGCATTATCTCCAGGGTTCTCTCTAGGGAAACATATTCACAACCAAAGGCCCTATCCGAGTCTTTAAACTCCTAAGTTTTTAAACTCAAATCATAATCAACATTTTCAAAATAGTGGAGACATTCAATAGGTTATACGCCTGGCTATAATTCATCAAGTCAGTTTCCACAAAAAAACATTGTAAAAACAATGTCTATCAACACTTCACAAACCCAGGATGTAACGACTCGGATGTTCAAAAAAGGGAAATTTGGAAAATTTGAAGAAAATGACGATTTTGCCACTAGGTAATGGGCGAACGGTTAACCTTTTTCTCAGGAGGTCAAACTGACTTTGACCGATGACCGTGACATAGTTCAGGATGTCACGAGTTCATAGACAGGTGGCACGTCCAATTCCGACGACCAGGGAAGAAGTTGTGACGTTCGGAAGTTCAAGGGCATTTTTGTAATTAGGATGAAAAGGGGGAAAATGTTGACTTTTTGATTGATCACTATTTTTCACACCATTCGAGGACCGTTAGGTAGGTCTCGATGCCCTGAGTACGTAGACAGTCGGCACGCTGAAACCGGACATCGGACGGATGAGTTACGGGTCTAGAAAGAGAATGACATTTTGGTAATTTTGTGCAGAAGGGCAAAATAGTAATTTTACAGAGGGGTACTGTTTGAAACCGTGGAAACAGGACAGTACCACCGTGCTTGGTTGGTCTGATCTAGGATTTGTTTAACCTTGTTAGTGGCTAGACAAGGGGATTTGTTAAATGATTTTGAGGTAGTGGGAACATTTTAGTATGGCTGGGACAGACCACAGTGCACGGGAGGAAGTTTAAAATTGGTTTTGAGTCTGTTTACGGGAAACAGAATTGCAGTGGGCCTGAGAGATTCCCACAAGTTTTTGGTTGCACGGTTCGATTAACGAAGAGGTAGGAGTGTTTGAGGGTCATTCTGATCAAGAGAGGACTGAGAATTCGAGAGAGAAACAGACGGGAAGCAAACTGGAAATTGGAAGGAAAAATCTAAAGTTGAATTGTGAGTCGAGAGGAACAAAACTAAGGATTGAAACAGCCTTCTGGGACCATTTAGAGTTCTACCGTATCAATTTGGTAGAGAATCAATCACGGTTTGGCCAGGAACCCAAGTTCCAGTTTTGAAGAAATTTCAAACCTGAGGACGACTACTTCCAGGTAAGTTTTCCTGAAATTGGTTATGGTTTAAGGTTCGTTTAGGTCCTATAAAGCTTCAGTTTAAACTAATTTGAAATTGGAGTTGAGACGAGTAAGTTACAACGATCAACCCGTTTGGTTGATCACGAGTCGAATGAGTGATTTAGAGAGTGTTGAGTGTGATTATTAATTGGGAACCTAAATTAAGTTACAGTGGAAGGTTTTCGAAAGACAAATTGAAGAAATGAAGCTGGTATTGCAGGAAATTGGATCGGGTTGTGTCGCGGGTTTGGGACCCGTTTAGCAGGTAGTCAGGTGAAGAAGGTGACACTGTAGCATCACTGTAGCAGGCACATGAGTTTCACGAGTAGCCACTCACGGCGGCGCGTGGAGGCGCGTGGGCTCGATTATCGAGGTGAGTTCAACACGACTTTTGTCCTATACAATGTAACGAACATTTTAGCGTTGATTTCGAATTAATCGGACACCGTTTCGATGGTCTTTCGAGGGTCCGAAGGTTTATGTTTCGTTTTCAACTAACGTTTAATTCCGAAAAATTATGGGAAATTCGTATGCTGTTATTTGAGTCCTTAGTGACACTAAAGAATGATTTAGGACAGGATTCGAGATTCCTGGAAAATGTCAGAAATTATGGGAACGCGTGCAGCGCGAAAATGAGCATTATGGACGGTGTGTGAGTGGACTTTGCTTTCAAAATTTAATGCATGCATAAATGTTTCTATGATTTCCATGATTATGATTATGACTTGTGATAATTATGATTTTCGTATTTATACGTATTTTGGTCTGCAATATGAAACTGCACATATTTCGAGACTGGTTTCTCTTATGCTGTGATGATGGTTTGATGAACGATTTTACATGATTTGTGAGTATGATTTTTTAAGTATGTTTTGATTATGATTGTGAGTATGACCTACGGTTTTGACATGTATTTCGAGATTATTACCGTTTTGTGTGTTTTACGAGATTTCGAGTATATTGTGTTTTGATCATGGTTTTGATGCCTTGACTTTGGAATTTGAAATGTGATTTGATTTGACTTTGGGATTTGAAATGATTGAAAAGATTTAAAACGGATTTTAGAAAAGGTGATTTCGGGCCTGATGCCCAGGGCATAAAAGTAATTTTGATGAACAAAATTCGGATTTTGGAAACGTGAAAATGGATTTTCGGATTTGGGTTCAGAATGATGTTTCCGAATGCTAGCTTACGAAATCATTATTGCGAATTCGGATTCGAGAATGGATGGCGAATATGATTGGGGATTTGAATGTGAAATTCGGACATAAGTCCTATTATGACAAAATGTGATTTCGGATTGGTTTTGGAATTTGGATCATGATGGATCCTGGATTGTTGTGATTTACAAACGGTTTTGGGTTTGAAGACCTGGTACTATTGCTGGATTATGTTTTGGGTTTAAAGACTCGGTTAATTGATGATGAGGGTGGGCCCGGATTGGGTTTAAAGACCCAGATTGAGTTTAAAGACTCGTGGGTTTAAAGACTCGGTTATTGTGATACCCCGTGAGGCCTATTGATTATGCTCTGAGTTTAAAGACTCGTTGATATCCCGGGAAGGCCTGGTTATGCACATGGTTTTGAGTTTAAATACTCGGGCGCACTTGAGATCCAGCAGATTGATTGACTTCTGAATTATTGTTGATTTTCGATGTTTTCGGATGTGTTGGGCAGTGGCCCAGTTTATATGGTTTGATGGGTTTTGGATTATGTTGTGTACTTGGATTTGATTCATGATTTTGGGCGGAGGCCCTGTGTTTATGATTACGGGCTAAGACCCAAAGGTTGAGAAAAGGAAAATGATTTTAATTTTCATGCACGGTTTTCTCATATTGGAAATGAAGTAGATTTTGAAATGATTTCCGAATGCATGCATTGGTTTTACGTGGAGGGTAGAAACGTTTTCTGTAACTGTTTTATAAACTGATTCATTTTTGTCCACTCACACCTTTTGTGTTTTATTGACCCTCCAGGTCGTGGCGCGTTGCTCGAGGATAATCGAGGGGCGGAGGCATGAGTGAGTACGTGTGTGGCTATCCCTTGTTTGGCAAGTACGGAGGGTATTTTGGGAACTTCAATCGACTTTCCAGACGGGAGCAGGACCGGGCACGATTATCAAAGTCCCTTCGGGGGCGGTCCTGTCAACTTGGTATCATAGCCAGGTTGCTGATTCTGTTGCCACATCATGCCTCCGAAATGAAAGCCTCGTGCGTGACATGATAGTGAGACGGGTAAACGAGGGTGTATGAGACCTCGCGATGGGTCTCAGATGAGATTGACCCTGGATTGAGGGTCAGATGTCATGTAGAATACACTATGAACTACTGTTTGTTAGACGTAGAATTGTGTGGGTCGCAAGGACGAATGAGCCTAGTGGCTAGAGAGTTGCATAATCGAGCAGGTTGTACTCGTGATGAGATTATTCACAGTGAATTACTTAAGTGGAATGCGTGTTTAAAGAGTCTAAAATGTGATGGGATACCTCTTAGGCCTTATCGGCCGTATAAGATATGGTTGAGCATTAGTATTGGCTCGATGACTGGAAATGTCAGTGATGAAATGATTGATTGGTATGAAACTGGACTCGAGAGGAGTTGAAATATGGATGTGGGATTGAAAATGAGTCAGGAGATTAGTTAGAGACTCGAGATGAGCCATGGTAAGGTATCAAGGCTCGAGAGGAGCCAAGAAGGCTGATTGAGGAACGTTTGGCACTTAGGATGCTAAGGACTGGTATATGGTCAGGTATTGAGGAGTTAGGAAATTATGGCTTGGTCTTGTTTTGGACTTGTGGGACGTGTTAGTGTCCTTAGTGACTGAGGTTCGGGCAGAGACCCGAGGTATACAAGGATTTGAACTTAGGAGATAGTCCAGTTCAGTGGGACGCAAGTCGGGTCCACTGGGAGGTAAAGTAACAAGGGTAATTATACAGTAATAGTTATGATTGTGAGTTGTCTTCTCACATCATAATGGAATGGTTATATGGATGGATGGAGATAAGTGAGATGGCACTGTTGGGATGTGTTAAAGTGAGGATTGGCTCCTATATTGGTTGTTGATATGGCAAGAGTGGGGAGAGTTGGTGGGGCCCGTGATGGACCATAGGGGCGTGGTCAGTTGGGACCAATTGCTCGGAGATTTGCAATTCCCTCGTAGGAAGCCTGAGTAGCCCTGGATTGATGGTTTGGATACCTGTTACTTGTGGTCATGGTGTAAGTTTAACCCGGACGTACGTATTGGGTAAGTCCCAGGCTATCCACTCTTCCATGTCTTGAAATTGGTTATTGGTCGGGTATGGTGTTATTTGTGATTGGTTATGGTATGGAAGTTGTTGAACCGACTTGAGTTACCGATGTGATACTTTGATAATAGTTATGCAGTAACCTTGGTAATTATATGGTAAAATTGGTGAGATTTAAGGGGGGTAGACCTATCGATGTGAGGTTACCCAGGATGACTGGTGTCGTTCTCCTAGTGGCTGACTTAGATTTGGATGGATTGGATGTCATCCTTGGAATGGATTGGTTGATGACCCATGAGATCCCTATGGAGTATGTTGATTAGAGAGAGATATGTGGAATCTAGGATTCCAGAGGTTATGTTTCAGGGAGACTCGAGGGTGTTACCCTCTCGGATGATTTTGATCCTCACAACCAATAGATGGTCGGTATGGGGTATTCAAGTTTGTTGGTCACATGTGTGGTGTATGTACGTCATGTATGAGATTCCTACCGAGGGCTGAGGATGCCCAGATTTCTCAACCTATTCTTGAGGTTCTACCAGGATGGGGTTTTGCTAGGATAAGGAATTGAGTTACGGTGATTTGAGGTTACGTGTTGGTTATGGACGACTTAATGAGGTAACAGGTATGGAATAAGCATTCCATATCACGAGCTAAGGAATTGTGGTTTCGTGGGAAAGTTGTGGTTAGTGACCTTACTAAGAGAGGCCAACCTAGTGGTGATCGTTGATTTTGAGTAAAATAGAGAAAAGGATAACGGCCGGATTTGGTATGGCTAAGGTTAGTAGATGGTGATACCCTTGGACAGCCAACTGAGCTAGTCATAGATGAGAGATGAGGTGTCGGGTAGTCTGACCACATTTAACTGATGTAAGGTACCACGATTGATGATTGGTTGGAGTACTTACATGTACCGATGGGCATGTGATGTACTGAATAGGTGGATTGAATATGCCCACAGAAAAAGAGATAGTTGAATAAGTGTTAGGTCTGATAGACCAGAGCAGGTTTGGGGGACGTGAGTTGGTCTGAGACTTGTTGGAGACCACATGGGATTCTAAGGGGGTTCTCTACATGTTTTCTAGTTATGGTGATTGACCCGGAAGGAGGTCAGAGTTATTGGAACTGAGAACTGAGAGTTGATTGGTTGGTGTCCTCCTATGTATAGAGGAATGTGCGAGATACTGGACAGATGTAGCCAATGCCTCAGGGCGAAACATATGGTTACAAGTGGAAAGACGGTGACTTATGTTCGATCACTCACTATGAGTTTGGGATTCGGTGAGTTAGGCGTTGAGGCTAGTTAAACCCTCAGAAGTTGGCTGGGTTAAGATCGACCCACGGGGTTAAGTATGCAGAGGTCGTATACCTTTAGGAAGGAATGTACGAGTACAGTATCGACCTTTAGGATTGGTAATGAGGGATAAAGAGAAGGGCTTAGTGTGTGATAAGGCGATGGTCGGGCACGGCGGCGCGCAGTGGCGCGTGGGCCCAATTCTCGAGGTGAGTTCAACACAACTTTTGTCCTATACAATGTAACGAACATTTTAACGTTGATTTCAAAATAATCGGACACCGTTTCAATGTTGTTTCGAGGGTCCGAAAGTTTATGTTACGTTTTTAACTAACGTTTAATTCCCAAAAAATTATGGGAAATTAGTATGCTGTTATTTGAGTCCTTAGTGACACTAAAGAATGATTCAGGACAGGATTCGAGATTCCTGGAAAATGTCAGAAATTACGGGAACGCGTGCAGCTCGAAAACGAGCATTATGGACGGTGTGTGAATGGAATTTGCTTTCAAAATTTAATGCATGCATAAATGTTTCTATGATTTCTATGATTATGATTATGACTTGTGATAATTACGATTTTTCGTATTTATACGTGTTCATACCATATCGGTCCAGACCGAGCTTGAAGCCCATACTGACTACAGGCCCAGCCCATTGACGAAATAGCACCAGTTCAGACCAATCTTGGAGGCCCATCCCTCTACCTGGCTGCGCGTGTCGGCCCAGACCGACCTAGAGGCCCAGCCCTCTTCCAACACCATGCCACTGGCCAACTCCAGAGGACCAGCTCCTGTCGGTCAGTTCGTCGGCCCAGTACCACCGCCTAGCACAAACCCAAGGGGTCCAGGCCCACTCACATGAACAAGTCCTAATCGGGTCTGGATGGCTCCTCCACGTGTCAGTCCCACAACGAATTAACATTTGTCCCACGTCGGGAAAATACAAATATTATATTCGTCATACCCGTACAAAGGGGTCCATTTGTCGTACAAAGGTAAGGAAGCAATTTACTGTTTACTACTATTTTTATAGTATACTTTCCGCTACCCCATAAACCTTAGACCGACCTAACTTGAACGTCGGAGTACCTTTGCGCTGGTACCACACAGGTGCCTATACTCCCACCGACCGATCAGTTTCCTTCCATTCCCTCCCTAAGTTGGCACATTTTGTGCATCAACAGTTTGACACCGTCTGTGGGAATTTGACTAAGTTTGCCCTTTACTCTACCGAGCCTAAAACACCGTTACCCTCCCAATCTTCCAGCATGCAGAACAACGTCGACGGTGAAATCACACCCGTGCCCGGCAGAAGGCCAAGGCACACCTCCCCCGAGGTGCTCCTGGCGTTGGAGAAGCTACAACGCGATAAGGCCGAGATCCGCGCCAATGGCACTCAGGCCGAGGCACGATATACCGAGCTCAGCGAGCAGTACACAGAGGTCGTGGCCTAGCTGCAGGCCGCTCAGGTCGAGCTCAATGCCTGGCGCGCTCAGGATGGGATCCGTCAGGCCGACCGAGTGGTCGCCGAGGGCCCGGAACGCACAGAGAGGATTCGACGGGCGGCATACAAAGGAAAGGCCGCAGCTACAGCTGCACCGACTGAGAAGGGCTAGAAACCCTTGGTCATTCCCAGAAAGGGCACACAGGCCGCCAGGATCTACCGCGATGCTTGTGAAGCCCTGAGTGGCACCTCCCGGCTGGAGCGCCGACAAATCAGCCTGATCCGCCTTATGTTCCCCGCGGACAAGGACCAACAGGCCACAAAATAGACCGGTCGGACGAGACCCGAGGCGGGACCCGGCCAACATTCCCGTGGTGGGAACCCCACCATCTCGGTGACCGAGGGGGCAGATTCTTCCCAGGAAATCCTGAGTGCCCGAAGGTCCTAGCGTCCCCCGCGCAATGCAAGGTCCCGGCGAGACCGAGGAAACTCGTCACCACAAAACACGACATTCCCTCAGCAGAGAACCGACCAACCTTGCCCGAGCAGGTCTCCCAGTGCTGACCCCATGGTAAAGCAACTCCTCGACCGCGTGCGATACCTCGAGGCCGAGAAAGGGATGAGCGGATCGGTCGACAGGTCCCAGTGGAGATCCTCCACCGACCGAGCACCTCACCCACCTCAGTACACTATGTCAATACCAGCTCCACTTGGATGGCCCCATCATACACTTCCTCACCAATGAGAGCCTTCCAACCGACCGAGTGGAGGCCAAATGGATTCGCCGACAGGCCGCCCGGTACACCCTCATCAAGGGTTAGCTTTACAAGCGCGGTTTCACTCTTCCGCTGCTTAAATGCATCGATTCGTAGGCTGGGTAACTCCTCCTACGGGAGATCCACGTTGGCGTCTGCGGTAATCACTCGGGCCCTCCTTGCTCACCCACAAGGCTTTCCGCCATGGATTCTACTGGTCGACCATGCATGCTGACGCCGCTGACCTCACTCGGCATTGTGATGCATGCCAGCGCTTTGCCCTGTTCATCCTACTGCCACCCGAGAACCTGGCGCCAATACTCAGTCCATGGCCTTTCGCTCAGTGGGGGCTCGACCTCATCGGAAAGATTCCAACCGGTAAGGGAGAGACCGAGTATGCAGTCATTGCAGTTGACTACTTCACGAAGTGGGTCGAAGCCAAGGCCCTCGCCTCTATTACCACTGCCCAGATCGAAATTTTCATCTATCAGAACATCATCAGCTGTTTCAGCCTCCCACATACAATCATCACCGACAACGAGAAACAGTTCGACAATACCCGTTTTCAAGCATTCTGTGCTCGGTACGGAATCAATCTATGCTTCTTCTCTCCCGCTCACCCTCAGTCAAACGGACAGGTCGAAGCCGTAAACAAGATTATCAAACACACTTTGAAAACCCAGCTCGGTGAAGCCAAGGGCATGTGGGCTAACATCCTACCGAGCGCACTCTGGTCTTATCGGACACCATACCGAACGGCCACCAACGAGACACCTTTCTCTCTGGCCTTCAGAACTGAGGTCGTTGTTCCCGCCGAGGTCGATGGGGAATCTTATCGGGTAACGTCATACAATGCCGACCAGAACGACGACCAGATGATGCTCAGCCTCGATCTAATCGTGGAGCAACGCACCAAGGCCCACCTCTGGAATGTTGCCCACAAGCAGCGGCTCTGCCAATATCACGATGCCAAGGTCCGACCACGTTTTTTCCAGGTTGGAGACTGGGTACTCTGGAAGGTCAGCCTTGCCACCCGAGACCGATCGGCAGGCACTCTTGGACCCAATTGGGAGGGCCCCTACCGCATCACTGCTGACCCGGGACGTATGAGCTCTCTGACTCCGACGGTCGCATACTCGGACACCCGGGGAATGCCGACCACCTGAAGCGGTACTACATTTAATTTTACACCGTCCATCGGTTTTCATTGTATTGGTCCACGTTGACCCCCAAATTATCAATGTCAAAGTTCTCTTCTTATTGCTCCAAACATTACTGAGCATTACTACGAGTTCAACACATTACCGAGCTTGCCACTTCTCTTACACTTGCATCCACGATGCTTCTCTTAACCACCCAAGTGGAAAAAAGAGGAACCGACCGCATTCCACAATGCACGTTGCTTGGTTAGGGTGTGCTCCACCAGTTGGACACGCACCACCTTTTCGGTCCTTCGACCCCAAACCGCTAGCCAGCCAGCTCACAGACGGCGGGCCACGCAGGCACATACCTCGTGACCGCTCGCCACTCCCATCTGTCATGAAGTCGTTCCACGCTTCTATAAGCCGAATGCTTCTCCTCTGTTCCCCCATCGGTGACCTACCTCGACCGAACACTTGGGGGACTGAGGGACACACAGAGTCCCATCACTCAAGAGGTCTGTGCAAGTCCTTAACCGAGGGAGACGCCTATACATGGAAACACCTTTCCTATGGAAAAAAAGCTCAAACATACCAAGCTAAAAATCATTGGACAACGAATATCGCCGCAAACATGGAATCATCGGTGACCTACCTCGACTGAGCACACACTCGGTCTGTCTGCAAGCCAGTCTACCAGACTGATCGGGATTTTGCACTTACACAAGACAGTCTACAACTAGAAATTAGTTTCACTACTCTATGAGACAAACCGATATACAGTCGGAACAATCAACACTTCAAAGAATTTTCAAGAAACATAATGTCTATTGATGGATGGGCTCAACCAATCGGTCGGCCACCGGATTACAAAAGCAAAAAAAAAACCCCTACTTTACCCCGACTCGCAGGTCGGTGGTGTAACAACCTGTACCTTCGGGAAGGGTAAAAATGTAATTTTATAAAGTTTTGTATATAAAGGACGATTTTGCCCTTGTGAATAGTAGACGAAAAGTTGACTTTTTGAATTACCGATTGGATGAGTGTTGACCCTTAACCGTGACGTAGGTTAGGACGTCACGAGTCCGTAGACAGGTGGCAGGTTCGATTTGGATAACCGGAGGGAAAGTTATGACATTCAGAAGATTAGGGGCGTTACCGTAATTTTGAGTAAACGAGGAAAATGTTGACTTTTTGGAGGACTTGTGATTTTCACGTAGACCGAGGACCGTTAGATAGGTCTCGACGTCCTGAGTTCAACGACAGGCGGCACGCTGTCATCGGACGTCGGACGGAAAAGATACGGGTCTAGAACGTTCGAGGGCAAAACAGTAATTTTTTACACAAGGGGTATTTTGGTCTTTCTCTTTCAGCCAATTGGATGAGGACAAGTGGCTGAGTGGGGTGGTCTTAAAGACTCGGATATTTACGATATTACCCCCATAGGCCTATTGAGTTTAAAGACTCGGGAGTTTAAAGACTCGGATTTATATTTGAGGCCTGGTTGAGTTTAAAGACTCGGATAGGTCCAGCAGGTTTGATCGGAAAGGATGATTTGATGTCATACTCTGCTTTCTATATCAGTTTTATAGTGTATCTGTTTCTTATGATGTTTTATAGTGTTTCTGTTTCTTATGATGTTCCATATTCTGATTTTCTAATATTTAGTTGGGCATGCTTGTTTTCAAAACGGAGGGAACAACTTATTACTTTTCCTTAACTCTGATTGGACGAGAAACTGTTTTGAAACTTCTATTCATTCCAGTCCACTCACACCTTCTGTTTTCAATTTCCCTCCAGGTCGTGGTGATAGCGCTGGGGTGAACGTTGAGGCAGATATCGAGGCATAGAGCTTACGACGTTCTTCCATTGCGGATTTAGAATTGTAGGACTTTTTGTGCCCATTTTGTAGAACTTTGCTCTGACTTACTGTTGTATATATTTACTCCTTCGTCTGATAGTTATGCTTATAGTTGTATTAAGGTTAATTGTGGTACTGTAAGTGTGATTGTCAGACGGGAGCAGGGTTCATCCCGAATATCGAGGTGATATTTGGGACGGGTCCTGACAATTGGTATCAGAGCATAGGTTTGTCGATTTGTGTTGGGTCTAGGATTGTTTTCTAACTCTATGCCTCTTTCAGCGTACGATCGATCATGCCTCCGAGACGTGAACCCCCTCCACGACCTGAAGATGAAGCGGCGAGAGGGACTGAGAGCGCTTCGATCGAGAGAGCCCAGAGGCTTGGGGCTACTACGTTCAGTGGTGGGGCCGATCCCGAGGAAGCTCACCGATGGATCACCCGGCTCGAATGTATTTTTGGGGTAATGCACTGTCCTCCTGAGGATCGGGTTTTGTTAGCTACTTTTCTGTTGGATGGAGCTGCATACGAGTGGTGGTATACGTTGGAACTGTCCGGCTGGGATGCACATACCGTGACATGGGAGACTTTCCGGGAGCGGTTTCTTGATCAGTACTATCCCCGTTCTTTCAGGGATGCGAAGGAGGCAGAATTTCTTCACTTGAAGCAAGGGAACTTGACAGTTGCTGAGTATGAGCAGAGGTTCCAGATGCTATCTCGTTTCGCTCCTGCATTTGTGGCGACCGAGGCGGAGAAGTGCCGCCGGTTTGAGTTTGGCCTCCGAGGAGAGATCAGGGCCATAGTGACAGCGGTTTCTTTTGCTACATTTCGGGAGTTATCTGATGTTGCTGTCAGGGTGGAGGCCAGTTTACCCGCTAGGCCACAGTATTCGGGCAGTGTTCGATGCCGAGAGCATTCATTTCCAGGAGCATCGAGTCAGAGGCCCCCGAAACGGGGTACTTTTGGTGGATCGTTATCGGCTGGTGGAGCCCGGTATGGCCGATCAGGCAGTTTTCAGGGCTCAGGATTTCGAGGAGCTAGGGCACAGCCGACTCCTCAGGCGAGTGCGACTTCAGTGGTTTCTACGGGGAGACATACCGGTGGACCCGGTAGGGATACGTGCTTCTATTGTGGAGAGCGAGGACACTTCCGGAGGGAGTGCCCATTGTTAGCTTCGGAGGGTGGAGCAGGCCGAGGTGCAGCGGAACCCGGGCGGAGTACTGCTTCAGTGTCAGGGACAGCAGGCCCTAGGGGTGGCGGTGGTGCCACGAGCAGTTCCAGGGGGCGCGGTAGGTCATCGGGACCTCAGGCGCGAGTTTTTGCTATGACTCAGCAGGAGGCTAGGTCAGCACCGGGAGTGGTGACAGGTACACTCACCATACTTGGTCACACTGTTTTTGCTTTGATAGATCCCGTGGCTACCCATTCATTTGTAGCTCGGAGTTGTAGTTTGGTGACGGAGAGGGAGGTGTCTACTTTGGATTGTGATTTAGGGGTATGTACACCTACTGGGGAGGTGTTGGTAGTGACTCAGGTAGTGAGGGATTGTCCGGTGATGGTAGGTGAGGTTGAGTTACTGGCATATTTGTTACTCTTAGATCAACGGGACTTTGATGTTATTTTGGGTATGGACTGGTTGACGAGACATCATGCTTCTATCGACTGTTTCGATAGGAGAGTGACTTTTCGGAGTCCCGGGTTATCAGAGACTACGTTTCAGGGGGATCAGCGTGCATTTCCAATTGGAGTTATTTCGGCGCTTGAGGCTAGCAAGTAGTTGCGTAAGGGATGTCAAGGTTACATAGCTCATGTGGTGGATACACGTGCTACGCCAGTGAGGGCGGAGGACATACCAGTGGTACGGGAGTTTCCCGATGTTTTTCCCGAGGAGTTGCCAGGACTACCCCCACACCGAGATCTTGAGTTCACGATTGATCTTCTTCCAGGTACACAGCCTATTTCACAGACTCCTTATCGTATGGCACCTGCAGAATTGAGGGAACTTAAGGCCCAGTTGCAAGAATTGGTCGATATAGGATTCATTCGACCGAGTATGTCACCTTGGGGAGCACCTGTTTTGTTTGTCAAGAAAAAGGACGGAGGATTGAGATTGTGTGTGGATTACAGACAACTGAATAAGGTAACTATTCAGAATAAGTATCCCCTACCCCGGATTGATGATTTGTTTGACCAGCTAAAGGGAGCTCAGTATTTTTCGAAGATTGATCTTCGCTCCGGTTATCATCAGTTAAGGGTTAAAGAAGAGGATGTACCGAAGACAGCCTTTCGGACTAGGTACGGTCATTATGAGTTTGTTGTGATGCCTTTTGGTTTGACTAATGCCCCAACAGCTTTTATGGATCTTATGAACCGAGTGTTCCGGCCATACTTGGATCGTTTTGTGATTGTCTTCATTGATGACATTTTGGTGTATTCAAAGAGTGCGAAGGCACATGAGAAACATCTGAGG
The DNA here is from genome assembly GCA_032719365.1 of Prinsepia uniflora. Lineage (NCBI taxonomy): Eukaryota > Viridiplantae > Streptophyta > Magnoliopsida > Rosales > Rosaceae > Prinsepia > Prinsepia uniflora. The sequence goes on from CM064862.1 coordinate 72,200,485, forward strand.
CTTGTGCTTGAGACATTGAGGGGGCATCAGTTGTATACGAAACTGAGTAAGTGCCAGTTTTGGTTGACCAGTGTTGGGTTTCTTGGCCATGTGATTTCGGCCGAGGGTATTAGCGTGGATCCTCAGAAGGTTGAGGTGGTAGCGAAATGGGAACAGCCCAAAACGGTGACAGAGATCAGGAGTTTTCTGGGTTTGGCAGGTTACTACCAGCGCTTTATTGAGGGTTTTTCGATTTTAGCCGCTCCTTTAACCCGACTAACTCTGAAGGGAGTTCGATTTGAGTGGGACGAGAACTGTGAACAGAGTTTCCAGGAGCTTAAAAGACGGTTGACATCTGCTCCTGTGTTAGCCCTTCCAGACGATAGTGGGGAGTTTGAGGTGTACAGTGACGCTTCTTTGCAAGGCTTGGGTTGTGTCTTGATGCAGCATGGGAGAGTAATTGCTTATACTTCCCGGGAATTGAAATCCCATGAGATGAACTACCCTACACATGATTTGGAACTGGCAGCGGTGGTTCATGCACTGAAGATTTGGCGGTATTACTTGTACGGCGAGAGGTGCAGGATCTTCACGGACCATAAAAGCTTGAAGTATTTGTTCACTCAAAAGGAATTCAATCTGAGACAGCACCGTTGGTTGGAATTGCTTAAGGACTACGACTGCACGATTGAGTATCACCCAGGGAAGGCGAATGTAGTAGCCGATACTCTGAGTAGAAAGTCAGCTAGTTCTTTGTCACATTTGAGGACAGTACGGTTACCGTTGTTGGTTGAGCTCCGCAGGTTGGGAGTAGAGTTGACTGTGGTTGATCAGGGAGCACTTCTAGCGAGTTTCCATGTGCGACCTGTTTTGATTGATCAGGTTATTGATGCTCAGTTTGAAGACCCTATTCTGGGCATCATTCAGATTGAGATCGAGGCTGGAGAGAGACAGGACTTTGAGATCCGCGAGGATGGAGCCTTGGTTAAGGGTGGACGGTTGTGCGTACCTGAGGATGACGCATTGAAGAAAGTGATACTGGATGAGGCTCACTGTTCAGCTTATGCGATGCATCCTGGTGGGACCAAGATGTATCGTACACTTCGAGAGCATTACTGGTGGTCGGGAATGAAACGTGAGATTGCAGAATATGTCAGTAGATGCTTGATCTGTCAGCAAGTGAAAGCCGAGCGGCAAAGACCCTATGGAGCAATGCAACCTTTGCCGATCCCCGAGTGGAAATGGGATCACCTGACTATGGATTTTGTCTTCAAGCTGCCCAGAACATCCAAGGGCCACGATGGTGTGTGGGTTATTGTGGATCGACTTACGAAGTCTGCTCATTTCTTGCCAGTACGGGAGAACTTCAGGTTGACGCAGTTTGCACAGTTGTTCATAGATGAGATTATTCGGTTGCATGGGACTCCAGAGTCGATAGTATCTGACAGAGATCCGAGATTCACTTCCCGATTTTGGCAGAGCTTACAGGAAGCTTTTGGGACTAAATTGCATTTCAGTACTGCATTTCATCCTCAGACTGATGGACAGTCGGAGCGGACTATTCAGATTCTCGAGGATATGATGCGAGCTTGTGTCTTACAGTTCCAGGGTACGTGGGAGTCTCATTTACCTTCGATGGAATTTGCTTACAACAACAGTTATCAGGAGAGCATTGGGATGGCTCCTTACGAGGCTTTGTACGGGCGACAGTGTCGGACTCCATTATGTTGGACTGAGGTTGGTGAGCGGAGATTGACTACTTCTGAGCTGGTAGATCTTACACAGGAAAAGGTGGCACTGATCAGGGATCGATTGAAGGCAGCGCAGGACCGCCAGAAGAGCTACGCCGACCGTAGGATTAGAGATTTGGTTGTGCAGTAGGAGACTGGGTTTTCTTGAAGTTATCTCCTTGGAAGGGAATCGTACGGTTTGGCAGACGAGGGAAGTTGAGTCCTCGTTACATTGGACCTTATGAGATCTTGGAACGGATTGGTCCTGTTGCATATCGATTGGCCTTACCAGCAGACTTGGACAAGGTACATAATGTCTTTCATGTCTCTATGCTTCGGAAGTATATTCGAGATGATTCGCATGTTCTCGAAGCACAACCCATTGAACTGAGAGAAGACTTGAGTTTCGAAGAGCAGCCTGTAGCGATTTTGGATCCGAAGGATAAGGTCTTAAGGCGGAAGATAGTTCCCTTAGTTAAAGTATTGTGGAGGAATCATCAAATGGAAGAAGCTACGTGGGAACCTGAGGCATTGATGCGGGAACAGTACCCTTACTTATTTCACTGAATTTCGGGGACGAAATTCTTTTTAGGGGGGTAGATTGTAACAACCCGTACCTTCGGGAAGGGTAAAAATGTAATTTTATAAAGTTTTGTATATAAAGGACGATTTTGCCCTTGTGAATAGTAGACGAAAAGTTGACTTTTTGAATTACCGATTGGATGAGTGTTGACCCTTAACCGTGACGTAGGTTAGGACGTCACGAGTCCGTAGACAGGTGGCAGGTTCGATTTGGATAACCGGAGGGAAAGTTATGACGTTCGGAAGATTAGGGGCGTTACCGTAATTTTGAGTAAACGAGGAAAATGTTGACTTTTTGGAGGACTTGTGATTTTCACGTAGACCGAGGACCGTTAGATAGGTCTCGACGTCCTGAGTTCAACGACAGGCGGCACGCTGTCATCGGACGTCGGACGGAAAAGATACGGGTCTAGAACGTTCGAGGGCAAAACGGTAATTTTTTACACAAGGGGTATTTTGGTCTTTCTCTTTCAGCCAATTGGATGAGGACAAGTGGCTGAGTGGGGTAGGATATTTTCTGCTTTATCCATAGGATTGTGGACACGTGGGGGCGCTGGATTGGTCCAAAGAGTTCCAAAGTGTGCACGGCCACACTTTGCTCATTTTTGAACCGTGCAATCCTTCGACAAGCGCAGAAAACAGAGAGAAGAGTTTGGAGAAGCGGTGATCGATTCAGTGCAAGGGATAGTGAAGAGTGAGTTGAGAGAAGGACAGTGAGGCAAGGAGGTGCTGGGAATCGCGGTTTGGAGCTGCAACCGTGCACGGAGGCTACACGGTGGACGGCTGGGTTTTGAAGAAAACAGAGAAGGCGGTGGACTGTGGTGGCTGCTGTGCCGTGTGGTGGATCGATTCAAGCCATTAGGAGACTAAGGAGGCTACGGGGAGTCCAACAAGCACCGTGGTAGGCGGCGGTGCCCACAGCGGAGACAGAATCGAAGGGTAAGTTCCTTTCCCCTGTTTTCCCGTGGATTTTAAATTCAAAAGTCGTGAAGGTAGGATGAGAATCGAGGGGATTGGTGAGTGCAGTAGTGTTCAGGGAGGTTCTAGGAGTGGTGTAGGACGGTCGCCGTGACGGGGGCGTACACGGCGGAGCTCAGTCGACGGAGAGTACTCTGTACTCTGTTTGGCCGTGAAGTTCAAATGCAAAGTCGTGGAGTTGGGTGTAGAGTCGAGGGATTAGGAGGTTAGGGTGAAGTTCACGAAGGTCCTAGGCGTCGATTAAGACGAACGCCGTGACGGGGGAGGACCTGGGCGGCCGGCGGCCAAAACAGGGGCTACGGGCCGTCTGTTTCGAGGCCGTGAACGGTGGGTTTCCAGCCGTGATTCTTCAAGGTTAGGACATGGTTAGAGTGCTTAGGATGGGACGAAGAGAATGGGATTGGATTGGATTGGAATGGTGGTCGGATTACAGAGAACCGGTCACGCCGGTTCAACTGTGTTGAACCGGGTGACTCGAAGAAGGAGATGCACTGTAGCAGGCGCGTGAGGCCCACGCGCAGCCACTTTGGGCGACGCGTGGAGGCGCGTGGGGAGGAATCCGGCCAAGCTTCCAACATGAGTTTAGTCCTAAATGTTCTAAGGAATCCAATGGTATAGTTTTCGGGTGAATCGGACGGTGTTACGAGGTTGTTCGGGAATCCAGACGGTTACGGGTTTAGGATTAAAATATGATTTAATTCCCGAAAAATTGGGGAAATTAGGATTAGGATCCTTGATGTATTTGTGACCCTATTTGGTGCATCTTGACAGGAGGGGAGGCACCCGAGACGGTCGAGGAGCGCACGGAGCGCGACTGACTTGCTCAGATTTGTGAGTGGACTTTTTCCTACTTCCGAGCATGCCTAACTGATTTTATCAATGTTTTATGATATTATGTGTGTTTTTATGCTTTAAATGATGGTTATACGTAATTGAACTGTTTGCATGTTTTTCGAGACGTTTCCGGGATTTTGCACGTTTTTCGAGAAAAAGCCGGTTTTCAGATTTTGATGCCATATTTGAGAAATTCGACCTATAAACGTTTTCTAATGATGGTAAATGGGTTATGAAACATGATTTGGGATTTCCTATGGTTTTTGGTATGAACATGGATTTTTCGGATTTGGGTTCGGAATGTCGGTTCTAAACGCCGGAAGGGCTTCGAACTGGGGATTCCGAATTCGAGTTTGGTGATGGGTTTCGTAACGGTTTTACACTGAAATGGATTGGATTTGCTGGATCTGGATATGGGTTTAAAGACCCGGATATTGTTTGATGGGGAACGGGCCCGGATTGAGTTTAAAGACTCGGGAGTTTAAAGACTCGGATATTTACGATATTACCCCCATAGGCCTATTGAGTTTAAAGACTCGGGAGTTTAAAGACTCGGATTTATATTTGAGGCCTGGTTGAGTTTAAAGACTCGGATAGGTCCAGCAGGTTTGATCGGAAAGGATGATTTGATGTCATACTCTGCTTTCTATATCAGTTTTATAGTGTATCTGTTTCTTATGATGTTTTATAGTGTTTCTGTTTCTTACGATGTTCCATATTCTGATTTTCTAATATTTAGTTGGGCATGCCTGTTTTCAAAACGGAGGGAACAACTTATTACTTTTCCTTAACTCTGATTGGACGAGAAACTGTTTTGAAACTTCTATTCATTCCAGTCCACTCACACCTTCTGTTTTCAATTTCCCTCCAGGTCATGGTGATAGCGCTGGGGTGAACGTTGAGGCAGATATCGAGGCATAGAGCTTACGACGTTCTTCCGTTGCGGATTTAGAATTGTAGGACTTTTTGTGCCCATTTTGTAGAACTATGCTCTGACTTACTGTTGTATATATTTACTCCTTCGTCTGATAGTTATGCTTATAGTTGTATTAAGGTTAATTGTGGTACTGTAAGTGTGATTGTCAGACGGGAGCAGGGTTCATCCCGAATATCGAGGTGATATTTGGGACGGGTCCTGACAGGTGGTTTCTCCCCAGCTCTGGCGAAGGCAGGATACAAGCTGACCAGAATGATCCAGACATTCGGGTTCAACTGACCGAGAGCCACACCCAACCCTCGGATCATCCTCCTCAACCATGGGTGCAGGGGCAGTCGGACGCCGTGACTGTACAGCTCGGTGTAGAGCAAGGCCCATCCCTCTGGAGCCTCACTGGGTAGCTCGGTGGGACCGACCACCCTCATCTCCACATCCCCTGATACCCCCCATGTCGATCTAAATTTCTTCACGGACGCTTCTGTCTCTCGACTCTCAAAGGCGTCAATCGACCATACCACCATGTCAGCCTCCTCGGTAGGCGCTTCAGCGGCCCGAGTCACGCTCGCGCTGGCCGTCCCTTTCTTACTGGTCGGGGTTTTCTCCACCCTCGATCGACCGGATGCTGACACCCCGGTCTGATCACTCCTGGTAGTATTCTGGGCCCCTCACCTCGTCAGTGTACCCTCCATGAAAGAGCCCCCGTCTACCGAAGAGCTATGTTGCTCCCCCTCGTCGTAGGCCCGCACTTCGTTGGATTGGCTATCCCTCTCAGACATCGTACCACTGCGAGCAGGGAATACAGATAAAAAAGAAAACCTCTTGAACACCGACCCGTGTTTTACCAGGATTGACCCGTGTCCGAACCCCGGTTCATCCCTCAAAAATAAACAAGCAAATATTGCAACAAACGAGCCAACGAGGAAGAAGAACGTCTTACCTTATGATTTACAGACAAACAGTCCTCGCTGGAACTTGTACCACCGTGAAAGGCTATCGGAGCGCTAGCTAGAAATCGCCTACACCAAAGACAAAGCATGCACCACCAGATTGCACGAAGGTAAAAGGGGTAAAAATGCTTATTTCACCTAGTATTTATAGGCCCAGGTCGGTAATCGAAGCGTCGCCTTGTTCCGCGTGACATTTATTACCGCAGACAGCTGTCCCCTACGGGGCACGCATGACCAACCGTCTGCCGACTAACACGCAACATAGACGGCTCCTCGATTCCTTCAACTATCATGTCCATTGACCCATGGCGTAGGTGGCTCCTCGACTGCCACACCTACTGGCGTCTTCTCCCGCCCACACCGACCGAATCATGACGTCTCGGTCTACCACTCGCATTTTGTCACCGACGCATCTGTTCATTTCAATCCCTCGCCTAGGGGACTTGGGGGACTGAAGGTATGTAAATCTGGTCTGGGGCTCTCTTTTTTACATGTCCCCAACCGAGAAATTCCACCTTGGTCACGAACTTGGGGGACTTCTGTTCATACCATATCGGCCCATACTGAGCTTGAAGCCCATACTGACTACAGGCCCAGCCCATTGCCAAAATAGCACCACTTCGGACCAATCTTGGAGGCCCAACCCTCTACTTGGCTCCGCGTGTCGGCCCAGACCGACCGAGAGGCCCATCCCTCTTCCAACACCATTCCACCGGCTAATTCCAGAGGACCAGCTCCTGTCGGTCGGTGCATCGGCCCAGACCGACCGGTTGGCCCAATACCACTGCCTAGCACAAGCCCAAGGGGTCCAAGCCCACTCACGTCAACAAGTCCTAGTCGGGTCTGGATGGCACCTCCACGTGTCAGTCCCACAGCGAATTGACATTTGTCCCACATCGAGAAAATACAAATATTATATTCGCCGCACCCGTACAAAGGGGTCTATTTGTCGTACAAAGGTAAGGAAGCAATTTACTGTTTACTACTACTTTTACAGTATACTTTTCGCTACCCCCTAAACCATAGACCGACCACTGACTTGAGCGTCGGAGTACCTTTGGGCTGGTACCACACCGGTGCCTATACTCTCAACGACCGATCAATTTCCTTCCATTTTATGTTTACACAGGGCACGTGGCAGAGCAGCATTCACTCCCTAAGTTGGCACATTTTGTGCATCAACAATACGTATTTTGGTATGCAATACGTAACTGCACGTATTTTGAGACTATGAGTTCTCTTATTCTTTGATGATGGCTTGATGAACGATTTTACATGATTTGTGAGTATGATGTTTTAAGGATGTTTTGATTATGATTGTGAGTATGACCTACAGTTTTGACACGTATTTCGAGATTATTACGATTTTACGAGATTTCGAGTATATTGTGTTTTGATCATGATTTTGATTCCTTGACTTTGGAATTTGAAATGTGATTTGATTTGACTTTGGGATTTGAAATGATTGCAAAGATTTAAAACGGATTTTGGAAAAGGTGATTTCGGGCTTAATGCCAGGGCATAAAAGTAATTTTGATGAACGAGATTCGAATTTTGGAAACGAGAAAATGGATTTCCGAATTTAGGTTCGGAATGATGTTTCCGGATGCTAGCTTACGGAATCATTATTGCGAATTCGGATTTGGGAATGGATGGCGGATATGATTGGGGATTTGAATGTGAAATTCGGATATAAGTCCTATTATGACAAAATGTGATTTCGGATTAGTTTTGGAATTTGGATCACGATGGATCCAAGATTGCTGTGATTTACAAACGGTTTTTGGGTTTGAAGACCCGGTACTATTGCTGGATTATGTTTTGGGTTTAAAGACCCGGTTAATTGATGATCGGGGTGGGCCCAGATTGGGTTTAAAGATCCGGATTGAGTTTAAAGACTCGTGAGTGTAAAGACTCGGTTATTGTGATACCCCCCGAGGTCTATTGATTATGCTCTGAGTTTAAAGATTCGTTGATATCCCGGGAAGGCCTGGTTATCAGGGCCGGCCAATAAGGAGGGCGGGAGGGGCCTAGGCCCCGGGCCCAAAATTATTGAAGGGCCCAAAATTTTTTTTATATTAAAAATAAATAGTAAGAGGTATGATAATTTAGACGGGGGATACGAGTGAGCGGGAAACGGAAGAAGAGTCTCCTTCAAAGTTCCAAGAAGAAAACACAGTGTTTCCACAAAAAACAATGTAAAAACAATGTCTATCAACACTTCACAAACCCAGGATTCCTTGAATCCTATCAAATCCACAATTGGGTCTCATGCCCGAAATATTTTTCATAAATCTCATAACTAGGTCACAACCCGATATATCTCACATTTGACTATACTCAAAGTCAAACTGTAAATCAACTGGGACATAAGTCTGAAACATATTTCCAAATCTAAAAATCATTTCGTTATTCAAATCATTTTCTAAATCCCAAGCCGTCAAAGAGGATTTCCAACGGGGACTCATGCCCGAATACCGATTTCACGCATCTCTGTAAAATCATTCAAAAGTCAAATCCTAGATTTCACGCCTCTCTGTGAAACCATCAAAATTACATAAAACATATGCACATAGATTACTCGGCCTAAGCCCAAATATCATATAAAATATAAATCTCGAACTACGTGCAATATCGTAGAAAATATGATATAAAACATATTTAAATCATATGCACTCAAGGCATCTCAAATGATGTTCATAAGACAAATAAAACAGTTATGCATGCATAATATTTCATAAAACAAAGTCCACTCACAGACCGTCCGTACTGCGTGCTCTCAACCCGCGCCGTAAGCCACTTCGGGGGTAACCCATACTCTTCGGGACATCCAAACCTGTCCAAATTATACTCAAAGGTCACTATCAACCTATACAAGTCTATATCAAAGACCCTCACACATCCCGGAATGGTCAACGTGTCCCGAACACGCTTCCCGAGGCTAAAAACCTCTAAATGACCTATCAAACAAACTCCGATAGACCTAAAACCACCACCATTGAATTCAGATCGTCGAAACCTTTCGAACAAGATCAATTTGACTTCGAAGTTCACACCCATGCGACCCCACGCACGGATCAAAGATTTGGTCAATGGTCAACGCTAATGTCAACAAAAGTCAACGTTGACGTCATGGTCAACGGTCAACGCTAACGTCAGTAAAGTCAACACTGATGTCATCCGATTAACGATCAACGCCAACTTCAGCAAAATCAACGATGACGTCAGCTGGTCAACGATCATTTTTGTCCAATTTTAAACCTTCATAACTTTTTCATTTCTCAACCAAATCCTATGTTATATATGGAAATCATACTACTCGAGCCAAGGAATCCAAATCGAAACCCAGAATGTCAAGAAAATACCTGGTTTTGAAGATATGGCTTCCCAAAGTTTTGGCCAAACTTTGAATCGATGTTCCAGCCACTCTCATAGTTCAAAACCTTCCATTTTTGCACCTACAAACTCGTATGAGCTCCAAGAACATAACCATGGATTAAAATTGATCACAACCATCCAAATTTGAACCCAAATTCAAAGGACCCACATGTTACCTTTGTTTCACAGTTCCTCCGCCGTCCACAACGGTACAGCCGTCCTACCACCTTCTCTCATCCTCCCTCACGTCCTCTCTATCTCTCTTTGGTCTCAAGGAAGAAGATGAGATGATGAAGACAATGGTTTGGGGTGGGTACGGGTTTGAGAGATGAAGAAGATGAATGAATGAAGATGATGATGTTGCATGTATGTATGAAAATGGGCCATAGGGTGGGTGACAATTTTCACTCATCATATGGTTCCAATTCAGATATTTGGGTCCCACTAAAAACAAACCATTTTGAAATCGGTACAATCGTGAATAGTTCTCATAACCTTCTGTGATCCGTAACTTTCCCCTACGATGTCCGATTTTGACATGCCACCTCTCTACAGACTCGTATCATCTCAATCTACGTAATAGTTCTCAATCCACGTGTGTTAGACTTCCAGGGTCAAAAGTCAACTTTTTGTCCTTCATAGGGGCAAAATCATCATTTTACCCAAATCGACCAATAATCCACGACCAATCTCGATTAGTCCTTAATTTATTCTCAATAATCCGTTATTAATCTTAATTAATCCCGTAGATTCGGGACGGATCTTTACATTGTAAACACTCAAGTTTGGTAAACCTCTATTTTGAAAACTTCCATCGACTGGTTATGGTGTCTAGGAGGGTTATGACTGGTGACAAGTGGGACGAAGAAAATGGATTCCAATGGAGTACATACCCTAGCCAAGTTTGCCTAGGGATTTTCTCTAAATTATTACTTGCTACGCACTTTACATTTATCCCAACTAGCCATGATTAACATTGAATGATGGAAGGGATTGAAGTATGTTTATTAGTATGCGCAAGCTGTGAGCCTAGGAAAGTACTATGAGAAGTGAAGTGGGAAAGTTATTCATGTCACTCTAAGACTCTATCTATTGCATTGGTAGATTGCATACCCTTATTGCGGTTTCATAATGCTCGGATTTCTTCACCAGACCCCCTATGACTAAATGAATATAAGGAAGTGAGATTAAAGGTGCAAACCATTCTTTTCATGCACTGTCACATAACTCTTATGTCTTATGCAGGTTTTAACGATTTCCCTCTTATTCATTCACACAATTCTTGGCATTTTGTTACGTACTCGAGGGGTTTTAGGGGATACCATGTTGTGACACTATGATAAGAATGGAAGCGACAATGTTAAGAGTAGATATTGGTTAGCTGCCAGCATCCGTGACTGTGAGAATAGAGGTGCTGGTGTGTCTACTTTAGGTATATCTAACATTTGGGTCAAGCTTTGGATGTTGAAGGTTGTACCCAAAATCAAGGCCATATTGTGCCGATGTATGCATGAGTTGTTGTCTTGTAAAATGCAGTTGGTTTGCCGTCGTATTTGTGCTCACCCCCATTTTTTATCGTTGTCACAATGGTGTTGAGTTTGTTTTTTATGTTATTTGGGAGTGCATAATTGCTAAAAAAAATTGAAGTCTTCCTATTTGCGAAGAGTTTGGGTACATTGGACTGTGGGACCTTTAAAGATCTATGGTGTTACTAGGTGGCGATTTTCTCTACTGAGGAATTAAGGCTTTGTGCCTACCTTCGATGGGGCTTGTCGACTCATAGGAACAATCAATTGTTTCAGGATTCTACTAGAACTGTTAAGGAGCAATTACCGTTGTGGATGGCGCTGGATGATGAGTACTGGAAGATCCATCATGACCCCCCTCTCCCCCAGTGGTTCTGGTGGTTGGGCCCGTACAACTATGATGCCCTCCCCCTCGGCATGTTTACAACGTGAATGTTGACGGGGCATTGCTACCTGACTCTATGTCTCAAGAGGTTGATATTGTGATTCGGGATCATAAGGATAGCTTCATGGCTGGGGCTTCGTGACCTTTGCTAGGTGGTTTTCTCCCTTTCTCATGGAACTTTATGTTATTAGCTTGGGTATGCAATTTGCTTTTTATGTTGGTTTCCATAATATGTTGATGGAATTCGATTCGATGTCAAGTGTGCATTCAGTAAATCAAACTTCAGAACCTCATTGGGCGATGGTACTATTGTTTCTGAGATTAGGTCTCTTGCTCATTCTTTCAAGTATGTTTTATGTCAAATTTGTGTCGAGAGTATGCAATCGACTGGCTCACTAATTGGCTCAACATGCTCTCTCTTTGACTGAGCAGTTGTTTTGATTGGAGGACGCTCCTTCTTTGATTTCAATTTTTCTGGAGGGTGATTTTACCTCTTTGTAATTTCATTTCTTGTGTGTGGTACTTTTTTTTAGTTGGATTGAAAACTCCAACAAGGTTTTAACGATGCCACACCTTCATTGTATTCCAATTCAATTCAATGAGAACTCAATTTTTCATCAAAAAGAAAAGGATCATAAACTATTAACATGACAACTTAGCTCCACTATTAATTTTTCTGTAAAAAAAAATGATGTTAAGTGTTGATGTGTCATTTATATATCTTAATTGTTATTACTTATTTTATCATATCAGGGCATAGGATTGCTTATCAAAGCAGGGTTGCTCATGTTACTCTGAATTCCAAAGCGTGTTTTGCGCGATACTCCGTACGCAGGTCGAGGATGTGATATATCAATGGGCTACAGTTCGTTATCAACTTGATAGTTAGGATGCCGGTACGATAGTTAGTAGGATTGGATCATGGAATATCTTGGTTAGGTATTTGATGTCGGGCTTCCCATAGTTCTGTCGTGGATGACAGTGTGGGACCCTACGGAAGGATTAACGTAATTGTACTTTGGAGTTTTGGATCGTGAGACGATTAGTTGGGATCGTCTTTCATGATGTCGTAGGATCATTTTGACGGTAGTTTGGTGTTGTGACCATCGGTTGGTCGGATTTTGTTGAGTTAAATGGATTTACTGCTCCTGGCAGTTAGTAGCCGGATTCGAGGAATCCTAGTGGAACTTACTGTAGGATTGGATTGACGTCCTTACGATGTCGGGACCGCGTGGTCGGTCAGATTATTGATTTTACTACTTTCCGCAGTTGGGTTCAGGGAGACCTAGTTAATGATCGTGGATCCCTACCTTGGTGTGTATGGTTCGAAACGGTGAGTTGGTGAGTGGTTTGACTTTGACGATTATTCGGGTTTGAGGCCGTTAGTCGATCTACTCATGTCAGCTTTAGTGATGGGACTGCAGTCTACAGCCGAGGTTGTACTAATCAGTTAGACCTAGATGGTTGTCGTGCTACTTTACTTGTCGATGGAATCCCGGAGTGAGGATACAGAGTAGTTGGTACGGGCGGTTGATTTCGTTAGATGCGGAGTCTGGAAATCGAGATGTCTGATAGTTGGGTCTACACAAGTTGTGGCAGGCACTACTACCGAGAGTGGTTGTAGTTACGGTTGTTGGGAATCGGGGACGTTCGGGGACGTTTCCTTTTCTCATATGCATTGTCAGGGTGACTGTACCCAGAGTTGTTGGGTACGACGGAGGCAGAGTTTCTCCAATATGAGTAGAGGTATGGGATCGTCGTTCGGTGCGAGCGGAGATCCAGGGTTGTCTGTTTCGCACACTGGATATGGATGCTTGTGTGCTGATGCTGACAGGTGATAGTGATGATACTGGTACTAATGTTGGTACTGGTGCTGGTGATTGTGATGACGATGAGTCACGAGTCGGGATGTGACTCCGTCGCGATGAGCATATGTTCAGTATCTGTGGCTCGGGAGTGGATCACGGATAGTGATGGGCTGGATAGGATCCAGCGGTAGTTGAGGCTCGAGGTACGAGATGCGAGTGTTGGAGATCGTATATGCCCATCCGTAAATAGTATACAAGGTTTAACCTTGAGTAGTGTGAACTTCACTCAGAATGACTGTACCTACATAAACGGTGTAAATCGACAGTCGAACTTGGTAGTGAGTTTGACTGGTTGGGGACACGTGGATGATGTCCGGATGAGCTGGAAACTTGAGAATCCATTTCAGATTAGTTATGGTTGACTACGATTGACCATACCTCCTGAGATTCAGGTAGACTTGTTTGTGGTGAAATTGGATTGTGAGAAATGGAATGGGTCATTATAGTAGTTATCGATGACCGTTGTTGGACAGAAAGGCCTGAGAATGACTTCTAGCTCAGGAATAGAAACCATTAAACGTGATTCCGACAGGGTTGGAGCTTCGGAATCGAGAAAGGTTGTAATTGAGGTGACACGACGAATGCTGGTTTTCCGCATTGGTAATGAGTATTTCGAAGTCATTTTGGGTGACTTCTCAGGTTCTGCCATGGCATATGATGGCAGATGATGGTAGGTGATGATTGTGTCACCATTACATTGGTCGTGTATTGGTTGGTGAACCCGGGATTTATTTTGGGTCATCAAGAGGAGATGAGTATGTTGAAGTTAGGTGACTGAGATTTCTCATTTTTTTTCTTGGTGGCAGACGATGCTGGATTACAAGGTGTGGTGAATGCAATGAGTTTTGGTTGCATTCACGTAGGATGAGTTTTTGATGTTATCGTGTTGGATCATCCACGGTTTTTCCTCGGTGGAATGACAAGGATCAATACAAGGTAATCAGTGAGAACCCACAGTCTCGAAGTGTCTTGTCGTTGATTGATCTGTTCAGATGTGAGAAATGGTTGAGGAATTTGGATGCAGTGATTAATCTCGATCATGACATTTATGGTCGGGTGACGTAGTGATGAATCTGGATCGAGATCTTGATGATCCAGATAGGTGGAGAGTTTATTGCTCTTACTTGGATGTTTGAGTTAAGCATGATGAGACTGAACTTCTTTTCGAGGTAAGTCCCTTATGGTATATTACTCAAGCGAGTAAGTGTCCGAAGAGGTCTGATTTTGTCAGCCTTAGCGATGTGTGGATGTTGTGATTTGCTTCCCTATGAAGTCAATCGAATGTTTTATGTGTAATCGTTTGAACAGGTATCTGATAGGTTCGGATATAGTGCGTCTCGGTGGACGAGAACGAGATTTCGGGTTTTGGAATCGGATTTCTGGATGACGATTCAGGATGCGATTTTGGAACTTGAAAATGGATTTCTGGATTTGGGTTCGGAATGGTTATTCCAAATGCTAGCTTACGAAATGATGATTTCTGATTCGGATTTGGAAAGGGATAATGGATTGGAGTTTCGATTTGCCTAGTATTGGATTAGACAGATGGACTCCAGACTAGAAACGTGATTGGCTATGACCTAGGTGGTTGTAGTCTGATTGATGGATAGATGTACGTACCTTGTACGTTGTTCGAGGTACGATACCGGGAAGATTTATGGTGTCTGGGGACTGTATATAGGTTATACCGGTAGTACATTGGTGAACGTGCTGGTAGTCGGCTTAGTTCTGATACCATTGGATTAGTTGAGGTCGTGAACTGGACATTGGATACTGTGCATTGGGTCATGGCATTCCTAATGGGTCTAGTTACACACAGGTCGAGTTAGATGTTGGTGATTGTATACTCAGGTTGAGTGAGTTGGTGGTTAGTGTAACCACGAGGGAGTATAGTGTCAGTTTTCGACTGACGACTGTCAAGTGGTGACAGTTTGTCGAAGGCGTCAGCGTGGATCGGTTAGTGAGATTCGGTGACTTCCAGTGGGAGCAGACGTCAGGATAGATTGGTGATTGAGGAAGGAACCATCGAGTTGTTTGTGTCAGCGAAATTTTAGATTTGACAAGTAGTGTCAACGCGAAACGTGTGGTTTCTGTCATTCGACGTGGTCGAATGTAGTCAATACGACGCGAGTGTTAGTGGTACGTCTGGGTGCAGACAAGTTTTGTTCTGGTTAGTTGGTGTTCGAGTGTACACGTGTTGGGAGATCGAATTATTTCCACGAGGTGGATATGGAATCAAAATAGTTGGATTTTCGAGAAAGAAACTAATTAAGGAGGGAAGAACGGTTGGAATTAGGCCGGTTGGAATTTCGAGGATGAAATTAATTAAGGAGGGAAGGTTGTAACGACCTGACCCGAATTCCAGGATTAGATTAGTGACTAATCATTATTAGTGAGGTAAATCCGTGATTAGTTGGACGAAATCGGACGAACGATGCAAAATGACCATTTTGCCCTTGGGCATGGGCAAAACGTTGACTTTTCGTTCTAGCGGTCAAACGGACTTTGACCGATGATCGTGACGTAGTTCGTGACGTCACGAGTTCATAAACAGGTGGCACGTTCAATTCCGACGTTCGAGGAAAAAGTTATGACGTTCAGAAGTTTAAGGGCATTTTGGTAAATTTGGTTAAAATGAGCAAATAGTTGAATTTTGGACTGGGAGGTCCGATGGCCAAGGACCGAGGACCATTACGTATATCAGGACGATACCAATCCATAGACAGGCGGCACGTCGAATTCGGTTGTTTGACGGCGAAGTTACGGTTCAAGGAAGTTTAAGGGTACTATTGCACGAATTACGAGACAAGTGACTTTTGGATTCTAGTGGGCCCCAGATATTTAGTTCCTGCCCAATGGATGAGTGACAAGTGTCACCCATCCACAGGACATCCTTATATCTTCATGCATCGACCATTTTCCTCATTCAAACCCAAACAACCCGATCTCACCCAACCATTCAAACCAATCCAACCCAACCCCAGATGAGCATGCCTGAGTGACCAGAGAGTGTTGTGAGAGACTGAGGATGGCTGCTGGACGGCTAGAACCACCGTGAAAGGCGGCGTGCAGGAGAAACCCGAAGGTATGGCTAGGTTTTGGTTTTTTCGATTCATTTTTCGATTTCGGTTGTTATGGGCCTATTTGGATGTTTGGTTTGAGTTATTTAGGTTTTTAGGGAGTTTTTAAGATGGTTTTGAGGGTGGTTAGACGGGATTAAAACTAGTTAAAAATTCCAGAAAATTACGGGGCTTTAGTGGGAGGTTAATTAAGTAGTTAGTAATCTTCTATTATGATTTGTACAGGTTCAGGAGTCCCGGTGATGGTGATTGACCCAGGAAACGTTTATGGCACGCGTACCGAGGCGGCAGCATAGGATGGTCTGTGAGTGGACCTTGATTTGTAAACTGTGATGCATGCATAAATGTTTTATATGGATTATGAATATGATGCTATGATGTTGATTTCGATATTGGTGAATTATGTGGTTTCACGCATTTCGAGGTGATTTACGTGCTTGCACGTAAATCGAGATTTTCTGGGTTTGCACTGATTTTTTGTACTTATAATTTTGGATATGATTTCATGAAATGGTTTTGGATTTGAAAAAGTAAACTCGGGTTCGAGACCCACTTGTTTGGAAACCCTCGAACTCGAAGTCCTTTTAATGACGTTATCGGGCCGGAGGCCCAATTGGTTCTTAAATTGATTTCGGATTTGGAAATATGGAATCGGACACGAGACTCATTTGATTTACGGAATCGGGTACAAGGCCCAGTTGGTTTACGATTCGGATTGGAGATCCAGTTTGTATGTGGATTTGGGCCTAGGGCCCAGTTATGTGTTATGATGGTGACTTCGGGTCAGGGATCCTAGAAATGGATTTATGGTTCATGAAGGTTTATGGGAACCGGCATGAACCCATGAAAGGATTTTATGGTTCATGACGGCTGATGGGGGCCGGGAATGAATCCTTGAAAGGTTTAAAGAATGATTTCAAAAGGTTTTTCATATGCCATCATTTATATATGATTGTCACCTCCGGGGAAGGTCGTTGGCCTGGGTGGACCCCAGAGTAGTCACGGAGCACTGACTGAGTGGAGTCGCCCCCCAGTTGGGTTCCTTACTCTCAGTATGGGCATGGTTCGTTACCTCCAGGGAGGGTCATTGATCTACGGACATTGACTTGGGTGGACCCTAGAGAGACTTGGGTTTGAGACCCCGATTAGCACGTGCGTAGCTCTATATACCGTGACAGGTTCGGTGATATGAAATATAATGGATAAACATGATTTCAATTGGTTTGCGGAAATTGTGTTTTATGATGATACATGGATTTGGGCTGAGATCCCACATATGTTTACTATGTTATGGTTTTTTGTAAATGGTTTGGGCAAGAGCCCGTATGATTATGATTGTTTAAACATATGTGATTGGATAAATGGTTTTACTATGCATGCATGCTTTTTAGTGAAGGGTATAAAGATCTTTATAAAATGTATTTCTGAAATATTACTTTTTGTCCACTCACAGTCTTTCTGTTTTTAATACCCTTTAGGTTGGATACGGTGTGGACTGTAGCAGAGACCGAGATATCACATGCCTCCTCCTGATCCTGGCGTACTCTGATAGCCCGGGAGGGCAAAGGTTGGAAATTTCCCTTGTCTGACACCCCATGTCAGACGGGATCAGGGGCGTTCCTCGTTAATCCCTGGGATTCTCGATCGTGACGTCTACGGTCGGTTGACGTAGTGATGGGTCTAGATCATGATCGTGATGATTCAGATAGGTGGAGAGTTTATCACTCTTACTAGGATGTTTGAGTTGAGGATGTTGGGTCTGAACTTCTTTTCGAGGTAAATCCCATATGGCTTGTTACTTGAGCGAGTAGGTGTCTGACGAGGTCGGATTTTGTCAGCCTTAGATGTGTTGATGTTGGGATTGGCTTCCCTATGAAGTCAATCGAAGGAAATGTGTAAATCGATTGAGCAGGTATCTGATAGGTTCGGATATGGTATGTCTCGGTAGACATGAAAGAGATTTCAGGTTTTGGAATCAGATTTCTGGATGACGATTCGGGATTCGATTTTGGAACTTGAAAGTGGATTTATGAATTTGGGTTTGGAATGGTTATTCCAAATGCTAGCTTACGGAATAATGATTTTGGATTCGGATATGGAAATGGATAATGGGTTGGAGTTTTGATTTGTTTAGTACTGGATTGGACAAATGGACTCCCGAATTGGAACGTATTTGGCTACGACCTAGGTGGTCGTGTTGTCGTCGTCGTTATTGTTGTAGTCTGATTGATGGATAGATGTACGTACCTTGTACGTGAGGTACGATACCAGGTAGACTTGTGGTGTATGGTGACGGTGTATTAGATATACCAGTGGTACGTTGGTGAGCGTGTTGGTAGTCGGCTTAGTTCAGATACCATTGGATTAGTCGAGAACGTGGACTGGACATTGGATACTGTGCATTGGGTCATAGTATTTCTGGTGGGTCCAGTTACACATAGGTCGAGTTAGATGTTGGTAAGTATTTACTCAGGTTGAGTAAATTGGTGGTCAGTGTAACCACAAGTGAGTATCGTGTTAGTTTTTGACTGGAGACTGTCAAATGGTGACAGTTTGTCAAAGGTGTCAGTGTGGATCGGCTACTAAGATTTGGTGACTCCCAGTGGGAGCAGACATCCGGATAGATTGAGATTGAGAAAGGAACCTTCGAGTTGTTCGTGTCAACAAAATGGTAGATTTGACAAGTGGTGTCAATTCGTAACGTACGACTATTGTCATTCGACATGGTCAAACGTTGTCGATACGACGTGAGTATTAGTGGTACGTCCGGATACGAACAAGTATTGTTCTGGTAAGTTGGTGTACGAGTGTACACGTGTCATAAGATTGAATTATTTCCACGAGGTGGATGTGGAATCAGAATAATTGGAGTTTCGAAAATGAAACTAAATTAAGGAGGGAAGAACGGTTGGAATTAGGTCGGCTGGAATTTCTAGGAAGAAATTAATTAAGGAGGGAAAGTTGTAACGACCCGTCCCGAATTCCAGGATTAGATTAGTGACTAATCATGATTAGTGAGGTTAATTGGTGATTAGTTGGGCGAAATCGGACGAACGATGCAAAATAACTGTTTTGCCCCTAGGCTTGGGTAAAATGTTGACTTTTCATTCAGGCGGTCAAATGGACTTTGACCGATGACCGTGACGTAGTTTTGGACATCACGAGTTCATAGACAGGTGGCATGTTCAATTCCGACATTCGAGGAAGAAGTTATGACGTTCGGAACTTAATGGGCATTTTGGTAATTATGGTTAAAAATGGGTAAATGTTGACTTTTGAACCGGGAGGTCCGATGGCCGATGGCCGAGGGCCGAGGACCGTTACGTAGATCGAGATGGTCAAGTCCCCTAAATTGTGGATCTACATAATTAAATACTATTATATTAATTATTTTATAATTAAACTTTCTAACACTAAATCCTAGACATCCATTCAAATTATTCACTCAATCCTCACCCTTCATTCATCTCCCTCCCATCAGCTATCATCTCTTTTTTTTTCTTCATAACCCGAAACCCCATAACCCATATTTCTACATTTTTCTTCAAAACACAAACACACATATCCCCCACCTCCATCACTCATCTTGTGACTGTGTTACAATGAACATGACCGTGAGGAAGTGAGGAAAGACTGAGGGATTCAGGTTGACAGCGGATATGGACTGTAGTAGAGACCGAGATATCACATACCTCTTCTGGATCCTACTTTGATAGCCCGAGAGGGCAAAGGTCGGAAATATCCCTTGTCTGACACTTCGTGTCAGACGGGAGCAGGGTCATCCCGCATTAATCCCAAGGGGATAGGGATGGGTCCTGTCAAAGTTAGGACCCGTCCTCAATCCCCCCGGGATTAACGACGAACACCCCTGATCCCGTTTGACACGGAGTGTCAGGCAAGGGAAATTTCCAAACTTTGCCCTCCCGGGCTATCAGAGTACGCCAGGATCCGGAGGAGGTATGTGATATCTCGGTCTCTGCTACAGTCCACACCGTATCCAACCTGAAGGGTATTAACAACAGAAAGACTGTGAATGGACAAAAAGTAATAAGTTTCAGAAATATATTTTATAAAGACCATTATACCCTTCACTAAAAAGCATGCATTCATAGTAAAACTATTTATCCAATAACATATGTTTAAACAACCATCATTAGGGTCTCAGCCCCAATTTCTGTAAATACAAGTCACACGAGCTCCTACCCAAAACCATTTACAGAAAACTATAACATAATAACCATATGTGGGATCTCAGCCCAAATCCATTTATCATCATAAACACAATTTCCCAAACCACTTGAAATCATGTTTATCCATTATATTTCATATTCAAGAACTTGTGACGGTATATAGAGCTACGCGCATGCTAACCGGGGTCTCAAACCCAAGTCTCTCCAAGGTCCACCCAAGTCAATGTCCGTAGATCAATGACCCTCCCTGGAGGTAATGAACCATGCACATCCTGAGAGTAAGGAACCCAACTAGGGGGCGACTCCACTCAGTCAGTGCTCCGTGACTACTCCGGGGTCCACCCAGGCAAACGACCCTCCCCGGAGGAGACAATCATATATAAATGATGGCATATGAAAAACCTTTTGAAATCATTCTTTAAACCTTTCAAGGATTCATGCCCGGCCCCCATAAGCCGTCATGAACCATAAAATCCTTTCCAGGGTTCATGCCGGTTCCCATAAACCGTTATGACCCATAAATCCATTTCAAGGGTTCATGCCGGTTCCCATAAATCGTCATGAACCATAAAAACCATTTGTAACACATAGTTGGGCCCTAGGCCCGAATCCAAATACAAACTGGACCTCGGGACCGATTCGTAAACCAACTGGGCTCGTGCCCTATTTCGTAAATCAAATGGGTCTCATGCCCAATTCCATATTTCCAAATCTGAAATAAATTTAAGAACCAATTGGGGCCTCAGGCCCGAGAATGTAATTGAAAGGGACATCGAGTCTGAGGGTTTCCGAAACAAAGGGGTCTTGAACCCGAGTTTACCTTTTCAAATCCAAAACCATTTCATGAAATCATATCCAAAACCATAAGTATGGAAAATCAGTGTAAAACCAAAAACCCTCGATTTACGTGCAAGCACGTAAATTGCCTCGAAATACGTGAAACCACATAATTCACAACCATCCAATTCATAATCATATAATCACAATCATAATCCATATAAAACATTTATGCATGCATCACAGTTAGAAATCAAGGTCCACTCACAGACCGTCCGAGCTGCCGTATCGATTTGTGTGCCATACGTCTCTCCCGAGCTAATCACTGTCACCGGGACTCCCAAACCTGTCCAAATCGTAATAGAAGGTTACTAACTACTTAATTAACCTCCCACTAAAGGCCGGTAATTTTTCGGTATTTCTAACTATTTTAAATCTCGATCTGAAACCTTCCGTTGCCCCGAACATTATTGAAACGGTGGCCAATCGACATGAAACCAGTCCCAAAATGTTCGTTACATCGAATAGAAGATTTCACGTGTTGAAGTTATTCCTAAAATATGAGGCACGCGCCCCCATGCGCCTAATGAAGGTGATGCGCGTGTAGCCCACGCGTGCACTGTTCACTGTCCTTAACCTCCAGCCGAACCGGGTTCGACTGGTTCAAGGCCTAAACCCGTCCATTTCTACCCCATTTTGTTCCCTTTTTATCCTAATATCATCCTAACATCAAACCTAGTTTTTCTAGCCAGTAAAAACACCTAAAAACGGAAGGAAATTGTACCTTCAAGATTGGCCATGGCGGTGGTGGTCCAGGCCGGTTCGGCTGGTTCACACCAGTCGAACCCGGTTTGGGTAGAGGTTAGGGACGCGTGAACCGTGGCGCGTGGTCTCACACGCAGGTACCTTCCTTGGGCGCGTGGGTGACTATTTGGGGAAGTGTTCAACACGTGAAATCTTTTATTCGATGTAACAAACATTTTGGGACTGGTTTCGTGCCAATCGAACACCGTCTTTATAATGTTCGGGGCATCGGAAGGTTTAGGTTCGGCTTTAAAAATAGTTAAAAATTACGAAAAATTACGGGGCTTTAGTGGGAGGTTAATTAAGTAGTTAGTAACCTTCAATTACAATTTGGACAGGTTCGGGAGTCCCGATGACGGTGATTGGCTCGGGAGAGCCGTATGGCACGCAAATCGAGGCGGCAGCTCGGAAGGTCTATGAGTGGACCTTGTTTTATAAATTGGTGCATGCATAAATGTTTATTATATGTTTTAATACATGTTTGGTAATTCCATGGGGCATTTGGTTGTGGTTACGTATAAGCACGTATTTCGAGGTTTCAGCCTTATACGGTGCTTATACGGGTCGGTATTTCTTTATTGGTTTAAATGAAATGGTTTTGGATTTCCAAAAGGATAAACTCGGGTATGAGACCCATTTGGTTTTGTCTCGGGCATATGACGCTATTGATGACCTACTGGTCTAAATTGTTGTTGCAACAGGTGCTATGTGCATGACGACAGACGATATGACGCTCGTCTCCGAATTGGGATGTGTTCCTTCCAGAGAGGTCACAATGCACGATTTGTTGTCGGGTAGCCGATGGAGGCACGACTTCGGAGTGCTGACGGTTCAGGATATCGATCGGTGATGAGTGCACCATGATCTTGTGGTGGTCGCGTCGGTTGCTTCGTTCACGATGACATACCAGGATTGTGGGCGGTCCTGGATGGATGGTTGCACGTATCACTATGATCGGAGTCGTGACTGACCCTTATATATTAGGCACGATGCCCAGCTGATGTCATATGTTCAGGCACAAGACCCAGTTGTTTTACGTTGATGATTTCGGGTCAGGGACCCTAGATGGATTTCCAAGTTCATGGCGATTTATGGGAACCGACATGAACCCTGGAATGGTTATTGTGGTACATGATGGTTTTTGGGAACCGGCATGAACCCTGGAAACGTTGTGGTACATGAAGGTTTATGGGAACTGGGCATGGAGGGTGTTTTCTATATATATATATATATATATATATATATATGAATAGCATGGATGCTATAGATCATGACGTTGTAGGGGGACCGGGCATGAATATTTATGTTATGTATATATATATGTATTCATATACCTTCCTTTACTTCTATTATCTCCTCCGAGGAGGATCATTGGCCTGGGTGGACCCCGGAGTAGTCACGGAGCTCTAACTGAGTGGAGTCGCCCCAGTTGGGTTCCTTACTCTCAGGAAGGCTATGGTTACTATAACCTCGGGTAAGGTCGGTATTCTACGGATATTGACCTTGACTTTGAGAAGACTTGGGTTTGAGACCCTGGGTAGCACGCCCGTAGCTTTGGAAACCGTGATAGGATTGGTTGTGTGAATTATATGTATATATGATGTATATGATATATGATATGATATATGATATGTGATATGCATAGGTTTTGGGCAGTGGCCCGTCTACTTGGTTTCTTAATGATTTGGGCTGAGTCCCGCATGGTTTTGGGCAGTTGCCCGTATGATTGGTTTCATTATGGTTTTGGGCTTAGTTCTCACATGTGGTTTCTTATGGTTAAATGGTTTTCAAATGCATGCAGGCTTTTTAGTTGAGGGTACAAATGTCTTTCTTATGAAATGTTTTATAAACTCTTGTTTTGTCCACTCATAGCTTTTAATGTTTTGACTGCCCTTCAGGTTGACAGCGGATGTGGTCTGTAGCAGAGATCAAGATATCACATACCTCCTCCGGATCCTGGCATACTCTGATAGCCCGAGAGGGCAAAGGTCGAAAATATCCCTTGTCTGACATTTCGTGTCAGGCGAGAGCAGGGTCATCCCGCGTTAATCCCGGGGGGATTGGGATGGGTCCTATTAGCGTGGTATCAGAGCGTAGGATTGCTTGTCAGAGCTGGGGTTGTCTCTATTTGAGCAACCGTGGAGCTCTCGAAGTGATGCGTAGGTCGAGGATGTGATATCTCAATGGGCTACAGTTCGTTATCAACCTGATAGTTGGGATGCCAGTACGATAGTTAGTAGGATTGGATCGTGGAATGTCTTGGTTCGACATTTGATGCCGGGGTTGCCATAGTTCTGTCGTGGTTGGCAGTGTGGACCCTACGAAGGGATGAACGTAACGGTACTTTCGTGTTTTGATCGTGTGACGGTTAGTTGTATTGGCGTCTTTACGATGTCAAGACCACGTGGTTGGTCAGATTGTGGAATATACTGTCTTATGCAGTTGGGTTCAGGGAGACCATAGAGTATGATTGTGGAACCCTACTTAAGGTGTATGGTTCGGAAAGGTGAGTTGGCGAGTGGTCTCGACTCCGATGAGACCGTTGTTCGGTCTAGTTATGTCAGCTTTAGTGATGGGACTGCACTTTGCAGTCGAGGTTGTACTGATCGGTTAGACCTAGTTGGTTGTCGTACTACTTAGTTATGATGGATTGTTGGTACAACTAAGGTCATGGGTGACCTGGTAGACGACATTGGTTGAGTCGAGTTACGACTGGTTAGAGTTGGTTGGACAGGTTACCAAGGTCGGTACTTTCGATGGAATCCCAGAGCGGGGATACAAAGTAGTTGGTACGAGCGGTTGATTATGTTGGATGCGGAGTCTCGATTTTGATGTCTGGTGGTTAGGTCTGCACGAGTCTGTGCCAGGCGCTACTATCGAGAGTGGTTGTAGTTATGGTTGTTGGGAATCGGGGACGTTCGGGGAACGTTTTCTTTTCTCGTATGCGTTGTCAGGATGACTGTACCTAGAGTTGTTGGGTACGAGGGAGACAGAGTTTCTTCCAATTTGAGTAGAGTTATGGGATCGTCGTTCGGTATGAGCGGAGATCCAGGGTTGTCAGTTTTACACACTGTGTGCTAGTGTTAGTGATGTTGCTGATGCTAGTGTGGATGCTTGTGTGCTGGTACTAGTACTGGTGCTGGTGATTGTGATGACGATGAGTTACGAGTCGGATGTGACACCATCGAGATGAGCATATGTTCGGTATCTGTGGTTCGGGAGTGGATCACGGATAGTGATGGATTGGATTGAATCTAGCGGTAGTTAAGACGTGAGGATCGAGTATTGTCCTAGGGATTGGCGACTAGTTGGTCAAATATGGTGGTATGTAGAGATTTGTTTGAGGAGTCTGTTGTGACTTTTCAGTCGAGCGATACATCAGATTAGGATGAATTGACATCCTTTTGGATGTACATATACAGTGTAATCGACAGTCGAACTTGGTAGTGAGTTTGACTAGTTAGGGACACGTGGTTGATGTTCGAGTATGTTGTTTCCAATCTGGTTAGAATTTCGGAATCACGGGAGTTTGCGATTGAGGTGACGAGAGGAATGCAGGTTGCCCGCATTGGTAACGAGTATTTTGAAGTAATTTGGGTGACTTCTCAGGTTCTACCATGGTAGATGATGGTAGATGATGGGTTAACACCAGTACATTGGTCATGTATTGGTTAGTGGACCCGAGATTTATTTTGGGTCATCAGGAGGAGTTGAGTATATCGAAGTTAGGTGACTGAGATTTCTCACTTTCTGCTTGGTGGCAGACGATGTTGGATTACGGGACGTGGTGAATTCAATGAGTTTTGGTTGCATTCATGAAGGATGGATGTTGATGTCATCGTGTTATGGATCGACATTTTGATGTTGTGGACTTTGGACGTCGTGACGATCGATGATCGTGAAGTTTATGGTCGGTTGACGTAGTGATGGATCTGGAACGTGATCTTGATGATCAAGATAAATGGAGAGTTTATCACTCTTACGTGGATGTTTGAGTTGAGCATGATGGGACTGAACTTCTTTTCGAAGTGAACCCCTTACGATATATTACGCTCGAGTAAGTATCAGATGAGGTCGGATTTTGTCAGCCTAGATGTGTGTATGTTGTGATTGGATTCTCTATGAAGTTAATCGAATGTAATGTGGCAATCGTTTGAACACGTATCTGATAGGTTCGGATATAGTGCGTCTCAATAGACGTGAACGAGATTTCGGGTTTTGGAATCAGATTTCTGGGTGACGATTCAGGATTCGATTTTGGAACTTGAAAGTGGATTTATGGATTTGGGTTCGGAATGGTTATTCCAAATGCTAGCTTACGGAATAATGATTTCGGATTCAGATTTGGAAATGGATAATCGGTTGGAGTTTTGTTTCTGTCTAGTACTGGATTGGATAGATGGACTCCATTATTAAAACGTGTTTGGCTACGACCTAGGTCGTCAGGTTGTTGTTGCCGTCGTTGTTGTTGTGGTTGTAGTCTGATTGATGGATAGATGTACGTACCTTGTGTGTTGCTCGAGGTACGATACCGGGCAGACTTGTGGTGCCTGGTAACGGTATATAGGTTATACCATGGATGCGTTGGTAAACGTGTTGGTAGTCGGCTTAGTTCCGATACTATTGGATGAGGCGCGTACGTGAACTGGACATTGGATACAATGCATTGGGTCACGATATTTCTGATGGGTCCAGTTACACACGGGTCGAGTTAGATATTGGTAAGTGTATACTCAAGTTGAGTAAATTGGTGGTCAGTGTAACCACAAGTGAGTATAGTATTAGCTTTCGACTGGCTACTGTCAAGTGGTGACGGTTTGTCGGAGGTGTCAGCGTGGATCATTGTGTGAGGTCAGATGACTCCCAATGGGGGCAAACGTCAGGATAGATTGGTGATTGAGAAAGGAACCGTTGAGTTGTTCTTGTCAATGAAATATCAGAGTTGACAAGTGATGTCAATTCGGAACGTATGGCTACTGTCATTTGACGTGGTCGAACGTAGTCAATATGACGTGAGTATTAGCGGTACGTCTGGTTGCAGACGAGTATTGTTCTGGTTAGTGGGTGTACTAGTGTACACGTGTCGTGAGATCAAATTATTTCCACGAGGTGGATGTGGAATTAGAATAGTTGAAGTTTCGAGAACGAAACTAAATTAAGGAGGGAAGAACGGTTGGAATTAGGTCGGTTGGAATTTCGAGGACGAAATTAATTAGGAGAGAAGGTTGTAACGACCCGTCCCGAATTTCAGGATTAGATTAGTGACTAATTATGATTAGTGAGGTTAATCGGTGATTAGTTGAGCGAAATCGGACGAATGATGCAAAATGACCGTTTTGCCCCTAGGCGTGGGTAAAACGTTGACTTTTCATTCTGGTGGTCAAATGGACTTTGACCGATGATCGTGACGTATTTTGGGACGTCACGAGTTCATAGATAGGTGGCACGTTCAATTCCGACGTTCGAGGAAGAATTTATGATGTTCAGAAGTTAAGGGGCATTTTGGTAATTTTGGTTAAAAGGGGTGAAATGTTGACTTTTTGATCAGGAGGTCCGATGGCTGAGGGCCGAGGACCGTTACATAGATCGGGACGATACGAATCCATAGACAGGCGGCACGCTGAAATCGAACTTCGAATGGGAAAGTTATAAGTCACGGAAGGCCGATTTCACTATCCACGTACTTCGAGGTGATGATGATTTGGAAAATTTTGATTGGCCAGATATTTTTAATGGGACCCATGGATGAGTGACAAGTGTCACTCATCCTATTGGTCAAGTCCCCTAAATTGTGGATCTACATAATTAAATACTATTATATTAATTATTTTATAATTAAACTTTCTAACACTAACTCCTAGCCATCCATTCTAATTAATCTCTCAATCCTCACCACTCATCCAATCCTGTCTTCTCTCAGCAGATATGATCTTCTCCTCTCTTCTCTCTCACGACACCATCACCATATTTTCTTCTTCTCCAAACACAAACCCGAAAACCCATATATCCTTCATTCCTCCATTTTCAAACACAACAAACCGCACTCAAGCTCATCTTCATCGTGTGAGCTCGGGTGTGACCGTGAGAGACCGTGTGAGGAAGGACGGAGATGATGAGGACGCGGTGGTTCACGGCGGGGGGAGGTCGACCGTGAGGTGAAAATATTAAAAATCTCGAAATTGGGTTTTATTGAGTTTTAATGGAAACTAACATCTAGGTTATGCTTCTGGGGACTTTAGGAGAAGAATGGGGTGGTTTTTGAGGCTTAGGATGGCTGGGAAGGATGGTGGACGGAGGTGACCGTCACCACCACCATGGCCGATCAAGGAGGTATGGATTTTGTAGTTTGTCTTCGGTTTTTAACGACTAAAATGATAAGAAATAGGATTAGGAACATTTAGGAATGAAAATGGGACAAAATGGACCGAAAATAGTTGGGTTTAGGCCTTGAACTGGTCCAGGCCGGTTCGGCCGGTTCACACCAGTCGAACCCGGTTCGGGTGGAGGTTAGGGACGCTTGAACAGTGGTGTGTGGTCTCACGCGCAGGTACCTTCCTTAGGTTCGTGGGTGACTGTTTGGGGAAGTGTTCAACACGTGAAATCTTCTATTCGATGTAACAAACATTTTGGGACTGGTTTCGTGCCGATCGGACACCGTCTCGATAATGTTCGGGGCATCGGAAGGTTTAGATTAAGGATTAAAAATAGTTAAAAATTCCGGAAAATTACGGGGCTTTAGTGGGAGGTTAATTAAGTAGTTAGTAACCTTCTATTACGATTTGGACAAGTTCGGGAGTCCCGGTGACGGTGATTGGCTCGGGCCGTATGGCACGCAAATCGAGGCGGTAGCTCGGACGGTCTGTGAGTGGACCTTCTTTTCTAAATTGGTGCATGCATAAATGTTTATTATATGTTTTAATACATGTTTGGTAATACCATGGGTGCATTTGGTTGTGGTTACGTATAAGCACGTATTTCAAGGTTTGTGTTTGGAGAAGAAGAAAATATGGTGATGGTGTCATGAAAGAGAAGAGAGGAGAAGATAATACATGATGAGATAAGAGAGGATTGGATGAGTGGTGAGGATTGAGAGATTAATTAGAATTGATGGCTAGGATTTAGTGTTAGAAAGTTTAATTATAAAATAATTAATATAATAGTATTTAATTATGTAGATCCACAATTTAGGGGACTTGATCAATAGGATGAGTGACACCATGGGTCCCATTAAAAATATCTGGCCAATCAGAATTTGTCAAATCATCATCGCCTCGAAGTACGTGCATAGTGAAATCGACCTTCCGTGACCTATAACTTTCCCTTTCGAAGTCCGATTTCAGCGTGCCGCCTGTCTATAGATTCGTATTGTCCCGATCTACGTAACGATCCTTAGCCCTCAGCCATCGGACCTCCTGGTCAAAAAGTCAACATTTCACCCCCTTTTAATCAAAATTACCAAAATGCCCCTTAACTTCCGAACGTCATAACTTCTTCCTCGAACGTCGGAATTGAGCGTGCCACCTGTCTATGAACTTGTGACGTCCCAAACTACATCACGATCATCGGTCAAAGTCCATTTGACTACCAGAATGAAAACTCAACATTTTACCCACGCCTAGGGGCAAAACGGTCATTTTGCATCGTTCGTCCGATTTCGCTCAACTAATCACCAATTAACCTCACTAATCACGATTAGTCACTAATGTAATCCTGGAATTCGGAACGGGTCGTCCAAAATTATCATCCTTTTGCATGTATTCATTCTACCTGGTCACTTTGGACTTGCCCAAATGGGGACAATGGTTCAAATTCCAAGATAATGACTTGGGCCGCACGGACATAGAAGTCTTCATCTAAACTTTGAAATAATGTGACCCATATAAAGTTTTGGCTTCCCAACATGTAAATTGTTTCCTATTAAATGTTTTAGAGTTGCATGAATCCCAAGCACGTTTTCTTCAAAATCTTAGTTTTGGGACCAAGTAATGCTCCATTTGGTTATTTTCTCCTTAAACCTTCATGATGTGTGGATTTCATCACCGCCCACTGTAGACTCGAATATATGGACATGAGGTTGTGGGCGGAGATTGTATGACAGGACCCATCCTAATCCTCATGAATTATCCCGGGATGTACCTGCTTCCGTCTGACGCCACGTGCCAAATAAGGGATAAAACTGTAACTCACTCGGGGTTATCTAGAGTACGTAAGGATCTGTGGTGGCATGTGATGTCTTGATCTATGCTATAATCCGCATCCGCGATCAACCTGAAGGGTATCAAAAACCATAAAAATTGTGAGTGGACAAAAATAATCAGTTTATCAAAACACTTTATTAAAAATACATCTATACCCTTTACGTAAAAACATGAATGCATCAAAAAAACAAAGTATTTCAAATACTTTCTCAAAAGTAAGGAATATTGTTTTTCAAAACAAAACAC
This sequence comes from Prinsepia uniflora, assembly GCA_032719365.1. NCBI lineage: Eukaryota > Viridiplantae > Streptophyta > Magnoliopsida > Rosales > Rosaceae > Prinsepia > Prinsepia uniflora. Next base: position 72,230,924 of record CM064862.1, read on the forward strand.
AGTGAAAAATGCTTCTCAATCGAAGCCATTTCCTTAGTAGGGTCTCCACCCAAAACCAAATCATACAGGGTCTCATCCCAAAACAAATCCATGTAGGACCTCAGCCCAAATATCAAATCATGTGGGATCTCAACCAAATATCATCAGTCACGATTCCAATCCCAGCAACGCATGCCCATAAGCTCAAGGACTGCTCTGATCCTGAGCATGTCGCCGTGAACACATCACCGACCGACAATCTCCAGATCATCGTGAACATATCATCGATCGCTCATATACCGCACTCCTGAGTCGAGCCTCCCTCGACTTCCGCCTCTCTCGGCTGCTCGACAGCAGGCGCATCGTGACCTATCTATACCTCGGAGGCGAGCATTATCTCCAAGGTACTCTCCGGGGAAACATATTCACAACTGAAGGCCCTATCCGAGTCTTTAAACTCCTAAGTTTTTAAACTCAAATCATAATCAACATTTTCAAAACAGTGGAAACATTCAATAGGTTCTACGCTTGGCTATAATTCATCAAGTCAGTTTCCACAAAAAACATTGTAAAAACATTGTCTATCAACACTTCACAAACCCAGGATTCCTTGAATCCTATCAAATCCACAATAGGTTCTACGCTTGGCTATAATTCATCAAGTCAGTTTCCACAAAAAACATTGTAAAAACATTGTCTATCAACACTTTACAAACCCAGGATTCCTTGAATCCTATCAAATCCACAATTGGGTCTCATGCCCGAACTATCTTTTATAAATCTCATAACTAGGTCACAACCCGTTATATCTCACATTTGACTATACTCAAAGTCAAACCGTAAATCAACTGGGGCATAAGTCTGAAACATATTTCCAAATCTAAAAACCATTTCGTTATTCAAATCATTTTCCAAATCCCAAGCCGTCAAAGAGGATTTCCAACTGGGACTCATGCCCGAATACCGATTTCACGCATCTCTGTAAAATAATTCAAAATTTAAATCCTAGATTTCATGCCTCTCCGTGAAACCATCAAAATTACATAAAGCACATGCACATAGATTACTCGGCCTAAGCCCAAATATCATATAAAATATAAATCTCAAACTACGTGCAATATCGTAGAAAATACGATATAAAACATATTTAAATCATATGCACTCAAGGCATCTCAAATGATGTTCATAAGACAAATAAAACAGTTATGCACGCATAATATTTCATAAAACAAAATCCACTCATAGACCGTCCGTGCTGCGTGCTCTCAACCCGCGCCTTAAGCCATTTTGGGGCTAACCCATACTCTTCGGGACGTCCAGACTTGTCCAAATTATACTCAAAGGTCACTATCATCCTATACAAGTCTATATCAAAGACCATCACACATCCCGGAATGGTCAACATGTCCCGAACACGCTTCCCGAGGCTAAAAACCTCTAATTGACCTATCAAACAAACTCCGATAGACCTAAAACCACCACCATTGAATTCAGATCGTCGAAACCTTTTGAACAAGATCAATTTGACTTCAAAATTCGAGCCCATGCGCCCCCACGCACGGATCAAAGTTTTGGTCAATGGTCAACGCTAACGTCAGCAAAAGTCAACGTTGACGTCATGGTCAATGGTCAACGCTAACGTCAGTAAAGTCAACACTGATGTCATCCGATCAACGGTCAACGCCAACATCAAAAAAATCAACGCTGACGTCAGCTGGTCAACGATCATTTTTGTCCAATTTTTTAAACCTTCATAACTTCTTCATTTCTCAACCAAATCCTACGTTCTATATGGAAATCATACTACTCGAGCCAAGGAATCCAAATCGAAACCCAGAATGTCAAGAAAATACCTGGTTTTGAAGATATGGCTTCCCAAAGTTTTGGCCAAACTTTGAATCGATGTTCCAGCCACTCTCATAGTTCAAAACCTTCCATTTTTGCACCTACAAACTCGTATGAGCTCCAAGAACATAACCATGGATCAAAATTGATCAAAACCATCCAAATTTGAACCCAAATTCAAAAGACCCACATGTTACCTTTGTTTCACAGTTCCTCCGCCGTCCACAACGGTACAGCCGTCCTACCACCTTCTCTCATCCTCCCTCACGTCTTCTCTATCTCTCTTTGGGCTCAAGGAAGAAGATGAGATGATGAAGACAATGGTTTGGGGTGGGTACGGGTTTGAAAGATGAAGAAGATGAATGAATGAAGATGATGATGTTGCATGTATGTATGAAAATGGGCCATAGGGTGGGTGACAATTTTCACTCATCATATGGTTCCAATTCAGATATTTGGGTCCCACTAAAAACAAACCATTTTGAAACCGGTACAATCGTGAATAGTTCTCATAACCTTCTGTGATCCGTAACTTTCCCGTACGATGTCCGATTTGGACGTGCCACCTCTCTACAGACTCGTATCATCTCAATCTACGTAATAGTTCTCAATCCACGTGTGTTAGACTTCCAGGGTCAAAAGTCAACTTTTTGTCCTTCATAGGGGCAAAATCATCATTTTACCCAAATCGACCAATAACCCACGACCAATCTCGATTAGTCCTTAATTTATTCTCAATAATCCGTTATTAATCTTAATTAATCCCGTAGATTCGGGACGGATCTTTACATTGTAAACACTCAAGTTTGGTAAACCTCTATTTTGAAAACTTCCATCGGCTGGTTATGGTGTCTAGGAGGGTTATGACTGGTGACAAGTGGGATTAAGAAAAGGGATTCCAATGGAGTACATACCCTGGCCAAGTTTGCCTAGGGATTTTCTCTAAATTATTCCTTGCTACGCACGTTACATTTATCCCAACTAGCCATGATTAACATTGAATGGTGGAAGGGATTGAAGTATGTTTATCAGTACGCGCAGGCTGTGAGCCTAGGAAAGTACTATGAGAAGTGAAGTGAGAAACTTATTCATGTCACTCTAAGACTCTATCTATTGCATTGGTAGATTGCATACCCTCCTTGCGGTTTCATGATGCTCGGATTTCATCACCAGACCCCCTATGACTAAGTGAATATAAGGAAGTGAGATTAAAGGTGCATACCATTCTTTTCATGCACTGTCACATAACTCTTATGTCTTATGCAGGTTTTAACGTTTTCCCTCTTATTTATTCACACAATTCTTGGCATTTTGTTACGTACTCGAGGGGTTTTAGGGGATACCATGTTGTGACACTATGATAAGAATGGAAACTACAATGTTAAGAGTAGATATGGTTAGCTGCCAGCATCCGTGACTGTGAGAATAGAGGTGCTGGTGTGTCTACTTTAGGTATATCTAACATTTGGGTCAAGCTTTGGATGTTGAAGGTTGTACCCAAAATCAAGGCCATATTATGCCGATGTATGCATGAGTTGTTGTCTTGTAAAATGCAGTTGGTTTGCCGTCGTATTTGTGCTCATCCCATTTTTTATCGTTGTCACAATGGTGTTGAGTTTGTTTTTTATGTTATTTGGGAGTGCATAATTGCTAAAAAAAATTGAAGTCTTCCTATTTGCGAAGAGTTTGGGTACATTGGACTGTGGGACCTTTAAAGATCTATGGTGTTACTAGGTGGCGGTTTTCTCTACTGAGGAATTAAGGCTTTGTGCCTACCTTCGATGGGGCTTGTCGACTCATAGGAACAATCAATTGTTTCAGGATTCTACTAGAATTGTTAAGGAGCAATTACCGTTGTGGATGGTGCTGGCTGATGAGCACTGGAAGATCCATCATGACCCCCCTCTCCCCCAGTGGCTCTGGTGGTTGGGCCCGTACAACTATGATGCCCTCCCCCTCGGCATGTTTACAACGTGAATGTTGACGGGGCGTGTAGACCTGACTCTATGTCTCGAGAGGTTGATATTGTGATTCGGGATCATAAGGATAGCTTCATGGCTGGGGCTTCGTGACCTTTGCTAGGTGGTTTTCTCCCTTTCTCATGGAACTCTATGTTATTAGCTTGGGTATGCAATTTGCTTTTTATGTTGGTTTCCATAATATGTTGATGGAATTCGATTCGATGGCAAGTGTGCATTTAGTAAATCAAACTTCGGAACCTCATTGGGCGGAGGGTACTATTGTTTCTGAGATTAGGTCTCTTGATCATTCTTTCAAGTATGTTTCATGTCAAATTTGTGTCGAGAGTATGCAATCGACTGGCTCACTAATTGGCTCAACATGCTCTCTCTTTGACTGAGCAGTTGTTTTGATTTGAGGACGCTCCTTCTTTGCTTTCAATTTTTCTGGAGGGTGATTCTACCTCTTTGTAATTTCATTTCTGGTGTGTGGTACTTTTTTTTAGTTGGATTGAAAACTCCAACAAGGTTTTAACATGCCACACCTTCATTGTATTCCAATTCAATTCAATGAGAACTCCATTTTTCTTCAAAAAGAAAAGAATCATAAACTATTTAAAACATGATAATTTAGTTCCACTATTAATTTTTCGGTAAAAAAAAAATATGTTAAGTGTTTATGTGTCATTTATAGATCTTATTTTTTATTACTTATTTTATCATATGGATAAAATAACTAATAAAAAAATTAACCATAAAAAATAAATATTGACCAATTTTTTTTAAAAAAAAGGGACCCATCATTAATTCTTTTTCTCGTCCTCCTTCGTCTTCTCCTTACCTTCTTCTCATTCTTCCTTTTTTTCTTATCATTTTTCTCTTGTTCTTTTTATTTCTTCGCACAAATACCAAGATTCACCAACACCATTCCACGAAAATTTTGAAATTTATAAGGACACCAATATAATACTATTTGATTACAAATTAAAAGAAAGAATAGAAAAAATCTAGAATTTCTGAAGAAAAAAATATATGAAAAATATAATGGTGAAAACCATATTTAGTGGCGACTTCTCTATTGAACAGCGCCAAAGATAAAGGTTGTTGCAACGCTGTTCGTCATATTACTAGGTTAGTAATGGTGTTATTCAGCTTTAGTGACACAAAATGCATAGAAATTCAAAAAAATTCCAGAATTCCATATATTTTTTTCATTTTTTCGTTTAGTTTTTAATCAACTATTATTACATTGCCTTTGAAATTATTTGTGGGTTGGTTTTTGTTGTAGAAGAAGAAGAAGAAGAAAAGTAACGATGGCTCAAGTGAGGTTGAGTGATGGAGGAATCGACCATGTAGGCTATGTAGTACAATCAGCACTTAAGAGGTTCCAGAATTCAGGGCTCCTTTGTGTTTCCCATTGTATAATTGCGATTTTGAGTTGAACATGGAATAGCTCAAGTATATTACTGTGTATTAATTTTGACAAAGAAAAACAAGGGTAGAAGAAGATCAGAAGAAGGAGAAGAAGAAAAGAACGAGAAAACGGAGAAGAAGTAATGGTGGGAGCAGATTTTTCACTTTCATTAGTTATTATATTCTATTATTTTATGCCACAAGGCTTATTTGGTATTTATTTAAATTGAATATGGGTCTTATTTTATTTAAATTGTTATTTAACAGATAATTTAACAAAGAATTAAAATTGTAACATGATTCGATGAGATACCATTAAACACGGAATGTAAGTAATATTCATTACTAATTACCATAATGAATCACTGCCGCCTGTCAATCTATAAACAAAGGCCCAGAATTTGTTTTCAAATTAGTCTTACGAGGGCACAAATTTTCATTCATGGCTTCCAATGAAGTCAATAACACTAATTCCTGAACAACAATCTCCTCCAGTCTCTCTCATCATCTTTCTCATCATTCCTACATCATTCCACATTCCTTTAACCGCATAAAGATTTGACATCAACACCAAAAACCCACCACTTTTACTGTTCAAGAAAAATAACTTCTTGGCAACATATTCCCCTAGCTTCACCTCTTGATGGATAGAACAAGCATGCAGCAAGGCTGCCCAAACTGCGAAATCGGGATCCAATTCCATGTCTCTTATAAATAACAACGCCTCTTTGAACAAACCAGCGCGACCAAAGAGACCAACCATGGAAGCGCAATGTTGTAGATCAGGCACTATATTGAACTCTTCCTTCATGATTTGGAAATATTTTCTTCCCTCATGAACAAGACCTGCATGAGTACAAGCAACTAAAACTCCCAAAAAAGTGATTTTATCAGGCCTTATCCCTTGATCTTGCATTTTTGAGAAGCAATCAAGAGCTGTACATTCTAACCCAGATAGACTATAACCCGAGATAATTGAGTTCCATGTTGCCAAGCATGGTTCTTTGATACTCTTAAACACCCTTTCAGCATGCTCTATTCTTCCACACTTGGTGTACATGTCTATAAGTGCAGTTCCAACAAAAACTTCCACTTGGAGATTGTGTCTTAGGGCATAGTTATGAAGCCTCTCACCAAATTGCAAGCACCCAAGTTGGCAGCACCCAGATAGTAAGCTAGAGATGGTGATGGCATCTGGGCTGTGGCCGGACATTACCATTTGGGAAAACGACTCTAAGGCATCACTTGCCCGTCCTGCTTGTACACAGCCTGATATCAAAGAATTCCAGCTAATCAATGGCTTTTCTTGCATCTCAGAAAATAAAGAAAACCCTTCTTGAATCTTGTCAAATCTTGAGTACATACTTATCAACCCATTTGCAACCAAACAATCAGAATTCAACCCATTTTTCAACCCATAACCATGGAAAGCAAGTCCAAGGTGAAAATCAACAGGATTTTTTATCCCATGGAGAATGCAAACCATAGCAACAGCATCTAGTTTCAGATCAAACTCCTGAGAGTGGACAAAACATTCCATTACCTGAGCTAGGTTACCTTTCTCGGCATAACTTGAAATAATTGCAGTTAGGGAAACCAAGCTCTTTTGAGGCAATGAGTTGTATAGCAGTTTTCCAGATTTTGTGTGCCCGCCTGTTGCGTATTGGCAAATTAACGAAGTGATCACAGAAGCATCATTTACAAGTCCAGTTTTAGTGGCATGACAATGTGTAGACTCTGGACTTGCATTTGCTGACAGAAGGCTTACCATGGTCACCATATTGGCTGCAACATTTTGTTCCTGCATTCGTTTAAAGGCAAGCATTGCCTCCTCGAAGAACCCATTTTGTCCATAGGCACCAATCATAGTATTCCAAGAAACTACACTCTTTCCAACTATTTCTTCAAACAAGAGCTCTGCCGCCTTTAAATCTGCACATTTAGCATACATTGAGGTAAGAGCGTTCTTCACTCGAGAATCTGAATCAAGGCCCGCCTTAATTCCAAACCCGTGAAGAGATTTCCCTTGAAAAATAAACTCTTGGCTACCACATGATGGAACCAGACTGACCAAAGTCGTACGACAAGGACAAAATCCCTCTTTACACATTTGAATAAAGAGCTTCAATGCTTCAAAATAATGACCATTTCGGGAAACCCCAGAAATCAATGCATTCCACGACACAACATCTCTATCAGGCATATCATCAAACAACTTATGAGCATGTCTTACACATCCCAGTTTCATATACAGATCAAGGAGGGCAGTACTGACATAAACGAATTGGTCGACACCCGACTTCAGCAGGCAGGTATGAATCTGATTTGCTTCTACTTCTAGTTTAGCGGTCAGTGAATTTAAAGCTGAAGACAAAGAAGCGGAAGTGTAAGCTTTGATGAGCAAAGAGAAAGTGAGATCATTGGGTTTCACATCGTGCTCGAATAACCGTCGAAAAAGAATCCATGCCTGGCTTGAATCCTTACTTTGGATGTGAGATTTTAACAGAGAGTGGAAATATGGAAGATTAAGCTTCGTACAGAGGTCAATAGAACAGACCAATTTCATACTCTCGCGTTTGGCGGACTTTACCGTTATTGCGTGAGGCTTAACATCAATTTCAATTTCAATTTCATTATTTATTTATTTATTTATTTTTCTTGATCCAAGAAAATGATATTCATAACCAAATAGCAATTGAGTTAGGCTGAAAAAGCCCTAACCTCCTGAAGAAAAAACAAACTAAGCAGAGGAGGTAGAAGATTTTTTCCCTTTTCCATTCAACCATTTTTCCTTTTTTTTTTTTTTTCTTTTTGGGTCAGTTATAAGAGTACCATGTGACTGCATGATATAAGTTATTTTCATATTTGAGTTCTACCTCATATTATTATTATTTTGCAATTCATCCACCTACCTAGAATCTTCCTTTTGTTATAAAAGGAATTGAGAAGGAAAGGTTTGCATATGAGTAGTTTGAGAGAGGAAGGCAAAGGAGCAATTTGCTCTGATTATCCTTTGAATGATACATTAACATTAAACTGTAACATAATCTCTTATATAATAAAAGGAATTAATACATGTACAAATGACTTATCTACCCATCACACCTTTTTATATAAATAGCTACTTAATGTATCTTTATTTACAACACTCCATTTGGATATTTCATGAGAGGACCCACTCCAAAAGAGTTTTAATAATCGTGTCTGATCTGACTCTCGTTTGACACCTTAATCAATGTACTTGAAATACCATGAGCACTTTTATATATAAACAGAGAACCCGTCAGACAAGGGATATATTTATAATAACCATATCATAATTACAATTTCGATATTCAAACCAAACTGAATCTGTCATCACGGAGTCACCGCTCACTTCCAACCCACTGACCCTGTCAATAGTGAAATATGTCACTTCGGTTCCTTCCGAGCCTTATGCTTATGCCCTAGTTCCATTTAAGTCCCATTCTGATATTGTCACCACATCAAGAATCTAGTTTCCAGTCTCTCAATGTAACGACCCATTCCGAATTCCTACATTAGATTAGTGACTAATCACAATTAGTGAGGTTAATCCGTGATTAGTTGAGCGAAATCGGACGAACGATGCGAAATGACCGTTTTGCCCCTAGGCGTGGGTAAAACGTTGACTTTTCATTCAGGCTGTCAAATGAACTTTGACCAATTACCGTGATCTAGTTCGTGACGCCAGGAGTACATAGACAGGTGGTACGTTCAATTCCGACGTTCGATGAAGAAGTTATGACGAACGGAAGTTTAGGGGCATTTTGGTAATTTTGGTTAAAAGAGGTCAAATGTTGACTTTTTTACCAGGATGTCCGAGGGCCGTTACGTAGATCGAGATAATACGAATCCATAGACAGGCGGCACGCTGAAATCGGATTTCAAACGGGGAAGTTATTCGATTTCACTACTCACGTACTTTGAGACGGGGATGATTTGGCAATATCTGATTGGGCAGATATTTTCAGTGGGTCCCATGGATGAGGGACAAGTGTCACTCATCCCATTGGCCATTTTCCCTAAAAAGGGGATCTCACCTAATTAAATATTATTATTCCTTTTATTTTATAATTAATCCAAGTTCCACTTAATCCTATCCATCCATTTCACTTAATCTCTCAAATCCTCACCCTCCATTTCTCTTCTCTCATCTGATCAACCCATCTTCTTTATTCTTCAAGCAAACCCGAAACCACCCATATGCACCGTTTTCCTTCATTTTTCATTTTCAAACAAACACACAACCCACACCTCACCACTATGAACATGTGAGCTCGTGAGTGACCGTGAGGGAGGACTGAGAGACTGAGATGGCTAGAGCCACGGCTGGGGACGGTGGTGGCCACGGTGGAGAGAACCCGTGAGGTAAGGAAATATTCAAAAATTCGAATTTGAGTTTTAATGGTTTTTACTCAATTCCATTAATTGGGTAAGGTTTCTGGGGACTCTAGGGTTCTAATAGGATTGTTTTTGAAGGTTGGAATGGCCAGGAAGGGCTGTGAACGGCGGAGGGAATGCACGGCCGCCATAGCCAAGCTTGAAGGTACAGTTTCAGTGGTTTTTGGTTCCGTTTTAATATCTAAAATGTTTAGAAATGAGATTAGGATTGTATTAGGATAAAGGGGATAAAATGGGTTGAAAAATGGACGGTTTAGGCCTTGAACCGGTCCAGACCGGTTCGGCCAGTCCAAGAACCAGAGAACCGGTTCGACTTGTGAAGAAGATGAACAGTGCACCCGGCGCGTGGGCTCATGCGCAAGGACTTCAGTGGGCTCGTGGGAGTGCGTGCCTCACCTTTTGGGGAAGTGTTCAACACACAAAATCATCTATTCGATGTAACGAACATTTTAGGACTGGTTTCGTGTCAATCAGACATCATTTCGATAGGCGTGTCCGAAGGTTTAGGATCGACTTTAAAAATAGTTAAAAATTCCAAAAAAATTACGAGACTTTAGTGGGAGGTTAATTAAGTAGTTAGTAACCTTCTATTACGATTTAGACAGGTTCGGGAGTCCCGGTGACGGTGATTAGCTCGGGAGAGCCGTATGGAACGCAAATCGAAGTGACAGCTCAGACGGTCTGTGAGTGGACCTTGGTTTTCTAAATTGGTGCATGCATAAATGTTTATTATATGTTTTTATATATGTTTGGTAATACCATGGGTGCATTTGGTTGTGGTTACGTATAAGCATGTATTTCGAGGTTTCGGCCTTATACGGTGCTTATACGGGTCGGTATTTCATTATTGGTCTAAATGAAAAGGTTTTGGATTTCTAAAAGGATAAACTCGGGTATGAGACCCATTTGGTTTGGTCTCGGGCATATGACGCTATGGATGACCTTCAAGTCTGAGTCGTGGTCGCGGCAGGTGCTTGGTGCATGGCGACGTACGACGTGACGCTCGCCTCCGGATTAGGATATGTTCCTTTCGGAGAGGTCACGATGCACGATTCGTTTTCGGGTAGCCTGGGAAGGCTCGACTTCAGAGTGCAGACGATTTAGGATATCGATCGGTGATGAGTGCACCATGATCTTGTGGTGGTCGCGTCGGTTGATTCGTTCACGGCGACATACCAGGATTGAGGGCGGTCCTGGATGGATGGTTGTATGCATCACTACTATTAGAGTCGTGAATGACCTTTAGATATCGGCCACGATTCCCAGTTGATGTCATATATTCGGGCACAAGACCCAGTTACTTTACGGTTGTGATTTCGGGTCAGAGACCCTACATGGATTTCTGGGTTCATGACGGTTTATGGGAACCGGCATGAACCTTTGTCAGGTCATTGTGGTACATGACGGTTTATGGGAACCGAGCATGGAGGATTTTGTCCATATGTATATGAATATAATGGCTATTATGGATCATGACGGTTCAGGGGAACCGGGCATGAATGTTTATGTTATGTATATATATGTTCATATACCTTACTTTACTTCTATTATCTCCTCCGGGGAGGGTCGTTGGCCTGGATGGACCCTGGAGTAGTCACGGAGCACTGACTGAGTGAGAGTTGCCCATGTTGGGCTCCTTACTCTCAGGAAGGCTATGGTTACTATAACCTCAGGTAGGATCAGTGGTCTACGGACATTGACCTTGACTTTGAGAAGACTCGAATTGAGACCCGGGTAGCAAGCGCGTAGCTTTGGAAACCGTGACAGGATTGGTTGTGTGACTTATATGTATATATGATATGTGATATGTGGTGTGCACAGGTGTGCACAGGATTTGAGCAGTGGCTCATGTACTTGGTCTCAATATGGATATGGTTTTGGGCTGAGTCTCTTATGGATTTAGGCAGTGGCCCGTATATTTGATTTGATTATTTTTTTGGGCTTAGTCCCCACCTATGGTTCCATTTGGTTAAATGGTTTTCGAATGCATGCATGCTTTTTAGTGAAGGGTACAAATGTCTTTATGAAAATGTTTTTATAAACTCTTGTGTTGTCCACTCACAGCTTTTAATGTTTTGACTGCCCTTCAGGTTGACAGCAGATGTGGACTGTAGTAGAGACAGAGATATCACATACCTCCTCCGGATCCTAGCGTACTCTGATAGCCCGGGAGGGCAAAGGTCGGAAATATCCCTTGTCTGACACTTCATGTCAGACGGGAGCAGGGTCATCCCGCGTTAATCCCGGGGGGATTAGGATGGGTCTTGTCACTCAATTTCATGGGAAGTCCGCATATAACAAAATTAATAACCATGTTGCATTTAATGAATAAAACTATCCCAAAATCATGGCCATTCATCTCAAAAATTATACCATTAGCTTCTAAATTTAGAAAGGAAGAAAATTGGTGTTGGTCGTACCCTGGGAATTTGCCAAACGCGCCGCCACGCGCCAGCGAAAGGTTGGAGAGTGAGCTCCACACACACTGTAGCTACAGTCGCGCTGCACTCGCCCCTGTCCTCCAGTTGAGTCACAAGTTCTACCCATTTTCCTGCACTTGGGTACCCTTGACCTGAATGTCAACCAGACTTAATTCTTCCATTTCCAACCGTTTCTCATAATCCAAACACCAATCGTGTCCTATTTTAACCCATAACCAGATTAAGTCATGGAGAACACCCAATTTCCCTTCAATCCTCATGGAGGAAAATTGAATTCACGGCTGAGGTTCGAATTCATCTCAATGCCTCTCTCGTGTTCATTCCTTCCTTAATGTTGGCATAATTCGACTCGCAAGGCTGAGATAACCATTTATCCCGCCTCTGTTTTCATCAACTCAATCTCTAAGTACTCCTTTTTTTTTTTTCTGGGAAAGACGTTTCACAAGCTAAGTTTCCCAAACCTTGTACCCACGGTCGTCAACAACACTCACAATGGCATGGACTTTGTTTATGGAATCGAGGAGAACCCTTCCACCGTAATCCCTTGAACATCCTCCTTCATACGGTGGAGATGGTATTTTCTCTGCTCTTCGGTCCTCCCCCACCGTAAACTCAGTCCATTTCTTTTCCTTTTCTTTCAACAGTCCCTCATCTCCTTCACCCAATGCTAAGGACGGTGCATGACACCTTCCAACATACCACAGTGACACTTGTCACTTTATAAACCAGCCTAGCACCTTTACTGGTGACTCACCCATTTGACCTAGTAAAATGATCATAATGCCCCTGATAATACTATTTACCAAAATACCCTTGAATGTTTAGACCCCTAAATTTTCTATACGGTGTCCGTTTTCTGCATTCCACTTGTCTAGGACCTCAGAACTTCGAGACCTGCATAACGGTCCTTACAAAAAGTTTGATAATTACACTGAGAAAAAGGTCAACTTTTCACCTTTTAGGGGTAAAATCGTCAATTCCTGAATTAATTAACAAAACTGCCCCAATTTCCAGGACAGTTCGTTGTATTTCATGTAATGGTATTGTTTAGTTGCACGCTTATGTGTTGTCTCGTTAAAACTTTACAAGGTAACAAAAACCATGTGGGACTAAAATAACCCTGGTTGAAGGGAAAAGAGTGCAACGCACGTGAATAGTGATCACATCAGAATTTTCTCAGATAGTTGAAATCGTATCTTCTAGAATATACGTAGATAGTACGCCCTTGAGATATAATGAATTAGTGTTGCTACACTAAAACCTTTCTCGGTAAACCTAGTGGGAAAAACTTGTGGTCGAAGGGAAAAGAGAAGCAAGTGCATATGAGTCGAATCATGGCATCTTCATGATGCAATGTTAACGGGGTGACCATACAAAAAAGGTACCTCATTAAAACCTAGCCAGGTAACAAAATTCAATGGGTCAAAATAACCCTGGTTGTAGGAGAAAATAGTACACAATGATCATGTGGTTATACTTTGAGATACTCAATATACTCCCGGATACTGGGTATATTTCAAGATACTCCCCCTAATCTCGACTCCCTCTGAAAACTACGAATTAGGTAGATCAGCTAGTGTATGTAAATCAATACCTCGCACATGCTGCTAGAATGTGGCCTTCAGTAATGACTTGGTGAATAGGTCTGCATGGTTATCTTGAGACTGAATTGACTTGATCTCAATCTTCAGATGTTCTTGATGTTGTTGGTTAAAGAGAAACTTTGGTGCAATATGCTTGGTGGTCCAGTGGACCCCTAGTGATTTTATGTGTGATTACCTCTGCTAGTAATTATTCGATGAGGTCCAGATACACACAGGATAGGTGAGATGTCGAATTTTGTATCGACAGGATACATGAGACACGTTGTGGGGAGTCGAGATCAGAGTAGCGCAACGAAAGTGCAGTCGAGCAGGGAGTTACCAACTGATCATGATAGTTGTAGATGAGATTAGCTTACTTACGAAGTCAATCTGGCATATTGTGGTAATGGAATGAATAGGTATCCGACAGATTCGGATTGGTATGTAGTGATGGGACTCCAATGAGAGTGAACCTGAGTATGGGAAAACGAGAAGGTTGACTGATGTGAGTACCGAGGTAGATAAATGCCGCAGATTTAAGTTTGGCATGTGAGGTGAGATTCGTGTCATTGTGACGACAGGATCTAGTGGATGGATGCCTGGTCAGACGATGAGCAGGATGTTAGCTTTGATTGTCAAATGAGAAGGGTTATCAAGCTGAAAAGCCGACTAAGAGGTCAACTTAGTATGGCAGGCCTGTCGGAGTGAGTGACAGGCGAGATTGACGAGTGTTAGTGTCTCAAGTGTGACTTAAGAATCAACGTGTGGCTTCTCGAGAGTTGAGTTAAAGCTTTGGAAGCTCCTGTGACAGTGGGTACCGATATGTACGGTGGTTGGGTCGGATGTGTACGTTTACACGAGAGTACCCCGTGTTGGAGGCAGGATTGGATTTCCACCATTTAGTTGTGGACATGGGTCAATTTGAATTTCAAGGATGAAATTCTTTAAGGTGGGAAGATTGTAACGACCCGTCCTAAATGTTCAGGATTAATTAAGATTAAATCGAGGATTAGTGAGGCTAATCAGGAATTAGACGAGGATTATCGGACATTCAGGGTGAAATTACGATTTTGCCCTTAAATATGGGTTAAAATTTAACTTTTGATACGAGTCCATAGACAGGTAGCAAGTCAAAATTGGACAATCGACGACAAAGATACGGGTCGCGAAAAGTTTTGGGTACTATTGCATGTTTTACTAGAGGAGTGGACTTTTGTCTTGAGTGAGGCCCAATATTTTTCCAGGCCGAATGGATGAGTGACAAGTCCATTGCCTACCATCACACATACATACACCCACCTCCCTCTCTATTTCATTCGAACCAAAACCTGAAACCCATACCACCCAAAGTCCCCCTTCCCTTGCTGCTTCGATTGAACGCTCTTGAGAATGACTGAGGACGAGTGAGGGATTGAGAGAGACTATAGGAGGCGGCAGGACCTCCGTGGACGGCGGAGGAGGTCACGGCCAGGTAAACCCGAAATCGGTTATATGGGTCCAAATTCTAGGTTGGGTTTAGAGGGTTTGTGTAATGACCCGTCCTGAAAACCAGGATTAGATTAGTAATTAATGACATATTAGTGAGATTAATTGGTGATTAGTTGGGTGATTTCGGACGGAAGGTGCAAAATGACGGTTTTACCCCTAGAATGGGCAAAACGTTGACTTTTGATTTGAGTAATCAAATGGACTTTGGTCGATGACTGTGACGTAGTTCGGGATGTCACGAGTCCGTAGACAGGTGGCACATCCGATTCCGACGTTTGAGGAAGAAGTTATAGGTCTCGGAAGTTGAGGGGCATTTTGGTAATTTGTTATGTAGGGGCAGTTTGGCCATTTTGTTTCCTTGGGATCTGTGCCTCTAGGATTATGAAACTTGGCTTGCTTTGGGATTGGTGTCCACAGAGATTGGGACACCTGGCCCTCTCTAGATGGCTGTGGAAGCTTGGACAATTGTTTCACCGTTTTTAAATATGGTTACACGGGCTTGAGAAAAACAGAGAAAATAGAGGGGTGGTGAGTGAGTGATCGTACATTCATTTTCCTCAACACTAACCCATGAAGTGTGGATGAATGTGAAGGATGAGGTGCTCATGGTGGTGGTGCTGCCACGACGGCTGCTGTGGATGGTGGTCGGGGAACCATGGAAAACAAAGTACATCGTGAGGGTGTTAACCCAACTTCTTCAAATCACATGTAAACCTCATCATTTGCTTATGGATTGTGAATGAAGGATGGAAAGGGAGTCGAGATGAACGTGGTGGTGGCCACGGTGGAGCGTACAACGTTGATTTGAGGTAGGTAACCCGAGGAAGTTCTGTTCGGTTTAAAAATGGTACTTGGAATTCTAGTAGTTAATCATCGATTTGGTGAATTAGGGAATGTTTTGGAAGTAAAAAGAAAGCTATAGGGACTGGAACCGTGGCTTGACGTGGCCGGCGTCATGAGGACACGACGGTGGGAATGTGGAGGTTTGTTCTTCGAGCTAGACGGTAAGATACATACCTTATTGGAAATGAAATGGTTTTAAGAAATGGTTTTTCGAATGCATGCATTGGTTTTGCATGGAGGGTATAAATGTCTTTTCTTATAAATGTTTTTATGAATTTATTATTTATTTTTGTCCACTCACAGTTTTTTTGGTTTTTCGATACCCTCCAGGTTGATGCGGTGCAGGCGGTTGTTAGTGAGACAGAGACATCACACACGCAATCCACAGTGATGATGAGAACTCTGGTTAACTCAAGTTGGTTTTTGATACGTTGACCTAGGTATCCCTTGTCTGGCTTGCGTGTTCCACGGGGTTGAACAAGTGTTTTACCTTCGTGTCGCATGCAGGTTAGACAGGAGCATGACTTATCCCTTAATCTCGGAGGATTGGGGGTGGGTCATGTTAATTGGTATCAGAGCGAGGTTTGTATGCTCTACGTGAGGTTATGGCTTCTAGAATGGTTGGTTCGTTAACTTGTGTGTTGTGATGTTGCTGTGGATGTGATGTCTTGACGCGGAACAACCTATCATCAGCCTAGGCGCTAGGGAGATAGTATGTTAGTTAGTGGCGTAGTTAGTGGCGAGAGCACGAGCGACTGGGTGATGCGTTGCCTGATACGCATTGTGTGGTGAGATTTATGCCAGCTTTGGGCTGGAAAAGGATAGTGTGCTTGGCGTTGGATATGCTCGATGGTTGGACCTTAGGGTCGGATGTGCCAATGAGTTAGATGTGAAAGATACGATCGATGGTTGGCCAACTAGCCTATTGGGCCGGGTGGCGATCGGATGACGATAGTTTGGAATTGTGACAGGGTCATGGGCTTGTGTTAAGTTGGATTAAGGTAGGATGAATTGTGATGTCATGGTTGTGGACTATTGTGAGTTATGTGGTATGATGACGAAAGAGGGGTAATAAGGAAGAACGATAAGGAGTGACTAGAACTGATCGTATGAGGTAATTGAAGAGAACCCACAATCTAGATGTGTCTCAAGACGTGTGGTATTCTTTATCGATTTGATCTGATGCGGTGGTCTGAACATTTGTAGGAATTGAAGACGAAGTAGTGAGACAGTAAGTGGGACCCATTTAGGAGTGAGTGGATCGGGATTGGATTGCTTCTAGCTCAGGTTTGAGTTATGGTGAATCAAGAGAATCGTATACAAGATAGATTTTGGACATGTTAGTAGGATAACAAGACAGAAGTTGGATACGTGGATGAGGAGTATGGTTTGTTTTTGCATACCTATGGGTATTGGCTTTGGATCTAGTGCTGGGTCTGCATGTGTACATAAATGAGATGTGATTGAATTTGATGTTGGTCGGGAAACCCAAGAGACCGGGAGACTCGGAATGGACTTGAGTTGGTCTTCCTCAGAAGACATGTAGATTAGCCTAGTGATAGGATTGGATCGATGGACTTTAAAAGCAAAGCGTGATGGGCTTGTAGTTAGGTGGTAATCAGTGTGGATACGAGGAATGTATTGTGACTTTTGGTGGTCTGCACCGTGATTGATGTGAGTGGACGTGCATCGTGGTGTTCTGGTAGAAGTGTTGGTGATCGGCTAAGTGCCGAGGTATGTTGTTGGTTGTCTTGATGAATAGGAGTAGTTCCGATGTGATTGATAGGTGGAGATGTCGACTAGATCAAGGTGATCCCGGGTGATCTGATTGGTAATGGAAAGATTCAGTAATGATGTGAGCTGGATGTTCAGCGCCATGAGTGGTTGGTGGGACCCTAACGCAGAGATGTGTGATCACGGTTTGACAGGTATGAGATAGGGTCCAGTTACAGATAGGGAGTGTGGGACGTGGATGGTGTTCGCATAGGATGACAGTTTTGGTAGTTAGTGGAACCACCTGTGATATGATTGGTTGAGTTAGTAGTGTGAGCGAGTACGTTGTGACTCTGGTGAGGTCAGCGCGGATCGCCGATGAGAGTAGTACGGAACGTTGAACGGATATTGATGCATAAGAGTACTAAGGTCAGTATATGCCGTCTTGAGACTTGGTTTGTGAGGTGAGATTTGTGCCTGTTGACGGCAGACTCTCACGATGTACTGAGGCGTTGGTACGAGGTACGTTTGACTCGATAAGGGCCGAGATTGATGTGACTAGTAGCTATAGTGATTCGTTCGGTAATGACTGAGCTGTGAGAGTCGACTGGTGCGATGTTAGAGGTACCACGGGTACGAGATGGAAATGTGTTGACCTCGGTGTGAATAGGATGATCGCCAGATGGACCAGAAGTTGTATAAGGTTATTCACTTGGTAGAGATGTGATGATAGTCTTGATGACAGTTGTGGTGATGATGAAGGTGAAAGTTTGGGAACTGTCAGGGTAAAACAGGAGGTGGTAGGCGGTGTACCATGGGAAAGAGACCCAGGGGTGAGATCAGTTGGATTCCCCCAGTGAGTTGCAGACGTACGAGATTCGAAATTTCGAGGATGAAATTCTTTTAAGGGGGGAGATTGTAACGACCCGTCCCGAAAATTGGGATTAGATTAGTAATTAATGACGGATTAGTGAGACTAATTGGTGATTAGTTGGGTGATTTTCGACGGACGGTACAAAAAGATAGTTTTGCCCCTAGAATGAGCAAAATGTTGACTTTTGATCTGGGCGGTTAAATGGACTTTGGTCGATGACTGGGACATAGTTCGGGACGTCACGAGTCCGTAGACAGGCGGAACTTCTGATTCCAACATTCGAGAAAGAAGTTATGGGTCTAGGAAGTTGAGGGGCATTTTGGTAATTTGTTCTATAGGGGCAGTTTGGTCATTTTTCTACCTTGGGATCTGTGCCACTAGTATTATGACACTTAGCTTTCTTTGGGATTGGTGTCCACAGATATTGGGACACCTGGCCCTCTCTAAATGGCTGTGGAAGCTTGGATAATTGTTTCACCATTTTTAAATATGGTTACACGGGCTTGAGAAAAACAGAGAAAACAGAAGGGGTGGTGAGTGAGTGATCGTGCATTTATTTTCCTCAACACTGACCCGTGAAGTGTTGATGAATATGAAGGATGAGGTGGTCATTTTGATGGTTCTGCCAAAACAGCTGTCGTGGACGGTGGCTCGGGAACCATGGAAAACAGAGTACATCGTGAGGCTGTGAACCCAACTTCTTCATATCACCTGCAAACCTCATCATTTGCTTATGGATTGTGAAGGGGGGATGGAAATGGAGTCGAGATGAACGTGGTGGTGGCCACGGTGGAGCCTACGACGACGATTTGAGGTAGGTAATCTGAGGAAGTCATGTTCGGTTTGAAAATGGTACTTGGAATTCTAGTAGTTAATCATCGATTTGGTGAATTAGGGAATGTTTTGGAAGTTAAAAGAAAGCTATAGGGACTGGAACCGTGGCTTGAGGTGGTCGGCGTCATGAGGACACGACGGTGGGAATGTGGAGGTTTGTTCTTCAAGCTAGACGGTAAGATACAGACCTTATCTACGTGTTTTGAAATCGTAGATGGATAGGGGATAACGAGACAAAGAGATACGAGGTGGAAGCGTTGAAATTGGACTAAAATTGTGTGGGTTATAGAGCTGAACTGGTCTCGCCGGTTTAGGCTGGAATAGACTTGCAGAACCCGACCGGACCCGGTTTAGCGGGAGGTTGGAGATGAGCACAGTGCAGGCGCGTAAAGCATACGCTCAGCCTCTTTGGGCGACGAGTGAGGGCGCGTGGTACTGTTCCTGGGGAAGTGTTCAACACAAATTTTTATCCTATCGATGCAACAAACATTTTGGTACTGGTTTCGAGTCTATCGGACATCGTTTCGATAGGTTTCGAGATGTCCGAAGGTTTAAGGGATAGTGTAAAAATAGTTAAAAATTTGGAAAAATTACGAAAATTTAGTAGAAGCATATTGAAGTAGTTAGTGACCTTAGAATGTGATTTGGACATGTTCCGGAAGTCCGGTGACAGTGGATTAACCGAGAACGGCGTATTGCACGCGTATTAGGGCGGTAGCACGAATGGTCTGTGAGTGGACTTTGCTTTCTAAATTATGATACATTGTAACGACCCGTCCCAAATTCCAGGATTAGATTAGTGACTAATCAAGGATTAGTGAGTTAAATCGGTGATTAGTTGAGTGAAATCGAACGAACGACGCAAAATAACCGTTTTACCCTAGTCGTGGGTAAAATGTTGACTTTTGACCCGAGAGGTCCGATGGCCTAGGGCCGAGGACCGTTACGTAGATCGGGTCGATACGAATCCGTAGACAGGTGGCACGCCAAAATCGGACGTTGGACGAGAAAGTTATGGTCACGAAAAGTTTGATTTAACTACGCACGCATTACGAAGCGGAGACACTTGGCTAAATCAGATTAGTTGACTTTTTTGTGTAGGACCCTTGGATGAGTGATAAGTGTCACTCATCATATTGGTCATTAACCCCTTTTTATGGATCTAAGATGTGATTGGTGGGTTTATATTAAAATATTAAAATATTGATTATTTTATAATCCACTCATCTCTCATCGTCCAGCCGTCCATCTCTCCCTACCTTCCCATCCTCACCATCCAATTCACCTTCTCTAATCAACCTCACCAAACTTCATCTTCTTTTCTTCTTTCTCAAACCCAAACATCCCATTCCCCATTTTCTATCTAAAACGAGTAAACACACATAACACTTATCACCTCACCACCATAATCATTTTCTGGGTTCTAGTGAGGGACTGAGGGTGATGAGGTCGACGTGATGGACAACGGGCCACGGAGGTGGCCACGGCGGAGGGAAACCTGAAACCGCGGGTAAGATAAGTTTGAAATTTTGAATAAAAGTTTTAAGGGTTTTCGACTTGTTCTAAACATTGGGTTATGCTTCTGGTGGTCTTGTGAGGCAAATGGGATTCATTTTGAGGGCTGAGACGGTAGGAGTCGATGGCGGAGGAAGGTTGCAGGTGGTCGGTTAGTCCATGGTTCATCAAGGTACGATTTTGTGTGTTCTTCATGGTTTTAATCACGAGAATAGATTCCTAGGAGTGAGACTAAGAGTTTAGGATCAAAATGGGCTGAAAAGGATTGAAAAAGAGTGAGAAATAGCCGTGAACCGTGACCGTCGGTTCGGTTGACCGAACCGGTCTGAACCCGGTCTATCGCAAGGTTAAGGACGATGAACAGTAGGCGCATGGGCTTCCCGCACAGCCCCTTTGGGAAGAGCGTAAGGGCTTGTAGTGGGTCTTTTGGGGATGACTTCAACATGTGAATTAATCTATTCGATGTAACGAACATTTTGGGACTGGTTTCATGTCGATCGGATACCGTCTCGATATTGTTCGGGACATCCGAAGGTTTAGGATCGAGTTTAAAAATATTTAAAAATTTGGAAAAATTACGGGACTTCAATGAGAGGTTAATAAGGTAGTTAGTAACCCTCTAGATTGATTTGGATAGGTTTGGGAGTCCCGGTGATGGCGATTAGCCCGGAGAGGCTTACAGCACGCAAATCGAGGCGGTAGCTTAGGATGGTCTGTGAGTGGACCTTTATTTCTAAACTGTGATGCATGCATAAATGTTTTATATGGTTTATAGATATGATTTCTATCATGGTGATTATGGATTGGTGATTTATATGATTTCACGTATGTCGAGGCGATTTATGTGTTTGCACGTAAATCGAGGTTTACGGTTTTACACTAATTATACGTGCTTATGATTTTGGAAATGGTTTTGGATTTGAAAAGGTAAACTCGGGTTCGAGACCCATTTTTTTGGAATCCCTCGGACTCGAAGTCCATTTGGTTTACGTATCAGGCTCGAGGCCTAATTAGTTTGTTTATCGGGCTCGAAGCCCAGTTGATTTACGTATCGGGCACGAGGCCCATTTGGTTTACGAATCGGGCTAGAGGCCCAGTAAGTTTATGAATTCGGGCTTGGAGTGTAACGACCCGTCCCGAATATCGGGATTTAATAATATTTAATTATGATTTACTAATCTGGGATTAGTTGGGTGATTTCGGACGAATTGTGCAAAATGACCGTTTTGCCCCTGGGCGTGGGCAAAACGTTGACTTTTATTTTGGATGGTCAAATGGACTTTGACCGATGACCGTGACGTAGTTCGGGACGTCACGAGTTCATAGACAGGCGGCACGTTCGATTCCGACGTTCGTGGTGAAAGTTATGATGTACGGAAGTGCAAGGGCATTTTCGTAATTTGGACGAAATAAGGGGAAATGTTGACTTTTTGACCGAGATGTCCGATGGCCGAGGGCCAAGGACCGTTACGTAGGCTTTGTCGATACGAATCCAACGACAGGCGGCATGCCGAAATCGGAGATTCGACGACGAAGTTATGGTCAAGGAAACGAATTTACGAACCGAGGCTCCGATTAAAATAATAATATAATAATGAACAGTACCCGGTGACTGAACACACTTGGATGAGTGACAAGTGTCACTCATCCCTTAATTTGGGGCTTAAGACCAGGATCCATGTTTTGGGGGAACATTATGATTATGTTTTATTAATTAATTAACTAAATTATTGTTTAATTTCCATTAAACCTCTTCTGCTTTCTTAGCCGTGTACAACCAAATGCCATTTCCTTCCTACCTTCATTTCTCTTCCAATTCTAAAACTGAGAGTGAGAAATTGGAGAGAATTCAGAGACTAACTCAACTGGGATTACACGGGGGATCGATCGGGTGAGGGAGACAGAGAAATCGAAAATTTGGTTTTTGGGAGGGAAATTCGAAATGGATGATTTGAGCCGTGAGGATCGAAATTGATGATTCAATTCGACTTCTGGGATCAAAACGAACATCTTTGCTGCAAGAACGAAGAGAAACCATGGCGGATTGAGGATGAACGGAGCTTCCATGGCAGCTCAAAGTCGAGCTTGTGTTTTGTGGGTTTGAGGTAAGTAATTCTCAAATTGACCTTGTAGAAATGTCCCTTACACTCTCACGATGCTTACTGAATGAATTAATTTGGAAACCAGGGACGATATCGTGAAACCCGAATTGAAAACCCGTCGAGGATCGATCGAAAGTCGTGAGGATTTAGACCTTGATTTGTGTAATTCGATTTACAGAACTTAAATGGTGATTGATTACAAGGGATCAGTTGAAATAACGGATTGATTTGATGTTGAATTGGGTGAGATTGAACCGGGTCCTATCGCGGGTTTTTCAACCCGTTTACCAGAGAAACGGGCGAGGATGGTGACTGTAGCAGTCAATGTAGCAGGCGCGTGGCTTTCACGCGCAGCCACTCACGGCGGCGCGTGACGGCGCGTGGGCACGAATCTCGAGGTGAGGTTAACATGACTTCTGTCCTATTTAATGTAACGAACATTTTAGAATTGGTTTCGTGTCGATCGGACACCGTTTCGTTATTGTTCGGGATGTCCGAAGGTTTTTAATCCAGTTTAAAAATGCTTAAAAATTCGGGAAAATTATGGGACTTGAATAGGATAGTAATGATGAGGTTAGTAATCCTCTAATGTGATTTGGACAGGATTGGGAGTCCCGGTGATAGTGGTGTGGCCCGGGAAGGCCTATGGCACGCGTATCGAGGCGCTCGGTTAAACGGTCTGTGAGTGGACATTGGTTTCATAAATTCGATGCATGCATAACTATTATATGATTGTTATAATTATGATTAAATGATTTACTTTGGATATCGGTGAATTTAAATTGATTTCACGTATTTCGAGGTGAATTACGTATTTGCACGTAAACCGAGGTTTTCTGGATTTGCACCGATTTCCATAAATGTGGTTGGATATGATTTCATGAAACGGTTACAAACTTGAATAATGTAAAATCGGGCCAAGGGCCCAGTTGAACTATGAAATCGGGCCAGGGGCCCAGTTAACATATGGATCGGGCTAGGGGCCCAGTTAACTTGTGAAATCGGGTCAGGGGCCCAGTTGATTTCTACATACGATTGCAGGTCGGGGACCCTAAATTGGAATTGAATAAATGTTTTCTGGTTTACATTTTATATATGTTCACATGCTGGAATCAATAAATGGTTTTGATGATATTTCGGTTATGGCACGTTTCACGGTATTTGGGCATGAGACCCGTTTGATGAAACGTAACGATCGGTTCGAATTTTACCTATGTATACCTATATGTTTTGCATGTGGATATCAATAAAATGTATTTAGTACTGCACTGTATAAATCCTTCCATATTATATTGTCTCCTCCGGATAAGGTACCCCGGAGAGGTCACGGACGTCTAGTACGTCCAGCGTCTATGACGCTAAGCATCGGGGATGCTGTACCCAAACGGGGTTCGGGGATTGAACTTGGAAATTGAGACCCGAGTGGCATGCGTAGCCTTGTGATTGTGACCTTATTGACGTCAGGGACGTCAGACATCAGGGATGTCGGATTGGAGTGTATAGTGCAGTGGCTAAAATTATGGTTATGGTTTATATTATATGCCTTATGGTTCATATTACTGGATTTATGAAATAACTTTTGGATTGACTTCTGGAAATTGAAACTATGCTTTGGTTTCCGGCCTAAGGCCCTAATGGTTATTTCTAAATAAATGTGTGATCATTGGTTTTTGGCGCATGCATATGATTTTACTAAGAGGCATAAATGTCTTATAAATGTTTTTAACAGACTTGTTTATTTTCGTCCACTCACAGCTTTTGTTTTTAATGCCCTTCAGGTTGATTCCGGATACGACTGCAGCAGAGACTTGAGCATCGCACACCTCCTCCATCGATCCTTACGCACTCTGGAAGCCCGTTTGGGCAATGGCAATCGGTTATCCCTTGTCTGACGCCTCTTGTCAGATGGGAGCACATCACATTCCATGGTAATCCCGGGGGGATTGGGATGGGTCGTGTCAAGTGGTATCAGAGCAGGTTTTGCTCTTCTGTGCGCGAAGGACGAGGGTGTGATGTCTCTTTGGGCTGCAGTTCTGTTGTCAACCTGATAGATAGTTTTGAGTTTGTATGGTGAATTGGGTGTGTGTGGCCCGATACGCCGTGCCTTGATGCGATTCAACCCAAGTGGGGTTGTATACGATTAACTGGTAATGTGGGACCGTCGGTTCGGTCATGTGATTATGGATTGTTGTGCCACTGGGCACAGCCGGGTTCGGGGAACCCCATTGGAATAATATTATAGAAATACGAAACTCAGTTGAGTATTGGTCTATGTTTTGGACCCCGGTAGTGTTGGCTAGTGTGCGGGGTGTTGGTGCATCGGAGTTAGCCGATGACCTTCATGGTGGAACCCACGTTGAGTTGATGATTGGATTTGACGTCTATGCGATGTCAGGACCGCGGGGTCGGCCAGGTTGTGGATTTTACTACAGAGGGTAGTTGGGTTCGGTGGAACCCTAGGGTGTGATTTTGGAACCCTAAATTATAATTGATGGACCGAAAGGTGAACCTTAAGTGAGAACTTGTGCTGCGACGAGCGGCTGAGGTCAGGGATGACCATGTGGATGACTCTAGTGAGTCTTATGGGTTTCGATCTACGGATACGGTTATGAGAAAATATGGAATCCCGTGTCGGATCGAATATTAGTGTGAGGTGTGGTTACGGATCTTGACAACGATGACTGTTGGTCGACAGTTGTGTCGAGATGACTGGCTATCGAGGGTATTTAGTGTGGCTTTCACACTTGGGGATCAGGGGATGTTCAGGGAACGTCCATTATCCTGATGTGCCAGTGGTCAAATTGGAGGTACCCATAGTCGTGGGGTACGAGTGGTGTTACGGGATCGTCGTTCGGAATGAACGGAGATCCAGGGTAACAACTTTGCACACTGTGTGCTAGCATGGATGTTCGTGTGCTAGCATGGGTGTTCGTGTGCTATGTATGGATGTTGGTATGGTGATACCTTTATGCCAATACTAGTATGGATGCCTGTGTGCTGATACTAGTGTTGATGATGGTGCGTTGGTGCTGGTACTAGCGCTGGTGCTGGTGTCAGTAATTGTGTCGACGATGAGCCACCATTTGGGGTGTGACTCTGTCATGATGGACATATGATCGGTATCTGCGACTCAGTGGTGGTTGAGTCTTGGACTGGATGGGATCCATTGGAGGTTGTGTCGTGTTGGGATAAGTCCCAACAGATTCATGATGACAAGTGATGAACGGATAAAAAGGTATGTTTGAAACTTGAGGAATCTAGGGACGATGTTCCCTACGTCATGAGAATCAGTAGATTTGGGGAGTTTTTGTCAACTACGAGATTGGTAAGATTGTTTACCTCTAATGTCCTCAGAGGGTACAAGGAAATTATTGAGATTGGAAAAGTCGGGGAAACCATTCGTGGTATTGATGTGTGATTTTGTGATTGCGAATCACTTGGAACCTGAGGATTGAACCTGTTAAGGTTGAGATGTGAGACGAAGGCAGTATGGTATGCACATCCAGGCAGAGTTGAGGAAATTTCCGTTCGGAATCGGGGTGTGTGCATACATGATTATTGGCGGACGTGAGGTCTGAGTACTGAATTGATTTTGGACACGTGGTGGTCCAAGTGAGGTATGGACATGGGCAGTCCAGTAGTTGGACTTGACATCTCATTGGGAGCATGTCTGTTTCCAACATGGTTGGAACTCCCGTTTCGGGGAGAGTTGTGGTTGGGAGACGGGAGGAGTGCTCGTTTCCACATCGGTGATTGGTATTCCGAAGTCTTTGGGGTTGACTTCTTGTTTCCTGCCGTGGCAGATGATGATTGCTGCTACCAGTACGTTGAGCGTGTATTGGTTGGTGGACCCATGTTTGGCTTGGGGTCATTGGACACAAGCAGTTGTGTATGATTTTGGATTTGTTGGTGAAATGCGAGGTCATCTTTCCACCAAGGGAAATTTGGCGAATGATTCATTGAGGGTGTAAGATCCTACGATCAGCTTTCAGATGGATTGTTAGCTATGTGGGCATGTGTGGATCCTAGGTGGATCTGATTTGTGATGTTGTCTACCTTGGGCACGGTGACGATCTAGGATCGTGATGTTACTTGTCGGATGACGTAGCGATGGATCTGGGTTGTGATCGTGATGATCCAGATGGGTGGAGAGCTTATCACTCTTACCTTGATATGTGAGTCGTAAATGACGGGACTGAACTTCTTTACGGAGTGGAGTCCATATGGTTTGTTACTCGGTTGAGTAGGTTTCCGATGTGGTCAGATTTTGTCAACCTTTGACGTATGGATATTGGGATTGGCTTCCCTATGAAGTCAATCAAGTGTTTTGAGCTGGTAACCGATAGGTTCAGTTATGTTACGTCTTGATGGACGTAAACGAGGTTTTGGGTTTTGGAATCGAATTGCTGGGTGACGATTCAGGATTCGATTGCAAAGCTCGAAAATGGATTACTGGATTTGGGTGCGGGATGATTATTCCAATGCTAGCTTACGGAGTAATGATTTCGGATTCGAATTTGGAAATGGAATAAAAATATGATGTTTGGGTTTGGATTCGGAATTTCATACAAAATTGCGAATTCGGATTCGGAACTAGAACTGGATGACGGGTGGAGTTCGCTTTGTCTCATGTTGGTTTGGGCACAGGTACTTCATTATTGGAACGTGTCTGGCTATGACCTGGGTGGTTGTAGGCGGATTGTTGGATTGATGTACGTACAGGGTACGTTATACGAGGATTGATACTGGTTAGGCTGATTGGTGCCTAAATGGCGGTACATGGGATGTACCAGTGGTGTGTGATCAAACGTGTTGGTAATCAGCTTGGTTCCGATATCATTTGTTTGGTTGTGATTGTGGACTAGACATTGGATACTGTGCGCTGTGCAGAGTGTTTTGGTCGGGTTCAGTGGTTGTTTGAGCAGGTGCTCTTAGCCATGGTTGGCTAGTGGAACCCTAGTTTTGAGACTTGTGTTCACTGCTGGGCTGGTATTCAATGTGTTCCAGTTACACCACTTGATTGTGTAAGTTGACGGCATACGTACACTCAGGATGAGTGAATTGGTGGTCTGAGTAACCACGGGTAGCCTTGTGTGATTTTATCACACCGTGATTTTTTTTTTCTGCGTCAGGGTTCGCTGACGGAGCCGGCGATTATGGACATTGAGATTAATTGGTGTCGCAGGATTGGGCTTGCCCTGCGAATTGAGATTGTTTGGTTGATCTTACGCTACCTTGAGGGTGATGTCGTACGTGGTGTTGTCACTGACTGGCAGATGGTTGGGGCTTTACCAGGGCGGTAAAGCTTAGCGGTGACAGTTTGACTGGTGGTGTCAGCGTGGACTGACAAATGAGATTTGGTGATTCCCAATGGGAGCAAATGAAAGGATATATTGACAATGGAAAGGAACCATCTAGCTGAAGGAGTCAGCTTAATGGTTAAGCGATTTTATCGCGGATCAGGTGATCAATTCCACTCGAGGTGGTCGAGTGTTGTTGTTATGACGTATGACTGTGATGGGATGTCTGGGTGCAGACGAGACTGGTGTTGTTCCAGTATGTGGGTGTACAGGTGTACGCATGGTATGTGGTCGAAATGTTTTCCACAAGGTGGTTGTGGAATAAGGTTGTTGGTAATTTCGAGGACGATATTCTTTAAGGAGGGAAGGTTGTAACGACCCGTCCCGAATATCGGGATTTAATAATATTTAATTATGATTTACTAATCTAGGATTAGTTGGGTGATTTCGGACGAATTGTGCAAAATGACCGTTTTGCCCCTGGGCGTGGGCAAAACGTTGACTTTTATTTAGGATATGTGGATTTTTGGGCTGAGTTCCCGTACCTTGAGGTTGATTTATGATTTTGGGCTGAGGCTCTGGATTTGAGAAACAGGCTTGTGTAAAGAAATGATTTTTGTTTTTTCGTAAACGATTCTATTATTTGGAAATCAAATGGTTTTAAGAAATGGTTTTCGAATGCATGCATTGGTTTTGAGCGGAGGGTATAAATGTCTTTTCTTATAAATATTTTTATGAACTCATTATTTATTTTTGTCCACTCACAGTCTTTTTAGTTTTTCGATACCCTCCAGGTTGATGCGGTGCAGGCTGTTGTTAGTGAGACGAAGACATCACATATGCGATCCACAGTGATGTTGCGAACTCTGGTCAACTCAAGTTGTTTTTTGATACGTTGGCTTGGGTATCCCTTGTCTGGCTTGCGTGTTCCACAGGGGTTGAACGAATTTTTACCCTTCGTGTCGCATGCAGGTTAGACGGGAGCATGACTTATTGACAGGACCCGTCCCAAATCTCTCGGGATTAGCGTGGGACGTGCCTGCTCCCGTCTGACACGAAGTGTCAGATCAGGGATATTTTCGTCATTTTCCCAACTGGGGCTATCAAAGTACGCCAGGACCTGAAGGAGGAATGTGAACGTCTCGTCTCTGCTAGAGCCGCATCCGCGATTAACCTGAAGGGCATTCAAAACATAAAATATGTGAGTGGACAAAACAATTATTTTATAAAAACATTTCGTAAAAGACCTTTATGCCCTTCATTAAAAACATATGCATGCATTCGAAAACCATTTCTAGGGTTCATGCCCGGTTCCCATAAACAGTCATGAACCATCAAACCATTTGGGCCTTAGCCCGAAATCAGTCAAAAAACACATGGGACCTCCGCCCAAACCAAAACACGTGGGAACTCGTCCCAAAACCATCTCATATGGGTCTCAGCCCAAAACCAATACTTAAGGGTCTCAGCCCAACGCCATCTCAGTGAAAACTCATCCACATATACATATATACATATATAACCCATCCTAGGCACTTCCAGAGAAGATGCCAACTCGGGGCACACAGCCCATAGGGAACACATCCCCGATATAGTCACGATGTCTCTATATATATAAGTATGCATACTACTCGAGGTCTCATTCCGAGTCTTCTCCTAGGAATTCTCCATCTGGGAGGCTCATCTTCGGACCTAGTCCGATCATCGCTCCGGAATCTGGTCCGGTACCACATCATAACGTCCACTCCTGGAACGGGATCCCTATGGGGATACCTACTCTGGTATGTGGATCGTGACTCTCCAGGTCAGCGTCTGGAGGAGACCAATCCATAATCTCGTAAGGAGGGTATATACATACCAGTATAATAAAACAAAAAAAAATGGGACTCATGCCCGATAACATAAAGTAAATGGGCCTCCAGCCCGTACATAAGACTCAATAGGGCTTCTAACCTGATTTCACAATAACCGGGCATCGAGCCCGAACTAGTAAATCAACGGGGCATCGAGCCCGATATCTGAGGATCATTCACAATCCCGATCATAGCGATGTGTGCAACCATCAATCCAAAACCGCTCTGAATCCTGGTATATCTCCGTGAATACATCACTGGCGACCATCTCGAGACCATGGTACACACGTCGCCGATCGATCCTTTAAACCGTCAGCACTCCGAAGTCGAGCCTCCAGTGGCTGCTCAACAATGGGACGTGCATCCTGACCTCTCCGGAAGGAACGCATCCCAATCTAAAAGCGAGCATCACGTCGTCCGTCGTCGTGCACACAGCACCCGTTGCGACCACGACTCAGACCTTTGGGTCATCAGTAGGGTCTCATGCCTGAGTCAAACCAAATCCAAATGGGTCTCATGCCCGGTTTTACCTTTTCAAAACCATTTCGTGAAAACCAAAAGCCTCGAAGTACGTGCCCATACGTAAACACACACACAAAATGCACTCAAGGCATCCCAAAACACATATTAAAACATATATAAAACATGTATGCATGCATCGATTTCAAAAAGAAGGTCCACTCACACACCGTCTGTGTTGCCGCCCCAATACGCACGATGTATGCCTTCCCGGGTCAATCGTCGTCTCCAGGACTTCCAAACCTGTCCAAATCACTTTAGAGGGTTACTAACTACTTGATTAACTCCTCACTAAACCAGTCCCAAAATGTTCGTTACATCGAATAGATGATTTGACATGTTGAAACCTTCCCCAGATTTGACAGGACCCACCCCGATTATCACCCCGATAACCGAAGTGAACTCTACTCCCGTCTGACAACCGAACACAAAAGACCGAAACGACCTCACGAAAAACTACAAGTTATACTGTCAGACGAAAGAGAATTTAAGACCAACCCAGAGTCAAACGTTATACAGAGCATAGTACCAAATAAAGTAAAACAAAGCAACACACAGTGTACACGCACAACGGAACACTGAAACTACTCCGGGAAAAACGCTCAAGTACTCTATGCCTTCGACGCTGCCTCAACGTCAACCCCCGTGCTAGCTCCACGACCTGGAGGGCAATTAAAAACAGAAAGTGTGAATGGACCAAAAATAATCAAAGTTCAAAAACCATTTCATTAACAAACCAGGATTTGGCCCTCCATTTTGAAAACATGCATGCATAACCCAATTTCTGAAAACATTTATAAATCACATTAAGTTCATCCTGGAAACCGTAGCAACATAAACACAGTAGGATAAACGTTATAAAACATTAACAGTAAAACATAAGATACCAATATAATCATCTGATCAAACCTGCTGGATCTATCCGAGTCTTTAAACTCCCGTGTCTTTAAACTCAATCCAGGCCTCAATATAATCCGAGTCTTTAAACTCCGAGTCTTTAAACTCAACAGGCCTACAGGGGAAAATATCAATATCCGAGTCTTTAAACTCCCGAGTCTTTAACCTCAATCCGTGTCTTTAAACCCAATCTGGGCCTGTCCCCCGTCAATAATAATATCCGGGTCTTTAAACCCAATAACCAGATTTAGAAAATCCAATCCAAAACTATTTGAAAACCAATTCTAAATCCGTATCCAAACCCGAATCCGAAATCATTGGTCTGATGCCCTTCCGGCATCCAGAACCGTCATTCCGAACCCAAATTCGGAATTCCACTTTTCAACTTTAAAACCAAATTCCGTTTCCCGAAATCCGATTCTAAAACCGAAAACCCTTGATCATCGAAATCATGTCCCAAAATCCATTATAATCATTGAAAATCACTTATCGTTTGAAATCCCAAAGTCATGGCATCATAATCAGAAATCAAGCATTTCTCGTAAAATGTACTAAATATGTTATTTCTCGAAAAATGTGCAATTAAGTAAAACAGTTATAGCATATTCAAATAACCATGAAATCACATATAAAATCATAAAACAAGTAATTAAAAGTAGTTATGCATGCTCAGTTTAAGGAAGAAGTCCACTCACAAATACCTGGCACGTCACTCGCGTCCCGTACGTCCTGCATGTTCCTCGACCTCCTCGGGGATTCCCGATCCTGTCAACAGTCACCAAAACACGTCACTAACACGTCCACCAAAGTTCTCCTAATTCCCACGGTTCTAAACGTAACGAACCAAGACCCTAAACCTTCGATCCCGCATAACTAACTCGAATTGATGTATGATTAACCTGAAACCTATCCCAAAAGATTCGTTACAACATCTAGACCAAAAACCTAGTTGGAAGTTTCCCTAGAAACCACCGTACGCGTCTCCACGCGCCGCCCAAAGTGGCTGCGCGTGGGCCTCACGCGCTTGTACACAATCACGGTTCATCTTATTCCTCTCGACAGTCACTATTCTGGACCAGCGTGGCCGGTTCTCCACCGTTCGTCCATCATTTTCCTTCCTTCCAAGCCCAGAAGCTTCGTCCCGTCCTACGCAACCTATTCCCCTCAACCAAACACAACAACACGGCCTCTAACCCGTCGTCCCTAGCCCGAACCCGTGACCAACAAAAACCCTTGTTCTTCAATCCAACCACCCATGTCACCCCCCATCACGGCTTCGACACCAAGAGGTTCCTAAGGACCTAAGGAGTCGATTAAAACCTACCAGACACCTCGACTCAGCCCCTAACTTCACGACTAACCGTTTGAAATTAACAGAAAAACAGAGTATCGAAAAGGATTGAAGAAATTACCTGCGCTCAGGCCGTCGCCGTGAGCTCCGCCATGCCTACGCGACACCTCTAGTCCTCCTCCGTCCTCTGGACACCACCACCAGCCTCGATTGATCAAGCACGGCAGCACCACCACCAAACTCCCTCTCTGTTTTCCTAAGAACTCACCCCTCACACTCTCAAGTTTTCCTCACGAAACTCTCACTCAAACTCACTCATCAGTTCTCACTTAATCTCTACTCTCACTCACCATATCACAACACCTTACACCTCCCTTCAACTGATCAATTTTTCCTCCCAACTCTGTCTCTGTTTTCTTTCTTCGAACAAACACGATGCACACACCCGTTTAAAATCACACCGTGCAAACTTGTAGAAGCCACTAGAGTAACCCCACGTGTCATCATCCTATGGCCCAGACTCAAAAATATCCAATTGCACGTGTGCACTTGTCCCAATCTGTTTTGCACAAATCCCAATTTGCAAAAAGACCAAAATGCCCCTACTTGTACAAATTACCATTTTTTCCCTTCGCCGTTCTAGACCCGTATCTCACTCGTCCTACGTCCGATGAAAGCATGCCGCCTGTTGTTGAACTCAGGACGACGAGATCTACCTAACGGTCCTCAGTCTACGCGTAAAAACCCGATCGTACGAAAAGTTAACTTTTCCCCCTTCGTTTACTCAAATTACGGTAATTCCCTCAACCTTCCGAACATCATAACTTCCTCTTCGGATGTCGGAATCGGACGTACCACCTGTCTACATACTCGTGACGTCCCGAACTACGTCACAGTCATCGGTCAATGTCCAATTGACTGGCCAAACTAAAAGTCAACTTTTTGCCCAACCTAGGGGCAAAATCGTCATTCTGTGCCCAAGGTCCAAAAGTAACCCACTAACTACCGATTAACCCAGTTAAACCACCACTAATCATCTCACTAATCCTACCTTCCGGGACGGGTCCTTACAAGATTCCCTACCACGCGCCCTGTGATTGGCCTGCGCATGGGCCTCACGCGCCCTGCACAGGTCATCATTTTCCTTGGTCAGGCGGGTCCAAACAGGCCGGCCCGGTTCGCCCTGCAACTTGGACTGGCGTGACCGGTCCAACTCTATACCCGGTCCAATTTTCATCCGTTTCTTTCCTAATCGATCCTATTCTTCATGTTTTGATCCTAGGAACCTAACTACATCCTTAGAACATCCAAAAACCGTTTAAAACACCTTGGTCCAATTTGGTTCTCACGGTTCGATTTGCCCAAAACCTCCCCAGGGCTTCCTCAGCCTCCAACCACCCTCAAAACCATCCTAACACAACCCTAGAAACCTATTTAATTCATTAAAACCATCCAAAACATCCCATAATAATTAAAATTGAAAAATGGATTAAATCGGTTAAAACCGATTACCTGTGCACGGTTCCTCCTCTGCCTTCCACGGCGGCTCTGCCTAGGCCGGCCACCACATTCCATCATCCTCAGTTCATCCTCTGGCCTCTCACAAATGGTTATAGGTTGGAGGGTTTGGATTTGGGCTGCAGGGTAAACAGGTTTGGGTTTCGGAATGAAGAAAATGATCGATGATGAAGGAATGGAAGATGCATGAATGAAAAATGATGTCCAGTGGATGAGTGACACTTCCATTGGGCCTTGGGACAAATATCTTGGCCCCACTTGCTGCCAAAAGTCCTCGTCTCGTAAAACGTGCAATAGTGCGCTCGCACTTCCGTGAATCGTAACTTTTCAGTCGAACGTCTGAATTCGACGTGCCACCTGTCTACGGTTTCATATCATTCCGCTCTACGTAACGGTATTTGGCCCTTGACCATTTAACCTCTCGGATCAAAAATCAACTATTGGCCCCTAATCACCAAAATTACCAAAATTCCCCTGAACTTCCGATCCTCACAACTTCTTCCATGGATGTCAGAATCGAACGTGCCACGTGTCTATGAACTCGTGACGTCCCGAACTACGTCACAGTAATTGGCCAAAGTCCATTTGACCATCCAAACGAAAAGTCAAAGCTTTTCCCATTCTAGGGGCAAAATCATCATTTTGCACCGAACGTCCGATAATCCTCGTCTAATCCCCGAGTAGTCTCACTAATCCGTCATTAATTCTTAATTAATCCTGCTAATTCGGGACGAGTCGTTATGTCACGACCCGGCCCATCTAACACAATATTGTCCGCTTTGGGCCCAACCCTCACGGTTTTGTTTTCGGGAGCTCACGTGCAACTTCCCAGTAGGTCACCCATCATGGGATTGCACCAGCCTCAACTCGCTTAACTTTGGGGTTCCAATCCCCCCCAAAGCCACTGAGCTCCCAAA
This sequence comes from Prinsepia uniflora, assembly GCA_032719365.1. Taxonomy (NCBI): domain Eukaryota; kingdom Viridiplantae; phylum Streptophyta; class Magnoliopsida; order Rosales; family Rosaceae; genus Prinsepia; species Prinsepia uniflora. Next base: position 72,266,229 of record CM064862.1, read on the forward strand.
AGGCCTTTTGTTAGATAGATATGTGCCCACACATATAAGGTACTTCACATTTCCCTCCCCGAGCGATGTGGGATCGTTCACCGATCTTACCTTTCCAAGCTCACGGGTCTTGCTCACCGATCTTGCTTCTCAAGCTCACGGGTCTTGCTCACCGTTCTTGCTTCCAAGACCGGGTCTTACGTTCTTGCTTCCAAGACCGGGTCTTACACGTTACACTTATCCCTTAATCCCGGGGGATTGAGGGTGAGTCGTGTTAGTTTGTTGGAATGTTCAGATGACCAAAACAGGTTCCCAGGGACCAGACGACTTCAACGGGATCAAAACCACGGACGGAGGTGGCTAGAATCGAAGGCTATCGACGGAGGAAAACAGGGTCGTTGTTCATTGATTACCCAGGTAATTTCTAGGTGGTTTTTCTAGGTTTTGACCACATAGATCGACTAGGGATGGTTGGACGATCACGTAGGAAGCAACGGCTTCCAAATTGAACTAGGAACCAGAGAGAAAATGACACGACCCATCCCAATCCCCCCGGGATTACCATGGAATGTGTCATGCTCCAGTCTGACAAGAGGTGTCAGACAAGGGATAACCTGTTGCCACTGCCCAAACGGGCTTCCAGACTGCGCAAGGATCGATGGAGGAGGTGTGCGAGGTCCCAGTCTCTGCTGCAGTCGCATCCGTAATCAAGCTGAAGGGCATTAAAAACAAAAGTTGTGAGTGGACGAAAATAAATAAGTTCATTAAACACAGTTATAAGATATTTATGCCCTCCATAAAAACGTATGCATGCCACGAAAACCAGTAGTCCAAAAAATTTGCTCAATAAGGCATTAGGGCCTTAGCCCAAAACCGTAAACCATAAATCCAACCAAAAAACCATTTCATAGATTCGTTAATCCATATTTACCACGTTACCATAACCAGCATCCCAGATGCCTAGCGTCCCAGACGCTTGACGTCCGAGACGTCATATTTCACAGTATAACCATAAGCTACGCGTGCTACCCGCGGTCTCAATCTCAAGTCCAATCCCTGAACCCAGTCCGGGTACAGCATCCCAGATGCCTAGTGTCCAGACGTCCAATCATAGCAGTCCTGCTCCTGAGTCATTATACGGTCTGATAGCTCCGCACAATGACCCCTCGCAAGTAATGCACCGTGATTTCCCAGTGTCCCAGACACCTAGAGGAGACCTTCACATTTCCTCATATCAAGATGGTATATGGAACCAGTTTATTCAAATCATTTCACAACATTACAATTCCATTTAAGGTCCCTTACCCAAAATCATATTTATAAAACATAGGGTCCCAGACCCGAAACCATATTTATAACCCAACTGGGCCTCATGCCCGATTTTGTAAACCACTGGGCCCACGACCCAAATTCATAAATCAATTGAGCCCCTGGCCCGATAATATAACTCAAATGGGTCTCAGCCCGATTTCGTAAATAACTGGGCCCCCGGCCCGATTTCATAAAGCAATTGGGCCCTTGGCCCGATTACGTAACTCAATTGGACTCCAAGTCCGAGGTTTCCAAAACAATTGAGCCTCATGCTCGAGTTTCTCTTTCCAATTTCAAAACCATTTCATGAAACCATATCCAAAGTTATAAGTATGGAAAATCAGTGTAAAACCGGAAAACCTCGATTTACGTGCAAGCACGTAAATCACCTCGAAATACGTGAAATCGTATAATTTAACAATATCCAAATCACATCATACAATCACAATCATAATCCAAATAAAATAGTTAAGCATGCATAGAATTTATAAAACCAAAGTCCACTCACAGACCGTTCAACGATACGCCTTGATAGCGTGCCATCGGCCTTCCCGGGCCACACCACTATCACCGGGACTCCCAATCCTGTCCAAAACGAGCTAGCATCTGAAATTTCTGTTCGTACTCAGCTACGGACATGCTCCCCTGTTGGAGTTGCAGAAACTCGGTCTTCCTAGCATCACGGAATGAACGGGGATAATACTGATCCAGAAACCGCTCACGAAAGGTCTCCCAAGTCACTGTACGGGCATCCCAACCCGACAACTCCAGAGTGTACCACCACTCATAAGCGGATCCATCAAGTAGAAATGTAGCCAACACCACACGCTCCTCAAGAGGACAGTGCATCACAGTAAAAATCCGCTCAATCCGAGAAATCCAACGGTGAGCATCCTCGGGATCCGCTCCACCACTGAATACCGTAGCCCCAAGACGCTGGGCTCGCTCGATCGAAGCGCTCTTGGCATCGCCATTAGGTCGTGGAGGGGGTTCGCGTCGCGGAGGCATGGCCGGTCGTCCTTCTCTGAAAGAGGCATAAGTTAGTACAATAATCAAGGCACACCCGAGTGCCGGACATGAATCGTAAACCTAGGCTCTGATACCAATTGACAGGACCCACCCCGATTATCGCCTCGATAATCGGGAAGCATCCTGCTCCCGTCTGACAATCGAACCCAAAAGACTGGAAGACTAGTTAAAATTTCAACACACCCAGTGTCAGACCAGGGAGATTAAACAAATACATGCGACTGGACGTCAAGTCCGCAGTTTCACAGAGTAATATTACAAAACAAATTAAAGAACAAGTCCTACTCTGTGAACTAACTACTCCGCAACGGAAAACGTTATGCCTCCGCCTCTGCCTCGGCGCTTGCCCCCACGCTTGTACCACGACCTGGAGGGAATTTAAAACAACAAGGTGTGAGTGGACCGAAACATAAGTTTAACAGGAAAAACAGTTTTTCCGAAATCGGGTTCGCCCTCCAGTTTTGTAATCCGCATGCATAACCAAATATTCAAAATTTGTGTATTAAACTTTTGAAACTCTTTTTCCGAAACACAAGAAAAGCGTTACAGGGATCGTCATAACTCATGTAAAACCATATAATAATACCAGATTCCAGAAACCGTCATTTTGAAACATTATTTACACAAATCAAGTGAAACATAAATCAATAATCATGATTATGCCGTTGGATCCATCCGAGTCTTTAAACTCAACATTAGGCCTTCCCGGGATATCAACGAGTCTTTAAACTCAAAACACGATTAGTAGGCCTCAGGGGTATCATAATAATCGAGTCTTTAAACTCACGAGTCTTTAAACTCAATTTTCAGGCCCGCCCCCAAAATCAACATACCGGGTCTTTAAACCCAAAACCAGATCCAACCATCAACCGGGTCTTTAAACCCAAAACCGTTTTTAAACAATAATAAATCAGGATTCATCACAAATCTTTTTCCAACATTATTCCAAAAACATTTCTCATCGTAACAGGACTCATGCCCGAATTCACATGTAAATTCCAACACATGCAAATACCAGGAAATTTCTTCACAACATGATCAAACATCATAAATCCGAAACATGCATATTCATAACCAGATACTTCATCAAAAATTATCACGCATGCATAGGTAACAACCGAAATCTCGAAATGCGTGAAATACGATAATTATCTCGAAAAACGTGAAAACAAGTAAAACCGATATATCATCTCACCATCGTAAAATCATATGTAAAACCATGAGATAAATAAGCAAAATAGTCATGCATGCCCAATTTAAAAATCAAAGAGTCCACTCACAGTCTTAGGACACGTCAATCGCGTCCCGCGCGCTCCTCCGTAGCTTCGGAAGTGTCCGGGCCTGTGAAAACGTACAAGAAGGGTTACAAACATCCCAAAATAACTCGTAGAATTTTTCCTAATTTTTCCGGATTTTTCGGCAAAAATAAACTTAAAGACTTAATCTTCCGGACTCCCGAAATTATCCCGAATGACTCCCGATCGATTCGAACTCTAAAGATAAAATGTTATTTAAACTGTAAGGATTAATTCTCATGTTGATCGTGATCGGAGTTGACGCCACACGCGCCGTCACGCGCCGCCCAAAGTGGCTGCGCGTGAAAGCCACGCGCCAAGCTACAGTACCTTCGTCCTTACCCGAATCAACTGATAAACGGGTCTAATACCCGCGACTCAACCCGACCAGTTCAAGCCCAATTCTCAATCAATTCCTCTCGTTTTTGATCCTATTATCTTCCCTAATCCTTTAATTTTAGGTCTGTAACGAAGGTTAACCTCGACTAGTACCCAAACGACCCAACTCAAACTCGAACAGTCGAACAAATCGACATTCTGGAACTCACCCAAACTAACCCCAATCTCAAATTAATTTCACCAGTAGGTTAAGGGGATTCATACGAACACAATGGTACCGTCAATTGGTCTCGCCGTTACCTGGAAGTCGTCGTCCTCAAGCTCGAAAATACTCAGAACCAGGGCACTCCGTTCCTGGCCAATTCGTGGATGTCGTCCTTCGAATTTGACGTGGTTGGTTTCCTCTTGCTCCCAGAAGACTAGAATGACCCCTAGTTTAGCTCGCAAGTCCCCACAATTTGATCTTCCATTTTTCCCTCCACTGGTTTTTCCTTCAAACAGGAACTTGGGTTCCCGGGCAACACGGCTCCAAACTCAACAACTCCAGCACCGTCGTGATCCTAACACTCCCAGAAGACTCCCTATGTGTTTAGTTTCGCCTCAAAGCCCGTAGGATTTGAACTCTGAGTTTCCCCCCTGAAAACCCAAAACTGTTTTCTCCCGTCTCTCTCAACCTCAGCCCTCACAATGATGCCCAAATGACCCAACCGAATCCCCCCTCACTCTCTTACTCAGACATTCGATTCAAACGGCCAGCACCCGTGGGAGACCAGCTGAGGTTCTCTGAAACCTGCTTCCCACAAACACAGAAACCATGGCCATATTAAACTCAATCCCGTGCCTGCAACATGCTCACTCCACTCAGTCATGCTCCCACTACCTCAATTCACATAAACAAACATCTGAACAATCCACTAAAGCCATAAACAATTGATCGCACAAACCCACGGCCGCTGCTCTGTTTTCCACGGTGGTGAACAGTACCCCGTGCGGAAATTACCAAAATGCCCCCAGGGCAAAAATTACCAAACTGCCCTCCAACTTCCGTGACCCGTAACTCGGTCGTCCGACGTCCGTTTCAAGCGTGCCGCCTGTCGTTGTACTCGGGGCGTCGAGACGAACATAACGGTCTTCGAGTCAAATGGATATCAATTGTCAAACAAAAAAGTCAACTTTTTCCCCTTATAACGCCCAAATTACGGTAATGCCCCCGAACTTCCGAACATCATAACTTTCACTCCGAGCGTCCGAATCGGATGTGCCACCTGTCTATGAACTCGTGACATCCCGAACTACGTCACGGTCATCACTCAACGTCCGTTCGACCTCCAAATCTAAAAGTCAACAAATTGACCACACAAACACAGGGGTAAAAACGTCATTTTATTCAATATTTAATAATATTACATTTCCAGAACGTCCGGGGCGTTACAATCTCCCCCCCCCCCCCCCCCCCCCCCTTAAGAAATTTCGTCCCGAAATTTCAAGGAAACAAGTAAGGGAACTGTTCTCGCATCTGCGCCTCGGGTTCCCATGTGGCTTCCTCCACATTCTGGTTCCTCCAGAGAACCTTCACCAGAGGAACGGTCTTCCGACGTAGCACTTTCTCCTTTCGATCCAAAATCTGTACCGGTTGTTCCTCGAAGCTCAAATCATCTCGAAGTTCAATGGGCTGATCCTCCAGTACATGAGATGCGTCAAACACATATTTCCGCAACATCGACACATGGAAAACATCGTGGACCTTCGAAAGCTCTGGCGGTAGTGCCAGCTGGTAGGCCACCGGGCCAATCCTCTCGGTAATCTCATAAGGTCCAATATAACGAGGGCTCAACTTCCCTCGCCTGCCGAATCGCACTACACCCTTCCAAGGGGACAATTTCAGAAATACCCGATCTCCGACCGCAAACTCCAGATCTCGAATCCGATGGTCCACATAGCTCTTTTGTCTGTCCTGAGCTGCCTTGAGCCGATCCTTGATGAGTTTGACCCTCTCGGTCGTCAGTTCCACCAATTCGGATTTAGTCAGCCTCCTTTCACCCACGTCCGTCCAACACAACGGAGTTCTGCACTGCCGTCCGTACAAGGCTTCGTACGGAGCCATCCCAATGCTCGCTTGATAGCTGTTGTTGTAGGCAAATTCCATCAAGGCTAGATGTGACTCCCAAGTGTCCTGAAATTGCAAAACGCAAGCTCGCATCATATCCTCCAATGTCTGGATGGTCCGTTCAGACTGGCCGTCAGTCTGGGGATGAAATGCAGTACTGAAACGAAGTTTCGTCCCAAATGCTTCCTGCAGACTCTGCCAAAATCGAGAAGTAAATCTTGGGTCTCGGTCAGAAACTATTGATTCCGGAGTACCGTGCAAACGGATGATCTCGTCAATAAACAACTGGGCCAACTGCGTCATCCTGAAGTTCTCTCGCACTGGCAAGAAGTGAGCTGATTTCGTAAGCCTGTCCACAATCACCCAAACTCCATCGTGACCCCTGGGTGTCCTAGGAAGTCCAAACACAAAATCCATCGTCAAGTGATCCCATTTCCATTCCGGAATAGGTAGTGGTTGCAAGGCACCATAAGGTCGTTGTCTCTTAGCCTTCACTTGCTGGCAAATCAGACACCTGCTGACAAACTCGGCAATCTCCCGTTTCATTCCCGGCCACCAGTAGTGCTCTCGCAAGGTACGATACATCTTGGTCCCACCAGGATGCATCGCGTAGGCCGAACTATGAGCTTCGTCCAAGATCTCCTTCTTCAGTGCCCCCACGCCGGGCACACACAACCGTCCTTCTTTTAGCAAAGCTCCATCCTCCCTGACTGTAAAGTCTAGCCGTTCACCGGCTTCCACTTCAATCCGAAGTACACATGAGACAGGATCTTGAGATTGAGCCTCAACGATCCGATCGACCAGAAGTGGTCTCACATGAAAATTAGCCAGCAAGACACCTTGGCCATCCAAACCCAAATCAATGCTATTCTTACGGAGTTCAACCAAAAGTGGCAAATGAACCGTCCGTAGATGTGCTACAGAATGCGTTGACTTCCGGCTTAGAGCATCAGCCACGACATTGGCTTTTCCCGGGTGGTACTCAATCGTGCAATCATAATCCTTAATTAGCTCTAGCCACCGTCGCTGCCTCACATTCAACTCCTTCTGAGTGAACAAGTACTTCAGGCTCTTGTGGTCCGTAAATATTCTGCAAGTCGCACCGTACAGGTGATGTCTCCAAATCTTCAATGCATGCACAACAGCAGCTAACTCCAAATCGTGCGTCGGATAATTGCGCTCATGCGGTTTCAACTGGCGCGAAGCATAGGCGATCACTTTCCCATGCTGCATTAGTACACATCCCAAACCCTGTAAGGATGCATCACTGTACACCTCAAATTCCCCACTGTCGTCTGGAAGGGTCAGTATAGGAGCAGACGTCAACCTTTCCTTTAGCTCCCGAAAACTACGCTCACAATCGTCATCCCACTCAAACTTGACTCCCTTCCGCGTCAGTCGCGTCAACGGGGCAGCAATGGTAGAGAAACCCTCTACAAACCTCCTGTAGTAACCAGCCAAACCCAAGAAACTCCTGACTTCCGTGACGGTCCTCGGTTGTTTCCACTTCGCCACTGCCTCAATTTTCTGAGAATCCACACTGATCCCGTCAGTTGAGATCACATGCCCCAAGAAACTCACGCTCGTCAACCAAAACTGACATTTGCTGAGCTTCGCGTACAACTGGTTTTCCCTCAAGGTACCCAGCACCATCCTTAAGTGCTCCTCGTGCGCTTCCGCACTCCTCGAGTAGACCAGGATATCGTCAATGAACACGATGACAAAGTGATCCAAGTAAGGCTGCAACACTCGGTTCATCAAATCCATAAACGCTGCAGGTGCGTTGGTCAAGCCAAACGGCATCACCAGGAACTCATAATGACCATAACGGGTCCTAAAGGCTGTCTTGGGTACATCCTCATCCTTAACCCGCAATTGATGATACCCAGAACGTAGATCAATTTTGGAGAAGTACTGCGCTCCTCGTAGCTGATCGAACAAATCATCGATCCGAGGCAACGGGTATTTGTTCCTGACTGTTACTTTATTCAGTTGCCTGTAATCGATGCAGAGTCTCAAACTCCCATCCTTTTTCCTCACAAACAACACCGGAGCTCCCCAGGGGGATACACTCGGTCGTATAAATCCCATCTCAAGTAATTCTTGTAACTGCGCCTTCAGTTCTTTCAACTCGGCTGGTGCCATACGATACGGAGTCTGAGAAATAGGTTGCGTACCTGGAACCAGATCAATAGTGAACTCAACATCTCGATGCGGTGGCAATCCCGGTAGATCCTCCGGAAAGACATCCGGGAACTCCCGTACAATCGGTATATCCTCCACCCGCAATGGTGCAGCTCGTGAATCCATCACTCGGGCTAAGTATCCCTGGCACCCCTTCCTCAACATCTTACTTGCCTTCAGGGCAGAAATCACTCCGACAGGAGTTGCTCGCTGAATTCCCTGAAAAGTGGTTTCCGGTAGCCCCGGGCTCCGAAAAGTAACCCTCTTATCGACGCATTCGATAGAGGCATGATGGAGCGTCAACCAATCCATACCCAAGATGACATCAAAGTCATGCAAGTCCAAGAGTATCAAATCTGCCACCAGACCAACATCACCTACCATTACGGGGCACTCCCGCAACACTTGATTCACCACAAACACATCTCCGGTGGGCGTACTCACTCCCATGTCACAGTCCAGTGCGGACACCTCTCTACCCGCCAACAACTCACAGTCCCGTGAAATAAATGAATGTGTAGCTCCGGGATCAATTAAAGCACAAACATCATGTCCAAAGATCGTGAGTGTACCTGTCACAACACCAGGCGCTGCCCTGGCCTCCTGCTGCGTAACAGCAAAAACTCGGGCCTGTGGTCCAGCTGCTCGCCCACGGCCCCGGCCCCTCTGTCCATTAGCCGCCCCGGTACCACCTCCTCGAGTGCTCCCAGTCCCAGAAACTACAGTTGTGCTCCGTCCCTGCTCTGCTCCACCCCGACCTGCGCCACCACCCTGTGGCAAAGATGGACAGTCCCTCCGATAGTGGCCCCGCTCGCCACAGAAGAAACAGATGACACTGGAAGCATCTCGAACAAAACCACCACTCTGCCGTCCCGTGGAAGCAACAGAAGTCGCGCTCGCCTGCGGAGCAGTCTGCGCCCTAGGCGCTCGGAATCCGGAACCCTGATAGTTACCAGGCCTGCCATAACGATCATTGCCTGCAGATGAGGCTCCACCATAACGTCCTTTCTTCGAGGCTCCCTGACCATACGATCCAGAATATGAACGCCCGCGACGTTGTCCACCACCAGAATACTGTGGACGTGTCGGGAGACTAGCCTCAACCCGCACCGCGGCATCAGACAACTCCGTGAGAGTAGCAAAAGCTCCGGCCGTCACAATGGCCCGTATCTCACCCCGTAGGCCAAGCTCGAACCTACGGCATTTCTCAGCCTTAGTAGATACAAAGGTAGGAGCAAAACAAGCTAGCATCTGAAATTTCTGTTCGTACTCAGCTACGGACATGCTCCCCTGCTGGAGTTGCAGAAACTCGGTCTCCCTAGCATCACGGAATGAACGGGGATAATACTGATCCAGAAACCGCTCACGAAAGGTCTCCCAAGTCACTGTACGGACATCCCAACCCGACAACTCCAGAGTGTACCACCACTCATAAGCGGATCCATCAAGTAGAAATGTAGCCAACACCACACGCTCCTCAAGAGGACAGTGCATCACAGTAAAAATCCGCTCAATCCGAGAAATCCAACGGTGAGCATCCTCGGGATCCGCTCCACCACTGAATACCGTAGCCCCAAGACGCTGGGCTCGCTCGATCGAAGCGCTCTCGGCATCGCCATTAGGTCGTGGAGGGGGTTCGCGTCGCGGAGGCATGGCTGGTCGTCCTTCTCTGAAAGAGGCATAAGTTAGTACAATAATCAAGGCACACCCGAGTGCCGGACACGAATCGTAAACCTAGGCTCTGATACCAATTGACAGGACCCACCCCGATTATCGCCTCGATAATCGGGAAGCATCCTGCTCCCGTCTGACAATCGAACCCAAAAGACTGGAAGACTAGTTAAAATTTCAACACACCCATTGTCAGACCAGGGAGATTAAACAAATACATGCGACTGGACGTCAAGTCCGCAGTTTCACAGAGTAATATTACAAAACAAATTAAAGAACAAGTCCTACTCTGTGAACTAACTACTCCGCAACGGAAAACGTTATGCCTCCGCCTCTGCCTCGGCGCTTGCCCCCACGCTTGTACCACGACCTGGAGGGAATTTAAAACAACAAGGTGTGAGTGGACCGAAACATAAGTTTAACAGGAAAAACAGTTTTTCCGAAATCGGGTTCGCCCTCCAGTTTTGTAATCCGCATGCATAACCAAATATTCAAAATTTGTGTATTAAACTTTTGAAACTCTTTTTCCGAAACACAAGAAAAGCGTTACAGGGATCGTCATAACTCATGTAAAACCATATAATAATACCAGATTCCAGAAACCGTCATTTTGAAACATTATTTGCACAAATCAAGTGAAACATAAATCAATAATCATGATTATGCCGTTGGATCCATCCGAGTCTTTAAACTCAACATTAGGCCTTCCCGGGATATCAACGAGTCTTTAAACTCAAAACACGATTAGTAGGCCTCAGGGGTATCATAATAATCGAGTCTTTAAACTCACGAGTCTTTAAACTCAATTTTCAGGCCCGCCCCCAAAATCAACATACCGGGTCTTTAAACCCAAAACCAGATCCAACCATCAACCGGGTCTTTAAACCCAAAACCGTTTTTAAACAATAATAAATCAGGATTCATCACAAATCTTTTTCCAACATTATTCCAAAAACATTTCTCATCGTAACAGGACTCATGCCCGAATTCACATGTAAATTCCAACACATGCAAATACCAGGAAATTTCTTCACAACATGATCAAACATCATAAATCCGAAACATGCATATTCATAACCAGATACTTCATCAAAAATTATCACGCATGCATAGGCAACAACCGAAATCTCGAAATGCGTGAAATACGATAATTATCTCGAAAAACGTGAAAACAAGTAAAACCGATATATCATCTCACCATCGTAAAATCATATGTAAAACCATGAGATAAATAAGCAAAATAGTCATGCATGCCCAATTTAAAAATCAAAGAGTCCACTCACAGTCTTAGGACACGTCAATCGCGTCCCGCGCGCTCCTCCGTAGCTTCGGAAGTGTCCGGGCCTGTGAAAACGTACAAGAAGGGTTACAAACATCCCAAAATAACTCGAAGAATTTTTCCTAATTTTTCCGGATTTTTCGGCAAAAATAAACTTAAAGACTTAATCTTCCGGGCTCCCGAAATTATCCCGAATGACTCCCGATCGATTCGAACTCTAAAGATAAAATGTTATTTAAACTGTAAGGATTAATTCTCATGTTGATTGTGATCGGAGTTGACGCCACACGCGCCGTCACGCGCCGCCCAAAGTGGCTGCGCGTGAAAGCCACGCGCCAAGCTACAGTACCTTCGTCCTTACCCGAATCAACTGATAAACGGGTCTAATACCCGCGACTCAACCCGACCAGTTCAAGCCCAATTCTCAATCAATTCCTCTCGTTTTTGATCCTATTATCTTCCCTAATCCTTTAATTTTAGGTCTGTAACGAAGGTTAACCTCGACTAGTACCCAAACGACCCAACTCAAACTCGAACAGTCGAACAAATCGACATTCTGGAACTCACCCAAACTAACCCCAATCTCAAATTAATTTCACCAGTAGGTTAAGGGGATTCATACGAACACAATGGTACCGTCAATTGGTCTCGCCGTTACCTGGAAGTCGTCGTCCTCAAGCTCGAAAATACTCAGAACCAGGGCACTCCGTTCCTGGCCAATTCGTGGATGTCGTCCTTCGAATTTGACGTGGTTGGTTTCCTCTTGCTCCCAGAAGACTAGAATGACCCCTAGTTTAGCTCGCAAGTCCCCACAATTTGATCTTCCATTTTTCCCTCCACTGGTTTTTCCTTCAAACTGGAACTTGGGTTCCCGGGCAACACGGCTCCAAACACAACAACTCCAGCACCGTCGTGATCCTAACACTCCCAGAAGACTCCCTATGTGTTTAGTTTCGCCTCAAAGCCCGTAGGATTTGAACTCTGAGTTTCCCCCCTGAAAACCCGAAACTGTTTTCTCCCGTCTCTCTCAACCTCAGCCCTCACAATGATGCCCAAATGACCCAACCGAATCCCCCCTCACTCTCTTACTCAGACATTCGATTCAAACGGCCAGCACCCGTGGGAGACCAGCTGAGGTTCTCTGAAACCTGCTTCCCACAAACACAGAAACCATGGCCATATTAAACTCAATCCCGTGCCTGCAACCTGCTCACTCCACTCAGTCATGCTCCCACTACCTCAATTCACATAAACAAACATCTGAACAATCCACTAAAGCCATAAACAATTGATCGTACAAACCCACGGCCGCTGCTCTGTTTTCCACGGTGGTGAACAGTACCCCGTGCGGAAATTACCAAAATGCCCGCAGGGCAAAAATTACCAAACTGCCCTCCAACTTCCGTGACCCGTAACTCGGTCGTCCGACGTCCGTTTCAAGCGTGCCGCCTGTCATTGTACTCGGGGCGTCGAGACGAACATAACGGTCTTCGAGTCAAATGGATATCAATTGTCAAACAAAAAAGTCAACTTTTTCCCCTTATAACGCCCAAATTACGGTAATGCCCCCGAACTTCCGAACATCATAACTTTCACTCCGAGCGTCCGAATTGGACGTGCCACCTGTCTATGAACTCGTGACATCCCGAACTACGTCACGGTCATCACTTAACGTCCGTTCGACCTCCAAATCTAAAAGTCAACAAATTGACCACACAAACACAGGGGTAAAAATGTCATTTTATTCAATATTTAATAATATTACATTTCCAGAACGTCCGGGGCGTTACAGCTTAATTAAAGACCTATCAGCAGGACACTGGTTTTCGGGCTGTGACTCATTTGGTGTTGTTTCGTGCTTGAGCCTCTATTGATGATGGTATTCGGGTGAGTTTCGGATGATATGAAGCTTGCCTCCGGACTGTGATGTGTTCCTTCCGGAGAGGTCATGATGCACTGCCTGTTATTGAGCAACCGCGGGAAGCAATGACCGAGGGAGGCTCGACTTAGGAGTGCTGATGTTATCCTCTGAGATCGATTGGTGATGTCTTTGCGATGATCTAGAGACGGTGCAGCGAGTGATGTGTTCACGGCGACATGCTAGGATTATGAGCGGTCCTGAGCTATATGCACATGTGCTAGGATTTTAATCGTGACTGAAATTGATGAGGATGGGATGTGTTCCCACGTGTTCTATGATTTGGGCTGAGGGTTTGTTCTGGTTTTTTTTTTATTTGGTTTTGGGATGCGGCCATGTATGATTCGGTTTTGGGCTGAGACCCTACTGAGGTAATGGCTTCGATTGAGAAGCATTTTTCACTGCATTTTGATTTGGGGAGCAATATGTCTTACTTCCGAGAAAGTATTTGAAATCATTGTTTTATGATGCAGGCATGCGTTTACGTGAAGGGTATAAATGTCTTTTCGATAAATGATTTTTATAAAGAGTTGTTTTGTCCACTCACAGCTTTTATGGTTTTAATACCCTTCAGGTTGATAGCGGATGCGGGCTGTAGTAGAGATCGAGACATCACATGCAACCACCGATCCTAGTGTACTTTGGATAACCCCGAACGGGTGACGAGTTTATCCTTGGTCTGACACGCGGTGTCAGACGGGAACATGCAAGTCCCATGATAACCCAGGGGAATTAGGACAGGTCTAGTTAATTTGATTCATTTCTTGATGCATAAGGATAGAATAAACACATATCCCTTGTACCTCTAAAGTTTTGGAAGATGCCTTTTATGTCATTCCAATGGCGGCGTGTAGGCGCAGAGCTAAATCTAGTTAGCCAGTTCATAGCGAATTAAATGCCTGATCTAGTGCATTGAGCCAAGTATAATAATTCACCCATTGCATTTAGATATGGCACTTCTGGTGTCAATATCTCATCCTTATCATTTGAAAGACGAAATGTGTCCTTCTTAGAATCTAGACTACGGACAATCATGGGCGTGCTTGAAGGTTTCGCATTATCCTCATTAAAGCATCTCAACGTCTTCTGAATGTAATTTGATTGCTATACCAAAATCTCATATGCACTGTGCTCAAGCTTCAAGCCGAGACAAAAGTGTGTTCTCCCAAAATCCTTCATTTCACATTATAACTTTAGGTGCTTAGTAGTTTCTTTGATCTCTTCAAGAATACCAATTAGATTCATGTCATCGACATAAAATCCCACTATAGCAAACTTGGAAATTTTTTTCTTAATAAACACGCATGAGCATAATTCATTATTCACATATCTCATTCTGATTAAATACTCACTTAGACGGTATACCACATCCATCTAGATTGTTTGAACCCATAAAGTGAACGCCTCAAACTAATGGAGAGTGTGTTCCGTGGTTTGAACTATTTGCATCAGGTATCTTAAGTCATTCAGGAACTTTCATATATATATATATATATATATATATGTATATATATATATATGTGTGTGTGTGTGTGTGTGTGTGTGTGTGTATGTGTATCCAGATCCCTATAAAGATAAGCAATGGCCACATCCAAAAGTTGTTGGGAAATATGCACAAATTAAATAGATAATTATAATCATCAGAATCAAACTTTTCCCACCCTCAAAATAAATTGAGTAAATAAATTAGCAGAAATAAGTCGGAAATAAAAAAAGGTAAAAGAGAACACTGAAATTTAACGAGGTTCGGCAGTGTACCTACGTCCTCGGACAGCAGCTCCAAAATTCTTTCACTATGAATAATAGGATTACAAGTACAATCTCACTTAATGGTGGATACACAACTCTCTCTTGGATTCACTCAAGATGATCCCACTTTCTCTCATTTTCTCACAAATGAGGATATCTCTATATTTCTCACACAAGGAGGAACTCTCTTCTCACTCTCACTTTTGGTGGATAACTTGTTGCTTGAAGGATGATTGAGAATGCTCAATCCCTCTCCTTTATATAGAGATGGATGAGAAAAAGCCATCAATGCATAGTCATGCATAAGAGTTAGCTCCAATTAATCTCATTGTAACTCCTATGAGCATAGTAATCTCCACCAATAAGTGCTCTTCCTAATGAACCTACCCAAAAAACACATCCATGCACAAACCATCACATGTGCATTGGGATATCAAAAGTCTTCATTTGGGAACTTCAAAGATCATATTAAATCTCCTCCACTTAATAAAGAGGTTCACCCATCAAATTCTCTCACTTAATGAAGGGATTAACCCATCAAATTCCCCTCCACTTAATAGAGGGAATAACCCATCAATTTCCCCCTTCCCGACTTAAGTAGGGAGCTCCATCATACCAGCTGCACTTCTGAAAAACTAATGCTTGTCTTTTTGTAAACACTTTGTCATCATATCTGAACCATTGTCATCAGTATGGATCTTCTCGATTTGAAGTTGCTTGGATTCCAACACTTCACGAATCCAATGATATCTCACATTAAGACCTTTAGTGGAAACTTGAGTTCTTACTCAAATGAATAGCACTCTGGTTGTCACAATGAAGAACATATTTTTGTTGCTTTTGTCCTAACTCCTGTAGGAATCTCTTCATCCACAGTAACCTCTTGCAAGCTTATGCAGCAGTAATAAACTCTACTTCTGTTATTGACAGAGCAACCCATTTATGTAATTTAGACTGCAAGGAAATAGCTCTCCTAAAAAAAGTAACCAAATAACCTAAAGTGGACTTTCTGGAGTCAAGCTCTCCAGCATAGTTTGCATCTGTGTACCCAACCAATTAGAGCTTACCACTTCCAAAACACAAACTCATTTTGGAGGTGTCTCTGAGATATCTTATAATCTATTTTACTGCTTTCTAGTGTTCTTTACCCGGTGTGGATAAGAATCTGCTAACTACACCAACTGCGTGTGTTAAATCTGGTCTGGTGCACACCATCATATACATAAGACTTCCAACTACTGAGGCATATGACACCGAGTTCATCTCTTTCTTATCTTTGTCACTTGTAGGACACTACTTGGAGATGAGCTTGAAATGATTAGCAAGAGGGGTCACAACTGATTTTGCCTTGTTGAATTTCTTCAACACCTTCTCGATATAATGTTCTTGTGACAACCAAAACTTTCCATTCTTTCGATCACAAGAGATATGCATACCGAGAATTTGTATTTCTGGTCCTAAGTCTTTCATTGCAAAAGACTTGCTAAGTTCTTTCTTCAACTCGCTAATCTTGACATTATCACGACCTACGATCAATATGTCATCAACATATAAAACAAGTATAATAAATTCTCCATCAGAGAACCTCTTGACAAAAACACAATGAGCAAAAGTGGTCCTCTGGTATCCATGTTTGATCACAAAGGAATCAAACTTTTTGTACCATTGTCGTGGTGCTTGCTTCAGTCCATAAAAACTCTTTTTTAGTCGGCAGACTAGGTCTTCTTTTCCTGTGACTTTGAAACCTTCTGGCTGCTCCAAGTAAATTTCTTCTTCAAGGTCTCCATGAAGGAATGCAGTATTAATATCTAGTTTCTCAACTTCAAGGTCTCATGTGACAGGATCCGTCCCTACTGGACTTTGATAATCGTGCCCGGTCCTGCTCCCGTTTGACAAGTTAACTGAAGTCCCGAAACTACCCTTCAGCACCTGTCAGACAAGGGATAACTGCATTGATTTCCGCTCATGCCTCCGCCTCTCGATCAGCCCCGAACGTCGTGCCACGGCCTGGAGGGTCATCAAAATAGGAAAGGTGTGAGTGGACAAAAATAATATCATATAAAACACATTTATCAAAACACATCATTTACCCTCCAGTTTATCAAACCATGCATGTATAGAATCAACATATGAAAAACATCACCGGCTTTCTAGCCAAATCTCATGAAAACATCAAATCCGGGCTCTCAAGCCCAAATGCTATTTAAATCATTTTATAAAACCATTTTCTCATACAATAAAGCATATAACTCGGGAATTACACATCCGAGGATCCTCTGGGAATTACACATCCAGAATCTTCATCCATGCTGGGAATTACACATCCAGCCTCACCGGAAATTACACATCCAGTCCCTCAGGGAATTACACATCCGGTCCCTCCGGGAATTACACATCTGGAGTCCCTCCAGGAATTACACATCTGGAGTCACTTCGGGAATTACACATCCGAAGTCTACCCAAGAATTACACATCTAGGGGCATCAAACATCAATACACAATCAAAATAATCATTAAAACCATGTTAAAACCATTTATCACAGGGTCACATGCCCAAATCTCATTTCTCATTTCTCGTAAATCCGTAAAATTATTAAATAATTCAATGCACGTAAATCCGTAAAATCATATCCAAAAATCAATCAATTCCATCAAATCATCTTTAACTCACAATATTCACAACATCCTTTTAATATCCCGGGCCTAGCCCAAAATCATCAATTCCACACAAATCCGTACAACCGCAACCTCAATTGCCCTTTTCACATAAATCCATAAAATTTCTCAAAAAGCATTATAAATCCACCAAATCACTTTCCCAACTCAAAACCAATCTCAATTCCCGGACTTTCACCCAAAACAGCCATTTCACATTTTCTCGAAAAACGTGCCCAAGACACTGATTAAAATAATCATTAAATCCCGAATTAATTATATCAAATCATTGCAATTCAAATCATGCCATAAATCATGTAAAACATTTAACTATGCATGCATGTCAATTTATAAAACAAACGTCCACTCACATACCGTCCAAACCGCTCGCTTTCCGAGCTGCACGCATTTCCGTAATTTCCGGTACTTTCCAGGAATCTCGAATCCTGTCCAAAATCATTACTCAGGGTCACTAACGACTTAATTAATATCATACTAATTCCCCATAATTTTTCGGAATTAAATATTAATTAAACACATAGCATAAACCTTCGGACCCTCGAAACAATATCGAAACTGTGTCTGATTAACTCGAAACCAACGCCAAAATGTTTGTTACATTGTATAGGAAAAAATTCGTGTTGAACTCACTTTGGGAATCGGTCCCACGCGCCCTCACGCGCCACCATGAGTGGCTGCACGTGAAGCCCACGCGCCTGCTACAGTGCATCGTCCTTACCCGTTTACCTGGTAAAAGGATCCTGAGACCCGCGAGGTGACCCGGTTCAATGTCCATCAATTCTTCACCATTTTCAACAATTAAAACGTCCATTAGCATCGTTATAAACTCAATTTAGGTTCTGTAAATCCAATTACATAAAACCTTATCTTAATCCAGTCGAATCACACTCGACCCTCGAAGAACATCGAATCACTGTTCATCGTCCAATCTCCACGATTTCCCATTGTTTTCCTTCAATTGATGCGTCAGGAAGCATCGTGGGGTCTTAATGAACACATTTCCAAGATCATTTCATCATTCCATGTCTCAAATTCCTCGACTCAAGCTCGAACATTCGAAGTTTTCCCTTTCTCTGTTCTAGTCCATAACAACCACAATTTTCCTCGAATTTCATTGGGTTCGACTCGTCTCAATCCCAGGAACCTAAACTTAACATCAATTTCACTCACAAACATCTACAACATCAAATTCGATCCTAAGGTTCCTCAAAGGTTTTTCGGGTTTTCTGGGTTTACGTTCAACGGGTTCAAGGTTCATAATTCTTCGTTTAATGCTCTTTATTTTCCTCTCTAGATGTCCTTTCGATTGGCTTTGGTTACTAGGTTAATCAATCAAACTGGGATTGAAGTCTGCTATTTGATTGCTTTGTTTTCCTTTTTGTACAACCGTTTAATTTCAAACAGATATCCAAATGCCACCAATCTTTCACTTAAGGTGACAAGTGTCACCAAGTGACCAATCCACATCCAAATTAACTGAATCAGCCACTGATGACCGACCTAATCACCCTACTGCCCAAAATTACCATTTTACCCTTCTATACACAAATGACCAAAATGCCCGTAGCATTCTTCAATCTATAACTTTTTCATCCGGACTCCAATTGACGTATGCCGTCTGTCTAAGGATTCAACGTCTCGAGACCTATCTAACCGTACTTCCGGAAGGTCCAAACAAGGTTCCGATTAAAAAGTCAACTTTCAGCCCCTTTTAATCAATTTACCAATTTACCCTTAAACAGCCGAACATCATAACTTTCCCCTCGAATGTCGAAATCGGACGTGCCACCTGTCTATAAACTCGTGACGTCCCAAACTACGTCACAATCATCGGTCAAATTCCGTTTGACCGCTCGAACCAAAAGTTAAATGTTCGCCCAATTCCAGGGGAAAAATCGTCATTTCCTTCAAGTTTTTCAATTTTTCCTTTTTCAAATTTCCGGGTCGTCACATCATGAGGTAAGCACACTCGAGTTGGTTTAGTTTTGATAGGGCCTTTTTGAATTCTCACCATCACCTATTGGTGCCGACAATGTTATTGCCCACATAATGAAAATAGCAAAGATGGTATGGGGCCCTTTTGAATTCTCGCCATCACCTTTACAATATTTGATTGATTACAATTCTGTATATTCAATTTACTATAGAAGTTCCAGGGAATTCTTTAGAGGAATGTTTCCAATAAAAATTGTTTGTTCTTGCATATCCCTACAGCTTTTCCAAATTAATCCCGCGAATACATATAATTCTAAAGAATATGTGAGTGATTCATATATAGCATCTCATTCTTTTATCAAAGGTTCTACCAATTGATATGTTTCCACAATCAATTGAAATTCAATTTCTTGATCTGTATCTTCAATTTTTGGAAACATATAAAGTTCCTCTATCAAGCCCTGCTTAACGAACCTACAAAACCCATAGCTTATGTGATTTCCGCCATATCGTATCCTATGAAGCCTAACTAGTTGTAATTAGGGATGGCAATGGGTCGTATCATGTCGAGTTCGTGTCGTGTCATGAAATTTGTTTGACCCAAATATTTCCAACCCGAATCCGACCCAATTAATAATCAAATCAAGAATGCTCAGCCCGAACCCGACCTGTTAATGATCCAGATAACCTATGTAACCCGTATAACTCATTTAATAAATAGGTCATACTCGAAACCTAATTAACCTATAACCCGATTAAGATGTTTAACCCATTTAACATGTTTAACCATTTAAACTATAAGATTTGATAGATATATATATAGTTAAATGTGTAGATATATATATATATATATATATATATATTAGTAATTGACATGTTTATTATACAGATTAAAATATATAGGTTATTATACGGATTAACAGATTGATCCGAAATCTACCTGTTTATTAAATGAGTTAATAGGTCATTGTATGAGTTAATAGGTTAACCTGAAACCCACCTATTTATTAAACGTTTCAAAATGGATTGACCCAAAAATGACCTGAAATTTTAATCGTGCGGGTTGACTTTGATAAATTTCGTGCGGATTTCGCATTGTGTATCGAGTCGTGTGAAAAATTGGCACCCTTAGCTGTAACTCTATGGGTTAGGCTAAATGTTTTTTTCCCCGGATCTTCAATGAAATTTGATAGACAAGGTCCAATAAAAGGCAAATTGAATGCCTTAATCTATGTAAAATATAACACCTCTTTAAAGCAAAGAAGTATTCAAAGGAGGAGAAAGCTTGATCCAAACCTAGTGTAATGAATAACCGAGATAGAGTATTCGACTCTCCCTACATATCCTAAATTCCTAATTGGATTGAAGAGGAAGTTATATTTGATGTTGATGTCATATGGAATGTGTCAATTCGTACTTATGAAAGTAGTAGCCTATGAACAAGAGTATCAAGTGCAAAGCCAACTAGGGAGTCTACTTCTCCTTTAAGGGATCTTACACTTCTTCACCTAGGGAGCCTACTTCTCCTTATAGGGAGCCTACTTCTCTTAGGGAACGTACTCTTCCTTGGGAACATTCTATTATTCACTACAAGCAACCTTGTGGGAAAGCTCAAGTATAAGAAAACCCTGACATTATATTAGTTTGTTTATATATTTTCAATCAAATACTTTATTAAGTAGGTAAAAATGAAAATATTATAAGTTATGATGGACCAAAACAGAAGATGCGAAAAAAAAAAAAACAAGGTTTCTTGATGATGAGATTGAAGATGATTTGAGTTGCCTGGTATCCCTTGTTACTCATATGGTTGATAATAACAGTGATGATGGTGGTGGTTTGGATTCGAATGACACTCTTATGGATAAGGAAAATTAGATGGATAAGGGAAGTGCACCAAGGCTTTAATGGGTTGACAGGATTGGCAAGGATCTTGCCTTGGTTGGAACCCCCATCCAAGGTTCGATCTCCAAAAATTTCAATAAACCCCTTACATAGAGGTTGTTGAGTGTCGAACGCCAGCAGAATTCATGTGAACGCTAGTGATTGCGTTAGCTTCCGGAAGTCTGGGTTCAAAAAGTGACTCAGATGTCCTGCGAGCCTCAGGTGTTTCATAATATTTCTGAATTTAGTGGGCTATCTCCCCCCTCTCCACCTTTTGTCAAAAAAAAATGTTAGCCAATATAAACTTTGTTGGATTTCTTTTTAAATTTGTTAAACTTGTTGAAGTTGGATTATCTTTTTTCTAACACTTGTGATTTGATGGAAATTAGAATTTTGTGTGTACTATGTTTTATTTTACTTCAATTTTTTTTTTGTTCATGCACTTATACATTATGATAGGCAGAAATCGCGAAGCTATCACTATTGCGTTTCAAATTTTTTATTGATAAAACGTCTACTTCGATAATTACGTGGATACGGTCATCGAGACATGGTGGCAAGCATTTAGATACTGGATAGTGGATCCAAATGACGAAGTCAAAGTGAAACGGTGCATTTAAGGAGTGTAAAAGTGTGATAAGAGTCATAAAGAACATAGTTGCAAAAAGTGCATGATGACACCCGTAACTTTCTAGCCAATCTTCCAGCCAACCGCCGAGGTATGAATGTTGAAAGGTACATTAACGGCAACGAATTGAACGTTGAAAGGTAATTTTAAAAGATCCTTGATTGTTTTCGGAGTCTTTTGGTAAAAAGAAACATAAAAATCCAAGTTACAAAGTTACTTATCCAATGAATAAACTTAGTTTCCAACCGATGACCGTTAACTTCTAGCCTTTTAGGTGGTCAATGGTATCCCCGTTTTGGCGTTGTTGATAATTCAGTTTAAGTCTTCGGTCCGCAGGTGGTGGTGGTAGTTAGAACTTTTGAGTTCTTAATCATCGATAATTTTTGGTGAGGTCAAGCTAATGAAAAAAACCGATTGCATTGGTTGAGTTGGAAGGATTTGGGTTGCCAAAAATTAGAAGGTGGAATGGGTTTCAAAAACTTCGATTTTAACGATGCTATGTTAGCCAGACAATGCTGGAGGTTGATTCATCAACCAAACTCTTTTTGAGTAAAGATGCTAAAGAGCAGGTACTTTCCAAATTGCTCATTTATGGAAGCTCGTAAGGGCCGGAGAGCATCTTGGGCTTGGTCGAATTTATTGGAAGGAATAGATGTTGTCATTCATGGGGCTTAATGGTGTGAAAGTCTTTTCTGTTCATAGATTATCATTGTGAGTACAATATATTTATACAACTTTCCTCTAGTCACATCCCTAAATAGTAGGGGCTAACTGGGGATAGATAACTAAAATACAAAATTTAAATACAAACATCATAAGAAATTATATCTGATGCACACTCCCCCGCAACCGGTGCACAGGGGGTGCAACAAGGTTGGAAACCAAGACAGAGAACCGACTGTGGGGAAGAGGTTTAGTGAACACGTCTGCAAGTTGAGCAGATGAGGGCAGGAAGCGGACTTGATGAGAGCCCGCAACAACGCGTTGCCGAACAAAATGAAAATCCAAAGCAATGTGTTTCGTGCGAGCGTGAAAACCCGGATTTGCAGCCATATATGTGGTACTTAAATTATCACAATGAAGGATAACAGGAGAGGAAATAGGAAAGTGTAACTCCCGTAAAAGACTTTGAATCCAAATAGTGTCTGCACAGGCATAGGCAAGAGCACGGTATTCAACCTCAGCACTTGAACGAGCAACAGTGCATTGCTTCTTGGCACTCCAAGAGATTAGGTTAGCTCTGGAAAAGACACAGAACCCAGATATATACCGAGAGTATCAGGACACCCAGCCCAATCAGCATCTGAAAAAACAACAACACGAACGGGAGAAGAAACAGGAGCGAAATGTAAACCTCTGCCCAACGTACCTTTGAGATATCGGAGAATGCGCTTGACGGCAATCAAATGTTCATTGGTTGGTCGAGCCAGGAACTGAGAAGCATATTGAACTGCAAAATAGATATCAGGAAGAGTGAGTGTCAACTATTGGAGGGCGCCAACAACCTGACGGTACACCGTGGGATCAGCAAGTGGAACACCAACACCAGACTGAGCAGTTAATTGTATGTGGGCAGCTGTGGGAGTGGCACACGTTTTGGAGTCCAAGAAATTAGCATGTCGTAAGATATCAACTGTGTATTTATTTTGTGTCAAATGCACGCCTGAGCGAACATAAGAAACTTCCAACCCAAGAAAATACTTCAAACGCCCAAGATCTTTTAATTCAAAGTCGTTGCCCAAAGTGGTAATGAATTGGCGCAAAAGAGAAGAATTATTACCGGTAAGCACAATATCGTCCACATATAATAGAAGAAACATAACTTGAGACTCACATTTGTATATGAATAATGAAGGATCAGCTCTGCTATGAGTAAAACCATACTGAAGAAGAAAAGAACTGAGTCGTTGAAACCAAGCCCTGGGTGCTTGTTTCAAACCATATAATGCCTTACGAAGCCGACATATGTGATGAGGACGACTAGGATCAACAAATCCTGGTGGCTGTGTCATGTATACCTCATCTTGTAAGGACCCATGCAGAAATGAATTTTTGACGTCTAATTGATGAACAAACCAACCAAAAGAAAGAGCAAGACTAAGAACAATCTGAATGGTGGTGGATTTTACAACAAGGCTGAATGTCTCTGCATAATCAAGGCCAGGTTGTTGATGAAAATCTTTGGCCACTAAGCGTGCCTTATATCGCTCAATAGAACCATCTGAATTTCTTTTTATTCGAAAGACCCATTTGCATCCAACTATATTGACTTTGGAGGTGGGAGGCACAAGGTTCCATGTTTGTTGCTTTAAAAGAGCATTGAACTCTTCTGCCATGGCTTTTCTCCAGTAGGGATATTTGTGGTTGTACTAACACAAGTTGGTTCAATTTCGGTGTCGAGAAGAGAAATAAAAGCTTGTGGTAATGGATACCTGGCTGCAAAGAGAGACCGATGTTTGGGTTTAAAAACACCCGATTTTGAGCGGGTTTGAATTGGTGATCTTGGCGGGGCCGGATTTAATGGAAAGTGCGTAAGGAGAGGATCGGAATTTGGAGGAGTTGGTGCATGTGTTTGAATTGTTGATGAGGGTGGGGCCGAATTGTGGGGTGGCAGTAGTTAGTGCTGAGAGAGATTGTTGTGCTTCAAATGAGAGCAGGCGCGCTCGGAGATCAGAAAATTGGGGCAATAGGGGAAAATTCAGCATGGCGGTGACTAACATGGAATAGTCTGGTCCAAGACCTCGAAGCACATAGGTGATCAAGTCAATATTGGAGAC
Organism: Prinsepia uniflora; assembly: GCA_032719365.1. NCBI lineage: Eukaryota > Viridiplantae > Streptophyta > Magnoliopsida > Rosales > Rosaceae > Prinsepia > Prinsepia uniflora. The sequence continues at coordinate 72,290,990 of CM064862.1, forward strand.
TAGTTCATTGATGGCTGCTAGGGAATCAGCCAGTGATTTAGCATGGGATAGATATTCAGAGGCGGTTTTCATTCCTTTGGAAACTAACAGAAGTTGAAAACGGAGATGAGTTGCATTGGCAAGAGATTGTTGGGAGAAATTTTGACGAAGACAGTCCCAAATTTCTTTTGAGGTAGAAAGTCCAACAACTTGAGAAAGGACAGGTTCATAGAGAGTTGCACGAAGCATGCTAATAAGAGTTTGGTCAGTTTGAAACCAGGGATAATGAGCTGGATTAGGTGTGAGGGTGGGAGAAATAGGTGTGCCATAGACACCAGAACCAGATGATGGTGGTGTAGCAAGTAGGGGTGGTGGGGACGGGTAGGAGCCATCAACAAAGCGCCAAAAATTGTGGCCAATTAAGAAGAGTTTGACCTGACTTTCCCAGAGTAAATAATTTGTTTTTGTCAATTTGATAGAGACAAAAGTGGATATATTTGGGGTAGAAGCGTGAGCCGTGGAGGAAGAAGAGATGGTTTGGGCAGATGCGGCCATGATCACATGAAAGAGAAGGGGAAAGAGAGTTTGGAAAAAAAAAAGGTACCTAGGACTCTGATACCATGTGAAAGTTTTTTCTATTCATAGATTATCATTGTGAATACAATAGAAAGTCTTTTCATGTCATAGATTATCATTGTAAATACAATATATTTATACAACTTTCCTCTAGTCACATCCCTCAATAGTAGGGACTAAGTGGGGATAGATAACCAAAATACAAAATTTAAATGCAAACATCATAACAAATTATATCTCATCCACAAATGGCATGTCCTAAATGGTGGAGGAGTTTGGATATGGAACGACAAATGGGTCCCAGGGGTTCCTGGTGCTTGTCTTCACCCTTTTAGTGGTTCAATTTTTGACTCCGAAGCTCGTGTCGAGCACCACTACTGATGCAGATAGGAGAAATTGGAGCCTGGATGGTTTGGATCAGGTTAATTTCAGAAAGTGAGGTTGCTGCATCGATTATCGTAGGGACTAGGAATGAGGTTGACCGCCTAATCTATCTGATTGCAAATGATGGTGAATTATCAATTATCCGTGAAATATGGTTACAGATGGTTAAAGGAGAAAAGAGGTGCAGTCCATATGCATCTCAATCAATTATCCGTGAAATATGGTTACAGATGGTTAAAGGAGAAAAGAGGTGCAGTCCATATGCATCCCCCGCCTTCTTCAACACTTACATCGAAGGACACTTGGAATTTGGTGTCGGGAAGCTCAGTCATTCCAAAGGTGAAGAACTTCCTCTGTTGGGCAATTAAGGGAGTTCTTCCAACATAGGCTAATCTCCTTTTGAATGGATCTAGGCTCTTCTCCTGGATGCCCTCTGTGCAATGACGATTGACATTTGTTAGTATCTTGCAGAGAATTCAAACGGGTCTAGTTCGGGGCAGCGCTATCCTACTTTATTGATGATCGAGGTATGAATAAAATTGATGAGTGGCTGTTTGCAATTGTTAAAACTGGTCTAAGAAATTCTGAGGATTCTGGATGGGCGTTGGGCGTTGCTGCCTACACTTGCTGGGTGATTTGGAAGGGGAAGTTGCTGGATGGGCGTTGCTGCCCGTTGCGCGCTAGTGATGGAGGGGAAAGTTTTCAACCCAAGGCTCGTGATTATTGAAGCCTCCCGTCTTCAAGGGGAGCAAGCTGCAGCTCGAGGTTCTCTGGTTGCCCCTGCGAGGGCCTGTCCGCGTGAGTTTCCAGCTCGGGTACACTACTGGGTCCCTCTCTCTCAGAATCTTATAAAAGTGAACACAGATGTTTTGCGGGATCCAATATCTTGGAGGCCTCCTTGGGTGTGGGTGTAGTTTTCAGAGATAGTGATGGCCATTTCATTGCGGCTGCTGGGTGATGCAAGCATGCCAAGTCGGTCCTTATGGCGGAAGCTTTAACGGCAAGGGCAGGATGTCAATTTGAGGTTGATCAGGGCTTTGACAGGGTTGTGTTTGAAGCTGATACCCATGTGCTAGTGCCAGCTCTAATGGGAAGAATTGAGCACGGGAAGTGGGAGATTTACCTTGTGCCCTCTTATATTAGGCTCATTATGGGCTTAATCCGGCAGGCAAGCTGGCACTGGGTGCCTAGGAGCACAAATTTAGCGGCAGATGCAGTTGCATCAATGATGAAGAGGGTAATGAGCGACATGGTCTATATTTCTAGACCCTATTGCTATTATCGAATGATAGCCTTCCTTGGTCAATTAGACTAGTTTTTCCAGCTTGGCTCGACGGGGAGCTCTGCCCTCCTCCTTATGTGTCTAGCTGGTTCTATGTTTACTGTATTGGTTATTCCTGTTTCAGCTGTTTTCTTCATGTTGGCCTGTTAGCAGGCAGTGTTGGTGTGTTTTCCCTCCTCTGGGGGCTTGGCTTTGTGCCTTTTATGAAGAATTTCATTGTCCAAAAGAAAAATTAATAATAATTATCCAGCAATTCAAGGCTCTTGGCAAGAAGCCATGACAAAATAAACATCAACGACAAAACATACATCAAGGACAAAATATACATCAACTACTACCACAGGCACAAATTCACAATCAGAGATGATTTATAAACCTTGTAAATGGAAGCTATTCGCATTTAAATAATACCAAATGGTCCATGCATATGGTGAAAGCGTAGTAATACAATACAAGTTTCAATTGATTTCTAGTTTCCCAACTGGAAATTCTAACACCCCAGTTCCCTTCGGATTTTCCTAGTATTTCTGAAATTTAATGAAGCAACCATACAAAGGCAAAGCCTAAACCTAAAATGAAAATTTTAAGCTTTGGCTAGGAGCCTCAAGCTCACATCTTGGAAGGCTTGGGGAAAATTTCAGGGGTAAACTTCTGGGCTGCGCTGAGACTGCCCTTGATTTTCATTGCACCCCTCATGAAAGCAAGTTGCGGGTTCATCTTCCCCAGCGCCACCTTCACAAAATCATCATCCTTGAACGAAAAAGTCGCATCTGCCTTCCCTCCCTCATATGCACCTGAAATTGTAAAAATCAGAGGGAATTAATCCCCTTTGGAGGTAGGGCTCAAGCAAGCAAAACCGAACGGAAAATCAGAAACCCTAACCTTTCTTCACCTCCCCTTTCTTCAGATCGACGGTGAAAACCACCTCATCGAATCCAATTTTCTGCGATTCAACTCAGTAAGTGAAGGAAAATGTGGCAAATTGGAAATCTTTTAGGGAGGGAATGAAGGGGAAGGTGAGTGGAGGTAGGGCCTACCTTGGGTGCGATGTTGATCTGATAGACGAGTCCGATCTTCTTTACGATTTCTTTACCGGCGTCGGTGGCCAGGTGCTGTTTCATCTGCTCCAGCAACTCCTCCGACTTCAGCTGATTACCGCTCGCCATTTCTCTCTCTCTCTCTCTCGCTCGCTCTCTTCAACTTTTTTGCACGGGATTGGAATGAAAGCGCCTCGGAACTACGTCGTCTTATGGTCGAATAATTGCAGGGACAAATGGCAGAGAAGAGGTTGGTTTGATTATGATAACATGATGATCATCACGCGCGATCAAGCCGCGCCTCAGACTCTTAAGCGGCATAAATCAGACGACGGACAACTCAAGGCACGCATTTCCGTAACAATATTTTTTTTTTCTTTCTCGAGTTTGAAGCCAATCGGGTGACATCATAAATTGGAATTTTTCTTTCTTGGTTCTTTAGTTTAAATAAGTTCATTTCATATCATATTCTCATTATTTGTTCATTATGCATTTTGAAATTGTCGGTTCTCAGTCATTTTTTTTAAAAATTGCTAAGTGAAAGTCAATTATAAAGGTAATTTTGAAATTATCATTTCATAAATTGTTAATGCAGCTAAGAAGCTTCCTTCACCTAACCTTGTCTAGGTCGTCTCCCTCATGCAAGTCTCAAAACTCGTAGCCTCTAACCGAGACACAGAACTGGCCACCACCTCAATCTTGCTTATGTGGTTCGACCATGGTCTCCCAATCCTCGACATCACCATGCTCTGACTCTCCTTGACTTTCGCCCGTCTCCCTCATCCTTTCGATCTCGATGAACTCTAAAAACTAATTGAAATTCATAGAGACAACACTCACATTCCATTCCATAGAGGTCACCATTCATTCTTACTTAATAGTGACAGTTTCTGAACTCAAAATTCAGATGGACTAAACTTACACCTAATTTTTTTTTTTGAAGAAAATAAGTGAGAAGAATAAGAAGAAGCCAAATAGGAATGAATTTTTTTTGTTGTTGTTGGCTGTTGGACTGTTGCCTATGGGAGAAAGTTATCTTACTAACTTCAGTATGTACAATTGATATTGGGGTTGGACAGCTCTTTTTTTTTAAAAAACTTCAAAGTGAGCTACATAATAAAAATAAAATGGGCTACATAATAAAAGTGAAATATCCAAATGAACTATAAATTAATATTGAGATGAATTAGCTCATAAATATGTAACGAAACAAGCTTAGATGAGAAGGACTATAACCCTTCCAACCCAAGCCTTAGCCTTGTCACTACTTACTAGCAATCTCTCTCTCTCTCTCTCTCTCTCTCTCTCTCTCTCTCTCTCTCTCTCTCTCTCTCTCTCAAGATTTACCATGAGCTCTGTGCGATCCAGTGCTCAAAATTTATCATGTTAAATCCAACAATTCCTTTAGTTGATCTTGAGCAAACCCTTTTTCCAAAGCTTGAGTTTTTCATCAGAGTTTCAAAGTGAACATGGTATGCCCCAATCTTCGTTTGTCTATTGTTAGCTAATTATAATCATGTTTTAATGATAAAACCTGAACGATTTGTTAAAGTAGTGAGTATGGCTGAGGAAATGGGGTTTAATTTGGAGAAACAAACGTCCGTTTTTGCACTAGGTGTTTTGTGTGGTGGGAAAATGTCCATATGGAATCGGAGTTGTGACGTTTATAGAAGATGGGATTGATCTGATTCACTCAGAAAGAAGGTAATGCAAACATTTGATCTTTTATTGAACAAAACGGGATGGCCCTCAATAAAGATTACCCAATATATTGTGGTTCTAAGTTTCAATCTAGAAAAGATGCTTATCCCTCAAAGTAGGAAGGGGAGGAAGAATAGAGAAGGGTTGTGATGGTAATTTACCTTTAAAATTGATGTAAAATGCTTAATTTTAACAGAAAATATGCTAAGTGAGGCGATTTGATTGTTTCAGAGAGCATAGTGAACAAATAATGTGAATAGACTACAAAGTGAGACTTTCATATAAAAACCAAATGCATTTAAAGTAAAACCCATTTTTTCCCCTCTCACATTAATGAAGGAAGGTCGTTCATAAGCACCTTCTCAGCCGGCAGAAAAGTAGAAATGGATTTATCAAAAGCCCATTGGAGAACAAACAATATGCCCATCAAACTAAGGCACGTGTTTAATATTGTTTTCTTTTCTTCTTAAAAAGCTGTTGTATTTGAAAATGAAGTAGTACAAAATGGCTGAAAAAAATGAGTTTGCAATGTTGTTTTTGAAACCTACTTTTATGAAGAAAAAATAATAATTGTAACGCCCCGGAAATTAGGAAAATGTAATATTGTAAAATATTGAATAAAATGACGTTTTACCCCTGTGATTCGTTTGGTCAATTTGTTGACTTTTTGATTGGTGAGTCGACCGGACGTTGACCGATGACAGTGACGTAGTTCGGGACGTCACGAGTTCATGGACAGGTGGCATGTCCAATTCTGACGTTCGTGGTGAAAGTTAAGACGTTCGGAGGCCCAGAGGCATTATCGTAATTTGGACGTTATGGGGGGAAAAGTTGACTTTTTGGAATACGATTGATGTTCACATGACTCAAAGGCCGTTAGATTCGTCTCGAAGCCCCGAGTACAATGACAGGGGGCACGCGTGAAACGGACATCGGACGACCGAGTTACGGGTCACGGAAGTTGGAAGGCATTTTGGTAATTATTGCCCTGAGGGCATTTTGGTCATTTGCACGGCGATTACTGTAGCACCACCGTGAAAAACAGAGTGCACGGCCATGCCGTGGTGTTTTGTGCGTGTAATTGTTTAAGGCATTAGTGGACTGGTTAGTGGGGATTTAATTAAGCAAATTGGGACAGTGGATCATGGTTGGGCAGAGTTCAGAGAAAGGGAGGAGTAAAAAACGGCCATGGGTTCTGTGTTTGCGGGAAACCATTTTTAGAGACCTTAGTTGGTCTCCCACGAGTTGCTGGCCGCTTGAATCGATTATCTGAATGCTATTGGGTTGAGATGACTCATTTGGATCATTCTGCCGTTGAGAAACTGAGAGAGATCGAGAGAAACTGTGAAGAACATTTTTCAGGTTTTTGGGGGGAAAAATTCAAAGTTCGATTTCTACGGGTTAAGGTGTAACAGCCCGTCCCGAGAGCCGCGATTAAGACAGTGATTAAGGTGGGCTTAGTGAGGTTTATCGGTGGTTAGGTGGTCCCGCTAGGTCCGTAAGTTTAGAATGACGATTTTGCCCCTAGTTTGGGCAAAAATGTTGACTTTCGTTCGGGTGGTCGGATGAAATTTAACCGGTGATCAGGACGTAGTTAAGGACGTCACGAATCCATAGACAGGTGGCACGCCCGATTCCGACATCCGAGGAGGAAGTTGTGATGTTCGGAAGGTTGAGGGCATAACCGTAATTTTGGCTAACATAGGGGGAAAAGTTAACTTTTTGGACGATCGGGTTTTGGTACGTTGACCGAGGATGGTTAGGTAGATCTCTTCGTCCTGAGTTCGATGACAGGCGGCACGTATTCATCGGACTTACGGTGTGGGAGTTATGGGTCTAGAAAGGTAGTGGCAAAATCGTAATATTGAGCTAAGCAGGATGGCAGTTTGGTCAATTGTGTTCTGGAATTTGTGCAGAGAGAGAAGAAGATGGAAGGCTGAGATTGAACCAGGTGGGAGAAGGGTTGAGAGATTGGTGACATGTGGCAGGTGTGTAGAGGGTTCTGGTTGAATCCTGTACAAGCACGGCCCAAATAATTGGGGTGCACCCGTGCTATGTGTTCATGTTCTTCGACACACAGAGAGAAACAGAGGGAGGAAATTGAGAGAATTGAAAGGGTGATCGTGGTTGCTGGTGAATTCTGGTGGGTGAGGAGTGACTGGAGAGTGAAGGAGAGCTTGGGAGGAGACAAGGAGGCACGGTGGCCGTGTGTGTGTGAGTTGTGAACCGCGGGAAGATCAGGGGGAAACAGGAAGGCAAGCAGAGAGTTTGCGAGGAATCGTTGTGCTGTGGCCGTGTGTAAGTGCAATTGACCTCGAGAGGAGGCTGAGGCGGCGTCGTAGACTCCAGGGAGCACGGCGGCTAGCACGGTTGCGGACGGTTGCAGGTAATCTCACATCCCTGTACAATTACTCTATTTTTCCCGTGGGGTTCAATTCGAAAGTTGTGGGGTTGGGTGTAGAGTCGAGGGATTTGGAGGCCAGGGTGAGACTCCTGGAGGTCCCAAGAGTCGACTGTGTGTGCTGCCGTGAGGGGTGGTGCACGGTGGTGGATGGCACGACGGAGAGACTTTAGGTGCTCTGTTTTGGCCGTGGGTTCAAACGGCGAGTCGTGACGTTTGGGCAAGAGTCGACGGTCAAGGTGAGTCGGGTTAGACTTAGAAGGGCCCTAGGAACCGTCTGGTGTTGCCACCGTGACGGAGGATGACCGGAGTGGCTGGATCGTGAAACATGGGGAGTTTGGCCGTCTGGTTCGAGTTTCAGTCGACGGGATTGGGGCGGTGTCGAGGTCTGAGGAGCTGGGGAATGGATAGATTGGAACTGGACGAAGCTTTAGGTGAAGAAAGGGAGAGAAATCGTGCAGGCACGGCGGTGAACCGCTGACGCCGGTTCAGGTTGCAGACTACTGTGCTGAACCGGGTCTGCTCAAGGTTGAAGGGCACTGTAGCAGGCGCGTGAGGGCCACGCGCAGCCAATTTGGGCAGCGCGTGGGGGCGCGTGCGGTGGTTCTGGGGAAAGTGGTCAACATGGTTTTTGGTCTGGGAGTTGTGACGAGTCCATTGGCTTTGGTTTCGAGTTGTTCGGAAGTTGAATCGAAGTCGTTTTGCGAGGGTGAAAGCTTAGGGTCCCGGTTTCTTACGTTTAGGATTCGGGGATTTTTGAGGGAAATTAGGTGAACCTTCGTAAGTGTGTTAGTAACGTAATTTTGTGGTTGTTGACAGGATCGGGATTTCCCGAGGAAGCCGAGGAACGTGCAGGACGTTCGGGACGCGATTGAGGGCTCGGTACTGTGAGTGGACCCTTTCCTTAAACTCGAACATGCATAACTGTTTTCTATACTTGTTTTATATATTTGATTTCATGATTGTTGGATTTAGGATGTGATTTTACATAATTGCACGCTTTTTGAGAAAATACGGTATTTGGCACGTTTTACGATAAAAAGGGTGATTTCTGATTATAATGTTATAGTTTTGGGATTTCAAATGGTAAATGATGTCTAATGATTATACATGGATTTTGGAACATGATTTTGATAATCAAGGTTTTCGATTTTAGAATCGGATTTCGGGAAGCGGAATTTGGATTTAAAGCTGGAAAGTGAATTCCGAATTTGGGTTCGGAATGACGGTTCTGAAAGCCGGAAGGGCTTCGGACCGGGGATTTCGGATTCGAGTTTGGATATGGATTCAAAAAGGTTTTCAACTGGTTTTGGATTGGATTTGCTGGATCTGGTTATTGGGTTTAAAGACCCGGATATTGATTGACGGGGGACGGGCCCGGATTGAGTTTAAAGACTCGGGAGTTTAAAGACTCGGATATATTGATATTTCCCCCGTAGGCCTATTGAGTTTAAAGACTCGGGAGTTTAAAGACTCGGATATTATTGAGGCTTGTTGAGTTTAAAGACTCGGGAGTTTAAAGACTCGGATAGGTCCAGCAGGTTTGATCGGAAAAATAATGATTGGATGTCCATGGTTTCTGATACGGTTTTATGATTCCTATGCTATGAATTTCATAACTGTTTTATAGTGTTTCTGTTTCTTATGATGTTTTCTGAGTATTGAATCCTACTGTTTTGATAACTGGGTTATGCATGTGTTTTCAAAACGGAGGGTTAAACTCGGTTTTCTGATAAATGGTTTTAGAACTTTTCTTTTATTATGGTCTACTCACATCTTCTGTTTTAAATTTCCCTCCAGGTTGTGGAGATAGCGTGGGGTCTTGACGTCGAGGCAGTGTCTGAGGCATAGAAGTGACGAGCAGGGTCCCAGAGTGCTTAAGTTTTTCTTCCGCGTGCGTGTAATTGTCATCGGTTTTTATTTCATTGTAGTCGTACCATGCTCTGTAAACTTTGACTTAGGCTATTTTATTGAGTGCTTTCTCCTGCGTCTGACTGTTTTTGTGTCGGGGTGTCAGACGGGAGCAGGATTTACCTTAGGTTTCGGGGTGAAACCGGGGTGGGTCCTGACATAAGGGACCAATCTAAACACTGAGGGAGTTTCCTGGAAGTGACAGAAACACAACCGTGTAAGAGTTGAAGAGATTTGAGCCAGGATTGCTCAGGAAAGTTCCAGTTCAGAGAAAAACCAGTTGGAGGGAAAAATCTAAGTTTGATTTATACGGCCTATTGGACAAAACTAATCACTGATTGAGCCTTTGGGAGCAAAAGGAAACCGACCACATCGATTTTGAAGGACATCACTCACGAATTGGCCAAGAACTGAGGCCCCTGGTTCTGAGAATTTTCGAGCTTGAGGACAGCTACTTCCAGGTTAGTATTGGGTCAATTGGTTGGATGTTATGGTTCGTCTAAGTCCCCTTAAGCTACTGGTGAAGTTAATTGGATAATGGAACGGTTTTGGACGAGTTCTAGGTGATTACCCGTTCGTCTGTTCGAGTCTGGGTTAATCGATTTGGGGTATGTCGAAGTAATTAAATGACTTAGAACTCTAATTGAATAATTATAGAACATGTTAGGATCAAGAATGAGAGCATTTGAGTGAGAATTGAAGGCTAATTGGATGGGTTGAACTCGCGGGTTGAAGATCCGAATAGCGGTAGTTGGGCGAAGATGGTGACACTGTAGCAGGCGCGTGGCCTACACGCGCAGCCACTTTGGGTGGCACGTGACGGCGAGTGTGGGGTATTTTCCGATCACAGTCAACACGAAACTTATTCCTTTCAGTCTAATTAACATTTTATCTTTAGAGTTCGAGTCGATCGGGAGTCGTTCGGAATAATTTCGGGAGTTCGGAAGTTTAGGTCCTTAAGGTTAATTTCGTCGAAAAATCCGGAAAAATTAGGAAAAATCATACGAGTTATTTGGGGATGATTGTAACCCTCCTTGTACGTTTTTACAGGTCCGGACATTTCCGAAGCTACTGAGGAGCGCACGGGGCACGATTGACTCGTCCTAAAACCGTGAGTGGACTTTTGATTTCCAAATTGTGCATGCATGACTATTTTATTTATTTATCTTGTGTTTTCACTTATGATTCTATGTTGCTAATTATGATATTTCGGTTTACGCGATTTCACGCATTTTGAGGTTATGGTTTCCTCCTATGCGTGATTGATGTTTTGATGAAGTAATTGGATATGATTATGCATGTTACGTATTTATGATATTTGGGTATATTTGTGAAGTGACTATCGGGAATTTCATGTTTTGGAAATTGCATGTGAATTCGAACATAAGTCCTATTTTGACAAGTTATGATTTCATAATGATTTTTGGAAAGTGGATCATGATAAATTGTGTTTATAAATGGTTTTGGGTTTAAAGACCCGATTGATTGTTGGATCTGGTTTTGGGTTTAAAGACCCGGTTAATTGATGATGGGGGCGGGCCCGGAAAATTGGGTTTAAAGACCCAGATTGAGTTTAAAGACTCGGTTATTGTAATACCCCCGAGGCCTATTGATTATGTTTTGAGTTTAAAGACCCGTTGATATCCCGGGAAGGCCTGATAGTGAGTTTAAAGACTCGGATGGATCCAACGACTTAATTGTGATTATTGATTCACTTTTTACTTGATTTGCGTAATTGATGTTCAAAATGACGGTTTCTGGATTTTGGTAATATTATATTATTTTACATGAGTTATGACGGTTTTTCTGTAATGTTTTCCATGTGTTTCGGAAAAAGGGATTTCGAATGTTTAATACACGGATTTCAAATATCTGGTTATGCATGCGTGTTATAAAACTGGAGGGCGAACCCCGATTTCCTTAAACTGTTTTCTGCAAACTTTTGTTTCGGTCCACTCACACTTTGTTGTTTTAACTACCCTCCAGGTCGTGGTACAAGTTCGGGGGCTAGCGCCGAGGCAGAGGCATAAAGTTTTCCGTTGCGGAGTAGTTAGTTCACAGAGTAGGATTCGTTCTTTAATTTGTTTTGTAATATTATTGCTCTGTGAAACTATGGACTTGATGTCCAGATGGTTGTATTTGCGTCATCTCCCTGGTCTGACAATGGGTGTGATGTAATATTATTTTGGCTTTCCGGTCTTTTGGATTCGATTGTCAGACTGGAGCAGGATGCTTCTCGATTATCGAGGCGATAATCGGGGTGGGTCCTGTCAATTGGTATTAGAGCATAGGTTTACGGTTCGTGTCTGGCACTTGGGTGTGCCTCGATTATTGTACTAACTTATGCCTCTTTCAGAGAAGGACGATCGGCCATGCCTCCGCGACGTGAACCCCCTCCACGACCTGACGGTGATGCCAAGAGCGCTTCGATCGAGTGAGCCCAGCGTCTTGGGGCTATGGTGTTTAGTGGTGGAGCGGATCCCGAGGATGCCCACCGTTGGATTTCTCGGTTTGAGCGGATTTTTGCTGTGATGCACTGTTCTCCTGAGGAGCGAGTTGTGTTGGCTACCTTTTTACTTGATGGATCTGCTTATGAGTGGTGGTATACTCTGGAGTTGTCGGGTTGGGATGCCCGTACAGTGACTTGGGAGACCTTTCGTAAACGGTTTCTGGATCAGTATTATCCCCGTTCATTCCGTGATGCTAGGGAGACCGAGTTTCTGCAGCTCCAACAGGGGAGCATGTCTGTAGCAGAGTATGAGCAGAAATTTCAGATGCTAGCCCGTTTTGCTTCTACCTTTGTGTCTACTGAGGTTGAGAAATGTCGTAGGTTTGAGCTTGTCCTACGGGGTGAGATACGGGCCATTGTGACGGCCAGAGCTTTTACTACTCTCAGGGAGTTGTCTGATGCCGCAGCACGGGTTGAGGCTAGTCTCCTGACATGTCCACAGTACTCTGGTGGTGGAAAACGTCGAGAGCGTTCCTATCCTGGATTGTATGGTCAGAGAGCCCCGAAGAAGGGACGTTATGGTGGAGCCTCATGTCAGGACCCACCCCTGTTTCACCCCGAAACCCGAGGTAAATCATGCTCCCGTCTGACTCCCCGACGCAACATTCAGATAAAACTCACTCAAACCCAGTCAGACGCAGGAGTAATTAATCACAATGTTCCGAAGTTATAGTTTTACAGAGTATAGCACAAAATCCAAGAAAATTAAAAACCGATAAATTACACGCACACGGAAGACTTCCAACTACTCCGGGATCCCTCACGTCACTTCTATGCCTCGGACACTGCCTCGACGTCAAGACCCCGCGCTAGCTCCACAACCTGGAGGGCAAGTTAAAAACAAAAGGTGTGAGTGGACCATAAAAGAGAAGTTCTAAAATCATTTATCAGAAAAACTGAGTTTAACCCTCCGTTTTGAAAACTACATGCATAACCAACATTTGTTAACACAGTTATAAATCACTTCTCATAAAACATCATAAGAAACAGAAACACTATGAAACAGAAACACTATAAAACAGTTATAGAAACCATAGCATGAGTATCAGAAATCGTATCATAAACCACAAAGCTCAAATCATCATTTTCCGATCAAACCTGCTGGACCTATCCGAGTCTTTAAACTCCCGAGTCTTTAAACTCAATCCAGGCCTTAATCATATCCGAGTCTTTAAACACCCGAGTCTTTAAACTCAAGGCCTAAGGGGGAAAATATCAATATATCCAAGTCTTTAAACTCCCGAGTCTTTAAACTCAATCCGGGCCCGTCCCCCGTCAAATATATCCGGGTCTTTAAACCCAATAACCAGATCCAGCAAATCCAATCCCAAAACCATTTTAAAACCACTGGAAATCCATATCCAAACACGAATCCGAAATCCCCGGTCTGAAGTCCTTCCGGCTTCCAGAACCGCCATTCCGAACCCAAATCCGGAAATCCACTTTTCAACTTTAAAACCAAATCTCGTTTCCCGAAATCCGATTTTAAAACCGAAAATCTTTAATCATCAAAATCATGTTCCAGAATCCCTTTATAATCAGTGAAAACCACTTATCAATGAAAACCCCAAAACCATAGCATCAATTTCAGAACCCAACCACTTTCTCGTAAAACGTGCTAAAAACCGACCTTCCTCGAAAAGCGTGCAATAATGTAAAACCAACCAAAACATATTCGATAAACATAGAATGATGATTAAAACCATAAAAAAATTATAGAAAACAGTTATGCATGCTCGAGTTTAGAGAAGGGGTCCACTCACAGTACTGAGCCCTACTCGCGTCCTGAACGTCCTGTACGTTCCTCGGCTTCCTCGGGAAATCCCGATCCTGTCAAACATCGTCAAAATACATCACTAATACGTCTACGAAAGTTCACCTAAATTTCCTCAAAATTCCCCGAATCGAAAACGTAAAACCCGGGACCCTAAACCTTCACCCTCGCGGAACTAAACTCAAACGACTTCCGCATAACCCGAAACCACTTCCATTGAACTCACCAGAAATCCTAGACCAAAAACCATGTTGACCGTTTTCCCCATCGCCGCCGCACGCGCCCCCACGAGCCGCCCAAAGTGGCTGCGCATGGCCCTCACGCGCTGCTACAGTGTACCTTCAACCTCACGTCGACCCGGTTCAACACAGTAGTCTGCAGCTTGAACCGGCGTCAACGGTTCTCCTCTGTCCGGCCACCATTCTCCTCCCTTCCTTCACCCACAGCTTCGTCCAGATCCCGTCTATCCATTCCCCAGCTCCTCAGACCTCGACACAGCCCCAATCCCGTCGACTGAAGCTCGAACCCAGACGGCCAAATAGCCCCTGTTTCACGATCCAGCCACTCCGGTCATCCTCCGTCACGGTGGCAACACCAGACGGTTCCTAGGGCCCTTCTAAGTCTAACCCGACTCACCTTGACCGTCGACTCAGCCCCTACCTTCACGACTCGCCGTTTAAAACCCACGGAAAAATAGAGGATACAGAGCACCTCCGTCGTGCCATCCTCCGCCGTGCACCACTCATCACGGCAGCACACACAGTCGACTCCTGGGACCTTCAGGCGTCTCACCCTGGCCTCCAATTCCCTCGACGTTACTCCCAACCCCACGATTTTCGAATCTAAACTCACGGGAAAAACAGAGTAATTGTACAGGGATGAGGGATTACCTGCCTCCAGTCGCCGCCGTGAGCTCCTCCGGAGCTGATCGACTCCACGCTGTCCTCACAACACCACCGCGGTCTCAATTGCACCGTACCCGGCCACCGCACCACCACAAGCTCACAAACTCTCTACCTGCCTTCATGTTTTCCCCCGATCTTCCCGTGGTTCACAACTCACACACACACACCCGCTGCACCTCTCAGCCACCTCACCAGCTTCCCTTCGATCTCCCGTCCCTCACTCACTCACCAGAACTCAACAACAGCCACGAACACCCTTCAATTTTTCCTCAAAATCTCCCTCTATTTTCTGTTTGGTTCCAGGAACAACCACGAACACTGCACAGGTGCACCCCAATTATTTGGGCTGTGCACGTACAGGATTCTCCCAGAACCCTCTAGTCCTGTGCCACATGTCACCAATCCTCTCACTCCTTTCCCACCTGGTTCAATCTCAACCATCCATTTCCTTCTTTCTGCACAAATCCCAATGTGCAGAAAGACCAAATTACCCTTCTTTTTAACTCACATTTACGGTCTTGCCACTAACTTCCTAGACCCATATCTCACACCCCGTACGTCCGATGAATACGTGCCGCCTGTCATCGAACTCAGGACGACAAGAAATATCTAACCATCCTAGGTCAACGTACCAAAACCCGATTCTACAAAAAGTCAACTATTCCCCCTAATTTACCCAAATTACAGTTAGGCCCTCAACCTTCCGAACATCACAACTTCCTCCTCGGAGGTCGGAATCGGGCGTGCCACCTGCCTATGGATTCGTGACGTCCTAAACTACGTCCTGGTCACCGGTCAAAGTTCATCGGACCACCCAAACTAAAAGTCAACGTTTTTGCCCGAACCAGGGGCAAAATCGTCATTCTAGGCTCATGAACCTATCGGGACCACCTAACCGCTGATTAACCTCACTAATCACACCTTAATCAGTCTACTAATCCCGGCTCCCAGGACGGGCTGTTACAATCTACCCACCTAAAAATAATTTTGTCCCCGAAATTCCACAGCTAGTTCCTGACACCTAGGGTCTCCTACCCGGAATCAACACTAGTTTAACAACAACGTCTCCTATAGTTCCTGTCTACCCTTCTTGGTGTACGCAAGGGAAACTCTATGAACAGAAAACAAAGGTATTATAAAAGACCTTATTGCAGTGTACCCGACAGAAATCATAGAGTACATCCTCATGTACAACCACCTTACCTTCCCAAACCAACTCGACTACTAACCGAAACAATCGACCACCCATCTCCCTCGGCTGCTACTTCGGCCACTATCGGAATAAATCTACAAAGTCCTAAAGGCAAACTCTAGCTTGTGGGTTCTCTCCTTCAATAACCTCATATCGATCAGTTATAGTCACTCTTTTCCTGTACCTTCCGTCATCCTTCTACGGAACTCACTGTAACACTCCAAGTCCTCTAGGAAAACTCCTAAACTCTACCCTGGGATCCAACAACCAAAACTAAGTACGGTACAACTAAAAGTAATACAGTGCCTATCCCCGCATCTGGTGTCGACTGAACCTCCTGCTGAGTCATCGAAAACACTCGGGCCTGAGATCCCGACGCTCTACCACGTCCCCTCGAACTACTAGTGGCAGTGCCACCACGTCCTCTCGGGCCTGCTGTCCCTGACGATGTACTCTGTCCGGGCTCCGCTGCTCCTCGACCTACACCACCTTCCTGTGGCAATAGTGGACACTCACGTCGGAAATGACCTCGCTCCCCACAGTAGAAACACACATTCCAACCTGGTCCACTGCTCGGTCTCCCTGTAGACGCTACAGACGTCATGCTCGCTTGCGGAGTCGGCTGTGCGCGGTAACCCCAAAATCCGGAACTCTGGAAACTCCCAGGTCTACCGAAACGATCATCGCCCGACGACGACGCTCCACCGAAGTTACCTCTTTTCGGTGTCTGCTGGCTCGAAGCTCCAGGAATAGATGGTTCCCGGTGGCGCACCGACAAACTAGCCTCCACCCTTACCGCAGCATCCGACAAGTCTCGGAGGGTAGCAAAGGATCCAGCCGTCACTATGGCTCGAATCTCACCTCGCAGGCCCAACTCAAACCTACGGCACTTCTCGGCTTCAGTGGCCACAAAAGCAGGAGCAAACCGGGACAACATCTGGAACTTCCGTTCATACTCAGCCACTGTCATATTCCCCTGCTGGAGCTGCAGAAACTCCGCCTCCTTAGCATCCCGGAAAGAACGAGGATAATACTGCTCCAGAAACCGTTCCCTAAACGTCTCCCAGGTCACACTATGGGCATCCCAACCGGACAACTCGAGGGTATACCACCACTCGTACGTCGTACCATCTAGTAAAAATGTAGCCAACAATACTCGCTCCTCCGGCGGACAATGCATCACCGCAAAAATCCGCTCAAGTCTGGTAATCCACCGCTGGGCTTCCTCAGGATCAGCCCCACCACTAAACGTAGTCGCCCCGAGCCGTTGGGCTCGCTCAATAGTAGCACTCTCCGTCTCTTTTGCTTCTTCGTCTTCAGGTTGTGGAGAGAGTCTACGTCTCGGAGGCATCGTCAACCACACGCTGAAAGAGGCATAGAAATAGTTAAGCAATTGAAACACAACCTCACAACCCAACAAACCCCACTGACTTGACAAACCTATGCTCTGATACCAATTGTCAGGACCCACCCCGGTTTCACCCCGAAACCCGAGGTAAATCCTGCTCCCGTCTGACTCCCCGATGCAACATTCAGATAAAACTCACTCAAACCCAGTTAGACGCAGGAGTAATTAACCACAATGTTCCGAAGTTATAGTTTTACAGAGTCTAGCACAAAATCCAAGAAAATTAAAAACCGATAAATTACACGCACACGGAAGACTTCCAACTACTCCGGGATCCCTCACGTCACTTCTATGCCTCGGACACTGCCTCGACGTCAAGACCCCGCGCTAGCTCCACAACCTGGAGGGCAAGGGTAAGGAGGCCCAAAGCGGACAATATCGTGCTAGATGAATCGGGACCTGACAGAAGAGGGTCGGGTCCTGACACCTCATCTGCAGGCAATGATCGTTATGGCAGGCCTGGTAACTTTCAGAGTCCCGGATTCAGAGCGCCTAGGGCACAGACTGCTCCGCAGGCGAGCGCGACTTCGGTTGCTTCCACAGGACGGCAGAGTGGTGGTTTTACTCGAGATGCTTCTAGTGTTATCTGTTTCTTCTGTGGCGAGCGGGGCCACTATCGAAGGGAGTGTCCATCCTTGCCACAGGGTGGTGGCGCATGTCGGGGTGGAGCAGAGCAGGGACAGAATACAGCTGCAGTTTCTGGGACTGGGAGTACTAGAGGATGAGGTACTTGAGCGACTAGTGGACAGAGGGGTCGGGGCCGTGGGCTAGCAGCTGGACCACAGGCCCGAGTTTTTGCGGTTATGCAACAGGAGGCAAGAACAGCACCTGGTGTTGTGACAGGTACACTCACGATCTTTGGACTTGATGTGTGTGCTTTAATTGATCCCGGAGCTACTCATTTGTTTATATCACGGGACTGTGAGTTGTTGGCGGGTAGAGAGATGTCCACACTGGACTGTGACATGGGTGTGAGTACGCCCACGGGAGATGTGTTTGTGGTAAATCAAGTGTTGAAGGAATGTCCCGTAATGGTAGGTGACGTGGGTTTGGTAGCAGACTTGATACTCCTGGACTTGCACGACTTTGATGTCATTCTGGGAATGGATTGGTTGACGCTCCATCATGCTTCTATCGAGTGTGTCGATAAGAAGGTTACTTTTCGGAGCCCAGGATTACCGGAAACCATCTTTCAGGGAATACAGCGAGCAACTCCTGTCGGAGTGATTTCAGCCCTAAAGGCAAGTAAGTTGTTGAGGAAAGAGTGCCAAGGATATTTAGCTCAAGTGTTGGACACACGAGCTATACCGTTGAGGGTGGAGGATATACCGATAGTACGGGAGTTCCCGGATGTCTTTCCGGAGGATCTACCGGGATTGCCACCGCATCGAGATGTCGAGTTCACTATTGATCTTGTTCCAGGTACGCAACCTATATCTCAGACTCCGTATCGAATGGCGCCAGCCGAGTTGAAAGAACTGAAGGCGCAGTTGCAAGAGTTACTTGAGATGGGGTTTATTAGACCGAGTGTATCCCCCTAGGGAGCCCCAATGTTGTTTGTGAGGAAAAAGGATGGGAGTTTGAGACTCTGCATCGATTACAGGCAACTGAATAAAGTAACAGTCAGGAACAAATACCCGTTGCCTCGGATCGATGACTTGTTCGAACAGCTGTGAGGAGAGCAGTACTTCTCCAAAATCGATCTTCGTTCTGGGTATCATCAGTTGCGGGTTAAGGATGAGGATGTACCCAAGACAGCCTTTAGAACTCGTTATGGTCATTATGAGTTCCTTGTGATGCCTTTTGGTTTGACCAACGCACCCGCAGTGTTTATGGATTTGATGAACCGAGTGTTGCAGCCATATTTGGATCACTTCGTCATCGTGTTCATCGACGATATTCTAGTTTACTCGAAAAGTGCGGGAGAGCACGAGGAGCACTTAAGGATGGTGCTAGGTACCTTGAGGGAAAACCAGTTGTATGCGAAGCTCAGTAAGTGTCAGTTTTGGTTGACGAGCGTGAGTTTCTTGGGGCATGTGATCTCAACTGACAAGATCAGTGTGGATTCTCAGAAAGTTGAAGCAGTGGCAAAGTGGGAATGACCAAAGACCGTCACTGAAGTCAGAAGTTTCTTGGGATTGGCTGGCTATTACAGGAGGTTTGTAGAGGCTTTCTCTACCATTGCTGCCCCGTTGACACGACTGACGCGGAAGGGTGTCAAATTTGTCTAGGATGACTACTGTGAGCGTAGTTTTCGGGAGCTAAAGAAAAGGTTGACATCTGCTCCTATACTGACCCTTCCAGACGACAGTGGGGAATTCGAGGTGTACAGTGACGCATCCTTACAGGGATTTGGATGTGTGCTAATGCAGCATGGGAAAGTGATTGCATATGCCTCGCACCAATTGAAGCCACATGAGCGCAATTATCCTACGCATGACTTGGAGTTAGCTGCTGTTGTGCATGCGCTGAAAATTTGGAGACATCACTTGTATGGTGCGACTTTCAGACTGTTCACGGATTATAAGAACCTAAAGTACTTGTTCACCCAGAAGGACTTGAATGTGAGGCAACGACGGTGGCTGGAGCTAATTAAGGATTACGATTGCACGATTGAGTACCACCCTGGAAAAGCCAATGTGGTAGCTGATGTTCTAAGATGGAAGTCAACACATTCTGTAGCACATTTACGGACGGTTCATTTGCCACTTTTGGTTGAACTCCGTAAGACTAGCATTGATTTGGGACTGGATAGCCAAGGTGTCTTGCTGGCTAATTTTCATGTGAGACCACTCCTACTCGATCGGATCGTTGAGGCTCAATCTCAAGATCCTGTCTCATGTGTACTTTGGATTGAAGTGGAAGCCGATGAACGGCTAGATTTCACAGTCAGGGAGGATGGACCCTTACTAACAAAAGGACGGTTATGTGTGCCGGACGATGTGGCACTGAAGAAGGAGATCTTGGACGAGGCCCACAGTTCAGCCTACGCGATGCATCCTGGTGGGACCAAGATGTATCGTACATTGCGAGAACACTATTGGTGGCCGGGAATGAAACGAGAGATTACCAAGTTTGTCAGCAGGTGTCTGATTTTCCAGCAAGTGAAGGCTGAGAGACAACGACCTTATGGATCCTTGCAACCACTGCCTATCCCGGAATGGAAATGGGATCACATAACGATGGATTTTGTGTTTGGGCTTCCTAGAACACCCAGAGGTCACGATGAAGTTTGGGTGATTGTGGACAGGCTTATAAAATCAGCTCATTTCCTGCCAGTGCGAGAGAACTTCAGGATGACACAGTTGGCTCAGTTGTTTATCGATGAGATCATCCGGTTGCACGGTACTTTGGAATCAATAGTTTCTGACAGAGACCCGAGGTTTACTTCTCGATTTTGGCAAAGTTTACAGGAAGCCTTTGGGACGAAACTACGTTTCAGTACTGCATTTCATCCGCAGACTGACGGCAAGTCTGAGCGGACCATCCAGATATTGGAGGATATGATGCGAGCTTGCGTTTTTCAATTTCAAGACACTTGGGAATCACACCTAGCCTTGATGGAATTTGCCTATAACAACAGCTATCAGGCGAGCATTTGGATGGCTCATTGCGAAGCCTTGTACGGACGGCAGTGCAGAACCCCGTTGTGTTGGACGGACGTGGGTGAAAGGAAATTGACTAAATCCGAATTGGTGGAATTGACAACAGAGAAGGTCAAACTCATCAGGGATAGGCTCAAGGCAGCCCAAGACCGACAAAAGAGCTATGTGTACCATCGGATTAGAGATCTTGAGTTTGTGGTCGGAGATCGGGTATTTCTAAAACTATCCCCTTGGAAAGGTGTAGTGAGATTTGGCAGGCGAGGAAAGTTGAGCCCTCGTTTTATCAGACCGTATGAGATTACTGAGAGGATTGGCCAAGTTGCCTACAGGTTAGCACTACCGCCAGAACTTTCGAAGGTCCACGATGTTTTCCACGTGTCAATGCTACGGAAATATGTGTTTGATGCATCTCATGTACTGGAGGAACAACCTATTGACTCCGAGAGGACTTGGGTTTTGAAGAACAGCCGGTACAGATTTTGGACCGAAAGGATAGGGTGCTACGCCGGAAGACCATTCCTGACAGGACCCGTCCCAATCCCACAGGGACCACCCGGGGACGTGACCCGCTCCCGTCTGACAATGACTCTAAACAGACCAAAATTACCCTTAAATTAAAACCGAAGACTTAAATAGATAGATAACGTACAAACACAGTGTTTAAAGTGATACTGTCAGACAAGGGAAAGTAAAATACAACATGCGAGCACACTAGTCAGAGTACATTTATTCGGTGCTCAACCTACCCACAAGTGGGTGTACAGGTGCACAGCTAGGCAAACTAAACCTCTGCCTCCTCCTCCGGATCCTCCTCCTCTATTGCCGTGTCAGGGTCTGGAGGGGTCAGTAAAACAAGGGTGAGTGGGCCAAAAATAACAGTTTAGAAATCAATATAATAATAAAATAATCATAAGGTTTTACCCCTCCGTTTTCCAAATCTTGCATGCAGTGAAAACATAATATTATAATGAAATCATAACAAATGAACCACAATAATCGTAAGGTGAAACTAACATATCAGTGCACTGTAAAACCCAACCTAAATGATGTCACGGTTCTAAGGCTACGCGTTGCCACTCAGGGTCTCACACCCGAGACTCTCTAGGTACATCAGCTCCCGGTATCCCGGTCACTGCCCGAGGTATATGAACATGCCTTCCTGAGAGTAAGCAGCCCAACGGGGGTCAACTACACTCAGTCAGAGCCCCGTGACTACTCCAGGGTCCACCCAGGCCAACGACCCTCCCTGGAGGAGACAATATACACAGGTAGGAAAGTACAGTACAATAACAGTATAGTTTACCCTATGTCCCCCGGACATCCCAAACAAAATCCACATATAATCCAGACGGGTCTCATGCCCAAAACATTGTAATAACATATATAAGCAGTTTATAAGACTCATCAGTGGAAATAGTAAAACAGTTTATGCATGCAAGCTTTTTATAAATCAAACAGCCCACTCACACTCGGTCCTTGCTGCTCAACGATCTCTATAAACCTGTATTATTACTCCTGAGGGTTACTTAAGGACCCTATAATATCAATACCAAGACCCTAGAACAGATCCGCCTCAAAAACGCATCCCGGGCACTATTCCCGGTGCTTCAAACCCCATTTTGACCAACATAACGATCTCCGATCGACACGAAACCACCTCCATTGGATCCGTATCGTCGAAACCTTGAAAATGGTACCGGCCCCACCAAAATCACTGTTTACACGCGCCCCCACGCGCCTGGTCAACGCGTGGGTCAACGCTGCTACAGTACTTGACGTCAGCATGACGTCATCACTGACACTTGTCAGGTGACACGTGGCATGTTCTGATTGGTCCCTGGTCTGACAATATCTGACAGGATGACGTCATCATGACGTCAGAAGTGACGTCAGCATGATGACGTCATCATGCTACAGTATCGGGTCAGACCCGTTTGACTGGAACCGGGTCGCCGTCGACCCACGGCTTGACCCGATTCAACCGTACGATTCCGGCCACCATTTTCGACGGGGTTCATCCCTATAGGGTCGTCTAGGTCTGTTCTATGGTTCTACAACCTCAAAATGGAAAGAAAGTGGGAGAAAACTCACCAGTTCTCCTCTGAAACTCACGGCTAAAGTCCGATCGCCTTCTCCGGTGATCCACGCCGTCTCCGTCGTCCAAACCAGTTGTGGTCGACTCGTCTCTCACCCTAGAACATTTCTAACATCACACAATCAATTTCCTAGCACTAAAACAGGTTGGTCCGAAACAGGGGAGTAAAACGGGTTTTCGGGTTTTCGACCTTACTGCCGCCGTGTCGCCGCCGCAGGCCGTGCCGTCGTCCAGATAAGCTCCTGGGGTCCTCACGGTGTAGACTGGAGCTTCCCCTGCGTCGAGATGGTGTGGTTGTCGAGGTTTGCTTCTTGGACCCGTTTCCGTCGTGTTTCTGGTCGTGCTTTTTGGACGGAATTTCGAACGGGAAAATGGGCTGGTGGTGGCTGGTGGTTGCGCGGGTTGTGAAGACCAGATGATGGTGGTGCTGTGGGTGGTCGTTTGGTGCGAAGAGGATGGCTGGTTCGTGTGTTTGGATGGAGAGAAAATGGAAGAAATGCACGGTTTTGTGAGGGGGGCTGTATGTGTGTTTGTGTGTTTGAGTGAAACGGACAGAGGATGATCGTGCATGAATAAGGAAAATCAGAAGAAATGAAGGGCCAGGATTCATTTGCACAGACAATCCAAGGGCTGGGGTTAATTGGAGGGAAAATAAATAATATAAAAATAGATTAAATAGTGTTAGTTGCTTTATTGGAATAGTAAGGCTTGGATGGGTGACACTTGTCACCAATCCATCGGTTTGATTTAAATATTAGGTTGGCACGGATTCCCGTAATAAATTAATATTTTATTCCGTTGTTCTCGGTTCGTAAATTCTGCTAAAACGCTTCCTTGACCATAACTTATTCATACGAACTCCGATTTCGGCGTGCCGCCTGTCTACGGATTCGTGACGTCCCGACCTACGTCATAGTCATGGGTCAAAGTCCAAATTGTTTCCCGGACCAAAAGTCAAAGTTTCCCCCCCTTCAGGGGCAAAATAGTCTTTTTACATTAAAATATTATTATTCTCGGTTCGGGTCGTTACAATTCCTCTGGTAAAGGTTCTCTGGAGGAACCAGAATGTGGAGGAAGCCACATGGAGCCCGAGGCGCAGATGCGAGAACAGTTCCCCTATTTGTTTCCTTGAAATTTCGGGACGAAAATTCTTAAGGGGGGAGATTGTAACGCCCCGGAAAATGTAATAATGTAAAATATTGAATAAAATGACGTTTTACGCCTGTGATTCATTTGGTCAATTTGTTGACTTTTTGATTGGTGGGTCGAACGGACGTTGACCGATGACCGTAACGTAGTTCGGGATGTCACGAGTTCATGGACAAGTGGCACGTCCAATTCCGACGTTCGTGGTGAAAGTTATGACGTTCGGAGGCCCAGGGGCATTATCGTAATTTGGACATTATGGGGAAAAAAGTTGACTTTTTGGAATACGATTGATGTTCACATGACTCAAAGACCGTTAGATTCGTCTCGAAGCCCCGAGTACAACGACAGGAGGCACGCGTGAAACGGACATCGGACGACTGAGTTACGGGTCACGGAAGTTGGAGGGCATTTTGGTAATTATTGCCCTGAGAGCATTTTGGTCATTTGCACGGCGTTTACTGTAGCACCACCGTGAAAAACAGAGTGCATGGCCATGCCGTGGTGTTTTGTGCGTGTAATTGTTTAAGGCATTAGTGGACTGGTTAGTGGGGATTTAATTAAGCAAATTGGGACAGTGGAGCATGGTTGGGCAGAGTTCAGAGCACGGGAGGAGTAAAAAACGTCCATGGGTTCTGTGTTTGCGGGAAACCATTTTCAGAGACCTCAGTTGGTCTCCCACGAGTTGCTGGCCGCTTGAATCGATTATCTGAATGCTATTGGGTTGAGAGGACTCATTTGGATCATTCTGCCGTTGAGAAACTGAGAGAGATCGAGAGAAACCGTGAAGAACATTTTCGGGTTTTTGGGGGGAAAAATTCAGAGTTCAATTTCTACGGGTTAAAGGACCAATCTAAACACTGAGGGAGTTTCCTGGGAGTGACAGAAACACAACCGTGCAAGAGTTGAAGAGATTTGAGCCAGGATTGCTCAGGAACCCAAGTTCCAGTTCAGAGAAAAACCAGTTGGAGGGAAAAATCTAAGTTTGATTTATATGGCCTATTGGACAAAACTAATCACTGATTGAGCCGTTGGGAGCAAAAGGAAATCGACCACATCGATTTCGAAGGACATCACTCACGAATTGGCCAAGAACTGAGGCCCCTGGTTCTGAGAATTTTCGAGCTTGAGGACGGCTACTTCCAGGTTAGTATTGGGTCAATTGATTGGATGTTATGGTTCGTCTAGGTCCCCTTAAGCTACTGGTGAAGTTAATTGGATAATGGAACGATTTTGGGCGAGTTCTAGGTGATGACCCGTTCGTCTGTTTGGGTCTTGGTTGATCGATTTGGGGCATGTCGAAGTAATTAAATGACTTAGAACTCTAATTGAATGATTATAGAACATGTTAGGATCAAGAACGAGAGCATTTGAGTGAGAATTGAAGGCTAATTGGGCGGGTTAAAGATCCGAATAGCGGTAGTCGGGCGAAGATGGTGACACTGTAGCAGTGTCACTGTAGCAGGCGCGTGGCCTAAACGCGCAGCCACTTTGGGCGGCGCGTGACGGCGCGTGTGGGGTATTTTCCGATCACAGTCAACACGAAACTTATTCCTTTCAGTCTAATTAACATTTTATCTTTAGAGTTCGAGTCGATCGGGAGTCGTTCGGAATAATTTTGGGAGTTCGGAAGTTTAGGTCCTTAAGGTTAATTTCGTCGAAAAATCCGGAAAAATTAGGAAAAATCATACGAGTTATTTGGGGATGATTGTAACCCTCCTTGTGCGTTTTTACAGGCCCGGACATTTCCGAAGCTACTGAGGAGCACACGGGGCGCGATTGACGCGTCCTAAAACCGTGAGTGGACTTTTGATTTCCAAATTGTGCATGCATGACTATTTTATTTATTTATCTTGTGTTTTCACTTATGATTCTATGTTTCTAATTATGATATTTCAGTTTACGTGATTTCACGCTTTTCGAGATATTTATCGTATTTCACGCATTTCGAGGTTACAGTTTCCTCCTATGCGTGATTGATGTTTTGATGAAGTAATTGGATATGATTATGCATGTTACGTATTTATGATATTTGGTTATATTTTGAAGTGACTATCGGGAATTTCATGTTTTGGAAATTGCATGTGAATTCGGACATAAGTCCTATTTTGACAAGTTATGATTTCGGAATGATTTTTGGAAAGTGGATCATGATAAATTGTGTTTATAAATGGTTTTGGATTTAAAGACCTGGTTGATTGTTGGATCTTGTTTTGGGTTTAAAGACCCGGTTAATTGATGACGGGGGCGGGCCAGGAAAATTGGGTTTAAAGACCCGGATTGAGTTTAAAGACTTGTGAGTTTAAAGACTCGGTTATTGTGATACCCCCGAGGCCTATTGATAATGTTTTGAGTTTAAAGACTCGTTGATATCCCGGGAAGGCCTGATAGTGAGTTTAAGGACTCGAATGGATCCAACGACTTAATTGTGATTATTGATTCACTTTTTACTTGATTTGCGTAATTGATGTTCAAAATGACGGTTTCTGGATTTTGGTAACATTATATTATTTTACATGAGTTATGACGGTTTTTCTGCAATGTTTTCCATGTGTTTCGGAAAAAGGGATTTCGAATGTTTAATACACGGATTTCAAATATCTGGTTATGCATGCGTGTTATAAAACTGGAAGGCGAACCCCGATTTCCTTAAACTGTTTTCTGCAAACTTTTGTTTCGGTCCACTCACACTTTGTTGTTTTAACTACCCTCCAGGTCGTGGTACAAGTTCGGGGGCTAGCGCCGAGGCAGAGGCAGAGGCATAAAGTTTTCCGTTGCGGAGTAGTTAGTTCACAGAGTAGGATTCGTTCTTTAATTTGTTTTGTAATATTATTGCTCTGTGAAACTATGGACTTGATGTCCAGATGGTTGTATTTGCTTAATCTCCCTCGTCTGACAATGGGTGTGATGTAATATTATTTTGGTTTTCCGGTCTTTTGGATTCGATTGTCAGACGGGAGCAGTATGCTTCCCGATTATCGAGGCGATAATCGGGGTGGGTCTTGTCAATAGTAAAAATAACATTTAAAAAAAGTAACTAAAATACATCAATATCAAGCTACCCCTATGTAATTTATAAGAGTGCAACTAGGGGTGGGCACGGTTCAGTTCGATACGGATATTGACAATATTCAAATCCAAACCGTTAAAATCTTAACGATTTGATACGGTTTGGATTTTCTAAAATTAGAAATAAAACCGTTAAGAAATAAAAAAAATAAGGATATAGAAAAAATGAGGATACAAAAAAAAAATCAATACTCAATATTCAAAATTTTATATATTTAGCTTGCTAAGTATTGAATTGCAAACATTATCACTATACTAAGATTTATCAAACACACCAACTATTTAATAATTTTTTATTATACTCTTATATGAGTATACATATACTTATATGGGTATATCTAGGTATCCTTTTATTTTATTATTTTTACTTTGTATTAATAATAGAATTAAACATTAATAAAAATTAATATATTTCTTAACGGTTCGGTTTGGATTTAACGGATTTCCAAAATGAAAATTCAAATCCAAACCGTTACTAACAGAGTTTGACTTTTATCCGGCCAAACTTAAACCGTTGGATAAATAACGGTTTGAAGTAGATCGGTTAGCAGTTTTAATGGATTTATGCACACCCCTACGTGCAACTCACGCGGGTTTGGTGGGTTGGCAAGTTAACCTAATTCCAAGTCAACTTTCATAATTAGGATTTTGGTTGAAAGAAGTTAATTTAGAATTGAATTAATTTGAGTATTAAGATTGATTTTTTTTAAAACATATTAAGGTTAGCTTAATTCACAAGTACAACCAACTAACTCAAACGCCTATTTTTTTTTTCCGATACAGCGGCGGGCAGCGCCCAAACAAGAAAAATGAGAAACGCCTATTATTTCAAATGTCCCTTGAAACTTGAATAGTCTCATCTAATCTCCTGAAATAGTTTTCTTTCAGTACTATAAACCCCTATGGACTAAGGCCTTGTTTGGTATGCCGTACTGTAACTGACTATTTCAATTGGATAAACTAATCTGTCCACCGGATAGACTGATTATTTAGTCGGGCGTTTGGTACTTTTCCGGATTAGAATGCCGACTATATTATACTCACCGGATTATATTATAGTAATTGACGAAATACTTATATCTTAAATATTAATTATGTATGTCATTATTTTTATTATTATTTATTTTAATAATTATTATTATTACTATTTATTACATTTTTATTAATTAATTATTTTTAATTTTATCATTATTATTTATTAAAATATCATTAATTATTAATTTATTATTATTAGTATTTATTACTTTATTACTTTTTATTATTAATATTTACTAAATTAATATTTTATTTTTATTATATTACTATTTATTATTATTATTATTATTATTATTAGTATTATTATTATTAGTATTATTATATTTTACAAGATTACTAGTCATCCGATTATTTAATACGAACAATTTCGAGCGTATTATTTTAGCGTGTCTGGACCGTATAAAAATATTCAACCGTATTAACTTATACGGTGACTAATTAATACGACTGGTACCAAACACAAGTTTCGGATTATTTAGGCTCTCTGAAGTGTAATGCGACATACCAAACACACCCTAAAAGTCTATAATAGTCACTTTTTGGTCACTAATGTACGTACCGTCAAGTCCGTTTAAATTTTTGTTAAAAAGGGGTTATGGATGGATAGGTTGGTTTGAAGTTTGAACGGATTGGATTGATTCCTAAATACCACTGACCAAAATCGGCCTACGAAAAGCCCATTGGGGAGAAATAAAGAACCCATAGGATTGAAGGAAATCCTGAGCTAGCTTCTTGCCCTTGATTGAAAACCCATAAGAGGATCCACCAAGCCATACCATCCAAAGGCAATATTGATTAAGAACAAATGTCGTGTCCTCTTCTCATTCGTACATAATTCAGAATTCGGATATGGCAATTGGAACCCTCAACAACTACCACACGTAAGGTAAGCAAGGCAACCCCTCTTCTCTTCATGAACTGCTCCTCAATTCTTCTTCAAAATTGCAGCTACTTGTTTCAAGCTTTCATTTTTATTTTCTTCCTAATGATAATTTGTAATTATGTATGCGAATGTGAAAGATATAACTCCATATTTAACTTCCCTAAATCGTTGAATGATAAAATTCAGGTGGTTTGATTCGGATTCTGCTTCGAAATTTTATTCTTGTTTTGGAGATTATCCACTTGTTCTCATCTGATGCAAAGGCAGAATCTTTTACATGGCAAGGCCAGAGCCTTATTCAATTTCGGAACAAACACGAACACAAAATTTTCAATTCCTAAGAAAAAACAAATTACGTTTTGTCTTATGAGGAAACCCAAAGTTTCCTCAAGCATCAAATCTACAAGTTGGTTACTTTTAAGATTCGGTCCTGTAAACGTCAGAGTAGCTGCTGAAAATCATGGACAATTGTCTGAAGAAGATGACGACGATGATGTCTGTCCAGTAGATTGCGTTAGAGAATTTAGCACCGACAAGGAATTGTTTAGAATTCTTGAATCTGCGAAAGCAACCGAATCTTTAGTTGTGGTAGATTTTTACCGAACTTCATGTGGAAGCTGCAAGTACATAGAGCAAGGGTTTAAAAAGCTATGCAAGGGAGCTGGTGGTGGAGAAGCTGGAGTCATTTTCTTAAAGCACAATGTGAGTGCCCTGAAGATTCCAGCTTCACTTTTTGTCACCATAACAGATATAATTACCGTGCCATTTACTAATTACTGCAGGTAATGGATGAGTACGATGAACAATCTGAGGTTGCTGAGCGTCTCAGAATTAAGGTAGCATGCATTTATATTCTTCAATTAATGAACTGAATAATGTGTGTTGCTATAGTACTTGTGGCTTAATTGGCGTTTCTGATCACATGCATGTGGCGTTGCAGACGGTGCCGCTCTTCCACTTGTACAAAGACGGGAGGCTGTTGGAAGCGTTTCCGACGAGGGACAAGGAGAGGATCACGGCCGCCATTAGTAAATACACATCTGCAACATTTGAAGGAGTTTGAGCTCATGAGGTTTTATATATGCGTGAGTTACGACTTATGTATAGGTGATATGGTAAGTGGTGCTATTGTTTAGTATATAGATACTGTGATATATTGTACTCCAATTGAGTCACATTTTTATTGGAAAATATGTGTTTTAATAAGGGGAGGTAATAAGATAGACTGTTTTGTACCCTTAATTATTATATATCGATTGAGAATTCATTATTCATTTATTATGTATGTGTTATAATAATTAAGTGCTAGTATTTTGTACGTTGTTTCAATATTTGGCGCTAGGGTTCGATGTTTAGGTAAACTATATGCAATTATGCATGTTGCAAAGGAAAACATGAACGGTGGTGAGTACACGTCTTGATTCTTGATTGACAAAGTTTGATATGCAAACGTATGCCAAGTTTAGGGTGCGAATAGGCAATAGGTAGTGTAACTAAAAGGCCATTTAATTAGGCATTTAGCCTTTCAAATACATCAATTTTAATACATTAATTGGTATGGTGGCCCGTGAAACTAACTTTTACGAACTTGATTTTAAGAATTTTCATTTAAATTTTGAACCCTTTTGAATGTGATTTAAAAATAAATAATGTTACTTTGGCAAACATTTTGAAGTGTTTTATCATTGAAAATTGTTTTTTTTAAAACAAAAATTATCTGGCTTGTTTAATAAAAATTATTCGTATATGAACACTTTAAAATTGGGTCGTCAATTGTAAATCATAATATTAAATAAAAGATTACAGTTTATTTTTATTAATTAAAGTAAGGCTTTTTTTTTACCATGGATAATAAAAGTAAGATTCTATTAATTAAAAGGATAGCACAATGTAAAAACATAAGGGGGGGAAAAAAACTAAAACTAAAAAATGTAAAATTGAGACCCAAAAGCTAGACGTTGAAAATAGAAAAAAATACCTCCAAATGACCAAATTTAATAAAAGCTAAATCAATCTGGAGGGAATATATCTAAATAAGGATCGATGACAATATTTCATAGATATATATTACAAATTTACAACATCAGTACATCGCATAAATATTAGAATATTATATATATAGTTGGGGATATCATATCATTTTTCCAACAAAAACATGGAATATTGAGGGGAAAAAAAGCCAATTGGAGGAGGGAATGGCAGCTCAGCTAGCATGTAGATTCCTTCCAATACTTGGCTGGGAGCCCATCCATTGGCACTGGGAAAGGACTATATTGCATCCCACTTTGAGATCCCACTACTTCCCACCTGCAAAAGAAAATTAGATACAGACAAAATACGACTCATATTAAATTCACGTTCAATACGTATTCGTATTGTAGCAAAATCGTATATTATATATATATATATATACCTCAACTTGGTGACCAAATGGTGCATCATAATCAGTATTTCTAGTTTGGCAAGCTCATTTCCAGGACAAGAATGCACCCCATTCCCAAATGGCATAAATGTGTTTGGCTTTGGTGCAACCTAATTAATTAGGCATCGATTCAACACAAAATTAACATTTTATAATAACAAGAAAATGCTAACAGGTCTTTATATAAATTTATTGCTGTTTTATAATTTAATTTAATAATGCTAATTTTACAAGTCTACATTAAAAAAGTCCGGTTAATAATATTTATCATAAAGGAAAAATAGTGATGATCCATGCATGTATACCTCGAATCTAGAAAGATCGAACTTGTGAGGGTCATCAAAAATTTTAGGATTGTGATGAATGTTCCTGAAGAGAGGCATCACCTTCCAACCTTTTGGAATCAAGTATCCTGTCATATACGTTATCATTCATTAACATTATTAACTTATACTCATATTTTTATGTACTATATTAAATGAGCAAAGTATTACACATAACTAAATACATCCTCGAAATTCTCAACAAAATGTCCATAAATATATTGTAGGGCCATGGTGATCTTTGGACCCGACTGTTTTAGAGCCACGCCCCCTAGCCTAGCATATACCAGTACCCAAATCACACCTTCAACGTGCTAAATTTAATTTCTTGAATGATGGGTTATAGATGACCGCTAAATTTTTTCTAATTAAGTTAGGTACAACTATTAAAATTTGAGTGAATTTTAATTAATTAGCATTAATGCTAGAAGAACAATATTAAAGTAAGTAATTCTCATGCCCTATAAAGTCAAAGTTGTTTAAACTTTAGCAAGCTAGCATAGCTGGACGTATGTATTATTCGCAAACGTACAAACGTTCTTAGTTTTTCACCTCATACATACGTGTATAGAGAAATGCAAAAAAGAAAAGAAAAAAAGTGTAGTTAAATTTACCTTTGTATTCCACATCAACGACAGCCTCTCTAAAGGCAAAGGATATAATGGTTGCCATCCTCAAACTCTCCATGGTGACCTAAAAAAGAAATAACACACAAAACCTAACATATTATTCAATATATATGCTTCCCCGTTGGCAAAGTTATTGTCCCATATAAAGATTAAAGACGGTGCATGCACAATCCAAACCTTGTGGCTAACTGGCATGTTTCTAGTCTGTGCCCAGCTCAATGCCAGGCCACCTCCTTCATTTGCTTCACAAATCACCTTCTGCTCAGCCTACAAATGAACCAACTTCATAGATCAAAATAGAAAATCTTGTTTCTTTATAGAGAAAAAGAGACAAAAATTTGAAGTGAAAGTGGGCTGTTTGAGAGCTCATGATGAAATTAATAATATGTGATATAGCTGGCTATATGATTATTCACCTTTACAGCGTCAAGGAGTTTGGGGTCCTCGTGGAGGTACTTGACAATCCAAGTCATGACACTAGCTGTGGTGTCTCGGGCAGCAAAAAGCACACCTAAAATGTTGTCTGAAATTTGGTCATCTGTTAGGACTTCACCCTCTTCGTCTCTTGAGTTCAACAAGCAACCCATTAGATCTTTCTCAAGCGACCTCTTCTCCTTCCTCTCGCATATTATGTCGCCCAAAATGGCTCTCAACCTCCTTCTTGCCTACAAGCAAAACGTACAGTAAGTTAAGATTCACAATCGGACAACATAAAACAGCTTGAGAAATGAGCGTTCTTCCTTGCTTACCACTAGAGCCTTTTTGTAAGGTGAACCCGGAATGTTTGTAGGGAAAGAATTGTAGCCTGCGTCCACTATGGTGTAGTTCTTCTTGAGTTCTTCTTTGTAATGGGCCTCCAATTGGCCAAAAATTGCAAGAATACCCACTTCAAAAGAAAGCTACAATCACTCGAAGAAATAAAAAGTCAGTCAAATAAACCATGACCAACATACGCATTCTTTTTATTTTCAATGAATATCGTATTCATTTAAAAAAAAAAAACTTTTTAAATACCCCACTTTGTGTTAATAGGTGTAATTAAGAGGCAGCTTATGAAAACTCACCTTCTTCATTTCACGGAAGGTGTTGATGACTTGGCCAGTCGCCCAAGAGTCTAAGGCAGAAGAAGCTAGGGCATCAATATGAGGCACCAAATTTCGAATGATATCGAGGGAGAGAGATCCTTGGACTAATTTCCTCAGCTGGGCATGGTAATCTCCTTGGTGAAAAAACAGCGCAGACGGACCAATCAAAACCTCTTTGCTTTTAGGGTAGGTCGGCTTAAACAAGTGAGCTTGGCTCACCAACACAAACTTCGCAGCCTCCGGGCTTGCCAGCATGACACATGGACACCCTAAAATATGCGTCTTGAAAATTTCCCCGTACCTAACAAAAAAATAACATTCAGGGTTCGATTATTCCTTCCAACATAATTAAAACAAATACGTAACATAAAAGAAAACGTACCTTTTTTGTTTGGCGGAGAAAAAATTGGTTGGATTATGAGAATAGAGGTGAAGAGTCTCTCCTACAAAAGGCCATCCCAATGAGCCAGGAGGGAGCTTAGCCTTCTTCTGGGGCTGTTGATGATCTTTCTTCTCATTCCTCTTCATGAAAATTAGAAATGACACAAGGGTTACGAGGAAGACGAAAAAGAAGGTGAAAAGTGCATCAATCTCGGTCTTAAACATATTTGGATCCATCCCTACCGTTGGCCTTTCTTAGCGAGAAATGTTAATGGCATTAAAGTGAGCTCTAAATTAAATGCAGAGGAGTTTCCTAATATTGAGGCACACTGGGGAAGAGGAGTGAGGGAGGGAGTTTATATAGAGAGCCGACGTTGGGGGAGAGACAGACAAAAATTAGAACAGTGTCGAACTAAGATTTGGTCTGCCAGGTGTACATGGTAAATATCATACACACATTTTAACGACAGTAATAGCAATACTTTTTTTTTACCGTCTAGCACTTGTTTCTTTTTGTGCACTCTAGCTAATTTTTTACCTTTCTGTTCATTTCTTTGGATATGCTCCAAATAAGCAGCCAAAAAGGCAAAAACATCAGTCAGGATTAAAGTCTTGGTAAAGTTGCTAGTTGATAATTTTTTTAAAAACGGTAAGTGTAAAGATTGAGGCGAGCATAATTATATATCATGGCTCAGTTATCAGACTGCTACAACAGTCTATATTCTCAACGCATAAAGCAATCGAGAGGAAAATGAGTCCTCGATAAAATGTTCCCCCATCTCTCTAATACCCATACCAACAAAAAATTATTAAGGAAAAAAAATACAAAAAGGGGACATAAAACTAAAATCTCGTAAACAGAATACAAAAAAGATCATACCTATATGAATGAGAAGTTGGGCAATGCCCAACCAATCCTTATGACAAAAATATGAATAAAAGTCAGAGGAGAATTCCACCAATTTGTAAAACCATACCTCATAGCACCATAGTTTGCCAAAGCATCCACGACTTCATTATCTTCAAGAAAAATATGAGATATCTTAATTGACATGTTATTAGTTGACACTTAATTACTACTATGATTTGCTAGTATTCTTCTCCACTTGTTATGTGCAAAATTTTGGTTCAATTATAGTAAAGGGTGAATTCAGTATCCAATATGGGTAATGTAATTCTCCTTCCTTAATATTATTTATCAAAAATCTCATAATTAAGTTATTTTACTTTTATTCATGCATATTGTAAATTTTCATTAGCCTTGTAATTTTGTTGTTACAAGGGAAATCTAAGAGGGCAACCATTTTCACATTTAACGTTATGTTGCACTTCAATTTCCTAGGTCACCTTTTTTAATTATTATGTTGTTCGATCTCTGCTAAATGAAATGAACTTACAGAGTTAATGAGACACTTCGATCGTCAAATATTTAACTTGCCCTTACGGATTAAAGCCCTCTTTCTAGAAGTGAAAAGTAAAAAAAAATGTAAAAAATAATTGCGATGCATGTAAAATGAGTGGCATGCTCACCTTGGCCTTAAGTCCTTGACCAAGCTTTCTTGATAATACTAGAAATGGAGGAAATTCGAGACAAGACCCATGTCCCTTGATTGTGATTTGCGGATTAATGGGTATTCGAAAATGTTCTAGTTATTTTTATACGTAATTACTACTAATATGAGTACAATCAATGATCTATTCAAGCTTTTAATTAGCTTGGAGAAGGTCATAAAAAATCTCCACCGTCCTCTCTTCATTTTCTCCCAAGAAACCACTAGCATTTTCCATTGACCACCAACCGATAATAAACAGTACGTGTGCTTAATTAATATTTACAGTATCTAAATGATGGTGACCATTTTCAATTAATTAAATTCAAATGAAACATAAACATAAACAGAATACAATGCAGCTAGAATAATATTTAGATTAATCATTGATATGAATACAGTTTTTTTATATAGGGTATTAGGTTTACTAATTTTGATTATATACATGCATATAAAATATATATTTTTTACTTTACCATTAAGTGGTTGGATATTCTTTATTTTAGTAGTTAAAATGATGAATGTATATTTTGCATATATTATTTCATAGTTGCATATTTACTATCAATTTCTTCCATGTATATCTGTACACAGAAATACATAAATTTTTATGATTCGAAATAAATCGTGTCAAACCAAATTGAATTTAAACTCATTATTTTAAATGCGAAAATACATTATAATATTTACCAAAATTTTTTATAATAAGTTTAGGTTTTCAGTGGTCAAATCCGTCGAAGTATGTGGCTAATAGAAATTCAAGAAATCTTTTTTCTCAGTTTTTTATGAATGGGACGTTGATTAAGCCTCCTCGAGGGAGAGGGAATAATCACATAATCTTTGTGGGGACAGATGTATGGCCAAAGTGGCATCCAGCTCAACGTTTTCAAAATTCTCATGATCACTAACCTTCCAGATGAAATCCCTCTCATTTTCCTCGGCTCTTTGTTGGCTCTAAAAACATCTTGCTCAAACTATTTTTATTTATCTAATAAAACATATTTCATCTTTTAACTAAACTGCTCATGAATCATAAATTGGTATTCTTCGTATTGTTGTGAAATTTAGAATCAAATTCAAGTTTCGATCTAGCTCACGAATCACGACCACACGAAGAAGGTCTTAATTGGAATGATAATTATACAGCAATGTAGGAGTCCAAGTACCAGCCAATAAAATCGAGGGGGGAGAGGGCCTATGAAAGTTAGGCACGATGAAGGAGAGGACATGGTGTAGGGCAGAAGCGAGTACATAATTTCAATCATTTTTAAAGGACACACATAGTCTCTCTCCAAATGGGAACACAGACAGGACATTCGATTCCTTTCAGTAGTAGTATATATGTGTCATATGACTAGTGTCAAACTTTGTTGATTTGTGAGAATATGGGGTAGTTCAATTCTCACCTTCAAATTTTCTTTCATCATTGATTGTATTCATTTCAACTTTTCTAAATAATAAGATGGTTATCTACTCGGGTGTAGGCGGGTTGGTGGGAACTTGCAAGGACGAGGTGGATCATGCCCTGATAAATCTCGATTTGCTCATAAATTCGAATCATACTCATGTTCCTCGAATTCTGATTGAAATGCTCCGTTCTGATCTTAAGCCCTAGAAGCAGGGTTCTAGTTTGCTATCTATAGGCGAATCCAAAGAGTTATGCCTTGGAGAAATTCTATGTGTCCAAAAAAAAAATTAAGATTATTATTTTTAAAGAAAAAAATGTACTGAATTTGCATTATGGAATAAGGTTTACATACTCATACTCCTCCATGTAGGTGGTACAAATGATAAGTGCAAGTCATGAGTTTATTTCAAATTTGGAAAGTGATGAAGTAATAGGAGAAATCGTGTATATGAACTATGAAGATGATATCATCTACATTCTCCAATAAAATATAATTGATAATGTTTCGATTATTAGCACTACAAGAAAAAAGGCTTTACTCGACGAATAAAAAATCGTCAGATAACAATAAAATTCGTCAGGTAATATTAAAATTCTTCGGGTAACTAAAATTTTCTTGTAGTGTAGATTACGCATTGTAAAACGTTGGATTCACATTTTTTTTAGAAATTTAATATATGTGACTAATTAATATGTTGAAATCCAGAAATTAAAATAATTTATGAAACACATTAATTACAAACGAGTAAATCTGCTATAAAAATCCAATTACTAAAACGTAATATATCTAAGGGCACTAATTCACAATGAGCCCAAAAAAAATGAATTTATTCCTGAGAATTAAAAGAAATTGTAGACATATAGTATGAGTATAATTTATATATAAGAAGAGAAATTAATGAAAACAAGCAAAAATAAGCTGGATGGAATAATAAGTTGCCCATTCAACAATTAATAGATCAGACTCATAAATCACAACTAATGACATGTGGCGGCACCTCAAAACACCTAATCATCATTTCCCTACAATTATATAGCGAATCCTCAATGCACTTGATATAAATTACTACCAATTTATTTATTTTTTTTTTGCATAAATAATATTTTAATAGATCAACATATATAGCATTTAGTCCGAAAATCAATTATTGAGAACATGAGCACATGAGCACACATCCACCTCAATTATTCGAGGATTAAACTCATAATCCACTACAAAATTATACAATTTACTAAACCCTAGACTCTCATGCATGTAGGTGTACGTCCACTGCCTAATGGTGCGCGCAGGCCTCCAAATTATATAGCAAAAGAGATTAAGCAATCAGCTAGGATGCGGATAAGAATCTGCTTTATGTTATAATTAACATTCCATCAGCCATATAGCGCGTACTTAACAAAAGATCAAGCAGTAATTAGCTAGCTAGGAGCTTCGGATGCGGATAAGAATCTGCTTTATGTTATAATTAACATTCCATCAGCCATATAGCGCGTACTTAACAAAAGATCAAGCAGTAATTAGCTAGCTAGGAGCTTCGGATGTGGATAAGAAACTACTTTCTATCCTAATTAATTAGCATTACATCAAACTGTGTACATATAAACTATGGTGTCTACCTTAATCCACATTGTGTTTCTCACGTTTTTGCCCTAGCCTAGCTGTACGTACCTTGATTATCTGTTTATCCGACAGTGTGAGGACGTGGGACATGTGCTTCCTCCTGCTACTCCATCTGTCAATTGATTTCGCTCATAATAGTAAGGTGCAGTTAACTCCCATTTGATGTCTTATAATCACGTATTCAATTATGTTGTTTCATATTATACTAAGTGTTTACAAGAGCTTAATATGAGAAATTTAAATTTGAAAATTCAGCATTACAAAAATAATTTATAACTTACTAGTGATGAGAGAGTGATTCGTATAATGACTATGACTATACATACATATGGAATATATATACAACCTTCGATTATCAGTCTTTCAATCTTCAATCTCTATGTTGATGTTGACCAGCTTTGGTCTAGCTGTGTCCCTTCCACATTTTAAAAGACTAGCTAGTGATGATCCTGCCTTTGGAAATAAGCTTTGTTTGCTCCATAGGACCATATGGCTTGCTCATTTTAGGCAATGTTTGGTAACTCCTTCAATGTTGCTATCATGCATGGGACGAAACCTCGCCTGTACTAAGGCCATACCATGTACCACACAAGTCCACACGTGTCGCCTCCTTCGCCCCCCTCCTTTTTCAGACCATGGAGTTGTTGGACGCTCATTGGTCGACTCTCATGGAGAATCTTAGTGAAGATCACTGGGACAGCCATTGTTATGGGGCAGGTGTCTCCTTCTGTTTGCATGCTCGAATGTACATGCACGACAGCGCC
This sequence comes from Prinsepia uniflora, assembly GCA_032719365.1. Classification (NCBI taxonomy): domain Eukaryota; kingdom Viridiplantae; phylum Streptophyta; class Magnoliopsida; order Rosales; family Rosaceae; genus Prinsepia; species Prinsepia uniflora. The sequence goes on from CM064862.1 coordinate 72,330,065, forward strand.
AGCTAAATCTCAAAACCCATGCCTTAGACACTTCGTGTTGGTACTTAATTAGTATACTGTGTTTAATTATGAGATTCTAAATAGCTGATGAGTTCTTGATAACCATAAATATTTATTCAAAATTTCACTAATCATATTTTTGAAATTTTTTAATCCCTAGCCACCATAATAATTACTCAAATATTGAAATGAAATTTGACCCTTTAAAGTTTTATTAATTCATATATATTTAGTAACTTTTTTTTCCTTTCTATTTTATGAAAATATTACTCTCATTTGTAATCTTTTTTTTTTTTCACTTATTCATTTTAAAAGAGTAATGCAAGGAGGGCAAATCAACTTAATATATAACAAGATAATTAAGAAAAAGAATTCTTTAAAAATATTTTTAAACTTCAAATTTTGAAAATCAGATTAATCGCTTATGATTGAGAGATTAATTATTGGATTTTATTCCCTAAAGCTTAATTAAATCATAACAAGCTCTCCCATCACCACCTTTTTCTAAACAACCCCCACATGCACCCTCCCGGAAACTTTGGGTTAATAAACCTCAAACAATATGGATTTCATTTTTGGTTTCAAATGAAAAAAAAAATCAATTTTAATATATAAGTTTAATTATAAAATAGGGATTAATTAGGATCCTAAGTATCATGCATTGAAGAAGATGACAATAAACATGCATGGCTAAAAAATAATGAAGGAACTTGAGACTAAAAAATTGTCCTATTCAAACTTTAGTAAAATATAATCCATATCAGTGCGATTAGCTAGTAATTTATCCTTGTGTATAATGCTTGCATTTAGTCAATTTTTATTCAAGTTCATCAACAGAGCTTTGTAGAAATTAGAAACAAAACAACTTTGATGGTGCCACGTACTTATTATTATTGTAAAGTATTCTAAGAACACTATAAGTTTGGCGATGAAACAATGGTGCAAAATATCTAATCAGTTTGGATGTGAGATTTAATGTCGAAAGCTAGCTAGCATACCAGCTTACTATTGACCTTAACTTGTAAGGCATAATGGGGTTCTGATTTGATGTAGTGCATGCCTATGGCGGAAAAGTTCCAAATTCAGATGCCATAGGTTACCCAGCTAGCTAGCTACATTTGGATAAATTAAGTTATCTTCATTTTCGAACAAACGTTTATGCTAATTGTTACACTATATATTTTAACCAATAGGCAATAGCTACTTCACATTTATTATCGTTTCAATCAGGACTTAAGGAGAACGTTTTTTAACATAAATATTTAGTTTATATATATGTAGCATTTAACTCTAAATTCCTTCACAATTGGCCCAAATTCTGTGATTTTCCTACGTAACCCCAAAACTAGCCAAATCTTGCCAAAATATGTCATGTTGCCCTATTTTTATCTGTTTGATCCGATCTCGTTTAAATATATGTGGACAGCTGCCAAAACAATTCTAGTAGGTAATTATAAATAAATCTTTTTTTTATTCAACTTATAAGTTAATTCATTATGGTAAATAGAAACAGTCAAAAAGAAATAACGTTTTTTTTATTGTTTGTCAAATTACATCATTCTTTTTAGCCTGTTATTTTTTAAACAATTATATGCGTGTGACATATTATATTTGTCTTGTACGGTTTCACTGGAACTGATGCATTTCCAACTACATGCGTATTCGATGTCACGTATTATAGTTTCATCATACAGGTAATAAAATTCTTTATGTTCCTACCAATATTTGATTCTAGATTTAATAGTTAAATTAAATAATATTACTTACTTAACTTTCCCGTATAAATAAGATACCTATATATGGAAATTCTAATTGTATCATAATAGATATATTTTTTCTTCAGTATACCTCTCTCAAAAAAAATTAATAAACAGGTTCTTATTAATTTACCTACGAAAAGTAATAAGATAAATAATGTATCTGTAACTCTCGGACTCTTCAAAAGTATCAAGTATTGTCTGATAAAACAAATATAAAATTAATTTTCTGAAATTTAGTTAGAATTTTCTTAATGTAAATAATTTTGAAAAAATAAATATAAAATAATAATATTTAAAATTTGAAAGTTTCTCGTCCATATATGAAAAATGGATAAATGATATTTAAAAACCATAAAAAAAATACAGTAAAAATTAAAAATAATAATAAATGGACTATTTTAGATGTTAAGTGGACTAATTTATAAGTTGGGCTTACACATTGGACTAATTTATAATTAATTCAATGAAAAACAGATTAAAAAAAAATACAGTTTTATTCTTCTGTTTCGAAAAGCAACGACGTCGATTAGCTACAATTTTCAATACATGTCTAAAATGCCTATATTAGCTTTGCCGCAAGGTTACCATCTCAATAAATTTGATGATAGGAATGAAATAGGCGAAAATGGAGCAAAATGAATTTTTTTTGTGTCTTTTTGGTCACTTGTTGTTAGTTAAAAAAGTCTTCATTTATTAAAAAGTAAGGTGGATATTTAGAGCATCCATATCACCACTGTTTGAAATATCGCCGGAATCGCCGATATATCGCTCGATATATCGGGATTTCCGGCCACCGGCAGCTAACGGAGGGGTGAAGCTCTATCTTCCCCCAATATCGGCGAAATCGTCCAATATCGAAACATATCGACGATTTCGGTCGATATTGTCCAAAGTTCCTGACATTTGGACCCAAACCCAACGATTGATTCGATTCGAACCCATAGACTAAACAGAAGGATTCACAAAGAACCAACCAAATTTCAATTCAATTTCAATCAATCAATTCACAAATTCACAAAGGAAATCGACCAATTGGCACGAACGAACAGAATTGGGAAAAAAACAAAAAAAAATCTTCACGGACTCACCAGCAACCTTTGCGAATCGAAAGCATAAATAGGGAGGGCGGCAACCGAAGAAAACCTCGAACCCAGCGGTCCCAGCCCACCCCTGATCTGTCGACGCCGTCTGAATCTTCGGTTCTTCGCTCGCCGGCCGAAATTGTTCGCCTACTCGAACCACCGCTCGTCGCGTCAGTCACTCGCGCGGTCTCGCCCTCCCCGGCACGGTCTACTCACCTCACTCACCGGCACGATCGCTCTTAGTCGCCTTGCCCCTCACCGCCTCACGCCGCGCCTGACCTTCGCGTCGCCTCGCCACACCGCCACGCCTCACCCCTGTTCGGCTGTTCCCCAAAATGCTAAAGGGATAATTGAGAGACTTCGAGAGTTTGAGAAATCAAAGAAGAATTGGAATGAAACGCTGTGTTTCGTTCCAATTCATTTATTAACCTTTTTTTTATTATTTACATATATATTTAATTAGTTATCAAATTAAATTATATAATTTATTATTTACTTTTTTTTAACCCCAAATATAAAAAATAGATTTAGCCTTAAACTTTTTTAAAAAAAATTCAAAATTTATTATTAGGTAAATAATATGGCTTAATTCATATATTTGGTAATCACTTATTAATAATAAATTTATCATTTATTACTAAAATATGTTTTTGTAATGTATTTTTTAATATAAAATATGGCTTAATTCATATAGTTGATAATATTTGTTTTAATTTAGAATATGTATTAAAATTATGAATATATGTGTTTTTGTTCCTTAATTATGAATATGTATTAAAAAAAAATGAAGCCTTAAACGTTTTTTTTTTTCAAAATTCAAAATGTATTATTAGGTAAAATATGTTTTAATATAAAATATGGGGTAATTCATATATTTGGTAATATTTGTTTTAATTTTTAATATATATTTTATTTTAGAATATATATTAAAATTATGAATATATGTGTTTTTGCTCCTTAATTTTTTATCATCATCAAAGTCAAACTTAGAATATATGTTTTTTTGCTCCTTAATTTTTTATCATCATCAAAGTCAAACTTAGAATATATGTTCAAATTGAAATAATTTTATTATTATTATTATTTGTTATTATCAAATTCTAATTAGTTTTCATGTAAATAATATGTCTTAATTCATATATTTGGTAATATTTGGTAATATATTTGGTAATCATTTATTATTAATAAATTTATCATTTAGTACTAAAATATGTTTTAGTGATGTATTTTTTAATATGAAATGGGGTAATTCATATATTTGGTAATATTTGTTTTAATTTAAGTTTATCTTTAAGATTTTATACGGTTAGTTATCGTCATATCTATATTCTATCATATGATTCATCATATATTTATTATATCAAAGTCATTTTATAGTTTTTATTAGTCATATATAACCATTATTGGGTACTTAAGTTTTTCCCAAAGTTTAGGTTTTATTCCAAATTTCCGTCATTTGGACCTAATTTCCGTCATTTTTGTTGACCGTAAACGATATCGATATCGATATCGATATTTAAGGCGAGATATCCGTAAATTCGACTAGCGATATATCCGTCGATATCGATATTTCAATCCTTGCATATCACCTAAATTTCTGAACAAATTTAACTTAAAATGACAAAAAAATTATTAATAGCTAGTCAATTTTTACCGTTACCAACATTAGACTCTTTATGTTTTCACCAAATTTGAATATTAAATTCATTTTTTCTAATTTACATATATAAAAATATACTTTTCCTACAACTGCTAGTTTTTAACGTAATTTTTTTATGATTTAAATAAATATGTCTATTTTAAGTGCAATATCGATCCATCTCATAATTCAAGCAATTCAATATATATATAGCTAGTTTTTTAACGGTTCAAATAAATACATTTATTTTAACGGTAAAATTGGATAAAAAGAATTCAAAGCCAAATACAATAGCTAAAATTTCAAATGGGAATCCATTTCAAGAGGAAAGAAGAGTAACAACCCTAAACTTCAAGTTTTTATTTGGGAGACGATATATGTAGGCAAGGATATTTTTTGCCTTCAAAAAAGTAAGGATCATCATTTTACTTAATGTTTCCACTGTGATTTATGGTAAAAGTTATAACTTTTCTTTCTTTCGTCCTCCTAATTATTGAATGTGTTAAATTTATCATATTCAAGCTCTATTAGAGGCAACTCGGCCTTCCCGACCGTCAGCTGAAAGTTACGAAATATCAAAACCTTAATTTCTCCAATGCCGGAAAGAATCAAATTTTTCACAATCCTATATGAAAAGTCCGAGTCAACCCTATATGCCGTAAATTCGACTAGCGATATATCCGTCGATATCGATATTTCAATCCTTGCATATCACCTAAATTTCTGAACAAATTTAACTTAAAATGACAAAAAAGTTATTAATAGCTAGTCAATTTTTACCGTTACCAACATTAGACTCTTTATGTTTTCACCAAATTTGAATATTAAATTCATTTTTTCTAATTTACATATATAAAAATATAATTTTCCTACAACTGCTAGTTTTTAACGTAATTTTTTTATGATTTAAATAAATATGTCTATTTTAAGTGCAATATCGATCCATCCCATAATTCAGGCAATTCAATATATATATATATATATAGTTAGTTTTTTAACGGTTCAAATAAATACATTCATTTTAACTTTAAAATTGGATAAAAAGAATTCAAAGCCAAATACAATAGCTAAAATTTCAAATGGGAATCCATCTCAAGAGGAAAGAAGAGTAATAACCCTAAACTTCAAGTTTTTATTTGGGAGACGATATATGTAGGCAAGGATATTTTTTGCCTTCAAAAAAGTAAGGATCATCATTTTACTTAATGTTTCCACTGTGGTTTATGGTAAAAGTTATAACTTTTCTTTCTTTCGTCCTCCTAATTATTGAATGTGTTAAATTTATCATATTCAAGCTCTGTTAGAGGCAACTCGGCCTTCCCGACCGTCAGCTGAAAGTTACGAAATATCAAAACCTTAATTTCTCCAATGCCGGAAAGAATCAAATTTTTCACAATCCTATATGAAAAGTCCGAGTCAATTAACGATCCAAGAATGAAAAAAATAAAATTAGAAATTCGTTTTTTCTTTGAAGGAGATAGGAGAGAGAAATGAGATGAAGAAATAGCTAGCGAGAGGCGGCTAGTTACTAGTAGCTAGTCCTAATAAAAAAGTTAAATTTTATGTTAAATTTGTCTAGTTTGCTGCAGACTCATTTTGATGCTTTTAGATAAATTTTTGGTTAAATTTATCCAAAGGTTAAATTTGATTACTCTGTTGTAGATGTTTTTACATGTTCGGTTATGACTAGGTCTTAAGTGTGGCTAGGAAGCATCTTTTTTAAGTCATGGCTGCTAATTTATCCAAAGATTGTGTTTGTAACAATCGACTATACCTAGCTAGCTTAACTAATTACCATGAATATACTTCATTATACTAGAAATTGTGCTAGAAGGAGGTATGCATATGCGCACATGGGGATATGCACACGCATTAATTATACATATATATATATATATACATATACATGGAATAAAAGAAAAGAATGTCGCCGGCCGATGCAACAAGTTCATACATTATATATGTACGTACGTTGTAATTTGTATTGCCACTGGCCGGCGTATGTGATCCTTCGCCTGGCAGTAGATTATAGAGAAGCATAATCATGAGAGCGAGCGAGGGTAGTCATGCTTTATATTGTGTGAGATATCTAGTCGAATCCAAGTAATGCTGGAGAAATTATATATAGTTGCAGACATTATATGGTGTACGAGATTAAAAGTTGTGGCTATAGATATACACTATAGATTTGCTCTATACATTGCATTGCATGCAAAACGCCAGATAACATATCAAACAAAAATGATGAAAATTATTTGAGATCGTAGAGATCATCATTATTATCATCAGACACACACACACCCGGGTCGGTCCCAAAGGGCAAAGGCTATGCATGCATGCCTGGAGAGTGAAGCTAGAGAGAGAGAGAGTGAATGCTGTGCTGGTGGTCATAGCCACCCAAGATATTCACACACATGATAAAATTAACGCAGCTTACTAGCTACAATATTGATCATTGTAAAGACTATATTGTACACCCACGGTTTAATCTTTAATTAATTAGTAAGAGCAGATATGATTAATGAAATGATGAAGCATAACTAGTGTCTCCCAACTTCGTAACAACTTTTTAGCCTGGCAATAAGGATATAATTTATTTACGTGCAGCTTCATATGGTAATTAAAATGATTGAAATTATTGATAAGGATGGATATGGAGAAGAAAGCTAGTAGTCGGGCCATGCACGCCATCGGCCATTGGATGCTTTAATCTGTAAACCCCACGGTTGATACTATTTCTTGAGCAACCATCAATCAATCCGAGCCTCAAAGAAGATGATAAAAAGATATTCTCCAATCTCCATACGCATTACCCAACAACCAAGCCAGCTGTGTACCTTGTGTTCTTCATTTACTTATTATTGTTTCTCTGTTCTATTTCTCTCGTGATGATGACATCAAGGAGAATGATAAAAATATATAAATTTAAATACGAGTAGATTGAGCTTACACAAAAATAAATTCATAAAATCATTATGGTCTAGAAGTATTTGTCTTCGCTCTATATTAAGAGGTCTCAGATTTTCCTCATTCCAATATCCCATGGGCACACCGCACACCTAACTAGAGAACATTATTAGCCTGATCTTTCAATGCATCTCTATATATAAATAACACTTGGGATAAAATGTTACAACTAAAGCATAAATAAAATAAATATGCATGCAAGTGCAAAATATCACCTTTAAATTTTTATTGTACTTTTTGAAATTCTACAACACCCCATTAGATTAAGTGTGATGTGAAATGCAGACCGTTGAATCAAAATTTAACGGCTAAATGAGCTGCTACACCTAGACGATGACAGTTCCAGCTGGCGAATCTCCAGAAATGATTGAATTATTGGTTCATGTTTTAGGAATCTAGGAGAATGAAATCTACAGTATCCTAAATGGGCTGCTACACCTAGACGATGACAACTCCTCTTCAGTCAAAGTGGGCTCAAAATTATCAATATCTCTTCCCATGATCTTTTTGACACTTTTGTGGGTCACAGTATAAAATAGTGCTGTACAACCGGACCGAATTTTGCTATACAACCAGACAAGACCAATGTCGGTCAGAATTGCCACATTTTATGAGGCCCCAATTGCCTCACAAAGTCACAATCCCAAATCATTGGTGGCATGTTTATTAATTAGAATTGAAAAAAAAATATGATAATCGAAATTGTTAATTTTTTAATATTTTGTAGAGTTATTTTGAGAGAAAAGTGATTCATTTTGCTAAAAAATCACCGTTGCTTGCACAAAAGAATTGTTTGCTTGAATCCACATTAAGAGAAATGTGCTCGTTTCTTTTATAATTGATTAACAAATGTGATAAATTAAATAGTTTATTTGATTTCTTGTAGAAATGATTTTTATAGGACGTTTTAAAAATAAAATAAAATTAGTAGTTCTAATTATGACATTTGAATACAAAAAGTACAATAATCAACCATCGAAAAACGAATACATCGACTCTAAGATGCATATATTTCCTTATTATTTGGACAAGCAATGTTAAGGAGGGGAAAAAGGAACCCATAATCTCCAATCATATGTGACGCAGGCCATTTTTCATGACGATCTTCCTCCATATAGTGACATCCATGACTGGTGGCCGGCATACTATTTGAATTTCTACCGTGGAGCGTCATCGTGATGACCACCGTCAATTTCTTGGTAGAGCCAACGGTGCCGTTTTCATCAAGCTATCATTTTCTCCCGTGCAGCAGCCACCATTCACCTTCCACTTGTTAACTCAGTACTTCCAACTACTGCTTCAATTGTTTTTCAGATCCGAGCATCTGCGATATTTCTAAGCATGAAAGAATCATAAGGATTCCAACTTTTCTATCGGAAAGGATAATAATGAGAAAGACCCACTGTACAAAAAATGAACCAATGAAATGCAAGAATAAAATCACAGGTAAGGAGGTGGGAAACAAAAAAGAGAGAGTTATAATTCAACCCAAGTCACCATCAGAGGCACATTAGGGCTACTGGACTGAGAATCGGTCATAACGACGATAGTTTTTAACAAACGTCATTCGGCTGATGGTAAGATAATTGTTCATCACACAAGAGAAGCTCATAAGATGTTAGCCGGTATTCCAGCTGCAACATAATTTCAATATATAAAGATACTACTGTAATGGAGACAACATTGAAAGTAATCCGCTAAACGGTAACTGTAATTTGGGATTTAATAAGAGAAGAAATCCTATGGGCCATGTGGCTTAAGAAATGACATGATCAACATAGGATCAATGAGACTCTGGGCAGCATATAGAACAAAAACTACCCAGCCACAGGGCAAGGGGGGTCAGTTAATTTGAATTCAATCATATCGCTGGTTGCATTCCAGGGAAGCCCATTCACCACCTTGTTTGATGGGCGAAAAAACAATTAACTCTCAAACCCTTTGTCCATATGTGCGTTCAAGAACGGGAACTCCTGGTCCATATATTATGTGGCATCGCTCGTTAAATGAACCAACAAGCTTAGAGACCACCTCCTTAAAGAACACGGATGCCACCTGAGACAAAATATCATTGCACCATCACAATGCTAAATCAGCAGTTCATCATGATTCAATTTTCCAATCTCAAAAATTTCAGACCACAAAGGCATCCCACACTGTTAATATATGGTCCATCTTATGAAAGAACAGTGACCGAATAATTGCCATGTAACACAGTTAAAAACAGAAAAAAGGACCTCACCTGTCGGTAAAGTGGTGATCGGAACTTAAAATCCACCAAGAAATAAAGGTTGCAGGATCCTGGAACTGGTCCCGGACTGAATTCCCAGATGTTTATTAGATGCTCGAAAAGAGAACTATCTGACACAGTGCTCTAGAATTGAAACCGAATAACAGGAATTAGAAAATTAAAAAGAAGGCAATAATAACAATATATAGAAACAAATACATCAATAAATGATACTTGAGACTACTGAGAACGCATATGGGGATACGCAATGACTCACAAAAGAGAAGGTACAAGATTTCGTTTGAACCAGCAGCAGCAACCTATTATTGCTCTTACACACGTAGGTTTAAACCAAAGTTAAGAAGTTACTTAGAGGAAGTCTGCCATCAAACTGTTCTATCCCAACATGTATACAACAGCTGGTACATGCCATGCTTGTACTCAACTTTAAAACTGTTTACTTCAGTAGGTACAAGGATCTTGTTATTACAAAACTCAATACTGACAAAACTCTACAAGCCCCTATGTACATTAGCAGTTTAGCAAAATAATTATTTAGTATACGTTCACTCCATTTTGCTAACATTTTAAACCCCAAGCGACACTCCTCTTTAAAATCCTAATGTCTCTCACGCTTAGGCAGCACCAAACACCTGGTCTCCACTGTCCACATGCACCCTGGTAAGCACACTTGTATTCAAAGGTATTTTGTTCACAAAGTTACATATATCAGAAAGATCACTTGGGAAACATTACAATACAATTGATTATCTGTCAGCAAGTAGTAAAGTGAGCAAACCAATGCTAAAGAAAACTAAGAGAATCATACGATGGTTAAAGAAAGTGGTTACCTTTACACGCTTCGGTCTCTCTAATTCAACATGGGACGCATAGCTTTCAACAAGGAACTTAAAACCAATTTCCAGCTCAGCATCAAATGATCCATCAGGAAAGGTTTGAAGTATGTCGGATCGCTGACACCAGGGGACAAAACCATGATACAAGTCTACAGCTGCAACTACATCGTATAACTGCTCTGGAGAATACCTAGAACCCAATAGTGCATCAGCACATGCCTCCCACACAGTAATCAAAAGGGAGGGAAAATCATGGAAAAATGAAATAGGGCATTGAAGACACGATCTTTCATGGATGGTAAGCAATTAGCTCATGAAGTAAAGCAATGCCAAATACTGTAATTTCCAAAACATATCAGGAACTCAATTGCCATTGAATAATTACAGCAAATTCTTGCTAAATATAAAAACAATCAAATTAGCTGAAATTGCCTTTGAATTGCAAAACCAAAGCCTTGATACATGTAAAAGCAATTAAAGTAGCTGAACTTTCCATTAAATTGAAACAAGTTGTTCTTGGTACATACGAAATAATAAAAGTAGCTGAAATTATGAATGATTGAAAACCAGAAAACAGTGAAATTGAAGCACAATTACCCCATGATGCGCTTCTCCTCATAAACTTTAGATAAAGCATTGCCTTCTTCGCCGTCGCCGCAGCCGAGAAACTTCCTGCGTGACGTATAATTGAAATCCAGGTGCGAATCGGTAGTCCATTTGTGGACCGGTGATGATGGGGTCTCTATGCCCGCAATGCTACTAAAGCATCGAACGGGGGCGAATTTTCGGTCAGACCGGATCAGGTGTCTGGGTCCGATTCTACGGGATAAGGACCCCACCGCCTTCGAGGTCGTGGTCGACCAAAATGGCGGCATTGCGAATTTTAGAGATTGAAAAGCCGAATTGAAACGGAGATTAAGGCCAAAAGTTTGGACAGCTTAAGGCGAATGAAGCTTGATGAAGTTTTGAAAAAAGAAATCCAGGAAATCCAAGGGAGGCTAGGGATTTACATGAGTGAGGGAAGGAAGAAGGGGATTGACTAACCGCGAAAGTCTCAGACATCTAAAGGATTTGGAGACTCCAATCCAACACGCTAGACCACGATCGAATGATACGCATGCGTTCTCGCTTTTTCATCAATTTAAAATAAAATATATGAAAAATATATATTTATTATTGTGTTTGGAACTTGGAAGGTAAGAAAGAAGTATGGAACAGGTAAGGATGAACTCGGGGTTATTTTATTTCTTTGACGGCTCTTTCTTCCTACTCATACCTGTAGGTAATGGGGCATAACTTCATTAAAACAATTAATTCATACCATAAATTTTAATTTATTTAAGGATTTAAGTTTAACTCAATAAAATTAAATTAAATCATTTGGATTTGAATTTTTATTTTGAAATTTTTTTAAATTCAAACCAAGTCATTAAGAAATATATTAACTTTTATTAATTTTAAAATTTACTATATACCCTTATATATATATGAATACAACCTAATTTTTTTTTCGCAGTTTATATTACCAAATATCGTTAGTTGTTACTTGATGGCTTTTAGTAAATTTCGTTGGTTGTTAGTTGATGGGTTTTATTTGCTATTGCTTGTTTGCTTCCCTTATACATTAAAAGTATTGAAGTTTAGGAATGTTTTAAATTTGATATACTAGACCTTTTTTATGCTTTAGTTTTTATATTTTGATCAAAATGTATGAATAAAGGAAATTTAAGATTGTGAATGTATGATGAAGGAAACTTGTTTAAATGTAGATGTCCACCAATAGATATTATGAATGTCTGGATGAAATTTTTAAAAATTGTTTTGATCAGTTGATCGGAAAAGTGATTATTTTTGTGGGCTATATTTTTTGTTATACCTAAGTTGTATCGATATAAACCAAACAGTATTGAACCATTAAGAGTTTAGCAGTTTGAATTTAATATTGCCAATATCCACCTCAAATCTCACTTTTAGAGCATTTGCAGCAAAGTTGTCAAATTTAACTATTATACATATTTAACAAAATTGTTATCCAAAAGCATAAAAATAGATATGTTGCAGACTAAATAAATTTAACCTAAATTTTAACTTTCTATTTGGATTAGTTACTAGTAATTAGCCTCCCTCTAATTATTTTTTCATCTCGTTTCTCTCTCTTCTCTCCTTCATCTTCTTCATCATCTCTTCTTCACAAACTCTTCTTCATTCGCAAAACTCATCATTATTTGCATTCAGAAATTTTAAATTTGTGTGGGTTATTGAAAAATTCAAAGAAACGAAAACGAATTTCCAAATTTTATTCGTTTTTGAATTGTTAATTGATTCGAACTTTTCGTATATGGTTGTGAAATTTTGATTCTTTCTGCTATTTGAGAAATAGAGATTTTGATATTTCGCAGCTTTTAAGTGACGATCAGGAAGGCCAAGTCACCGCGAACAAAATTTGGATATGATAATTTTAACACATTCCACAATGAGAAAGAAGAAATGATGAAAAGTTAGAAATTTTACCATAAATCACAGCGATAATATTGAGTAAAATGTTGCTCTTCACTTTCTTGGAGGTGAAAAATATCCTTCGTTATAGATATCGTCTCTCAAACAAGGACTTGAACTTTAGGGTTGTTACTCTCTTTTCCTCTTGAGATGAATTCCGATTTGAAATTTTAGCTATTATGTTTAGCTCTGAATTTGTTATATCCAATTTCGTCGTTAAAATTGAAATATATATTTGAACTACTAAAAAACTAGTTATATATATCTAGTGAAATGCCCAAATTATAAGTTGAATCGATTTTGCACTCAAAATAGACATATTTATTTGAGCCGTTAAAAAATTACGTTAAAAACTAATCGTTATAGAAAAATTATGTTTTTATATTTTTAAATTTGAAAAAAAAATATAATATTTAAAATTGATGAAAATATAGAGAGTGATTTTAGTATCTATAAAAAATGATTACCTATTAATAATTTTTTAGTCATTTTAAGTTAAATTTATGCAAAAATTTAACTAATATGATATAAATGTTCTTATAAATCATATTATTGATAAATCGAGCATGTTAATAAACTTCAGTGGCATATTAATACTTACAATGCCTTAGCACAGTGCCATGCCACCGGATGTCATAATGATGAACATGTTAATAAACGTCGGTGGTATGCCCTTGAATACATTAGCTAGTATCGGTAATGCTCACAAGATATTGTTGTCGATGGCGATTAGGTTAATGAATACAGAAGGAATAATGTTTCACATTGAAGGCTTGTGTATAAAAAATACAATATAAACAGTCCCAATTATGATGCAAACAGGTTCAAGCTGCATATTCCCTCAAAATGCTTTTCCTCTCTGCAACTACAGATGGAGTATTTTGTTTGTGACAAACCTGCATAATCAATAATTCAATACAAATGCTATATAAATCCAGAATTGCTTAGGACCACATTCATTGCAGTGCACAAGATCTCTCTGCCCTACACACATGATCAGCACGTCTAACCTGAAATTTTCTACCTCAACCAGAAAAAATTAAGATGACCAGATTTTATCAATTCATCAATTCTGGTAATTGGCAATGGTACTACTGACAATAATGACTAATGATATAACAAAATCTATACAGGCATAACAACAGCAAATGCAGCCGCCGCCCCATTCCTACTCCGTTCCCACGAATACCAATCCTGCTAATGCTCGAAACATATGAACAAATGCCTTGATTAGAACTCCTCCCTATCTCCATCAGTCCATCTCCCTCTGACGTACACTTAATGTAAGTATGCATCCCCACAACAGCACATTAAAAAACTTGGTCTCTAATGTCAACATGCAGTCTCTATCCATTATTTCGTACGTTAAAACGTCTTCTTACAATGCATCCACTACAGGGTCTCCTTCCATCTATGTGAAGAACACGATTCTTGGTTAAATCTTCAGGTAGCAGCAGGCTTGCGGAGTGGAACAACCTAAAATTGAAGATAGCAAACAACAAATTTAAGACTCCATTGTGGCATGACAGTATGGTCTTAGACTCTTAGACTCTTAGGCATAATGCATAGTAAGTTAACTCACCTGATCGTTACTCGAGGCATCGAGTATCAGAGTTTTCATCCTCTTAGCATCGCATGAAGCAGGGGCTTTTTCTTCTTCCATGTTTTCGTCAACAAAATTCTGGTCCGACACTTCTGCAAGAATAAAAAATATGATATAAGACTTTCTGGCAGCTAGAAGATATGAATAGAAGTTTCATTCCAGAAATTTAGAGTGAAACAACAAAATATGATCTCTTCGACCTTATTTTGCTTGACATGACACTGAAAATCACGTCCATCCCATCTAAGTCCCAACTACTACTTCATTTGTCATCTTGTTATAAGGCCATATGTTCTCGTTCCAAATTTCATAATTTCTACAAATTACTCTAGATGAAAGAACGGAGTTGAACGGCGAATCACAGTGGCTAGACTGAGTTCAAACCTAGGCCGATAAGAAAATCTTTGTTTTTTCAGTGTAGTAAAGATTGTGTCAACAGATAGCATATAATGCAAGACATGCTCACTAAAACACATAAATCAATACCAGCAGGGCAAAAAATCATTGCGAGACACAGTTAGGAAAAATCTTCCAGAAATCACACCAATATATAGAGGAGAGCACCTGTGTTACCTCCATCCATATCCTGATGGCACAACGGAGCGTGCGATGCACGAAACTGCTTCAAACAAGCAGCTGGTGTGCAGGCCATTTCCTTCTTCTCACTTGAATCGACTTCTTCACATACGGATGCAGCCAGTTCTTGGACAACAGGAGATTCAACTTCTTTGATCTTCGATGCCGATCTGAAGTGCAGGACCCACGGATTCGCCAGAAGATCATCACAAGATTCATCTGCCTTATTTACATCAGCATCGGCTCTTACAAAATTGATTTTCCGCCAGCAGCCTCCTCGAAGTACCTTAAACTGCAATAAACGATTAATCCCGAATGACTTCACCATAATTCAATTCTACAAAACAATGGAAGTCCACTAAAAGAAATTGATCAGATTCAAACCTGTCCAGGAGGGGCACGTGAATTAAACTGAAACTGCTTTGAGGATTTTGGATGTGAAAAATTCCCCTTTTGCGAGTGCCGACCACGCAAATCCATGGAAGAATACAACTGGTTAACAAATGATGCTTCCATAGATTTGAGATACATACTGTGTTTCTCATCAGTCCATTCGGTAGACATAGTTTCCGTTGTCACCGGAGTACCCTAATATATTAGGCACAATGTTCAGAAATCTTTAAAAAAATTCCATCTTCATTGCCAGCAAAAAGGGTTAGAAATAGGTTATCAGAGAAACAAAAACAAAGAAGATAAACAAAACCATCCTCTAATTTCACAATACAAAGTTACAAACCATTTCTCACACACAGCAAATATTACTTCCATGAAAGTTCAAAATCAAAATTTGACAATATTATATTTCAATTACTACTACCAGATGAAGAACAATATAACAAATATAAGAGATTAATTTTATAAAAATAAATAAATAAAAATCCACTCTTTCTACTTTCTATTTCTTCTATAGATATCTATTGAGCAAGTCAACCCCATCCTTTCAAATTTCCATCAGATCCCAACCGAACCATGAAAATCAATTGTACACCGCAAATGCAAATTGGGTTTTCTGAAAGAAATATGAGTAAATCACAAAAATAATCAATAAGAAACGCAGTAAAAAAAAAACAAAGGATTAATTTTGCAGCATGTAAAAAAAAAAGAAAAAAAAGAGGAACTACCGAGTCTGATGCAGGGTCCTCGTCTGGCGTAACAAACTGGGCCGGTCTCTCGCCGGTCAACTGAGAAAACGTTAACTCCCTGGCCCTGAGATTTTCCATTATCAAAACAAAACCCGGCGGCCGGAAGATTTTTTGAAGGTCTAAAGTTTCGAATGATCTGAGACAAGGAGGAAGAAGAGGATGGTTGGCATTGAAATGAAAGAGAATTGAAAGGCTTTGGAGGCGGTGTTGGGACCAAAAGAACGGTACAGTTGTCATGCCTTTTACACGTGTCATGGGGCCATGGCGTCGCCACGTCACTCACCCAGATATTTATTGGAGCCTCCTAAATATCTCTTGAGCTCTCGGTGATTACCTGGCACCGGATTTTTAACCGTGAAGCCCGCGACGCATCTCGCGCTCTCTTTTCACTCTCGCACCGGATTTTTCCTGCCGCCTTGATATTTTTATTTCCACCTTTTTTTTTTCTGGTGTAGGATATTATTCGTAGTAATTCTCAAATATTTGTTATATAAATAAAGATATTTAAGAATGGTTAATAATGAATACGGTATGGACATTGTATGAGTTTATGTTTTTTTTTTTTTTCAAAAGTGGAACTGAAATATCTAATAATAAATATACACAGAGGAATATGATTAAGATTTCAATATAAAGGAGCAAAATATTTTAGAATTAAAAATATAAAACTGGAGAGAAATTATTTTAATATCTGATCACACCATCCATCGTATTCGGTTTATAATTTAAAAAAAATCTCGGTATTGAATTGTTACCAATTCATTAGTTTGTAAGATAAAATGCCTTTAAGAATCAATGTGATTGGGTAGGGTTAATTTGGTTACTTAACTATGAAGCTGAAAAATGAACGAGGTCCAATGAAATCACTCTAATTTATAAAAGACGTCTTCTTAAAAGAAAATGTCAAAATATGGAAGAAAAGGACATGTCATGATAAAGAAATGCTGTCACTTTTATGATGATTGTTCTGCCTAACCAAATAATTCATAATTCAAAATTACTTTGTGTTTTTGAAGCTTAGGAAATATATATTTTTTAGTTTAAAAGCATTGCAAAATTGATTCTCGTGTCCATAAAGATAAATACATAAATTAATTATCAACAACATACTAATTAAGTAAAGAATTAAAATTAGGAAAGATCTAGAATATTTTTTCTTTTAAATTTTTTTATGAATAAATATATGAATTGACGAAGAAAATATCTTGAGTGAGCCCACTGCCCACATAATTGAGCTGCAATCTTAATCATACAACTTTTTTTTTACATAATTGGAAGAGAATTTTGGTTACACTAAGTATACACTTTCTATCTCAGAAATCAGATGGAATAGGATGAATCAAGACTTTCCACGTGGAGTTAACTAATAGCCAGAGTAAAAGCGCTGAATCAAGTACATTGAATATGATTTGATCTTTCTGGATTTCATCATTGCATCTTTTTTTATTATTAATTTGGCAAAAGGGATTGTTCTGGGTTTGAGACTTTCTTTTATTCTGATATTAATGTCAGATATTATACAATTACATTTTGCATTGAAAATCATAAATTACTTAAGAGCGCGTGAATAGTAACACATAAAGTTCGTTTTTCACAAATACATATCAATATATATTTTATGTTATGAATGATTGATTGATGCAACGTAAACAGTTACTGTTTCATGCGTTCTTAAATTAATACAGCCGAATATTTCTTCTAGTCGGATGTTTCCTTGTGCCACGCGTAGGCTAAATGTGGGTGAACAAATGGATAAGTTGTTTGTCGTCAAGAACATGTGAATAATTGATGAAAGCTACCTCCTTCACTTTTTCTTCTCGGCCACTTTGCAAAATGCCCCACAATTTATAATAAATTCAACTTCAGGCCAAAAAGAAGGGGAAAACAATAAATTCAAATTGCCAAAGCCTCAATTGCTATTGTTAATGTAATACAAATTTCAAATATGTACCAACTCTGACATACAAAACTGCATAACCTGTTAATGTACAAAGGGAAAAAAATGAACTTATCTGGGTTTTTGAGGGGATCTCTATATGTTAAAACAACAAATCTCCGACAAAAAGCGGCAATCTTGAGCTTAAGAATGGTTGTTTACACATCAAGAGGTATTTGGGGGTGAGGTAATAAAGGATAGCACCCAAGATCATATTAACTTTGAGCTGACCTCTTTATTCATGTCTTCATGTATACAGCAAATTTTGCCGAATCTGATCTTGTACAGTGAAATGGGCGCATGACGAAAATAATAATTACTCGATCCAGTACAAAACTTAGGTTTCCTGCTTCTGGTCACCCTCTGGTATCACAGTTTCTTTCAAGTCAATTCTACCTGCATGCATTAGCAGGCCAGAAAAAAGTAAGGTAAAATTCAGCCAACCGCAGTTTTCCTGGACTGCTGGTGACAAATAATGAACAAGCTACGAACGGTCATGAGTTTTATAATGTGTGCTTATGCCTCATTGCATATAAAGGAAAAAGCAACGAATCACAGGATTTGCGCAAACAAAACAATCTGTGATGGTGAAAAATTCAGCCAGCCACTGTTTTCCAGGCTTGTGCTGGTGGAAAATAACGAACTAGCTACAAAACGTTAATGAGTGTTATAGTGTTCGCTTATGCCTCATTGCTTATACAGGATTACGTATTGAATCCTAGGATTTGCAGGACAAGAGAATCTGTGATGTGGTGCCCTACATGTAACAAAACTGTAACTCTACGTCTAATGCCTTTACACAGAGAGATTTATGATTAAAAAAATGTAACTGCAAGTAAAACATACCTAACAAGGAAATCAGAGAAGGGGTCTTTGAAGGTCCATTTGATCTCATGTCTGTACCTACAATGCATGTCCAAATTATCTATGTGTAATATTTGAAAGAAAAATAAAAAATAACGTGACATGTCCATATAATATGATCCATTTGCTCTCCCTTTTTTGTAAGAAAGTATCATATGCCAAAAAGGTCAGACATGTAGGGACAGTTAGCATGTGCATCTATGAATAGGGAAAGTATCTAACTGTAGAAGCAGCAGACCTGAACTTTCAAGCGACCTAAGGACATCTGATTTCTTAAAGGTGTATCCAATGAAATTGGTATCTTTTGATGTTAGCATCTGCAACACCAGACAAGTAAAAGATATCACGTTAGATCTTATACCATTCACAAAATTCATCTTGAATGCCAAGTCATGCGAGGCTTCATATTGATACAATAAAGTCTAACATAAGAGAACTAACCCATGCCTTTTCTTTCCATTGACAGACATAATGCATCTGGGAAGGGGGCTGGATTGAATTTTTTTTTTTTTTTTACGTTTATAAAATGTCTTTGACATGTGTCCTACCTAGCTTTAAATGATTATCTATGTGACAAAAATGCTTGAGGCAACGGAAAACGAAGCTGAAAGGCGTGAGAAAGAAAGAGAGATTTTAGCAGCTTGATTTCGACAGAAAACTTTACACCAAAATTTTAAATAAATAGACGAGAACATGCAGTCATTACCTTCCGCCACGGTCCCACTGTTGGCATTGTAGATGGTGGGCCTACCTATAAGAAGGGGGAAAAAAGAGAGGGTAAAATTAACAGTTGGATGGAACCTACTATCAACAAGAGTTGGCTTTGATTTAGAGAGAACATGCTTAAGGATAGAAGTTTGGACCCAAAAAGATAGTATCACAGCCTACGAAGGAACTAAAATTTGTGAGATTATCAGGCATTTTTTGTTCCGACAAAATTTGTCCCACTGAAGAGAAACAGATTCTAACTCATTGACAAACTTACTTCAGGAAACTTTTCAAAATTCTGAGTGTCCAAGTCTCCCACGACTGTAGGTTTATATGCGGCTTCCATCTCATACAGCTTCTCCCAATGAACATCTCTGAACCATGGGTGATCCTGATAAAACATTCGCTAATTATTACAAGCATCAAACCAAAAAAATAAAATAAAATATTTTGTTGGCAAAATCAAACAAACATATATTACAATATAGCTAACTGCAAACATTAGGAGTAAAATAAAGGATAAACTACTAACTAATCCTTGACAAGATTGTACTATACTTAAAAGTTGGGATATGACAATTTTTAGTCCTAGGTCCCTTCACTCTCTAACCCCTATTTTATAATTGAACTTAAAACACTATTATAATTAAACTTGTATATTACATTTGATTTTTTTTTTTTAACTTTGAATTCAAGAATGAAATCCATGTTTTCTGGAGTTTAAGGGTAGGATATAGAAAGTTTTAGGGACAGGGTGGGGGTGTTTAGGTAGGGGTGGTGGTGGAAGAGCTTATGTCTTAGGGTATAATTAACCATAAGCGATTAGCCTAATCCTTTAAAATCGGATAATAAAGATTTTTCAAATTTGAAGTTACAAAAGCATTTTTGAAGAATTCTTATTCTTAATTGTCGAGTTGTAAGTTGGATTGTCCTTACATTACTCCTTGAAATGACCAAGTGAAAAAGAAAAAGGATTATAAGTGGGAGTAATGTTTTCATAAAATAGAAAGGAAGCGTCAATTTCATTGTTTTCTTTAAAAGATCAATTTCATTGTTTTCTTTAAAAGATCAATTTCATTTTTTTTAATATTTATTATGGTGTCAGGGATTAGAAAGTTACAAAAATATGGTTAATGGAGTTTTGAATAAACACAGATGTTGGCATGGCCTCATCAATGAATAGTCCTAAACGAAATTAAGAACAAGGATAAGGTCATCTGGAATTTTAATTAGAGAATCTTAACTGCTTGGTTTACTAATATATAGCACCATTCACCATAACTATTTCAACTCACCCATCAGTCGATTACTTTAATTTTTTTATGTATAGTCACTATTTTAGAAACAGTAGTATTCTGATGTACAATACTTGTAAATATATCAGTTAATTCTTTGACACCTGATTACCTTAATTTCTTCAACTCCATGTGTCCCAAGCCTTGATTCCACATCACATAATAAGTGACAGATCAGATCCTTCGCCTCGTCCGAAATTTTTGGTTCGTCAGGGAATTTCAGGCATGTTCTCCAGTTAATTATCTACACAAAACAGTAATGTTGTCTAATCTGCAACTACTAAGGATAGCATCAAACATCTACTAAAGACAAGCATAATAATATTACCTTGCGGCATGTGATCCTTGGGTCATCAGAGCAGAAGGGAGGATAGCCTACAAGCATCTCATACATGATTGCTCCTAGGGACCACCAATCACACTCTATTCCATATCCTTTCTTGAGCAATACCTCAGGTGCCATATAGTCAAGAGTTCCAACAGTTGAATAAGCCTGCACTTAATGGAAGGTCTTGATGACTCAAACATGTACAAATTAATCATTAAAGTATTAAACAACTACCAAATGAAGAAGTTAGACATTATTTAGGTAAAACAAGATTTGAAGAAGGGTTGAAAAGAAGTTAGACATTAATCATTAAACAACTACAAATTAATCATTAGTAAGCCTGCTTGATGTGCCTTCATATAGATCTAATATTTTTTATCAGGATTTGAAGAAGGGTTGAAAAGAAAGGGATAAAATATTACCAAGGCACGGCGATTACGTTTCCATTGTTGTAACTGTTCTTTTGGCATCAACCATGGAACCTTATCACAGCCTGATTGTCCTTCAGTTTCAGATATGGATTCCTGGGAGGTTAAATCCTCATTTTCCAGTAACAATGTCGAATACTTGTCATCAAGAGGTTTACACAAGCCAAAATCTGAAAGCTTTAAATGGCCATTTTTGTCGAGTATCAGGTTATCTGGTTTTATGTCCCTACAATTAGAACATGATACCAACATAAGTAAGCTTACATCATATTAAATTGAAACAAATACATTTTTCAAAAGTACATGTGTGTGTCACTTTTGTGTCTATGCATGTTTTTTGGGAACCAGCTAGAGAACTCGAATGCGTACAACATCCAAATCATCTTATCAAACAAAAAGATTCTATTATAAAAGAATACAATTTGTTGCTCTTCATTAATAAAACTGAAATGGTACATAACTGTCGTACCTATGAATGTAATTGTGTTGATGGATTGAGTGAATAGCTAGAATGCTCTCTGCTATGTAAAACCGTGCAACATCTTCAGAAAGAATATCTTCTCTCATTAATAATGTCATAATATCACCACCAGGTAAGTACTCCATGATAAGGTATAAGAAATCGGAATCTTGAAATGAATAATGTAGCTGTACAATGCACCGACTATCAACCTCCGCAAGCAAGTTCCTCTCAGAACGCACATGCTCAACCTAAAATACAAAGAAAAAAGTAGGAAAACTGTTAACAGTATATCACAATGCACAATAATAAGGTGCAATTACCATGCTTGCATAGCATGACCTTAATAGGTGTACTAAAGCATGGTACTCAGTTTTCAGATTGAAACCAATACTATAGAACTGCTTAGTAGACAAGGTGATAACAGATACAGCAGCATAAAATGTCTTCTTATATAGTACAAAGCAGATTAGTTTTAGAAGTAGATAGTGCTTTAAACTCGAATATTGTCACCTGTCCCCGGCTAAGCATCTCTGATTTCTTCAATTTCTTCATGGCATAAATCTCCCCTGTACCTTTAGCACGACATAACCTTACCTACAATTGTTAAACATATAAGACACGGTGTCATGGATTTTAGGACACACTACGTATCATTACTATCCCACGAAACATACCACTCAAAATTGTATACTATAGAATATTATTATGATCAAAGTCAGGCTCAAACTATGTCAAGGGGATTCACATGGCCCATAAAGCTAATAGAGGAGCTATTTGAACGGACGAGAACTGGACAGAAAAATACCATTTAAAAATCTCACGTGCTAATAAGGGAGAACCAAAATTATTATAGTTTGATGTATTCACATACCTCACCAAATGCCCCTTTACCAATAACAGTTAATTGCTCAAAATCATCAATTCCTATTTTACGCCTTTGCAGCCTCATATATTCTGTTTCTCGGCGTTCCAAATTCCTCATCATCTCCTCCTGTTCCTCAGATGGTATCTGATCTTCTTGTGCTTTCCTTTGAAGTGCTCGCCGCCTAAAACTCAGTACGGTGATATCATATAGAAATGTAGTGTTGCAAAAGAGGAACTTCGCTCATTACTCAAGACATTATTACGCTTAGCTAGCTACTGGAACTGAACCATAAATGAAAACAAGTAAAATTAAAGTTCAAAACTAAATTCTTTACTCCCTCGAATTGCTCAATGACCAAACAGAAACCTTAATTAGCAAAGAAAAGGGAAATGGTTGATAAAAGGGAATAAATGAATGCATTCTAAATTGAACATGGACATAAATGGAAAACATGTAACACAATGCATATGCAGTAGCAGAACTCTGTGCACTCAACTGAAGACGAACCAGAACTTCAAATTGACACAAATGGTAAACACTCACACCTAATGATGGTAAACACTCGGCACCTTAAGTGCTACCAAGCTCACGCTATCTCAATTCGATCACTAATTTGGGTCACCCTCAAAAGAAAACCTGGAAATAATGAAAAACACTACCTCTCTTTGCGATCCTGCAGCCCCTGTAGATAGTTCTTGTAGTGATTCTCAATGAACTGCTTGGCAGCAGCCGCCTTCTGCCTCGTCACCGGCGACGAAACCGACACTTCAGGACCCGAATCGAAGCCGCCGACCCGATCCGGCTTCAAGTTCAAAGCCCCGAGCCTCATCGTCCCATCGCCTCCGTCCATTTCTCCAGTCAAACCCCGATCAAATTAACCTGAAGTTAAAAAGCGAGATCAAATGCTCAATCCGCGAAGCATTTCAGCTGTGAAACGAAGAAGCTTCCGGATCAGGGATTCGAGGAAAGATCTGGAGACGCAAGTACGTAAATGACAGAGCAAGAGTGCAAAGGCAGCTAAGAAGTAGGCACTGGCATCTGCTTCGCATATATATAATATATATTTATTTATACATTAATTTTGTATATTTCTAGGCTTGGCTTGATAAAAGTGCCTGTCTTATTATGTAAAAGATCGAAAAAAATCAATTAAAACTAAATTAATCTGTTTATTTTTGTTTTTTGGGCTGTCTGGGGAATGGAGTGCAATCGACGCCATCGTTTTCCTCGCATGAACTGGAATCTTGGGAGCAATTTCTTATTTAATAAAATAATTTTCCATTTTATTTATTTTTGACTTTTTGACTTTTTTTCCTAGAGAGGGAAAGAGAGGAGAGAGGGACAAAGCGTCAAGTTTATTTGGCGACATGCCACGTCGGCGGAGATCTAATACATTTATGAGGCCAAGGCCATTAGCTAGCTGCAATGATTCAAATATCGATGCATATATTACTAGTCACATTTGAATTAGCTGCAATGATTCAAATATTAATAGATATATTATTAGACAAATTTATGGATATTTCATTCTAAATATTGATATCGATATCTTTTACGATCAACAAAAATGATATAAATTTAGTTTAAAAATTGAAAATTTATAATGAAACTTTGAAAAAAACTTATACTCAATAATGGTTATATATGGCTAATAAAAATTATAAAATGATTTTGATATAATAAATATATGATAAATAATATGATACAATAGGATTCTACTAATAAATAATAATATAAAATTTTAAATATAAATATAAATTGAAGTGAATTACAATAATTGAATGTTAATATAGTTAATAACATAAAATAAGCATAATAATAGAGTTTACATTTACATAATAATTTAGAAAATCAGAGAGTTTATATTTACATAATAATTAAGAAAATTAAACATCAATTAGTGAAAATTGGACGTAAAACGAATTCTTATTATGCTCATCTCATATTTTCTAAAATCCATTAATATTCAAATTAACCATTCAACATAATTTACTTCAATTCAATATAATTTGCTAGTTTGTTTCAATTCAACATAATTTGCTTCAAATTAACCATTTATACTCTACGGATTTTTCCATTCAACATAATTTGCTTCTAAAATGCATTAATATTCAAATTAACCTTATATTTATATTCCCACATTTTTTTTATATCAAATACTAATTTAAATTTAAAACATATTATGTTAGATATTCATAAATATACTCAGATGGTGTCCAATTAACTTAAAAGTTGTACTATTAAACTCAAAATAAAATAAAATAAAACATCATATTGAACGGAAGGCAAACGGACCCCGCACAGGCCACCATGTGCCAATGACTCAAAATAAAAAATAAAAAATATTTCATATTGAACGGAAAATAAATCCTCATACCCTTCAGCAATGTCAATAATATTTATCCAATAGTAAATAGTCATTGATAAACATCATATATTTAAATTATTAATTATATTTTATAATAAATTATTATGAAATATCTACCTCCACTCAATTTTCTTATTTTTTTTCCCGCATTATCAATCTCTCTCCCGTGTACATTGATACTTTCAAACCCATCTATCTATAATTCTATACTATCACTTTCTCTCTCTCGCATATTTTCAAACCCATCTATAATTCTATATTATCACTTTCTCTCTCTCTCGCTCCCCTGGTTTCTTCACCCCAGCGAACGACACATGTGTTCTTGACCCCATCAAACGACCACCGTCATTCAAACCCAACCTCCATGATGATCAACACAGGCCACCCACAACCTCACATTCAAGTTCAATCAATTCGTCTGACCGAGATAAAGTCGTCTCTAATCTCTCTCGGGGTCGTCGGCGCTCTATACACATGAATTGAAAGCCCAAGCTAGACGAAGTGCGAAGATTTCCAACCGTCTCTTCTCCGATTCAGGTAAAATTTCAGGAATCCAAGTTCATATTTGAATTCCTGAGGCTTCGTATAAGAGATTCGACAATTGAATCGACATTTTCGGTGAAATTTGTATAGAGCTAGGTTTTTAGAGACATAATTATCGATAAATTTTGTCAAAATTTACCGATATCTTCCGATATCGTGGAAATTGGGGGAAGAATTTCTTCTTCTCCTATTTAGATACCGGATCTCCAATTTTCCGATATATCGATCGAAGTATCGGTAAAATTGCCGATATTTCAATGTGGGCTAGTGTGCACTGTACAGGGTGTGATCGGGTGCGTGAGGCTTA
The DNA here is from genome assembly GCA_032719365.1 of Prinsepia uniflora. Lineage (NCBI taxonomy): Eukaryota > Viridiplantae > Streptophyta > Magnoliopsida > Rosales > Rosaceae > Prinsepia > Prinsepia uniflora. The sequence goes on from CM064862.1 coordinate 72,356,522, forward strand.
CGATTATGACAGTGGCCAGGTTAAAGGGTGGGGTTTTAGGGGACACGTGGTTTGATGGACTTCGACTTTTCATGGTCCCGACCATGTAGAAATGGACGCTGCAACTGAAACGTGTGCGGTATTAACCCAAAAAAAAGAGGATAGAGTTTGATTGGTTGATCATTTTTTTAATCAGATTTGATTGGTTGATCATGAGCGTGGGATTTGAACCCAAATTTATGCATATCGGATCAAGAGAATATGCGTGCTCTTTAGTCTTTACCATTTAAAAAGATAAATAATATTTTAACTTAATTGAATATATTAATTAAATAATCTTTTTTAAGAGGAAAATAAGGGCTACGGAGAGACGGCTATGTTTGTTTGTTTTTTGTTTTTTATTGACCCGATCAGATCGGGTCAAGAGAATATGCATTCTCTTTTAATCATCCTTTTTTTTTGGGTTTTTTTTTTGTTTTTTATTTTTGTTTTTTGTTTTTTCTCTAAAATTTTCGTTCAAACATGCTCCCCTTAAATGACTTAATTGTAGCTTTTTATATCAATAAATCAACATCTTATCTCAAGTACTAATATTTTCTCTCTTTATTTTATAGCTCTATAGTTACATGATTTTTCACCCTGGAGAGGATCATCTCTAAGCCTTCACCTTTTCCCTGCTGATAACTGCACTCTTTTTCTTTAGACTATATTTTTATACGAAGATGTTTTTCCTATCAAGATTTTTTAACGAAGCAGCACCTCAAACTTTATCATTCTTCTTGTTTGAGGATACATGTATTGTTAGTATAATACCTAGTGAGTAGTCGACACTTTTATTGTAATTTTATACCTCGTGATTCATTTCAGACAACAAATCTCTTAAAATTCTGCTATTGTTCTTGGTGAGTATGTTTCAAGTTCATGATAGGTTACACGCCTATCCCTTGTATTATTTCTAGATGTTTCAATAAAACATCTCTTCCAACAACAAAAAACTTGTAATTTATACCAAGAAACTAATAAAGTAATGAGACACATAACACTTAATCTTTGCCGAAATTTTCTTGAGTAAACAAGTAAATATTTTAGCGTATGTCGACCGGCCGGTGTATTAGTATGTGTGGTACTTTGACAGCAATTGATGTAAAATACACACTCCAGGACCCAAATGTCATGCAGAATGCTATCAATTGTCACGTTGCGGCCTTCGAATGTCATCTGGTGTTTGTGCCCAAATGCGACGCATAACTCCAGGAATTCACATGCTACCAACGCCACGACTTGGAGGGTAGAAGTCTAAGGATAGGTAAAATAACCGTAGTTATAGTTAACTGCGGTCACTATAACCAATTATGTTAGAAGAAGTGCTTATAGTTTAATTATTTATCTAAATGGTGTGATTATGATTATAATCATTTAGGTCCACAATTAAATGGTTTGGTTATGGTTACTAACTATTTTACCATTTATTAGACAACCACTGGACAATTTATTAGATAATCATATAACTTTTTTTGGGGCATATTTATTTAACTTTTTATAAAGTGTTTTTGCAGTTAAAATAATAAAATAAAGAATAAAAATTGAACTACAGGCCCAATGGGCTGCGTTCCATCTGTGCTAGCCCAGAGGAGCCGAAATGGTGAGTGCTTACAAGAACTACAGAATGCTGCAGCAATCTTCAACTCCCACATGGTCCAGATGGCTAATGGACTCAACACCCAGCTTGTTTTTCTTTTTTGGTCTGAACCCAGCTTGGTTCAGATGTATTCATCACTGCTAATGCCTTTGAAATGTCAAACGTCAAACCCCCAGAAATTTGGTTTGTCTCCAAAGACCTCAAAATTAATCTTCTAATTAATTATTTGCGTTATGGTATTAATTTGCAATTAATTAACTTAATTTGTTTTATTTTATTGGTCAATTTTGAGTCTTTGACAGGTTTTGTGACATTAAAGGTGGCATGTTGTGGGCAATTATTTGCCATATGCTTTATCAGTCCAACATGTTTTTTTTTTTATTTTGAATTTAATGATACAACTTTTAAGTTAATTAGATACCATATGAGTATATTTTTATATATCCAATATAATATATATTTTTATTTAAATTAGTATTTGATATTAAAAAAAATTGGGAATATAAATATAAAGTTAATTTGAATATTAATGAATATTATAAGCAAATTATGTTGAATGGAAGAATTCGGGTAGTAGAGATGGTTAATTTGAAGCAAATTATGTTGAATTGAAACAAATTATGTTCAATTGAAGAAAATTATTTGAATGGTTAATTTGAATATTAATGGATTCCAGAAAAATATGTGATGAGTATACGATTAATAAGAATTTGTTTTACGTCCAATTTTCACTAATTAATGTCCAATTTTCTAAGTTATTATGTAAATACAAACTCCCTGATTTTCTAAATTATTATGTAAATGTAAACTCCATTATTATGCTTATTTCTATGTTTTTAACTATATTAATATTCAATTATAGTAATTCACTTCAATTTATGTTTATGTTTAAGATTTTATATTATCAGTCATCGACAGAACTCTATTATATCATATTATTCATCATATATTTATTATATCAAAGTCATTTTATAATTTTTATTAGTCTTGTAACGACCCATCCCTGAATTCGGGATTGGACGAGGCCAATCGGTGATTAGTTGGGCGAAATAAGACGAACGATGCAAAATGACCGTTTTGCCCCTGGTCTTGGGTAAAACGTTGACTTTTAATTCGAACGGTCAAATGGACCTTGATCGATGATCGTGACGTAGTTTGGGACGTCACGAGTCCATAGACAGGTGGCACGTTCGGGGTGAAAGTTGTGACGTTCGGAAATCCAAGGGCAATTTCGTAATTTGGACGAAAAGGGGGAAAATGTTGACTTTTTGATCGGGAGGTCCGATGGTCGAGGACCGAGGACCGTTAGGATGGTCTCGATGCCCTGAGTCCGTAGACAGGCGGCACGCGTCAATCAGAGTTCTAATGACCAAGTTACGGGTCTGTATGCGTGAGGGGCATTTTGGTAATTTTTGAACGGAAGGGCAAAATGGTAATTTTTGCAAGGGGACTGTTTGAATGTCGTGAAACAGAGTCTGAGTGCCTATGCCGTGAGTGACCTATTCAATTGATTTGTTTAAACCTGATCTATGAATTGTTTAACTAATTAACTTAAAGAATTGGGTTAGTGGCAGTTGAGTGGGGAAACAGGCGTGCTGGGTGATCAGCACGGGCACCATTGTTGATGGTTTTGAGTTCTTGTGGGGGGAGTGAGCATTGGGCTGGAAATTTTTTAGGCAATTGGGAGTATTGAGCAGAGCACGAGTAATTGTTTAGGGAGTTGAGTGGTTAGAGCAGTGCACCGTGTGTGTTGGTGTGTGTTGGTGTGCTTGGAACCAGTGCGGGGTCAGGAGTTGGAAATGGTTGCTGGGTGAGTGTTTAGAAAAATGAAAACAGAGTTTGGGCAGGAGTGTGGGTGAGTGCACAAGTGAGGTTGGGAGCACCGTTGCTCTTGTTTTGTTTATACTTTGAGTGAGGGGACATAGTCAGAGGCATTGCACGGGTGTGTTCTGGGTGAAGTGGGTTTGGAATTGGGACAGGAAACTGAGTGGCGACATTGAACTATGGAACAGAGCACTGGTCGGTTGGGTGGAGTAATTGGAGGGTTTAATCGACTCTGGGATGTGTTGAGAGGGATAGAGAGAGCTAGTGAGAATCAGAGAGATGAGCTGGGAGGGGAAATGTCTGGTCTGGGTGAGAAATTACACCCAGAAACCCGAAACTATGTCTAATCAAATTCAAAAGTTCAAATCGAAATGTAGGCCATCCCAAGACCAATTAGGGATCAATTCTGTCTTCTGGGACCTCCTTTAGTCGATCCAGATCAAGGGATCGAAGCTTTAAGCCCTGGGAAGTCTTGGACAGACACGGCGGAGTTCAGAGAAATTGAGGATTGGGTCGTGTAAGTGGGGGAGTTAGAAGACACAATTGAGCTTGGAAGCCAGGTTAGATTGATCAGACAAAACTGTTGGCTGGATCAATTGATTGAAATCAGACGGCAATGATGGAATTCGATGAAGGAGCAGTACCCGGGTGTTCTTCGATGTTCGTCGTCTAGTCGTCTGATTTTAGGTAAGTGATTGTAAAATTAAGGTCACAGAACTGTAATTGAACTTGTAACGAAGGTGTTCAAATCCTCAATTGAAAGAATTAGGGTTGATTTGACAGTGAACTAAACGGGTCATCACGCGGGTTGAATGGCCCGTTTAACCGTGAGCCGGGTGAAGACGATGACTGTTGATGTTACTGTAGCTGGCGCGTGGGTGTCACGCGCAGCCACTCACGGCGGCGCGTGGGACGGTTTTTCAAGGTGAGTTCAAAACGACTTTTATCCTATACAATGTAACGAACATTTTAGCGTTGGTTTCGAATGTATCAGACACCGTATCGATGTTGTTTCGAGGGTCCGAAGGTTTACGTTACGTTTTTAATTAACGATTAATTCCCGGAAAATTATGGGAAATTAGTATGTTGTTATTTGAGACCTTAATGACCCTGGAATGTGATTTCGGACAGGATTCGGGTTTTCTGGAAAATGCCGAAAATTACGGGAACGCGTGCGGCGCGAAACCGAGCCTTAAAAACGGTGTGTGAGTGGACGTTGCTTTCAAAATTTAATGCATGCATAAATATTTCCATGATTTCTATGATTATGATTATGACTTGTGTTGATTTCGATTCCCGTATTATACGTATTTTTGATATGCACACGAAACTGCACGTAATTCGAGATTATGGTTTCCCGTGTGTTTTGGATGATGGATTAACGAATGATTTTATATGCTTTGGGCATATCATGTTTTTAAGATGTTTTGATTGCAGTTGTGAGTATGGTTTACGGTTTTGACACGTTTTTCGGGAATGTCCCGGATTTGCACGTTTTACGAGATTTCGAGTGTGTTTTGATTGGACTGTGATTTTGGTGATTATGATTGTGGTTTTGATGTTTTGATAATGAGATTTGAGAAATAAAGTGATTTCAAGGAATTAAAATGGATTTTGAAAAAGGTGATTTCGGGCTTGATGCTCGGGGCATAAAAGTAATTTTGATGAACGAGATTTCGGTTTTCGGAAGTTTGAAAACGGATTCTTGGTTTGGGTTCAGGATGATGCTTCCGGATGCCGGCTTACGGAATCATTATTGCGAATTCGAATTCGGGAATGGAAGAGGATTTAATAAAGTGATTTGGTATGATTATACATGCCCCGTGTTTAATGATAATTTGATTATGTTTGTGAAGTATGATTTGGGGAATTGAATGAGGAAATTCGGACCATGAGTCCTGTTGTGAAAAATGTGATTTCGGGATGGATCCCACGTTTTTGTGATTGATAAATGTTTTGGGGTTTAAAGACCCGCTGAAAACTGTTTTGGATTTAAAGACCCGGTGCTATTGCTGGAGCACGTTTTGAGTTTGAAGACTCGGTAAATTGATGATTGGGGATGGCCCTTAATGAGTTTAAAGACTCGTGAGTTTAAAGACTCGGTTATTGTGGTACCCCCGATGCCTATTGATTATGTTTTGTGTTTAAAGACTCGTTGAAATCCCGGGAAGACCTGATTATGCGCATGGTTTTGAGTTTAAAGACTCGGTTCGCACTTGATATCCAGCAAACTGATTGATTGTGATTCATTGTTATTTTATGATGTTCAGATGTGTTGGGCAGTGGCCCGGTTTACATGGTTGATGGATTTGGTTTATATTGTATACTTGGATTCTGATTTCGTGGTTTTGGGCTGAGGCCTTGTGTTTATGATTGCGGGCTAAGACCCGAAGATTAAGAAATGGAAAATGCTTTTGATTTTCATATACGAATTTCTTATGTTGAAAAGGTAACGGATTGCGAAACGATTTTTTGTATGCATGCATTGGTTTTACGTGGAGGGTAAAAACGTCTTTCCGTAACTGTTTTATAAACTGTTTTATTTTTGTCCACTCACACCTTTTGGTTTTTATTGACCCTCCAGGTCATGGCGCCTTGTTCGAGGCTGATCGAGAGGCGGAGGCATGAGTAAGCACGTGTGGCTATCCCTGGTCTGGCACGTACTGAGGGTAACTTGGGGATTTCAGTCGTCTTGCCAGACGGGAGTAGGACCAGGCGCGGCTAACAATGCCCTTTCGGGGGCGGTCCTGTCAAGTCCTATATAACTATTATTGGGTACTTAAGTTTTTCCCAAACTTTCATTCCAAATTTCCAACTTTTAGACCAAATTTCCGTCATTTTTGTTGCCCGTAAACGATATCGATATTGATACCGATATTCAAGGTGAGATATCCATAAATTTGACTAGCGATATATTCATCGATATTGATATTTCAATCTTTGATTGTAGGCCCATTTTGATATTTTTGAACAAAATTTTGGTTAAATTTGTCTAAAAGTGAAATTTGACTAACCTGCTACAGATTCTCTAACACATTTAATTAAGGGTATTGCTAAATGTTTATGCATTATTGTTGAGCTGAGCTTGGCAAACAATCCCAAATTCCAAATGTAATAGATTAATTGTTGGGCTTACGTTAATAGCTTCATACATTTGGGTTTAAACTTTGACGATGAACTTGAAAAAGCGGAAAGTGCGATTGCGAACTGGGCGAAAGCGGAAGCATCGTTGAAGCTCGACTTGCTCACCCGGCCTGTTGGAAAGACGAGTTGTGACGCCGCCTCTGACTCTTTCTCCATTAGCTCCACTGACGCCTTCACGTTCTTCTCCATGGTATCACCTCCTAACCTTCATTCAGATCTTTATCTCTGAGTGACTTCGCAGGGTACTTGGATTTTGGCTTCCTTCCTCCATCACAACTTGCTAGTTGGCGTCGCCTCCTTCATCACGACTTGCTGTCGGCGATGCTTCCATCCTAGGGGCTTCTTTGAGGTTTTGCAGCTCTGTGGGTCGGTTTCTTTGACTTGGGGTTTTGGATTTTTGTGAGGTTTCTCAGATCTGTAGTTGCCCAAATTGCGAGGTTATTGGCTTTCGGTTCCTTGATTTGTGAAGGTTATTTATTTGTTTATTTCGGTATTACTTCATGTGAGGTGCTGGCGCCATTCCGCCCTTCGGCCATTCACCCCATTGATTCTTAGTCGGTGAGTTTATCTCCATTTCTTTCCGATTTGGTTCTCTTCTTGGGTGGTCATGGAGCCTCGTGGGTCTCCGCCTCCCCTCCTCTATTTCCATTGATCCTGTTGGCCACTCTTGGCCCTTGCTTCCTCCGAAAGGTCCCTCTAATTTTTCTTGCAGCTCTCCCTTCCCCCAGCTCTCAAAATTTCTTCCCATGCTCTCAATAACTTGTGTTATGGATCGCAGATGGTGGATGGTAAGGTAGTTACTGCTATATGCCTTCAGGATGGTGGGATGAGTTCTCTGATTGGTGGTGGTGGGTCACCGATTGCTCTTGCGACTGTTGTTTCTGAGGAAGGGCTTGGGGCTGCTCCTGTAACTGTTGCTGTTAGGACCTCCAATGTTAGCTATTGCATGGCTGTGACTGGTTCTAACTCATGTGTTCGGCCAACCCATACTCTCTCTTTTGTAAACCAAAATTGGTGGATGGAAGGAAACTTGTGCGTCCCCCTATGGAGGCTACTGCAATTGCTGCTGAAGGAGCCCAATTTTCAGGTCCTTGATACTGCTCCTGTGGTCCTTGTTGGCTCAGTGACAATTGCTAACGAGGGGGGTGGTCAGAGCTCGATTGTGCCTCAGTTGCGCAACCCTGATACTAAGGTGGGAGGGGGAATGGTTGCTCTCGGTGTTTCACCTCCAATTGTGATGAGGGGTGGGGAAAGGGTTGGTTTGTCGCCTCCTCGTAATGATGACTTCTCTAGCCTTAATTATTTTGGTGCTCTTAGTGGGTTGGTGGATGACTTGGATTTAGTGGAGGATGAATTCCTTTCCTCCGAGATAGATCATGCCAATACTGAGGTTCTAGTGAGTGCCACTTCCAATTTGGGAATCACTAAGAAGAAGAAGGGTAAGGGCAAGAAAAAAAGCAAAGTAGAATTGGTTGGGAAATTATCCCGGGTTCTCTCTATCCCTTATTCTCATGATTAGTACTGGTTTCTGGAATGTTCGTGGGCTGAATGCAGCTTCTCGGCAGCTTGAGGTTAGAAATTTTATTCTTGCTAATAATTTGTGTATTGTTGGGTTGTTGGAAACTAGGGTTAAACTTCCGAGTTTTGCTGGCATCTCTTCCTTTATTCTTCGTAATTGGAATTTCTGCAATAACTACTCTCATCACTTCAATGGGGCGAATTTGGTTAGGTTGAGATCCTAATGTGGTTATGTTGTCTGTCCTGAGTATTTCTGATCAGGTGGTGAACTGTCGTGTTCAGGTTTTGAGTTCTGGTACTACGGTGTTTCTTTCTATGGTTTATGGGTCGAATGTTGACTCTACTCGTTTAAGGTGGTGGGAAAGCCTTACTTCCTTTGTTGATAGTTTGGGTGAGGCTCCTTGGGCTGTTTTGGGGGACTTTAATATTACCAGATTTCTTATTGATAGTGTTGGGAGTATTGATGGTCGTAGGGGGGCTATATCTGCTTTCAATGATTGTTTAAGGGAGGTGGGTCTTGATGATTTGGGGTATAGTGGTAATCACCTTACCTGGTGTAACCTCCAAATTGGTGGGTCTCTTATTAGGTGGGAACTTGATCGGGTCTTGGCCAATGAGGCATGGCTTTCTATTTTTCCTAATTGCTCTGTGAAGTTCCTTAACCGTGGGTCTTTTAGAAGAGCATCAAAGCCTTTGCTCCTGCGAAGCACCAAAGCCTTTTCTCCTGCGAAGCACCAAAGCCTTCGCTCATGCGAAGTATAAAAGCCTTCGCTCCTATGAAGCATCCAAAGCCTTCGCTACTATGAAGCATCCAAAGCCTTCGCTCCTGCGAAGCATCCAAAGCCTTTGCCCTAGTGAAGCATCCAAAGCCTTCACTCATGCGAAGCATCCAAAGCCTTCACCCTCTTGAAGCATCCAAAGCCTTCACCCTCGTGAAGCATCCAAAGCCTTTGCTCCTGCAAAGCATCCAAAGCCTTCGCTTCTACAAAACGTTCAAAGCCTTCGCTCCCATGAAGCACTAAAGCCTTCGCCCCAGCGAAGCATCTGAAGCCTTCGCTCCCGCGAAGCACCAAAGTCTTCACCTCGTGAAGCAGCAAAGCCTTCGCCCTAGCGAAGCATCTAAGCCTTCGCTCCAGCGAAGCACCAAAAACTTTGCCCCAGCGAAGCATCTGAAGCCTTCGCTCTGGCGAAGCATCTGAAGCCTTCGCTCCGGCGAAGCATCTGAAGCCTTCGCTCCGGCAAAGCATCTGAAGCCTTCGCTCCGGCAAAGCATCTGAAACCATTGCTCCTACAAAGCATCTGAAGCTTTCGCTCCCGCGAAGCTCCAAAGCCTTCGCCCCAGCGAAGCATCTGAAGCCTTTGCTCCGGTGAAGCACCAAAGTCTTCGCTCCCGCGAAGCACCTGAGCCTTCGTCCCAGCGAAGCATCTGAAGCATTTGCTCCAGCGAAGCACCTGAGCCTTCGCCCCAGCGAAGCACCTGAGCCTTCGCCCCAGCGAAGCATCTGAAGCCTTTGCTCCCTCAAAGCACCAAAGCCTTCGCCCCGCGAAGCACCAAAGCCTTCACCCCAGCGAAGCATCTGAAACCTTCGCCCCAAGGAATCATCTGAAGCCTTCGCTCATGCGAAACATCTGAAACCATTGTTCCCGCAAAGCATCTGAGCCATTCGTTCCCGCAAAGCACAAAAGCCTTCGCCTCAGCGAAATATCTGAAGCCTTCGCTCCCGCGAAGCACCAAAGCCTTCGCCCCACGAAGCACCAAAGTCTTCGCCCCGCGAAGCACCCAAGTCTTCGCCCCGCAAAGCACCAAAGCCTTCGCCCCGCAAAGCACCAAATCCTTTGCCCCAGCGAAGCATCCAATTCTTCGCCTTCCAAAGCACCAAAGCATTCGCCTAAGCGAGGCATTTAAGCCTTCGCCCCTGCGAAGTGCTAAAATCTTCACCCTCGTGAAGCATCCAAGCCTTCGTTCCCGCGAAGCACAAATGCCTTCACCCCAGATCCTACGAAGCACCAAAGCCTACGTCCCATCGAAGTATCTGAATCCTTCGCTCCTGCGAAGCACCAAAGCCTTCGCCCCCAGCGAAGCATATGAAGCCTTTTCTCCCGCGAATCACTAAAGATTTCGCTTTATCGAAGCACCAAAACCTTCGCCCCTGCGAAGCGCTAAAACCTTCGCCCCCGCGAAGCACCAAAACCTTCTCCCCCGCGATACACCTAAGCATTCATCCCAGTGTAGCATTTGAAGCTTTCGCCATGCAAAGCACCAATGGCTTTGCCCTTGCGAAGTATCCAAGCCTTTACTGATGCGAAGCACCAAAGCCTTCGCCATGCAAAGCATTAAAGCCTTCATCATGCGAATCACCAGAGCCTTCGCCATGCGAAGTATCAATGCCTACATCATGCAAAGCACCTAAGCCTTCGCCTTGCGAAGCACCCAAGCCTTCGCCTTGCGAAACACCCAAGCCTTCGTCTTACAAAGCATCCAGAACTTTGCCCTGCAAAGCATCAAGGTCTTCCTCCAGAAACATCTCAGGCCTTTCCTTGAGGAAGCAATCAAAGCCTTTTTCCAGAAGCAATCCAAGTCTTCACCCCATAAGCAATCCAAGACTCTTTCTGGGAACCACTCTAGACCAATTGGAGTGGAAAAGCTTTCAGTGGATACTCTAGATCAATTTTCATTTCATTATTCCGAAAATGGTTGGTAAATCACATGTCGATTGCTCACACCAAGCATTCAATGTAGAAATAAAAATACAATCATGGACAAGAAGCAACTACTCTATGAGAATTCTGGGGGCAAGGCACCAATGCCTATCATCCTTTGAGACTCGGTCCATTCTTTAGCCGAAAGTAGGGGGAAAGCCATCCACCATTCCCGACCTCAAACTCTTGCTCTAGCTCCAGCTCTTTGAAAGGGACTCCGTTGCAACTCATCATACCCAACTTTAGCTCCTTATTTTCTTCTCGGAGCAAAGTTGTGAGGGCATATGATAACAAAAACCATTCAAGCCTCAAATAGCAGGATTTCCACCCTTGTTGAGTTTTCCACTTCCAAAAACTTCACCAAGTGCTCGGAAGGAGTCTGAACCTGCTGGATGACCTTGATAAGCCATAACAACTAGGAAATAGCCTCGAGAAGACTTGGAAGGCAATTCAGGACTTGACTTATTCTCTGAAGGAAAACCAAGCCTCTGTTTTGATGTTCTTCTTTAGGATGGCAGCAATTGTCAAATACACTTGAGCGCTCAGCTACTCCTTGACCAAGCTTTTGGAAGGTCTTCCACCTTCTAAGCGTTTTGAGAATAAAAGTTTCAGCCTCAATTGATGACCAAAGGAGGAAGTCTTTATATTATCCACTAGCTGGAAATGCAAACATGTGGAGATGTTTGCCCCAACCAGCGTTGGCCCACTACTGACCCTCCAACTAAAGCCTGACGCCCAAAACCTTCTATAGCAGTCAACCGACATCCCTTCAAGACAATCTGTGCCTAACATGTGGTGGTTAATAGCGGCACTAACAGAGCCGCCAACAATGGCGAGGTCCCCCTACTTGATCAACCACTCAAGAGTGAACACATGGATTCACTTCTCGGCTAAAGCGCACCAACAATCACCACATTTATTCCTCGCCAATGAAGAGTTTTAATTCTGTAATAGAAGTTACAAACTGCCACAATTGAATGAGGGAATAAATTTCGCATCATCAATGGGAGAGTTAATTGGAGGTTACAAACTCCTATATTAGTTGGAGAATTAACCTCAAATGATCCATTAACCAAGTCCAAGCTAGGAGGTATAGTACAGACAAATATCAGACTCCAAGCCTAAAGCATATTTATGCCATTTTGATGTGACATTCGAACTCAGCGGAATTTATCATACATAAGAGCAATAGTACAATGAAATTGAAGATCAAGCGGAGTCCTACTCCTATATTTAATTTATCGGGACCACAATACAAATTACAGCCCTTAGGATTCCTTGAATTCCTAAAAGATGTGGGGGCATTTGTGGAACCTAAAAATCACTGGAAGAATGTGGAGCTGCCACGTGACCCATAATTTCTGGAATGACCAAATTGCCCTTGGCAATAATACTTGAAGCCAAAGCACCGAACATGGCTCAAGCCCACAATGCTTACATAGCCCCAACATTGGGCCCAAACCGGGATGACATGTGGAAACCTTTCCACCCTCGATCTGTGTAACACGTGTCAGCATACAAATCAATGAGCATTTGTCCCACATTGAAACTATGGAAATTGAACATCTCACTCACCCCTATATAAGGTGTCCACATTTCCTAATAAAAGTAAGTCGATTCTTCGCTTCGAAGTATATCATTTTTCTCTCTCAAAGCTAACTTAGGCATCAGAGTGTTTTTGGTCGAACAACCCCCCGGGTAATCGATCGAGGCAACGTTAGCTAATTATTTGCTGTTTGCAGGAATTGTGAGGACTTTTTGCGGCGGAGCGGCATGCTGAAATCGGACTTCGAACGGGAAAGTTATAGGTCACTGAAGGTCGATTTCATTGTGCACGTACTTCGAGACGATGATGATTTGGCAATATCTGATTGTTCAGATATTTTGGTGGGACCCATGGATGAGTGACAAGTGTCACTCATCCCATTGGTGAATTTCCCTAAAAAGGGGATCTAACTAATTAAATATTATTATTATTAATATTATTCTAATCTAATCTATCTACCACTTAATCCTAGCCATCTATTCCATCCCTCAATCAATCATCACCATTCATCAAATCCTCCATTCTCTCATCAGATATAAACATTTTCTTCTCTTTTCTTCATTCAAACCCGAAACCACCATTCCATTTTCTTCTTCTTCCTTCAAAAACCGAAGCAACACACATTCCCTCATCACCTGCGACTGTGACCAAAGAGATAGTGAGAGACTGAGGTGATGAAGGACTAAGACGACAAGGACGGTGGCTCACGGCGGTGGCCACGGCGGGGAAAACCCGAAAACCTTGAGTAAGTAGGTTTGAAATTCGAGTTTGAGTATGGGAGGTTTTTAATCGATTCTGTTAATAGGGTTGGCTTTCTGGCAGCTAAATAGGAAGGTTTGAATATGGAGGGATGGTGGAGGACGGTGCAGTTGTCAGGACCCCACCCCGATTATCACCCCGATAACCGAGGTGAACCCTGCTCCCGTCTGACAACCCAACACAAAAGACCGGAATAATCTCACGAAAACCACAAATTACACTGTCAGACGAAGGAGAAATTAAACATCCAAGCGTCAACCGTTATACAGAGCATAGTACCAAACAAAGTAAAACAAACCACACACAGAGTACATCGCACAACGGAACACTGAAACCACTCCGGGAAAACGCTCTAGTACTCTATGCCTCTGACGCTGCCTCAACGTCAACCCCCGCGCTAGCTCCACGACCTGGAGGGCAATTAAAAACCAGAAAGTGTGAGTGGACCATAAAGAAATAAAAGTTTCAAAAACCATTTCATAAACAAACTAGGGTTTGGCCCTCCGTTTTGAAAATATGCATGCATAACCCCAATTTCTGAAAACATTTATAAATCATATTATTTTATCATGGAAAGCACAACAAACATAAACACAGTAGGATACGTTATAAAACATTAGCAGTAAAAACATAAGATGCCAATATAATCATCCGATCAAACCTGCTGGATCTATCCGAGTTCCTTTAAAACTCCCGAGTCTTTAAACTCAATCCAGGCCTCAATATAATCCGAGTCTTTAAACTCCGGAGTCTTTAAACTCAACAGGGCTACGGGGGAAAATATCAATATCCAGGTCTTTAAACTCAATCCGGGTCTTTAAACCCCAATCCGGGCCCGTCCCCCGTCAATCATAATCCGGGTCTTTAAACCCAATAACCAGATCCAGCAAATCCAATCCAATCCAAAACCATTTAAAAACCATTTCAAAATCCATATCCAAACCCGAATCCGAAACCACTGGTCTGATGCCCTTCCGGCATCCAGAACCGTCATTCCGAACCCAAATCCGGAAATCCACTTTTCAGCTTTAAAACCATTCCGCTTTCCGAAATCCGATTCTAAAACTGAAAACCTTCACTCAAATCCATTTATAATCATTGAAAACCATTTATCATTTGAAATCCCAAAATCATGGCATCGAAAGCATAAGCAGAATATTTCTCGAAAACCATGCAAAATACGTAAATTCCTCGAAAACCGTGCCATTTCATAAAACAGGTATAAAGTATTCAATAATCATGAAATCATAATGAAAACCATAAAACAAGTAATTAAAAGCAGTTATGCATGCTCAGTTTAAGGAAGAAGTCCACTCATAGTTACCGGGCACATCACTCGCGTCCCGAATGTCCTGTACGTTCCTCGACCTCCTCGGGGATTCCTGATCCTGTCACAAGTCACCCAAACTAGTCACTAACACGTCCACTAAGTTCCTCATATCTTTCCCCCAATTTTCCCGAACTTCGAACGTAACTAACCGGGACACTAAACCTTCAACCTCGTAGAACTAACCCAAAACAACATCCGATCGTCCCAAAACCTATCCCGAAAGACTCGTTACAACGATTAGACCAAAAACTATGTTGGAAGGTTCGTCGAAATTCTCCCCACGCGCACCCACGCGCGGCCCAAAGTGGCTCCGCGTGGGCCTCACGCGCCTGCACACAATCACTGTTCATCGCCTTCTTCGATGGGTCGACCGGTCTGAACCGGCGTTCCCGGTTCTCCACCTTCCTGCAACCGTTTTCCTTCCTCAAACTCACTCTCTGTTTTTCCCTCTTCGAACACGGTTACACACTCGAACAAACCAAATAATTTAACCCGTGCACTGCCTAGAACCCACTAGACCACTGCCAGGTGTCCAAATCCCATGGTCCCTAACTCAAAATATCCAATCCTTCCTGTACGCTTGGCCTTATCAGATTGGCCCAATTCCCAAGGCACAAAAAGACCAAAATGCCCCTCTTGTTCAATTTTACGGTTTTACCCCTCACGTTCTAGACCCGTATCTCGCTCATCCCAACGTCCGATTAAAGCATGCCGCCTGTCGTTGAACTCAGGGCGACGAGACCTACCAACTATCCTAGGTTTACGCATAAAAACTCTGTCGTGTGAAAAGTCAACTTTTCCCCCTATTTTAAACCAAATTACGGTAATGCCCTCGAACCTTCCGAACATCATAACTTCCTCCTCGGATGTCGGAATCGAGCGTGCCACCTGTCTACCGACTCGTGACGTCCCGAACTATGTCACGGTCACTAGTCAATGCCCAATTGACCGTCCAAACTAAAAGTCAACAATTTTCCCAATTAGGGGCAAAATCGTTATTCGGGCGCCCAAAGTCCAAAAGTACCCAACCTAACACCGATTTACCTCACTAAACCGTTACTAATCACTTCACTAATCCCGACTCCTGGGACGGGTCGTTACAGCAGCCGCCTTGAACGGCGACGGGTTTTTAGGCCGTGGAAACCAAGTGGTCAAGGTACGGTTTTCTAAGGTTTTTTCTTATGTTTTTAAGCTTTAAAAAGATGGGAAATGGGATTAGGAACAAGTAGGGATTAAAATGGGTTGAAAAGGATAAAAAAAACACGGAAGTTTGGGCCTTGAATCGGTCCAGACCGGTTCGGCCGGTCCAGAACTAGTGAACCCGGTTCACTGCGGGTTGAAGAAGGTGAATAGTGCCCTCGCGTGGCTTTCACGCGCAGGACCTTCATTGGGCGCGTGCGGGCACGTGTCCCATAATTTGGGGAAGTGTTCAACATGTGAAATCTTCTATTCGATGTAACGAACATTTTGGGACTGGTTTCGTGTCGATCGGACACCGTCTCGATAATGTTCGGGGTATCGGAAGGTTTAGGTTCAGGATTTAAAATAGTTAAAAATTCAGAAAAATTAAGGGGCTTCAATGAGAGGTTAATAAGGTAGTTATTAACCCTTTAGATTAATTTGGATAGGTTTGGGAGTCCTGGTGACGATGATTTGCCCGTTGAGGCTTACGGCACGCAAACTGAGGCGGCAACTTAGGACGGCCTGTGAGTGGACCTTGATTTCTAAACTGTGATGCATGCATAAATGTTTTATATGGATTATGAATGTGATTCTATGATGTTGATTTGGATGATTGTGAATTATATGGTTTCACAGCATTTTGAGGCATTTACGTGCTTACACGTAAATCGAGGTTTTCCGATTTTATACTGATTTTCCGTACTTGTGGTTTTGGATATGATTTCATGAAATGGTTTTGGATTTGAAAAGGTAAACTCGGGTTCGAAAACCATTTGACTTATTAATTCTCGGACTTGAGGCCCAGTTGGTTTACGATTCGGACCGGAAGTCCAGTTTGTATGTGGATTCGGGCCTAGGGCCCAGATATGCTTTAAGATTGTGATTTCGGGTTAGGGACCTAAAAATGGGGTTTTATGGTTCATGACGGTTTATGGGAACCGGTATGAACCCTTGAAATGGATTTATGGTTCATGACGGTTTATGGGAACCGGCATGAACCCTTGAAAGGATTTTATGGTTCATGACGGCTTATGAGGGGCCGGGCATGAATCCTTGAAAGGTTTAAAGAATGATTTCAAAAGGTTTTTCATATGTCATCCTTTATATATGATTGTCTCCTCCGGGGAGGGTCGTTGGCCTGGGTGGACCCCGCAGTAGTCACGGAGCACTGACTGAGTGGAGTCGCCCCCCAGTTGGGTTCCTTACTCTCAGGAAGGCTATGGTTCATTACCTCCAGGGAGGGTCATTGATCTATGGACATTGACCTGGGTGGACCTTGGAGAGACTTGGGTTTGAGACCCCGGTTGGCATGCGCGTAGCTCTATATACCGTGACAGGTTCTGTGATATGAAATATAATGGATAAACATGATTTCAATTGGTTTGAGAAATTGTGTTTTATGAGGATAAATGGATTTGGGCTGAGATCCCACATATGTTTACTATGTTATGATTTTCTGTAAATGGTTTTGGGCAGGAGCCCGTGTGACTTGTATTTACGGAAATTGGGGGTTGAGACCCTAATGATGGTTGTTTAATATGTTATTGGATAAATGGTTTTACTATGCATGCATGCTTTTTAGTGAAGGGTATAAAGTTCTTTTATAAAATGTATTTACGAACTTATTACTTTTTGTCCCACTCACAGTCTTTCTGTTTTTAATACCCTTCAGGTTGAATACGGCGCGGACCGTAGCAGAGACCGAGATATCACATACCTCCTCTGGATCCTGGCGTACTCTGATGGTCAGAGAGGGCTAAGGTCGGAAATTTCCCTTGTCTGACACTCCGTGTGAGACTGTCAGACAGGATCAGGGGCGTTCCTCGTTAATCCCATGGGGATTGGGGACGGGTCCTGACACCATGTCCATGACATCCTTGGCAAATGTCCCTGGTACATTCTCGGTGAAGACAAGAATAGTGTTCCTCAGTCCGTCTAGGATAGGTGGAGAAAAATATGAAATTTGACATTTGAAATTGGGGAAAAAATCTGAAATTTTAGATTTGGGAAAAATTCAGGATTTTAAAATTAAAAATTGGATGAAAATCTGAAGAGAATTAATTGACGATTGTGAGAAGAAAACTGGATAACCATTTTGGGTATCGATTATTGTGGTGATGTGGTACTTTGGTGAAGGTGTTGTTCATTAGAAAATTGAGGAATAAGATGTGATGAGTTGGAGAAAGAAGAAAATTGTAGAAGTTCTACAATTTTGAAGTTCCAAAATTACCCTATGTTTATTAATTTCATTTTAATTCACAGAGGTGCCACATAGGCACTTTCACACCCAAAGGAAACAGTTGGAACGAAAATAGAGCTAAGTGACTCAATCTGGCCGTTTCATGCTGTTAAGTGAAGCAATAACGAGTTAAGGGTGCAAAGTGTGACTAATGTGCGAGTTCAGTGTACATTTAATGTAACGAATCGGAAATTCTAGGGAAATAAAATGACGGTTTTGCCTTTGAAAGTCAAAAGGTTGACTTTTTGACTGGAATGCCTTGTGAACATTTCGTGAGGGTCGTTATGAAGGTCTCGAATCCCTGAATGCATAGATAGATAGTATGCCGAAAAGGGAGTTTAAATAAGTTTGTTACAGGTAAAAATAGCTAGGAGCATTTTGGTAATTTTGGACATAAGGGTATTTTGGTAATTTTGCATGAAGAACCTAGGACATTCTAGAATTTTCTTCAACTTTCTTCATTTTCCCCTCCACAAGTTTATTCCACCGACCTAGTCCATTATATATTTATGTGTGTGTGTGTGTGTGTGTGTGTGTGTGTGTAAGACCCGTGTCCTGGAGTGAACGGTGAACGATCCCACATTCCTGCGAGGGGGGAATGGTCTGGGAAGGGAATGGTGGTGTGCCTTAAAGGTGTAGGCACACACCTATCTAGCATGAGGCCTTTTGGGAGCTCAGTGGCTTTGGGGGGGATTGGAACCCCAAAGTTAAGCGAGTTGAGGCTAGTGCAATTCCAGATGGGTGACCCCCTAGGAAGTTGCCCCCGTGAGCTCCCGAAAACAAAACCTTGAGGGCAAGGGCAAGGAGGCCCCAAAGCGGAGAATATCGTGCTAGATGAATCGGGGACCTGACAGAAGAGGGTCGGGTCCTGACAATTTGGTATCAGAGCCAGACCCCGACCGGGAAGTGTGCCAGCGAGGACGCTGGGCCCTAAGGGGGGTGGATTGTAAGACCCGTGTCCTGAAGTGAACGGTGAACGATCCCACATTCCCTGCGAGAGGGGAATGGTCTGAGAAGGGAATGGTGGTGTGCCTTAAAGGTGTAGGCACACACCTATCTAGCATGAGGCCTTTTGGGAGCTCAGTGGCTTTGGGGGGGGATTGGAACCCCAAAGTTAAGCGAGTTGAGGCTGGTGCAATTCCAGATGGGTGACCCCCCTGGGAAAGTTGCACCGTGAGCTCCCGAAAACAAAACCGTGAGGGCAAGGGGCAAGGAGGCCCAAAGCGGACAATATCGTGCTAGATGAATCGGGACCTGACAGAAGAGGGTCGGGTCCTGACAATTTAGCTGACAGGACCCGTCCCAATCCCACTGGGACCACCCGGGGACGTGACCCGCTCCCGTCTGACAAAGACTCTAAACATACCAAATTTACCCTTAAGTAAAAACCGAATACTTAAATAGATAGATAACGGACAATTCACAGTGTTTAAAGTGATACTGTCAGACAAGGGAAAGTAAAATACAACATGTGAGCACACTAGTCAGAGTACATTTATTCGGTGCTCAACCTACCCACAAGTGGGTGTACAGGTGCACAGCTAGGCAAACTAAACCTCTGCCTCTTCCTCCGGGTCCTCCTCCTCTATTTCCGTGTCAGGGTCTGGAGGGGTCAGTAAAAACAAGGGTGAGTGGGCCAAAAATAACAGTTTAGAAATCAATTTAATAATAAAATAATCATAAGGTTTTACCCCCTCCGTTTTCCAAATCTTGCATGCAGTGAAAACATAATATTATAATGAAATCATAACAAATGAACCACAATAATAATCGTAAGGTTGAAACTAACATATCAGTGCACTGTAAAACACCCAACCCAAATGATGTCACGGTTCTAAGGCTACGCGTTGCCACTCAGGGGTCTCACACCCGAGACTCTCTAGGTACATCAGCTCCCCGGTATCCCGGTCACTGCCCGAGGTATATGAACACATGCCTTCCTGAGAGTAAGCAGCCCAACGGGGGGTCAACTCCACTCAGTCAGAGCCCCGTGACTACTCCAGGGTCCACCCAAGCCAACGACCCTCCCTGGAGGAGACAATATACACAGGTAGGAAAGTACAGTACAATAACAGTATAGTTTACCCTATGTCCCCCGGACATCCCAAACAAAATCCACATATAATCCAGACGGGTCTCATGCCCAAAACATAGCATATATAAACAGTTCATAAGACTCATCAGTGGAAATAGTAAAACAGTTTATGCATGCAAGCCTTTTATAAATCAAACAGCTCACTCACACTTGGTCCTTGCTGCTCAACGATCTCTACAAACCTGTATTATTATTCCTGAGGGTTACTTAAGGACCCTATAATATCAATACCAAGACCCTAGAACAGATCCGCCTCAAAATCGCATCCCGGGCACTATTCCCGGTGCTTCAAACCCCATTTTGACTAACATAACGATCTCCGATCGACACGAAACCACCTCCATTGGATCCGTATCGTCGAAACCTTGAAAATGGTACCGGCCCCACCAAAATCACTATTCACACGCGCCCCCACGCGCCTGGTCAACGCGTGGGTCAACGCTGCTACAGTACTGCTGACGTCAGCAGTGACGTCATCACTGACACTTGTCAGGTGACACGTGGCATGTTCTGATTGGTCCCTGGTCTGACAATATCTGACAGGATGACGTCATCATGACGTCAGAAGTGACGTCAGCATGATGATGTCATCATGCTACAGTACCGGGTCAGACCCGTTTGACTGGAACCGGGTCGCCGTCGACCCACGGCTTGACCCGATTCAACCATACAATTCCGGCCACCATTTTCGACGGGGTTCATCCCTATAGGGTCGTCTAGGTCTGTTCTATGGTTCTACAACCTCAAACTAGAAAGAAAACGGGAGAAAACTCACCAGTTCGTCGTTGAAACTCACGGCCAACGTCCGATCGTCTTTTCCGGTGATCCACGCCGTCTCCGTCGTCCAAACCGGTCCTGATCAACTCGTCTCTCACCCTAGAACATTTCTAACATCACACAATCAATTTCCTAGCACTAAAACACGTTGGTTCGAAACAGAGGATCAAAACGGGTTCTCGGGTTTTCGACCTTACCGCCGCCGTGTCGCCGCCGCAGGCCGCGCCGTCGTCCAGTTAAGCTCCTGGGGTCCTCACGGTGCAGACTGGAGCTTCTCCTGCGTCGAGGTGATGTGGCGGTCGAGGTTTGCTTCTTGGACCCGTTTCCGTCGTGTTTCGGGTCTGAGTTTTTGGGCGGGATTTTCAGGCGGGGATATGGGCTGGTGGTTGCCGGTGTTGCACGGTGGTGAAGACCAGATAATGGTGGTGCTGTGGGTGGTCGTTTGGTGTGATAAGGATGGCTGGTTTGATCGCCTTGGTCGAGAGAAAATGGAAGAAGAAGCACGGGTTGTGGGGGGCTGTATGTGTGTTTGTGTGTGTTTGTAAGAAAAGGCAGAGATCGTGCATGAATAAGGGAAGCAGATGAGAATGAAGGGCCAGGATTCAATTGGACAGGAGATCCAATGGCTGAAATCAAATGGAGGGAAAAATAATTATATAAAAATGGATTAAATAGTGTAAGTTGCTTTATGGGAATAGTGTAGGCTTGGATGGGTGACACTTGTTACCAATCCACCGGTTTGATTTAAATATTAGGTTGGTACGGATTCCCGTAATAAATTAATATTTTATTCCGTTGTTCTCGGTTCGTAAATTCCGCTAAAACGCTTCCTTGACCATAACTTCTTCATACGAACTCCGATTTCGGCGTGCCACCTGTCTACGGATTCGTGACGTCCCGGCCTACGTCATAGTCATGGGTCAAAGTCCAAATTGTTGCCCGGGTCAAAAGTCAAAGTTTTCCCCCTTCAGGGGCAAAATAGTCTTTTTATATTAAAATATTATTATTCTCGGTTCGGGTCGTTACAGTGTGTGTGTGTGTGTGTGTGTGTGTGTGTGTGTGTGTGTGTGTGTGTGTGTGTGTATGTGTGTGTGTGTGAGGTGGTTCGGAGTGTGTGTTAGGTGGTGAAGGCCCGAAAGAGAAGAAAAAGTGAAAAGGAAGGAAATCGAGCGATGAGGAGGAGGACCAGGAAGAAAGAAAGAGAGGGAAAGAAAAATGATAAGAGAGAAGGAAGAAGGGGAGGAAGTGTGAGGAAACCAGGGCATAGTGAAGGATAAACGATGAAAAAAATGGAGTGGATGTGTGCCCTTCATTTCAAAGTCTTGGTTCTGAGCCCAAAATCGAAGAAAATGGTGCTCTAACACCTTTCTGTTGACTTTTAGATCAATTAGGAGGAGAAACCAGAAGTTGTGGATGCAGGGAACAACCTAGGACATAGTTTGAACCATGGTCGAATAAGGAGAAGATTGGGTCAAGCTTTCAGGTATGTTTTCTAACATTTCGAACCCATAGACTTCACATGGAGTTAATTATATGAAACTGGACATTTAAAGCATGAAAAACGATGAAGAAATGGTTGGATTCAAATTAGGTCTATGAGGCAGGTTGAATGACCCGGTTGCAAGATAATAGGTCAAAGACCTAAGGTTGAAGACTACCCTGTCACGTGCGTGAAGCGCACGCTTAGAGGCTTCAAGCGGCGCATGAGGGCGCGTCTCGGGAAACGTTCAACACATAAAATGTTGGTTTTGTAATTCTGAGTTTAATGGTGTGATTTTTGAGCTAAATGGGGATAAAGTATAGTTCTAGATATGTGTTCTTATGTGTTAGGTTATGATTCAAGTTTTAAGTTGGGAAAATTGAGGAACTTGATTACAATAATATTTGGGATATTAATGGATTTGTGTGGTGAGTTGAGTTACATGAAAAAAAGGAGTACTAAAGAAGTTGAAAAGGTTAAAGGCTTGATGTAAATGATTATGTTTATGTTTACTAAATAAAGTAATTGGTTTTCTAATTAGGAAATCATATTAATTACTTGAGAAGTACAAAATTAGTTCTATATATATATACATATATATATATATGAGGACATGGTTTAAGGTATATTTGATTATATTGTTGTGTTTATTTAGTTAAAAATCTATCTATGGCTATATATGAGCATTAATAACAATTAATTATGATAAAAATGAATTTTTTGACTAAAATAACAAGAGAATGTTTGGTATGGATATTTTGAGTCTTTAATGAATTGTAAGCAAAAGGAAAATATGAAAAAGGTGAATATGTAAAGAATTTGACTAAAGTATTTTATTTATATGATTGAGTCAACTAGAAGATATGTTTATATTGTTAAGAGTTTCACTAGAGAGTCCTATGATTATATTTGGGTATTAATAAGTGATGTCAATTATGAAAGAAGGTAACTTTATGAAAGTGATAAGAAGAAAGATGGTTTATAAGTATTGTTTGTATGAATTAGTAAGAGATTGTGATTCTCTGGTGATAGATGCACAATGTTTGATATAAGATAACATAAAGATCCTCTGATGTTATATAATGTCATGTTATGATGAGATAATATGATGATACGATGATGGCAAGACAATAATATGATATGGGACGATAAGGGCATGTTGTTAATGGTGATGTTATGATCAATTAATGTTTTTAAAATTATTAAGCATAATTCAATAAAATTATATAGTGAACTCATGATCGGAACAAATGACAGTTTTCACCACTTGACGGGGTTAGTAGGTTGGACGTGGGTGATAATCCAATAAGGGTAGGTTTAAGTTGATTAATCTATTAAAATATAAACATGCATAAAAATCGGTGATATCCTTTGTCTGACAAAAGTTGTCAGACCGGAACGGGACCGGTCGGATTTTCCAAGAAATTAGGGACGGGTTGTGTTAACTTGGTATCAGAGTCAGGTTATTGGATTTTATGTTTTAAGATATGAGTTCCTTATATAGTTTAGGTTAATTATACGATTTTCTATGATTTTACGGAAACTTTTTTAATGTACGATTTACGAGATTGTGAATTGGTTTTAAGAATAGATATATGTTGAAATAATTTGAGTATGCTTTTCAAACGATTACTTGATGATTTTTGGGAGCTATGATGCTTATATGATAATGGTACAATGATATGATGAAATATGATACTCGTGATATGTTAATGATGAGGATGATGGGATGATGTATGGTGATGAATACGTGATGTCATATGAGATGATGATGATTATGTTGATGATGATATGATGATAATACGTAGATGATGGCATGATATGTGATGATAATGCTATAACATGATGATAATGTGATATTATGACAGTATGATGAAAATGATGATTGACTGTTTGTTATGCACCCTTTACAAAGTTTTGTTCAAAGGTTGTTCTGGGTATATACCACAATTTTGAAAAACAAATGGATAGGGATTAATGTTTGTTATCAATATATATATATATATATATATTCTCGATATGTGTGCATTATTGTATTTTTGGACATGTCTTCTTAGATAGGTGATTAACGCTTAGATGATAATATGTAGATGATAATGATTATGTTGATGATTTTTTTATGATGATAATATGTTGATGATGACATGGTATGTGATGATGATGCTATAACATGATGATAATGTGATATTATGACAGTATGATGAAAATTATGATTGACTGTTTTTTATCCACGTTTTACGAAGTTTCGTTCAAAGGTAGTTCTGGGTATATACCCCAATTTTGAAAAAAAAAGGATTTGAAGGATTAATGTTTGTTATCAATGTGTGTATATATATATATATATATATATATATATTTTTATATGTGTGCATTATTGTATTTATGGATAGGTCTCCTTAGATGGGTGGTTAACGCTTAGATGTTGCATGCCTGAGCAGGTGTGGACAATTTCAGATGTCGAGTTAAGGCTCATTTCCTAAGATTGGTATTATGGCGACGACTCAAACGTCGTGCTGAGCCTATTTCTTAAGTCAGTAGTGGTTGGTTAGTCTCAGAAGTCGAGCTGGGCTCCAATTCCCGAGACTAGTATTGTGATAGTGTAAGACCCGTGTGACACGACCCATTCCAATCCCCCCGGGATTACCGTGGAATGTGTCATGCTCCCGTCTAACACGAAGTATCAGACAAGGGATAACCTGATGCCACTGCCCAAACGGGGCTTCCAGAGTGCGCAAGGATCGATGGAGGAGGCGTGCGATGTCCCAGTCTCTGCTGCAGTCGCATCCGTGATCAACCTGAAGGGCATTAAAACCAATAAAAGCTGTGAGTGGACGAAAATCATTAAGTTCATAAACACATTCATAAAAACATTTATGCCCTTCATTAAAACGTATGCATGCATCGAAAACCAGTAACCAAAACATTTGTTCAACCAAGCCATTAGAGCCTTAGCCCAAAACCGTAACTCAAAAAAAGTGTGGGAACTCAGCCCAAAACTGGAGGATACCAAATCCGTAAATACAAACCAAGTGGGCCACCGCCCAAATCCATAAACATAAATTCAACCGAAAAACCATTTCATAGATCTAATAGTTCATATTTACCACATTACCATCTCCGGCATCCCAGATGCCTAGCGTCCCAAACGCTTGACATCCCAGACGTCATATCTCACGGTATAATAAGCAACGCCTGCTACCCGGGGTCTCTCCTGGTCAATATCTCTGACATCCCAGATGTCTGACGTCCCAGACGTCTAGTCATAGCAATCCTGCTCCTGAGTCACTATACGGTCCGGTAGCTCCGTACAATGACCCCTCGCAGGCAATGCACCGTGACTTCCCCAGTGTCCCAGACACCTGGAGGAGACCATCACATATCCTCGTATCAAGATGGTATATGGAAAACAGTTTTATCAAATCATTTCACAACATTTCAATGGGCCCTGCCCGAACTCTCCATAAAACATCACAATTCCATTTAGGGTCCCCGACCCGAAATCACATTTATGAAACATAGGGTCCCAGACTCGAAATCACATTTATAACCCAATTGGGCCTCATGCCCGATTCTGTAAACCACTGGGCCCACAGCCCGAATTCGTAAATCAACTGGGTCCCTGACCCGATTTCGTTAATCAACTGGGCCCCTAGCCCGATTTCATAAATCAACTGGGCCCCTGGCCCGATTGTATAACTTAAATGGGTCTCAGCCCGATTTCATAAACAATTGGGCCCTTGGCCCGATTTCATCAAGCAACTGGGCCCCCGGCCCGATTACGTAACTCAAATGGACTCCAAGTCCGAGGTTTCCAAAACAATTGGGCCTCATGCCCGAGTTCATCTTTCTAATTTCAAAACTATTTCGTCACATTATTCATGAAACCACAAGCACGTAAAACCACAATAAAATCATCAATCTCGAAATACGTGCAATACCGAATACATCTCGAAATACGTGCAGCATACGTAAAATCAATAATCACAATCATCATCATAGAAATCACGTATATAAAACATATAACACAGTTAAGCATGCATAGGATTTAGAAAACCAAAGTCCACTCACAGACCGTCCTATGGTGCCACCTCGATACGCATGCCATAGGCCTTCCTGGGCTAATTCGACCTCTCCAGGTCATCCTGACCTGTCTAAATCATAACCAAAGGTTACTACTAACCTATACAAGTCCATATTAAGAACCCTAAACTTCCTCGGAAAAGTCAACGTGTCCTGTACACATTTCCCGAGATGAAAAACCTCGATTTGACCAACTTAACGATCTCCGATCGACCCGAAACCACCGCCATTGGATCTGGATCGTCGAAACCTTTAAAATGGTCCTGGTCCCACCTAAAAATATGCTCACACGCGCGGGTCAAATTTTTAGTCAAATGTTGACCAAAAAGTCAACGCTGACGTTAACATGAATAGTAGTCAACGGTCAAAAAGTCAACTCGCAGGTCAACGAGTCAACTCGCCAGCGACCGAACCAACTCGGCGGCGACTCGCCGGAAAACTCCATTGATGTCTCAAACTTCAAACTTCGATATCTCACTCGTTTCTCAACCAAATTCGACGTTCTACCTATGTAAATCCATCTACTCGAGCCAAGGATTCCAAAAATTAACCCAGAAATTTCAGAAAGTACCTGGATTTTAAGTTATGGCCATTTAAGGTTTCGGCCAGAATTCCAAACATCATTCCGGCCACCTTCAACGTCCAAATCCATCCCAAATTGAACCTACAAGGTTAAGGGAGCTCAAGGAACATAACCCTAGGCTTAGAATTGATCAAAAACCATTAAAACCAAGTCCACCATTTTTGAACTAAAACCATACCTCACGGGTTTTTGGTTCCCAGCCACCTCCGTCGTCCACGATGGTCATCGCCGTTGACACTATCATCATCTCCAGTCCTCACCCTCCAAATTTCCTTTACATTGTAATAGCATTCAATGAGGTTTTGTGGTTTTAGAGAGAGGTTGGGTGTTTGGGTTTCTTGAAGAACGATGGGAAAATGATGATGAAGATGATGTATGGCGAGGTCAATCTGAGTGTTTGGTCTGGGGTGATGGTTCTTCACGGTTGAAATGAGAATGGGAGAGGGAGATGGCTGATCAGATTAATCGGACGGAGGAAGTGGAATGAATGGTGCATATTCAATCTTAAGAATCAAATGGACGACTAAGATTAATGGAGAGATAAAATCATATTTTAATTCATTAGTGGAGACATGATCCAGATTTAGGGCCTTAAAACAAGGGATGGTGTCCACAATCATCGATCACTGTTCAATATTTTATTATTATTTTAATCAAAATCCCGATTCGTTCGATTAATCGATTTCGCTCCCGTGACCACAACTTCGTCGTCGAACCTCCGATTTCGGCGTGCCACATGTCTACGGATTCGTATCGACTCGATCTACGTAATGGTCCTTGGCCCTCGACCATGGGACTTCCCGGGTCAAAAGTCAACATTTTGCCCATTTTCCACCAAATTACCAAAATACCCATCGACTTCCGAACGTCATAACTTCTTCCTCGAATGTCGGAATCGGACGTGCCACCTGTCTATGAACTCGTGACATCTCGAACTACGTCACAGTCATCGGTCAAAGTCCATTTGACCGTCCGAACTAAAAGTCAACATTTTACCCACGCCTAGGGGAAAAATGGTCATTTTGCACATTTCGTCCGATTTCACTCAACTAATCCCATATTAGTCATTCTAAACCATAATTAATTAATATTTAATCCTGATATTCGGGAAGGGTCGTTACACCGTGTCTTAAGAAGAATGGTGAACGATCCCACATCGCTTGGGGAGGGAAAGGTGAAGTGCCTTATATGTGTGGGTTTGTATTTATCTAGCGCGAGGCCTTTTGAGAGCTCATTGGCTTTGAGTTTGGTTGAAACTCCAAAGTTAAGCGAGATTGGGCTAGTACAATCCCAAGATGGGTGACCTACTGGGAAGTTTCACGCGAGCTCCCGAGAAAAAAATCGTGAGAGTTGGGCCCAAAGCGGACAATATCGTACTAGATGGGTCAGGTCGTGAAAAAATGGTATCAGAGCCGAACCCCGATCGGAAGTGTGCCATCAAGGACGTTAGGCCCCAAGGAGGGTGGATTGTAAGATCCGTGTCTTGAGAAAAATGGTTAACGATCCCACATCACTCGGGGATGGAAATGTGAAATGCCTTATATGTGTGGGTACGTATCTATCTAGCGTGAGGTCTTTTAGGAGCTCACTGGCTTTGAATTTGGTTGGAACTCTAAAGTTAAGCGAGATTGGGCTGGTGCAATCTCAGGATGGGTGACTTACTGGGAGGTTACACGTGAGCTTCCGAAAACAAAACTGTGAGGGTTGGGCCCAAAGCGGACAATATCGTGCTAGATGGGCCGGGTCGTGATAGATAGTTAGTCTTAGACTTTGACTTGGGCTCCAGTTCCTGAGGCTAGTATTGTGATGACTCAGACGTCGAGTATGACTTCAGTTCTTGAGTCAACACTCACTTAGACGTCGAGCAGGGTTCCAGTTCCTAAGTGAGGTTACACTCGGACATCGAACAGGGCTCTAGTTCCCGAATGGATCACCTACCGGTAGTACTGATACCCACGGGGGAATATTCGTCTGGATGATATGTTGATTCCAGAGGTGACCTAGATGAGGGGTGGAGTGTGGTGGCCTACGCGTAGTGTTGATATGATTAGAAATTAAGATAATAATTGGTTAATATTGGTTATGAAACTGGTTTGATTTAGCTCATAAGCCATGATTGCTTGATAGGACCCGTCCCCGAAGGACATAGATAACCGTGCCCGGTCCTGCTCCCGTCTGACAAGTCAACTGAAGTTCCGAAATTACCTTCAGCACTTGCCAAACAAGGGATAATCGCACCTGTGCCCACTCATGCCTCCACCTCCCTATCAGCCTCGATTATCGCGCCACGACCTAGAGGGTCAATAAAACAAAAAAGGTGTGAGTGGACGAAAATAAATCAGTTTATAAAACATGTTACAGAAAAGACATTTCTACCCTACACGTAAAACCAATGCATGCATTCGAAAATCATTTCATAATCCATTTCATTTCCAATATAAGAAAACCTTGTTTGAAAACCAAAATCATTTCCTTTACTCAAACCTCGGGCCTTAGCCCGAAACCATAAATACGGGGCCTCAGCCCAAAATCATGAATCAAAATTCAAGTACGAGAACATAGCCCAAAAATTCATAAAGCCATATAAACCGAGCCATTGCCCAACACATCCGAAAACATCGGAAATCAATAGTAAATCACAAGTCAATCAGTTTGCTGGATCTCAATCACCAAGTCTTTAAACTCACATATATCAGGCCTTCCCGGGATATCAACGAGTCTTTAAACTCAAAACACAATCAATAGGCCTCGGGAAATATCACAATAACCGAGTCTGTAAACTCAAAACATATCAATCAAGGGCCCTCCCCCGTCACATCAATCAACAGGGACTTTAAACCCAAAACTAGATCCAGCAACGGTATTGGGTCTTTAAACCCAAAACCATGTGTAATTCATAGCAAATCCAGAATCTATCGTAATCCAAATTCCAAAATCAAATCCGAAATCATATTTTATCGAAATGGGTCTCGTGCCCGAATTCACATTCAAACCCAATGTCACATCATCAAATCATTAACAAAACATGATATGTGTAAACCATATAAAATCATCCATCAAACCATCATCAAAGTATAGCATAAACCATATTCTAAAAATACGTGCAATTATGTATTGCATATCGAAATACGTGTAAATACGGAAATCGTAATTACCATAAGCATAGGCATAGAAATCATAGATAGAAAGCATAGAAAACAATTATGAATGCATTGAAATTTAGAAAGAAAAGTCCACTTACACACCGTCCAAATGGCCCGCTTCCAAGCTGCACGTTTTTCCGTAAATTCCAGAAATCACAATTCCTATCCAAAATCAATATCGAGGGTCACTAACACTTCAATATACCTAATATAATTTTTCTCAATTTTTTTGGGATTTAAATATGTATTTTAAATGTATACAAAAACTTCGGATACACTGAACACTATCGAAACGATATCTAATTTCCTCGAAACTAGTGCCAAAATGTTCGTTACATTAAAAGGAGCAAGTTTCATGTTGAACTCATCTCGAGATTCGGTCTCACGCGCCCCCACACGCCGCCGTGAGTGGCTGCGCGTGAAGCCCACGCGCTGCTACAGTGCAGGGCACTGTTCATCGTTTTCACCTGACTGCCTGTTAAATGGGTCCTGTAATTCGCGATATAACCCGACTCAATCCCTATCAATTTCCACTCAATTTATTCAATTAATTCAGCTAATCGTATCGTTTTAAGCTTAATTAAAGGTCTGTAAGTTCAATTGCACAATCTCTTACCTCAATCCACTCGATTTGAGCTCGATTTTTTGAAGAACACCCGCACACTGTTCATTCTTCAAAGTTCATCAATTCCCATCGTTTTTCTTCAATTGATCCATCCAAAAGCTTCATAGAACTCTTATAGACTTGTTTTCGATCTCAATTTCATCGTCCTACTCCTCCAATTACACACCCAACCTTCGAATTTTTGAGGAGTCGAGGTACTCCGTTCATGGCCAAAACAACCTCATTTTCCTTCGTTTTTGAAGTCATTTGAGTTGTCTGGGTTCCAGAGAGCTAAATCAAAGCTCAATTGTAGTCATAAACATCCACAATTGAAAATTCGACTTTGATCACATTCAATTTCGAATAATTGGGTTTCGGGTTTTACAACACCTCTTCCTCTCTGAGTTTTCCTATTTCCCTTCTCCATATTACTCTAATATCCTCCCAGTTAATCCGATTACCCAATAATTCAAACGGTTGGGCGGTGGACTCATCTTGATCAATCATGCTGCCCTTTTTTTGTTTTACCATACTCACACACACGGTGCACAATTCAATCTCCACCTCATGCTAATTAGTGCCACTAATTGGCATAATCAAGTGACAGATGTCACTTAATAACTTAGTGAATCATTAGGTAGGGCTGAATCAGCCATTTAATTGTGCAACCCAAATTACCATTTTGCCCCTACATTACATAATTACCAAAATGCCTTTCACACTTTAGACTCGTAACTTGGTCGTTTGAACTCCAATTGACGCATGCCGCCTGTCCACGGACTCAGCGTCTCGAGACCTACCCAACAGTTTTTACGGAAAATCCAAACGAGGTCCCTATCAAAAGGTCAACTTTCGACCCTTATAATTAGGGGCAAAATCGCCATTTTCTTCAAATTTTCCAAATTTTCCTCTTCCGAATTTCCGGGTCGTCACATTGCTACTGTTGTATTGCTAAGATCATGCCTCTAATGTCAGGACCCACCTCAGTTCCACCCCGAAAACCGAGGTAAATCCTGCTCCCGTCTGACACCCCGACACAAGGACAAAAGTAATCTTACGATAAACTACCAAACTACATGCCAGACGCAGGAGAAAATTTAAACATCCCGAAGTCAAAGTTTTACAGAGCATAGTACCAAAATACAAAGGAAAGAAAACCGATAAACAAGGTACACGCACAACGGAAAATGTAAAGCACTCCGGGGTCACTCTCGAGTATTCTATGCCTCCGACACTGCCTCAACGTCAACCCCCGCGCTAGCTCCATGACCTGGAGGGCAATTTAAAACAGAAGGTGTAAGTGGACCATAAATAAAATAAGAGTTTCCAAAAACCATTTCATAAGAAAACCAGGGTTTTAGCCCTCCGTTTTGAAAACACACATGCATAACCCATTTACTGAAATCAGTTATAAATCACATAAAGATTGTCATAAAAACAGAATTGAAAGCAGTTACAGAAATCACGTCATAAACATCATAAAACCATATCATAAAACATAAGTCTCACACAAGCATTATCCGATCAAACCTGCTGGACCTATCTGAGTCTTTAAACTCCCGAGTCTTTAAACTCAATCCAGGCCTCAATAATATCCGAGTCTTTAAACTCCCTAGTCTTTAAACTCAACAGGCCTACGGGGGAAAATATCAGTATATCCGAGTCTTTAAACTCCCGAGTCTTTAAACTCAATCCAGATCTTTAAACCCAATCCGGGCCCGTCCCCCGTCAATCACAATATCCGGGTCTTTAAACCCAATAACCAGATCCAGCAAATCCAATCAAAACCATTTGAAAAACCATTTCTAAATCCTCATCCAAACCCGAATCCGAAATCACCGGTCCGAAGCCCTTCCGGCGTCCAGAACCGTCATTCCGAATCCAAATCCGGAAATCCACATTTCAACTTTAAAACCAAATCTCCATTCTTGAAATCCGATTCTAAAACCGAAAAACCTTGATTATCAAATCATGTCTCAAAATCTATTTAATATCATTGAAAACCACTCATCATTTGAAAATCAAAATCAGAATCCAACTTTTTCTCGTAAAACGTGCTGAAAACCGTACTTTCTCGAAAAACGTGCAATTGAGTAAAACCAACATAGCATATTCCAATAACCATGAAATCACATATAAAACCATAAGATAATGATAAAAAACAGTTATGCATGCTCGAGTTTAGAGAAGGGGTCCACTCACAGTTACCGACACGTCACTCGCGCCCCGTACGTCCCGTACGTTCCTCAGCTTCCTCGGGAAGTCCCGATCCTGTCACAAGTCACCAAAGTACGTCACTAACACGTCTACCAAGACTCTCCTAATTTCCCCCAAAAATCCCCGGGTCCTAAATGTAACGAACCGGAACCCTAAACCTTCAACCTGGTAGAACTACCTCGAATCGACGTCCGATTAACCCGAAACTTATTCCAATAGACTCGTTATAACTTCTAGACCAAAAACTTAGTTGAACTCTTCACTGGAAACCGCCGCACGCGCCGCCCAAAGTGTCTGCCCGTGGCCCTCACGCGCCTGCACACAGTCACTGTTCATCGTCGTATTCCTTGGGCGAACCGGTCTGAACCGGCGTACCCGGTTCTCTACCAAACCTTCACCGTTTTCCTCTCTTTCTTCACCATTCTCACCGTCCAGTCCTAAGCAACCTATTCCCCTCACTCTAACACTTCGACACAGCCTCTAGATCATCGTCCCAAACTCGAAACCGTAACCCGTTCTGTCCCCTGTTTCACAATCCGGCCACCCAGTCACTCCCCCGTCGCGACTTCCACCTTAGAAGACTCCTAGGAACCTACTGAAGCTCACCCAACTCACCAAAGACCTCGACTCAACCCCTAATTCCACGACTAATGGTTTGAAATTCATAGAAAAACGGGGCATACGAACGGGGACGAGAAATTACCTGCAGTCATCCACCACCGTGCTCGCCGCCGCGTTCCCTGGAGTCCACAGAGCCGTCCCAACTTCCTCTCGAGCCCAATCGATCAGCACACGACCACACCACCACTAAGGTCCCTCAACTTTCTCTGTTTTTCCCGTGGACTCACACACTCCTCACGCACAAACACTACACCTTCCCGTCTCCTCAACACCCCATGCACTCTCAACCTTCTTCTAAACACACTTTCACACCCAAGAATCCACACACTCACCGTGCTTTGATTGATTTCTCCCTCAGCCTCACTCTCTGTTTTCTCTCGAACACGACCACAAACACTCACCCGTTTAATTTGAACCGTGAAAAATCCTAGAACCCACTAGAGCTCTCCCACGTGTCACCATCCCCTCATCTCTCTCACAAATATCTCAATCTCCACTGTACACCTGGCCTTATCAGATTGGCCCAAATCTCAAAGCAGCCAAAAGACCAAAATGCCCCTCTATTGAATCAAAATTACGATTATGCCACTACCTTTCTAGACCTGTATCTTGCTCACCCTAGGTCCGATGAACACGTGCCGCCTGTCGTTGAACTCAAGACGACGAGATCTACCTAACGGTCCTAGGTCAACGTGTCAAAATCCGATCGTACGAAAAGTCAACTTTTCCCCTTATTTTAGCCAAATTACGGTAATGCCCTCAACCTTCCGAACATCACAACTTCCTCCTCGGATGTCGGAATCGGGCGTGCCACCTGTCTACGGATTCGTGACATCCCGAACTACATCACGATCACCGGTCAATACCCAATTGACCAACCGAACTAAAAGTCAACAATTTGCCCGAACTAGGGGCAAAATCGTCATTCTACGCTAACAGACCTTTCGTAACCAACTAACCACCGATTGAGCTCACTAATCTTTGACTAATCACCGTCTTATCACTAATTTTCAGGACGGGTCCTTACAACATTGTAAGACCCGATCTTGGAAGCAAGAACGGTGAGCAAGACCCGTGAGCTTGAGAAGCAAGAACGGTGAGCAAGACCCGTGAGCTTGGAAAGGTAAGATCGGTGAACGATCCCACATCGCTCGGGGAGGGAAAGGTGAAGTACCTTATATGTGTGGACACGTATCTATCTAACACAAGGCCTTTTGGTAGCTCAGTGGCTTTGGTGGGGATTGGAATCCCAAAGTTAAGCGAGTTAAGGCTGGTGCAATCCCATGATGGGTGACCTACTGGAAAGTTGCACGTGAGCTCCCAAAAACAAAATCGTGAGGGCTGGGCCCAAAGCGGACAATATTGTGTTAGATGGGCCGGGTTGTGACAGAATGGTATCAGAGCTGGACCCCGACCGGAAGTGTGCCAGCGAGGACGCTGGGCCCCAAGGGGGGTGGATTGTAAGACCCGATCTTGGAAGCAAGAATGGTGAGCAAGACCCGTGAGCTTGAGAAGTAAGAACGGTGAGCAAGACCTGTGAGCTTGGAAAGGTAAGATAGGTGAACGATCCCACATCGCTCGGGGAGGGAAAGGTGAAGTACCTTATATGTGTGGACACGTATCTATCTAACACAAGGCCTTTTGGGAGCTCAGTGGCTTTGGGGGGGATTGGAACCCCAAAGCTAAGCGAGTTGAGGCTGGTACAATCCCTTGATGGGTGACCTACTGGGAAGTTGCACGTGAGCTCCCGAAAACAAAACCGTGAGGGCTGGGCCCAAAGCGGACAATATTGTGTTAGATGGGCCGAGTCGTGACATCTGAGATGCAAGCTTCATGCATGGCATGATTGTGAAATGACTATATGATCCCAAAATAGTTATAGGGTGGGAAATGGATTTGGATAGTGAATGTTACATATTGATAAAGTGGGTCCAGATAGTAAGTAAACTTAGTAATAGAAACCATAGTATTTGACGGTATATCGGACCCGAATGTGGTAAATAAAAACGTTTTCCGATTAGAGTCAGTAATTGACGCATAAGATAGTGAAAAGCCTTATGTCGGGTCCGACGCATATAGTAATGTTATTTGGAGTAATTCATCCCCTAGTAACATATATGAATTTAGTAGAGAAGTAGTTGTGTATATTTTAACACATGGAAATGTTGGAAAATTAGTGGAATTCTTTGGGACATGTGATACCGGTTGATGTAATCAGTATGACCCCCTAGTAAAATTGAGCAGGTTTTGGATCGTTAGGACATTATAGGAGAGTTCTTTATGAATATAGCCTCATTAAGTTGTTGGTGAAGAAGATGGAAATGAGGTAAAGAAAGATGTATTTTAGTAATCTCTTTTGAAAAGGAATCAAAGAATTGAATAAGGCTGGATTATTCTAAAATTTTGTGGTGAAATTTTTTAAGGGGGTAGATTGTAACGACCAGAAATTGCAAGGAAATAAAATGACGATTTTGCCCCTAAAGGTCAAAAGGTTGACTTCTTGACCGTAACGCCTTGTGAATGTTTCGTGAGGGCCGTTACGAAGGTCTCGAATCCCTATATGCGGAGATAGGCAGTACGTCGAAAAAGGAACGTCAGCGACATGTGGCAGACATGTAAAAGCCATTTGGTAGGAACATCAGCGACTCGTGGCAGGCACGTCAGCGACACGTGGCTGTCATGTCAGTGATTCACGGGCAATGCTTCCGGGCGCGTGGGCACCACGTTAGGGTACGAAGAAGCGCATGAGGCTGTCCACCAGCTTGTGGATGCCCGTGACAACGCGTGGGACTGTTTTCAGATGCACGACGATGTGTACTCCCATATTTTTTACCTTTCCAGATCTGTTTATGACGGTTTTGAGGCCTTTTGGATCTGTTTACAGCCCTATTTGAGTAATTCCATATCCATTTGAGCTAGTTTAGGGCGGGTTTTTGGTTCGAGGGTCAAGAAAGTTAGGTAACGGCGTATTTAAAGGTTCCGTGGGTTTTAGGACTTTCCTAATTAAGACTCTAGGCGAGTCGGGATATTGGATTATGACTCTATATGAGTTGAGATATTAGATTAGGACTTTAGACGAGTGGAAATTTCGTATTAGGACTGTAGACAAGTCGAAATATCGGATTAGGAAGTCGGGATATTATATTAAAACTCAAGAGAGATGGGATATTGGATTAGAACTCTAGACGAGTCGGGATATTGAATTGGGATTCCAAGCAAGTCAAGAAACCGGATCGAGACTCTGGTATGATTCAGGATATCAGTTAGGGACTCGGACGGGGTCAGCATGGACAATGGGTTATGGCCAGTTATGGCTGTTAGCCAAGGGAGTTACCTATTGATTTGATGTATTGTTATTTCCATGGGCTATGATTGAGATTGCGGTTATTGAGCTGGGTTTACCTTGCCCCAAGGTTCAGCAGGTAGGTGTAGGTAGTGATCCCTGGAGAGTGAATTTTATTTGGTTACATATCTCTTGTCTAACAGATTTTTGTGTTAGGAATCAAGATCCTAGGGTAATTTTGAAGCTTTGAGTAGTTGTCAGACGGGAGCAGGACCATGTACGATTTTTGAGGTATTTTTTTAGGTAAGCCCTGTCAATTTGGAATCAGAGCAAACCAGGTAGCGTTGTTCTGGAAATTTCATTAGAAGGTATGACTTGGATTATGACTGTTGGATGTACGGTTGGTGGATCTTGTTTTATAATGGATTTTGCATGCATAAAAAAATCTGGTTGTTTTATTGTTATTTGTGAATTGCTATGATTTTGAAAAATTATTTTGGATGATTATTTTTATGCGATGAATTTCAGAATTAAGAATAATTTTTCAAACAAACGATTTTTTGGACACAGGTTTTACGGTTTATGGAAATAGTATTTTGGGCTCAGGCCTGGTTTTAAATGTTTTGACTTTATTTTGAGTCAATATTTTATGTAAAAGCAAAGTTTTGCTCAATTTTATGAAATGTTTTCCACTGATGACCATCCTCGAGGAACATTGTGATTTTCCAGGACTGGTATCACAGAGTGTCTCTGTTAGTTCGTGGGGGCTGTATTTTTCCTGGACTGGTATCATGGAGTATAAGACCCGTGTCCTGGAAGGAACAACGAACAATCCCACATTCCTACGAGGGGGAATGGTCTGGGAGAGGATGGTGGTGTGCCTTAAAGGTGTAGACACACACCTATCTAGCACTAGGCCTTTTGGGAGCTCAAGTGGCTTTGGGGGGGATTGGAACCACAAAGTTAAGCGAGTTAAGGCTGGTGCAATTTCCTGATGGGTGACCCCCTGGGAAGTTGCACCATGAGCTCCCGAAAACAAAACCGTGAGGGCGAGGCTCAAAGCGGACAATATGGTGCTAGATGAGTCGGGTCTTGACCGAGGAGGGTCGGGTCTTGACAATTTGGTATCAGAGCCAGACCCCGACCGGGAAGTGTGCCAGCGAGGACCCTGGGCCTTAAGGGGGGTGGATTATAAGACCCGTGTCCTGGAGGGAACGGTGAACAATCCCACATTCCTGCGAGGGGGAATGGTCTGGGAGAGGATGGTGGTGTGCCTTAAAGGTGTAGGCGCACACCTATCTAGCACTAGGCCTTTTGGGAGCTCAAGTGGCTTTTGGGGGGGGGGGGGGGGGGGGGGGGGGAGGGGATTGGAACCCCAAAGTTAAGCGAGTTGAGGCTGGTGCAATTTCATGATGGGTGACCCCCTGGGAAGTTGCACTATGAGCTCCTGAAAAAAAAATCGTGAGGGCGAGGCTAAAGCGGACAATATGGTGCTAGATGAGTCGAGTCCTGACCGAGGAGGGTCGGGTCCTGACCAAGGAGGGTCGGGTCTTGACATGGAGTGTCTCCGTCAGTTCACGAGGCTATACTATTTTTTTGGATTGGTATCACAGAGTATATCTCCGTTAGTTCGTGTGATCTGTAATATTTCTAGACTGGCAGTATGAAGTGCGTCTCCACCAGCTCTTGGGGGCTGTATATGCATAGTACAATGATACTGTACTTTTCCAGACTAGCATCATAGAGTATGTCTCCACTAGATCTTTGGGCCTGACTATGCATAGCACATGATTGCAACTGATTAGTTGTTACAGAGGGCTACGACTTGGGAGATGGATTCTAGTTGGTCAGCTCAAATTATGGTCTACGACTTGGGGGACTCGATGATTAGTCGAGATTTGATCCATGACATTTGTGTCCAGGTTTTCCTAGATGGTTTTAAAACTGGGGATTTGGGGAAATGTAGGCCACATGCATTTTATGTGCACTACATGATTTTTTGTGGGTCCCTTGGTCTGTGATTATTTTATTCTAAAATTTGGCTATTATGATTCATTTATGTAGGCTAATTTTATAACTAGTTTTGTCTACTCATGCTGTAACTGTAAGTCTTTTTGAAACGGGGATTGAGGACTATATAAGAGATATAAATATTGTCTGTTAGTGAGTTCAGGTTTACCAGAGCTAGTTTTCTAGGGTGACCGGGAATTATTATTTTTTTGAGACTGTCCTTGGCCCTAGTGGAAAAAGGATTATTGAGGAAGGGTTGTGGAGCATTTAGGCTCACATGAGTGGTACTCAAGATATGTTGTTGAGGGTGGCGGGTATACTAGTCGCATGTTGACTCTCGTATGGTATTCCAGAGGACTTACCAAGATTCCTGCCTCGCTGGGGGGGTAATTTTATCACCATGCTACTCTCAGATTTACAAGTAATACCGCCAAACACCGTATAAGATAGTGTGTAATCTAGAATTTTGTCAGTAGTGGCGTGGGAATACTTGAGGGGTCCCATGCCACATCAGCTAGGCGTGGGAGACGCATGAGTACCACATCATAGCCACGTTAGCAACATGTGGTAGGCACGTCAGCAACACACGGTCGTCACGTTAGGGCACATGGGCCCCACATCAAGATGCGTGGGTGCGCATGATGACAGGACCACGTCCCAACTGGACGTCAAGAACCGTGCCCGGTCCTGCTCCCGTCTGACAAGTCAACTAAAGACACGAAACTACCCTTCAGTCCTTGCTAGACAAGGGATAATTGCGCTGATTTCTGCTGCTACCTCTGCCTCACGATCAGTCCCGAACGTCGTACCACGGCCTGGATGGTCACAAAACAGAAAATGTGTGAGTGGACAAAAATGACCTCTTATAAAAACATTTGCCAAAATACATTCTTACCCTCCAGTTTTCACAAACGTGCATGCATATCATAAAACATGAGTAATAGTATGAAATCATTCAAGTATGAATAGTGGACCGATAAAATCAAAACATATTTTCCCATGGTCCATAAAACTCATGTTCACCAAATCAGTTCATGTTATAAAACATCAAATCCCGGCTCTCAGGCCAAAACATGTGAAACATAATCACCTGGCCACAAAGACCAAAAACCCGTACTCATACCGGTACGTCATCACAAACAACATCAATCAGCACTATTCACAAGTGCACAGTTAATCAATCAATCCAATCAATCCGCACTACTCACAAGTGCACAAAATATCACACAATCACATCTGCACTACTCACAAGTGCTGCACTACGCGTAGGCCAATATCCAGCCACACTCTCGGGATCAGACACCTCTGGTCTCAACCCTCGGGCTCAGTCACATCTGGGCGAACACATCCCCAGGCTCAGACACATCCGAGTGGTACATCCAGGCTCAGTCACATCCGAGAAGCTGGCTTACCATAGGATCAACTCACGATCCTACAATCACATCCCCCAAGCTCCGGTCGTCTGGGTAATCCCACCCAATCTCCGAACGTCTGGGCATTTCGCAATCACAATGAAAACCATCTCGGGAATTACATCCCAAAACATTTCAATCAAATCTTGACTTCAAACAAAGTCAAGATCATTCCCGACTGGGTCTCAAGCCCCAAAATAACATTTACACGTAAATCTTTAAAATCACATTTTAAAACAATAAAATAATCCAGAAATCATTATTGACTCACCAACTAAGTCTAAATATCATTTAGAAATCCTTTTGACTCCGGGCCTAGCCCAAAACATCATTTGCACGTTCCTCACAAAACGTGCCCGAAAGACTGATTAAAATAATCATAAAATCACAAGAAATCATCAATTTCATCAAATTCGCAAGTGACTCCAAATCTGAGTAAAAATCACTATCCAGTTGGGTCTCACGTCCAAAATATCATTTTCACGCAAATCCATGCGTTCGCAACCTCAGTTGCCATTTTCACGTAAATCCAAGAAATTGACCCTTGACTCATTCCCGAGTCAACACATCATTTTCAATCCATGACTGATAACTCGAGTCCAAACATCATTTTCAATCAATTTCAATCCCGGACTCATAAACCAAGTCCAAACATTATTTTCAACTAATTTCATAGTTTCTCGAAAATCATGCCAAAATATAATAATATAATAATCCATAAAATCGAGATATCACCGGATTGAAATATCAATCATGCCAAAGCATATCAAATCATATAATAAAGCATTTAAATCATATATGCATGCATCACGGTTAGAAAACAAAGTCCACTCACACACACATACCGTCTAAACGGTCTGTTTCGAGCTGCACGTTTTTCCGTAAATTCTGGAAATCACAATTCCTGTCCAAAATCATTATAGAGGGTTACTAACATCTCAAAATACTTCATATAATTTTCCCCAATTTTTCTAGAATTTAAATACGTATTTTAAACGTAAAACAAAACTTCGCATACGCGGAACATTAACGAAACAATATCTGATTACCTTGAAACCAGTGTCAAAATGTTCGTTACACTGAGAGAATTCAAAGTCTTGTTGACCTCACCTTGAAACAAGGCCGTACGCGCCCTCATGCGCTGCCGTGAGTGGCTGCGCGTGAAACCCACGCGCCAGCTACAGTAGTCGTCTTCCTCGCCTGTTTAACTTTAAAACGGATCCTTTTGCCCGCGAGGTGACCCGGTTCAATTCCTATCAATTCGACACCGATTTCAACAATTGAACATTCAGTTAGCTTCAGTTTAAGTCTAATTAGAGGTTTGTAATCATAATTTCTCTAATACTTACCTCAAATCAAACAACTCGAAGATGAACATCAAAGAACATCAGGCACTGTTCATCATTCGAAAACCATCAACCTTACTCGATTTCGTTCAATTGATCCACCAGAAAGCTTTAATGGACCAAGAGAAACAGTTTCCCTTCATCAATTTCGTCGTTTGATCCCTCAATGATCACGACTCAAGCTCGAACTCAAGCTTACTGTTACCTGACCGGTTAAGTGTAAATTGGGCCTCAATTCCTTTCGTTCTTGATCTGGATCGACTCGTCACAACCCCAGGAAGCTAAATGAAGCTTCAATTTCGATCCTCATGGCTCATGGTTTAAAATCCGAATTTCCCCCCAAAATTTCTGAAATCCGAATTCCAGTCTCCTTCACTCTCTCAATCCCTCGTGATTCCCCAGTTCAATTCAATCTCACCATTCTCTCAGTTTCTCACTCACGAGCTCAGTAATAGAAGAGAAATTAAGGTTGGATGGAGACTCAGTTTTTGTTGTACACGGTTAAGAAAACACAAAGAAGATTAATGGAGGTTTAAAGGATTAAAAATTAATTAACAATTAATGAAACACAATGATCATGTTTTCCCTAAAACATGGATCAGACTTTAGGCTCTAAATCAAGGGATGAGTGACACTTGTCACTCATCCGGGTGTGTTCAATTATCGGGTACTGTTCATAATAAAATAATATTTTTTCATAATAAAATAATATTTTAATCGAAATCCCGGTTCGTTCGGTTAATCGATTCTGTTCCCGTGACCATAACTTCGTCGTCGAATCTCCGATTTCGGCATGCTGCCTGTCATTGGATTCGTATCGACGCGACCTACGTAACGGTCCTTGGCCCTCGTCCATTGGACTTCCCGGGTCAAAAGTCAACATTTGGCCCATTTTTAGCCA
Source organism: Prinsepia uniflora (assembly GCA_032719365.1). Taxonomy (NCBI): domain Eukaryota; kingdom Viridiplantae; phylum Streptophyta; class Magnoliopsida; order Rosales; family Rosaceae; genus Prinsepia; species Prinsepia uniflora. The sequence continues at coordinate 72,398,934 of CM064862.1, forward strand.
AATTACCAAAATACCCCTCAACTTCCGAACGTCATAACTTTTTCCTCGAATGTCGGAATCGAACGTGCCACCTGTCTATGAACTCGTGACGTCCTGAACTACGTCAGAGTCATCAGTCAAAGTCTGTTTGACCGCCCGAACTAAAAGTCAACATTTTGCCCACGCCTAGGGGCAAAACGGTCATTTTGCACAATTTGTCTGATTTCACTCAACTAATCCTAGATTAGTCATTCTAAACCATAATTAATTAATATTAAATACCGATACTCGGGACGCGTCATTACAACCTTCCCCCCTTAAAGAATTTTGTCCCCGAAATTCCAACTATCCTTATTCCACATCCACCTCGTGGAAAACAAATTGGTTTCACAATACGTGTACACCTGTACACCCACTAACCAGCACAGAACTCGTTTGCACTCAGACGTCTCATCACAGACTCACGTCGTACTGACTACACTCGACCACCTCGAGTGAAATTAGTCACCTGAAATTAACAATGTCATCAATAAGCTGGTTTCTTCAGCGTGACGATTCCTCTTAATCGCTAATATACCCTGAACTCCGCTCCCATCGGGAGTCACCAAGTCACACTTATCAGTCCAAGCTGACACTACTAGTCAAACTGTCAGCACTTAGCTTTACCACCCTAGTAAAGCTCCAATCATCAACCAATCAGTGACATCACCTCGTACTCAATGCAACGTAAGATCAACAACATGATCTCACCTCGCAGGGCAAGCTCAATCCTGCGACAAATACCAACCTCAGTATCCACAACTGTCACCCCCTCAGCGATCTAAGATGCTGGCAAGGTCACGGCAAGATAACATCTCTCGAAGCAACTTGCGGTCACACTAACCACCAACTCACTCAATCAGACGGTGTAACTGGAACACATTGAACACCAGTCTAGCAGTGATCACACAACTCAACACTAGAGTTACACTAGCCAACCATGGCTAAGAGCACCTGCTCAAACAATCACTGAAATCATCAAAATCACTCTGCCCAGTGCATCGTGTTCAATGTCCAGTTCACGTTCACAACCAAAACCAATGGTATCGGAACTAAGCCAATCACCAACACGTTTATTGACACATTACTGGTACATCTCATGTACCGTCACTAGGTATCAAGTACCATCATCCATACGATACTGCAAATCGTACACTAAGCATGATCCTACAACTGGACCCCAATAGTCCAAATGATCAAATGTCAAGTATTACTCCAATCCCATGGAGTTCATTTAATAACAGGATTCCACTGATTCTCACGTTATCAAAAAGTTTAACTCTCTCAGCTTAGTATATCGGCTACCTCGCTAGCCGTACCGAAATAATACCCGACCTGACTCTAAGGTCGTAATCTCAAAGTCTCCTGACTATCACCGTCACACACAATAGGCCTTTCTGTTATCATCCTTTACTATTCCTGATGGTCGTCCTTTCCAGAAGTATGGCCTCAGCATACTCGACCCCTAGACCAATATGGTCGATCCCAAACCAGGTAGGGAAAAGTAAAACTCCTGAGGGTTTAGCTAGCATCAACAATCCTTGTCCTATCCTACCCAAAACACCTCACCAAAACACAACTCTCATAATGACACATCAATATGCCCACAGGAAAGAACGTCTAGTTTTCTCGGGATTCACACTAACCCCGGCCACTACTAACACTTATGTTACAAGTCTACTCTGGTTGACCAATCCTAACAGTACAAATTTTTCTCTTAGGATAGTCAACACATCCATCAAGCACCTCACATGCCCATCCGTAGATGGAGGCACACCAACATGTTATCCTAACCGAACCAACTGTGGTCAGAATACCTGCCTCATCAACTCACAGTCATAACCGGCTCATCCAGAGCCCTCATATCACATCAGGACACATTCCGAATCCTAAGCCAACTCCTGACTCCTACTGAGTCCAAGTTCAATCTTGACTAACGTTGATGCCACCACTGGCATATCCGGTCACCTAGCAAAATACCCCTAGGTGAATCACATCCTTTCCAAAAATCTCTTAGTACTCACTAAACTATTTCCGGACTCCCTCTGAGTCCAATTCAATATCCAAACCCATTCTCGGGTCAAGTTTATTCTGGGCCTAAACATGCCCATCCACATACCACCGTTATAAAAAACAACCATCCGGACCAACACTAGTCCGACACAACCAAAACACAAGATACAATATTACAACACAAGTGTATAACACAAACTATTTACAAAGTATCACGAAACCAAGTATCAATACAATTACTTTGAACTATTTTCAAGTCGATAGGGGCAGTTCCTTTGCAAATGCCCAAGTTCCCTACAAAAGTGACATGGGGCAGTGCTGAGGCGACTTGCTCCACCACGCCGCTTACCTGTCGACTGGGTTGAAGTTCCACTTGAATGAACACCCACCAGGGGTCGCGACACAAGGGAGTGAAGACTAACTCGCTTCGATGTTTCCTGACTTATCTGTTCAGTATCCTGACGCTCTTGGCGTCGTCCAGAGCTCAAAGATTGTTCTGGCACATGTAAAATAGTAGCCTCCACTCGAATAGCAGCATCCGATAATTCCCTCAGGGTAGAATACGAGCCCACAGTCACAGCACCTCGTATTGCATTCCTCAATCCCTGCTCAAACCTTCGACACTTATCCTCCTCAGTAGCCACATACAGAGGAGCGAAACTAGATAAGTGCAAAAATTTATGCTCATAATCGACCACTAACAGATTCCCATGCTGTAATTGGAGGAACTCAACCTCTTTAGCGTTCCGAAATGAGCGAGGGTAAAACTGATCCAAAAATCGCTCTCGGAATGCATCCCATGCCAAGGTACGGGCATCCCATCCAGTCAATTGTAAACTATGCCACCACCTGTAAGCATAGCCATCCAAAAGAAAAGTGGCTAAGGGCACCATGTCCTCCGGGGGACATATCATGACTTCAAAAATCCTTTCCAAACGAGTAAACCAATCATCGGCACCATCCGGGCCCGAATCACCACAAAACACAGTGGCTCCTAACCGTCGAGCTCTCTCAATATCTGGACCTTCTCTAACACTATTCTCGTCCCTCCCATCTTCAGACCGTGTACGGGAGGCACGACTCGGAGGCATGACGTAACAACAGAAATCAATAACCAAATGCTCTGATACCACTTTGACAGGACCACGTCCCAACTGGACGTCAAGAACCGTGCCCGGTCCTGCTCCCGTCTGACAAGTCAACTAAAGGCCCGAAACTACCCTTCAGTGCTTGCCAGACAAGGGATAATTGCGCTGATTTCTGCTGCTACCTCTGCCTCACGATCAGTCCCGAACGTCGTACCACGACCTGGAGGGTCACAAAACAGAAAAGGTGTGAGTGGACAAAAATGACCTCATATAAAAACATTTGCCAAAATACATTCTTACCCTCCAGTTTTCACAAACGTGCATGCATATCATAAAACATGAGTAATAGTATGAAATCATTCAAGTATGAAAAGTGGACCGACAAAATCAAAACATATTTTCCCATGGTTCATAAAACTCATGTTCACCAAATCAGTTCATGTTATAAAACATCAAATCCCGGCTCTCAGGCCAAAACATGTGAAACATAATCACCTGGCCACAAAGACCAAAAACCCGTACTCATACCGGTACGTCATCACAAACAACATCAATCAGCACTATTCATAAGTGCACAGTTAATCAATCAATCCAATCAATCCGCACTACTCACAAGTGCACAAAATATCACACAATCACATCTGCACTACTCACAAGTGCTGCACTACGCGTAGGCCAATATCCAACCACACTCTCGGGATCAGACACCTCTGGGCTCAACCCTCGGGCTCAGTCACATCTGGGCGAACACATCCCCAGGCTCAGACACATCCGAGTGGTACATCCAGGCTCAGTCACATCCGAGAAGCTGGCTTACCATAGGATCAACTCACGATCCTACAATCACATCCCCCAAGCTCTGTTCGTCTGGGTAATCCTCCCCAAGCTCTGACCGTCTGGAAATTTCACAATCACAATGAAAACCATCTCGGGAATTACATCCCAAAACATTTCAATCAAATCTTATCTTCAAACAAAGTCAAGATCATTCCCAACTGGGTCTCAAGCCCCAAAATAACATTTACACGTAAATCTTTAAAATCACATTTTAAAACAATAAAATAATCTAGAAATCATCATTGACTCACCAACTAAGTCCAAATATCATTTTAGAAATCCTTTTGACTTCGGGCCTAGCCCAAAACATCATTTGCACGTTCCTCACAAAACGTGTCCGAAAGACTGATTAAAATAATAATAAAATCACAAGAAATCGTCAATTTCATCAAATTCACAAGTGACTCCAAATCCGAGTCAAAATCACTATCGAGTTGGGTCTCACGCCCGAATTATCATTTTCACGCAAATCCATGCGTTCGCAACCTCAGTTGCCATTTTCACGTAAATCCAAGAAATCGACCCTTGACTCATTCTTGAGTCAACACATCATTTTCAATCCATGACTCATAACTCGAGTCCAAACATCATTTTCAATCAATTTCAATCCTGGACTCAGAAACCAAGTCCAAACATTATTTTCAACTAATTTCATAGTTTCTCGAAAATCGTGCCAAAATATAATAATATAATAATCCATAAAATCGAGATATCACCGGATTGAAATATCAATCATGCCAAAGCATGTCAAATCATATAATAAAGCATTTAAATCATATATGCATGCATCACGGTTAGAAAACAAAGTCTACTCACACACACCGTTTCCTAAACGGTTCGTAGTTTAGGACGTCGCGAAGCCGTAGACAGGTGGCACGCCCGATTCTGACATCTGAAGAGGAAGTTATGATGTTCGGAAGGTTGAGGGCATAACCGTAATTTGGTTAAATTAGGGGGAAAGTTGACTTTTTGTACGATCGGGTTTTGATACGTTGACCTAGGACCGTTAGATAGATCTCGTCGTCTTGAGTTCGATGACGGGCGGCACGTATTCATCGGACTTACGATGTGTGAGTTACGGGTCTAGAAAGGTAGTGGCAAAATCGTAAATCTGACTTAAAAGGAAGGGCATTTTGGTCTTCGTGTTTTGGGCCTGGTGCAACAGAGAGGGACAAGTGGATGGCTGGGATTGAGCCACTTGTGAGAGAAATGGGGAGGATTGTGACACGTGTAGGAGGGCTAGAGGCTTCTAGGGAACATGGTCCAATTATTTGGGCATTGTGTTCGTGCTTGTTTGAACCAGAGAGAAGAACAGAAACAGAGGGAGAGAGTTGGGAGAATTGGACGGTGATTGTGTGTGTGTTGTGTGAATTGACGAGTGAGGAGTGATCAGAGATTGAGAGGGAGACAGTGAGAAGGTTGGGAGGTGAGGAATTAGTGTGTGTGCTGTGTGACCTCGCGGGAAAATCAGAGAAAACAGGGAGGAAGTGAGAGATCGCGGTGGTGGTGTGGCCGTGTGTGGTGTAATTGGACTCGACAGGGAACAAGGACGATTGTGTGGACTTCAGGGAGTGCGGCGGTGAGCACGGCGGCGGTCGACGGCAGATAATTCCTTCTCCCTGTGTAAGTGCTCTGTTTTGCCGTGATTTTCAAATCGAAAGTCGTGGCTTTTGGGGTTGAATCGAGGAGTCCAGTGAGGTCTAGGGGACTCAGTAGGGTCCTAGGTATCTTCTGGGTGTGCAGCCGTGACGGGGGAGTACACGGCGGAGTCCGGAATGACGGGGAATACACGGCGTTCTCTATTTTCAGTTTGGGGTCAAACGTTGAGTCGTGGGTTTTGAGTACTAGTCGACGGTTTTGGTGAGTTGGGTAAGCTTCAGAGAGGTCCTATGAACCGTCTAAGATTGCCACCGTGATGGGGGAAGACCTGGTTGGCCGGGAGGAAGAACATGGGACTGGTTCGAGTTTTGTTCGAGTTTGAGTCGAGGACTTAGAGGCTGAGTCGAGGTGTTCGAGTGAGGGGAATGGATAGCTTAGGACGGGACGAAGAAGATGGTGAAGAAAAGAGCAGTTTTGGTGGCAGAATGGTGGAGAACCGGCCACGCCGGTTCGAGTTACAGTGACTGTTTCAAACCGGGTCGACCAGAGGTTGCTGGTGACACTGTAGTTGGCGCGTGAGGGCCACGCGCAGCCACTTTGGGCGGTGCGTGAGGGCCACGCGCAACCACTTTGGGCGGCTCGTGGGGGCGCGTGCGGCGGCGGTTGGGAAAACGGTAAACATGGTTTTTGGTCTAGGTGTTGTGGCGAGTCCATTGGAATTGGTTTCGGGTTGTTCGGACGTCGATTCAATATAGTACTGCGAGGGTGAAGGTTTAGGGTTTAGGTTCGTTACGTTTAGGACCCGGGGATTTTTTGGGGAAAAATTTGATGGACCTTCGTAGATGTGTTAGTAACGCTCTTGGGTGATTGTGACAGGATCGGGGTTGCCCGAGGAAGCTGAGGAACGTACAAGACGTTCGGGACGTGATTGAGGGCTCGGTACTGTGAGTGGACCCCTTCTCTAAACTCGAGCATGCATAACTGCTTTTAATTACTTGTTTTATGATTCTAATCATGATTCTATGTTTATTGAATATGCTTTGTTGATTTTACATAATTGCACGTTTTTCGAGAAAGTTTGGTTTTCAGCACGTTTTATGAGAAAAGTGTGATTTCTGAATATGATGCTATGGATTTGGGATTTCAATGGATAAGTGGTTTAAATGTTTTTGAAACATGATTTGGTGATTAAAGGGTTTCGGTTTTGAAATCGGATTTCGGGAATCGGAAGTTGGTTTTAAAGTTGAAATGTGGAATTCCGGATTTGGGTTTGGAATGACGGTTCTGGATGCCAGAAGGGCATCAGACCGGTGATTTCTGATTCGGGTTTGGATATGGATTTAGAAATGGTTTTCAAATGGTTTTGGATTGGACTTGCTGGATCTAGTTATTGGGTTTAAAGACCCGGATATTGATTTGACGGGGGACGGGCCCGGATTGGGTTTAAAGACCCGGATTGAGTTTAAAGACTCGGGAGTTTAAAGACTCGGATATATTGATATTTTCCCCCGTAGGCCTATTGAGTTTAAAGACTCGGGAGTTTAAAGACTCGGATATTATTGAGGCCTGGATGAGTTTAAAGACTCGGATAGGTCCAGCAGGTTTGATCGGAGAATGATGACTCGGTATTTATATTTTATAATACGGTTTTATGACGCTGATGATATGATTTCTATAACTGTTTTTATAGTGTTTCTGTAATTTCTTTCAATTCTGTTTTAGGTTTATGTGATTTATAACTATTTTGGTAACTGGGTTATGCATGTGGTTTCAAAACGGAGGGCTAAACCCGGTTTTCTTATAAAATGGTTTTGGAAACTTTTCTTTTGTTCTGGTCCACTCACACCTTCTGTTTTAAATTGCCCTCCAGGTCGTGGAGTTAGAGCGGGGTTTCGGCGTCGAGGCAGCGTCGGAGGCATAGAATTTACAAGAGCGACCCCGGAGTGTTTTAAATTTTCGTGTGTGTGTATCTAGTTTACTGGTTTCCTTTCCTTTGTATTTGCTACTATGCTCTGTAAACTTTAACTTCAGAATGTTTTGTATAGTTTCTCCTGCGTCTGACTATGTTCTTTGGTGATTTAGAGTGAGTTTACTTGTGTGCGTATCGGGGTGTCAGACGGGAGCAGCGTTTACCTCGATTTTCGGGGTGAAACCGGGGTGGGTCCTGACAAAACGAGTCAAGATATCACATTGGGACTCCACGTGAGTCAAGATACCGAATCGAAACTCTAGTGTGAGTGGGATATGGGTTAGGAACTCAGACGGGGTTAGCAGAGCCGATGGGTTATCGACTAGTCATGATTGTTAACCGAGGGAGTTACCTGCTAATTTGATGTATCATTATTTCCATGGGCTATGATTGAGGTCGGGGATATCGAGCCGATTTTACCTCGTCTCCGGGATCAATGGGTTGGTGTAGGCGGTGACCCCTAGAGAGAAAATTTTATTTGGTTACATATCCCTTGTCTGACAAATTTTTGTGTCAGGAGTCAAGGTCCTTGGGTACTTTTGGAACTTCGATTAGTTGTCAGACGGGAGCAGGAATGAGTACGATTTTTGAGGTATTTTTTGTGGTGGGTCCTGTCGCAATGGGTCAAACATGGGATGACATGTCGACACATCTTTAACATTTATCTTCATGCCATATGTCATCACCAAAATAGAAGTGTATTTATTTCACATCAAAACTATTCATCAAGACCCCTTTAACTATCCATACAAAATGAGTGCATATTTCCCGAAAAGGTAACTAAGATTCAATATTCGTTATTATTTTGTCAAAATTACCATTTACTGTTTATTTCTTATGAACCCACTCACTGAATTGGTTGTTAGAGTACTTTTAGTCGGCCACCACACCGATGCCTATCCCTAATGGACGACCCACTGCTCTCCTAGTCTACAAGTTCAAGAAGGACACGTGATACTCAGTGTTTGGACATAACATAATATATAAGCTGGTGCATTTTGTGCTTTAACACACTCTATCCAAATACTATGAATTGAAGCCGCCAAAGCAAGCCTATGAGACATCTTCATAACTGAGGCGCCTTTCCACCTAGCAGCAAGGTATGGGAAAAGTGTTGAACAAAGTGGCAATCTAAGCAAGGCCATATATATGAAGGACCACTCTCCAAATGGCAGTAAAAAAAGCACAGTAAAAAAACGAGTGAATGAGATTCATTTTCTCTTTTACATAGCACACACCCACGATTTATGAGTCTCCCATAAGAGGACCGATAATCAAGGTAGTAAGCTTCCCTTTAGCAGCAAGCTAAAGATGGAAGCTTGTCGTAGTGTGACTTTTAAAACAAATAAGAAAAACCCAAGAAGAAGAATGACCTTTTGGGGAAAAGGGTTATCCAAATTGACTTAGCAAAATAGGACCCATTGATCTCAACATTTTAGAAGAAACAGTCAAGGGAGGAAAATACCTGGATATGAGAGGCCACCACTTGAATGATGCGTAATTAAGAGAATGACAAGAGGGCCACATCTAGGAGAGCTATTTATCACTACTTTCAGCTGAGAATGTCGTTGTAATTCAGAAGAAGAAATAACAGCCGCATCCAACACCTAGTCAAAAAGCATCCCATTCCTTGCCAATTCTCACACCAAAACAATAAGCCATTCCCATTACCAACGACAACAGAGATAAGCAATCAGACAAGGTATTTGATCTTAAGGAGTTTTCTCCAATTACAGGAATAAAAGGAAAGAGGATTAATACACCAAAAATATTGGTCTTGAATGAAGTAGCTTTTAACCCAAGAAACTTAGAGATTGTTTTGGTTACCAGTGAAAAGATTCTAGATATGCCTAGCCATGAAGACATATTCCAGCGATTCATACTTCTGAGCCCCAATCTCCTTTCCTTGATAGACTGGTAAACCTTACTCTCGATAGTTACCTGCGAAGCTTTTGTTCAATAGATAAAAAAAATCATATTAGGAAGAAATAGATGGAGATACCAAAAAACTTGAATACTAGTGAGCATTGAAGAATGAGTTACAGCTTCTTAGCAAAGAATAGCAACCAGTACTCCCACCTACCAATCCGATTATCCATTTCTCAAGGAAAGGTGCACAAATATTGTAACCAAGTTTGGTGGTGATTAAGGGCACTCCAACATACCGTAAATGATAAGAACCCTTGCTAAACCCCAAACAACTCCTAAGGGCCAATTCCTTATTAGCTTGGACCCTTGTAACATAAGTACGTACCATAGGAAGTCAAGAAATGTTTTAAAGTTTAATAATAAGGGCCAATTCCTTATTAGCTTGTGTCCAGAAATCAAGTTATAAATCTGAAAAATCATTCAATACTCATTTCACATTATTATTCAATCCATTGCAATCAAATCATGCAATAAAACATTTAACTATGCATGCATCACAGTTTATAAAACATATATTCACTCATAGATTGTCCAAGTAGCTTAACCCCGAGCTATGCGTGTTTTCCAAAGTTCTGGAAGTTTTCTAGCCTGTCTAAAATCATAACCGAAGGTCACTAATGTCTGTAATAATTTCACATGAAAATCCCCTAATTTTCGGGATAAAATACGTATTTAAAACTTAAACACAATACTTTGTACACATAAAACTACCACAAGACGATGTTTGATCGACTCGAATACAAACAATTTGGTTGGCAATACGCTTAGAGATAATCTCATACACCATATACCAAGCGAGTCGCAAAGACTTTGAACGTATCCTCCATAATGCTACCCCAACTCATGTTCATCAAGAGATAGAGCAAATTTGACAAAACCCAAGCACGGGAGGTAAAAAATATCATGAATGAACCTTCCCTCCCATTATTCTCAGCTAGCCTACTCTAAACGATAGAACCCCCTTCCTAGTTGGTAGGTCTTCAAATAAGCATTATTTTATACCCTTTATACTTAAATTTTAATATTAAAATAATAAAAAATTGGAGAAAATAATATATTTTGTGGGATTTTCGTAGAAATAAATAAACCTTGAAATTTGGAGCGTTTTGGGGAAAGAATCGTTCCGATCGGAATTACAATGAAAAAATTATGGACAAAATAAGAGAAGCGACCGAAATTCCGAGAGCATTTCGGTGGGAAGCTACTTAACTCATCTCTGAACCTAGCCTTCAGCCCAATTTGCTAAAGTCCAAAAATCAAGCAATCAAGCCTAATTTACTGCAACTCAAAACTGCAAACCCAACTGAAGCACCCCAGCCCACACTCGAAGCCTAGCAATCGGCCCAACTCGCGCAGCCTAGGTCGTAGGCCCGTTTGAGGCGCGTTTATCGATCTAGTGGTCTCTGCTGCGACGCGAACCTACCAAAGGTGCCTTCTCCAGCTCAGCACACGTGCGTTGAGCGCCTTTCTTCTGTCAGTGCATCAGGCGCCGATCTATCTTCAGTCCATTCAGCCGTCCCACACCGACCTCACCTGCTTCTGTCAGCAGCAGCCGTCAAGTCCTTTAATCCCAGCTCAGCGCCTGCACACCGAATCCATCCCCTGCGCCCATGCACAGTGCTGCCAAGTTCAGACCTGCTCCAACTGCATTTTTAGCAGATTTTCCAGCTCCAATCCAGCCCTATATTTATCATTTTCATCATTTGATTGTATTTATTTTTATATTTAATTTTTGTATTTAATTTTGGCACTCCCTTTATAAATAAGAAGACCATTTCATGTAACATTGGTCCTCATTTTCCCATTTCCTCCCTTTTCTTAGTTCATTTTATTTCTTTGTTTAGTTTTTTTCCTCTCTTTTGAGAGACATTTTTGGGGACCATTTGTAACTTTTTTTAATTAATTATCTTAGTTTCATTTTCTTTATTTTGTTCTTAGATTTTCTTAAACTTCTCTTTATATACATTTTTATGCTTTCCTTAAGAAAAACCTAAAGCTAGGTAATTGTATGGCAATTCAAGAGTTTTTAAGACCAAATTTCTCGTATTTTTTCCCATCTTCACAAGTTTCCTGCTGCTGTTCGGTGATTTTTTTGAAAATCATATTTTTCTACTTAAATTCTTGTTATTGTTTTAGTTTTACTTATAATTTCATATATGTGTTGATATTTTCTTTCTAACATTTGTAAGTATGAATACAATCTCCATGTGTTTTACTTTCTGATTTTCTTTTACTTCATATGTTTTAGTGCTTAAACTTCAATTCGAAGCTAAATGTTAATCTGTTGTTCGGGGCATTTAGAATATGGTTGAAGAGATTTAATGTTTGACCGTTGTTCGGCGCATTAAATCACAAACTTAAAGTAGATAATATTGTAAGTAATAATCCGATGTTCGGTGCATTTATAATATGAAAAATATATACATGTAATGGAGATTATGAAGGTAGAATTTCGTGATTGGTTTAATATAAGCATGATGTTATAGTGTTGGTAAAAATTGTGTTTAAAGGAAGTTTATTTTAGGAGTAATTTTAAATAATGTAATTGTTAATTTGAATTTAATTCTTAGTTTGGTTAAAATTTAGTTTAGATTACAATCTTTCAAACCCCCCTCATTTCATTCTTTTATTCTTTTATTCTTTAATTCTTTAATTCTTTAATTCATTTAATTCTTTAATTCTTTAATTCATTTATTCTTTGAGTCAATTATTCTTTATTTTTTGATTATTCATTATTCTTTCTCACTAATACATTATTAATGTTCCCTAATTTCTCCGGTTAAGAACAATCCCTATTTACCAATAGTACAACTACACAAAAAGGGTTTAAATTGCATAATACTAAAATTATGTGTTTAATTTAATGCGTAGTTTGAGCCTTATCATCAGTTCGTAAATCACTTTATCCTTGATAAACCTTTAACCTCATCTAAAATCCCAATCAATATTTTCACTCTTCCATTCCTTTTCTCTGCATTTGGGGTAAGGCATCTTCAACCTGAGGCCTAATGGCTTTATACCATACACCCTTTGTCCTTAAACTGTGCCTTCTTGTTGACCTTATACTTCCCTAGCTACAATGGCTCTTTCCACCTTCTCCCCTACGTACTTGGCTCTCTGCTTACCATCCCCAAACCTGGTGAACCTAAAATATGGCTTCTTGAATTGGTTAATGGTCAACTCCTTCATGCTATCTTCGTTAATATTGACGAAACCATTCTCCTGGTGGGAGATTGTTGTCCTATTGGTGATTATGGTCTTAAAGGTACGGAAGAGCTTGGCCCTTAATATGTTGGTGCTTAACTGTAAATCCATGTTGATTGCATGATTCCCAATGTCCCTGCTTTGAAGGCAGTTAGGTGTTGTATTGTCGACAATGAAGCTATTTAATTTTTCTCATGGTTTCCTTGAGCCTCGTACCTCGAATTCTGGTCCATTGGTTCTTAGAAAACAGTATGCTCAATCTAATGGGTACTTGCTTGATACAGAGGGAGTTAGGGGTGTCCTATGGGTGTGGACTCAAGATCAGTTACTATGAAGTTGTTAAGAAGTTAGGGAGATCTCTTGGTACTTCTAGGAAGCCTTCGTTTTATACGCCTAAGGTAATCAATGGAAGGAAATTTGTCTACCCCCCTTAAGCAGCTGCCATTCTGATAGCAAAAGTTTGGCAATTTTGCATAGTGGGGTATTTTATTGACAAGTTTCACCCTTAATCCATTGTGAACTCTTTAGCTAGGAGGCTGTGGGCCAAGAATGGGCTCATTGATGTTCTTGTAAATGACAAAGGGTCTTATTTTTCTTTTAATGTTTATGGATGGGATCTCCTATTTATTCGTCCTTTAATAAGGTGCATGTCACTTATCTGGGAGGATGATTTTTCTAACTAGATGGAGAGTAGGTATGGTACTATCTAAATTGATCCATACCAGAGTCCCTCTAGAAGGTTTTGAACATATTGCTGGTACGGTAGGTCAACTGTTACATGTGGACTCCCTCAAGGAAGCAAATACGAGAATTTATTTTCAGTCCAAGGCCATGACCTAGCTTGCCAGCATGAGGTTCGTAGTTTTGCAAATTTTAATAATATGTGTTTCCTAGCTTTGGTTGAAACAAAGGTTTGTGAACCAAAATTTTTTGCCACCTCTCGGTCTATGTTTCAACACTTATTTGGTGGATTGTTTGAAATAGATTGTATAATTTATTAATTTAAGTTGATTTATTTAAAAATTATGTAATGGCCATATCTGTAAAAAAAAATCAACAAAATAAAAATTAGGAGCCCTTTGTGCCACACCATTGGTTAAAGGCACTTGAATGGCAATGAAGCTTATGGTTGATTAATTAGGACTAAATTGGAAAATTTTGAAAGGACGAAGAGCTCAGCATATAATGTCGAAATTTAAAAAAAAAAATTAATTGTCTCTATCACCTATAGATGTACTTATGCATTTTCCAGAATTATGCAATAAGTTATGTGGCACAAGGTCTCACCATTTGTGCTTCATTCTTGGTTCTGACTTCAAAACATGTTGGGGTAGGCTATTTATTGAAAACCAAATTGATAATGTCTCTATGGCAGGATCCATTTTGAAAACATTTTGATAATTGTGAAAGACCATACTTCATTTGACAACTAAACAAAGTTCCAATAATACCCTTATATTATTAAAATATAATTACAAGAATTCCAAAATCCTACTCGAAAAAGTCCCCAAGTGTGAAGTGATAGTACTATGCCTCCAGTTATAAAACATGCATGCATAAACTAAAACATAAATAATTAGATTTCAATTAAAATAAAATCATAACCCCTGGGACCCACAAAAATAATGTAATATGCATATAAAATTCTTGTGGCCCATATTTCTCTAAAATCCTTGTTTATAAAAACATCGAGAAGACTTGGAAACAAACATCAGCAATCAAATACAACCAAACCTTGATTATCATGGTATCAGTCATCTAAACAAAGTGTACTGTGCGTAGACAATCTCAGGATCTGCCAGAGTCCTGCAACTTCTGGGTAGTCTTGCGATCTTCCAAAGTCATGCACCGTATGAGTAGTCTCAGGAACTACCAGAGTCTTGCAACGTCCAAGTAATCTCGAGATCACTTTTGGATTGTGTTAATTTTATATTATTGGACTTGTATGCACATGAATTTGGTGTTGTTTGTGTATATGATTATGTCGCAATTAAGTTTTTTTGTTCGTAAGCTTCCATTGCTTTGAAATATTTGCTTATAGCATGTCTAATGGTAGATGCATGGGCAAGGGACTAGAGGCATTGTTAGCCCCTCAAATGACACTGTTCATGCTAGTTTTCCTAAAACTGTTTTTTGTGTTTCTAATGGGGAGATAAAGGGGCAAGAATTCAAATTATTTTGAATTATTTTCTTAAAGATTATACATAAAAATCTTATATAATATATCTGACTAATGTAGAAATCTTATATCCGAAATATTATTTAAACTTAAAAGACAACCACAAAATCAAAGTCAGATACAGATAAAAAGATTAACCACACAAATAAAGTAAATCATATATATATATAACAGTACATGTTTCCTCCCCTTATCCAAATGTGCTCAACTAGATCATCTCGAAGTGCGTTATGAACAATTGATAACGCTCAAACTACGCATTAAATTAAACACGTAATTTGAGTATTATACAAATTTAAACCTTTTTTGTGTAGTTATAGTATTGATAAATATGGATCGTTCTTAACCGGAGAAATTAGGGAATATTAATAATATGTTAGTTAAATAGAATAATGAATAATCAAAGAATAATAAATTGAAGAATTAAAGAATTAAAGAATTAAAGAATTAAATAATCACATAATTAATTAATTGAATAATCAAGTAATAAAGAATTAACAAATAAAAGAATGAACGAATTAATAAATAAGAGAATCAATGAATTAATGGAATACAGAATAAAAAAATAAAAAAATAAAAATAGGGGGTTTTTAGGGATTGTGAACATACAAAACAAGTAAAGACATAAACTAATTCTATTCCTATTTTAACATATATACAAGTGGATTTTCTTTGAACACAAATTCTACCAACACTCTAACATTTGCAAAGTTTGAATATATTACAAAATTGTACTTTCACCATCTCACTCATGTATACATTTTTTTTAACATTATAAATGCACCGAAACGCGGTCATAAACACTTATAAAATGATTAACCTAATGTTTATGATTTGAATGTGTATTAAACATTTAAATCTCTTCAATTTTACACTAAGTGAACCGAACAGCGGTCATAAACACTTAGCATAAAATTGAAGCTTAAGCACTCAAATGTATGAAGTAAATGAAGTTCGAAAAGTAGAACACATTATAATGATATTCTTGTCTATAAAAGTTAGAAAGAAAATACCCACAAAAATATTGAATTAAAGAAAATAAAACCGAAACAACAATGAGAGTTTAAGCAAGAAAAAGAACAAGTTACACTTTCGGAATCCAAGAAAGCTTGTGATTCCGAAAATGGTAGGAAAAAATGAAATGTTATTCATAAAATTTTCTGACAGCAGAAGAAACCTTATGAAGATGGAGGAATAAACACGAGAATGCGAACTTAAACTCAAGAATTGCAACGGAAATACTAGTCTTGATATTTCTAAAGGAAGGATACAATTTGTGTTTTGGAGCTCTCTCCCAAAACAAAGTCCCTAAACAAGTGAATTGAACTCCTATTTATAGGTCCTATTTATAGGAGGGAAAAGGCTACTAAAAAAATAAAATAAAGTGAATAAAAATTACAATAAAAAAATAGATAGAAATGAAATGATGACTAATTATGAACAATGATGACTAATGTTGAAATTAGGCATGGTTTGGAATTAAGTAGTGGCTGGAAAATCAGAGAAAATAGCAGTTTGGAGTGGGGTTGAAGTTGTTGGGCTGGTGCAGGAAATTCAGAGCAGCAGCAGAAAAAGATGGGCTGATACAGGTGGGTAGTTGGGCTGAAAGGAGCTTATGGGCTGCACGGATGGAAGGACTGGACCGGGCAGGTTGAAGTGTGCAGGAGACGGGCTGGACGAGCAGGCGTACGGGCTGGAGTGGTTGGATTAGACCAAGTGAGCGAGTGGCTGTGCAGTGGGTTGATCGCACGCGTGGGCTGGCAGCGCGGGTAGGTGGGCTGCTGAACCTTGCAGGCGGGTTGGTGGGCTTCCAACTGGTGAAGAGCAGGTGGGTGTGCAGGCGTACGGGTTGAAGGTAGACGGGCTGAGCAGGCGAAGGGGCCTGGACGCGTGGGTTGTTGCGCGCGGGTCGTGGGCTGTGACTTTTGGGCTGCAAGTTGGCGTCTGGGCTGCACAATGGAACATAGGCTTTGCGCAGGAGTCACGGGCCGAGTAGGAGCTGGGCTGAAGACGCGCGGGTTGGCTGGGACGGGTCGTGGGCTGGAGCGAAGTGAAGGCTTGACCGGAGTGGGCTCGCGGCTTGGGCTGGCAGCTTTGCTTTCTTTCTGGGCTGCCCAAACAAAAATGCATAAATCAGAATTTTGGGCTTAAATTAAATATGAATTTGGGCTACAAAATTAATAATAATTAATTTAATCGAATTTCGTCCATAATTTCTTCGTTATAATTTTGATCGGGATGATTCTTTCGCCAAAATGCTCCAAATTACACACTTTATTTATTTAAACAAAAATATCACAAAATAAATTATTTATCTAATTATTTAATATTTTAATATTAAAAGTCAAGTATAAAGGGTATAAAATAATATAAAATAACGCTTATTTAACGACCTATCAACAATATCAGAGTGAATGTGTGCATATCGAGCCATAAAACCCTAAAAAATATGCCCATCTCTTCCCACAGGCTCTAAAGCCTCTAGTGGTTGCTCACATATTCTTACTCTCATTGATGTCAATGGTTTCGGCTCTTCGTCCTTTGATTCATCACCATATTCGTCTCGTTCATCCTCTACAATAGTCAATGGTTTCGGCTCTTCGTCCTTTGATTCATCACCATATTCGTCTCGTTCATCCTCTACAATCATATTATGCATAATCATGCAAACCATCATGATGTTCTGTAGAGTAGATTTATTCCACATATGAACAGCCCCCTGAATGATGTCAAAGCGAGCTATTAGTATACCAAAACATCTTTCAACGTCTTTACGATATGACTCATGGTACCTAGAAAATAATTTATTCTTCTCATTAACAGGCTTTGGAAATAATTTAACAAGCGTACCCCATTTGGATAGATACTGTCTGCTAAATAGTAAGCCATATTGTAGTTGTGATCGTTGACATTGTACACTACCTGTGGCACCCGTCCTACTGTGAGTTCATTAAAAACTGGTGAAGCCCATATAACATTAATATCGTTATGTGATCCTAGAGTTCCAAAGTAGGCATGCCAAATCCATGTGTCATATGAAGCAACTGCCTCTAAGATTATCATAGGACTTTTTTTTAGCCACGATAAGCTCATGCCCAGCCTGTTGGATAATTTTTCCAATTCCAGTGCATACAATCAATACTACCAAGAAAACTTGGAAAACTCCACTGCTCAACTTTCGCCACAAGCCTTTACAAGTCTGTGTATGTCGGAGATCGGAGGTATTCGTTGGTGTAAATTTTTTTAATTTCTTTGCAAAAACATGTCATGGATTCAATGGTTGTTTGAACCCCCAACCCGCAGATCTCGCCACATTGATCTACTGAGGAGCCATATGCTAGCATTCTAATTGCACATGTAATCTTTTGATGAGGTGATAACTCGAGTACACCTACAACAACTAGCTTTTGTGCGAAGTAATTGTCATGAGCGACAACATCTTGAAATATTCGGTCAAAGAGGTGGTACTTCATTCTGTAGCGCCTACAAAAATCTTGATCGGAATATATCGGTCGAGGCACAAAGTAATCCTCCATGAGCAAAGGGGAATGTTTATGCCTATGCCGATGCTTAGCTTCGCGACCAAATTGTGAACCTGGTTGGGTGGATGAATTGGAAAATGAGCTTTGATATTCTGCCATAGCGCCAACGATAAGCATTTTTATCTGACGCCTACTTTCTTCATCTTCTTCTTGATCTTGATTCATTTTTTTCAATATATGTTTCATGGCTAAATGTTTTAAGAGAAGTATCAAAGTGTAGAATAACAAGTTTGAGCAAATATATAAAATATGAGTATAAAGAACTTGATGTAATGATATATTCTTATGGCATATTCCAAGTTAGACGTTGATAATAATAATAATAATAATCATAATCATAATAATAAATTATAATCACGTTATTTCAATTTTTTTTTCAATTGTAATGACTATTCCAAGTTAGACTTTGATAATAATAATAATAATAATAATAATAATAATAATAAAAGAGGTTAAAAAATCTTTGTAATTAAGGAGGAAAAAAAAGAGAGATAATTAATAGAAGAATTCTGTAGAAGGCTCTAGTACTCGTTTTATTTCTGATCGATCTATTGAGTCTGAGAAAGAGAGGTTGAGAAGGATAGAGAACAAGGATCGTGAGGCCAAGAAAGAGAAATCGATCGGTTGAGCCCAAGAAAGAGAGGTCGAGATGTTCCAGAGACCGTGAGGCTATCGACTGGTTTGAGATTTTTGAGAGGTTCAACCGTTCGAGAGTCGTCGAGAGGTTCCAGAGTTTTCAGAGGCGGTGAGGTCGTCGACCTGAACCTTCGACTTGAACCGTCGACTGGCTGCTGCTACTTCGACTTGAGACCGTCGACTGACTGGTTTTTTCTACTTCATCCTGATACTTGAGGCCATCGACTTGAGACCGTCAACTAGATGTGCTTTGAAGATGACCGACGCTGCAAAGGCTTGAATCGAAGAAGGAGGGTGATAGAGAATGGTGTTTCTCTCCGAAGGGCAATGGGTTTGAAAGGTGAGAGTGAATTTTGATTTTGTCCAAATTGATCAATTTGTAAAGTGAATTTTGCATGGGCTAGAGGCCAGGAAGTGCCTTGTCCAGTCCAAAACATCCCCACTAGACATGCTCTTATTAATTAAGTTTTTTCTTGCTTGATAAAAAAAAACGGTAGATATATGTATTATATGATACAGACATTTCAATCACTAAATATGAGAGCAAATCTCAAGATAAAGAGAAATAAGAAGATTGAGCAAAATGCCATATGTATTATATAATGCAAAGAACTCCCTTCATGGGCTGAGGCCTTGAATTGAAGTCAGGTTCAGGTTGGTCGTTCTCAAGGACGGATCCTTTCCTTGGGCTGGGAGGGCTATAGCCCCTCCCACTCAAAGTTAGGTCATTTAGAATTATAAATTTAATTTAATATAATTTAATTTTTTTTTTATTAAAACAACTCAATTTAATTAGCCCAATTCAATTTAAGTTTTAAAAAAGATACATTAGCGTTTTTAAGCATAAATAAGTGTTTTTTTTCCTTTTCAAATTGTTGATATTGAATGTTTGATTTAATTAAGGAAAAGTGTTTTTTTAATATATATTATTGTAATGGCGAAATAGAATTGATTGGTTTTCTTGATTAGTTAGCTAGTAGATGAACTCGTAGCCTTCTTATTCTTAGTTTTTACTATTGTAGAAATTCATATAATAAATTGTGTTGATAAACTCTGCATATATGTATGATTATATAAATTTTTAATCATCATCAATAGGCTCGAGAAGTAAGGCTCATTACGTCCGCATAGAATTCAAGCATACCGTCAAATTTTTTTTATAACAAATTAACATAACATTATGTAAAAAAAAAAAATTCAAGGGTCCCCCAAAGTGGGAACCCGAGATAGCCATTTTAACAGGCTACCCTCGAGTTGGAATTGAGGAATTAAATTTAGCCCATCTAACAAATAGGTTCAGGATCCATCCCTCGTTCTTCTTTATTTAACTACTAGCATTACCTAATTTTTATATCATCAAACAAAATTGAAAATTATAGGGTTCGCATCCGACCAAATATATCTATATCTATCTACGTATATGCAGATTCCTAGAAATTGAAATAAAGATAAATATATAATATTATATGTATATAGGGGTGATGAGAGTCATGACACATCTTAACAGTCAAATAGGAATGAAAATCTCAGTTCTCAGCTAACAGGTTGAGGCATGCTATCTGGGTCCAATGCACAAAAAAAAATAAAAAATTTGAACGTTGGCCCAAATAACTCCAGAGGGGCAGCACAGCAATTGCTCGAGGCTTGAATTTCTTTGGCAATCGTCAACGTCTAAATCCAGTCTAGGGCACCAGAGGCCGACACAGACATGGTAGCAGTTAAATGGAGAGAAAAAATCCCAATTCACAGCAGGTGACAAAGGTTGTTATCTTTTGAGAAGTCAAATAATTGACCATTGACCCAGGTCAAGACTTAGTATCGGGCCTTGTGGGCTCTGGGCTGCTGGAAGAAAAACCAGGCCCGCCCAAAGTATAGAGGCGAGGGGGAGAGTGAAGGGCCGAGCTATCATTTGCTTCTTTATCTGCTAAAGCTTGTAAACAAGGTGACTGACTGATGATGATAACGGGTCTTCAAGTTCGAGGCTTCAACTTCGAATAGCTATGAGGAGAAGCAACTGATAATTACAACGAGAAGAGCTTAAAGCGTAGGGCACACAGCCATGGCATCTCTCTCTCACTCACCGCCACTTCTCCACCACCACGTAAACTCCCTCACTCCCCACCCCTCTTGTCCCGTAACTCTATCTTTTCCTTTTCTTAAGACGACGTCGCTCCGCGCCCGTCTCTCCGCCCTTAAGACTGGGGCGGACGGCGGCAGCAGAATCGGGAGACCCGAAACGCAGGGACCCGACCCGGAATTACTGAGGAAACCGGTGGTGACGTCCGGAAAGGACGTGGATGGAGTTTCGGATGAAGACGGAGGAGAAGATGGGAAATGGGTCGATTGGGAAGATAAGATTTTGGAAGACACGGTTCCTCTGGTTGGGTTCGTGAGGATGATTCTTCATTCTGGGAAGTATGAGAGTGGAGATAGATTGAGCCCTGACCATGAAAAGACAGTTCTTGAGAGGTTGCTTCCATTTCACCCTGAAGCTCAGAAGAAGATCGGCTCTGGGATCGACTATATCACGGTAATTTTTATTCCTTTATTCAATTTTCTCTAAATTAAGCTTCTTTGCCCTTCTGTTGTTTCAATTTTGGAGCCAATTTTAGCTATTAATTATTGATTATTGATCTTAATGTTTTTTGATGATGAAGGTTGGTTATTTGATTGCCTTATTTGATCCGTGTAACTATAGTTTACCATAAAACAGGATGAGTAAGAGGATTTTGGCAACTAAGCAGCCATTAAAACTTGAACACCAGTCACTCTGATAAGCTTGTTAATCGATGTCATCTTCTATGAGTATGGCAATGTAGTAAATTTTGTAGTTTTGGTTTTTTATATCAATCTTTTCTGTATTGACAATTTGACATCGACCAAGCTTCATTGCTTTCAATTAAGTCTGGCCTATTAAGTATCATCCTTTTTTTCATTTTCCTTCCAAATCGTCCATAGGAACTTGGGCCTTATTAGCGTAGCTTCTTATGCATGTGATTTTGTTCTCAATCAAATATCTAGGCATGTTAATTGTGCTTCCCGTTCAAGCACCTGCATTCAAGTGTGGAAGAGGCTTGGGATTCCATCATTCTAGTGCAGGAGGGGTTTTGGGAGCCTTCAGATATCTGGCTATCTGTATTGAGTTTTATATGGGCCTTAGGAATGAATAATAAGTTAGAATTAGGGCTGAGTTGGTGAGTCGTATTGGTTGGACCGGATTGTATAACTCATCAAATTCAGGTTATTTTGAAAGTAGAAGGGAATGTTTTTTCATTATAAGGGGATTAGAAATAGAAGAAAACTTATCTCTTACAATCCCCTTAAAATTGTAGGATTCATTCACCTCTACCTTTGTAATACTTTGCATTTGATGAGTTACACTATCCTATCCAATACAATACACCAACAGATCCCATGATGAACAGTTAATTGACCGAAGACATGCTAATTTGCTCCTAGAATCCGGAAAGGATCCTACTTCGTTGAGAATTATGTATTGTGATGTGTTCCCCACCTTAACAAAATGCTTGCAAAGTGATGGCGGTTGACTCCAAGCTGTCATGTTTGAATCTTAAATCTAAACATGATTATATGAAAATTTACTTCTATAACTTACTAAGGATTAGTTTCTTAGGGCTTTCGTATATAAGATTTGTGTATTACAACTGAATTGGATGTGCACATGATGCATTTTTCTCTTTTTGGGTTGACAGGTTGGTTATCATCCTGATTTTGAAAACTCAAGATGTTTGTTCATTGTTCAAAAGGATGGAACACTAGTTGACTTTTCATATTGGAAATGCATAAAGGGCCTGATTAGGAAGAACTATCCTTTATATGCAGACAGCTTCATTCTCAGACATTTCCGAAAGCGCAGGCGCGGTTCATAAAGCTACGACTGTGAAACGACCTGCCTCTACATAAAGCTACGACTGTGAAACGACCTGCCTTTATATACTGTATGTTAAGGAAATTGTTTAATGATTCCACATTGCTTGTTAAATGTCATTTTTTACCGTTAGTAAGATGTCGGAAAGTAGTAGTAGTAGTAGATATTGAAATTTTTTCAAGGTACATGCCACTTATACGGCAAAATGCGGCCCTAAATGCTGTGGAACAAAATTGTATCTGATCTTGCTAATATGCTTCTCTGGTAACTTGGATTTTCAAAGTTGTTCATAAATCATCCAGTTCCAACTCTTTTTCAAGTTGTTTCGTTCACTATTAGGAAAAATTGTAGCATGTTCATGACCCTCACACGATATTCAGTAAACATACCTACATCAGTGTTGGTTTTTCATAAACATCCCTCCGTTAAATTTATGGATGAAATCTGTTAAATTTAATGGTATAGAAGTCATTTCACTGCTGGTTTTCAACTCCTCCATCAGCACATCACCCTTGGTCAGAGGCTTTGTCCGAATGTTTGATCCAAACCGTTCAAAATTGATCCTACAGCTATGAACGAACGTTATCTAATTTTGATACAAAAAAAGAACAAACACCATAACATTCCTTCTCCAAAAAAATTGTTCTTTCTTTCAATCGTTAAGAGATGAATTGGTTTTTGTTAGTTTGTTTTAATAAGATTAAGAGATAAATTGTTGATAGTGTAAACATGTAATTAGTGGATAAGAGGACAACTGGTCCATCATCTCCAGATATTGAGAGGACAACTGGGAAAAAGTGTGGTATGGGTGAAGAGATTGGTCCGCCATGGCCGTCGAGGAGGGATGGCGATTTTTGGGCATTGGAAGGTCTCTTATACCAGTTGATATGATTCAAACTATAACAGAAAGTAGAGAGAAGAATGAGAGAGAGAGAGAGAGAGAGAGAGAGAGAGAGAGAGAGAGAGAGAGAGAGAGAGATGAAGTTGGGTATTTTCATTCATAATGCGTGACAATGTTAATTCTATGTCAATTACAACTGAAATGGAGCATACTCCATCCTACACGCTACCCGAACACGTCAACAAGTAAGTAAACGATTGAAATCTAATCAATAAAAAACAAAGCAGAAGCAAATAAATAAAGGCTGGTCTCATAACCTGATGTGGGCCGATGGATGATAAGAGCCATAGGGCTGGGCTTATCATAGATTCATAAAGTTTATGGCGATTCCAATACCCCAAAGGTCCAGGGAGGAGTTGGAGGACATAGTCATGGCATTGCAAATCACAAATTTCCCCAATTGTGGGGTTTGAATTGGATTAGCAATATACATGCTAATTTTTTTTCTTACTATTAATCAACGAGCTTGAAGCTTTCATACTTCATTTTTGTTTTGACTAGGAAAGCCCGAGGCTTTTGCATTGTGGTCATGCTTATTGTTCCACAATTTGAGAAACTTGAGCTTCATCGAAATTTATAAAGAAGAACAAAAGGCATAGATAATTGCATTCTGATGAGTTCCTTAGAGAAGAAACTAGGTTTGTTTTTATGAAATGACCTCACTTTTCCATGTCTATTCAGCTAGATCTTATCTTTCTTTCATATATTCTGAAACGGATTTGATCACTTCAATCTTCAAATACCATCTAAATAACTGTGCCCATAAAGCCAAAGATCGTGGTCGTTTTTTTTAGATACAATGATATTATATGAAGGGAATTATTTACAGTGGATGTTTCGACGATCAGCTAAAAAAAAATTGTAACGTGGTGGATCGGGTCCTCTCATCATATTTTTTTTCCGTATTGTAATTTACTTGTGTTGAAGCGTTAAATGTTCCAACTGTCGATTACTCGTCGTCCAATCATCAAATGACGCGTGTCATTCCTCGTAACCTGCCAACTAGGAGAGTAGTGGGTCTTCCGTTTGTCAGGATCTATCCGAACCTGCTGGATCTATCCGAGTCTTTAAACTCCCGAGTCTTTAAACTCAATCCAGGCCTCAATATAATCTGAGTCTTTAAACTCCCGAATATTTAAACTCAACAGACCTACGGGGGAAAATATCATTATATCCGAGTCTTTAAACTCCTGAGTCTTTAAACTCAATCCGGGTCTTTAAACCCAATCCGGGCCCGTCCCCCGTCAAACAGTATTCGGGTCTTTAAACCCAATAACCAGATCCAGTAAATCCAATCCAAAACCGTTTGAAAAGTCTTTTTCCATTTCCAAATCTGAATCTGCAATCTCATCAGGAATAACCATTCCGAACCCAAACCCGGAATCCACTTTCAAGTCCCAAATCGAATCCCGAATCGTCATCCGGAATTTCGATTCCAAAACCCGAAATCAAGTTTCTTAAAATCACTTTTTTGAACTGGGCTTCAAGCCCGAAAACACTTTCCAAAATCCTTTTACTTTCTTTGAAATCAAATCATATTTCAAATCCCAAAATCAAACCATTAAAACCAGGTAATCACAATATCCGTCAAATCTCGTAAAACGTGAAATACCGTAATTTCCTCAAAAAACATGCACAAACCGTAACCATCACAATCATAAATCAAATCATAGAATCAAGTATTGAGAACATATAAAAACATATATGCATGCATCAAGAGTTATAAAGCAAAGTCCACTCACATACCATTCCGACGTCGCCTCGATACGCGCGTACTTATGCCGTTCCCAGCCATTCCGCTATCCTCGGCTTTCCCGAACCTGTTCAAAACCCATACTAAGGTCACTAACTACTTCACAATGGTCATACTAAAATCCCATAATTTTTCCGTATTTTTAACTATTTTTAACCGAATTCTAAAACCTTCGGGTACCCCGAAACATATCGAGACGATGTCCGATCGTCTCGAAACTAGTGCCAAAATGTTCGTTACATTAAATACTTTAAAAGCCATGTTGAAACCTTCCTCGGAATCAGTGCCACGCGCCGCCCAAAGGGGCTGCGCGTGGGCCTCACGCGCCGTACACTATTCATCTTCAACCTTCTTTCAACCCGTTTTGAACCGGTTCGGTCCAGCCGGTCCAGCCGTGAACCGGCGTTCACGGTTCCTACTTATTTCGATTCATTTTTCAATCCTTTTAATTCCAATAGGTTCGTCCTACTCTAACCAACTTAATCAAGTAACTAAAACACGAATTAACGTCCAAATCCTCACCTGTTGAACTTGAACTGAAACCCAGAAAAACCCAGTTTCGAATTTCGGCCACCCGTGGCCACCACTAAGCTCGGGTTCAACCTATAAGGTCCCTATCATTGTCCTAGAGTTAAGAGAACTAGTAGAATGAGTCAACAAATCACCAAACTTCACAATTTCTAATTTGAGCTAATCGGGAAAAACAGGGGACTAAAACTCACTTTGCCTTCTGCTCGCCGCTGTGAGCTCCACCGCGGTCCTCAGGGTCCCCAAGACATTCCTCTGGTCCACTGAACACCACTACACGTTCACTTGTGGTGGGTTGATCGATCGAGGTGCACAACCGTGCACGGGGTCCTGTTCCTGTTCTCTGGTTCTTTTTCCTCACTAACACACCCACTCGATCCTCCAATCTCGCTTAATCACACTCAAAGAACACTCAAACACCTGCACTCACTCACCCAAACCCAGAGCCCTAAACTCTCACACTCTCTCTGGAAATCGATCGATGGTTCTCTGCCTCTGCTCTGTTATTGTTTGAACGGTTACACCAACCATTTAAAATGGTGTGAACCGTGTAGAATCCTCTAGCCAACTGCCACATGTCACAATCCTGTGATCCCAACTCAAAATATCCCATTCAATCCTGGACACTTGTCCTCATCAGATTTGCACAATTCCCAATGTGTAAAAAGACTAAAATGCCCCTACTTGTGAAATTTACGGTTTTATCCTTGGCCGTTCTAGACCCGTATCTCGCTCATCCGACGTCCGGTGAAAGCATGCTGCCTGTCGTTGAACTCAGGATGACGAGATCTACCTAACAGTCCTCGGTCTACGTATAAAAACCCTATCGTACGAAAAGTCAACTTTTCCCCCTTCGTTTACTCAATTTACGGTAATGCCCTCAACCTTCCGAACATCATAACTTCCTCTTTGGATGGCAGAATCGGGCGTGCCACCTGTCTACGGACTCGTGACGTCCCAAACTACGCCATGGTCATCGGTCAATGTCCAATTGACCGCCCGAACTCAAAGTCAACATTTTGCCCAAACTAGGGGAAAAATCGTCATTTTACGCCCAAAGTCCCACAGTAACCAACTAACCACTGATTAGCCTCACTAATCCGTCACTAATGACTTCCTTAATCCTAGCTTCCGGGACGGGTCATTACAATCTACCCTCCTTAAAGAATTTCGTCCCCGAAATTCCGCACCTCTTACCTCACACCTGGGTCTCCTACTCTGTAGCCAACTCTTACCCAACATATACGTCGGTGAGTTCCCAACCTATCATCTCCACCTTGGGTACGTCACAACACCTCTACTACCCGTTCGGCACTTCTGACACGCTCAAGTCGAACGTACCTCCATCCGGTGCTACTCTCTAGAACTTCATGGTGTACGCCAGGGAAAACTCTATGAAAAGAAACAAAGATATTTTATAATACCTCATTTAAAGTACCCAATAGAGTTCATAGAATACGTCCTCACGTACCACCACCTACACCTTCACGTCTGTCAACTACTTCGTCCACCCTGTCGGAATAAATCAACAAAGTCTTACAGGCACTTCTAGATTGTGGGTTCTCTAGGTTCACCGAGCGTCGGCAGCTCTACTCTAATCAACCAATGGCATCTTGACCGTTCGTCCTGATATGTAACCTACCGATGGTTATCCCGACCTTGCTCTGAGTATGAACCCTCGTCTAGAGTCATCCACCAGGCACCCACTACCTCGGTTGCATCTAGCAGCACCATCTCCAATCCGGCCGTAAGTCGGTCCAAACCACAAGGACTACGATACCACAAACCCCAACTCACAGTTTCCCTCAGGTACTTCTCACTACAATCCAGTAATCCCACGGGGTTTCTCAAATCATACCCGTCGTCCGAGTTATCCAAACCTGCAATTACCACTGGTTCACGACAGACTTATCACTCGGGTCGTCACACCCGACTAAGACCATTCCTTATCATGACTCTACTCACCAACCTTAACCAGTATCCATTACTAGGGGGAAAAATCCCTCGAATCTCAAAGTAGTTCCTAAACCCTGCCACTCAAGGCATCCGGCTACTCGTAGCCTCACAATTCCAAGCTCAACCCAACTGACCCAAAGTCACCAATTCATACGATCAACATCCAAGCATTATCCGGCCAAACCGGCCACCGTCAACCGGCCTCCTTGGCCTACGTATCTTACTAACTCAACAAGCTACTCTCAGGCCCCTCAGGCCGACCAACCTACTCATCCGTAGCTCACCAACTACCATCCAGGTTAATCGTGCTAGTGTATCTCTGACCCTTATGGTCCATCCATCAAGCAAAACCAGTGCCAACACACGAACCGTTCCGGCCCTAAGCCGACATACGTCACACCTCGTATGGCGTATCAAGCGACTAACATCCTGACACTCACAACCACTGCTAACTAACCATAACAAACGTACTATCACTATCGTATCCAGGTTGCTGACGGGTTGTTCCACGTCGAGAAATCACATCCATAGAAGCATCACACCACCCAAGTCAACGAACCTACGTCTCTGGGAACCAAACCTCGTGCAGAACATACAGAACCTCGCTCTGATACCAATTGTCAGAGGCCACCCCTAATCCCCCAGGATTAGGACTAAACCCTGCTCCCGTCTGACTTACGCATGACACGAATACCAGACTGACGTCTAACCTCCATGTAACACGTAAGTCGGACCAGGGATTCTCGAATCCAGTCATCCGAACTACTGTGGATCGCGAGTGTGATGTCTCCGTGTCTCTCGACCAACAGCCCGCACCGCAACAACCTAGAGGGTATCGAAAACACGAAAAGACTGTGAGTGGACAAAAATAATGTATAAGTTCAAAAACATTTCATAAAACAATAGCATTTATACCCTCCGTTTCAAAAACCAATGCATGTATATCCAATTCATGTCAGAAAACCATTCAATATTCCGGTTAAACAAACCATATAAGAAAAACCAAACACAAGTTCCTTTTTCCAAATCCCGGGCCTCAGCCCAAAACCACCGAAAACCATTTCATCCCGGCCACTTCCCAAAACATCAGAAAACCATGTAGAAAACCATATCATATTTCCATTCACCGAACCTGCTGGATCTATCCGAGTCTTTAAACTCCCGAGTACTTAAACTCAACAGGCCTACGGGGGAAAATATTAGTATATCCGAGTCTTTAAACTCAATCCAGGTCTTTAAACCCAATAACCAGATCCAGAAAATCCAATCCAAAACCGTTTGAAAAACCTTTTTCCATTTCCGAATCCGAATCCGCAATCTCATCAGGATCCCGGATCCAAACCCAGAACTCATATCCATCTCCTTTCCAGATCCGAGTCCGCAACCATCATTCCGTAAGCCGGCATCCGGAATAACCATTCCGAACCCAAACCCGGAATCCACTTT
Organism: Prinsepia uniflora; assembly: GCA_032719365.1. Taxonomy (NCBI): domain Eukaryota; kingdom Viridiplantae; phylum Streptophyta; class Magnoliopsida; order Rosales; family Rosaceae; genus Prinsepia; species Prinsepia uniflora. The sequence continues at coordinate 72,428,421 of CM064862.1, forward strand.
CAAGTCCAGAATCGAATCCCGAATCGTCATCCAGAATTCCGATTCCAAAACCTGAAATCACGTTTCTTAAAATCACTTTTTTGAACTGGGCTTCAAGCCCGAAAACACTTTCCAAAATCCTTTTACTTTTTTTGAAATCAAATCGTATTTCAAATCCCGAAATCAAATCATTAAAACCAGGTAATCACAATATCCGTCAAATCTAGTAAAACGTGAAATACCGTAATTTCCTCGAAAAACATGCACAAACCGTAACCATCACAATCATAAATCAAATCATAGAATCAAGTATTGAGAACATATAAAAACATATATGCATGCATCAAGAGTTATAAAGCAAAGTCCACTCACAGACCATTCCGACGTCGCCTCGATACGCGCGCACTTACTCCGTTCCCGACCATTCCGCTATCCTCGGCTTTCCCGAACCTGTTCAAAATCCATACTAAGGTCACTAACTAATTCACAATGGTCATACTAAAATCCCATAATTTTCCCGTATTTTTAACTATTTTTAACCGAGCCCTAAAACCTTCGGATACCCCGAAACATATCGAGACGATGTCCGATCGTCTCGAAACCAGTGCCAAAATGTTCGTTACATTAAATACTTTAAAAGTCATATTGAAACCTTCCTCGGAATTCGTGCCACGTGCCCACACTCGCTGCCCAAAGGGGCTGCGCGGGGGCCTCACGCGCCGTACACTATTCATCTTCAACCTTCGTTCGACCCGTTTTGAACCAGTTCGGTCTAGCAGGTCCAGCTGTGAACCGGTGTTCACAGTTCCTACTTATTTCGATTCGTTTTTCAATCCTTTTAATTCCAATAGGTTCGTCCTACTCTAACCAACTTAATCAAGTAACTAAAACACGAATTAACGTCCAAATCCTCACCTGTTGAACTTGAACTGAAACCCAGAAGAACCCAGTTTCGAATTCCGGCCAGCCGTGGCCACCACTAAGCTCAGGTTCAATCTATAAGGTCCCTATCAACGTCCTAGAGTTAAGAGAACTAGTAGTATGAGTCAACAAATCACCAAACTTCACAATTTCTAATTTGAGCTAATCGGGAAAAATAGGGGACTAAAACTCACCTTCCCTTCTGCTCGCCGCCGTGAGCTCCACCGCGGTCCTCAGGGTCCCCAAGACACTCCTCTGGTCCACTGAACACCACTACACGTCCACTTGTGGTGGGTTGATCGATCGAGGTGCACAACCATGCACGGGGTCCTGTTCCTATTCTCTGGTTCTTTTTCCTCACTAACACATCCACTCTATCCTCCAATCTCGCTTAATCACACTCAAAGAACACTCAAACACCTGCAATCACTCACCCAAACCCAGAGTCCTCAACTCTCACACTCTCTCTGGAAATAGATCGATGGTTCTCTGCCTCTGTTCTGTTATTGTTTGAACGGTTACACAAACCATTTAATATGGTGTGAACCGTGTAAAATCCTCTAGCCAACTGCCACATGTCACAATCCTGTGGTCCCAACTCAAAATATCCCATTCAATCCTGGACACTTGTCCTCATCAGATTTGCACAATTCCCAATGTGAAAAAAAGACTAAAATGCCCCTACTTGTGAAATTTACGGTTTTACCCTTGGCCGTTTTAGACCCATATCTCGCTCATCCGACGTCCGGTGAAAGTATGCCGCCTGTCGTTGAACTCAGGACGACGAGATCTACCTAAAGATCCTCGGTCTACGTATAAAAACCCTATCGTATGAAAAGTCAACTTTTCCCCCTTCGTTTAGCCAATTTACGGTAATGCCCTCAACCTTTCGAACATCATAACTTCCTCCTCGGATGTCAGAATCGGGCGTGCCACCTGTCTACGGACTCGTGACATCCCAAACTACGTCACGGTCATCGGTCAATGTCCAATTGACCGCCCGAACTCAAAGTCAACATTTTACCCAAACTAGGGGCAAAATCGTCATTTTACGCCCAAAGTCCCACAGTAACCAACTAACCACTGATTAGCCTCACTAATCCGTCACTAATCACTTCCTAAATCCTAGCTTCCGGGACGGGTCTTTGCATCCGTTAGTATGGGCATCAATGTGGTGCTGACCTATGGTTCTCCGTCGGTCAAGTCGGTAACTTTGTTCGTAAGAGGAAACGGTAAATGGTAAGTTCGGTAGAGTAATAATGAATAGTAGATATTAATTATCTTTATTGAGAAATGTATACCCCTTATGTATGAGTAGGTGGGATGTTCGATTTTCATAGTTTCGATGTGGGATAAATGCTCCTTGATTTGCGTACTAACACGTGTTACGCAGATCGAGGGTGGATAGTCTTCCACGTGGCATCCCGCATCGGGCCCGGTGTTGGGGCTATGTACGTATTGTGGGCTTGGGCCTTGGTCAGTACTTGGGTTTTAGATATACAGTCTAGTGGGTCTAGTCATATATAGTGTCAACAGAGTCCCCCAAGTTCTTGACTGAGGTGAAATTTCTCCGTCGGGGACTTGTCACATTCTTCTAGATTCGGTGGGAAGTATACTAGTCCCCCAAGTCCCTCGGTGAGGGAGGTCCGCCGAGACGGACTCGGTCGTATAGGAGGAGTGGGATGTGGTTGGTGGACAGGAGAGGCTGACTTGGGATGGTATGATCTGTCGGTCGCCTAAGGTGAGTGCTCGATGGAGGTATATGAGTTAGTCGTGGGACAGCTCGGTGTTGAATAAGTAGCCCAGATCCCTGTGGGTGGCATCGACCGAGCGGTGTAGATGGGTTGGTGATGGCTTGACATGTCGGATTACAGGCAAGGCCGTTGGTGGTAGACCAGAGTAGCTAGGCGATTGGTCTTCTTCGATTGGATGAGTGACACGTTTCAGTCGGATCTATGTGGCTCGCGAGACGTGTTGGCCACTGAAGGTGGTGACACTTTGTGGTCCGTGTCGAGCTCTATAAATAGGGGAGGCCCTCCACCGATTCCCTCACTTACATTTTTTGAGAAATTGGGAAAACTCTATCGAAGTGAATAGGTGATTTCCGACTAGCTCTCGACGACGATGCTCACGGTTGTGCAATTTCTGATGGACAAATCCTCCGCGAAAAAACACGGTAAACATCCTTTGTTCCCCATCGTGTAGATTAAACTAGAAGTTAGTGAAGAACTAGTCATGAATTGGAAGAAGTTTGTGGTCTGATCTTTGTAGGACCAAGTCAGTCGCTGAGTTGTGTTTCTCCCTTTTTCTTGTAGATGTCTGAGGATAGTAACTTGGGGGTGGAAGGGAGGTGCTACGACTCAAAGGTCGACGATTTGTCTGATAGTAGCGTGAAGGTCTGTATTCCTCTGTCGGGGAGTGAGGACGAGGCCAACTCGGCCCTTGTTGAGGATAGGACACATTCGACGCATAAGGTGGCTGAAAGTTATGGCCGAAGGGACGAGATAGAAACCGAGGTAAAAGTGGCCGACTGCATAGGCGGAAGCAGTATCCTGGTAGACCTTGGGACCATAGTGAAGGTAGGTGGGCACAAGGTAGGTGGTCGACTGCAGAGGAGAACCGACCAGTGATGTAACGACCCGTCCCGGAAGTTGGAATTAGATTAGTGGTTAATGAAGGATTAGTGAAGATAATCGGTGATTAGTTGGATGCTTTTGGATGGACCGTGCAGAATGACGATTTTACCCCTAGAATGTGCAAAATGTTGACTTTTATTTCGGGCGATCAAATGGACTTTGATCGATGACTGTGACGTAGTTCGGGACGTCACGAGTCCGTAGGCAGGTGGCACGTTCGATTCCTACAGCCGAGGAAGAAGTTATGATGTTCGAAAGGTTAAGGGCATTTTCATAATTTGGTTAAAAAGGGGGAATTGTTGACTTTTTACGTGGCAAACATTCTTCACGCAATTTGAGGACCGTTAGGTAGGTCTCGACGTCCTGAGTATAACGACAGGCGGCACGCCGTCATTGGTAAAATGGTAATTTAGACTTTTAGGGGAAAATCAGTCTTTTAGCACCTTGGGATTTGTGTAACTGGATAAGGACACATGGGCTGAGTTCATTGGATATTTGGGAGAGTTGGACCACAGGTTGGAGGACACTTGGCTTATATCTAGTGGATTCTAGCCAAGTCGGCCATTCTTTTTAATTCTTAGACGTTTGGTTTAAATCGTTCAAATGAGAGAAACAGAGACTGAGACAGTGAGGCAATCGATCAGTTTTCAGGGTGTGTGAGTCCTTGTGTTAGAGTGTGAGTGATCAGAGATAAAGTGGAGAGGTTAGTGAGTGAAGTGTGGTGTTGGGATTGAGTGAGAGACTCAGAGGAAGGTGAGAACACCCAGGAAACAGAGATGTCCACCGTGCACGGCTAAGAGTTTGAGTGATCAAACCAGTCAAGTCTAGGCTTGTGGTGGTGTTTAGCGAGCTGAGGAGTGGCTTGGGAAGTGCAGAACCACCGTGGAGCTCACGGCGGTGAGCAGAGAAATAGCTGAAGGAAGTCACTGTCAAGTTCAGGGACTCAAAACTGTGACTAGAAGGGCAACTGGTGGCTGGAATTCGAAGGTCGACTTTTCTGAGTTTTTGGTTTGAGTTTAGAAGGTAAGGTTTAGAACTTCATTTCGTGTTTTTATTACGTGAATCAATCAAAAATTCAAGGACGAAGCTTAGGATAAACAAAGGATTGAAAATGGCTTGAAAACGAGTAAAAACCGGCCTCGCCGGCTCGGTTGGACCGGGTCGGTCTGGATCGGTCTGAACCGAGTTGGCTGGAGGTTGACGATGACACTGTAGCAGCGCGTGGCTCCCACGCGCAGCCCCTTTGGGTGACGCGTGAGGGCGCGTGGGGCTTCTTTTGGGGAAACGTTCAACACGGTTTTCACTCTAATCGATGTAACGAATATTTTAGGACAAGTTTCGAGTCGATCGGACACCGTCTCGGGATGGTTTTGAGTGTTCGAAGGTTTAGGGGTTCGTTTAATTACATTTAAAAATCCCGAAAAATTGGGGAAATTAGGGTAAGCTTAAATGTCAGGACCCGACCCTCCTCGGTCAGGACCTGACTCATCTAGCACCATATTGTCCGCTTTGGGCCTCGCCCTCACGGTTTTGTTTTCGGGAGCTCATGGTGCAACTTCCCAGGGAGTCACCCATCATGGAATTGCACCAGCCTCAACTCGCTTAACTTTGGGGTTCCAATCCCCCCCAAAGCCACTTGAGCTCCCAAAAGGCCTAGTGCTAGATAGGTATGTGCCTACACCTTTAAGGCACACCACCATCCTCTGCCAGACCATTCCCCCTCGCAGGAATGTGGGATTGTTCATCGTTCCCTCCAGGATACGGGCCTTACATTAAATGAAGTGTTTGTGACCCGAAATGGTGACTTTTGACAGGTCGGGATATTCTTGAGACAGCCGAGGAGCGTACGGGACGCGAGTGACGTGTTCAGACCTTGTGAGTGGACTTTTTGTTTTCTAACCGAGCATGCATACGAGTAGGATATAACTCTAGCCTGCGAGTAGGAGTTCTTCAAGAACCTGTTCCTTTATAACCCTAGCCTGTCAATCCGCACGCCCTAGCTTGGGCAAGATATAACAGCTGCCATGTTCGAGGACGAGTCGGGGGGATGAGGAGGACCACTATGAGGATGCAACTGAGGACCGAGAGGTGGAGCAACCGATTTCCCAGCTAGAGGCCGACCCGATAAGACCTCACAAAGTGCCGGAGTCGTAGGCAGAGGCAGCGCCACAGGCCGATGAGCAACAGATGAAAGAGCTAGTTTAGGACATGCCTCTGTGCCTTGTAATTTTTGTTTTGTTGATTATCATGTAGGACAACTGAGGGTTAATTTTTGTAACACTCTTGCAGACCGAGCATAGTAGGTCTAGACAATTAATGAAATATCTTTGTTGCAACGAATAAAAGTATCATATAGTAACTGCAGTTTGTGTTGACCGATCTATAGATGTAGGCCGACTATTGGGGTGAACCTGGAAATATTGTAGGCCGAGTAAGACCGTACCCGACTCGTATTTTTTAGTCTAAGTGCTAGTGTAGGCTGAGGAAGACCGTGCCCCGACTCGGAAGTTTGAGTAAAAAATGCAAGTGTTGGGGTGTAGGCAGAGTAAGATTGTACCTCGACTCGTATGTTGGAGTCTAAGTGTTGGTGTAAGCCGAGTAGGGCTGTTCACCGACTCAAAAGTTTGAGCCAAGACAACAAGTGTTGTGGTGTAGGCCGAGTAAAAGCGTACCCCGACTTGTATATTTGAGTCTAAATGTTGGTGTAATCCGATTAGGGTTGTACACCGACTATATGGTTTGAGTTAAAATAGCAAGTGTTGGGGTGTAGGCCGAGTAAGACCATACCCCGACTCGTATGTTTGAGGCTAAGTATTGGTGTAAGCCGAGTAGTGCTGTACACTGACTCAGAAATTTGAGTCAAAATAACAAGTGGTGCGGTGTAGGCTGAGTAAGACCGTACCCCGACTGGGCAGTGGTGATGAAGGCTAGAGCCTTTGCTTCTACCTACTTTGTGAAATAATTCACTGCCACTACTGCATATTCCGTCTTGCCCTTCCCAGCTGGTATTTTCCCAATCAAGTCAAGTCCTCATTGTGAAAATAGCCAAGGGCTGAGCATGGGTGTGAGGTTTTCTAGAGGGGAATGGAGGAAAGGGGCGAACCGTTGACACTTATCACATCGCCTAGTCAACTCCGCTGCATCCCCAGGAATAGTTGGCCAGTAGAAGCCTTGCTGGAAGGCCTTATGGGCTAGCGATCGTGGACCAGAGTGGTTCCCGCAAATGCATGCATCTCTTCCAGGATGGCTCTGCCCGCCTCCGAGACGAGGCATTTTAGGAGAGGCAGAGTGAAGCCCCGCTTGTAGAGTTGGCCGTTGATGAGTGTATACTGTGCTGCCTGTTGTTGGACTCTCTTGGCTTCGATCTTGTTGGAGGGGAGAGTTCCACTGGTGAGGAAACCTATAAGTGGGGTCATCCATGTAGGGTTAGTGTTTATTATGCAGACTGCAGAGCACTAGGTGCTGGGCTGATTAAGTATTTCCACAAGGACGTTGTGGCTCGTCCTCTCATCAAGGGAGGATGCAAGCCGGCCCATAGCATCGACGTGACTGTTTTCGGAGCGGGGGATCCGTATGATAGTGTAACTGTGGAAAACACTCAGGAGAGAGTTCTCCATTGCTCTGTACGCCACCATGGAAGATTCTTTGGCTTCATACTCGTTGATCTGGTTGAAAATGAGTTGAGAGTCACTATATATTCAAATTTGTTTTGCATTCATGGTTTTGGCGAGGCGTAGTCCTGCGAGGAGGGCCTCATACTCAGCAGCATTGTTCGATGCCTTGAACAGGAAACGAAGGGCATACTCCAGTTTAACCTTGTCTGGTGTGGTAAGGACGAGTCTGGCCCCGAAGCCATTGTGGCAGGCTGATCCGTCAATGTAGGAGCCAAATCGGCTGAGTAGGATCTATCTAAGGGCTCTCCTCATCTAAGGTATGTGTTGTGGATGAAGGGAGAGAAATGGTCTCTCTTGCAGGTGCCGCCAAAACATAAGAGAATTCGGAAATAAATTCCGCGACGGCCTGCCCCTTCTCAGCTGTACAGGGGGCGAAAGTGATGTCAAATTCGCTGAGTTCGATTGCCCGTTTAAGTAACCTTCCCGAAGTTTCTGGCTTTTGGAGCACCTGCTGGAGTGGTCTGTCGGTCATGACGACGTTGGAAACAACTTGGAAGTAGGGTCTGAGCTTCCTGGAAGACATGATGAGAGCGAAGGCGAGCTTTTCCAGGTCAGAGTACCTCATCTCGGCGACTTGCAAAGCTTTGCTTACGTAATACACTGGGTGCTCAACGCCGTCCTTTTGCTTAATGAGCACTGAACTGGTGGCAGAGGTGCAGGCAAAAAGGTACATGTAGAGGGGTTCTCCGGTCTCGGGTCTTGCCAACAACGGTGCTCTTCCCATGTACTCCTTGAGTTCGGTGAAAGCCTTGGTGCATTCTTCACTCCAAGTAATGTGTTTGGACTTGCCCTTAAGGGCTTTAAAGAAAGGCACGCATTTGTCAGTGGCTTTGGAGATGAAGCGTGTAAGAGTTGTCACTTGGCCAGTGAGGCTTTGTACTTACTTTTGGGTTCGTGGGGGTTCCATATCAACTAAGGCCTTAATTTTTTCTGGCTTGGCCTCAATACCTCTTTGATTGATCATGAAACTCAGAAACTTCCCAGAACCTGCTTCGAAGACACACTTGGTCGGGTTCAGCCTCATCCGATATTGTTTGAGGACGTTGAATATTCGCGAGAAGTTGGGGATATGTAGGTCAGCCGATTTACTCTTAACGACCATGTCATCGACGTAAACCTCCATCATTTTCCGTATCTTTTCTGTAAACATAAAGTTCACCAGGCGCTGGTAAGTGGCCCCTCTTGAGTTCGAATGGCCTTACATTATAGAAATATAAGCTCTGGTTCGTCTGGAAGGTTGTGTGTATTTGGTCTTCCAGGTGCATGAAGATTTGGTTGTAACCAGAGTACGCATCCATGAAGCTTAAAAGTTCGTGCCCGGCCGTGGCATCGACCAGTTGGTCTATCTTGGGCAGAGGGAAACTGTCCTTAGGGCATGCCTTGTTTAGGTCGGTAAAGTCAATGCACATTTGCCATGCCCCAGAGGGTTTCTTGACGAGGACAATGTTGGCTACCTAGGCGACATTTTTGCTCGATCGGCTTGTAAGAAGTTTGATACTCAACCGGTGGCAGATTACATCGGTGGAGATGCCAATCATGTCGGTGTAAGACCAGGCGAAGGCTTCAGAGTTGTCTCTTAAAAAGCTGATTAGTTACGAGCGTAGGTCGGGGGAGAGAGTGGTTCTGATCTTTACCTTTCGGTATGAAAAGTTGTGGGAGAATATGACTTCTTCGACCTTCTCAATGGGCCGCGGGTGTGGTGTTGCCGAATGATCCCTAGGGTCTTTAATAAGCCTGTATTGTATTCGCAGCGCCTCTTGAGAGTCAATGAGATCGGCCTCAAATGATGACTCTGTCACTGCCATGATTTCTTTCGGCAGCTGGATCGGTGTAACAGAGTTGCATGCCCTCGCAGCCATTTGGTCCCCTCGGACTTGGCCAATACCCATGGAGGTGGGGAATTTTACCAAAAGCATGTGGGTGGAAACTACGGCTTTTATCTGGTTAAATATTCCCCGCCTGACAATGGCGGTGTAGGCTGCGGGGTAGTCTACCACCAAGAAAGGTGCGAGCACGGTTACCCTCCATGGATGTGATCCGAGGGAAAGTGGGAGAGTAACCGTACCGTGGGGGATGATGGAGTCCCTAGCGAAACCGAAGAGTGGCATGGAGGAAAGATCCAGGCTGGATTCTGGTATGCCCAATTGTTTGAATGCTTTCACGATGTTGACATAGCTTCCAGTGTCAACCATCACTCGCTGGACGTTGAAGTTGGATATTTCTGCCATAACGACGATCAAGTCGTCGTGAGGGTAGACGATCCCTCGTTCTTCTTCCTCTGAGAATGTGATGGGTGCTCATCTGAGCCGGCTAGTTTTCTTAGCTCTGCCATCTTCGATGTTGAAAAGCTAGTGATTTTGTTTGGTCACCCTTAGGAAGTTCTTTTTCGCTCGGTTGGAAGTGAGCGGGCAAGAGATGGATGACCCTCCCGATATCGTGTTGATCAATGGGTTGCGAGGTGAAGGTGGTGCATGCTAAAGGAATTGGTTGATCTTTGACAGGACCTGTCCCAATCCCACTAGGACCACCCGGGGACGTGCCCCGCTCCCGTCTGACAAAGACTCCAAACATACCAAAATTACCCTTAAATGAAAACAGAATACTTAAATTAAATAAATAACGTGCAATAACAGTGTTCAAAGTGATAGCTGTCAGACAAGGGATAATACAATAACAAAATGTGAGCACAATAGTCATAGTAGATTATTTCGTGCTCAACCTACCCACTAGGGGTGTACAAGTGCACATCGAATAAACTAAGCCTCTTCCTCCTCCTCCGGATCCTCTTCTAATTCCGTGTCATGGTCTGGAGGGGTCAGTAAAACATTTAAAGAGTGAGTGGGCCGAAAATAAACAGTTTATAAATCAATTTCAAAACAAAGTAAATCATAAGGTTTTACCACTCCGTTTTCCAAATCTTGCATGCATTGAAAACATAGTATCATAATGAAATCACAATCACAGAATCATAGTAATAATCGAAAGTAAAAACTAACATATTAGTGCACTGTAAAACCCAACCCAAATGATGTCACGGTTCTAAGGCTACGTGTTGCCACTCAGGGTCTCACACCCAAGACTCCCCTATGTACATCAGTTCCCGGTATCCCGATCATTGCCCGAGGTATACGAACATGCCTTCCTGAGAGTAAGCAACCAACGGGGGTTAACTCCACTCAGTCAGGGCCCCGTGACTACTCCAGCGTCCACCCGGGCCAACGACCCTCCTTGGAGGAGACAAGATAGACAGGTAGGAAAGTACAGTACAATAACAATATAGTTTACCTTATGTCCCCCGGACATCCCTGAACACAACCCACATATAATCCAGACGGGTCTCATGCCCAAAACATTATAGTAAGAAATATAAACAGTTCATATAGTACTCATCTAAATCATAAGTGGAAATAGGAAAACAGTTTATGCATGCAAGCCTTTATAAATCAAACATCCTACTCACAGTTGGTCCCCGCTGCTCAACGACTGCTAAAAACCTGTATTAACATATCAGAGAGTCACTAAAGGACCCTACTACTTCAATACTAAAACCCTAGAACAGATCCGTCCCAAAAACATAGCCCGGATACTATTCCTGAGCTTCAAACCCCATTTTGACTATCCTAACGATCTCTGATCGACACGAAACCACTACCATTGGATCCGTATCGTCGAAACCTTAAAAATGGTACTGGTCCCACCAAAAATACTGTTCACACGCGCCCCCACGCGCCTGGTTAACGCTTTGGTCAACACTGCTACAGTGTCGCTGATGTCAGCATGACGTCACCTCTGACACATGTCAGATGACACGTGGCATGCTCTGGTTGGCCCCTGATCTGACAATCTCTGACATGATGACATCATCATGACATCAACATGATGATGTCATCAATGTTATAGTGTCAAGTCAACCCATTTCCTGAAATCGAGTTGCCGTTCCACCCGCGGCTTGACCCGTTTCCACAGTCCATTTCCGGCCACCATTTTCTACAAGGTTTGATCCTAAAGGGTCGTCTAGGTCTGTTCTATGGATCTAGATCCTTAAAACTAGGAAAACAACGGTGAAATCATACCTGGGCTTCGAAGAAGTTCACGGCCAAACTCCGGTCGTCTTCTCCGGCTATCCCCTCCGTCTCAGTCGTTCAAACCAGTTCCTCTGAGCTCGTCACTGTCCCTAGAGCATGTCCTAAACCAAAAAGTCGAGCCCTAGACGTTAAAACGGATCCTTTTGAAACTGGGAAGGAAAACGATGCTCTCGGGTTTTGGGAGTTACCTCCGCCGTGTCGCCGCCGTGGCCTGCGTCGACCGTCCTGTCGTCTTCTGACTAAGCTCAAACTATGCATTAAATTAAACATGTAATTCGAGTGTTATGCAATTTAAACCCTTTTTGTGTAGATGTAGTATTGGTAAATAGGGATCGTTCTTAACTGGGGAAATTAGGGAACGTTAATAATGTGTTAATGGGAGATGAATAAAAGAATAATGAATTAAAGAATTAAATAATCAAATAATTAAATAATCAAAGAATTAATAAATTAAAGAATAGATGAATAAGAGAATAAAGAAATAAAAGAATCAAAAAATAAAGAATTAAAAGAATTAAAGAATTAAGGAATTAATTAATCAAAAGAATCAATACATTAAAGAATAAAGGAATGAAAGAATAAAAAATAAAAAAAATAAAAAAGAATTAAAAGAATAAAAGAATAAAATAATAAAAATGGGGGTTTTGAAAAGGTTTGTAATCATGCAAATAAGTAAAAGCATAAATAAACTAATTTTACTTCTACTCTAATTTATGTATAAGTGACCTTCTTAAAGCACAAATCTTACAAACACTCTAATAATTGCAAATATTAAAACAATCACGAAATTTTACCTTAATCGTCTCAATTACCTTTATACAATATTATAAATGCACCGACAGTGGATAACACTTACAACATGATATACCTTTTGTTTTTGACTGAATGCGCCGACATCGATCAGCATTAAGTCTCTTCAATTCTACTCTAAGTGCACCGACAACGGATAAAACACTTAAAATTGAATTAAAGTATGAAGTACTAAAATGTATAAAATAACTAAAATTCATAAAGTAAGACACATGGAGATTGCATTTTACACTTACAAATATTAGTAAGAAAATACCTCACATATATTGAACTATAATCAAAACCAATAACAAAAATGAGAGTTTGAGTAAATGGAGAGTAATTGTTACACTATCAAGGTGGATGAAAACAATGGATTGTTATTCACACGATTCTCCGACAGCGGACGGAACCTTATGGAGATGGAGGAAACAAACTTGGGAAATATGGACTCAAACTCTAAACTTTGTATTGGAAATATTTTGCCAAAGTTTCTCTTAAGGAATGCTCAAATGTGTGCCTCAAAGAAGGTGTCTTCTAACAAGTGAAATCAAACCCTATTTATAGATGGAAAAAGCTACCAAAAATAATATAAAAATACAATAAATTAAATAATGGAATGATGAGTAATAAAGATTTGTGATGATGTTTAGAAGTGGTTTTAGTTGTAAAGTTGAAAAATTGGGTTGGAAAGTGGCTGGAAAGTGGCTGGAAATTGGGTGGAAGTGCTGGAACTGAGTTCAGCAGAGAGCAGCTGAAAATCAAGTCCAAAATTTGGCCAGAAGCGACTGAAGAAATGCTGTGGAAGTCGGCAGGCGTGCGTTGAGGCTGTGCAGTAGAAGTCGGCAAGTGCGCGCCGATTAGTAGACAGGTTCCTCGGCCAGCGCACGTCGAAGGTCTGATGGGCTGGGCGAGTTGCTGGGCTGGCTGGGCTGCTCCTGGGCCGGACTGCTTGGATTTTTAGAAATGGGTTGGGCTGCACATAATTAATTAATTTATTTATTTATAACTAAATTAATAATTCCACCGAATTTCGTCCATAATTTTTTCGTTACAATTCCGATCGTAACGATTCTTTCGCCAAAATGCTCCAAATTACAAATTTTATTTATCTAAACAGAAAAATCACAAAATAAATTATTTTATCAATTTATTTAATATTTTAATATTAAAATTCAAGTATAAAGGGTATAAAATAATATAAAATAATGCTTATTTGAGGACCTATCATCTTCCTAGGTTCCTCACGGTGCTAACTGGAGCTCCGTTCAAGTTGAGAGGGTCATGGGAGGTGGTGCGGGCTTCTTGGATCCGATTTCCTCTGTTTTCGGGTCTGGGGATTTCGGGGTTGTTCAAGCAGGGAGGAAGGGAGATGGGTGTTGGTGGTGCACGGTGGAGCTGGAGAAGATGATGGTGGTGCAGATGACAGTCGTCTGGTGGTGTGGGGTGGTCGGTCTGGTCGTTTGGGTAGAGAGAATATCGAAGGGTTGTTCATGGTGAAGGGAAGGAAATTGTGTGTGTGTTTCTGAGAGAGAGATCGTGCATGAGAAGGAAAAAACAGATAAAATGGATGGCTTGGATGGGTTTGAGCAGAAAATCAGTGGCTGGGATTAAAGGAAAGAAAATTAATTAATAAAGAATGGACCAATAGGGTTATAGGTTTACTTTATTGGAATAGTGCACACTTGGATCCGCTGGTTCAACTTAGGATTAGGGTTTGCACGGATTCCAATAATAATTTAATATTTAATTGTTTGTTCTCGTTTCGTAAATTTCGCTAAAACGCTTCTGTGGCCATAAATTTTTCATACGAAGTCCGATTTCGGTGTGCCGCCTGTCTACAGATTCATGACGTCCTGATCTACATCATAGTCATGGGTCAAAGTCTAAATTATTTCCCGGGTCACAAGTCAAAGTTTTCCCCCCTTAGGGGCAAAATAGTCATTTCACATTAAAATATTAATAATCACGGTTCGGGTCCTTACAACCTACCCACCTTACAAAAATTTCGTCTTCGAAATTTACTCAAATAAATGTGGGTACTGCCCTCTCATCAAATCCTCGGGTTCCCATGTCGCTTCCTCCACATCGTGGTTCCTCCACATCACCTTAACCAATGGAATCGTTTTGTTCCTTAAGACATTTTCCTTCCAATCCAAAATCTGCACTGGCCACTCCTCGAAGCTCAAATCTGACATCAATTCCAGTGGTTGTTCCAGTAGTGCATGAGAGTCATCCCGAAGATATTTCCGTAGCATAGACACATGGAATACATCATGTACTCGGGAAAGCTCTGAAGGTAGTGCCAAACGATAAGACACCTGACCAATCCTCTCAACGATCTCATAGGGTCCAATGTAACGGGGACTCAAACTCCCACGTCGACTGAATCGGATGATCCCTTTCCATTGTGATAGCTTCAAGAAAATGAAGTCATCAACCTCAAACTCCAAGTCTCGGATCTGTCGATCAGCATAACTCTTTTGACGATTTTGGGTCGCCTTCAATCTCTCCCTGATAACCCGGACTGTCTTCTGGGTTAAATCCATCAAGTCTAGCCCCATTGCGGTTCTTTCCCCCATTTGCATCCAGCATACAGGTGTTCTGCACTGTCGACCATACAGTGCCTCATAAGGAGCTATCCCAATACTCGCATGATAACTATTGTTGTAAGAAAATTCCATCAATGGTAACCGATCAGCCCATGAATCATGGAATTGCAACACACAGGCTCTCATCATGTTCTCTAGAGTCTGTATCGTCCTTTCAGACTGTCCGTCGTCCTGTGGGAGAAATACCGTACTGAAATGCAATTTCGTACCCAATGCAGTCTGCAGACTCCTCCAAAGTCTAGAAGTGAAACGCGGGTCCTGGTCCTACACTATCGAGTCTGGGGTACCGTGTAGTCGGATGATCTCATTAATAAACAGTTGTGCCAAACGATTGGGCTTGTACGTCTCACGTACAGGCAGAAAATGTGCTGATTTGGTCAACCGGTCCACAATTACCCAAATCCCATCGAATCCACTCCGTGTTTCCGGTAGCTTGAAAACAAAATCCATCGTAATGTGATCCCATTTCCATTCTGGGATCGGGAGTGGCTGCATAGCCCCATACGGATGCTGTCGTTCTGCCTTGACCTGTTGGCAGATCAAACACTTGCTGACGAACTCAGCTATTTCCCTCTTCATCCCTGTCCACCAATAGTGGTCCCGGAGAGTACGATACATCTTCGTCCCCCTTGGATGCATAGTATACGCTGAACTGTGTGCCTCATCTAAAATCTCTCTCCGCAACTCTGGTATCGCAGGCACACACAACCGTCCAAGTTTCACTAATGCTCCGTCACCCCAGACGGAGAAATCTTGTCTCTGTACCGTCTCAACCTCGCTTATGTAATCACAGAATATCCGGTCCTGGAGTTGAGCCTCAATAATCCTGTCGACCAACACCGATCGTACATGAAAGCCAGCCAACAAGGCTCCCTGCTCGTCCATCTCTAACATAACTCCTCTCTTCCGGAGTTCCACTAACAAGGGAAGGTACACCAACCTCAGGTGTGCAACTGATCCCGCTGATTTCCTGCTAAGCGCATCTGCCACCACATTTGCCTTGCCGGGATGGTACTTGATTGTACAGTCATAATCCTTTATTAGTTCTAACCATCTCCGCTACCTCATGTTAAGTTCCTTCTGGGTGAATAGATGCTTAAGACTCTGGTGGTCGGTGTATATCCTGCATGTCACACCGAATAGGTAATGCCTCCAGATTTTTAAGGCATGAACCACCGCTGCCAACTCCAAATCATGAGTAGGGTAGTTCAATTCATGAGTCTTCAGCTGCCGAGATGCGTAGGCAATAACTCTCCCATTTTGCATTAACACGCAACCCAAACCTTTCAGCGATGCGTCACTATAGACCACGAACTCCCCACTATTATCCAGTAATGCAAGGACAAGTGAAGTGGTCAAACAGTACTTCAATTCCTGGAAACTCTGTTCACACTGCTCTTCCCATATGAACTTCTCCCTTTCCGAGTTAAACGAGTCAATGGTGCAGCAATCTTGGAGAACCCCTCCACGAATCTTCGATAGTAACCTGCTAATCTAACAAAACTCCGTACTTCCGTCACTGTTGTCGGTCTGGGCCAATTAGTCACTGTTTCCGTTTTCTGGGGATCCACGCTAATCCCATCGAGTGATATGATGTGACCTAAGAATCCAATGTTGTTCAGCCAGAACTGACATTTGTTCAACTTAGCATATAGCTGTTCCTGTCGTAGTTTGCCCCAAACCAGTCGTAGATGTTTCTCATGAGCCCTGACATTATTGGAATACACCAAAATGTCGTCGATAAACACGATCAAAAATTTATCCAAGTATGATCGAAAGACTCAGTTCATCAAGTCCATGAATGCAGCTGGTGCATTCGTCAATCCAAAGGGCATCACCAAGAACTCGTAATAGCCGTACCACGTCCAAAAAGCTATTTTCTGAACGTCCCCTTCGGCTATCCTCAATTGATGATACCCTGACCGTAGATCTATCTTCGAGATTCGAGAAGTACCGCGCTCCTCGTAATTGATCAAACAGGTCGTCGATCCTGGGCAAGGGATACTGATTCCTTACCGTGGCCTTGTTTAACTGCCGATAATCCACATACAACCGCAAGCTACCCTCCTTCTTTTTCACAAGTAAAACCGGCGCTCCCCAAGGTGATGTACTGGGTTGGATAAACCTTAGATCCACCAGTTTCTGGAGTTGGATTTTCAATTCTCGTAATTCGGCTGGTGCCATACGATACGGCGCTTGCAAAATCGGTCGTGTCCCGGGGAGTAATTCAATCGTGAAGTCGATCTCTCGGGGTGGTGGTAATCCAGGTAAGTCCTCTGGAAATACATCAGGAAATTCCCGCACAATCGGGATATCCTCAATCCTCAAAGATTCATCCGTTGATTCTACCACATAAGCAAGATAACCCTGACACCCCTTCTGTAAAAGTTATGTAGTTGTAAGTGCAGATATTACCTTGGGTGACGAGTCTCCACACTCTCCCTGGAATATCACCTCCGGTAAACCCGGACCTCTCAAAGTCACCTGTTTGTTGCAGCAGTCGATGATCGAATTGTATTCTGACAAGCAGTTAACTCCAAGTATCACATCGAAGTCGTGCAAATCCATAAGGATCAAATCTGCTGGAAACTCTATGCCTTCAACTTCCACTGCACAAGCCCGTAACTTCTGGTTCACTCGATAGGTCACCCTCATCGGTGTACCCATACCCATCTCGTACTCGAGTGCGGATACCTCACGGCCCAAGAGACTCGCGTTGAAATAAATGAATGAGTCACTCCCGAATCCATCAATGCACGAACGACAATATCAGAAATGTATACAGTACCTGTCACAACTCCCGGAATAGATTTGTCCTGCTGATGGGTGACTGCATAGACACGGGCCAAAGACTCGACGGGTCGTCCTCGTCCTCTAGCTCCTCTATCATGGCCACGCACAACACCGCGTGCCCGGCTGTTGGCAGTCTGGGATGCTGAGCTCTGTGCTGGCATGGCGCTGCCCCGAACTATCGGACACTCAGATGCATAGTGTCTCGGCTCACCACAAGCGAAACATGTGACATCTCTCGGTCGACCCGAGTATCCTCCTAGTGAGGTGCTCATAGGTGAGTACTGCTACTGCCAAGCACCAGATCGCTGTCCAGACCTCTGAGGACTCCTGAAACGACCGGAACATCCTCGACTGCCCGAAGATGAAGATCCACCAGAATGTCCTCCCTTCGAGCCTCGACGGCCCGAGAATCCCAAGTGAGGGCGATCACGTCGACGTGGCTCTTCTACAGCTCGCTGCCGTGCCAAAAGGGTGTTCTCAACTCTGGTTGCAACATCAGTCAGATCCCACATAGTAGCAAAGGGAGTCGAAGTCACCATCGCCTGTATCTCTAGTCGCAGGCCCCACTCGAATCTGCGATAACAGTCATCCTAGGTGATCACGAAGTTCTCGGCAAAGTGAGACAACATCAGGAAGGTCTCCTCATACTCTATCACAGTCTGGTCTCCGTGTTGGAGTTGCAAGAACTCTGCCTCCAGGGCGTTGCGAAATGACCTCGGATAGAACTGATTGAGAAATCGCTCCCGGAAGGTCTCCCAAGGAATGGTGTGAACGGTCCAGCCGGCCAATACAAGGTTGTGCCACCAACAGTAGGCGCTCTCATCCAGTAGGAATATCGCTAGTACCACACGCTCCTCAGGTGGGCAGTGCATGACCTCAAAAATCCTCTCCCAGTGATCGATCCACTAGTGTGCTTCCTCGGGGTCGGTCCCCCCTCTAAAGATCGTGGCACCCAGACCCTGGGCCCGCTCAATGCTCGCAGTGTCCCCATTCCCTCCAACTTCCTCGTCAGCACGTGCACGGTGATCACGTCGGGGAGGCATATCAAAACTGATAAGAGGCAAACAAGTTAAAAGTCGTCGAAAGCGACAATGTACAAAGTACAAACCGCTAACCTAGCACACTGACTGCTAATCCTAATGCTCTAATACCAAGTGACAGCACCCATCCCAATCCCATTGGGACCACCCGGGGACGTGCCCCGCTCCCGTCTGACAACGACTCCAAACATACCAAAATAACCCTTAAACGAAAACTGAATACTTAAATTAAATAAATAACGTGAAACAACAGTGTTCAGAGTGATATCTTTCAGACAAGGGATAGTACAATAACAAAATGTGAGCACAATAGTCAGAGTACATTATTTGGTACTCAACCTACCCACTAGGGGTGTACAGGTGCACAGCGAATAAACTAAGCCTCTTCCTCCTTCTCCGGATCCTCCTCTAATTCCGTGTCACACCTGGAGGGGTCAGTAAAACAATTAAAGAGTGAGTGGGCCGAAAATAAATAGTTTATAAATCAATTTCATAATAAAGTAAATCATAAGGTTTTACCCCTCCATTTTCCAAATCTTGCATGCATTGAAAACATAGTATCATAATGAAATCACAATCACAGAATCATAGTAATAATCGAAAGGAAAAACTAACATATTAGTGCACTGTAAAACCCAACCCAAATGATTTCACGGTTCTAAGGCTACGCGTTGCCACTCAGGGTCTCACACCTAAGATTCCCCTAGGTACATCAGTGCCCGGTATCCCGGTCACTGCCCGAGGTATACGAACATGCCTTCCTGAGAGTAAGCAACCCAACGGGGGTTAACTCCACTCAGTCAGGGCCCCGTGACTACTCCAGGGTCCACCCGGGCCAACGACCCTCCTTGGAGGAGACAAGATAGACAGGTAGGAAAGTACAGTACAATAACAGTATAGTTTACCCTATGTCCCCCGGACATCCCTGAACACAGCCCACATATAATCCAGACGGGTCTCATGCCCAAAAAATTATAGTAAGAAATATAAACAGTTCATATAGTACTCATCTAAATCATAAGTGGAAATAGGAAAACAGTTTATGCATGCAAGCCTTTATAAATCAAACAGCTCACTCACACTCGGTCCCTACTGCTCAACGACCATTAAAAACATGTATTAACATATCCGAGAGTCACTAAAGGACCCTACTACTTTAATACTAAAACCCTAGAACAGATCCGTCCCGAAAACATAGCCCGAGCACTATTCCTGAGGCTTCAACCCCCATTTTCATTATCCTAACGATCTCCGATCAACACGAAACCACTACCATTGGATCTGTATCGTCGAAACCTTAAAAATGGTACTAGTCCCACCAAAATACTGTTCACATGCGCCCTCACGGGCGTGGTCAACGCTTTGGTCAACGCTGCTACAGAGTCGCTGACGTCAGCATGACGTCATCTCTGACACATGTCAGATGGCGCGTGGCATGCTCCGGTTGTCCCCTGATATGATAATCTCTGACATGATGACTTCATCATGACGTCAGCAGTGACGTCATCAATGCTATAGTGTCAAGTCAACCCATTTCTTGAAATCGAGTCGCCGTTTGACCCGCGGCTTGACCCGTTTCCACAGTCCATTTCCGGCCGCCATTTTAGATAGGGTTTGATCCTAAAGGGTCGTCTAGGTCTGTTCTATGGATCTAGATCCTCAAAACTGGGAAAACAATGGTGAAATAATACCTGGGCTTCGAAGAAGTTCACAACCAAACTCCGGTCGTCTTCTTCGGCTATCCCCTCCGTCTCAGTCGTCCAAACCAGTTCCTCTGAGCTCGTCACTGTCCCTAGAGCATGTCCTAAACCAAAAAGTCGAGCCATAGACGTTAAAACGGGTCCTTTTGAAACTGGGAAGGAAAACGGTGCTCTCGGGTTTTGGGAGTTACCTCCGCCGTGTCGCCGCCGTGGCATGCGTCGACCGTCTTGTCGTCTTCCTGGGTTCCTCACGGTGCTAACTGGAGCTCCGTTCAAGTTGAGAGGGTGATGGGAGGTGGTGCGGGCTTCCTGGATCTGATTTCCTCTATTTTCGGGTCTGGGGATTTCGAGGTTGTTCAGGCAGGGAGGAAGGGAGATAGGTGTTGGTGGTGCACGGTGGAGCTCGAGAAAATGATGGTGGTGCAGATGACGGTCGTCTGGTGGTGTGCGGTGGTCGGTCTGGTCGTTTGGGTAGAGAGAAAATCGAAGGGTTGTTCACGGTAAAGGGAAGGAAATGTGTGTGTGTGTTTCTGAGAGAGAGATCGTGCATGAGAAGGAAAAAGCAGATAAAATGGATGGCTTGGATGGGTTTGAGCAGAAAATCAGTGGCTGGGATGAAATGAAAGAAAATAAATTAATAAAGAATGGACCAATAGGGTTATAGGTTTATTTTATTGGAATAGTGCACACTTGGATGAGTGACACTTGTCACTCATCTGCTGGTTCAGCTTAGGATTAGGGTTTGCACAGATTCCAATAATAATTTAATAGTTAATCGTTTGTTCTCGTTTCGTAAATTCCGCTAAAACGCTTCCGTGACCATAACTTTTTCATACGAACTTCGATTTCGGCATGCCGCCTGTCTACGGATTCGTGGCATCTAGATCTACGTCATAGTCATGGGTCAAAGTCTAAATTATTTTCCGGGTCAAAAGTCAAAGTTTTCCCCCTTAGGGGCAAAATAGTCATTTCACTTTAAAATATTAATAATCACGGTTCAGGTCGTTACAATCTTTTTGTCCCGAGCCAGAGCCTTCACTAGGTCCCAGAACACCACACACTTATTGATGTTGTGGTCGTTGTACTCGTGGTACTGGTAGTAGGTCCCTGTGTCTTTTCCAAGCTTGCCCTTGACTGGTGCCCAGGTGGATTTTGGGATCTAGAAGGACATTTTCATAAGGGATGTTGAGGACAGTGTAGGTCTTGTACTTGGACCGAGGAACTCGCTTTTCCCTGTTATTTCGCTACTCCCCTTGCTGTCTTTCTTGATGATTTGGGTTCTTACCCTTCTTTCCTGGGCTGTACATGTTGTTGCTGTGAAGGTAGTCTTTCTGTTTTCCCCCATAGCCCTATTGCCCCTGATCTTGAGGACGATGTCCTAAGATTTGTTGGTCATGGCCGCTTGGTAGGTAAGTTTTTACTGAGTAGGCCTGGGGAGATTGGTAGGCGTTGGTCGTATTAGATTTATGGCTCAACGTTTTGGCTTTGGCGTGCACCGCCACCTGCTTCATAATTTCATTATACGTAGTCCAGCCCTGAGTGTGAACCGCGTACCTGAGGGGGGAATCTCGGAGGCCGCCCTTGAAGGCCGTGAAAGCTGCTCTGTTGTTTACTTCGGCACATCGGGAGTAGTCGTGGCTGAACCTGCATGCGTACCTTTGCAGTGGCTCGTGTTCACCCTGTTTCAGCTGGAACAGATCTTCGGCTGAGGATAGGTGATTCGTCTGAATCATAAACTGGTTCATGAAGGTGGATGTAAGTTGTTCAAAAGAGTCGATGGACCTGACCTCCAGTTTGTAGAACTAGTTAATCGCTGCCTCAGTTAGCGTGGAACTGAAGATAAAGCATTGTTCCTCGTCCGCGAGGTTCTTTAGGGCAACGGCCGAGTAGAAGTTGTTCAGGTGGTTCCATGGGTCGTCATTCCTATATAAAGTGGGATCTTCAGGGGTTTAATCTTGTGATCGATTCTGAACTGATTGATTTTCTCTGTGAATGGGCCCTAACTTGTCTTTGACCAAGTCAGCCTTGTTACCAGCTTTGTCTCGGCCTCGCGTGACTTGACTCGGTTCATAAGGTGTTAGACGAGTGAGTCGGTCTTGGATGACTATGGTGCCCCTCGGTCAAAATCGCCAAGCCTCTCGGTGTCCTTGGAGGTGTGGTCTCGGCCGACCTTCCTTGACAGCTCAATATCCCTCCTGAGGGGCAGGTCCTAGGAGCCACTGCACCTGTGGTCGATCTGCCCTGACCGCTCGGTATCTCTCCAGCTGGGTAGTTCCTAGGGGCCTCTGCGGCTTGGACCGAGCTGGGATGACCGCTCGGTGTCCCCCGCGAGAGGCAGTTCTTGGAGGCCCTCGCGCCGCTGACCGAGCTGGGCTGACCGCTCGGTGTCCCTCCAGGGGGGATGCTCCTGGGGGTGCCCTTGTTGACGGTCAAGCTCGAATGATTACTCGGTGTCTCCGGGGAAGATTTGGATGGCTGTTCACCTCGTCGAGTGAGGTTGGTTATGCATTGGGCTTGCCGAGCCTATTTGGCGGTGCTCTCGGCCTTCTGAGAGGAGTCGGCGTCCTCTGTCTCAGTGACAGAAATGGGGATGAGATCTTCCAAAGAATAGGTCCTTTGGCTATTGTTTGGACGGGACCACCGAGCGGTAATGTTGGCTCGGTGGCAGTGTCTTTTTTTTTCCTCTCACCGAGAATGTAGTCAGTGCACACAGCGGTCAAGGCCCGACTGATGTCTTCTCGAGCCCTCGCTCAGGGCGTCACAGGCGTCACAGTAGATCCTAGTGTCGCGGGGTTGGCTGCCCGGGATAATGAGCATCCAAGTGTGCTTCTTGCTCGGCTCGGCTGCTGCTTGTTGCTTTTTTCTTGACTCGGCGATCGTGTGGATCGTTTCTTTCCCCGCTGCTCAGCGGTTTCTTTCGGCTCGTTCAGCACACACGGGATCGAGGCTCGGCCAGCTCAGCCCGAGCGACTCGGAGTTGTTCGACCACCTCGGTGTATCGATCGTCGAGTGCCTGACATCTCGACTAGGCCTGTATGCCTTTGGTTTTAACTTCCTCCATGTCGTTTTGGAGTTTTTCAATGATCTGTATAAATTTTGGAGAGGGGTCTGTTGGTGTTCTGGGCCCTTTCCCAAGTGTAATATCACTGTGATCATGGTCGCCCTACATATTTCCTAGAGGGCGATCGGGTGCTTGGCCTATGATGTGGACGAGTACTTGCTCGGCCTAGTTGAGCGTAGGTAAACTTAGTCAGTTTACCACAGACGATGCCAAACTGTTGAAGCGTTAAATGTTTCAACTGTCAATTACTCGTCGTCCAATCACCAAATGACGTGTGTCATTCCTTGTAACCTGCCAACTAGGAGAGTAGCAGGTCTTCTGTTAGTACGGGCACTAGTGTGATGTCGGCCTAAGGTTCTTCGACGGTCAAGTCAGTAACTTTGTTTGTAAAAGGAAACGGTAAATAATAAGTTCGGTAGAGTAATAGTGAATAGTAGATATTAGTTACCTTTATTGGGAAATGTGCACCCCTTATGTATGAGTAGGTGAGATGTTCGATTTACGTAGTTTCGATGTGGGACAAATGTTTCTCGATTTTTATACTGACACGTGTTACGCAGATCACGGGTAGATAGGCTTCCACGTGGCATCCCGCATCGGGCCCGGTGTTGGGGCTATGTACGTATTGTGGGTTTGAGCCTTAGTCAGTGCTTGGGCTTTAGGTATACAGTCCAGTGGGTCTGATCAGATATGGTGTCAACAACTTGTTATCAAAACGTCATGTCCCATTTGGCGTGAATCCCTTCCCAATTCAGGAAGATGGAAATTGCCAATTGGGCTATAACGTTTTTCGACCTATTGGGTAGGGGGTAAAGGGCCCGAGGAGACATTATCCAAAACGGAGTTAAAAGTAGAATTTATAAGATGATGAAAAATTTAAATTGACAGAAATTAATTGTCTAGAATTTGTAAAGTTTCTTGTTTGGAGAATATAAAAGTAAAATAAAATGTAAACATAGAATGAAACATCTTTATATGAAATTTGAGAAATGTCACATCTTTATATGAAATTTTAAAGGGGATTTGGAGTATCCAAACTCTATGTTTTTAAATTTTTTGAAATTTCTAAATTCTAATTTTGTGTCAAAACAAGAGAATTAATACATAGAAATTTTAAAAGTATAACTTTTTACCAAATCTTTTGTTATTTTTCTTCATCCAAACAGACCGTTAGTGTTTGTGCCAAAATTTGTTTCTCTGGGGATACAATAGGAATTAAACTATTATAGCAAGAAAAAGTTTGATTCCAGCAATTATTATGCGCAAAAAACTGATGATCTGATCGATTATGTAATTTTCATTTTCCAACAACTACAACTTCCGGTGGTGTTAGGAAGCCCCACTATATTTTTTAAGACCTATTGCAGCTACGACTATCACATAAGCCTAAGCAGAATAGGGAAGATCTCTAATTAACAACAAAAAAATATGCCAAAACTTTAACAACAAAGAGATATGCCGATTAAAGCGCATCCGTTTTCTTGCTCTTGCTCGATCGTTCTCAGTTTTGCTTTTGTCATGTTTTAACATTTCACTAGTATCCCAACAAGAAGTTTGGAAAGAATTCACAGCTGTCATTTATCATCTTTCTCTGTCCACCATTCAGCGACATGGGGATCGATCAAGCAATCAATTAAATTTCCAGTCCCACCTACAAATTAAGTTTCTTGTCACTTCTTGGTGTTCTTTCATTCATCACTCATCACTGCCAAGTGCCAACCAAACGAAGCTCAAGGTGACAAGGTCCCCTTTGGTCAGTACTCTCATCAATAACGCTTTCAGCATACATCCGATATTAACAGTTGATAGATCATGAGATGATTTTTCACTAATTTGATTGTTGAAATACTTCTTTTTAACAAGTACGCATCTTCTATTAACAACTTACGAGTGAGATTTTTTTTTTTAAAGTTTGATTATCGAAGTGCATCTTCCTATAACTTTTACACTTGTCGATGAACCTTACGTACTAATTAAGTAAAAGACCAATTGCTGCTGCTTGTGTTCACAACTGAAAGTGAAGCTTTTTGGTGATGAATAATTGGATGGGGTGAGATTTGAACTGGTGCTGTGTATTCTCTGTAGACATCCATTGATGTCAAGCGTCTAATGTGAAAACACGTATGCAATTATGCACCGATGCACGCCCATCTACCTATTAAAAAAAAACACACGCTACCAGTAGTGTCACCTGAGAATGTTTTTTTCCCCCCCAAAATTATTGTAGGTTCATTTAGGGCTACGTGGCATCAAACCATGCAAAAAGATCACACAACATAAATGGCTACATAAGGCAGACTCCAAAGTCCAACCACTCCTTGAAAGTGGACAATCCCTCAAACAGGCAACGCGCTTGAGACAATTCAATAAACAAATACATGATTAATGGGCAATAGTGAGTTTAGATTTGTATAGGTTTACAATATTTTAATTAAAGAAGTTTATTAAAATTAATCGGTAGATCGTAATTTGAAAATTATATTCATATACTTTGTGTCTTTCTAATAAGTTAATGATTTAAAATTTTGTTTTCATAATGAGTAATTTGATAAGCAAATACATAACTCATGAACGATAATAAATTTTAACATACCAAATCCTATGACATTCTAATTAAGAATTTTATGAAAAACTATGGTTTATAAATGAATTGGGGACTATGGATAGATAGCACGCCTTGTGCCTTTTTATTTAGTTAATGATTAGAAGAAATCTTGCTTTCACAATGATAATGCTTCAATCCAAAAGGGGCAATTCTCCAAGCATGCTTAGAACAAAGGGTTCAAAACAGGCACTATGTTAGCTCATGAAAGGACACATCACACATGTTGGCCAACTTTCGTCCATTTTCTTTGCTTCCAATCTTAGATTGCCAGCAACTTGATGTTTATGGATTCAATTTTGAGCACCATGTGCCTCTCTTAAGGTCGTCAATTCTTATTCTTCCTTACCCCCCAAAAAAAAAAAAACCCCCCACAAAAGTCCACTACATAAGACAAATCGTCTCCAAAAGAAAATAAATTTCCATGTTCTATTTTTATTCGTTAAAAAAATATTTAAAAATAATTATTTGATTGATACTTTATATTGTCAATATCAACAGCATCTATTAGCTTCTTCACTTTCTTCTTTGGATCCAATATAATAGATTAAAGGCCTCAACGGGCCAATCATAGCCATACAACTTTCCACAATTGCGTAGTGTATGGTATAACATATGGAAAGATTAGTTTTTTAAAAGGATATAGATAACAGTATTCAATTAGAAACCCTAGACAGGACACTTGGCTGACTACCAAGAGCGACTTTTCAACCCTAGATCCCTAATGCTTCCATTAATTATAATGACTAATTATGACCTAATCCCCTTCTAAGACCTAATTATCCCTCATACTAATCTCCTACAATCTGTACAATTTCTATTTCGGGTATACGCGGTTCTGGAAATAGTTCCATTTTTGGAGAGGGCAGGGCAGCTAGAGTTTTTCTTACATCATACCTCCAATTTGAATTCAAAATATCTTCTAACAAATAGAGAATAGAGATTGATATATCACTGATATTTATGATTGGATTATGGGCTTTTCTTTCCATTTTTTTTCTATTTTTGGTCGATGGCCCATTAGGCCCATTTTTTAGATACCACCGGCCGGCTCACTTACTTAGTCCACAACCTTTATGTCATTTCTCCCCATAATCTCTTTTTTTTATATGATTTTTTTTTTTAAATAAAAGTTTAAACAACTGATTTTATAAATAAGACTACCTAACTTTTTAATTATTTCTTTATGGGAAAAAAGTATTCTAATTAATTTCTTTTGTTAAAAATTTTGTGGACAGACGGCTTTGCGGCCTTTGCCTATAGTCCACGGCATCTTGATCTTCCATTTGGCTACGTCTACAAATTCATGGTTTACTAATTCCATCCTTTTTATACTTCTTTTTATTTTTTCATATATGCAAGAGTACTTATGTACCTGAGATTTGTGTTTAAATTTTATCGTATCCACGTTAATGTTATTGAACCAATATTATTTCACTTGTGCTATGAGAATATTCAAAATATATTCTCTTTCTAATATAACTTCCTAATAACAGGCGATCAGAAAATTACCTATCATATAAAAAGCAATACTTTCTAATAATTTTAGCTCAAAACTTAATATTAAATTCAGTTTGTTTTATTCTATCTAACACTCAGCTAAAAGAAAATTATATTATTAGTATATATAAGTGTGGAACCCAAAATCATCCGAAAATTATGGAGCTGCCACGTGGCCCGTAATTCCCAAAAATGACTAAATTGTCCCTGGCAATAACGCTGATCATTTGAAAACATCCGCATATTAAATAATTTATTTACCAGTTAAATACGTTATTTGATCGGGTTAAAATTTCCGTAATATCAATATTCTCCCCGAGAATTAATTGTCGTTATTCTTAATAATGGATAACTAATATTGATATTAAAATACAATAATTGTCATTACTATCATGATGAACCATCATTACAATTATTAAATAGTATATTTAATTAATAATATATTTTTTATTAATTAAATATTCAACCGACCAATCAGAACGCTCCAAGGCTCCCAAGATTTTCCTATAAATAGCAAGGCACATTTCATTTCCAAGGTACGTTGATTCTTCGTTTCGAAGTATATCCCTTTCCTCTCTCAAAGCTAACTTAAGCATCGGAGTGTTCTTGGTCGAACAACCCCCCGGGTAAATCGATCGAAGCAACGATAGCTAATTGTTTGCTGTTTGCAGGAATTGTGAGGACTTTTCGCGACGAGTTCAATCTTTGATTCAACAATTGGTGCTTTCATTGAGAGCTATTGAGTTATACTCAGAAGAAGCTCTCTCATTTGTTCATCGTTCATCTTTCTTCGTTCGTCGTTCATCGACATTGTTCGAAGATTTTGAACGTTGTTCATCACTCATCAAGAATTTGTTCATCGTTCATCTTTCTTCGTTCGTCGTTCATCGACATTGTTCGAAGATTTTGAACGTTGTTCATCACTCATCAAGAATTCGTTCACCATTCATCTTTCTTCGTTCGTCGTTCATCGACATTGTTCGAAGATTTTGAACATTGTTCATCGTTCATCTCCCTTCGTTCGTCGTTCATCGACATTGTTCGAAGATTCTGAACGTTGTTCAAATTATCCATCAACAGCTTTCCAAATTCAAAATTCTTCGATTTGGCATGGCTAAGGTTCATCGATCCGTTCGATCAACTGGAGAAGGTGTTTCTGCCTCAACGGCTCAGACAAGGAATGAGGCTCGCATTGAAACTCCGGAGAAGCGGCCAACTCAACCCAGGCGTGTGTCCATAGAATCACCCATGGAGACACTTGGAGGGAGGCCAACCTTCAGTTTTGGAGCGTTCCCCTCTCCAGCTAACCAAGTACTCGCGCTAGGGGAAGGAACTTCGGCTTTGCAACAAGCAAACGAGAGGTTGATGGGAAATACATCACGACATGATCAACCCACAACAAACATGGTCCTAAGGGACTTTCTGGACGAGTGTCATGACATCTCAGGGAGAAGTCGTCACCAACCTCCCTAGGAAAACTTGGCGCAGCAAGTTGAAGGGTTAAGCAAACAAGTTCAACTTCAGTCAGAGCTCTTGCAGCAACTCTTAGCAGAGAGACCAGTCCAAGAGCAGGACAGACATTCCACGTCACGTGGAAAACAGGAGCATGCTCAAAGGCGTCCTGGGAAAGAACCAGTCCACTGCCGAACAATGTCACGAGACACTTCGCTAAACAATTCCAGTGAAGAAAGTCATACTCACCGAGCAAAAAACCCTCAACGCCTAAGGTCATCAGTACGTGAACGGCTAGGAAATAAGCCTGGGGCAACCTCACGGGCAGAGCGCTCACAACACTCCCATGGAGGCAGGGGGCAACTTCGAGCTCTACACAAAAACCCAAAACAATCTGCCCACGACAGTAAAAGGGAAGACGAAGCCTACTCCCCTGCACGATCTCAGAAATCAAGGGGAGAAGCTCAAAGAGGTTCTCGACGATTAGCACAAAGGGACTCATCGCCTCGGCAAGGAGCATTGCGGGCTAATGATGTTCAAAAATTGCTGGACATGCACCTTCGTGCTCAACAAGGTGGCGATCTAGAGGACGATCTACGTCGCCAGATACAGCTCTCTACGCCCTTTATAAGGGATATTGAGGAGGAGCCATTCCCCTAGAGATTCGCAACACCAAACTTCACTCCATTCAAAGGAGCCTCCGACCCGGTAAAACACATAGATTATTACCGAGGAGTCATGATCCCCCACAGGTCTAACGATGCGCTCATGTGCAAGGTTTTTCAAGCTTCTCTTCAAGGCCAAGCCATGACTTGGTTCAATCATCTCCCCCCGAGGTCGATTGAGTCCTTCGAAGGGTTGGCCCTGACATTTGTGAAGGAATACGCACAACTTCGGACAATCGAGGTGAAAGATGACCATCTTTTCTCTGTCCAAAAGAGAGCAAAAGACACTCTGCGACAATATATACGAAGATTTTGTGAGGAAAAGTCTCGCATTATCGGCTGTAATGACCTTGTTGCAGCAATGACATTTAAGCAAGGACTCCCTCGAGACAGCCAGCTTTACGGGGACATCGTCATGAGCAATGCGCGAAGTCTTTCCAAAATACTTTCGATGGCAGAGCGACATGCAGGTTGGGAGGACGAGAAGAACGCCGCTCATGCTCAGGACCATGCCAGGACTAGCGAAAAGGTCTCCAATGAGGATGAACCCCATGGAAAGTTTGCGATTG
The DNA here is from genome assembly GCA_032719365.1 of Prinsepia uniflora. Classification (NCBI taxonomy): domain Eukaryota; kingdom Viridiplantae; phylum Streptophyta; class Magnoliopsida; order Rosales; family Rosaceae; genus Prinsepia; species Prinsepia uniflora. Next base: position 72,458,499 of record CM064862.1, read on the forward strand.
GAAAGCTCAACAAGCGCAAAGCGGGGCAACACTCTCAAACACCAGTTATGGGGAGGCCTAACTTGCAGCTATCTTTACCAGTCCATCAGATCTACAATGAAATTAAGAACAAGCCATGGTTTAAGAAGCCGGCGCCAGTTAAAGGCAATCAAGACAATGCTGATAAAACCAAATGGTGCGCCTATCATGAATGTTATGGGCACAATATCAGTACTTGTATATCTTTCGAAAGATATCTCCGAAATCTCCAGAAGGAGGGGCATTGTACAGACTACATCAAAAACTAGACTGTAAATCACATGGAGAACAAAGAGTCAAACGAGCCAGCGTCAAAGGTGATCCGCATCAACTAGACGCAAGTCAACATTAGAAAGACATAAAATTCTATGGAGCTTTTCAATTTTGCTTTTCAAGTTGCCTTCTAAATTCAAGTATCAATGAAATGAGATTAACAAATTGATTTGTTCACCATGTACAATTTTCAAAGCTTATTCTCTCTAGTGTAAAAAGCCTTCGTCATCGAAGCATCCAAGCCTTCGTCATCGAAGCATCCGAGTTTTCGCCTTGCGAAGCATCTAAGCCTTCGCCACGCGAAGCACCTAAGCTTTCGTCATCGAAGCATCCAAGCCTTCGTCATCGAAGCATTCAAGCCTTCGCCCTGCGAAGCATCGAAGCCTTCGCCATGCGAAGCACCTAAGCCTTCGTCATCGAAGCATCCAAGCCTTCGTAATCGAAGCATTCAAGCCTTTGCCCTGCGAAGCATCTAAGCCTTCGCCCTGCGAAGCATCTAAGCCTTCGCCATGCAAAGCACCTAAGCCTTCGTCATCGAAGCATCCAAGCCTTCTCCCTGCGAAGCATTCAAATCCTTCGTCATCAAAGCATTCAAGCCTTCGTCATCGAAGCATCAAAGCCTTCTGAGTCCTGCAAATTTCTGCGCAGCAGGGAGAGCTCATCTCGAGCGGTATCTCGCTCATTTTTTATCAGCATCCTCTCTGCACGGCTCATCTCCAACTCGCCTATTTTGGCTTCCGATGTGAAATTAGGACCTCAAGTTTTCTTAAGTTATCACAATCTCACATCAACAACATAACTTTCCATTTCTACAGGCCCTTCGCGTCAAGATGGCACATTCTCGGGACCAGAGCAAATATGTTAGGAAAGAAGTTGCTCGGTATGCTTATGGGTTAGGAAAGAAGTTGCTCGGCATGCTTTTTTCTCCCAAGAACCAATAGGTCCTTGTTTATTGTCCTTCTTCTGAACAACGGTCTCCTTCGAGCGCAGTGGAACGCACAACCACTCCTTGATCTGGATGTCTGAAAGCTTCCCGCCATTCATGGAGAGAGTAGCCTGCTCATGTCCCGAAACTCTGGAAGAACATCTGTCGCCAAGCTCCACGAGAACGTCGCTTGGAAAGGAAATTTGATTGCGAGCCTTCCATTCCATAAAGTCTTCAGGCTTCTCAGAATCCATATCTTTCCCTCGGAATGGACTTAGGCCACGAAAACCGCCACGCTCCCACAGAGCAAGTTTGTTGGGTCTCTCGGCACCTTGAAAAATGGCGAGCATGTTTGTGGTACTAGCAAAGAGTCACAGTGAATGTGATCCTGCCTACCGATGCTCACTAGTCACGTCTGTAAGCGCACTCAGTCGCCGCCGAATCCCCGTCTTCTGTTGTTCCCCAAATTCGACATGTTTCCTCTTCGTTTTTGTTGCAGGGAGTTTCGTTTTGACCTCAGGAGCTTAATTCAATCCTCAATTTCCCTTCTCCTAGCTCACAAATTCGAATTCGAATTTCCCTTGATTTTCTGAATTTTCGAGCTCTGGATACACCCAGTTCTCTCAGTCCCACGAGTTCCTCTCTCTCAATTCAGTTCCTTAAGCTTTTAAAATTGCACAATGACGGTGAGATGGAGGGATATCACGGATCAATTTGGACAAAATGATTACAATTACCCTTAATTAAGGGTGAGTATCATTACCCCCAAAACCAGATTCCATGTTATCCGGGGCAAGAAGAAGACAAAGGACAGGTGTCATTGTCTGATCAAGGTTGAAAGACCATTTTGCCCCTGGTTCGACAAATTACCATTTTGCCCCTAGCCTTCCGTGACCCGTAACGTTCACATCCGAACTCCGTTTTCGACGTGACGAGCGGAAGTATGAGGCAATCATCAGGTCCGGGGAGGCGTGTTTGTCCCATGCACCGCCAACTTCGATACAGTTAACTCTGTACGTGCTGTCATTGAACCCCGTCCTCAAAAATAGCCCCACTTTAGGTACGACCCGAGAAAGCCGACCGCCGACAGGGTTTTTTCCTCTCATACTTAAAGAGCCTTCATGGAAGAACATCTGTCACCAAGCTCCACAAAAACATCATCTGGAAAAGCAATTTGATTGAAAGCCTTCCACTCCATGAAGTCTTCGGGCTTCTCAGAATCCATATCTTTCCCTTGGAATGGACTTAGGCCACGAGAACCGCCATGCTCCCACAGAGCAAGTTTTCTGGGTCTCTCGGCACCTTGACGCATAGCGAGCATATTTGTGGTACTAGCAAGAGTCACAGTGAATGTGATCCAGCCTACCAATACTCACTAGTCACGCCCGCTAGTGCACTCAGTCGCCGCCAAATCCCCGTTGACTGTTCAGCCAAACTCCGTTCACCACGTAGCAAGCATATTTGTGGTACTAGCAAGAGTCACATTGAACGTGATCTAGCCTACCAATGCAAACACGCACCGTCCAAAACTGCTCGTTTTCCAAACTGCACGCGATTCTGTAATTTCTGACACTTTTCAGGAATTTCGAATCCTGCCCCAAAAAAAAAAATCATAAAAGGTCAATAATGACTCTATGAGTATCATATCAATCTCCCACAATTTTTTGGGAATTAAATAGTAATTTAGAGCATAACCTAAACCTTCGGTGAACAGTGATTTGCTACAGTGCGCGATTAACAGTGATGTGCTACAGCACGGTGCTACAGTGCACGATGAACAGTGATGTGCTACAGTGCGCGATGAACAGTGTCTTGCTCAATACAACCTCAATCCTCTTTGTCTTTGATGTGGATCGGTTCAAAATGATCCCAGGAGACTTAATCAAGTCTCAATTTGGATCCCCACAGCTCGCAAATTCGATTTCGAATTTCCTCCCAAAATTCCAAAATTTTCGATTCTGGTTCTCACTTCTCACCCTCTGTCCCCGTGTTTTCCTCACCCAAAATCAGACTCTTCAAACACTCAAATACTCACTCTCATGAACAATTTCACCCTTTGTTGTTCACTTGATGAATGAAGAGGAAGATTAGTGGTGTTTAAATAGGATTAGAGATGGATTAAAAAAATGATTAAAACATGATGATGATGTTTTCCATGAAACATGGATTAAAACATGATGATGATGTTTTCCATGAAACATGGAGCACATTTTAAGGGTCCTTAAATCAAGGGATGGGTGACATTTGTCACTCATCCAAGTGTTCACAAATCAACGGTCACTATTCATAATTTAATATTATTTTAATCTAAATCCCGGTTTGTTCGGTTAATCGTTTTCGTCCACGAGACCACAACTTCGTCGACGAATCTCCGATTTCGGCATGCCGCCTGTCTATGGATTCGTATCGACTCGACCTACGTAACGGTCCTTGGCCCTCGTTCTTTGGACCTCCCTGGTCAAAAGTCAACATTTCGCCCTTACCTTTCAAAATTACCAAAATACCCCTCGACTTCCGAACGTCGTAACTTCTTCCTCGAATGTCGGAATCGAACGTGCCACCTGCCTATGAACTCGTGACGTCCCAAACTACGTCATAGTCATCAGTCAAAGTCCATTTGACCGTCCGAACTAAAAGTCAATATTTTTCCCACGCCTAGGGGCAAAACGGTCATTTTGCACATTTCGTCCGATTCACTCCACTAATCCTAGATTAGTCATTCTAAATCATAATTAATTAATATTTCATCCCGATACTCGGGACGGATCGTTACACCCCGCCTTCGCAGATCCATAACTTTCGCATCCGACCTCCGATTGACGCATGCCGCCAGTCTGCGGATTCAGCGCCTCGGGACCTACTCAGCAGTAACCGGTAAACATGGTAAAACAAGATTCCAAACAATGTACATCCCTTTGGATTCCCTGAATTCCGAATCGATGTGGGGGCATTTGTGGAACCCAAAATCATCCGAAAATTATGGAGCTGCCACGTGGCCCGTAATTCCCAAAAATGACTAAATTGCCCCTGGTAATAACGCTGATCATTTGAAAACACCCGCATATTAAATAATCTATTTACCAGTTAAATACGTTATTTGATCGGGTTAAAATCTCCGTAATATCAATATTCTCCTCGAGAATTAATTGTCGTTATTCTTAATAATGGATAATTAATATTGATATTAAAATACAATAATTGTCATTACTATCATGATGAACCATCATTACAATTATTAAATAGTATATTTAATTAATAATATATTTTTTATTAATTAAATATTCAACCGACCAATCAGAACGCTCCAAGGCTCCCAAGATTTTCCTATAAATAGCAAGGCACATTTCATTTCCAAGGTACGTTGATTCTTCGTTTCGAAGTATATCCCTTTCCTCTCTCAAAGCTAACTTAAGCATCGGAGTGTTCTTGGTCGAACAACCCCCCGGGTAAATCGATCGAAGCAACGATAGCTAATTGTTTGCTGTTTGCAGGAATTGTGAGGACTTTTCGCGACGAGTTCAATCTTTGATTCAACAATAAGAAAATTACATTTTGTATAAAAATTAATATTTTCCAATCATTTTAACTCAAAAAATAATATTAAATTTAACTCGTTTCAGTCTAATTAACACTCGGCTAAAAGGAAATTATATCATCACTATCCTCAATAATTGAGAAACAAAGGAAAGGGTATTTTCAGATTTTAAAAAAAAGAGGAAGGGTATTTTTGTACAACAAGACAAATTCAGAATATGCTTTTTCCTCAAATTCCTATTTTTTTTTGCCTGGTGAAAATATCTGGACGTTTGTGCTGAGCCCGTCGTTTGTCGGCTCATTGCTTTCACGTGCACCAAACAAGGAAAAAAAGGCCTTTAATAGAATAAAATATTTTTTATGGACGACAATACCCCGGACTCCATTAGCCTTTTTCCTCCGGTCCAACCCACACCTAACGCGAGTGCTTTTTGTGTGAGCGTACGACACTCACTAGTTCTTATCCCCAATCCCCATCACTACCACCACCACCACCATAATTCAAACCCCCTCGTCCAACCCTGGATTCCGATTGACCTGGACGGCCAGGATGCTACCACATCGCGGAATCTGATTGGCTCAGGGTCTCATCAAATCCTCTCTCCTCCATTTTGATTGGTCCACGCCGCACATTATTTAATTAATTTCACAATTTAATAATGATAAGCCCCCACCCTCCTCACTCCTCACTCCTCGATGTCTTAAAAAGGCAAAAGACGGCGAAGGAAAAGCAGACACTTGGCGCTTCCACCACAGCCCTAAGCAACAGGAGCGACCGCAGCCACCAGACACCCACCTACATTTTTCAATAATTCCCAAAAATAGAAATAAGGTAAAAAACTTCTGCATCTTAAAGTGGAATTATTAGATATTTTTTCATTTTGTGTGCGATTAAATTCTTCTAAGTTTCAGTCTTTGCTGCTTGTTGTTGTGCTTCTTGATCTGTATTTTTTGTGGGCTTTTTGAGTTTCTATTGGGTGAGATTTTTTTGCATGAAAATTTTGAGCTTTGGTTGTTGAACAAACAATTGAGTGAGCTGAAATTGATCTGGGGTTAGCTGAAAGTTGATTCTGGGTTTTGAATCCGTGTGTTTGATTGGCCGGAAGTTGACAATGTCAAGTTCCGTGAGCTAAAAGGAGAGCTGTTTTAGTGAACAGTCATAGAAATTATAAGAAATCTGGAATTTTGATTTGAACTTTTTCTGGTGCCTGTTTCAACTCAGATTTTTACAAAAATGGGTACCAACATGAACTTCAAGGGATTTGGGAACGACCCACCGGGATTCAACCCATTAGCGAGGCAGTCGTCGATCTACTCGCTGACGTTTGAGGAGTTGCAGAATACCATTGGAGGGTCAGGCAAGGATTTTGGTTCTATGAACATGGATGAGCTCTTGAAGAACATATGGACGGCTGAAGAGACTCAGATTATGGCCCCAGCAGTTGGAAACTCTAGTGCTCAAGATGGGCTTGGTCATGGTGGTGGCTCTCTGCAGAGACAGGGCTCGCTCACCCTGCCCAGAACGCTGAGCCAGAAAACTGTTGATGAGGTGTGGAAGAACATCTCGAAAGAAGGGACTGCTGCTGTTGGGTCTAATATTCCTCAGAGGCAACAAACCTTGGGAGAGATGACTTTGGAGGAGTTTTTGGTCAGAGCTGGGGTTGTGAGAGAAGATGCCCAATCGGGTTCAAAGCCAACTACTAATGGTGGTGCTGGTTTTTTTGGTGATTTATCTCGTTTTGGTAACACTGGTAACTTGGGATTTGAGTTTCAGCAACCAACTCGCGGTGTTGGAGTGATGGGGAATAGAGCTAAAGAGAATAATGGTAGTCAGATTCCCAATCCGGGTTCTAATTTGCCATTGAATGCTAATGGGGTTAGATCGAATCAGCATCAACAGCCACATCAGCATCAGCATCAGCATCAGCATCAGAATCAACGTCAACAGCAGCAGCAACAGTTACCGCAGCAGCAGCAAATATTTCCCAAGCAGCAAACTGTGACTTACAACACTTCTCAATTACCTATGGGGCCAAATTCTCAACTGGGGAGTCCAGGAATGAGGGGTGGGATTATGGGAATTGGTGATCAAGGTTTGAATGGTGCTTTGGTTCCGAGTACAGGGATGGGAATGGTTGCGTTAGGAGCTGCAGGAGCTGTTCGTGTGGCGACCCCGTCCCCTGCAAACCAGTTGTCATCTGATGGGCTTGGAAAGAGTAATGGTACTGATAAGTCGTCTGTGTCACCGGTGCCTTATGTGTTTAATGGTGGTTTTCGGGGGAGGAAAGGCGGTGGGCCTGTGGAGAAGGTTGTGGAGAGAAGGCAAAGGAGAATGATTAAAAACCGAGAGTCAGCTGCCAGGTCCCGAGCTCGCAAGCAGGTGAATATGTCTTTGATTGTTATTTACTGCTTTATTGGGCATATAGTTTTGAGAATAAAGAGTTTCTAGCATTGTGAAATGTAGAAAAGAGGTAAGTGGAAATATGGAATGAAAGTGTTGACATATTATCAATTCACTCATGTTTGAATAATAGGGTGTTCTTGTATGGGTAAGCATTTACAAAGTAAATTGGATTGCCATCTTGAGTGTTTAAGTTTATGGACTCTCTGTTAAGTCAACATTATTTGATCAGACTAGGTGATCCTAAATTCAGTTGAGGTGAAATGTTGAAAAGAAGCGGGTAAAATAATGAAATAGACTCTGAAATATTATCAGTTCATTCATTATGCTGGAATGTTAGGGGTGTGCTTTAGATACAAAGTAACTGAAAGAAGTTGAAGTTCCAACCTAAAACGAATTGGAAATGTGGAGAGAGGCCCAATTCCTTATAAGCCCTTGCAAGGTTGTGTAATTTTTCGATGTGGGACATTTGTACCTTCACATTCTCACGTTAACTTGGGGGATGCCATTTTGACTGTAAGTTTTATGGAATCTGTGTTAAGTCAACCTATTTGATCAGATTAAGAGATCCTAAATTCAAATCCTTATAGTTACCACTTCCCAGTAGAAGACTAAATTGATTCGAATTCCCAGTAGAAGACTAAATTGATTCCAATTTCTAACATGTTACCAGGTCCTTTAAAGTCGAATTTTAATTATGATTCTTAACCGTTGGTACGTTTGTCGGCCTTTTATCTAAAGATCCAGCGTAGCATCTGCTATGAGCAGTTTAACAGTTCTACGTTATAGAGGAGAACTAGCCGCGGATGGAAATATAATGACGTACCAAGAAGGTCGAGAACCTTTGCACTTTCAGAAATGAAAGTGGAACCCAAACCTTAATATATTAGCCTCTTGTTATAAAAGAAATTATGTATTTTTCTCCTTTCCTGTGTTTCGTATATAATATAGTATTCTAGAGAAGGTTAAAGAAGAAGAGATCTGTAAACGAGTTCATCATCTTGTAGTCGTATTCTCAATTTTGCTAGCCATTGACCTTCTGCATTTATCATCTAATGACTTTTTGTATCCCAAAACTTCATGAAAGATTCATGCGGCAGAATGGTAATGTGATAGCGATTCGACATGACAAGAGATGAAAGATTTTGAGAAGTTACAGTCATGAGAAGTTATAAGGATCCGGTTTATTACAAGGTAATGGAACACTTGTTTTAAGGAACATAATAACATAAAGTCGTGTCGTGTCTTGTATAATGTCAAAGTCGTTAAAAATTTGAATAAGCCCCATAGCTTTTAACCTTATAAGTTCTGCTTTGTTATTGAACAGTATAGGGGAAAAAGGATGATTATATACTTGTGATGTGAGTTCCATCTCATAATTTCTGAATGCTTCTTCATGTACTGTTTTGTGCTTTTTCCAGGCTTACACAATGGAGTTGGAAGCAGAAGTTGCAAAGCTAAAGGAGGAGAATCAAGAGTTGCAGAAAAAACAGGATGAAATGATGGAAGTTCAGAAGAATCAGGTACTTAGATCGTTTTTGAAATATTTTTAGGAATTATTATCTCATTGTTGCTTCAGCGGCCGAGCTTGATATCTGCCAATCCTTTTTCTGTGGAATTTGTTTTCATTTGTTACTCCATTTCCGTTGAGACTAGCTACAGCATCAGCAATTTTCCAAAAGTTTAATCTATAATATTTTGGCTGGTTTGCCAATTTTCCCTCGAACTTATACCCCATTGCTAATTTTCCCCTTAAATTATTATCAATGGCCACTTTCCTCCTTAAGAAAAAATAAGTATCAAATAACATAAATAAAGGAAGAGTTATTTATACTAGTCATATCTAATGGCCATCATGTCACTGTTTTGGTTAAAAAATTGGATGAGTTTTGAGTAAATATGATGATAGGGGCGAATCGACCATTGATAATACTTTAGGAAGGAAATTGGAAAGAGAGTCAAGTTCATGGGGTAAGTTGACAAATTACTCGTATTTTTAATGGATTGTCAAAATTAAAAACAGAATAATATTTCATAGCATATATATGGCAGGATCGTGATTTTAGGAGGGCTATTAGTATCAGATACACTAAAAAGTGCTGCATTAAAATTGCTGCTTAACAATTTTGTTTTGCCATAGACTGAGGTTGAAACATTGATGCTTTATAATGTTTTACTGTTTGTAACTTGATCACTTAGCAGGATTTGGAGATTATCAATCTTCAACGAGGTAAAAAGCGATGCTTGAGAAGAACGCAGACGGGTCCATGGTAAACTTGCAGCGGAAGGAAGAATGAGAAGGAAGAGAGATGATTGTGATTAGAAGTGCTGTTATGTACATATTTCAGAAGCATGTTATGTTGTCTTCTGGTGTAGATTTTCAGAGAAGGTTTTAGTGTGCTGTAGATTAAATTGAACTCACGATATACTTCCCTACTAAATTCTGAGTAGAGTAGGTTTAGAGAAGGTGATGCAAAATATGGTCCTTTGGACTTTGTTTCAAAGCATGTTCAGTTTCCTACATTAGTCAAACAAATACTTTAACAGCATAACGCGAGTGGTATTTTTGGTTTATTCTGATGTTTAGTTTTTTGGACAGTTTAGATGTGAAATAATCAAGAGCATAAACCAAGTTCATTTGTATTTGTCCCACCTCTTGGAGAAGATTTAAGTTGAATTGACCTATTCTGACTCTCCGAGGCATACATATAATATCAGCCGGTTACATGATAGATTTTGTCTAAAGCAAGACAATACAAACTTACGGTGGAAATTTTTTGGAAAGATAATAATCCAAGATTTATGAACGCAAAATAATAATCAAAGTAAGAACATAACCCTAAATATAAACAATCTCTTGCATTCGTGAATCATGAGTGCTTTACAAGATTAAAAATGACGGATCAAATATCCCTTTTAGCCTTGAGATCAACAAACCGACCCAGATTATTGTCTACTTGGGGGAAGGATCTGTTCTTTCCCTAAAAGATAATCTACTACTACAATTTGAAGAGAAAATCTGACTTCAAACAAGAAATTGTTACTGGTTCAGGGAATGTTGCTCAATCTATTTCTTTAAAGATGCTGTGCCGATGGAGCCAAAGGTAACTGATGCTCCTTTCACAAACTCCATAATCATCACTCTCATCAGTTTAGGAGGTGTATTATGAGGGTCTCAACAAATAATTGCTTCATTGCGAAAGAATACTACTTAACAGTAGAAAATGAACTAAGAGCACTGTTAGATTGAACACAAAAAATAATTTGCCATGGAATCGATTAAATAAATGTCCTGCAAAAGTTTCTTTCAGCCCAGGCTAATAGGCTGCTACTCTGGCGGTCCAGCAGCAGGAGTTGTTTCAGACTCAGAAACTGAGACTCTTTTAAGTCTTGTAAGGATATCCAGGAGTGCACTCCATGTCCTTCCAGGAAATCATCTTCCTGCGATCCCTTCCTCTAAAAGATCTGGCAACAAGCTGACCAATAACAGGCTTACACGAACCCACATCAACCACAGAAGTAACCTGCCTCGTTTCAGAAGATGGGGATGCCTCATCCATGTAATAGTCGAACAACATTGCCAGACAACAAACTTGATGAGCTAAGATATTATTTTCTTCACTCTCAGGTAATATCTTCACTATGTGCAGATTGACCTGCATGACCCCAAAGGAAACTCTGAATTTACAGCCCCAGATCGGAAAGGGAGCGAAAAATGTAGTACAAATATCAATACAACGCACACAATGTAAAGGTGACCGTACTGCCACCATGCAGATAAAATAAATGCAGTCTAGAGGTTTGAAAGCGCAGGAATTGAATTAGACTGAGATAATAAGAGCAACCTTCATAAACTAGATGGTAGTATGCTTCACCAAAAGCAACTCAGCAAGATTTGATCAAGTCTATTTGTATTTTAACACTTTTAAGTGGGAGAAAAAGTATATTACAAAAAAACTATGATCAAATCTCGTTTATCTCGTGTCCTGAGAACCTAGAATCCTGGACCATCCAGCCACGCCCTAGTGATTAGGCTACTGATTTACTAATGATATAGCTATTCCTGGGGAATCAACAGCTTACCTCTGCTTCCATTGCACGAAGTTCATTGTAGCACTCAGAGTCATCACTCTCTTTTTCTCCAGACATGGTACAAAGACTCAATGCAAAATGCGGAGGCCTCAGAGGATACTCCATGCTGATCTTAATCTGCCACAACAGAAATGATAAAGAAATGTCAAAAACGAAAATCTGATGAAAAGAATAACAAAACATGCCTGCATGTATTATTAGATACCCTGGCTTCTAACTTCGCATCCCTCATATCAGTGTCTATACTCCTGGTTAAAACAAGACAAAATTCTTTGACCCCAAAATCCATCCATGACTTTCCATCCCCCTCAAAGCATTCAATAGGCACTACAGTTTCTTCCTCTAGCACATGTGCTGGTTCGTCGAGATCACTCTCAGCATCCAGCAGAAAAATATCGGAATCTTCGTCATGCTTCTTATAACTTAGTGATTTTGCTTTACTGATTGGAGGACTTTTTGAAAGTAATGCGAGCCTCCTGGAGTGGTCAAGATTAGCTGCTTTTTGGTGAGAAAGGTAATCATCACTAACAACTGATGCACCTGCAACCAAAGATGGAAGTTCTCCATCTTCCCTCATAGTCTCCAACTCTTCCTTTGAAGAACCAGATCGTCCAACCAAATCAACGTCCATAGGCTCCTGGTCTGGCTCCTTATCTATGACAGACAAAGATGAAGCCAGATTATGTGCGCATTGTACAGTCGAAAAACTATCCAATATGCATGAAGGCGTATGCAAAGCCCATGGAACACTTTCATTAGACAAAGCAGGCCATTTAAGCTTCATTAATGATTCAACCTGTTCCCTGCAAGTCAATCAAAGAATGCCAACTTCTCAACAACATAGGGCATGTCTCACCACTCTCAAACAATACACTAAGAGAGTTGCAAAAGAAGAAAGAAAAACCGTGAAAAGGCATAAAAGTTACAGACAGCTAAGCGTATTTAAGTTGAATAGAAAGTGGCAAGGAATCGGAGAAACAGACAAGACAGAAAATTAGCTACTTTATATCAGACAAAGTGCCAATAGCAGTCACAACCAAGTAAAATAAAACTACCACAGCTAGCATTCAGATTTGATGACATTGTAGTATCCTTATCCTACAAATTTTCTAGATTGTTCTTGATGATTCAAGACTCTAAACATACTGAGCAGTGACTCACACAAGCGCCATCTGAGCTTTTTTCCGAGAGCGAATTCTTCGTAGAACAGTCTGTATTCTATTTTGCTGACGATAAAGTGATAGACCAGATAAAACAGCACCATTTCTAGCTGTATCATCACTTGGAGTTTCACGGGCAGCAAGCAAAGGTGACACCTCAGGCAAGAAATCAATTCCTGCCAAATGTTGGACCCACTTATATGGACGGGAAGTTCTCCTTTCATCAAATGCAGGAGCATCACCAACAATGAGCTTGGCTGACTATCAATCAATGCAAAAGAAAGATTAGCATTATATGAACATTTGGAAGGGATAGAAGGTACATGGATAACTGAAGATAATCAATAAAACAAAGAAAGAAAACATTCCCACCTGATGGGGAAGGTCAAGGCCAGTGTCATCGGGGAATAGGTTGCATAAGATGTTATTCTCGGCTCCGTCATGTGATCCTTCAATTCCAACACACACAACATTCAACTTCAACAAGTACTCAAACTTGAGGGTGATAAGCTTTGCAGATTTGGAATCAGAAGCTTCATCATCATAAACATGAAGGACGATTTTTAGTGGATGAACTTGATACACTCCAGACTGCTCCAGGTTCTGCTTGACTGGAACCCTTTTTGGCCGCTTTCTCCTCCTTTGCCCATCATCCTCCTCATCTGGTGCATCATCGTCCACCCTACTAGTCTCCAGATTAGTTGAAGTTCCTGTTCCATTACACAAGATTAGTACTTAACTATTTATTTCTTGTTCTTCTTCATCCTTTCTTTCAACCTAAATAGAGTGAAAACAAAACCAAACTAACTTAAAATTAAGTGGGTAAATTTTTGCCCGCATGAAACATTCAAATTTCTATCCATAGCTAGATAGTAAGAGGCAAGAATTAGTTACCACTTACCAATGTCCTTATTTGCTTGCTGGTGGGCAAAAGCTTGCGCATCTTTCACACTACCCACTATCTCCAACTCAATTTGTTCATCAAAAGCTTCCTTCCGCGCCATAAACTGCGAGTAAACAACATAAAGCGGAGGCGGAAGCAACTCAGCTGAGTGGTGCTGCTTGAGCTTCTTGGTATGCTGAAGCCCTATCTGGTTCTGCACAGGCAAAGATGCCTTCTTTAGCGACTTCAGATGAGAAGGAAGACTGGACAAGAACTTCTTCCTATTCGCAATCGTCTCCAGCAGACCCTTCTTATGCATCTCCAGCTTCTCATGAAGCTTGCAAAGCTCTTTTCGCTGATGGAGCTCGAAATTGAGCCTCTTCATCATAAGGTCGTGCCCGACATCGTTTGACAATGTCGGCGCTTTGATATGGGCAGGGGCGTCGCGGATGAACTCTTCTTCAGGCACAAGCTCGATGTCCGGGTACTTAGACTTGAAGTCCTTGCAAGCTTTAATGGCTTTCACGTAGTGACTCTTCTCGTACATCAAATTGTGGAGCTGCAGCGTCGTCAAGTCCACCGGCGCCTTCGCACTCTCCGTCTCGGCTTTCACTCGGTCTTCCTCCAGCAAGATCGAACGATTCGCCTGCAAATTCATGAAAACAAATCACAAAATTCAGAAGAAGAAAAAACCCCCTAAAGACCATAAATTTTGATCAATGAGAAACCTCGAAAGATGCCAGTACCTGACGAAGCGTGACGAAGTTAAGGAACATCTGAGTGACGAGCTCACGGAGCTCCGATTTAGGTTTGGCTTCTTTCTTAATGGCGAGCATCTTCGTCACTATGTCTTCGACAGAGGACTTGCTCTCTTGAAGCATTTCGTACGGAGACTTCTCCGGTGTCGGAACAGCCTCTTCTCCCACCAGCATCCCCTCCTCTATCTCATCGTCTTCCATTTTTCTTCTCAATTGCTTTTGCAGTGTGTCTGTGTCCGCGTCTTGCCACTGCTTTATTGAAAAAAAAAATAGATTATTGATATTTTTAAGTGAGAGGACAAATAAATTTGAAAAAATTGGAAAGGAAATTACCTTTAATTAATTCCTTATGTTTTCCCTCTCGAGTAAGACGGCGTCGTCTCTCATTACGGCGGAGCTATAAAATAAAGCGGCCGATTAATTTGAAGCGTTGTTCAGCAGCTATGGTGACTATGGTCGAGCTTGAAGAGCAAGGTCCCGCTTTGAGAGCTCTCGGCTCTCTCTTGAAGCTCACCGAAGTTTTTGTCTGGTTCGTATCATTGTCTCTGTTTCTCTCCTACAAAAAGTTAGGGCATTGGCTTTACTCTGTGTGTGCTTTGGCAGGGACGATGGTTCGAAGGAGACGAAGGACAGATCCTTAACTGTAAGTCTCTGGGTTTTTTTTCCGCTCAATTTCACTTTTCTGTTTCAAATTATTGAGACTTTCTATTGAATTCTTTGAATTTTTCCTGACAATCGCAGAAATCACTGCGTGACGGCGGCGATGAAGGATCAAGCGTCCTGGACTCAGGCTAGTGATTCACTTTCATGCTTTCTTTATTTTGTTAACCATGATTGAGTTGTGTGTCTGGTGTGAACTTAATGATTCTAGTGGGAATTTGTGGGGTTTAGAATGTGGGACTTGGCCAGAGGATATGGAGCTTACTAGGCAGATGAATGAGTTGGGGCTTCCAGTATCATTCCACACAAATAAGGATGTAAGTAAACGTTTGTATGTAGAATAATTTCGTTTCGATTGTTGAAAAAATGTTACCTGAGCAGCATTTACATTTGTCGTTACCACGAAAAGAAAAGGTGATAAATTTTCATCTTCTAATTTGATAATGCCACCCATCTTTCAGAAGAGGAACACAAAGATGGAAGGCAAAAGAAAGGGTATGCGTTTGAAGCACCCGGCCACTTCCCAAGGCGATGAAGTTGAACCAGTGGAGTCTTTTAAAGTGAGCGAGGGGGAGGTTTTCTCTCCTGTTAATTTTGACGGTAATGCAGGCAGTTCTTTGTGTTGTATGATGGGCCAAAGTGAATCCTCTTCCTCTGATGTTGCAGCGGGTTCCATTGAGTTACAGCTTCCTCCTATCGGAGGAGATAATCCAGCAAGTTCAACTAAGATTACTTATGATGCTTCCAAGGAACATGTTTGTGATGGAATATTGGATGTTTGTAACGATGGCCAGGGTTGTGACTCTTTACATAGTGGGGCTGTGCTCAGTGAAACCATGGAAATTGTAGCGAGCTCAACTGATTTAGACAATGGAATTTTCCCAGGAAGCTGCTCCACAGATGTTGCTTTTAGCCATGATAAGACGGAACCTGCAGAAAGGTTAACAGAACATGACCACTTGAAGTGCTCATCCCTGGCTTTCCATGAGGCAGAACTTACCAATGTTTGTGAGGATTATGTCCCCGAGCAACTTTGTGTTTCTAAATCAGTTTCACATTCCATGTATTCAGAAGTACTTGATCATGATGGAACAGACAGCCAGGGAAATGGTGATTTTGGAGACTGGATGATATATTGGGATTCTTATTACATGAGAAACTACTTCTATAATATCAGAACGCAGACTTCCACTTGGTACCCACCTCCAGGCATGGAACATTTGGCAACTGATGACACCACATACAAGTCAAATGAAGTGATTGTTGAAGAAATTGAGATGGGTGTTGCCGGGGACATGAAGGCTGCAGATTTATGTGGTTTGAGTAAACCTGACTCATTTGAAGATTCTTTAAATGACGATGTTTTGCATGATTTCCCATATAATGAGTTCTCAGGGGGGGTTGAACTCACTATTCACAATTATGCGTCTGATACAATTTTTCCTACTGTCACTGCAAGCAGATGTCCGGAACATTCACATGAACTTGAGAGCAATAGCCCTTGCAATGATGGAAATATCCTGGACCATATCTCTAGGTATATGTATCTTCTGTCTATGTGTTTCTTCTCCCAAAATGAAATTTATACACCCAATTTAGCTAATACTCCTAAGACTTCTTTTTTCTCATTTGATGGGGCTCACAATTACAGAAACAAAACCAAACAGGCGGTTGCTGGTGAGATCTGCAACTGTGATTTGCAACGAATTCCTGAAGAAAAAGCTGACGGAAAAAATACTAGTAATCTTTATAATGCACCATATAAAATTAACTCTCTTGAGGGAACTCCTAAAGATTGTAAAGATGATGGCGACTTTCAAATATTGGATAGGAGCAGGTAGTATTTAAAATAACGGTCTTGATCAGTGCTGTTTCAGCTTGTTTGTCTGACCCCTAAATGAACTTTTGTCTATTTTTTATTTGCAGCTTGTCAAATACAACTTTCACTGAAGACGTTTCTGTGGATAGCAATATGCATTCTGGAATCGGAATTCCTGAAATAAATGAGTTGGAATTGCACTGTTACAGTGCTGTAGTAAAACGAAAAAAGAAAGTGAGAAAAATGCAAATTCAGAGAAAATTATTGAACGAAGGTTTATGACGTAATTTTGTTGCTGCTATTAGTACAATTATAATCTCTTTCATTAGCTGCATCCTTTTTTATGTTCCGTTCTTATATTGCAGAACTTGTATTTCAAGGGTTGTTCAAAGAGCTGTCTGCGGACATTGGAAAATATTGGAATCAGAGGTACCTATTGTTCTCCAGATACGATGATGGCATAAAAATGGATGAGGAAGGATGGTTCTCTGTTACTCCAGAGCCTTTAGCTAGGCATCATGCAGAACGTTGTGGCAATGACATCATCATTGACTGTTTTACCGGAGTTGGTGGGAATTCTATCCAATTTGCACAGATGTGAGGACCATGACCATTTTACGATTTCACTTTTTCTATGCTAAAGTTCCTTCTGGTAAAGTTGATGAGTGTAAGAATGAGAAGAAAGCTTCTCGTCACTTGTCAGTAAGTGTTATCTTAGACATTGGGTGTGATGTCGAGGAACATTAGACCAAAAACACACAACTAAATATGAATGGTAATAATTCCAATGGGTGTCTATTCATGTACCGATGTAAATTGGTAGTAGAAACTTCTTACTTGATCACGCTTTCAAGTATGTTTCTGAAGTTGGAGTTAAGGATAGCACCCTCAAAATAAATTATTAATAGTAAATGATATTCTTTCATCCCTTGAAGGTTTAGATCTTGAAAATTTCAGTCATGTATATCTCACTTGCTTATTTCAAACTTCCCAATAGAATACTCTCTGAGTTCCTACTGTTGACAGTAGCCAGATTCAGACACTGTATTCTGGATGATACGGGTTCCGGTTCATGGACCAACATATTCTCTTAATTGATATGCTGTACAACCTTAATTGCATGTTAGTTGAACCCGGCATCCTAGGTTGGCTACCTGTTTCACATTATCAAGCTTCAGATCAATTAGGAAATCTGTTACTCTTCTGTTCTTTTGTTTGGTTAGCTGACTAATAAAGAATAATTTTAGTACCTTTAGAATTTCTTAACCAACATCATAGATCTTAAACAGAACTCGGCCTGCTGTTTATTTGTGTACTTATTTTTTTCTTATACATTTTGTATTGCAGAAGCAAACATGTAACTGCAATTGATATCGATCCAAAGAAGATCGACTATGCTCAGCATAATGCTGCCATCTATGGAGTCGATGATAGGATAGATTTCGTAAAGGGGGACTTTTTCCGTTTGGCACCAAGCCTGAGGGTACTAAAACTGACTTCTCATTTGTTCACAGTTTTTAGTAAACAGATTATATACTTTCTATCTTTAGATTTTTTTGAATTTCTTCAGTTATATCATTGTTCCTTTTACTGCAGGCAGACATCGTCTTCTTGTCACCCCCATGGGGAGGACCTGATTATGCAAAAGTAAAGACATATGACCTTAAGACAATGCTTAAGCCACATGATGGGTGTGTTTTCCTCCTCTTTTTTCTTAATTCATTTCCCTTTCTGATTCGAATCTTATTAATATTGTCATCCTTTATTGCTCACTATAACCCAGCCATGTACTTGTGCAGATTTTTTCTCTTTAACACTGCAAAGGAAATTGCATCTAGAATCGTTATGTTTCTTCCGAGAAATGTTGTTCTCAACCAATTAGCAGAGTTGGCTTTATCAGGGGATCAACCATGGTCACTCGAGGTACTTATATTTTTCTTCTTCCAATTCAAAATACTGGCCTTCAAGTTTCTTGTCCTCTCGCCACGCACCATCCTTATGTAGGGATGGTCAAATGGTTTTTTTTGAGGGTATGGCTAAATCTTTACTCTATATGAGCACAAATGGGTTGTATATCCATTTAGACCCATTCTCAATCCTTGAGGGTTTACCCAAATCTTACCCAATGGGTAATGGGTACCCATGATAATTCACCTTTTATATTCTCTTTCAATTTTTGTTCTTCCTTTTCATTTTAGTTTTAACTTCTAATTATTTGTTTTCTACCAATTTCTTTTGCTCTTTTTTTTTGCTTTAATTTTTTTGCTTTAATTTCAAAATTAAATTTACTAAATTGCCAAATTACGCTTCAATTTTAACGACAGAATTCCTAAAGTTCATTAAATTAGCAAGTTCCTTAAAGTTTACTAAGCTAGTGAAATAAGTTAATTCAAAATTTAGACTTTGATTTTTTGACTTAAATTTAGGATTTGATAGAAGACTTTGGAAGACGAGATTCGAAACGAGAAAACCAAATTAGTTAATATTTTTATCAAATAGAATGTATTCAAAGAAATTAGAAATTTTATTATTATTTTTTATTGTAATTTATTTATTTTCTATTTTTTTCTCCCATAATCTGATCTAATTAGATTAATCAATAACTTTTCTATCTCTAGAAAAAAAATAAAAAGCACACGGATCCTTTCCACACCCATGTTTGATCCTAACCATACAAAATAATCCTATGACTACAATTCATTTTTATCCGTTTTGCACAAAACACAATAAACACTTCATTTTTTTCTCCTCCAAGAGCGTCCCACACATTCCACCTCCTTTATTCCTCTTCCTGTATGCATTATGCTTCTACACTTCTCTTCTGATGTTGTCGTTTCTTCCTCCCCCCATTCAAACTTTTAACAACCCAGAAAAATTCAATTGCATTAGCTGATAGAACATTAGAACTCTTGAATAAAGTCAGAGAATTTGGGGGTTTTGTTGTGGATGAAAGGCAAATGACTGGCTTCATGTGCTTGTTGCTCTGTTGCACTGCACCAAATTCAAGAATTGAAAACCCACACCCCTCGATGGGTGCTCAAGGCACTCAGGCACTCCATTTCGATGGGTGCTCGAGGCACTTCGTCACTCTTACAGAGTCATTCTTGGCCACAGAGCAGCAATAATGGCTGCTCCTCTTTCCCTCCACCACATTAGTCTCCGTTATGCCCGTCCAATGCTAACCCAGATCCCCAATCCCACGAATTTTGCTTGCAATTTGGTAATTCAGTAATCCCACGATTTGCACCAAGACGCGGTCTTTTTTCAGCGGGTTAGGGTACCCACGGGTAAAACCCTCATCTTGCCCATCAGGCAAGCGGGTATATTCGCACCTATTTTTGCCCATACGTCTAATACTCATGAGTACCCAAGTTCATGGGCATTTTTGCCCATCCCTATCTTTGTGTTACATGGCAACACAATGCTAGATTTAATAAATAGATTGTGGATCCATTTTTCAAATTAAAGATAGCGACAAATCTTCAAAAATCTGAGTGATAATTAGATGATAAATACGTAATTGACCGTCTACCAAAAAAAAAGAAGAAAAAGGTAATAAATCACTGGGGTCATGTTTTTAATGGCCCAAGTAACATGGCAGGCTTCACCTGCATGATAGACGCATCGTTAGTCTAGATAACAATTTCATGTTTTCATTTCCTTATCTTTGGGCTATTAAGAGTGTTCGGGTATTTGGTTTCAGGTCGAGAAAAACTTTCTAAATGGGAAGCTGAAGGGAATTACTGCCTATTTCAGCAAAGTGATCCCCGAGGGTAGTGGGATATTGAGCAGTTTCTGAGAGTGCACCTTCAACGTAACGTTATGAATTGCACAATCCATTTGGTAGCCGCAGTTTATAAGATCAGAGTCGTCTGGAATCAGGCGTGTCCGCGTACATCTTACCCTCTCATAATCCCGAGTTGGTGATGGGATCCTCATGAACAAAGCTTCTGATTTGTTTTGAATTATTGCACTCTTCTAAAGCTTGTGCTTTGCCTTTGCCCTTATAGTCATGTTGTAAGAAGTATACCCTGTAAGCACATGTATCAATGAGTTTGGGTATTTTTATCAGATGGTGGTGATTGTAGATCAGATTAACTTATATTATTTAGAATTGCATTGTACTTGGCAACCATTTTGAGTGAGATACTCCATTGAAAACTGTAGTGGAGAAATACACGCATTTGAAACATGTTTGTGAGCAGCAAAAGCCGATTTGAGCGGCACCATCTAAGGTTTCCGTAGCTAACATGAGATTAGCGTATCGGTTGGGTTGGACATAATAATGGCTCGATTTCTCTCGAAGGCCAAAATATTCCTCTTTTTATCGGTCAATTCTTTCGTAAATATGGGACAAAACATGGGATATAGAATATGAGGTCAATCAAGTGGAAATGGTGATGGGACAGGAAGATGTTGGACACGACTGCCAAATGCCAACCCGTGGTCATAGCAGCCTTTTACTGTTCTCTATGTGAAAATATCAAAAAATATAGAATTTATTAGTAAAATCAAGACACATGGTGAAAATTTTATCTTATATATAATTATTTTTCTGCTTTAATTAGTTAAGGTATAAACGATTGTTTTGGAGCTTCAATTCTAGCCTAAATTAACACTTCGTATTTACAAGTGAAGCAATTAACTATGAATAATATTTGTATCTTACTTCAATAATATCTTTTTGTATCAATCTCTTAATTTATCAAACAATTCTTATACATATATTATAATCTAAACCGTTAATCCTCTAAATTATCATTTTAAGAATATTTATAAAAATTCAATAAGATTGTAAATCGTTGAATCATTTATATGTATAAAAAAAATTCAATGGTTTTGATAACAATTAAAATCCTCATGTCAAACCGTTCATTTAGTTTATACACATGAATGGGTTAAATGATCTCGAATTTCGTTGATTTTATATGGAAATGATTTTGAAATTATTAGTTACAAGTTGAATGATTTTGATTATGATATATGTAAAATGATAATTAAATAAATTGAGAGGATGATACAATATAATATTACTCATTTAAAATCACAAACTTAAATTTTAGGGCTAACATCACATACACTTCAAAGTTTGGGAGTCAATTTCAGAAGGAATCACTAAGTTTTAATTTTATATATAAAAAAATTCATTTCAATTCCATCATTTTACTTCATATAGTTTTGAAAATGTATCAATTTACTCTATGATAAAATTGAAATTTAGTGATACATTCTGAAATTGACCTCCAACTATTAAAAAAAAAGGCTTATTGGCTTAAATGCACCTTGAACTTACACATTTGTCACACTTTGCACCCTGAACTGGTATATTCGCTCACTTAACTGCATGAAATGGCCGAGTTGTGTCACTCAGCTCCATTTCCGTTACAGTCGTTCAATTTGCAATCAAAGTTCTTATGTGGCGACTACATGGATTTAAATACATTAAATTAATAAAGGACAATTATGAAATTTCACATTTATAAAACTTCAACAGTTTTCTTCTTCTAGCACTAGAAATCCAGCCCACCACATCTTCTCCATGAATGTGCCTAGGCTTGCTTTGCTTCGCTTCGTCCTCTATCGTGATGAAGTCTGGAAGGCGAACATCTCCCACACCCATCTTGGAGAAGATAATTAAACAATTAATTATATTAATTTTGGAAATTGTTGGCAGTACAACGATGACTGTAGAAGTCGATTTCCAGCGATGACCTGTAGACTTGTCCAAAATGAGATCAATCCAGAAATTCAACTCAGAAAAATCCAGAAAAATCCAAACAGGGGACATCCGGGATGACTGTAACCGAAATCAATTCAGAAAAAAATCTAACTCATCCAAAACAAGATCCATCATCTAAAACCCGAAAATTTTGATAATATTTGCAAATGAAATCAAAAGATGGAAGCAATTAGAGCTAGGGCTGCCATAAAGGAAAACCAAAAAGACTCAAATGAGGTCGAGCTCATTTGTTTATTTGCTAAACAAGGTGGGGCTCGTCGTTTATGTGCAAAACCCATGTAACATAGCCATAGTCTTGTCATTTATTTGCAAAACGAGGTCGAGCTCGTTGTGGACTCATATGTTTCCAACACAAGCTGAAACAGCCGTTAGCAATTTCGGTACCTCCTGGTTGCAATCCAAACAAGCCAAGGATTGTGATCATGAATCTCCATCATGAATCTCCATCATAGAGAATAGAGAGAAATGAACCTCCTCCAAAGAGCCTCTCCGTCATATCCATATTTCAACAACACATCAATTACCACACTGCGTAAATGGGTCCATTTCATTAAACACAATGCGCACCTCATCCACCATACCAACGGCGATCTTGAGCTATAGATCTGGACACTGCTACCAAATGGGTTCTTAGAAAGGATCAAAACTAGAGGTCTGGTCGTGAAGCCGTGGACTTCGGAGCGAACAATAGAGTACCGCTCATAGAGTCCCAAGAAGAGATGAGAAGGTTTTCGGTCTTTGGAGTGAATCGGATTCTGGAAATTGCATCTCAGATCAGTTTCGCAAGCTTCAACAGAGCTCTTCTCATTTTGGTGCTTTAGAGACCGAACCAACTCAGCGCATCAATATGGAAAAAGGAACATGGAATTGGACAAAAAGTTCACTAATTTCTTCACAATTAATGAGAAATGGGAATTTCTGAGGGCGATTACCACTTTTGGTTCTAGATAACCCTAAATCTTGGTCAAGTGATAATTTTTAAGGGACACCTCAACTAAGAGGTTCCCGCTCAACAAGGAAAGGAAAAAACATTGGTTGGATGATGGCATTGATAAATGCTCTACTTGGTAGGGGAAGAAGATGGGGAAAGTAGGATAGGGAGGGGTTATCCAACAAGAAGATGAACCAATTATATGATATAATTAATATTTTCAATAAAAAATTTTAATCTCCCAATTATCTTTACACACAGTCATACATGGCAAAAGTGTGCCAACATGGCAAAAGTGTGCCAACGTGGCAAAAAATTCAATTTTACCCTTACTTTTCACATCCACTTAACATTTGTAAGGGAACTGAAGCTAAGTGACACAACTCGGCCATTTCATGCAGTTAAGTGAGAGAATAACCAGTTCAGGGTGCAAAGTGTGATAAAAGTGCAAGTTCAGGTTGCATTTAAGCCAATAAGCCTAAAAAAACCAAAAAAATGTAAATAGATAAAAATAAAATTTCTAAATACGTCATGATTTATTAAGAACATGATATGATATAGAAAGAAGAGAACATGATATGATATAGAAAGAAGAGCAAATTGAGAACATTTCAATTTACTCTATGAAGAAATTGAAATTTAGTGATACATTCTAAAATTAACCTCCAACAATTCAAAAAACAAAATCCATCAAAATGTAAATAGATAAAAATAAAAATTTCTAAATACATCATGATTTATTAAGAACATGATATGATATAGAAAGAAGAGCAGATACATTTTAGTATTGAAAACTAGTGATACATTCTGAAATTGACCCCTAACTATTAAAAAAAAAATCCAACAAAATGTAAATAGATAAAAATAAAAATTTCTAAATACGCATGATTTATTAAGAACACGATATGATATAGAAAGAAGAGCAAATACATTTTAGTACTTTTTATTTTACACCAAAATTTAAAATTATACCAGACTTTTTCAAATCTTGCATTTACGTATTTGGAACTCTTAAAAATATAATAATTTTATTCCACTGTTAATTTTTCCGTTATTCTGTTAGGTTCTGTTAACCTCGTTCTCTACTGCTACTTCTTATTCTTCTCCATTTTCCTTTTTCTTTCTTCTTTATATTTTTTCTTCTTTCTCCTTTTTTTTTTCTTTTGCGATTTTTGTCTGAAATTTCTAAGAAAAATAATGAGTTTTACGTCACTAAAGGCTTAAACACAACTTTAGCGAAGAAAAATCATAATGAATATTGTGGCAAAATCTTTTTTTACGACCCTGTTCAAATAAAATTTTGTCATAGATTTTTGACTTATTACTCACTTTGCTTTATGAACTGAACATCAAATCTCACTTTACTCTTTGAACATTAAATTGTGCCAATATGCTGCTAGAATCTTACTTTACGTATCAGCAAATGATTGAATATATAAATATTTTGAAGAAAATTATTTAAACTAATATTTTTAAACAAATTAAAGAAGAAGATAATGAACAGTGAATCTGGGTTTCTTCACCGTCATCATCTAGGTTTCTCCATCATCATCATCTAGGTTTCTCCATCATCATCATCATCATCATCCGAAAGAACCTAATACTGGTCGAAATGGTGTATGGGTTTCAATGCCTTCCTTCTGAAAACGCATCAAATTACCCTTGTACAAAGGGATTCAAGGTGTTAATGCCTTCGGCATTGTAGCTCGACCTTGAATTCATGGCAATCTTCTTGACCTCGACCTCAATTTACTGCCCAGAATGCAAAGTTCTACTTGCCCGCATAGCACTTTTTGGCCGCCTAGGTCGCCATTTTTAACTCTGAAACAGGTGTTGGTTGAACAAGAAATTATAGATTTGAAATGTCGCTGAGCAGAAACTCTGAATCAAATGCAACAGCAGCAGCAACTACTCACTGAAGAAAGAACAAAGCTTCATCTAGCCTTCTTTCATCAAGCAAGCCTCCCAGAACAACATCGTTTTGGTCCTAATTTCAGTCACTGATTCCACCAACAACGCCGAGGCATTGAACCAGCAAGGCCTCTTCCATTACAGCATCCACAAGATCTACGAGCTCCAATGGAACCAATAGTTGAAGGATACATGTCCCAACATCCAGAAATCCTCATACTTGACCCGCTAGAGTCCATCGAGTGCCTCCACAACTAGGCCTTCATGCTCAACGTCGTTAGCACCTTGAGTCTGAAATTAATCGGAAGCAAGTAAAAATTTAAAATTTCAGCGCCTAAATAGGTGTTGGTTGAACAACCAGCAGACGGCGATGAAGATAATTTGTTTGGGTTAGAGCCACCATCCAAGTCTTGCCTTTTGTTTTCAGCTTATTTGGCTAAATGCACCAAGAAAACGCCACTATGTCTCAAAATGCACTAGGGACTACAATTTTCCTCAATGTGCACTAGTAACGGTTACA
Organism: Prinsepia uniflora; assembly: GCA_032719365.1. NCBI lineage: Eukaryota > Viridiplantae > Streptophyta > Magnoliopsida > Rosales > Rosaceae > Prinsepia > Prinsepia uniflora. The sequence continues at coordinate 72,484,124 of CM064862.1, forward strand.
CTGTCAGAACCGTTGCACCATTTAACAAACGTCATATTTAACGCTGTTTAAGATAGTTAGGTTCCAAGGTATTTTGGTCATTTAGTTATATCTATATCTTCTTCATCTTCTTCCTCCATCCTTTATCTTTTTAAGGTAACAGTTTAAATTTGAGATTTAGAATTAAATTTGAAATTAGAAGAAAAGAAGATTCCAGATTCTAAGTAATCTACATTTTCTTATCCTTTTTTCGATTTGTTTCCCAGGAAAATCAGAAATAGAAATAACAGCTTCAATTTTTAGAGAAGGTAAGTATATGGGCAACAAAGACGACTACGTTTTCAACAACAACAGATTTCACAGCATTAAACCCAACAATGTTCTTCATATGCGAAGAAGCAAACAAAAACCCTGTCAAGACCCACCCCGGTTTCACCCCGAAAACCGAGGTAAATCCTGCTCCCGTCTGACACCCCGACACAACTACACTACACTGTCAGACGCAGGAGAAACTATACACAACATTTCGAAGTGAAAGGTTTACAGATCATAGTAGTAAATACCAAAGAAAGAAAACCGGTAACTAGATACACGCACACGGAAAATTTAAACCACTCCGGGGTTGCTCTCGCAATTTCTATGCCTCCGACGCTACCTCGATGTCAAAACCCCGCACTAGCTCCACGACCTGGAGGGCAATTAAAAACCAGAAAGTGTGAGTGGACCATAAAGAATAAAAGTTTCAAAAACCATTTCATAAACAAACCAGGGTTTGACCTTCCGTTTTGAAAACATGCATGCATAACCCAATTTCTGAAAACATTTATAAATCATATTATTTTATCATGGAAAGCACAGCAACATAAACACAGTAGGATAACGTTATAAAAGATTAGCAGTAAAACATAAGATACCAATATAATCATCCGATCAAACCTACTGGATCTATCCGAGTCTTTAAACTCAATCCAGGCCTCAATAATATCCGAGTCTTTAAACTCTCGAGTCTTTAAACTCAATAGGCCTACGGAGGAAATATCAATATATCTGAGTCTTTAAACTCCCGAGTCTTTAAACTCAATCCCGGTCTTTAAACCCAATCCGGGCCCGTCCCCCGTCAATCACAATATCCGGGTCTTTAAACCCAATAACCAGATCCAGCAAATCCAATCCAAAACCGTTTGAAAATCTTTTCGAAACCCATATCCAAACCCGAATTCGAAATTATCGGTCTGATGCCCTTCCGGCATCCAGAACCGTCATTCCGAACCCAAATCCGGAAATCCACTTTTCAACTTTAAAACCAAATTCCGCTTTTTCGAAATCCGATTCTAAAACCGAAAACCTCAATCATCGAAATCACGTCTCAAAATCCCTTTATAATCATTGAAAACCATTTATTGTTTGAAATCCCAAAACCATGGCATTATACTCAAAAATCGACATTCCTTGTAAAACGTGCCAAATATTGTTCTTCCTCGAAAAATGTGCAAGTAAGGAAAACCAATATAACATATTCAACAATCATGAAATCACATATAAAACCATAAAACAATTATAGAAAAACAGTTATGCATGCTCAAGTTTAGAGAAGGGGTCCACTCACAGTACCGAGCCCTCAATCGCGTCCCGAACGTCCCGTACATTCCTCAGCTTCCTCGAGAAGTCCTGAACCTGTCAACCATCACCCAAGAGCGTTACTAACACGTCTACGAAAGTCCACCTAATTTTCCCCAAAAATCCCCGGGTCCTAAACGTAACGAACCGAAACCCTAAACATTCACCCTCGCGGAACTATATTGAATCGACGTCTGAACAACCCGAAACCAATTCCAATGGACTCGTCACAACACCTAAACCAAAAACTATGTTGACAACTTCCTCAGGAACCACCGCACCCGCCCCCACGCGCCGCCCAAAGTGTCTGCGCGTGGCCCTCACGCGCCTGCTACAGTGTCACCAGCAACCTCTGGTCGACCCGGTTCGAACCAGTCTCTGTAACTCGAACCGGCGTGGCCGGTTCTCCACCATCCCGCCACCAAAACTGCTCCTCTCTTCACCATCTGCTTCGTCCCGTCCTGAGGAACTCATCCCCCTCACGCAACCATCTTGACTCGACCTATAGCCCGTCGACTCAAGCTCGAACAGAAACCCGAACACTTCTCCTGTTTCACGATCTAGCCAACCCGGTCAACCCCCGTCACGGTGTCGACCTTAAACCCTTCCTAGAACCTCACTGATACTCACCCAACTCACCAAGTCCCTCGACTCACTCCCTAAATCCACGACTTTCGATTTGAAAATCGACGGCAAAACAGAGCATAGAGGAAAAGTTGAGGAATTACCTGCCCTCCGGTCGCCGTCGTGAGCTCAGCCGTGAGGACACGACTCCTCCAGTCCACCTCCAGCCTCTGGACACCTCCACCAGCCTCGATTGATCGAACACGGCAGCACCACCACCCAAAACTCCTCGCTGTTCTCTGTTTTTCCCCTCGTTTCCCGTGGCTCACAACCGCACACACACACGACCACTGCACCTCCTAACCTTCTCATTGTTTCCCCCTCAATCTCTGAGTCACTCCTCACTCACCAGAACACACCAACACTCACGATCACCTCTCAATTTTCTCTCAATCTCCCCCTCTGTTTTCTGTTCTTCTCCCTGGTTCGAACAAGCACGAACACTGCCCAAATTATTGGACCCGTGAGAGATCCTAGAACCCTCTAGTCAAGCCCCACGTGTCACCATCCTCCCCCTTTCTCTCACAAGTGGCTCAATCCCAGCCATCCACTTGTCCCTCTCTGTTGCACAAATCCCAAAGTGCAAAAGACCAAAATACCCTTCCTCTTAAGCCAAAATTACCATTTTACCCTTACCGTTTTAGACCCGTAACTCACACATCCTAACTCCGATAAATGCGTGCCGCCTATCGTTGAATTCAGGACGACGAGATCTAACTAACGGTCCTAGGTCAACGTGTTAACACCCTATCGTCCAAAAAGTCAACTTTTCCCCCTAATTTACCCAAATTACGATAGTGCCCTTAACCTTCCGAACATTATAACTTCCTCATCGGATGTCGGAATCAGGCGTGCCACCTGTCTACGGATTCGTGACGTCCTCATCTACGTCACAGTCATCGGTCAAAGCTCAATTAACCGCCCGAACTAAAAGTAAACTATTTGCCCGAACCAAGGGCAAAATCGTCATTCGACGCTACCAGACCTATCATAACTGACTAACCACCAATTAAGCTCACTAATCTCATCTTAATCACAGTCTTAACCCTAATTCCCGGGACGGGTCGTTACAAACCCCCACCATCTCATCGTTGTGAACCTACATCGACCCCGCCACCACTGCCTTCGCCACCTCATTATGGGGACTGCCATAAACCCAATTCTTAGATAAGAGCTCCAGAAACCCGACATATGCATCCCTCACACGAGCCACCAGCAACGACACCATCAGCCTCAACCTGCGCTCGATCTGCTCTATCTGGCCTATTAATTGGCACGACGATCTCCTCCATGCTGTTACGATGTGCCAAGGCCGGTTAAATAATTCCCTATCTCGAGCGACGGTGCCACCTTGGTCATTTTCCTCGTCAAAATCGATGTCGTTGGTAGTGATGAAAGTGTAGAGAAAGTTGGTGAAGAGGTAGGGGTAGAGGTCGCTGAGGAAGATGAAGGGATTTTCAAGAAGGTTGCACCAATTGGGAAACAAGAGTTGGGCGACGTCGTTTGAGGCGACAAGGTCGAGAGCAAGAGGTAGGATTGGAAGTGGTTGTGGAGGACTTTGACTTGAGTGGAAATGTGAGTGAGGGATGATTCATACTCAAACACTGAGCTCTGAAGCAAAATGAGGAGGGTGTGCTTGAGGACAGTGAACCACTCGGCGTAAAAGTCCTTGAATTGATGAGTGGTCTTCTTCCAGCCAAAGATACATGCAGATTGATCAATTGGATTAGCAATAATGGAAATTGGGGGATTATGAATGTGGGTTTCTGAGAAATTTAAAGAAATTACCTACGACTTTGAGCATCTTGGAGATTCTTGTTGGTAATTCTTGGGTTTCCTTTCCTATGTTTGTATTGTTGGTGGGAGGAAGAGAGCAAGAGGACGATGAAATTGATTTTGGGAGTTTTTGGAGGGAAACGATAACTTGAAGGGTGAACTTTCAGCACCTCCGCCTCCACCACCGTCTTTAAAAGACGAAAAACAGTCAATGTCGAAGTGGGTGGGCTCATGCTTCTTCCCATGTGAAGAACATTTTGCCTTTGTAAAAATTGAAGTTGGACTTCTGGTTTCTTTCTTTTTCTGATTTTCCTGTAAAACAAACAAAAAAAATTATAAGAAAATGTAGATTACTTAGAAACTAGAATCTTATTTTCTTCTAATTTCAAATTTAATTATGAATCTCAAATTTAAACTATAATTTTAATGCCTGAAGAAGATGGAGGATGAAGGAAGAAGATGAAGAAGATACAAATATGGCCAAATGACCAAAATACCCAGCAACATAACTATCTTAAACAGTGTTAAATAAGACATTCATTAAATGGTGCAACGGTTCTGACAGTGTAATCGTTCATAGTGCACATTGAGACAAATTGCAGTCCCTAATGCATTTTGAGATAGAGTGGCGTGTTCCTGGTAATAAGCCTTTTTTTTATCTAACCATTGATGAGGCTTAAATAAGTATTTAAGTAAGTATAAAGTAACACTCAACACTTAATGAAAGCATATGCAATTAAACTCTTTTTGTGTAGATGTAGTATTGGTAAATAGAGATCGTTCTTAATAGAGGAAATTAGGGAACATTAAATAAATGTTAGTGAAAAAGAATAATAAATAATCAAAGAATAAAATAATAAATGAATTAAAGAATTAAAGAATTAAAAAAGTAAAAAATAAAAAAAAAATTAAAGAACTAAAGAATAACATGATTTGGGGGGTTTTGGAAAGAGTTGTAGTCGAAACCACATTTTAACAAACTAAGAATTGAAATGTGAACGCTCATGCTAACTAGACCTTACAAACCATATATTAATTTCATAGAAAAAACCGACACTTTTACGTAAGTGAATCTGAATTAACAATCACATTATTTAAACTACTCATACTTTAACCTTTGTACAATGGACTTTCTTTAAACACAAATTTTACCAACACACTAATATTTTGCACATATTGAACCAATCACGAAATCCTACATTCATCATCACAATTTCCTTCATACATTTTCCATATTATAAATGTAATGACCCGTCCCGAATATCGGGATTGAATATTAATTAATCATGATTTAGAATGACTAATCGGGGATTAGTTGAGTGAAATCGGACGAAACGTGCAAAATGACCGTTTTGCCCCTAGCGTGGGCAAAATGTTGACTTTTAGTTCGGGCGGTCAAATGGACTTTGGCCGATGACTGTGACGTAGTTCGGGACGTTACGAGTTCATAGACAGGTGGCACGTTCGATTCCGACATTCGAGGTGAAAGTTATGATGTTCGATAGATGAGGGGTATTTTGGTAATTTGGCATATTAGGGGCCAAATGTTGACTTTTTGATCGGGAGGTCCGATGGACGAGGGCCAAGGACCGTTACGTAGGTCTCGTCGATACGAATCCAACGACAGGCGGCATGCCGAAATCAGAGATTCGACGACGAAGTTATGGTCACGGAATCGGGCTCGGTTAACCGAACGAACCGGGAATTAAATAATATTTTAATATGAACAGTACCCGGTGACTGGACACACTTGGATGAGTGACAAGTGTCACTCATCCCTTAAAATCAGGCACAAAACATGGATCCATGATTTTGGGGAGACCAAATAATTATGTTTTATTATTTTTAATTAATTAATTATCCTCTAATTTCCATTATTTCTCTTCAGTTTCTCCAAACCGTGTACAACCATTATCCAATTTTCTTTCTTCCTTCATTCCTCTCCATCAGCTGAGCTTGAGAGTGCAAATTGTGAGTTAATTGAGAGTGATTCGAACTGGGAAACACGAGAGATTAACTGAGAACTGAGGACTGAGAATTCGGGTTTTAGAAAATTTGGGAGGAAAATCGAATTGGACGAATTGAGCCTTGTTGATCGAAATTGGGTTCAGTTTTAGTCTTCTGGGATTGCTACGATCAATGTTGAAGAAGGAACTAAGTCGAATTGAGGTCGATTTGAGGTAGAACAGAAGCACTGTAGTCGCAGAGAGTTCGAGCTTGAGTCGTGGAGTTTGAGCTGTGATTGGATGCAATTGAGTTGGGGAAAATGCTTACCTGAGCCCCTTGATGCTGCTGGATTAATCAATTTGGGGAAATCGTGTGACGGTGAAGGTTTTGGAATGTTGAACAATGGCCGGAGGACCTTCGATTGATCATCTGTGATCGAGGGGTTATAGGTAATGTTGTTGGTAATTGAGTCCACAGATCTTTAATTGCACTTAATTCGAAACTGACTGAATGTTCAATTGATGGAAACAACGTCGAATTGGTAGGAAATTAACCGGGTCGCCTCGCGGGTTAAATGGCCCGTTTTACAGACAAACGGGTGAGGACGAGGGTACTGTAGCAGGCGCGTGGATTTCACGCGCAGCCACTCACGGCGGCGCGTGAGGGCGCGTCCGGCCTAGTCTCAAGGTGAGGTCAACATGACTTTTGATCCTCTCAGTGTAACGAACATTTTGACGTTGATTTCGGTGAAATCGGATATTGTTTCGATAATGTTCCGCGTATCCGAAGTTTTGTATTACGTTAAAAATACGTATTTAAATCCCGGAAAAATTGGGGAAAATTATATGTTGTATTTTGAGATGTTAGTAACCCTCTATAATGATTTTGGACAGGAGTTGTGATTTCCAGATTTTACGGAAAAACGTGCAGCTCGGAAACGGACCGTTTTGGACGGTGTGTGTGAGTGGACTTTGTTTTCTAATTGTGATGCATGCATATATGATTTCTAATGCCTTATTATATGATTTTATATGCTTGGGCATGATTTGTGTTTCAATCCGGAAATTTCTCGGTTTTATGATTATTATATTATTATTTTGGGCGATTTTCGAGAAATTACGAAATTTGGTAAAAATAATGTTTGGACTTGGTTTATGAGTCCGGGATTGAAATTGATTGAAAATAATGTTTGGACTCGGATTATTGAGTCATGGATTGAAAGATGATGTGGTGACTCGGGAATGAGTCGAGGGTCAATTTCGTGGGTTTATGTGAAAATGGCAACGGAGGTTGCAACGCATGGATTTGCGTGATAATGATATGTTGGGCATGATAACCCAAGTGAATAGTGATTTTGACTCGGTTTTGGAGTCACTTGTGAATTTGATGAAATTAATGATTTTTGTGATTTTATGATTATTTTAATCAGTCCTTTCGGGCACGTTTTACGAGGTACGTACAAATGATGTTTTGGGCTAGGCCCGGAGTCTAAATGATTTCTAAAATGATGTTTTGACTTAGTTGGTGAGTCAATGATGATTTCCGGATTATTCTGTTGATTTAAATGTGATTTTAACGGTTTATGTGAAAAATGTATTTTGGGCTTGAGACCCAGTTGAGAATGACCTTGACTTGGTATGAAGTCAAGATTTGATTGAAATGTTTTGGGATGTAATTCCCGGGATGGTTTTCATTGTGATTGTGATATTCCCAGACGGTCGGTGCATGGGGGATTACCCAGACGACCGGAGCTTGGGGGATGTGATTGTAGGATCGGGAGTTGATCCTATGGTAGTCAGCTTCTCGGATGATACTGAGCCTGGATGTACCACTCGGAGGTGTCTGATCCTGGGGATGTGTTCGCCCAGAGGTGACTGAGCCCGAGGGGGTTGAGCCCAGAGGTGTTTATTCCCGAGAGAGTGACTGGATATTGGCCTACGCGTAGTGCAGCACTTGTGAGTAGTGCAGATGTGATTGGTGATATTTTATGCACTCGTGAGTAGTGCGGATTGATTGGATTGATATATTTTTTGTGCACTGGTAAGTAATGCTGATTGGTATTGATTGTGATAATGTACTGGTATTGAGTACGAGTTTTTGGTCCTTGTGGCCAGGTGATTATGTTTTCACATGTTTTGGCCTGAGAGCCGGGATTTGATGTTTTATAACATGAACTGAATTGGTGATCATGAGTTTTACGGACCATGGGAAAATATGTTTGATTTTATCGGTCACTCATGTTTTACGATATGCATGCAAGTTTGTAAAAACTGGAGGGTAAGATTGTATTTTTGATAAATGTTTTTATAAGAGGTCATTTTTGTCCACTCACACCATTTCTGTTTTGTGACCCTCCAGGCCGTGGTACGACGTTCGGGACTGATCGTGAGGCAGTGACAGCAGCAGAAATCCGCGCAAACATCCCTTGTTTGGCAAGCACTGAAGGGGAGTTTCGGACCTTTAGTTGACTTGCCAGACGGGAGCAGGACCGGGTACGGTTTTTGACGTCCAGTTGGGACGGGTCCTGTCAATAAATGCACTGAGCAACAGATTATTACTTACAATATGATCCACCTTAAGTTGTTGATTTAATGCGCCGAACAACGGTCAAATATTAAATCTCTTCAATCTTATTTAAAATGCACCGAACAGCGAATAAACACTTAGTGTTGAATTGAAGGTTAAACACTAAAACATATGAAGCAAATGAAATTCATAAAGTAAAATACATGGAGATTGTATTCACAATTACAAATGTTAGAAAGAAAATACCAACACATATATTGAATTATAAGCAAAACCAATAACAATAACAAGAGTTTAAGTAGAGAAAGATGGGTTTTCACAAGGATCGCCGAACAACGGCAGGAAACTTGTAAAGATGGAGAAAGAAACACAAGGAATTCAGACTTAAACCTCACAAATTGTTTTAGAATTACCTAGCCTAAGGTTTTTTCTTAAGGAAAGCATAAAAATGTGCTAAAAAGAAGTCAAGGAAAATCTAAGAAAAAAAAAATAAGAAACAAAATGTAAAAGAAAATCTAAAAGAAAGTCCCACATTTACAAGGAAATGATCTCCCTATTTATAGAGGAAATGCCACTAAAAATCTAAAAAAAAATAAAATACAAATTAAAAAATTAAAAAATTAAATTAAATAAAGAAACGATGGTTTTATGCTGATTTTTAGGGTTGATTGGACTGAAAATGCTGGAAAAACTAGGCAGGCATGCTGTGGTATGGGATGGCTGAGCTGGATAGTTGGATTCAGTAAGTAGCTGTTGACTGAGGCGTGTAGGTGCAGCGGATCAGGCGTTGGGGAGCAGAGTATGACTTCGGTGTGGCACTGTAGAGAAAGCAGGTGGACTTCGGCGTGGAATGCCCTGACAGGAATGTGGACTTCGGCGTGGAATGCGTTGACAGGAATGTGGGCTTCGGCGTGGAGCTGCGTTTCGGTAAATGGGCCTTGGCTACTAGGTTGTATTGAGTTTTGGGCTTGGATTTGTGGATTTTGGATTGGGCTGGCGAGAAATTTGGGCCTAATGAGTGGACTGGGCTGATTCGGTAGGCTCCCATTGAATTTCATTGCTAATTTTGGTGGCGTCCAATGTTTCGATCATATCTTATTCGTTATAACTCTGATTGGGACGATTCTTTCGCCAAAATGCTCATAATTCCAAGCTTTATTTATTTCTGCAAATTTGACACAAAATATATTATTTTCTCCAATTGTTTGGCATTTTAACATTAAAAGATAAGTATAAATGGTATAAAGTAGTATAACATAAAGCTCAATTCAAGGTCTATCAAATACCCCCACACTTAAATTTTGCTAGTCCCTAGAAAATACTAAAATTAAACTAAATTTTTTAAACAACTATACCCTCAACCATTTGTCTTAATATTTCATTAATATACATATGTCATTTAAAGATTTACACTAGAAGACATTTAAGCATATATAATTCAAAAGTTAATAAATGGTAACAAAATGTTTCAACAAGTAAGACAATGAGTAAACTTTGGTGAAATGGATCTCAACATGAATAAAACAAGTATGAATCAACTCACCAGGGTATGCACTCATAAATTCACTCAAGTTGTAAGAGTTTGTGTTTGCACTCAAAGTATGTAAGAAAATATGCTCACATAATAAATAAAGTATTTTTGAAAAATTTCAAACAAACACCTCAAGATAAAACTAAACATACTTGCATAAATGAACCAAAACCATAAGCTTACTCTAGTGATTAACTCAACTAATCAAAATTTACCATCTTAAGGATCATAAGGTCTTTATGAAGGTTGTAGTGGGGCTAAGTTTAGACGCAAGGAATACCTAGGATAAGTGGTGCTCAAATTCGTTCCAAGCCTCAATAAAAGACTCCCAAAACATAGCATAGCTTCCCATCCTTAGTGCAATGACGTCAATAATCCATTCCTTCAAGCATAGGCCAAATTTCATCATGTTGGGCCTCACATTCATTCTTTGTGTCGGATTTATAAGTATAAGAGACTTAACTTAAACTTATACATAATCAAACCTTATTACCCTGGGGAGACTAAAAAAACATTGTGTTTTATCATTTTTTTCTCTTTTTTTTTTCCCTTTTTCCAAATTTTTCTCTTTTTTTTTTTTTTAAGATCAAGGTAGTAACATGTGACAATATTACAATAAAGTTTTAGTAAATTAATCCATAGAATATACATACAAGTCTTCAAAACATCATCAATTTCTCTTCACACCATCTTCATGTCTTTAACCGAGTCCTTGGAATAAGGGTAAAGGATTTCTATGGTAGGCTCAAGTGTTTAGATATTCATGGTGATGAAAGAAAGGCTTAATGTGGGCTCAAATGGGTTAAAACTAAGGAGGGTCGCAATTTGTGTGCACAAAATAGGGAACATGGATGTTTAAATATGTGGTGTTAAGCCTAATGCCTTAATCATGTCCAAAATCAGAGAGTTTATTGACTTTAAAAGATTTAAAATCACATAGAATAAATTCTAGTACTCTAGAGTTCATTAAAAACTATGACAAACAGTTATGAGGCATATGCATATCAATTTATACAAAGAACTTATTAATCACTCATCAAAGATGTATATAAAGTTCTAAAACTCACATAACGTTCATATGATTCATACTTATCTTAACATGCTCGTTTATGTACCAGTTTAACATGCATCGTCTATAAATCATAAACACTTAATCACAAAGTATTAACAAACAAATTCAAGTTGTAGTGATCATCTTTATAGCCACATGGTACTCATTTTCCTTCATTTATATCATTGACAGGTTAAATGGCATCGTAAGACTCGTAAAAATACTAACTTAAAACGAAAAGACTCAAGAAAGTTTTAAAAACTCAATTATTATTATTATTATTATTATTATTATTTCAGGAAATATTATAAAACAATTTTATTAATTAAAATTGTAAACCATTCCCTCACACTTAAATTCTACATTGTCCTTAATGTAAGCAAATAAGAAGTAATCGAACATAGAATCAAAGTAAGGAAGAGGATTTACGAAAGTAAAGCAAGAAAAAAATTAAATAAACAAAATGAAAAAGACTGAAGAGTTAAAAGAAAGCAAATTTGCATTGATGACTCCTTCATATCTCGGGAACACATTGGGTTGCCTTCCAACAAACGCTTGAAGTTTAACGTGCATCCAGCCTAGACCAAGATGCAAGTTAGTTAGTCAGAGATGTATTTTTGTGAAGGATGCAAGTTTTTGTTAAGGATGCAAGTCAAGTTGAGTCAGAGATGCAAGTTGAAGTTAAAGATGCAAGTTGAGTTAAAGATTCAAATTGAACTAAAGATGTAAGTTGAGTTAAAGATGCAAGTTAAAGTTAAAGAGGCAAGTTGAGTTAAAGATGTAAGTTAAAGATGTCATGACAAGTACTGTAAGAAAATGGTATAAACAAATGTAACCGACATATATACAAGTAGGAAATAACATATATACAAGTAAGAAATAACAAAGTATAGAAAGTGTACAATGCACAAAGTAAAGTCACCAAAAAATCAAGCAAATACACAAGTTCCAAAAACGTTTAAACTAATGCAACACATAAGTATCTACATGAAAAATGGTGTGAATGCATAAGAGATTAACTGTTAAAACTTGCACAAGACATAAGAGTTACATGACACTGACACTGCATGAAAGAATGATCTGCACCTTCGATCTCACTTCCTTAGATTCACTTAGTCTAGGGGGCCGGTGATGAAATATGAGCATCATGAGACCTTAGGGAGGTTATGCAATAGGAAACAATATTTACACGTTGGGGAAGTCAAGGATATATATGGTTCATATAGCTTCAAAGTTTAGATGGAGACTATTACGTCTATGTGGCCCAACTAAATATCTTAGATTTATTCAACTGTTTGGGCAAGTTCAAAAGTGACTAGGTTAGAAAGAATAAACATAAGAGGTAGAGCTAATTTTAAGACATACCGAGGCTTAAACTTCATTGATGTCCCTTTCTTAGACCCAAAACCCGTTACGAGTATCATCTCGTGTCCCAGACATCACCCTCGAAAATTTCTTACTCCAAATGAATAAGTGTTCATTCTAAGATAACTTAAGTGTTAACAACCATAGCCCTCAACCTCATGGCTTCTTAGGTCCATGAAGGGTTTATGTGAGAGTTAACAAACGAGACTTCACCTATTCTATTAAAGATCAAAATCTAAATTTCGAAACACAAGTGATCTACATATAGCCGAGACTAATGCATGAATGCAAGACTTATTCACAAGTATTGTTTTATGCACAAGTAATGATATTCACACTAACATACTAATATATATATACAATATTTCTTCACAAGTATATATTTACACTAACATAAGACTAAAAAAAATTTGAAATTAATTTTTTTTTTTGGTAAATAAAGTCATGAAAACGTTTTCTTTATTTTAAAACAATTTGTTTTACGAATTTTTTGATTTTTTTTAATTTCCAAAAAAGAATCGAAATAAATAAAAATAAAAATAAAAAAGGTGAACAAGTATAATATACAATTTATGAACAAGTATAATAAGAACATTATGCACAAATATAATATGAACATTATGAACAAATATGTACAATCCTAAACAAGTGAAATATGAACAAGTATACAATGAACAAGGTATGTACAATCATAAACAAGTAATATTATGAACAAGTATGTATGGACAAGTATATATGAACACTATGAAAAATATAAATTATGAACAATTATGAATAAGTGTGAATAATTATAATATGACAAGTATAAACATAAAAATTACGAATACGCATAAAAATAAAAGTTATGAACAAGTATAATATGAATATTAAAAACAAGTAAGTACAACTATAATATGAACAAGTATAATTATGAACCAATTATGAACAAATAAACTATAAACAAGTATATTAAAAAAAATTGAACAAGTATAATATACATGTATAAGAATAAAGAAAAAACCAATATAATATGAGCAAATATAATATAAACAAGTACAAAAATTATAAACAAGTATATTATGAAAATTATGAACAAATATAATATGAAAAAAATAAAAATTATAAACAAGTATAATATGAACATTTTATATATAATAGAACATTAAAAATGATTTTCAATTTCCCCGGCAATAGCGCCAAAAATTGATGAGGCTTAAACTAAGCATTTAAGTAAACACAAAGTACACTCAACACTTAATGAAAGCATATACAATTTAAACCATTTTTGTGTAGATGTAGTATTGGTAAATATGGATAGTTCTTAATCAAGGAAATTAGGGAACATTAAATAATGGTTAGTGGAAAAGAAAAATAAATAATGAATGAATAAACGAATTAAAGAATTAAATAATTAAGGAATAACATGATTTGGTGGGGTTTTGGAAAGAGTGGTAGCTGAAACTACATTTTAACAAATTAAGAATTGAAATGTGAATGCTCATGCTAACTAGAACTTACAAACCATAGATTAGTTTCATAGACAAAACCGACACTTTTACGTAATTAAATCCGAATTAACAATCACATTATTTAAACTACTCCTACTTAAACATTGTACAATGGACTTTCTTTAAACACAAATTTTACCAACACACTAACATTTTTCACATATTGAACCAATCACGAAATCCTACCTTCATCATTTTAATTTCCTTCATACATTTTTCATATTATAAATGCACCGAACAACGGATTGTTACTTACAATATGATCCACCTTAAATTGTTGATTTAATGAGCTAAATAGCAATCAAACATTAAATCTGTTCAATCCTATTCTAAATGCACCGAACAACGAATAAATACTTAGCGTTGAATTGAAGGTTAAACACTGAAACGTATGAAGCAAATGAAATTTAGAAAGTAAAACACATGAAGATTATATTCACATTTACAAATGTTAGAAAGAAAATATCAATACATATATTGAATTATAAGCAAAACCAACAACAATAGCAAGAGTTTAAGTAGAGAAAGATGGTTTTTCACAAGGACACCGAACAACGGCAGGAAACTTGAGAAGATGGAGGAAGAAACACGAGGAATTCAGACTTAAAACTCTCGAATTTCCTTAGAATTACCTAGCCTAAGGTTTTTCTTAAGGAAAGTATAAAAATGTGATAAAAAGAAGTTAAAGAAAATCTAAAAAAAAAGTCTAAAAAAACTAAGAAACAAAATGTAAAAGAAAAGCTAAAAGAAGTGTGAAATCTAAAAGAAAGTCCTCCATTTACAATGAAATGACCTCTTTATTTATAGAGTAAGTTCCACTAAAAATCTAAAAAAACAAAATACAAATTAAATAATAAAAACTATTAAATTAAATAAAGAAAAGATGGTTTTATGCTGATTTTTAGGGTTGATTGGACTGAAAATGTTGGAAAAATTGGGCAGGCATGCTGCGGTATGGGCTGGCTATGCTGAGCAGTTGGATTCGGTAAGCAGCTGTTGATTGAGGCGTACAGGTGCAGCAGATCAGGCAATGGGGAGCAGGGGATGACTTCGGCGTGGCGCTGCAGAGAAAGCAGGTGGACTTCGATGTAGAATGCGCTAACAGGAACGTGGGCTTCGGAGTGGAGCTGCGTTTCGGTAGGCGAGCGTCGAAGGCACGCAGGCTAGGCTTCGTGTAAATGGGTCGTGACTACTGGGTTGGAGCGAGATTTGGGCTAGGATTTGTTGATTTTGGGTTGGGCTGGCGAGCAATTTGGGCATGATGAGTGGACTGGGCTGATTCAGTAGGCTCCCACCGAATTTCATTGCTAATTTTGGTGGCCTCTAATATTGCGATCATATCTTTTTCATTATTACTCCGATTGAGACGATTATTTTGCCAAAATGCTCATAATTTCAAGCTTTATTTATTTATACAAATTTCTCACAAAATATATTATTTTCTTCAATTTTTTGGCATTTTAACATTAAAAGATAGGTATAAAAGATATAAAATAATATAAAATAAAGCTCAATTCAAGGCCTATCAACCATCCAAGTCTTACTTGAGAACCAAGAAAAAATCCCACTTGTAGTTGCCTATTTCACGTCTAGATTCGACCAAACCAAGAGCCCACATGCCAATCTGACCCGTATTGGTAGGATGATTATGATGATGGAGAAACCCAAATGATGACGATGATGGTGAAGAAACCCAAGTTCACCGTTCAACATCTTCTCCTTCAATATATTTTTTTTAAATATTAGTTTTAATAATTTTCTGCATTGATTAAATATCCAATTATTTTTTGACACATAAGCCCCCTAAATATTGTTAGTAGCGTAGCCTAACAATTGGAGCAATAAAGTTAACATAATGAGGGTGCTTGCAGCACATTTGTACGATTTAACGTTTGGGGAGTAAAGTGATATTTGATGTCCCGTTCAGGGAGTAAAGTGAGTAATAAGCCTATATCTTTAGCCTCTAGTAATGAAAAACTCTTCTTTTTTTCTTCAGAAATTATGGTGATTCCAAAAAATAAATCAAAGAAGAAGAAGAAGGAGAAGGAGGAAAAGAAGAAAAAGAAGAAAATGAGGAAGATTAAAATGAAGAAAGAAGAAGAAAGGAAAAAAGGGGAAAAAAGAAGAAAGGAAGAAGAAAAAGAGAAACCCATGAAGAAAAGGAAAAAAGAAAGAAGATGAAGAAGAAGAAGAAGAAGAAGAACGAGAAAGAAAGGATAAAAATTTGAAGTTTTGAGAAAGTTATTTTTTTTAAATGTCATTTATTTAATTTAAAATTTGGGTTGTATATCGACACATCAATATTTATTAAATTATTTAATAGAGTAATTAACATTAGAGTCAAGTTGTTATATTTTTAAGAGTTCAAAATACATGTAAGATTTGAAAAGTTATATATAAATTTGAAATGAAAAAAATTGTAGCATACATCCATAAATTTTACACTAATTTTAGCAAACATCCATAAACTTGATTTTTAGATTCCCTCGTCCCTTAGCTTGATTGAAATAGTAGCAAACAACCCTTTGCTACAGATTATATTAAAAAATGGCACAAACAATACACATGTATGAATAGCTAAAGGCAAAAAAAACATTTCAACCTCTGTACCTCACAAACATTGTGTTCTTCACTCTCTTCTTCTTCACTTTCATCCTCTTTATCATAGCCCTAAATCCTTAAATCTAAACCCAACATCCCTTTTTCTCCGCATGGATTCCCAAACCCACTAAACCACACACACACACACACACACACACACACACACACACACACACACACACACACACACACACACACACACACACACACACACACACACACACACACACACACACACACACACACACACACACACACACTCTCTCTCTCTCTCTCTCTCTCTCTCTCTCTCTCCCCCCCGACCACCACCATATCCACCATGATTCTCTTCTCTCCTATTTGTTGTCGTGCCCTAAATCCCTCAATCGAAACCTAGCATCTCTCTTTCTCTGCATGGATTCACAAACCCACTAAACCAGTTTCTCTCGCCATCTGTTCGACCACCACCAATCCACCATAGCCACCATGTTTATCTTCTCTCATCTTTGCCATCATTTCCAACAACCCCTTTGATAATTCTTTTGATCTGTGCCACGACGACACTAAGTTCTTGGCTTGTTTCATGCATAAACCCTCCAATCTTCCAATTCAAATTCCTTTACTTTGATGGGTTTCACGACCCTTAATTCTCACACTCAGATAATGGGAACTCCTGAAATAAGAAAGGAAATTAATGGAGTTTTTCTAACGACCCGAAAATTTTGAGAAATGTAATTTTGAAAAGTTTGTTTGTAAATGGACAGTTTTGTCCTTATAAAGCCAAAAGTTGACTTTTGCCTCGAGCACTTTTTGGAATTTTTGTAAGGACCGATACAGAGGTCTCAAAAACCTAAATCCATAGACAAGTGGTATGCCGAAATTAAATATCGAATGAATTCGATGCGAGTCAAAATTAGTTAGGGGCTTTTTGGCAATTTTGACTTGAGGGGTATTTTGGACATTTTGTAAACAAGATTTTTTGTGTGGATGTTGTAGGATTGTGACATGTGTCTTCTTTTTTAGGCATTGGATGTAACTCTCTGGAACTTTGAGTAGAGTTAAAATGGCAATTTTACCCCTAAAATTCAAAATGTTACTTTTTGACTTGGGCCTTTGATGGACATTCCGGAAGGACCATTGCGAAAGTCTCGGACTCCTGTGACCATAGACAGACGGTGACACGACCCATCCCAATCCCCCCGGGATTACCATGGAATGTGACGTGCTCCCGTCTGACAAGAGGCGCCAGACAAGGGATAACCGATTGCCATTGCCCAAACGGGCTTCCAGAGTGCGTAAGGATCGATGGAGGAGGTGTGCGATGCTCAAGTCTCTGCTGCAGTCGTATCCGGAATCAACCTGAAGGGCATTAAAAACAAAAGCTGTGAGTGGACGAAAATAAACAAGTCTGTTAAAAACATTTATAAGACATTTATGCCCCTCAGTAAAATCATATGCATGCACCAAAAACCAATAATCCCATATTTATTTAGAAATAACCATTAGGGCCTTAGCCTGGAAACCAAAGCATAGTTTCAAATTCCAAAAGTCAATCCAAGAGTTATTTCATCAATTTAGTAATATTCATTTATTATTTTTCCATCTCCGGCATCCCCGATGCCTAGCGTCCTAGACGCTTGACGTTCCGGACGTCATATCTCACGGTATTAAGCAACGCGTGCTGCCCGGGGTCTCACCGGGTCCATATCTCTGACATCCCCGATGTTTGACGTCCATGACGTCTAGCAATCCTGCTCCTGGATCACTATACGGTCCGGTAGCTCCGTATAATGAGCCCTCGCAGGCAATGCACCGTGACTTCTCCAGTGTCCCCGACACTTGGAGGAGACCAGGATATAAATATCCTCATATCGAGATGGTTTTATGGAACACATTCAATTATTCATTTCCAAAATATCACAAGGGCCCTGCCCCGAATTTCCATAAAACCGTCGTAAGTCCAAATAGTTGAATCAAATCCGAAATAGTTTATTCAATTCCATTTTAGGGTCCCCGACCCGAAATCACATATACAAGTCAACTGGGCTCCTGGCCCGATTCATAAGTTAATTGGGCCCCTGGCCCGATTTCATAATTCAATTGGGCCCCTGGCCCGATTAACAAATTAACTGGGCCCCTGGCCCGATTCATTTTAACAAGTCCGTAACCATTTCATGAAATCATATCCATCCATATTTATGGAAATCAGTGCAAATCCAGAAAACCTCGATTCACGTGCAAACACGTAAATCACCTCGAAATGCGTGAAAACATATAAATTCACTGATATCCAAAATAAATCATATAATCACAATTATAACAATCATGAAACAGTTATGCATGCATCGAATTTATAAAACCAATGTCCACTCACAGACCGTTTAACCGAGCGCCTCGATACGCGTGCCATAGGCCTTCCCGGGCCACACCACAATCACCGGGACTCCCAATCCTGTTCAAATCACATTAGAGGATCACTAACCTCATCATTAACATCCTATTCAAGTCCCGTAATTTTCCCAAATTTTTACGTATTTTTAAACTGGATTTAAAACCTTCGGACATCCCGAACAATATCGAGATGGTGTCCGATCGACACGAACCCAATCCCAAAATGTTCGTTACATTGAATAGGACAAAAGTCATGTTGACCTCACCTCGAGATTCGTGCCCACGCGCCGTCACGCGCCGCCATGAGTGGCTGCGCGTGAAAGCCACGCGCCTGCTACAGTGACTGCTACAGTCACCATCTTCACCCGAATGACTGGTAAACGGGTCTGATTACCCGCGATCTAACCCGGCCAGATAACCATCAATTCAACCTTGATTCCTTCCGTTCTTGATCCTAAAACAATCAATATCCAATAAATTTCAGTTATGTGTCAATAACCAACATCGACAGGGATCAAATCAACCAATCCAAGCCCGAACAGCAAAACGGGTCATCCTTAGTAATACACCCAAATCAAGTCCATTCCCAAATTAACTTCACAAGAAGTATACTAGGATTAATACGAATCCAAAACCACAACCAATTGAAGAAGAGCTCACCTGGAAGTCGTCGTCCACAACACTGTATTTCCTCTGAAAACAGTGACCACCGTCCCAGCTTAGCCGTGGCTGGTTCCATTCGAAATTGATACGGCTGAGCTCCAGACACTCCCAGAAAGCTAAACCCGTCCATGGTTTGGTCCAACAAGGCTCAGAAATCAAATTCTGAAATTTCCCTCCAAGAACCCGAAATGGTTTCTCACGGTTTTTCTCTCCAATTCGACAGCCACATAAGCTCAGAATGATCCTCACAATTCACTCACAATGTTTTTAATCCAATTGAGTCGTTAAAAGTGCCTCAAAGCACCACGCAGGCCCACTGTGCAAAGCTTCCCTGCATAGACCCGAAACCATTAAAAATCAGTGTCCATGTGAGTGCAATCAGTTGCCAGCTCCTCACATGTGCAACCACAATCCAAAGCTGCCCCAATAACAGTCCATTAATTGATAAACAACCCATGGGATCGATCGCACAAAGCCTCCAATTTTCACGGCTGTTTCGATCAAACAGTACCCTTGTGGAAATTACAATTCTGCCCCTGCACAGTAAATTACCAAAATGCCCTCACGCATCCAGACCCGTAACTTGGTCATACGGACTCCGATTTATGCGTGCCGCCTGTCTACGAACTCAGGGCATCGAGACCTTCCTAACGGTCCTCGGTCCTCGGCCATCGGACCACCCGATCAAAAAGTCAACATTTCCCCCTTATTATGTTCAAATTACGAAAATGCCCTTGGGCTTCCGTACATCATAACTTTCACCACGAACGTCGGAATCGAACGTGCCACCTGTCTATGAACTCGTGACGTCCCGAACTACGTCACGGTCATCGGTCAAAGTCCATTTGACCATCTGAATTAAAAGTCAACGTTTTGCCCACGCCTAGGGGCAAAACGGTCATTTTGCACAATTCGTCCGAAATCGCCCAACTAATCCCAAATTAGTGAATCACAATTAAATATTATTAAATCCCGATATTCGGGACGGGTCGTTACAACCTTCCCTCCTTAAAGAATTTCGTCCTCGAAATTACCAACAATCTTATTCCACAACCACCTCGTGGAAAACATTTCGACCTCATATCATGTGTACACCTGTACACCCACTTACTGGGACAACACCAGTCTCGTCTGTACCCAGACATCCCATCACAGTCATACGTCATAATAGCAACAACACTCGACCACCTCGAGTGGAAATGATCACCAGATCTGCGATAAAATCGCTTAACCATTTAGCTGACTCCTTCAGCTAGAGGGTTCCTTTCCATTGCCAATAAATCCTTACATTCGCTCCCATTGGGAGTCACCAAATCTCATTTGTCAGTCCATGCTGACGCCATCAATCAAACTGTCACCACTAAACTTTACCGCCCTGGTAAAGCCCCAACCATCTGTCCGTCCGTGACAACACCACGTACTACATCACCCTCGATGTAGCGTAAGATCAACCACATGATCACAATTTGCAGGGCACGCCCAATCCTGCGACACAAAATAATCTCAATGTTCATAATCGCCGACTCCCTCAGCGAACCAAAAGGCTACTCGTGGTTACTCAGACCACCAACTCACTCATCCTGAGTGTACGTATACCGTCAACATCAAGTGGTGTAACTGGAACACATTGAATACCAGCCCAGCAGTGATCACACATCTCAATACTAGGGTTCAACTAGCCAACCATGGCTAAGAGCACCTGCTCATAAAATCACTGAACCTGACAAAATTGCTCTGCACAGCGCATAGTATCCAATGTCCAGTCCACAATCACAACCAAACAAATGATATCGGAACCAAGCCGATTACCAACACGTTTAATCATACACCACCGGTACATCCCATGTACCGCCATTAGGCATCACTCAGCCTAACCCGTAACAATCCTCGTATAACGTACCCTGTACGTACATCAATCCATCAATCTGCCTATAGCCACCCAGGTCATAGCCAGACACGTTCCAATAATGAAGTACCTTTGTCCACACCAACATGAGACAAGGCGAACTCCACCGTCATCCAGTTCTAGTTCCGAATCCGAATTCGCAATTTCGTAAGAAATTCCGAATCCAAACCCAAACATCATATTTTTATTCCATTTCCAAATCCGAATCCGAAATCATTACTCCGTAAGCTAGCATTGGAATAATCATTCCGCACCCAAATCCAGTAATCCACTTTCGAGCTTCGCAATCGAATCCTGAATCGTCACCCAAAAATTCGATTCCAAAACCCAAAACCTCGTTTACGTCCATCAAGACGTAACGTAACCGAATCTATCGGTTGCCTCTCCAAAACACTGGATTGACTTCATAGGGAAGCCAATCCCAATATCCACACGTCAAAGGTTGACAAAATCCGACCACATCGGAAACCTACTCAACCGAGTAACAACCATATGGACTCACTCCGAAAAGAAGTTCAGTCCCGTCATTTACGACTCACGTACCAAGGTAAGAGTGATAACTCTCATCCAATCTGGATCATCACGATCACAACCCAGATTCATCGCTACGTCACTCGACAAGCAACATCACGATCCTAGATCGTCACATCGTCCAAAGTCGACAACATCACAAATCAGATCCACCTAGGATCCACACATGCCCACGTAGTTAACAGTCCATCTGAAAGCTGATCGTAGGGTCTTACACCCTCAATTGAATCCTTCGCCAAATTTCCCTTGGTGGAAAGATGACCTCGCATTTCCCACCAAATCCACAATCATACACAACTTCTTGTGTCCAATGACCCCAAGCCAAACATGGGTCCACCAACCAATACACACTCAACGTACTGGTAGCAACAATCATCATCTGCCACGGCAGGAAATATGAAGTCAACGCCAAAGACTTCGGAATACCAATCACCGATGCGGAAACGAGCACTCCTCTCGTCTCCCAATCACAACTCTCCCCGGAACGGGAGTTCCAACCATGTTGGAAACAAACATGCTCCCAATGAGATGTCAAGTCCAGCTACTGGACTGCCCATGTCCATACCTCACTTGGACCACCACGTGTCCAAAATCAATTCATTACTTGGACCTCACGTCCGCCAATAATCATGTATGCACACACCCCGATTCCGAACGGAAATTTCCTCAACTCTGCCTGGATGTGCATACCATACTGCCTTCGTCTCACATCTCAACCTTAAAAGGTTCAATCCTCAGGTTCCAAGTGGTTCACAATCACAAAATCCCACATCAATACCACGAATGGTTCCCCGACTTTTCCAATTTCAATAATTTCCTTGTATTTCCTGGGGATATAAGAAGTATACCATCATACCAATCTCGGAGTTGACAACAACTCCCCAAATCCACCAATACACATGACCTAGGGGACAGCATCCCAAGATTCCCCCAAATTTTCAATCATACCTTTTGATCCATTCATCACTTGTCATCATACATCTGTTAGGACTTATCCCAACACGACACAACTTCCTCTGGAACCCATCCAGTCCAAGACTCAACCACCACTGAGTCGCAGATACCAATCATCTGTTCATCATGACAGAGTCACACCCCAACTGGTGGCTCATCGTCATCCCAATTACTGTCACCAGCACCAGCGCTATCATCAACACTAGTATCAGCACACAGGCATCCATACTAGTATTGGCATAAAGGCATCACCATACCAACATACATACACAGCACACGAACACCCATGCTAGCACACGAACATCCATGCTAGCACCCGAACATCCATGCTAGCACACAGTGTGCAAAGTTGTTACCCTGGATCTCCGTTCATTACGAACGACGATCCCGTAACAGCACTCATACCCCACGACTATGGGTACCCCCAATTTGACCACTGGAACATCAGGATAATGGACGTTCCCTGAACATCCCCTGGTCCCCAAGTGTGGAAGCCACACCAAATACCCTTGATAGCCAGTCATCTCGACACAACTGTCGACCAACAGTCATCGTTGTCAAGATCCGTATCCACACATCACACTAATATTCGATCCAACACGGGATTCCATATTTTCTCATAACCGTATCCGTAGATCGAAACCCACAAGACTCACTAGAGTCATCCATGACCTCAGCCTCTCGTCGCAGCACAAGTTCTCAAATAACGTTCACTTTTCCAGCCCATCAATTATAAATTAGGGTTCCACAGTCACACCCTAGGGTTCCACCGAACCCAACTGCCTTTTGCAGTAAAATCCACAACTTGGCCGACCCCACGGTCCTGACATCATATAGACGTCCAACCCAGTCCAATCGTCAATTCAACGTGAGTTCCATCGTGGGTTCCACCACGAAGGTCATCGGCCAACTCCGATGCACCAACACCCCGTACACTAGCCAACACTACCAGGGTCCAAAACATAGACCAATACTCAACTGAGTTTCGTTTTTTTTCCCATAACATTATTCAAATGGGGTTCCCTGAACCCAGCTGTGCCCAGTGGCACAACAATCCATAATCACATGACCGAACCGACGGTCCCACATTACCAGTTAATCGTATACAACCCCACTTGGGTTGAATCGCATCAACGCACGGCGTATCGGGCCAAATACACCCAATCCACCATACAAACCCAAAACTATCTATCAGGTTGACAACGGAACTGCAGCCCAAAGAGACATCACACCCTCGTCCTTCGCGCACAAAAGAGCAAAACCTGCTCTGATACCACTTGACACGACCCATCCCAATCCCCCCGGGATTACCATGGAATGTGACGTGCTCCCGTCTGACAAGAGGCGCCAGACAAGGGATAACCGATTGCCATTGCCCAAACGGGCTTCCAGAGTGCGTAAGGATCGATGGAGGAGGTGTGCGATGCTCAAGTCTCTGCTGCAGTCGTATCCGGAATCAACCTGAAGGGCATTAAAAACAAAAGCTGTGAGTGGACGAAAATAAACAAGTCTGTTAAAAACATTTATAAGACATTTATGCCCCTCAGTAAAATCATATGCATGCACCAAAAACCAATAATCCCATATTTATTTAGAAATAACCATTAGGGCCTTAGCCTGGAAACCAAAGCATAGTTTCAAATTCCAAAAGTCAATCCAAGAGTTATTTCATCAATTTAGTAATATTCATTTATTATTTTTCCATCTCCGGCATCCCCGATGCCTAGCGTCCTAGACGCTTGACGTTCCGGACGTCATATCTCACGGTATTAAGCAACGCGTGCTGCCCGGGGTCTCACCGGGTCCATATCTCTGACATCCCCGATGTTTGACGTCCATGACGTCTAGCAATCCTGCTCCTGGATCACTATACGGTCCGGTAGCTCCGTATAATGAGCCCTCGCAGGCAATGCACCGTGACTTCTCCAGTGTCCCCGACACTTGGAGGAGACCAGGATATAAATATCCTCATATCGAGATGGTTTTATGGAACACATTCAATTATTCATTTCCAAAATATCACAAGGGCCCTGCCCCGAATTTCCATAAAACCGTCGTAAGTCCAAATAGTTGAATCAAATCCGAAATAGTTTATTCAATTCCATTTTAGGGTCCCCGACCCGAAATCACATATACAAGTCAACTGGGCTCCTGGCCCGATTCATAAGTTAACTGGGCCCCTGGCCCGATTTCATAATTCAATTGGGCCCCTGGCCCGATTAACAAATTAACTGGGCCCCTGGCCCGATGCATTTTAACAAGTCCGTAACCATTTCATGAAATCATATCCATCCATATTTATGGAAATCAGTGCAAATCCAGAAAACCTCGATTCACGTGCAAACACGTAAATCACCTCGAAATGCGTGAAAACATATAAATTCACTGATATCCAAAATAAATCATATAATCACAATTATAACAATCATGAAACAGTTATGCATGCATCGAATTTATAAAACCAATGTCCACTCACAGACCGTTTAATCGAGCGCCTCGATACGCGTGCCATAGGCCTTCCCGAGCCACACCACAATCACCGGGACTCCCAATCCTGTTCAAATCACATTAGAGGATTACTAACCTCATCATTAACATCCTATTCAAGTCCCGTAATTTTCCCGAATTTTTACGTATTTTTAAACTGGATTTAAAACCTTCGGACATCCCGAACAATATCGAGACGGTGTCCGATCGACACGAACCCAATCCCAAAATGTTCGTTACATTGAATAGGACAAAAGTCATGTTGACCTCACGTCGAGATTCGTGCCCACGCGCCGTCATGCGCCGCCGTGAGTTGCTGCGCGTGAAAGCCACGCGCCTGCTACAGTGACTGCTACAGTCACCATTTTCACCCGAATGACTGGTAAACGGGTCTGATTACCCGCGATCTAACCCGGCCAGATAACCATCAATTCAACCTTGATTCCATCCGTTCTTGATCCTAAAACAATCAATATCCAATAAATTTCAGTTATGTGTCAATAACCAACATCGACAGGGATCAAATCAACCAATCCAAGCCCGAACAGCAAAACGGGTCATCCTTAGTAATACACCCAACTCAAGTCCATTCCCAAATTAACTTCACAGGAAGTATACTAGGATTAATACGAATCCAAAACCACAACCAATTGAAGAAGAGCTCACCTGGAAGTCGTCGTCCACAGCACTGTATTTCCTCTGAAAACAGTGACCACCGTCCCAGCTTAGCCGTGGCTGGTTCCATTCGAAATTGATACAGCTGAGCTCCAGACACTCCCAGAAAGCTAAACCCGTCCATGGTTTGGTCCAACAAGGCTCATAAATCAAATTCTGAAATTTCCCTCCAAGAACCCGAAATGGTTTCTCACGGTTTTTCTCTCCAATTCGACAGCCACACCAGCTCAGAATGATCCTCACAATTCACTCACAATGTTTTTAATCCAATTGAGTCGTTAAAAGTGCCTCAAAGCACCACGCAGGCCCACTGTGCAAAGCTTCCTTGCACAAACCCGAAACCATTAAAAATCAGTGTCCATGTGAGTGCAATCAGTTGCCAGCTCCTCACATGTGCAACCACAATCCAAAGCTGCCCCAATAACAGTCCATTAATTGATAAACAACCCATGGGATCGATCGCACAAAGCCTCCAATTTTCACGGCTGTTTCGATCAAACAGTACCCTTGTGGAAATTACAATTCTGCCCCTGCACAGTAAATTACCAAAATGCCCTCACGCATCCAGACCCGTAACTTGGTCATACGGACTCCGATTGATGCGTGCCGCCTGTCTACGAACTCAGGGCATCGAGACCTTCCTAACGGTCCTCGGTCCTCGGCCATCGAACCACCCGATCAAAAAGTCAACATTTCCCCCTTTTTATGTTTTTCACCACGAACGTCGGAATCGAACGTGCCACCTGTCTATGAACTCGTGACGTCCCGAACTACGTCCCGGTCATCGGTCAAAGTCCAATTGACCATCCGAATTAAAAGTCAACGTTTTGCCCACGCCCAGGGGCAAAACGGTCATTTTGCACAATTCGTCCGAAATCGCCCAACTAATCCCAGATTAATGAATCACAATTAAATATTATTAAATCCCGATATTCGGGACAGGTCGTTACAGACGGCATGAAAAAATCGGACTTGGAAAGGATTCGATACGAGTCAAAATTGATTAAGGGAAAAATGGTAATTTTGTACCAAGGGTATTTTGGTCATTTGACCACAAAAGGGTATTTTGGTAATTTGTTAAGAAATACCTAGAACACTCTAGGATTCTTCTGATTTTCCCTCCCAAAATATTCCACCGACCTAAGAACTTATAAATAGATGTGTGTGATGTGTATGTGGTATTTGGTGGAACATGGCCGAAGCCATGGAAAGTGTAACGATCTGGATCTCGAGGAAACATGAAATTGGAAAATTTAAGGAGAAAAGGATGATTTTGCCCATAAGTAAAAAAGTTGGTTTTTTTGGTCAAATTCAAAATGTTAACTTTTAACCGGGACCTCGTTTAGGTAATTCGAGGAGACTGTTATGAAGGTCTCGGCCTCGCGAGTACGTCGGTAGGTGGCATGTCAAAATTGGAGTTCGAATGAATTGATTACAGCTTAAAGAAAGAAATGCGCATTTTGATAATTTTTGAACTAGGGGAAATTTAGACATTTCACCTAGGGAGTTCTAGATTAGTCCATATTTTTGTCTTGTTTATCCCTTATAACACATCCACTGACTTACCTATTTTTATAACATGATTTGGGTGTGTGAGGGTAGTTTCGGTGGGTAAGAGCTGAAGAGAAGAAAAAACTACTCCAAACCCATACCCGTGAGAAACTAAGAGACGGATGAGGAAGTGAACCAGAAGAGTGCAGTGGAAGAACAAAGGGGAAGAAAGAAAGAGCTATGGCTATGAAAAACTATGAAAAATACGAGGGAACAGTGAAAGTGGAGCGATGAACTGTGAGGGTGTTATCACGAGTTTTGAGTTTTGAGGCCAGAACTTGAATTGTAACCTGTTGTGTTTGTTTCTGGATGTTAGACGGTCAGTTTGAGGCGAAAAGGGAATGTTTTGAATGCGAGGAAGAGCTAGTATTGGGCCTGGAAACCATAGCTGATATTCAAAGAATCAAACCGTGTTCTAAGGTAATTTTTTTCTTGTTTTAAGCTCATAGAACTCTCCCTTGTAGTCTCTAGATGAATTTAGATGTTAATAACTTGTAAAATGGTGTAGTAATGAAGGTTTTTGGGCCGGGTAAGAACCAACGGGTTGGGTGACCAAGTTTGCAAAAAGTGGTTGGCTAAAGGTAGGGGATAATGAATAGTACCCCCGCACTTAAGTCCCACGCACAGAGCTTTACTTGGCGTGTGAGGGCGTGTGAGATAATGTTTGGATGTGAGGTCAACGTGAAGTTTCATGTTCTCAACGATACAAGTCCAACAGTATAATTTTTAAGGCGGATCAGACATCGTCTCGAGGCGTTTTTGGTTGTCTGAAGGTTTAGAGCTAGTTTTAAATTCATTTAAAAATATCAAAAACTTGTGGGATTAAATAAGAAAATATATGGGATGATTAATGGCGTCTAGATGTGATTTATGATAGGTTCCAAGATTCCCAGAAATTACGAAAATTGGTGCAAAGCAAGATTCGACAATATGGACAATGTGTGAGTGGACTTTCTTTCTCTAAACTACTATGCATGCATATTTACATGACTTAAATGATTTTATATGTGATTCTGACGATATTGAGTGATTGAGATTTTTTTTTGGATTTTCGGTGATTTATGAATATTTAATTAATATCTTATTGCACGTTTTTTGAGTTTTTTTGTAAACTATGTTTCAGATACCGTTCTAATTGAGATTTCAAATTGAATATGATTTGTGGCGTAGAATAATTATGATTTTCTTATGATTTCGTGACAGTTTTTACGAAAGTAGCCTTAATAACACGTTTTACGAGAATTGTCGTATGAGCTGTGTTTGGGGCTAAGGCTCGGGGTTCTCATGATCATTGTGATGTGAACTTGAGTCGATTATAGTGTTGTGATGACTATGATTATTGTTTATTGATTAGTCTCAGACGTCGAGCTCGAGGCCCTGAATCCTGAGACATGTATTATGTGTGGTTGTGACTATGGGTTGTAATGTGGTTATATGTGGATATGTTCTGGTATTGTGATGAGTAGTCTCAGATGTCGTGCAGGGACCTGTATCCTGATACTAGTATGTGATGGCGACTAAGATGTCAAGCTAGGGGCTCTGTATCCTAAGTCGGATTTCACTTGGACGTTAAGTCAGGGGCTCTGTATCCCGAGTGAGTATGTGATGGCCTACCGGTAGTGCACTTTTGATATGATGATTGAGGTTGTGCGTGTGCATCGAGGATAGTTTGAATGGGATTGATTGTGTTTGAGTATTGTGATAAAGTTGAGTTGAATATATGTATTATGTGGTGATAT
Organism: Prinsepia uniflora; assembly: GCA_032719365.1. Lineage (NCBI taxonomy): Eukaryota > Viridiplantae > Streptophyta > Magnoliopsida > Rosales > Rosaceae > Prinsepia > Prinsepia uniflora. The sequence goes on from CM064862.1 coordinate 72,513,504, forward strand.
TGGATTTGGATTGATTATGTGTCGTGGATGTGATGCCTTGTGATGTATGATGTATGATGTATGTCATGATGCTTGTTGTTTGGTTTGGTGCTGACTCAGACGTCAAGCCGGGCTCTATATTCTGAGTCAGTTCTCACTCAGACGTCGAGCTGGGCTCCAGATCCTGAGTGAGTGAGTGTGTGAGGTCCACACTCGGACATCGAGCTGGGCTCTAGATCCCGAGTGGTGTACCTGTTAGTAGTGTAGTGGTTTGATGATTGATATTGTGATGATGATGCGTTTGATTTTGTGATTACTATGCTAGGCATGTGTGGGTTTACGTGATGTGAAATGATATATGAATGATTGCATTGATTTATTGGTTGTTTTGATGATTTCATGTGATTTTTGACTTGAAGATAATTTTCACGTATTTCAAGGATTATAAACTATGTTCCGTTTTATTCGAAGAGAAATGGGTTTCATATGCATGCATGGTCTCCAAAAATGGAGGGTAAAAGTCGGTTGTTTTCAAACTATGTTTTTAAACGTTTATTTTTATCCACTCACACGTTTTCTTGGTTTTGTGACCCTCTAGGCGTTTCATGGAAATCGAGGCTCGGGAGGTGGAGACTTGGACACGAGGAACTTGTGTGTATCACTTGTCTGACAAGGCTTCATGCGTATATTTTGATTCTTGTTAGATGAGAGCAGGGCCCAATAGTACTTTCTTTTAGTGTATTGTGGGTGGGGTCTTGTCAAAAAGTGTCCACCCAAGAGAAAAACACAGAGAATACGAGAAAGAGAGGCAGAGAAAAAGAAGGGAAGAAAGTTAAAAGAAAAATGGGGAGAGATTGAAGAAATTCAGTGAAGAAAGGGGAGAGAAAGAATGAGGGATTAGGAGTAACCCGTGAAGCTTTATTTTCGGATTTCCAGTTTCAACATCCAACCGCTTGAAACAAGAATGTCCCAAAATGTTCTAGGTGGTCACACTATCCCTCTGAGGCAAAAAGGAATTGCTTTGGATGTAACGTGTAACGACCCGTCCCGAGAGCCGGAATTAGCAAAGTCATTAGTAACGGATTAGTGAGCTTAATCGGTGGTTAGTTGGCTACTTTTGGGTCCGTTAGCGTAGAATGACGATTTTGCCCCTGGTTTGGGCAAAAAGTTGACTTTTAGTTCGGGCGGTCAATTGGGTATTGACCGATGGCCGTGACGTAGTTCGGGATGTCACGAGTTCGTAGACAGGTGGCACGCCCGATTCCGACATCCGAGGAGGAAGTTATGATGTTCGGAAGGTTGAGGGCATTATCGTAATTTGGGTAAAATAGGGGAAAACGTTGAATTTTTGCTAGACTTGTCAATTTCACATAGACCGAGGACCGTTAGGTAGATCTCGTCGGCTTGAGTTCAACGACAGGCGGCATGCCTTCATCGGACATTGGACGAGCAAGATACGGGTCTAGAACGGCGAAAGGAAAAATGGTAATTTTATTTCACAAGGGCATTTTGGTCTTTTTGCACATTGGGAATTGTGCAATCTGATGAGGACAAGTGTACAGTGGAGATGGGATATTTTGAGTTTGGCCCTTGGGATGGTGACACGTGCCCTATGTCTAGTGGGTTCTAGGCGTGTGCACGGTTCCAATTATTTGGGCTGTGTAGTCGTGCATTCGAGGGAAAACAGAGTGAGTTTTGAGAGGGAAATCGATCAAGTGAAGGGAGTGCGTGAGATGTTGTGATCTGGTGAGAGTGAACAGAGATGAAGGGAGAACTGATGAGTGAGTTGGAGTGAGAGTTTTGTGAGGAAAACTGGTGTGAGGTGAGGGAGGAGTTCTCAAGGAAACAGAGAGGGTGTTTGGTGGTGGTGCAGCCGTGCTGGGTCAATCGAGGATGGTGGTGGTTTTCAGAGGACAGAGGAGGATTAGAAGGGGCGCATAATCACGGTGGAGCTCACGGCGGCGGCCTGAGCACAGGTAATTTCTTCAACCCGTTTAGATGCTCTGTTTTTCCCGTGAAGTTCAAACGTTGAGTCGTGAAGGTAGGGGTTGAGTCGAGGTTTCTGGTAGGTCTTAATCGACTCCTTAGGTCCTTAGGAAGCTCTGGGGTTCGAAGCCGTGACGGGGGAGTAAACGGTTGGCCGAGAATGCAAACAGGGGTGTTCGGGTGTTTTTGTTTCGAGCTAGGGACGACGGGTTAGAGGCCGTGTTGTCGTGTTTGGTTAAGGGGAATAGGTTGCTGGGTTGAGGACGAAGAGAATGGTGGAAGGAGGGAGGAAAATGGTGGACGGAAGACAGAGAACCGGTCACGCCAGTTCGGTTTGGCTGAACCGGTCTGGACCGTTTGGACGAAGGTTGAAGATGATGAACAGTGCAGGCGCGTGAGGCCCACGCGCAACCACTTTGGGTGGCCCGTGGGGGCGCGTGGGGCATTTTCTGAGGAAACTGTCAACTAGGTTTTTGGTCTAAATGTTATAACGGATCTTTTGGGATAGGTTTCGTGTTAATCGGACGCCGTTTGAGGTTAGTTTGACAAGGTTGAAGGTTTAGGGTCTCGGTTCGTTATGTTTAGAAGTTCGGGAAAAATTGAGGAAAATTATAAGAATCTTAATGGACATGTTAGTGACGTATTTTGGTGAATGTTGACAGGATCGGGAATCCCCGAGGAGGCTGAGGAACGTGCAGGACGTACGAGACGCGAGTAACGTGCCTGGTACCTGTGAGTGGACCCCTTCTCTATAATTGATCATGCATAATTGCTTTTCTATAATTGTTTTATGGTTTTAATCATGATTTCATGTCTATTGATTATGCTATAATTGTTTTATATAATTGCACGTTTTTCGAGAAAGTACGGTTTTCAGCACGTTTTACGAGAAACGTCCGATTGATGATTATGGTGCCATGATTTCAGGATTTCAATCTATACTTGGTTTTAATGGTTATAAATGAGTTTTGAGAACGTGAGTTGATGATTAAGGGTTTTCGGTTTTAGAATTGGATTTCGGAAATCAAGATTTGGTTTTAAAGTTGAGAAAGTGGAATTCCGAATTTGGGTTTGGAATGACAGTTCTGGAAGCCGGAAGGGCATCAGGCCAGTGATTTCAGATTCGATTTTGGATATGGATTTAGAATTGGTTTTCAAACGGTTTTGGTTGGATTTGCTGGATCTGATTATTGGGTTTAAAGACCCGGATATTGTGATTGACGGGGGACGGGCCCGGATTGGGTTTAAAGACCCGGATTGAGTTTAAAGACTCGGATATATTGATATTTCCCCCGTAGGCCTGTTGAGTTTAAAGACTCGGAGTTTAAAGACTCGGATTATTGAGGTCCGGATTGAGTTTAAAGACTCGGGAGTTTAAAGACTCGGATAGGTCCAGCAGGTTTGATCGGATAGTGATGTTGGTATTTTTATGATGTGATGTTTTGTGATACTGGTTTTATGATGCTTCTGACGTGATTTCTATAACTGTTTTTACGATGCTTCTTATGTGATTAACTGTTTTCAAAAATAGGTTATGCATGTATGTTTTCAAAACGGAGGGCCAAAACCCTAGTTCGATATAAAATGGTTTTTGAAATTTTTATTCTTTTAGTCCACTCACACTTTCTGGTTTTAATTTCCCTCCAGGTCGTGGAGCTAGCGCAGTGGTTGACGTTGAGGCAACTTCGGAGGCATAGAGTACTTGAGAGTTTTCCAGGAGTGGTTTAAGTTTTTCGTTGTGCGTGTACTTTGTATATCGGTTTTTGTTTCCTTAAGTTTGGTACTATGCTCTGTATAACTGCTGACTCTAGGATGTTTTAAATTCTCCTGCATTTGACAGTGTAATGTGTGGTTTTTGTGAGGTTGTTTTAGTCTTTCGTTTTTGGTTGTCAGACGGGAGCAGGGTTTAGTCCCTAATCCTGGGGGATTAGGGGTGGGCCCTGACATAACGGCCCAAACTTTCAAGGAGGGAAAATCGAAATAGTTGGATGAAATGGATCATTTTGCCTCTATAAGTCAAAGTTGACTTTTTGGTCAAAATTAATGGGTTGACTTTGACTTTCCAATGTCAAAACGTTGACTTTTTGACCGGGACAACTTTTGGAAATTCGGTAAACCCTGTTAGGAAGGTCTTAGTATCCCGAGTAGATTGGCAGATAGCATGCCAAAAACGGAGTTCAGTTGAGTTCGTTCTCGGTATATATTATTTAGGGGCATTTTGGTAATATGATGAGTTATTTTGTTATTTTTCTTTTGGAGATATTTTCTTGGGTGAATGAGATTATGACAAGTGTCACTTATCTCCTATACAATTGTGCCACCGACCTTGGCATTGTGTAGTATGAGTTAGTGTTTTGTGATGTAAGTGTAGTTTGTGTATTTTGGTGTGTTTTGGCCGAGAGGAAGGAAATCGAAAACAGAGAAAATCAGCAGGGAAGAAGAGAAGATGGGAAAGGAAAGGAGAGGGATAAGAATAAAGAAAAGGAATTAGACCAAGGAAACAAGAAAGAGGGCCTGAGCTCGTGAGGAAGAGGGAGGACCCGTGAGGTGTTTTTGGGTTTAGCACTTCATGCCCAGATTTTCATCAAGAAACTTGAAACTGGACTTACTAGTCAATTCTTGGGGGTTAGATGACTCCAACAAGCCAGAAACTTTGAAGTTTCATTGTGGGACTGAGCTGTAAATCAAGCTGGAGTGCAGGCAGTGGGTTTAAGCTCGAACATCGCAATTTTGATGTAACTTTTTCAAGTTTTGGATTCATAGATTTCTTGTTGGGCGTTTAGAGCAGAACAAAAGAAACGAATTTGAAAAAGGGTTAGAAATAAGGGAGAAAAAGCTGGGTCAGGTCGCAAGGTCGGGCGACCCGAATTGCAGGAAGTCGGGTTGGCGAGAGGTTGAAGACGATCTATAGTGCAACAGCGCGTGGCTACCAAGTGCAGCCACTTTGGGTGGTGCGTGTGCAGAGGAATTTTGAAACACCGTCAATACGGTTTTTTATGTAATTTTTGTAACAAATATTTTGGCACAGGTTTCGAGTAAATCGGACACCTTTCAGGGTAGTTTTGGGTATCCGAAGGTTTAGTGTTAGTTTTAATTACGGTTAATAATCCCAAAAAATTATGGGATTAAAATAGGAGTTATTTGAGTTGATATGTGACCTTTAGATGTGAATTTTGGCAGAAAGTGACATTCCCGAAAATTACGGAAGTGCATGCCAAGATGAATTCGACGATTCGAACGGTGTGTGAGTGAACTTTCTTCCCTAAATTTTTCATGCATGCATACTTACAGGATTTAAATGTGTTTCTATGTGGTTTTGATGATATTGAAGTGATTGGGATTTTATATGAGTTTTCGGTAATTTTATGAATATTTTATTACGCATTTTTCGCAAATTTCTGCAAATTCGGTTTTGGTTTATGATTCAAATGTGATTTTCAATTGAATGAGAATAATGACATGAGATAACGTGATTTCAGATATTTGTGGATTTTATATAATTTCTAGAATATTTTTTCGAAAGTGGCCTTAATGGCACGTTTTACGAGAATTGGCATTTGAGTTGCATTTGGGGCTTAGGCCCGATATTCCGATGATGGTTTGATAAGTGGTTTTGAGTTATGATATGTGGTTTCTCGGTATTAGTGATGTAAGATGTTGTGACGATGTGTGATATGGGGCTGTGATATAAGTATGTGTTTGTCGGAACTTGTGATGTGTGAAATGTTGTTGTGATGATGTTGATTGGATGTAAGTCTCAGACGTCGAGCGCGGGGCCTCGAATCCTAAGACTGTATTGTGGTGGCGACTTAGACGTCGAGTCGGGGGCTCCGAATCCTGAGTCGGATTTCACCCCAGACGTCGAGCTAGGGGCTCCGAATCCTGAGTGCCTGAGTGATGGCCTGGGCTACCGGCAGTGCCTTGTGATGTGATGATTGATGTTGTGCATATGTATTGATGATAGGTTGACTATGTGAGTTCTGTGTTGTAGTTAGTTCTAGATTGATTGTGCGGATCGACGTGATGGCTTGTGAGATTGTGTTGTTATGACTCGGACGTCAAGCTGGACTCCGAATTCCGAGTGAGTTTATGGTGTACATGTCAGTGGGGCAGTGGTTTCATGTGTGACATTGTGATGATGGTGCGTTGATTGTTTGTAGTTGATGTGCTATATTCTTGTAGGGATGGTTAAATCAACTTACCAAGGTTTTAGTTGGTTTGATGACTTTTGATTTGAGAATTCTTTCTATGTATTTCAAGATGATAAACTGGATTTGTTTTAATCTAAAAGTATGGTTTTGAATTGGTTTTCATATGCATGCATGGTTTTGGAAAATGAAGGGTAAATGCAGAATGCTTTCAAATTATGGTTTTAATTTTTTTTTTTGCTCACACGTTTTCTTGGTTTTGTGACCCTACAGAGTCGTTCCATATGAATTCGAGACTCGAGAAGCGGAGGCATGAACTAGCGAAATTGCGTCATCCCTTGTCTCGTAGGGATTCTATCAGACTGGAGCAAGGCCCAATGGTACTTTTGTGATGTATCGGGTGGGGTTCTGCCATTGGACGTAATGGAGCTGTTAGGTAGCTCCTGGAAGCCATGGTTGAAAGGTTGATGCGATCAAATAACAAGCTGTGGTAAGTATTTCTTCCTTCTAACTTCGCAGATCGATTCCTTAGCTTGATTAGGTAAACTTTTATGTTTGGAAAGAAAAAATTGGACATGGAACGACTGAGATATAGTCGGTCCTGCTCACGGGTCAAATGACCCGAATACCAGATAATCGAGTCTAGGACTGAGGAACAAAATGACTGTGCGGCGCATGGCCATCACGAGCAGGGGCCTTTGGCCGGCGCGTGTAGTGTTTTCCAGGGAAATGGTCAACATGAAAAATCTTCGTCTGTTAATTCTGAGAATAATCATATAAAGTTTGGAATAATTGGATATCGTATGAATAAGTTATCGAATTTGGAACTTAATGTGCCTATTATTACTATGTATATATCATATGATTATAATTAATTAAAGGGAAATTAAGGAGGTGAATTTAGGGTCAATTTAAATGTTAAAAGCTCTTAAGATCAAAGTATAATCGTGAAGGGGATTTGCCAGGACTTGTTGCTTGCTTACTTATTGCTTGCTTATGATAAGATATGGACTATATTTTAGAGGGTGTTAAAATATGAATAATATGCACATATACTTCTTGCTATTTGATATGGTCTTGTTTAATGTTGTTAATGATGTTGTTAATAACAAGTGTAATGAGGGTGGATACATATGTGAGAAAGAGTACTAGGTTCGTAGATTTTTCGAGGTGTTTAAACTTTGAAACAAGGTTCGTAATAGTGTCCTTAAGTTCCCAAGAACCCAAAATGTTGAAGAACAAGAAGCTTGGAATGCGAGAAGGCTTGGAAACCTAAGAGGAAATTTTGGTCGAAAACTTGGATTTCAGATTGAAGCCAAGGTACGTTGATTTTGTGTTTTGAAGCCATAGACTTCTACTATGGTTGATTAGATGAGGTTAGACATTTAAAAGGAAGAAAACGATGCAAACTGACAATTTTTGAATCGGGTCATGGTCGTCTGGTCGAGTCCTACGCGCAGGCCCGCGGGTCGACCCCACTGGATGCTAGGGATAACTGTGATACAGGCGCTTGAGGCCCATGCGCAGGAAAGGTGGACGATGCGTGGGCGCATGTGATGTGGTCCTTCAATTTCCAACCAACATGAATTATAATGTTTTTGATATTACGAACTTATTGGTGAAGGTTTCAAGTCAATCAGACGTCGCGGTGTAGTTCCGGGTGTCCCAAGTGGTATGTTTAGGTTTTATTTTGTTTTTTAATCCCGAAAAACTAGGGAATTTAAATATGAGATTATTTGGGACATTATTGACCTTTGGTAGTGATTTTTCGACAAATGATAAAATTTCCAGAATTTACAGAAGGGCGTACAACTCGGAATTTGACAACGAGGACTGTATGTGAGTGAACTTTTCTTTTTATAAATTATTATGCATGCCCTTAAATGTTTTAATTGCGCTATTGCATGACTTATATTACGATCTTTTAATAGTGATTTTGAAATGATTATTTGTTGATTTTTCTAGAATTATTGATTGATTTTATATACGTATTTTACGGTGTTTCGTGGAAACCGTATCTTGGGCTTAGGCCCGGATTTTGAATGTACTTTGGCATGAATTGAGTCAAAGATTGTGTTATAGGATGTGAATTGTTTTCTGTGATCAACCATCCTCGAATATGGATAGCGCACAAACGTCCAGAGCCCAACTCCACTGATCCTGAGGTTGTGAGGCTAGAATGTGATGAATTCTTAGACATGTCCAGACGGTGCATGAGTGCAGTTCCTGGACAAGGCCCGAATGGTGCTACCTGTTGTTTCTAGGGATATTATTACATTTTGTATATTGCTACGTACAGTTCCCAGACATGTGTAGATGGTGCGTTAGTGCAGTTCCCGGACATGACTCAGATGATGCTTCATGCATTTCCTGAGTTAGCCTACGCATAGTGTTATTTTTCATTGTGATTTTGAGTTGAAGATTAGTTATGCCTAGTATTGGTTATCTGGTATTGGTTGGTTACCAAGTATTGGTTGGTTACTTGGTATTAGTTGGTTATTTGGTATTAGTAACGGTTGACTTATTGACATTGGATTAGTTGAATTTCTATGATTCGATGAACGTGGATTTTGGAAATGCGAGTCATGGGTTGTTTAATAGTGTTTTATGATTATTATGGTCTCGAGGTTTATGACTTGTTTTTATTTGAAATTTAATTGTTTAATTTTATTCTATGCATGTATATTTTAGAAAGGGAGGGTAACTATTGTTTTTATCTGATAAATGTGTTTTTTTATAATATTTATTTTTATCCACTCACATATTTTTGTGTTTTCGATATCCCTCCAAGTCGCTGCATGAACATCGAGACTGAATAAGAAATGGAGGCATAAATAGGAGGCCAGCGCAAGTATCCTTTATCTGGCACGTAATAAGGATAATTTTGGGATTGGGTTTGTTTTGTTGGATGGGAGCAGGATCAGACATGAATATCAAACCATTTTCTAAGCGAATATAAGAGAGGTTGAATTTTTACGTTTGCAGCAAGTAAGTTTAACAGTGGCTCAGTATGAACGTAAATTTCTGAGTTTGTCTCATTTTGCCCCAACATTTGTTACAACCGGGGCATACAAGTGTCATCGGTTTGAACTAGGTTTGGGAATGAAATTAGGGCCGCTGTGATGGTAGGATCCTTCACCACCCTTAAAGAGTTGTCAGATGCAGCTATTAAAGTTGAGGTAAGTTTGCTTGTGCAAGAATAGTCTACGAGTTCTTAACAACACCTAGAGCGTCGAAATTTTGAATCGAAGAACCAAGGAACCCCGAAGAGCGGTAACTTCAACCATGAATTTTTTGGTGGGTTCCGACCAGGTGTGGGTGATGGTGGAGTCGAACAAGAAGGTATTCAAGGTAGTACACCGAGCCCCCTTGCCTTGGGCTAGACTGGAAAGGTGCCAGTCTCGATGACTAGCCTAAAAAATATTTGATCCGCACAACCTAATATGGTTACTTGTTTTCACTGCAGAGAGCCTGGTCACAATCGTAGGAATAGTCCACATCGATCAGGCGATAGGAAAACAAGTCAAGATGCTTCAAATCAAGAGACTATATTGACTCCTGGTATAGTATAGGGGAGTCAAACGACTACCAGTAGGGCCAATAGAGCCGGAGGAAGACAGAGAATTCATGACCGACCTTCTAGTTCACAAGCATGAGTAGCTGTTCTTACATTGTAGGAGACACAAAAGATACCAAAGGGTGGATTTGGATGATTTTGTCACTCTTAGAATCTGAGAAAAAGAAATGTTTTTTTGTTGTGTAATAAACCTTAATCATTAAAGGACTACATTCAAATTTCGGGGACGAAATTCCTTTAAGGGAGGTAGGTTTTAATTACCCGAAAATTCGAGACATGTAATTTTGAAAAGTTCGTTTGTAAATGGACGGTTTTACCTTTCTAAGGTCAAAAGTTGACGTTTTCCTCAAGTACTTTTTAGACTTTTCGTGAGGACTGTTATGTAGGTCTCTAAAACTTGAATCCATAAATAGGCGGTATGCCGGAATTAGAGTTTGAATGAATTTAATGCGGGTCAAAATTGATTAGGGTCATTTTGGTAATTTGAACTTAAGGGGTATTTTGGTCATTTTGTAAATAAGAGTTTTTTGTGTGGACCTTGTAGGATTGTGACATGTGTTTTCTCTTTTGGGCCTTGGTTGCACCGACATATACTTAAAAGGGATGAATATAGTGCGTTGAGTTAGTTGTACGTATGTTTTTGGAGTTTGTTGAGAGTTTGTGCAAATACCACCCACCGGCCACCCTATATAGAGAAGAGGGGAAAAAAGATGGAGAATAAAAGAGGGAGGAAACTAGACGAAGGAGAAGGGAAACAACCCACGAACCGTGAACCTGAAACACCAAGGTTTTCACCTATGAGCACCTAGACCATTCGAGGTGTTTAAACTTCGAAACAAGGTCCCTAACAACCTCCTTAAGTTCCTAGGAACTCAAAACGTTGAAGAACACGAAGCTTGGCACACGGAAAGGATAGGAGACCGTGGAGGAAGTTTTGGCTGAAAACTTGGATTTCGGATTAAAAGCAAGGTACGTTTTTTTTGTGCTTTGAAGCCATATACCTTCTTCGAGGGTCGATTATATGAGGTTAGATGTTTAAAAGGAGGAAAACGGTACGTAAATGATAGTTTTTGAGTCGGGTCATGGCTGTCGGGTCGGGTCTTGTGTGCAGGCCTGCGGGTCGACCTGACTCGAGGTTAAGGATGGCCCTGTTGTAGGCGTGTGAAGCCCACGCACAAGGAAGGTGAACGACGCGTAGGGACACGTTCTGTAGTCCTTCAATGTTCATCCAACTTGAATCATAATGTTTTTTATATTACGAACCGAGTGGTGCAGGTTTCAAGTCGATCGGACGTCGTTGCGGTGTAGTTCCGGGTGTCCGAAGTGGTATGTTTAGGTTTTATTTTGTTTTTCAATCCCGAAAACCTAGGGAATTTAAAGATGAGATTATTTTGGGACATTATTGACCTTTGGTAGTGATTTTTCGACAAATGGTAAAATTACCAAAATTTACGGAAAGGCTTACAACTCGAAATTTGACTATGAGGACTGTGTGTGAGTGGACTTTTCTTTTATAAATTATTATGCATGCATAGTTAAATGTTTTAATTTCAATATTGCATGATTTATATTACGATGGTTTAATTGTGATTTCGAAATATTTATTGGTGATTTTTCTAGAATTATTGATTTATTTTAAATACGTATTTTACAGTATTTCATGGAAACTGTATCTTGGGCTTAGGCCCGAATTTTGAATGTACTTTGGCATGGTTTCAGTCAAATATTGTGTTATATGAATGTTCTTGGTTGTGAATTGTTTTCTGTGGTCAACCATCCTCGAATATGGATAGCGCTTAGACGTCTGGAACTCAGCTCCGTTGATCTTGAGGCTATGAGGTTGGAATGTGATGAATTCTTACACATGTTCAGACAATGTATAAGTGCAGTTCCTAGACATGGCCCAGATGGTGCTACATTTAGTTCTTGAGAATATTATTACTGACACGATCCATCCCAATCCCCCGTGGATTAACGTGGGATGTGTCATGCTCTCGTCTGACACCACGTGCCAGACAAGGGATAACCCAAACCTCGACCCTCTCGGGGATTCCAGAGCACGCCAGGATCTGTGAAGGCATGTGATGTCTCGGTCTCTGCTACAGTTCTCATCCGCGATCAACCTGAAAAGTATTAAAAACCATGAAAAGCTGTGAATGGACGAAAATAAATAGTTTAATAAAAATACATTTCACGAAATGACATTTATACTTTCCATTATAAAGCATGCATGCATTCGAAACTCTTTAACCCAACCATTTTCTTTAAATCAAATCATAGATTTTCCAAATCCAAAATCAGTGAAAAATGCTTCTTAAGAAAAGTCATTTCTTTCCTTAAATCATTAGGGCCTTAGCCCAAAACCATAAAACCAAAGTATATGGGTCACTACCCAAATCCGTTAATACTAAATAACTAGTTCATTGGAATACAGTTTAACCAATCCTCGGTATCCTAGATGCCTGACATCCCAGATGTCATAATGTCACGGTCATAAGGCTATATGTGCCACTCGGGGACTGAAGTCCAAGTCTCTCCAAGGTCCACCCAGGTCAATGACCCTTCTCGGGGGAGGTTTTAACCTCTAGCAATCCTGATCCTAAGACTCTCTACGGTTTCTCACGTATAGTGGCCCCTCTCAAGCAAGGTGTCGTGACTACTCCAGTGTCCCTGACATCTGGAGGAGACAATCCACACATAAGGATGGTCTATGGAAAACATTTTACAAATCATCTCACAACCTCTCAAAAGGGGCCTATGCCCGGAATATAGTTTCATCCATTCTGTTTCCATAAAACCATTGTAAGTCCACAATTAGGTCTCATGCCCGAAGTATAAATTCATAAACCATTTCCACATATCATATACGTAAACCACAACTGGGACTCAAGTCCGATATCATAAACCAACTGGGTCTCAAGCCTGATATCATAAACCAATTGGGCCTTAAGCCCAATAGTATAAACCAAATGGGCCTCCAGCCCGATACCTCATTAAATCAAATGGACTTCAAGTCCGATAGTTCATACGTCAAATGGGTCTCAAGCCCGATTCCATATTTCCAAATCTGAAATCATTCCATTAATCAAACTATTGAAAACACAATCACGTATAAACCCAATATAAAACCATAAACCTCATAATACATGAAAATACGTAAATACCAAATACCACAATCATATGCACTCAAGGAATTTTAAATCTTAGATATAAAACATATAAAACAGTTATGCATGCATCATATTTAGAAAATAAGTGTCCACTCACAGACTTCATTGTTGAGCTTGCTCGCTGCGCCTTAAGCCTCTCCGGGTTAATCCAACCTTTCCGGGTCATTCGAACCTGTCCAAATCAGACTCAAACGTCACTAACCATCTATACAAGTCCTAATCATAAACCCCCAAAACTCCCAAAAAATTTAACTTGTCCCGGACACGCTTTTCTAGGCTAAAAACCTCAATTTGACCAACCTAAGGATCTCTGATCGACTTGAAACCACGACCATTGGATTCGTATTGTCAAAACCTTTAAAATGGTACTGGTTCCACCTCGAGATTCACACCCACGCACCCCCACGTGTGAGTCAAATTTAAAGTCAACACTGGTAAAAAAGTCAACATCCAAGTCAACGGTCAACGGTCAGGTCAACGCTGACGCCATTAGTGATGTCATCCTGATAGATGCCACATGTCAACGGCCCGTTGGTCCACTGACATGTCAATGACACATGGCACCATCTGATTGGTCCACGTCACTAACATGTTAGTGTTGACTGGGCACTAACAAGGTGACACGGGTCGACTCGTGACTGGGCCACCTGGCTTGACATCTGACATGATGACAACATCATCGTCTTCTTCCTCTCACTAGTAAGACTCATTTTACTATACCGGGTCACGCAGACCCGGGACCTGACCCTGGCTCCCATTTCACCATTTCTAAACCATTTTCATCCTAGTTTGTTCCTAAATGATCGTCTAATCCCCAGTAATCCTTCTAACTAATAAAAAACAAGGAAATATTCCTAAAAATTAGCTTTTTCATGATGAACAGTAACATCAAACTTCCTCCTCTGTTTCCCGTCTACTCCGGCCACCACTTCCTTCAAAATTGATCCCCACTGAGTCGTTTTGCTCCTTAGAACACGTTAGGATCAACCAAATCGATCAACACACGTCAAAACACGGTTTTCCAAAATTGGGTCAAAACTGGTTTTTAGGTTTCGGGCTTCACTCACCTCCGTCGTGGTCCTCGTCGTGCTTAACCGTCCACTCAGCCTCTCTGTCACTCTCAATCCCTTACTCTCTCTCTTGTCTCAGCTGAAGGGGAATGAAAAATGGTTTTGGGGTGGGTTGTATGGGTTTCGGGTTACAAAGGAAACAAAGGAGACGAAAATATTAGATCCCAAATGTTTGGGGTAATGTACCAATCAGATAGGTAACACCTTTCACTCATCAAGTGCCCCCCTAGATTTCAACCCAATCCAAAATTGTCATTTGTCTAATTTTCTCGGTTTGCATGAATAGTACTATTTTCCTTCTGTGAACCATAAGTTCCTCGTCGAATATTCGATTTCAACGTGCCTCCTGTCTACATACTTGTAACGTCCCGATTTACTTAACAATCCTCGGTCCTCATGCCTTTGACCTCCCGGGTCAAAAGTTAACTTTTTGCCCATTCCTAAAAGTAAAATCGTCATTTTACACCGACTGTCTGAAACTCCATGACTAATTCTCGATTAGTCACTATAAATCTTAATTAATTCCTTGAATTTGGGGCGGGTTATTACAATTACAATCTAGATGGTGCTACATGACAGGTCCCAACTCGGAATTCACCATAAATAGCCTACTCGGGTCTTGCTCCCGTTTGACAGGCAACCTTGACACGACCCATCCCAATCCCCTCGGGATTAACACGGGTTGTGACATGCTCCCGTCTAGTGTCAGACAAGGGATAACTCAAAACTTCAGCCCGTTCGAGGCTTCCCGAGTGCACCAGGATCAGTGTAGGAGTGTGATGTCTCGGTCTCCGCTATAGCCCACATCCGCGATCAACCTGAAGGGCATTAAAACCATTAAAAGCTGTGAGTAGATGAAAATAAATAAATAAAATTCATTTCATCAAAGATATTTATGTCCTTCACTAAAAAGTATGCATGCATTCGAAAACCATTAATCAATCCATTTACTTTAATTAAATCATTAGGGCCTTAGCCCAAAACCGTAAACCAAAGTATATGGGAACTCAGCCCAAAAACCAATCATGTGGGAACTTAGCCCAAAACCAATCAACACAAAAATGCACATCCAGTAAAACATAGTTTAACCAATCCCCGGCATCCTTGATGCCTAATCAATACCACTGTCACGGTTTCAAAGCTACGCGTGCTACTCGGGGTCTCAATCCCAAGTCTCCCTAAGGACCACTCAAGTCAATGACCCACAGATCAATGACCCTCCCTAGGGGGAGGCTATAACCTCTAGCATTCCTCCTCCTAAGTCACTATACGGTCCGGTCGCTCCATGTAATGACCCCTCGTAGGTAATGCTCCGTGACTACTCCAGGATACTAAGGGACGTCTGGAGGAGACAACCAACCACTCGTGAGGATGGTATATGGAAAACATTTTATAAATCATCTCAAACCTTTCAAAAGTCCTATGCCCGGGATTTCCATAAAACCATCGTAAATCCACAAATAGGTCTCGTGCCCGAAGTATAACTTTCATAAATCATTTCCACAAATCTAATTTCCAAATTCAAGGGACTCTGCCCAAAATTCCATTTCATAAACCAACTAGGCCTCAAGCCTGATCATGTAAGTCAACTGGGCCTCCGGCCCGATGCCTCATTAAATCAAATGGACATCAAGTCCGATAGTTTGTAAATCAAATGGGTCTCATGCCCGGTTTTATATTTCCAAATCCGAAGTCATATCATTGAACCATTATTAAAATCACAATCATGTACAAATACAGTATAAAACTTTAAACCTCAATATACGTACAAATACGTGAATACTTAATACCACAATCAAATCCATCATAAATCACATATTGAAAACATACAAAACAGTTATGCATGCATCAATCTAGAAATCAATGTCAACTCACAGATCGTCCTAGCTACCGCCTCCATAAGCGTGCCATAAGCCTTCTAGGGCTAGATCACCATCACCGGAACATCTGGACTTGTCCAAATCACACCCGAAGGTCACTAATCAACTATACAAGTTTATAGGATAAACCCTCACAACTCCTGGAAAAGTCCACATGTCCAGGACACGATTCTCGAGGTGAAAAACCACCACCATTAGATCCAAATCGCTGAAACCTTTAAAATGAAATTAGGCCCACCTTGAAATTCGAGCCCGCACACCCACACGCGCCTGGTCAACTCAAAAGTCAATGCTAAAAAGTCAACCTTAAAAAGTCAACACTGACGTCAACACTGATAACTCTAACAGTGACACGTGTCAAGTTCCTATTGGTCACTGTCTGACATTGTCAGATCTGACATGATGACGTCACCACCGTGATGACATCATCACTGACGTCATCATGTCATCCTTATTCTCAGCCATTTCTACTCTCGTTTCTTCCTATCTACTCGTCCTAGCCTAATTTGAAGGTCTGTCTAATAAAAAACAAGAACAACTCACTAGATTCTTACCTACAATCTAAAATTCGAAGCCCAGATTTCCTCTGTTGTGTTCTCCCGATTCCAGTCACCGATGTCCCAAAACCAAGCCCAACCTGCTCGTCTCTGACCCTATAACCAAACCTAAAATAGAAAATCGACCCATACACGTCAAAATGGAATTTTTGAAAATGGGAAAAAATGGCCTCTCGGGTTTTACGGGTTTTCGACTTACCTCTGCCGTGGACAGCCGTGGCCTCCTCCCTGGTGACACTCCTGGCCTCCTAGCCTTCTTCCTCGTCCAAACTCTCACTGTCTAGGGCAGGGTAGTGTAGCTTGGATGTTTGTGGGTTTTTGGGTGGTTTTGTCCTTCACGGTTTTGGGAGAAGAAATGAAATATGAAGAAAAACTAATGATGATAATGAAGGGTGAGGATGCGAGGAAAATTATGAGAAGAAAAATGATGGACGGTGAGGGAATGAGAGATGTGGGAGGATTTATAAAATATTAAAAGTGACCAATGGGGCAAGATCCACTTTTTAGGGAGTTTGGGCCATGGGATGAGTGGCACTTGTCACTCTTCCAAGGATTCTTAATTATTTAATCATTTAACAGATCTTCATTATTTTATTATGATTTTAATTGAATCCTGGGACGTAAGTTTGGCCGATCTCGATTCCGTGACCATAAATTTTCCATTTGACGTCCAATTTCGACGTGCCGCCTGTCTGCGGACTCGTGACGTCCCGATCTACGTCACAGTCATTAGTCATTTTACACCGTCCATCCAAATTCTCTCGACTAATCCCCAATTAGTCACGTTAATGCCGATATTCGGGACGGGTCGTTACAAACCTAATATACCAAGTTTACACCCAAAGCCCTGTTAGACAAAGAATACTCGCATACTCGTAGCTCTTGCCTCCGCTCCGTAATCAGCCTCAGTGCCCGTACAAAGACCCTGGAAGATTTTAAAACCAAAAAAGTTTGTGAGTGGACAAAAATAAAGGTTTATAAATAGAGTTCGAAAGCAAACTAAGTTCCCTCTCTCTATTTTTCAAAGCTATGCATGCACCAAGTTTACAGATAAAACAACATTCTTGATTAAGTACAGTAACCAGAAAATTAGTAACTAATGCGACGAGACCAAAGCAAAGACTCAACAAATATAGATAACCAGCCATAACAATACACCATCACAGACATGATCACACTAATGCATAAGCATTCCCATCACACATAACCAACTATACTGAATTCATCACATACCGAACCACCCAATCATATCAATGGACCCATCCTCAAAGTCCGCAATCCGAATCATCATAGCAAATGTGCACTTTCGGTAGGCTAATACCACTTGGGAACTACAGAGCATTACCTCGACGTCCGAGTATGGACCGGCTCAAAAACTACGGAGCATTACCTCGACGACTGAGTCATGGTCCCAGTCTCAGAAACTACGGAGCATTACCTCGACGTCTGAGGCTGCTCACAAGTCTCGGAAACTACGGACTTTACCTCGACGTCCGAGGCTACCTATCATAATATCTGTCTGAGGAACTACGGAGCTTGACCTCGACGTTCGAGACCGTTTGACCCATCAGCATCTCGAGGAGGGTCTCCACATCACATCTCGCATCATCATAATCATCACACATCAGCATTAACATCACAATGGTCACAATTTTGAGGGATCACATACCCCTATCAACCTCACATCATATCATATATCAAGTACTCACAACTAGTTTTACAACAGGTATCCAACGATCACATAACCATAACCCAAAGCAAGTTTAATAGTCAAGATCAGACTCATGACTTAGGCCTAAGCCCCAAATCACAACTACGTCCAAGGACTTCGTAAAACAAGTCATTAAATATACATAAACTCATATACAAGCCCATTTTACCAAACACGGTCAAAATCATAAAAACATGATATGTAAAGTATAACACCATTTCCCAAAACTCGGTAATGATTGAGAGTACGGTAAACCTAATTTCCTCGCAAAACAACTTATTAAAATATTACTTAAATGTTCATAAGACTCCCGAAATCCATATAAAACCACCCATATTTCAACACTATCATTACTCAGATCACAAGTCACACCAAAACCAACAATCTCATCCGAAATCGGAAACCAAAATGTACTCACGAATAAATCTCGTAAAACGTGTAATAAAATATGCATAAAATCACCAAATTCATATTAAAGCTCCATTCTCCCCATAATCATCAAAGACACATAAAGTACATTTAAAACATATGAATGTGCATGCATAAGGTTTAAGGAAAAATGAAAGTATACTCACACGTACCACTGTACCACCGAAATCCACCCTGCACATTTTTCTTTAGGATCTGAGAAAGTCACTTCCTGCCAAAATTCACATCTTATGGTCACAAATGATCTTCAATAGCTCCTATTTTAATCCCATAATTTCGTGGAATTTTCAAACGTATTAGGAACAAACCCTAAACCTTTGGACACCCAAAACTACAATCAAACGGTGTTCAGTCGACTCAAAACCTATGCCAGAATGTTCGTTATATCGAAAGGATGAAAGCATGTGTTGACCATGTCTCGAGAAATTTGCTCACGCGCCCCCATCCGTCGTGTACTGTAGCTTCGTCTTCCTCCTCTCGCCAGTCCGAAAATCCTGCAACTCAAGTCGCCCGACTCGGCAACCTAACCCGATCCCCAAACACTTATTTTTAACCCTTTTTCAACTCTAATTTGTCTATTCTACTCTAGTTAAACTCAAGAAAGGATCTATACAATCAAAACACCAAAAAACTTACCCATAAGTCGTAGTCTAAGAACACCAATTTTGGCCATGGTGCATCCCGAGTAACCTGGACGTTCCAAAAGTCCAAATCCCAAGCTAAAGGCTTAGTTAGCACTGCAGGGACTCCAGAAGATCAATTTCACCCTTGTTTTCAACATTCCAGTTCGAAAACTGGTCGACCAATCTCAAACCTGAAAAGAAACCTCTTGGGTTCATCCTCTTTCTCTTTCACGATCTCAGTTTATCCCTCTTCTTTGTTTCCTATTTTCTCTGCCCTTGCCTTTCCTCTCATCTATCTCTCTATTTCCGATCTCTCATCCTTCACGATTTAGCAAAATCATGGAATTTCATGGGTTTCAGTTCTTGTCCACCAAACTACGCAAACAATACATACAACATATATATAAAGTAGTGAGTCGGTGGAAGAGAGAGTTCTAGGTCTCTCTAGTCCTGGACATTTGTTAAAATCTATGAACACCACATGACTAATTTACCAATTTACTCCTAAAGCTAAAATTACCAAAATATCCTTGGTCATCTCAAACTTATAACAAATCTATCTGACCTCCAATGATGGCGTGCCGCCTATTCAAGTACTCGAGAGTCTGAGATATTTTAATGGCATTTTTGGAAGTGCCAAAAACTATCCCAATAAAAAAGTCAACTTTTTAACTTTGACCAAGAAAAGTCAACCTTTGACCAAGGGCAAGATGGTCCATTTAAATCCAACTTTTCTGATTTTACCCTCGTTGAAGGTCCGGGCCATTACAATCTACCCCCTTAAAACAATTTCGTCCTCGAAATTTCATAACTAAACCAATCGCACAGTGGACAATTGAATTATTCAAACTCGGTTACTATAAGAATCAAAAGGCCAATACTTCAGTTCTCACTAGCACACATCAAATTCTATAAAGAACATTTATGTTATTTCAACATGGTAGTTATTCCATTAAAACCTACTCTTTCATCATACTCGTACATACCATAGGCTCCCAACCAAAATCACATTCTAAGTCATGGAAACCCACACAAAAGTTAGAATCCTAATCATATTCTTATGGGTATCGCTTTAATAATACATCCTTCATTAGTGCTCATAAATGCCTCACCCCCAAGAGCCTTCAATACAATTTCATTACTCCTTCAAGGGAAGTCTTTATTAGTCGAATAGAATTGCGTATCGAATGGCTTTCAAGTAATTTCATTCCCCAGAATATGGAACTGAAGAATAACAACTATCAAGCCCTCGAATCAATACAAGAGTTACTCTACTACATTCTTCCAACCAAGTTCGAAAATTACCTATCATAAACCAGCTGACCCCCAAAGCTACGTGGGTCAGCACTCAAGTCATAACCATCAGCGTCAATGACAACAATCATTAATATTCGGCATCAGACACAGATAATCAAACACTACTACTCATCAATACACCAACATCAATCATAATATCAGTACTATGCGTAGGCCAGCTCGGGGACTGCACTCATGCAGCATTTGAGCCACGTTCGGGAACTGCCCACATATTATTCGTACACATACTAGCGATTACAAAACCAAATCATCACTTAATTCATGTATAATATCCATTAACGTACACAATGCATCCAACGTATCTCAAGGTGTCATAAATTATATATGAACTATTCAGGAACCGAACTTAGCACCACTTGGTCATGCCAGAAATCACTCAATACCTTTAGGGATGTCTAAAACTCAATTACTTCATTTAAGCTTGGCCTCTACTATCCAAACAAAACAAATTGGTAATTTCAATGTGCGTTATAACACCCAATAATATCAAACGTAAACCCATATCCATCAAGCTCTCAACAAATTAATCATACTCAGGGTAAAAGCCAACAACCCTTTATATCTCAAATCTTGTGAGCAAAAATTGTGGTTTGTGGAACCATGTCAACCATAACAGTCCTCAAAATACCCCATATGACGGATATTGAAAACTCATATCATGTCCCAACATCAGCAATCAAATCTGTTACTTCAAAACTCCAAGTAACTGGCCTCACCTTCCTAAATCTGTAAACGTCCGGCTAACACAACTTACTCAAACACAATCATAAGAATATTCATAGAAACACAATTTTTTAACCATCTAATCCATCTTGTAAGCGCCGTATTCATATAAAGCCTCAACTAGGTCGAATTCAATTCTCAACTCAGCTTCTGTTTACTCCTTAAATTAGGACATCATCGAACTTAAGTTCAGTCCGATCTCTTACTCGTTATCTAAGACCATAGCCTGTAGGTTTAATTTCCACCTTCCCATCAAGTTCTCAATTTCTTAGTCTTATCAAAGGCTTGAATTCTAGATTAACATCCAAACCATGACACTAACATCCATCTATCTCATATCCATGCAAATAATTTTTCAAGTCTTAACATATTCACCGGTATATCTCCATGTAGTTAACTCGATTTATCAGTTAATCTCCAATCCTCAATATCAAACATTAATCATGATATCAGTACTATGTATAGAAACTTGGGGTCCTCACGTTCGAGTACATCCCCAATCCAAACGCTCTCGCGGAGCTACTCCACTCTAGAGCAGCGTAATCGTGACCTCCCCGGAGTCACCAGACATTTGCAAGAAAACAACAACATACACGAAAGTGGTTCATGTGGAAAACTGTCATCAAATCCACTACACTCATTCTCATAAACCATTTAGCATGGTTTGTACTCAAACATGGGTAGAAGAAGTTTCCACCAAGCCATCACAACCTAATGTCCGAGAATCATTTCTTGAGTCCATAATTCATCAAGTTATCTCAAATGATTTCAATTCAATCATAAGGTAAGAAGCCGGACATGATTATTCCCGATCCTCCATACCTTACTACCGCTCCTCTGGATATTCAAAGACTAATGTGCCAATTCCCCACTAACAATTCCCGCATCTTCTTTTAACTCGGAGGTAACCACCACACTCATTTAGCTCTTAAGACGTCCTACCTTACAAAGTGGCGTAAAAATTTCTATTCCAATTCCGTCACCCTTCTTTAGACAACAGCAAATATCATACTTACCAAAAATATCGAGAACTCAAATATGATATCACCATTACCAATCAAATCCAATGTTCTAGCTCCTAGATAAAGTAATCTATTTCACCAGACACAAGCGTAAATATACATTAAAATAACGTCAATCAACTTCCATGTTTCACAAACTTTGGATCACGAGGCCATAGAAACTATTACACACTTTAACTTTGTTGGCCAACACATTACCACATACGTCGGATCCGACAAGAGACTTTCCATCACACTAATCCTCAGACACTTAATCCAACCAAGGAAACACATTCACCTGTCTTCAATCCAAGATACTCACAAGTACACCGACCTCTACTCGTGAGCTCACATATTGTTTGAAGTCATACAACTGTTCCCATTTCCAATGTGTGACTTTCCTGGCCACGTCACTAAACTAACCCAACACCGTCACACCATACATATAAAACACCGTAACTAATCCGGGTGAATCCCACCAACTACACATAACACCAATTCAAGTCCAACCTGAACACTACCCCAAGGCTACTATTCCAATCTCACTACTAGGCCGTGCACGAGGTTCACATCGTGGAGGCATGACAATTCCATGTACATATCAGAACCCAAGCTCTGATACCAAGTTAATAGAACCCAACTCGGAAAACACCACAAATAGCCTACTCGGGTCCTGCTCTTGTCTGACAGGCAACCTAATATACCAAGTTTACACCTAAAGCCCTGTTAAACAAGGGATACTCGCATACTCATAGCTCAAGCCTCCGCTCCGTAAGCAGCCTCGGTGCCCGTGCAACGACCCTGGAGGGTTTCAAAACTAAAAAAGTGTGTGAGTGGAAAAAAATAAAGGTTTATAAACATAGTTTGAAAGCATATTAAGTTCCCATCGTTTTTCCAAGCTATGGATGCACCAAGTTTACAAATAAAACAACAATCTTGATTAAGTACATTAACCAAAAAATTAGTAACTAATACGACGAGACCAAAGCACAGACTCAACAAATATAGAAAACTAGCCATGACAATACACCAACGCATACATGATCACACTAATTCATAAGCATTTCCATCACACAAAACAACCTATACTGAATTCATCACATACCGAACCACCCAATCATATCAATGGACCCATCCTCGAAGTCTGCAAGTTGAATCATCATAGCAAATGTGCACTACCGGTAGGCTAATATCACTCGGGAAATATGGAGCATTACCTCAATGTCCAAGTATGGACCAGCTCAAGAACTACGAAGCATTACCTCGACGTCTGAGTCACGGTCCCAGTCTCAGGAACTATGGAGCATTACCTCGACGTTTGAGACTGCTCACAAATCTCAGGAACTACGGAGTTTTACCTCAACGTCCGAGACTACCAATCACAATATCGGTCTCAGGAACTATGGAGCTTGACCTCGACATCCAAGACTATTCGACTCATCGTCATCTCAATGAGGGTCTCCACGTCACACCTCACATCATCATAATAATCACACATCAGCATTAACATCACAATGTTCAAAATTCAGAGGGATCACATATCCCTACCAACCTCACATCATATCATATATCAAGTACTCACAACTAGTTTAACCACAGGTATACAACGATCACATAACCATAACCCAAACCAAGTTTAATAGTCAAGATCAGACTCAAGACTTGTGCCTAAGCCCCAAATCACAACTACGTCCAAGGACTTCGTAAAACAAGTAATTAAATATACATAAACTCATATACAAACCCATTTTACTAAACACCGTTAAAAGCATAAAAACATGATATGTAAAGTATAACACCATTTCCCAAAACTTGGTAATGATCTAGAGTACGGTAAACCTAATTTCCTCACAAAACATCTTATTAAAATATTACTTAAATGTTCATAAGACTCCCGAAATCCATATAAAACCACCTACGTTTCAACATTATCATTACTTAGATCACAAGTCATACCAAAACCAACAATCTCATTCGAAATCGGAAACAAAACGTACTCACGAATAAACTTGTAAAATGTGCATTAGAACAATAATAAAGTATGCATAAAATCACCGAAATTCATATTAAAATTCCATTCACCCCATCATCATCAAAGACACATAAAACACATTTAAAACATATGAATGTGCATGCATAGGGTTTAAGGAAAAATGAAAGTCCACTCACGCGTACCTCCGTATCACCGAATTCGACCCTACACATTTTTCCGTAAGATCTGAAAAAGTCACTTCTTGCCAAAAATTCACATCTAAAGGTCACAAATCATCCCCAATAGCTCTTATTTTTATCCCATAATTTTTCGGGTTTTTTAAACGTATTAAAAATGAAACCTAAACTTTTAGACTCCCAAAACTACCCAAAATGGTGTCTAATCAACTCGAAACCTGTGCCAAAATATTCGCTACATCGAAAGAATGAAATGTAACGACCCGTCCCGATTTTTGGGATTAATTTATAAATTAAATTAGAATTATCGTGATAAATCCCTAATTAGTCGAGAGAATATGGACGGACTGCGTAAAATGACCGTTTGCCCTTGGAATTGGGCAAAATGTTGAATTTTGACCTAGATGGGACCCAGTCAAGAAAGTTACCGGTCAAAGGAAGTTTTGAGGTACTATTGCACGAATTACGAGACATGTGGACTTTTGTCTTGAATGGGACCCAGATATTTTGCCAGGTCCAATGGATGAGTGACAAGTGTAACTCATCCATTGCCTATCACCCCACATACCTACATCATTCATCTTCATCTGTTTCATTCAAACCAAACCCGAAACACACATACAACCCACCCCAAAACTCAAACCTACTTTCCCCAAACCTCATCCTCTATGATTGAGGTATGAGGGAAAGTGAGAGAGTGAGATGAGATGAACTGAACGATGGCAGCAGCGAGGACCGTCATGGACGGTGGCCGGAAACTTGAAACGGTAAGCTTTTGGGAGGCTGAAGAACCAAGAATGGGAGGCTGGGGTGGCCGGAATCGGTGGGACGGTGAGGTTGCAGGTGGGCGACCACTGTTCATCAGTGAAAGGTAAGTTTTAATTGTTTTTTCACGGTTTTGAGTCGATGGATATGTTACTGGGCTTGGGAAGAAACTGTAGGAATCAACGGCGTTGAAAAAGGGTGAGAATTTGTAGAGAACCGGTCGGGTCGGGTCGCCGATTCGATTGACCCGAAAAACCAATGAACCGGGTTCGACGCGAGGTTGACGATGACATTGCTCATAGCGCATGGCTTTCACGCGTAACGCCTCTGGGCGGCGGGTGAGAGCGCGTGAGCCCGATTCTCGAGGCATGATCAACACGTGTTTTCATCCTTTCAATGTAACGAATATTTTGGCACAAGTTTCGAGTCGATCGGACACCGTTTCGAGTCGATCGGACACCGTTTCGAGTCGATCGGACACCATTTCGAGGTAGTTTTGGGTGTCCAAAAGTTAAGGGTTTATTTTAAATACGTTTAAAATTCCCGTAAAATTGGGGAATTTAATGTTAGGTTATTGGAAGTAATTGAGTGTGATTTGGATAAGTCCGGGAGTTCTTGGATGGTGATTTGGCAGAGAGTCTTATGGCACATTTATCGAGGTAGTAGCTAGGACGGTCTGCGAGTGGGCATTGATTTCTAAATTGATGCATGCATAACTATTTTATATGTTTTAAATATGTGATTTATGCTGGATTTGAGACCCCGAGTAGCACGAACCGTGACGGTATTGACTGTGACATTTGGGATGTTAGGCATTAGGGATGTCGAGGATTGGTTTTGGGCTAAGTTCCAACATGATTGGTTTTGGGCTAAGTTCTCATATACTTGGTTTTGGGCTGAGTTCCCACATGATTAGTTTTGGGATGAGTTCCCATATACTTTGGTTTACGATTTTGGGCTAAGGCTGTAATGATTTAATTAATGATAAATTGTTTGATTACTGGTTTTCGAATGCATGCATGCTTTTACGTGAAGGGTATAATTGTATTTTCGATATAAATGAATTTTATAAACTGTTGTTTCGTCCACTCACGGCTTTTGAATGGTTTTCAATGCCCTTCAGGTTGATCGCGGATGCGGGCTGTAATAGAGACTAAGACATCACACTCCTCCACTGATCCTGGCGCACTCTGAAAGTCCTGAATGGGTGGAGGTTTTAGGTTATTCCTTGTCTGGCCCTTCGTGTCACACGTGGGTTTGACGAGAGTATGGCACATCCCTTGTTAATCCCAGGGGGATTGAGATGGGTCTGGGATTGAGATGGGTCATGTCATGAAAGCACGGGATGACCATGCCTTGAGAAAAGGGCTCACGCTCTCCCATAAGCCACCTAAGGTGGCTACACGTGGAAGCCACGCGCCATGTACTGAAGCTTCGCCTTCCTCCTCTCGCCAGCCCGAAAATCCTGTAACTCGGGTTGCCCGACCCGACAACCCGACCTGATCCCTAAACACTCATTTTTAACACATTTCAACTCCAATTCATCTATTCTACTCTAATTATACTCAGGAAAGGATCTATACAATGAAAACACCAAAAACTTACCCATAAGTCGTGGTCCAAGAACACCAATTTCGGCCATGGTGCAACCCGAGCAACCTAGACGATCCAAAAGTCCAAATCACTAGCTAAAGGCTTAATTAGCACTGCAGGGACTCCAGAAAATAAAGTTCACCCTTTTTTCCAAGATTCTAGTTCGAAAATTGGTCGACCAATCTCAAACCCGAAAAGAAACCTTTTGGGTTCATACTTTCTCTCTCACGATCTCATTCTCTCCCCCTTCTCTGTTTCCTGTTTTCTCTACCCTTGCCTTTCCTTTAATCTCTCTCTTTCTGGTCTCTCATCCTTCACAGTTTAACAAAATCATGGAATTTCATGGGTTTCCATTCTTGTCCACCGAACTACCCAAACAATACATACAACATATATAAAAGTAGTGAGTCGGTGGATGAGAGAATTACAGTCTCTCTAGATCTGGACACTCGTCAAAATATAATAACATCACATGGAAAATTTACCAACTTACTCCTAAAGCCAAAATTACCAAAATACCCTTGGCCATCTCAAACTTATAACAAGTCCATCCGACCTCCAATGATGGTGTGCCGCATGTTGATGTACTCGAGAGTCCGAGACCTTTGTAATGAAATTTTATGAAGCGCAAAAAACCATCCCGATCTAAAAGTCCACTTTTTAACTTTGACCAAGAAAAGTCAACCTTTTACCATAGGCAATGTGGTCCATTTCAATCCGACTTTTTCGATTTTACCCTCGTTGAAGGTCCGAGCCGTTACCCTACATTTAGTTCCTATATGTGTCCAGATTATGCGTTAGTGTAGTTCCCGGACTTGACTCGGATATTGCTTTGTGCAGTTCCCGAGTTAGCCTATATGTAGTGCTATTGTTCATTGTGACTGATACTTGAGTTGAAGATTGGTTATGCAAGTTATTGATTGGTTACCTAGTATTGGTTGGTTAGCTGGTATTGGTTGGTTATTTGGTATTGGAATCAGTTGACTGATTAATATTGGATTGGTTGAATTGTTGTGATTCAATGAACGTGGATTTCGCAAATGCGAGCCACAAGTTGTTTAATATTGTTTTATGATTATTGTGGTCCTGCGGTATATGGCTTGTTTTTATTTGAAATTTAATATTTTGGTTTTATTCTATGCATGTATATTTTAGAAAGAGAGGGTAAACATTGTTTTTCTCTGATAAAAGTGTTTGTTTAAAATGGCGGGACCCGTCCCCGAAGGACATAGATAACCGTGTCCGGTCCTGCTCCCGTCTGGCAAGTCAACTGAAGTTCCGAAATTACCCTCAGCACTTGCCAAACAAGGGATAACCGTACCTGTGCTCACTCATGCCTCCACCTCTCGAATAGCCTCGATCATTACGCCACGACCTGGAGGGTCAATAAAACAGAAAAAGTGTGAGTGGACAAAACAAAGTTTTAGAAATACATTTATCAAAATACATTCCTACCCTCCAGTTTCACAAACATGCATGCATAGCATAAATCATGAGTAAAATATATCTGGGCACAAATGTTTATAAATCACAAATCTCAATAAAACCATGGGACTCATTTTCCATATCCAATCTCATATAGTCCTGTTATCCCTGCAACACGTGCAAATCAATAAACTCAAGGACCGCTCAAAATCCGAGCATCCGCCGTTGTGAACACATCACCAGCCGGCAATCCAGATCGTCTTGAACACATCACCGACCGATCTCCATATAATCCAGCACATCTAATTTGAGTCGAGCCTCCCTCGGCTGCACGACAACAGGCCGTGCTACGTGACCTCTTCGGGGTACACACATCCATCCCGGAGGCGAGCGTTATCTCCAAGGTTCATTCCGGGGAAACACATTCCCAACCGGAAGCCCTAATATCCACAATCCAGGGTGCACTCCAGGGGAAACATATTCCACCCTGAAAGCCCTAATATCCACAACATATCATCATCATGAAAAACCAATGAAAATAGTCGCATTTGAAATCGAAACCATTTTCAATACAAGGTCTCAACCCAAAACATAGTGTCCTCAAAATCCGTAAAACTAGAGTCCCGATTATTTCATAAATCCAAAAACCATCAATCTTATCATGTAATCACATGGAAATACCAATCCAATCAAATCACATTTTCATTGGGCCTCATGCCCAAAATATCAATTTCACGCAAATCCGCGTAACCGCAACCTCAGTTGCTATTTTCACATAAATTTTAAAGATATATCCAGAAAATATTACAAATCCATCAAATCAATTTCTCGACTCATAACTCGAGTCAAAACCAATCTCAAATCCCGGGCCTTCGCCCAAAACAATAGTATCATAGTTTTCTCGAAAATCGTGCCCAAAATCATATAAAATAATATAATATTCCCAAAATCCAGAAATCATCATATCAAAACATCAATCATGCCAAAGCATTTCAAATCATATAATAAAGTATTTAAAACATATATTCATGCATTCAGGGTAGAAAATAAAAGTCCACTCACACACCGTCCATAGCGCACGCTTTCCGAGCTGCACATTTTTCCGTAAATTTCGAAAGTCACCATTCCTGTCCAAAAGCATTATCGAGGGTTACTAACAGCTCAATATACTTCCCATAAGTTTCCCCAATTTTTTCAGGATTTAAATACATATTTTAAACGTAACATAAATGTTCGTAGCTTCGAAACAATCTCGAAACGGTGTCTGATTTCCTCGAAACCAGTGCCAAAATATTCGTTACATTAAATAGGACAAGTTTCATGTTGACCTCACCTCGAAATGTGCCACCACGCGCCCTCACGCTCCGCTGTGAGTGGCTGCGCGTGAGCCCACGCGCCTGCTACAGTAAAGTGCACAGTCGTCGTCCTTGCCCGTTTGTCTGTAAAACGGGTCCTTTTGCCCGCGTGTTGACCCGGTTGGAACCTTGTCCATTGCCAGTTAATTCCTTCAATTGATTAAGCTAATTGCATCGTCATAGACCTAATTTAAGTTCTACAAACTGAATTACATCAACTCTTACCTCAATCCAGTCGAATCAATCTCGACTATGTGAAGAACATCGAATACTGTTCATCTTGCCCTTCACTTTTTCAAGCCCATAACTGTTTCATCTGAACCCCGATTGACGCATGCCGCCTATCTACGGATTCAACATCTCGAGACCTACCCAATGGTACTTACAGAAATTCCAAACACGGTCCCAATCAAAAAGTCAACAAATGGCCCTTTTGACCCATTTACCAAACTACCTTTAAACTTCCGAACATCATAACGTTCTCCTCGAATGTCGGAATCGGGCGTGCCACCTGTCTATGAACTCGCGACGTCCCAAACTACGTTACAGTCATCGGTCAAAATCCGTTTGACCGTTAGAACCAAAAGTCAACCATTCGCCCAATTCTAGGGGCAAAATCGTCATTTTCCTTCAATTTTTCCAAATTTTCCTTTTTCGAATTTCTGAGTCGGTAAATAAAATATTTATTTTTGTTCACTCACATATTATCGTGTTTTCGATAAATCTCTAGACCAGTGCACGAAGATCGGGCTAAGCGAGAGACATAGTGACAGGACCCGTCCCAACTAGACTTTGATAACCGTGTCTGGTCCTGCTCTCGTCTGACAAGTCAACCAAAGTCCCGAAACTACCCTTCAGCACCTGTCAGACCAGGGATAATTGCACTGATTTCCGCTCATGCCTCCGCCTCTCGATCAGCCCTGAACGTCGTGCCACGGCTCGGAGGGTCATCAAAACAGGAAATGTGTGAGTGGACAAAAATAATATCAGTTAAAATACATTTATCAAAACACATCATTTACCCTCCAGTTTATTAAACCATGCATGCATAGGGAAAAAAATATGAAAAACAACCACCGGCTTTTCAGCCAAATCACATAACAAGTCAAATTCTGGCTCTCAGACCAAAACATAGGAAAACATAATCACCTGGCCACACAGACCAGAACCCGTACTCAATACCAGTACGTAATCACAATCAACATCAAACAGCACTACCCACAAGTGCACAATCAATCAATCAATCAATCCATCAACCCGCACTATTCAAAAGTGCACCAACAATCACATAATCACATCCGCACTACGCGTAGGCCAACATCCAGCCACACTCCCTGGATTAGACACCTCTGGGCTCAACCCTCGGGCTCAGTCACATCTGGGCGAACACATCCCCAGGCTCAGACACATCCGAGTGGTACATCCAGGCTCAGTCGCATCCGAGAAGATGGCTTACCATAACAACTCACAATCATACCATCGTATCCCCCAATGCCACAATCACAAACACAATCCATACCACAACACATATCAATCATATCCATTACTTCAAACCAAGTCATAAGCATTCCCGACAGGGTCTCAAGCCCAAATGCCAATTATACGTAAATTCGTAAAATCACATCGGAAACATCAAAATAATCTAGAAATCATCCTTGACTCACCAATTAAGTCAAAATATCCATTTTATAATCCTTTTGACTCCGGGTCTAGCCCAAAACATCATTTGCACATTTCTCGTAAAATGTGCCCGAAATACCGATTAAAATAATCATTAAATCACAAATAATCATGCCACATCATCAGGACATCATTGCAATTCAAATTATGCAAGCAATCATGTAAAACATTTAACTATGCATGCATCATGGTTTTAAAAAAAAACGTCCACTCACACACCGTTCAAACCGCTCGCTTTCTGAGCTGCACGCATTTCTGTAATTTCCGACACTTTCCAGGAATCTCGAATCCTGTCCAAAATCATTATTCATGGTCACTAACAACTCAATTTACATCATATCAATTCCGCTTAATTTTTCGGGAAATAAATATTAATTTAAAACGTAACATAAACCTTCAGACCCTCGAAACATTATCTAGATGGTGTCCGATTGACTCCAAACCAACTCCAAAATGTTCGTTACATAAAATAGGACAAAAGTCATGTTGACCTCACCTCGGGATTCCCGCCCACGAGCCCTTAAGCGCCGCCGTGAGTGGCTGCGCGTGAAAGCCACGCGCCTTACTACAGTGCATCGTCCCTACCCGTTTACCTGGTAAACGGATCTTGCTTCCCGCGAGGTGACCCAGCTCAATATCCATCAATTCGACATCTTTTCAAACAATTCAAACGTCCATTAGCATTGTCATAGATCCAATTAAGGTTCTGTAAATTCAATTATGTTTTAACTTAGCTCAATCTCTTCGAATAAACTCGACTTTGCGAAGAACATCGCACACTGTTCATTCATCGAACTTCACCAATTCTACTTAGTTTTCTTCAATTGATACATCAGGAAGCATCGTGGGATCCTAGTGAACATATTTCCAAGATCAATTTCATGGTTCCATGTCCTCAATTCCACGACTCAAGCTCACAAATCTGAAGTCTTCCCTATCTCTGTTCTAAGGCAATATGACCTCAATTCTCTTCATTTTTAATCTGGTCCTGGTCGAAATGATCCCATAAGATGTAATTGAACCTCAATTTGCATCATCTCGAGCTCAAAATTCAAATTTGAATTTTGGAAAAGTATAAGTTTCACGGGTTTGGGTCTTCGAGTTCAAGGACCTATTTTCCTCAGTTCTCCCCTACTTCTTACTCGTTAATATCTGTACATTTGTCCCATCGTCTCAGGTTTTATCTTTGGCCTCATCTATCCGTCAATTTTTGATCAATTTTAAACAAGGAATGGGCGGCTATTTGTTGTCCTCATCCTTGTTCATACACGATATCATTAGCCAGGGCCACTAATCTCCTAATTCCTTGTGACATGTGTCACTTAGGCAGGTAAGTGAGTCATCAATTGGCTGATTAATCAACCTGGCCATTAAAATTACCATTTTACCCTTCTATACACAAATGACCAAAATGCCCCTAGCATTCCTCAATCTATAACTTTTTCATCAGGACTCCGATTGACGCATGCCGCCTGTCTACGGATTCAGCATCCCGAGACCTATCCAACGGTCCTTCTGGAAAGTCCAAATAGGGTACCAATCAAAAAGTCAACTTTCGGCCCTTATAAGTAGGGGCAAAACCGTCATTTCCTTCAAATTTTCCAATTTTTCCTTTTTCGAATTTTCGGGTCGTTACACATAGGCATAAATAGAAGGCGAACACAAGTATCCCTTCTCTAACATGTAATAAGGATAGTTTCAGAATTTGGTTTGTTTTGTCGAACGAGAGCAGAAATAGACACGAACATCAAGGCATTTTCGAAGTGAGTCTGTTAGTTTCATAGCCTTATTCATTCTTGACTTGTTTCAATGCCCATGTTCACTGTTTCATCATGGTGTTATGTAGTGTATTCATATTCTTCACGTTCACAGTATGCAAGTATCAAGGTACTCTCGTCACGACCCTACCTCCTCCAATGCGATATTGTCTGCTTTGGGCCTCGAAGTACAACTCCCCCATTGGGCCCAGCCCACACCGGTCCCTACCTTCATGGATTTTCTTCTGGGAGTCCAACCCCCAAAATGTGTAGCCCAAATAAGAGGTTCAACCTTTACCCAATGCGATATTGTCTGTGACCAGGTCCAACTTGCATGATTTTATTCCCGGGAGTCCAACTCCCAATGACGCGTTGCATTGGATGGAGGGGCGCTCACACATATAAGGCGCATCCCCTAATTCCCCCCGGACGATGTGGGATTGCTAACCACACCTCCAAGGCACGGGTCCTCACAATCCACCCCCCTTAAGGCCCAACGTCTTTGCTGACACACTCAATTCCGGCTGAGGTTCGAATTTGATACCAAATTGTCACGATCCGACCTCCTCCAATGCGATATTTTCCGCTTTGAGCCTCAAAGTCCAACTCCCCCATTGGGACCAGCCCACATGGGTCCCCATCCTCACAGATTTTCTTATGGGAGTCCAACCCCTAAAAACACGTCGCCCAAATAAGAGGTCCAACATCTACCCAATGTGATATTTTTCGTGACCAGGTCCAACCCGCACAGTTTTATTCCCGGGAGTCCAACTCCCCAAGACGTGTCACATTGGATGGACGAGCATCCACACATATAAGGCCTATCCCCCAATTCCCCACTGGAAATGTGGGATTGCTAACCATACCTCCAAGGCACGGGTTGTCACACCTCGACCTTGCATCAACATATTCATTTAGTTGATTCATGGTCTCTTCTCCAATGGTATTTTTGGAAAGCTTCTCAATTATGACACTAGACAGAAAATGAGTTACATTGGTTAGAAATCACTTCTAACTTAGCAACAAGGAATTAAGGACAAATTCAAGTTTTGAATGTGCTGAAAACCAAATGTAAAATGGTAGATACATCCTAAAAATTAACATATTTCGTTCATAAATTTAACGGATGGGCGTTTGCTACTATTTCGAACAAGTTAAGGGACGAGAAATCTGAAAATCAAGTTTAAGGCTATTTGTTAAAATTAGTATAAAGTTGAAGGATATATGCTACAACTTTTTCCTTTCAAATTTAGTGTAAAATATAAGATACTAAAATATAATTTTTTTAAAAAAAATAAAGCATGCAAGAAAGGGTAGGACCAGTCACGAAGGGTTTGATGTAACGTTGTTTGTCAATCAAGGTAAAATCTACAGCTTCTAGTATTTAAGGGAAACTATTTTGGTTTAATAGGTATAGGATAGGCCCTCCTTCCCTACATTTACTAAAAAAGCTATATTTTTGTTATGTAATATACATTGCATTCAATTTGAACCAATAAGCACATTTCAAACTATTCATTAGTCATTATGTAAACCTAAACACTACTTAATGCAAACCTCTACATTTAAAGCCTTTTTTTTTTTTTTTTATGAAAATTGATATCATTGTATTGTAATAAAAGATACGGATATATTCTCAAAATCAAACTCTGACGGTAGGACCCATAAGGCGATATGTCAATTAATGCGAATAAAAGTCGTACAAATAATTAGAAACATGCATTATTAATAGTATAAAAAATACAAATCAAATCCATAAAGCCCAAAACAATAAAAAAATCTAATAGTACTCATTGTTCAAAACGGCGGCCGCCTAATCCGCCTAGGCGCTCGAAGGTGGGAAACCGCCTCGCCTAATGACCAAGCGCCTAGGTGGATTTGTGTGTACATCCTTATACATATTTAGCGAATTTGGGTGTACACCCTTATAAATATTTAGTTATATAACTTCTTATATATATATATATTTAGTTATATAAGTTATTTTATTTATTAAATACTTAGTTAATAATATAAGTATTAATTAAAATAAAGATAATAAATTAAAAAATATAGAATGGTGTATAATAAAATTAATAAAAAAAACTTAAATTTTTAACATTTTTAACATTTATGATTCTCAACTCAATTTATTTATTTAGATAATTAATTTTTGTTCTAGAATTATGTGATAGTGTTCATTATATTATTAATTTGTTGAATTTTGTTTCTTTTTTAAAAAAAACCATCTAGGCGTCCGCCTAACCGCCTAGACGCTAGACCCCTATCGACCGCCCTAGGAGCACCTAGCGCCATTTTGAACCTTGATAGCACCTAATCCTAAACCAAATATCTATGCATCCCGGTCAAACTCATCAAATCTGGTCATGTAGAACTTATAAAGCATGGGTGGATTTGAGAAAAATTTGATCTCCATCGATCAATTAGCGCATAACTGCGAATAAAGGACCAAAAGTCCTAATCTAACAACTATGAAAAAAATCAATGGGAAATACAAACTCCTCCAACAATAGGGTAGAACAAGTTTTAAGGAAAAAATAATTTTAAATGAATATTTTAGGTAAGGGGATGTAATGAAAAAAAAAATAACAAAATAACAATGACGGGAAAACTAAATCTGAGCATGGCTCAAACTACATCGTCTTCATAAGCGACTTTTATTATTAACCCAAAATAAAAAAAACAATAAAGTAGAGGAGGGGTGAAGATGATCTTCCCGCTCCTCCTTCTTGGTGTGCGTTCTCTTTGGGATTGAAAAGAGAGAAAATGCAGACAAGGATTTTTAAGAAGTGTGAGATTTTTTTTGTATATATTTATATTTTAAGCTTTTTTATTAATTGATACGCAAAAACTAAGTATTAAATTAACACTTATTGAAAACGTATGCAATTTAAAAACTTTTTTTTTTTTGTAGATGTAGTATTGGTAAATATGGATCGTTCTGGACCGGGAATTGAGGGTACCTAAGCATGATTTTCGTTTGATTGGATAATTGGGGGTAAAGATTGATTTTAAATTCCTAAGTAATTAAACTAAATCTAAACTAACCTAATTTATTATTTATATGGTCAACTCATCTTTAACCTAGCTTATTCATAAATTATGCCAATTCCAAAATCTACGAAATTCCCTCATCTCAGCTCTACGAAATACAAGTATAATATCTCAAGTACATACTCGAAAATTGCCCTACAGACTTTCAATGATCTAGACTTGGAAATTGCCCCACATCTCATCAAGCATTAAGCACAACATACAAGTATAACAAAAACTAAGATATTGGAACACATGGAAGATTATTGAAACTCATATAAGAAATAAAACCATAATTATATTAAAGATCAATCCAACAAAATAATCCTTCAATAACAAAAGACAATCAAAGGGTAAAGAGGTCGTATTACACTTTTTCTCCTTGGAAATTGCCCTACGAATGCTAAGTGGCTCGACACTCCTTGGTGAGACACTAGTAAATTGCTCTATATGTCACGGGTGAAGGTCTTTATGATGGAGTATTGTGTGATTGGATTTTGCAAAGGAAATCTCGAATTGATGAAAAGGGAAATTTGGTTAAGTAGAGCTTTGGTACAAAAATGAGCGACCTTACAAATAATATAAGCCTCTCTTTTTATAGGAGAAAATTAATCCTCAAATAAATAGGAATTCACAATTTAAATCCTAAAAGAAAAATGATTAAAGTATTTAAATTAAAGTCCTAAAGAAAAAAGGTAATAAAAATCCTAATTAAAAAGATAATCTAAATCCTAAAGAAAGAATAAATACAAAACTTAATTAAAAATGTAATAAAAACTCCTAATTTAAAAAGGAAAAACAAATCCTATTTAAAAAGGACAATTCTCCTTAAAAAGGAAAGAAAATGCTTGCTGGAAATTGAACAGGAATCAATTCGATAGGAGCCCACTGAAATTTTGGGTGGAAATCGGCGATCAACGCGTGGTCAAAGCACAAGGAAGCTGGAATTCCATTCGGTAAGCGCACGCTGAAGGAGGATATAGGCGATCGGTGGATGATAGCCGACCAAAGTTGAAGAAGGTCGCGGTCAACGCCAGTCAATGCGCAAACCTCTGTTGGGGCGTCATCGGTGAACGCCCGTCGAACAGAGTTTCTACAGATTAGGAAACGTGCGTAGAAGGTTGCAACTGAGAATCGGTAAGCGCTGGCCGAACCAATTTCTAGCCTGCTTACATGAGTTCGGTAGCCTCCTACCAAATGAGTGGGTTTTGGTGGCCTACTTTGTTTCGATCATAACTTTTTCGTTATAACTCTGATTGAGATTATTCTTTCGCCTAAATTCTCGTAATTCCGTACTCTATCCAATTTTGCACATTTTCCACAAAATATATTATTTTCTACAATTGTTTGGTATTTAAACATTAAAAGATAAGTATAAAAGGTATAAAATTATGCTTAATTCAAGGCTTATCAAATATCCCCACACTTAGACTTTGCTAGTTCCTAGAAAATACAAAAACAAACTAAGACTTTGAAAACTCAAATTTTTTTTGTTTCGTTTTTCTTAAAATCAATAATTACTGAGCCCTTAACCATTCGTCTCAAATTGTATCAACTTAAGTATGGCATCCAAGATTTACACTAAGAAGCTATATAGCATATGGAATTCAAAAGTTAATATATCATAATAAGATGCCACGACAAGTAAGATAATGAGTAAACATGTTGAAATGTATCTCAACATGAATAAAACAAGTACGAATCAACTCACATGGATATGCACTCATGATTTCCACTCAATATGTATAGGATTTGTATTTACACTCAAGGTATATAAGAAAGATGCTCACATAATATAAAGTAAGTTCCTTCATAAAAATTTCAAATATACACCATAAGAAGGTAACATACTCGTACAAATGAACCAAAACCATAATCTTACTCAAGTGATAGACTCAACTAATCATGTCAGGACTCGTCCCAATCCCCCCGGGATTAACGCGGGACGCTTTAGCCCGCTAAGGGCTTCAGAGTAACGCTAGGACCGGAGGAGGAGTGTGATGTCTCGGTCTCTGCTACAGCTCGCATCCGTGATCAACCTGAAGGACATTCAAAACATTAAAAGCTGTGAGTTGACAAAACAAAGAATTATAAAAACATTTTCACAAAAAGACATTTATACCCTTAACTAAAAAGCATGCATGCATTCGAAAACCATTTACCAAATCATTAGGGCCTTCGCCCAAAATTGTAAATGAAACTAATCATACGGGCCACTGCCCAAATCCATGTGGGACTCAGCCCAAAACCAATATATATCCTATAGCATATAAATATAACATATAATCAATCCTGCCACGGTTTCCAAAGCTAAGCGCGTGCTACCCGGGGTCTCAAATCCCAAGTCTCCCTAAGGTCCACCCAGGTCAATGTCCGCAGATCAATGACCCTCCCTGGGGGTTATAATCCATAAGCCTTCCTGAGAGTAAGGTACCCAACGGGGGTGACTCCACTCAGTTAGTGCTCCGTGACTACTCCGGAGTCCACCCAGGCTAACGACCCTCCCCGGAGGAGACAATCCATAAAATAAGGACGGTATATGAAAATCTATAACGAAAACAATCTTAAAACCTTTCAACGGATCCATGCCTGGTCCCCATAAACAGTCATGAAACCAGAAATCTATTTAGGGTCTCCGACCTGAAATCATGAACGTAAACCAACTGGGCCTCAAGCACGAACACATGACTCAACTAGGCATTGAACCCGATACCTCAGGGTTAGTCACGATTCCAATCGTAGTGATGCGTGCGACCATCAGTCCAGGACCGCTCTCAATCCTAGTATGTCGCCATGAATAAATCAACCAACGCGACCACCTCTAGATCATGGTGCACACATCACCGATCGATCTCCTAAACCGTCAGCACTCCGAAGTCGAACCTCCAGTGGCTCCACAATAATGGAACATGCATCGTGACCTTTCCGGAAAGAATACATCCCAGTCCGGAGGCGAGCGTCGTATCGTCCGTCGCCGTGCACATACTGCGACCACGACTCAGACCCATAGGTCATCAATAGGGCCAGATACCCGACACAAAACTAAATGGGTCCCATGCCCGAGTTTATCTTTTTCAAATTCAAAACCATTTACTTAAATCGAAACCACAAATACGTATAAGCATCGTATAAAACCAAAAACCTCGAAATACGTGCTAATATGTAAACACACACAAATGCACTCATGGCATCACAAAACATGTTCATAAAAGTATATAAAAAATTTATGCATGCATC
The DNA here is from genome assembly GCA_032719365.1 of Prinsepia uniflora. NCBI lineage: Eukaryota > Viridiplantae > Streptophyta > Magnoliopsida > Rosales > Rosaceae > Prinsepia > Prinsepia uniflora. The sequence goes on from CM064862.1 coordinate 72,552,689, forward strand.
GAATTAGAAAACAAGGTTCACAAATAGACCATCCGAGCTGCCACCTCGATACGCGTTCCATATCTTCATTTTTCGTCCTTTTTCACCCATTCCAACTCCTATAGTTTCCTTTCTTCATTTCCTACATAACCATGTCCTTAAATCCAATAAACCAAGCCTAAAACCCATTGGTTCTTAAAACCATTTTGACCCAAAACTTCCATCCTAAGTTCAGGGCACTTCTAGGGGTTAAACCTTCAACCTGAGGGTTCCAATAGGTTCCTAGGATCCCTAAAAATAGATTGGGAGAATCGGTTTGGGTTATCTTGGCTAGAATCCAAATTCGGTGGACAGCCAACGAAAATCTTCCAGCCGCTATTTCGGGCTTGCTCAGCCCTCCTCAGCCCCCAAAATCTTCTTCTAGACCTCCTACCAATCCCCTAAACACATCCTAACCAACAGATACCCTCCCCAATGTCCAAACCCCGAAATTGAAATTTTAAAATATAAAGGGGTCACAGTTTTTACCTTTTCCCTGGGCCAACACCGCCATCCACGGCGGTCCTGTCTTCACCCAGCCACCATCATGTCCTCACGGCCCTCAGTCACTCTATGTTCCTATCTCAGGTCGAAACCAAGTGGGGGAAGGGATTTGGGGTCGTGTTTGATGGGTTTTTGGGTTTGGTGGGAAATGGAACAGGAGGGGATACAGTTGCATGAAAGAAAGGAAGAGGGAAATAGATGGGTGACACTTGTCACTCATCCATTGAGCCTATTTAAAAGATCTGGGCCCAACTCAGGACAAAAGTCCACTTTTGCCTCGTAAAATGTACTGTCATGAATAGTACCTTGAAACTTCCTTGAACCGTAACTTTCCCGTCGAACGTCCAATTTCGACGTGCCGCTTGTCTACGGACTCGTATCGACCCGATCTATGTAACGGTCCGCGACCTTCTGCCATCGGACCTTCCGGATTAAAAGTCAACTTTTTACCCTCGTTTAGAGGCAAAATCGTAATTTCACCCTGAACATCCGTTAATCCTCGGCTAATCGGGTATTAGTCACGTTAATCCATCATTAAGTCTTAATTAACCCTTAACTTAGGGACGGATCGTTACAACCTCCCCTCCTTCAAGAATTTCGTCCTCGAAATTTTAAACCGACCTAATTCCACAACCAAATTGTGGAATCCAATCATGTCCCAGTACACGGGCACTCTTGTGTAAAAGTACACATCCGATACAGCCATACTTCGGCTCATAAGTCTCACTCGAGATCGAATGTCGATGTCTCACCTGTCATGCACTCTAACAAGTCAGCAATACCAAGATGACGTCATAGTCGGCTTTTCAGCCTGACGACCCTTTTCATCCTACAACCGGAGCTAATATCCTATTCAGCATCAGATCCGACAATTTCCCTTATTGCTCCCACTAAACGATATCTCATCTCCTGTTACTTAAACAGTTCGCAACAGTAATCCATCGTTCAGAGGAGTACCGTTTCCCCTCTAACATCCTCTATGTCCAAGATCACAATCGTGACTATCCGGCAACGCTCGGCTCCACTGCGTCTTCGCTGTGCTACTCTGATCTTGATTCTCTCTCGAGTACTCAATTGTCGTACTACTCGTCCTGCAACACACAATCGACGTCTCACCCATCCTGGGTGTATATGGGATCCAAAATCGAATACTTGTCTCAGGAGAAAAAACACTCTGCACTGAAGGGTTCCCTTAGTCATCCACGACTTGAGCCCCCGCTCACAATAACCACTGAACCTTACCAATCCACTCTGCTCGAGTACACAGTAGTCATCATCCAATCACTCTATCGCCGTGTCGAAACACATCTGATCATGATATTCATCGAACTGTCACTATCGGGTCCAATCCGATCACCACTCATGTCCACCTAGGACTCCATCCAACCGACAACACATTCATGCTCTCGAGGAACTCTCAACCTGCCATACCGATTAACCGTGGTTAATCCCATCGTACAACATGCACAACACACCGGTGCACCCCCATCACGTCAATCATCACGGCGTTACACGGCCTGCTCAAGGACTATACACTGGTAACGTCCAATCACATACCTAAACAGTCATAACAAGGTTGGGGCCTACCCCCAATGATAACTCACTCACGTCCACTACGTCACGTCAGGATAGGTTAGAGATTGAGGAAGGAACTGTAGAGTTTTTTATGTCAGCGAAAGGGTAGATTTGACAAGTGGGTCGATCATAGGATACTTGGGCTACTCTGATACTGACAGGTGGTGTCAGTTCGGAGCGTACGACTTCTGCTATTCGATGTGGTCGAATGTAGACGATGTGACGTGAGCGTTAGTGGTATGTCTAGTTGCAGACGAGTAAGGATTGTTCTGGTTAGTTGGTGTACGAGCATGCACGTGTTTTGAGGTTGATTCTACTTTCCACGAGGTGGATGTGGAATCAGGATATTTGGAGTTTCAAGTACGAAACTAAATTAAGAAGGGAAGAACGGTTGGATTTAGGTCGGTTGGAATTTCGAGGACGAAATTAATTAAGGAGGGAAGGTTGTAACGACCCGTCCCGAATTCCTAGATTAGATTAGTGACTAATCACGATTAGTGAGGTTAATCGGTGATTATTTGAGCGAAATCGGACGAACGATGCGAAATGACCGTTTTGCCCCTAGTCGTGGCAAAACATTGACTTTTCATTCTGGAGGTAAAATGGACTTTGACCGATGACCGTGACGTAGTTCGTGACGTCACGAGTTCATAGACAGGTGGCACATTCAATTCTGACGTTCGAGGAGGAAGTTATGACGTTCGGAAGTTTAGGGGCATTTTGGTAATTTTGGTTAAAAAAGAGCAAATGTTGACTTTTTGACCGGGAGGTCCGATGGCCGAGGGCCGAGGACCGTTACGTAGACAAGGACGATACGAATCCATAGACAGGCAGCACGTCGAATTCGGACGTTCGACGACGAAGTTACGGTTCACGGAAGTTCAAGTGCAGTATTACACGAATTACGAAACGAACTAACGTTTGGACTCTAGTGGAGCCCAGATATTTATGGAGGCCCAATGGATGAGTGACAAGTGTCACCCATCCATTGCACAGCCCACACATATTCATGCATCGACCATCCATTTCATTTTCTTCATTTCAAACACAACCCACCCGATCTCATTTCTCTCATTCCCGTGCAACCCAAACCCATCCAAATTTCACCCAAGACCAGGACAGAGGACCAGGAGGCTGAGGGAGTTGAGGTGGCCGGCCTGGATGGCCAGGGCCGCCGTACACGGCGGCTGGAAGGGAGGAAACCCGCAAGGTACCCGGTTATACCATTTTTAATCCATTTTTCCATTTTTATTGTTATGGTTCATTTTTAATGGTTCTAATGAGTCCATTAGGTTTCTGGGGGGTTGTTATGACGGTTTTGGTGGTGGTTGACGGCTGAGAAGCCGTGGGGAAGGAAATGGGAAAATAGGACCGTGAGGTCCATTTCGAACAAAGGGGTTTCGGGTGGTTTTCTTAGTTTTAGGGATTGAGTTAGATAGGAAATGAAGAAATAGGAATTTAGGAATTAAAATGGGAGCAAACGAACCAAAAATGAGGATGAAGGGACGCTGAACCGGTTCCGCCGGTTCAGCACAGTGACCGGACCGGAAAACCAGAAAAAAACCGGTTTTCCTGAGGTTGATGGTGATGAACAGTGTTTTCGACCTTCTAGGAGCTCGTGAGGATGGACCATAATTTGGGAAAGTTTTCAACACGGAAAATCTTCTATTCGATGTAATAAATATTTTGGGACTAGTTTCGTGTCAATCGGACACCGTCTCGATATGTTTCGGGGCATCGGAAGGTTTAGGGTCGGCTTAAAAATAGTTAAAAATACGGAAAAATTACGGGGCTTTGGTAGGAGGTTAATTAAGTAGTTAGTAACCTTCTATTAAAATTTGGACAGGTTTGGGAGTCCCGGTGACGGTGATCGGCAAGGGGAGCCGTATGGCACGCAAATCGAGGCGGCAGCTCGGACGGTCTGTGAGTGGACTTTGTTTTCTAAATTGGTGCATACATAAATGTTTATTATATGTTTTATTACATGTTTGATGATGCCATTGGTGCATTTGTATGTGGTTACGTATAAGCACGTATTTCGAGGTTTCAGCCTTATACGGTTCTTATACGGGTCAGTATTTCCTTATTGGTTTTAATGAATTGGATTTGGATTTCAAAAGGATAAATTCGGGTATGAGACCCATTTGGTTTGGTCTCGGGCATATGACACTATTTACGACCTTCGGGTCTAAATCGTGGTCGCGAAGGGTGCTATGTGCACGACGATCGACGATACGACGCTCGCCTCCGGTTTGGGATGTGTTCCTTCCGGAGAGGTCACGATGCACGATTCATGGTCGGGCAGCCTGGGGAGGCTCAACTTCAGAGTGCTGACGGTTCAGGATATCGATCGGTGATGAGTGCACCATGATCTTGTGATGGTCGCGTCAGTTGATACGTTCACGGCGACATACCAGGATTGAGGGCGGTCCTGGATGGATGGTTGCACACATCACTATGATCGGAGTCGTGACTGACCCTTAGATATCGGGCAGGATGCCCAGTTGAGTCATATGTTCGGGCACGAGACCCAGTTGTTTTACACTGATGATTTCGGGTCAGGGACCCTAGATGGATTTCCAAGTTCATGACGGTTTATGGGAACTTGCATGAACTCTGAAAAGGTCATTGTGGTTCATGATGGTTTATGGGAACCGACATGAACCTTTGTCAAGTCATTCTGGTTCATGACGGTTTATGGGAACCGGCATGAACCCTTGTTATGGATGTTATGGATCATGACGGTTCAAGGGAACCGGGCATGAACGTTTATGTTATGTATATATATATGTATTCATATACCTTCCTTTACTTCTATTATCTCCTCCGGGGAGGGTCGTTGGCCTGGGTGGACCCCGGAGTAGTCACGGAGCACCGACTGAGTGAAGTCACCCCCCAGTTGGGTTCCTTACTCTCAGGAAGGCTATGATTACTATTACCTCGGGTAGGGTCAGTGGTCTGCGGACATTGATCTTGACTTTGAGAAGACTCGGATTGAGACCTGGGTAGCACGCGCGTAGCTTTGGAAACCATGACAGGATTGGTTGTGTGAATTATATGTGTATATGATATAAATATGATATATGATATGTGATGTGTGGTTACATAGGATTTGAGCGGTGGCTCGTGTACTTGGCTTATTTCTGGTTTGGGCCGAGTCCCTTGTGGATTTGGGCAGTGGCCCGTATGGTTAGTTTCTTATGATTTGGGTTGAGTCCCTTATGGATTTGGGCAGTGGCCCGTGTACTTGATTTCATTATGGTTTTTCTGGATAAATGGTTTTCGAATGCATGCATGCTTTTTAGTGAAGGGTACAAATGTCTTCTCGTTAAAATGTTTTTATAAACTTTTGTTTTGTCCACTCACAGCTTTTAATGTTTTGACTGCCCTTCAGGTTGACAGCGGATGTAGACTGTAGCAGAGACCGAGATATCACATACCTCCTCCGGATCCTGGCGTACTCTGATAGCCCGGGAGGGCAAAGGTCGGAAATATCCCTTGTCTGACACTTCGTGTCAGACGGGAGCAGGGTCATCCCGCACAAATCCCGGGGGGATTGGGATGGGTCCTGTCATGAAGGGCATTCAAAAAATTAAAAGCTGTGTGTGGAAAAAAAATTATAAAACATTTTCACAAAAAGACATTTATACCCTTCACTAAAAAACATGCATACATTTGAAAACCATTTACCAAACCATTAGGTTCTTGGCCCAAAATCGTAAATGAAACCAATCATAAGGGCCACTTCCCAAATCCATGTGGGACTCAGCCCAAAACCAATATATATCATATAGCATATAAATATAATATATAACCAATTCTGTCACGGTTTCCAAAGCTACGCGTGTGCTACCCGAGGTCTCAAATCCCAAGTCTCCCAAGGTCCACCCAGGTCAATGTCCGCAGATCAATGACCCTCCCTGGAGGTTATAATCCATAAGCCTTCTTGAGAGTAAGGTACCCAACAAGAGCGACTCCACTCAGTTAGTGCTCCGTGACTACTCCGGGGTCCACCCAGGCTAACAACCCTCCCCAGAGGAGACAATCCATAAAGTAAGGATGGTATATGATAATCTATATCGAAAACATTCTTAAAACCTTTCAACGGATCCATGCCCGGTCCCCATAAACCGTCATGAAACCAGAAATCCATTTAGGATCTCCAACCCGAAATCATGAACGTAAACCAACTGAGCCTCAAGCCCGAACTCATGACTCAACTGGGCATTGAACTCGATACCTCAGGGGCAGTCACGATTCCAATCGTAGTGATGCGTGCGACCATCCGTCCAGGACCGCTCTCAATTCTAGTATGTCGCCGTGAACAAATCAACTGATGCGACCACCTCTAGATCATGGTGCACACATCACCGATCGATCTCCTGAACCGTCAGCACTCCAAAGTCGAACCTCCAGTGGCTGCTCGACAACGGAACGTGCATCGTGACCTCTCCGGAAAGAACACATCCCAGTCCAGAGGCGAGCGTCGTATCATCCGTCGCCGTTCATATAGCGGTCGCCGTGACCACGACTCAAACTCGTAGGTCATCAATAGGGCCAGATACCCAAGACAAAACCAAATGGGCCTCATGCACGAGTTTATCCTTTTCAAATTCAAAATCATTTACTTAAACCGAAACCACAAATACGTATAAGCACCGTATAAAATTGAAAACCTTGAAATACGTGCTAATACGTAAACACACACAAATGCACTCATGGCATCACAAAACATGTTCATAAAGCATATAAAACATTTATCCATGCATCAAATTAGAAAACAAGGTCCACTCACAGACCGCCCGAGCTGCCACCTCAATACGCTTGCCAATACGCCTTCCAAACCTATCCAAATTGTAATAGAGGGTTAATAACTACTTAAATAACCCCTCATTAAAGTCCCCTAATTTTTCAGAATTTTTAACTATTTTTAATCTCGATCCTAAACCTTCGGACACCCCGAACTATATCGAAACGATGTCCGATCGACACGAAACCAGTCCCAAAATGTTTGTTACATCGAATAGATGATTTCACATGTTGGAACCATCCACAAAAAGTGGGCCATGTGTAGCCTAAAGTCCATGCGCGTGAGAGCCACGTGCGGATACTGTTTATCCCCTACCTCTAGCCGAGTGGCCAGTCCGGTTCAGTTCTGCAACCCGGTCTAGCGGAACCGACGGAACCGGTTCGGTTCCATATCTTTTTCATTTTTCGTCTTTCTTCGCCCATTCCAACTCCTATAGTTTCCTTTCTTCATTTCCTACCTAACCATGTCCTTAAATCCAAGAAACGAAGCCTAAAATCCATTAGTTCTGAAAACCATTTTGACCCAAAACTTCCATCCTAAGTTCAGGGCACTTCTAGGGGTTAAACCTTCAACCTAAGGGTTCCAATAGGTTCCTAGGATCCATAAAAATAGATTGGGAGGATCGGTTTGGGTTATCTTGGCCGGAATCCAAATTCGGTGGACGGCCACCGAAAATTTTCCAGCCGCCGTTTCGAGCTTACTCAGCCGTCCTCAGGCCCCAAAACCTTCTCCTAGACCTCCTACCAATCCCCTAAACACATCCTAACCAACAAATACCCTCTCCAACGTCCAAACCCCGAAATTGAAATTTTGAAATATAAAGAGGTCACGGTTTTTACCTTTTCCCTAGGCCAATGCCGCCGTCCACAGCGGTCCTGTCTTCACCCAACCACCATCACGTCCTCACGGCCCTCAGTCACTCTCTGCTCTTATCTTAGGATGAAACCAGGTGGGGGAAGGGATTTGAGGTGGTGTTCTATGGGTTTTCAGGTTTGGTGGGAAATGGAACAAGAAGGGGATACAGATGCATGAAAGAAGGGAAGGGGGAAATGGATCGGCACTTGTCACTCATCCATTGAGCCTGTTCAAAAAATCTGGGCCTCACTCAGGGGCACACTTGTCCCTAGCAAATACTTGAAACACACTTGAGCATTGTAATTAGGACAAAGGCCGAAATCATCAATGTTTGAGCAAGTCTTTTCCTATGCGTACATACAAGCTTCAATCATCATATCTCTTTTTTCACGCCATCTTGAAGTCTTCAACCAAGTCTTTGGAATAAGGGTAAATGGTGTCTATACAAGGCTCAAGTGAATAGATGTTTCGAGGGTGATGAAATAAAGGCTTAATAAAGGCACAAAGGAGTTAAGCTAGGGGGATCACTAACAGGACCGCCCCCGAAGGGACTTTGATAACCGTTCCCGATCCTGCTCCCGTCTGGAAAGTCGACTGAAATTCCCAAAATACTCTCCGTACTTGCCAAACAAGGGATAGCCAGACATGTACTCACTCATGCCCCTGCCTCTCGATCAGCCTCGACCAACGCGCCACGACCTGGAGGGTCAATAAAAACACAAAAGGTGTGAGTGGACAAAAATGAATCAGTTTATAAAACAGTTACAGAAAGACATTTCTACCCATCACGTAAAACTAATGAATGCATTCGAAAATCGTTTCACAATCCATTTCATTTCCAACATAAGAAAATCGTGTATGAAAATCAAAATCATTTTCCTTTTCTTAACCTTCGGGTCTTGGCCCATAGACATAAACACAGGGCCTCAGCCCAAAACCATGAATCAAATCCAAGTACACAACATAATCCAAAATCCATCAAACCATATAAACCGGGCCACTGCCCAACACATCCGAAAACATCGGAAATCAACAATAATTCAGAAGTCAATCAATCTGCTGGATCTCAAGTGCGCCCGAGTCTTTAAACTCAAAAATATGTGCATAACCAGGCCTTCCCGGGATATCAACGAGTCTTTAAACTCGGAACATAGTTAATAGGCCTCAGGGGTATCATACCGAGTCTTTAAACTCAAAACAGTAACCGAGTCTTTAAACTCATCAAGGGCCCTCCCCCGTCATCAATTAACCGAGTATTTAAACTCAAAACATGATCCAGCAATAGCACCGGGTCTTTAAACCCAAAACCATTTGTAAATCACACAATTCAGGATCCATCGTGATCCATTTTCCAAACCATTCCGAAATCACATTTCTTCATAATAGGACTTATGTCCGAATTTCACATTCAAATCCCCAATCATATTCGTCATCCCTTTCCAAATCCGAATTTGCAATAATGACTCCGTAAGCTAGCATCTGGAAACATCATCCCGAACCCAAACCCGGAAATCCACTTTCACGTTTCCTTTTATGCCTTGGGCATCAAGCCCGAAATCACCTTTTCCAAAATCCATTTTAAATCTTTGAAATCACATCATATTTCAAATCCCAAGGTCAAAGTATCAAAACCATGATCAAAACACAATATACTCGAAATCTCGTAAAATGCGCAAAACTGTAATAATCTCGAAATACGTGTCAAAACTGTAGGCTATACTCACAATCATAATCAAAACATACTTAAAACATCATACTCACAAATCATGTAAAATCTCTCATCAAACCATCACCAAGGCATAAGAGAAACTATAGTCTCGAAATACGTGCAATTATGTATGGCATATTAAAATACGTATAAATACGAAAATCAAAATTATCACAAGTCATAATCATAATCATAGAAATCATAGAAACATTTATGCATGCATTAAATTTTGAAAGCAAGGTTCATTCACACACCATCCATAATACTCGTTTTCGCGTTGTACGCGTTCCCGTAATTTCTGACATTTTTCAGGAATCTCGAATCCTGTCCAGAATCATTCTTTAGTGTCACTAAGGACTCAAATAACAGCATACTAATTTACCATAAGTTTCCGGGAATTAAATGTTAGTTAAAAACATAATATAAACCTTCGGACCCTCGAAACAACATCGAAACGGTGTCCGATTAATTAGAAATCAACGCGAAAATGTTCGTTACATTGTATAGGACAAAAGTCGTGTTGAACTCACCTCGAGAATCGGGCCCATGCGCCTCCACGCGCGGCCGTGAGTGGCTGCGCGTGAAACTCACGCGCCTGCTACAGTGATGCTACAGTGTCACCTTCTTCACCCGACTGCCTGCTAAACGGGTCCCAAACCCGCAACAAAACCCGGTCCAATTTCCTGCAATACCAGCTTAATTCCTTCAATTTTTCCTTCGAAAACCTTTCACTATAACTTAATTTAGGTTCCCAATTAATAATCACACTCAACACTCTCTAAATCACTCATTCGACCCGTGATCAACCAAACGGGTCGACCGTTGTAACTTACTCGTCTCAACTCCACTTTCAAATTAGTTTAAACTGAAGCTTTATAGGACCTAAACGAACCTTAAACCACAACCAATTTCAGGAAAACTTACCTAGAAGTAGTCGTCCTCAGGTCTGAAATTTCTTCAAAACTGGAACTTGGGTTCCTGGCCAAACCGTGATCGATTCTCTACAAAATTGATACGGTTGAACTCTAAATGGTCCCAGAAGGCTGTTTCAATCCTTGGTTTTGTTGCTCTCGACTAACAATTCAACTTTCGATTTTTCCCTCCAATTTCCATTTTTTCTCTCGAATTCTCAGTCCTCTCTTGCTCAGAATAACCCTCAAACACTTCTACCTCTCTGTTAATCGAACCGTGCAGCCAACAACTCGTGGAAATCTCTCAGGCCCACTGCAATTCTGTTTCCCGCAAATAGACTCAAAACCAGTTTTAAACTTCCTCCCATGCACTATGATCTGTCCCAGCCATACTAAAATGTTCCCACTACCTCAAAACCATTTAACAAATCCCTTTGTCCAGCCACTAACAAGGTTAAACAAATCCTAGATCAGACCAACCAAGCACGGTGGTGCAGTCCTGTTTCCACGGTTTCAAATAGTACCCCTCTGTAAACTTACTATTTTGCCCTTCTCCACAAAATTACCAAAATGCCCTTCTCTTTCTAGACCCGTAACTCATCCGTCCGATGTCCGTTTTCAGCGTGCCAACTGTCTACGGACTCAGGGCATCGAGACCTACCTAACGGTTCTCGAATGGTGTGAAAAATAGTGATCAATCAAAAGTCAACATTTTCCCCCTTTTGTCCTAATTACAAAAATACCCTTGAACTTCTGAACGTCACAACTTCTTCCCTGGTCGTCGGAATTGGACGTGCCACCTGTCTATGAACTCGTGACGTCCCGAACTACGTCAGGTCATCGATCAAAGTCTGTTTGACCACCCGAGCAAAAAGTCAACCGTTCGCCCATTACCTAGGGGCAAAATCGTCATTTTCTTCAAATTTTCCAAATTTTCCTTTTTTGAACGTCCGGGTCGTTACAATCTACCTCCTTTAAAGAATTTCGTCCTCGAAATTCCAATTAGTGGGAGCCATAAAATTTTCCCGAGAATACACATCTACGATAATCCCGAACATAAACACCCTCAAACGAGTATAAGTCATACCCAACTCGTAGAAATCATACCACCAACCTTAATCCTCCTGTAAACCCCTGCCCCATAGGCAGTCATACCATATACTGGCTCGGAATACGTAGCCTAGCTCCCGTTCGAGTCCACACAATCCAAGATACACAGAAACAGTCAGATCTTCTCGTTTACATGTCATCCTCTCGTGACATGATTCAATGGCTAAATCCGCACATATGTCATCAGGCCACCATGCCAATAACCTCATAAGGTTCAACAACTCGGAAACGCATTCCCCTTACTAGGTCAATTACACCACATCCCTTTCCCAGGGTCACTATGTATAACGATTTTAACCTTTCCTCCTGATTCCTTCCTATCAACAATAAGCACTCAGTACAATCATACCTACTATAATGCAAGGCACATCCCTTCTTAACTTCGACTCCACCATACACCAAGTATGGTCCTACAGTTGGACGCCAACCGTCCAAGTTATCAGAATTCATGTACTAAATGGTTTTCAAATGGTTTTGGGATTGGATTTGCTGGATCTGGATATTGGGTTTAAAGACCCGGATATATGTGACGGGGGACCAGCCGGATTGGGTTTAAAGACCCGGATTGAGTTTAAAGACTCGGGAGTTTAAAGACTCGGATATATATTGATTTTCCCCCGTAGGCCTTGAGTTTAAAGACTCGGGAGTTTAAAGACTCGGATATGATTAAGGCCTGGATTGAGTTTAAAGACTCGGGAGTTTAAAGACTCGGATAGGTCCAGCAGGTTTGATCGGGAAAATGACGATTTGGGGATTTTGGTTTTGATACGGTTTCTGATACTCATGTTATGGTTTCTTATGATCTTTTATAGTGTTTCTGTTTCTTATGATGTTAAGAATGATTCTTTATAAATGTGTTTATAACTGTTGGTTATGCATGTGGTTTCAAAACGGAGGGTTTAACTCGGTTTTCTTATAAAATGGTTTTTTTGAACTTTTGTACTTTCTGGTCCACTCACATTTTCTGTTTTAAATTGCCCTCCAGGTTGTGGAGTTAGCGCGGGGTCTTGACGTCGAGGCAGTGTCCGAGGCATAGAAGTGACGTGAGGGTTCCCAGAGTAGAGTACAGGCTTCCGTGTGCGTGTAGTTATCGGTTTTATTTTCTTTGTATGTTCGTACTATGTTATGTAAATGCTACCTTCGGGACATTGTGTCTAATTACTCCTGCGTTTGACTGGTTAGAATGTGAGTGAGGTTTACTTGAGTTTTGCGTCGGGGAGTCAGACGGGAGCGGGATTTACCTCGGGTTTCGGGGTGAAACCGGGGTGGGTCCTGACAACTCCAATCCTATGGAGTTCCATAACTAACAGGATTTCACCTATCCTTAGGTTATCAAACATGACAAGCCTCTCCCCAAGTAATACCCGATCCGACAATGTGGTCGTCATCTCAATATACCCCGACCATCGCCTTATCACACACTAAGACCTTCTCTTTATCCCTCATTACCAATCCTAAAGGTCGATACGGTACTCGTACATTCCTTCCTAAAGGTATACGACCTATGTATACTTAACCTCGTGGGTCGATCTCAACCCAGCCAACTTCTGAGGGTTTAACTAGCCTCAACACCTAACTCACCGAATCCCAAACTCATAGTGAGTGATCGAACATAAGTCACCGTCTCTCCACTTTGTTTGATCCTGAAATGACCAACTCGATGAGACCCGCTGGGGGTTCTAGGACCAGCCGTGTGGTGTTTCGGGCCCGCCGGGGGCGTTGTGATTCGGCAGGGGTCCTGCAAAACTAGACACCGGTGTGGTGTCGGCCAAAGGGGCTCCGATGCCAAAGTTAGTATCTGAATGCCGAGAGGCAAGTAAACACAGTGCTCTGGGTCGGTTCTGAGTGTCTTACCTTTGTGAAGGGTTTCGGGGTATTTATAGTAGTCATAACTGTGGTAGGTGGGCTACTGTTACGGGAGCAGGTGGTGCTTGGTGGCTGGGAGCCGTCTGACAAACCCTGGATATCCGGAGGAGGCGCCAGCTGGAGTCCCAACCTGCCTCCGTCAGGGAGTTGGTGTGGCAGAGTTGGTTAGGTGACTGTCGCAGCCAGCTGTCGTATGTTCACTGTCAGGTGCCAAATGGCGGGTCTGCAGTATGGTGCCGATCGGCGGACCGTAGGCCGTGAGGGTGCCGATCAGGCGATCGGTCGGCGGCCTTCCTGTCCTGGTGGGACCTGTGCTAGGGTGGTCGGTCGATATGGTATCAACACACTTGTAACCATATGTTTCGCCCTGAGGCATTCGCTACATCTGTCTAGTATCCCACACATTCCTCTGTACATAGAAGGACACCAACCAATCAACTCTCAGTTCCAATAACTCTGACCTCCTTCCGGGTCAATCACCATAACTAGAAAACATGTAGAGAACCCCCTTACAATCCTATGTGGTCTCAAACAAGTCTCAGACCAACTCACGTCCCCCAAACCTGCTCTGGTCTATCAGACCTAACACTTATTCAACTATCTCTTTTTCTGAGGGCATATTCAATCCACCTATTCAGTACATCACACGCCCATCGGTACATGTAAGTACTCCAACCAATCATCAATCGTGGTACCTTACATCAGTTAAATGTGGTCAGACTACCCGACTCCTCATCTCTTATCTATGACTAGCCCAGTTGGTTGTCCAAGGGTATCACCATCAACTAACCTTAGCCATACCAAATCCGGTCGTTATCCTTTTCTCTCTTTTACTCAAAATCAACGATCACCACTAGGTTGGCCTCTCTTAGTAAGGTCACTAACCACAACTTTCCCACGAAACCATAATTCCTTAGCTCGTGATACGGAATCCTTATTCCATACCTGTTACCTTATTAAGTCGTCCATAACCAACACGTAACCTCAAATCATCGTAACTCAATTCCTCATCCTAGCAAAACCCCATCCTGGAAGAACCTCAAGAATAGGTTGGGAAATCTGGGCATCCTCAGCCCTTGCTAGGCATCTCATACACGACGCACATACACCACACATGTGACCAACAAACTTGAATACCTCATACCGACCATCTATTGGTTGTGAGGATCAAAATCATCCTAGAGGGTAACACCCTCGAGTCTCCCTGAAACATAACCTCTGGAATCCTAGATTCCACATATCACTCTCTAATCAACATACTCGATAGGGATCTCATGGGTCATCAACCAATCCATTCCAAGGATGATATCCAATTCATCCAAATCTAAGTCTGCCACTAGCCGAACGACACCAGTCATCCTGGGTAACCTCACATCGATAGGGCTACCCCCCTTAACTCTCACCAATTTTTACCATATAATTAACAAGGTTACCGCATAACTATTATCAAAGGATCACATCGGTAACTCGAGTCGGTTCAACAACTTCCATACCATAACCAATCACAAATAACACCATACCCGACCAATAACCAATCTCAAGACATGGAAGAGTGGATAGCCCGGAACCTACCCAATACGTACGTCCAGGTTAAACTTACATCATGACCACAAGTAACAGGTATCCAAACCATCAATCCAGGGCTACTCAGGCTTCCTACGAGGGAATTACAAATCCCCGGGCAAGTGGTCCCAACTGACCACGCCCCTATGGTCCATCACGGGCCCCACCAACTCTCCCCACCCTTGCCATATCAACAACCAATATAGGAGCCAATCCTCACTCTAACACATCCCAACAGTGCCATCTCACGTATCGCCATCTATCCATATAACCATTCCTTATGATGTGACAAGACAACTCACAATCATAACTATTACTGTATAATTACGCTTGTTACTTTACCTCCCAGT
The DNA here is from genome assembly GCA_032719365.1 of Prinsepia uniflora. NCBI lineage: Eukaryota > Viridiplantae > Streptophyta > Magnoliopsida > Rosales > Rosaceae > Prinsepia > Prinsepia uniflora. The sequence continues at coordinate 72,567,959 of CM064862.1, forward strand.
GGACCCGACTTGCGTCCCACTGAACTGGACTATCTCCTAAGTCCAATCCTTGTATACCTCGGGTCTCTGCCCGAACCTCAGTCACTAAGGACACTAACACGTCCCACAAGTCCAAAAAAAAGACCAAGCCATAATTTCCTAACTCCGCAATACCTGACCATATACCAGTCCTTGGCATTCTAAGTGCCAAACGTTCCTCAATCAGCCTTTCTGGCTCCTCTCGAGCCTTGATACCTTACCATGGCTCATCTCGAGTCTCTAACTAATCTCCTGACTCATTTTGAGTCCCACATCCATATTTCGACTCCTCTCGAGTCTAGTCTCATACCAATCAATCATGTCATCACTGACATACCCAGTCGCCGAGCCAATACTAATGCTCAACCATATCTTATACGACCGATAAGGCCTAAGAGGTATCCCATCACATTTTAGACTCTTTAAACACGCATTCCACTTAAGGAATTCACTATGAATAATCTCATCACGAGTACAACCTGCTCGATTATGTAACCTCTCTAGCTACTAGGCTCATTCGTCCTTGCGACCCACACAATTCTACGTCTAACAAATAGTAGTTCACAGTGTATTCTACATGACATCTGACCCTCAATCCAGGGTCAATCTCATCTGAGATCTATCGCGAGGTCTCATACACCCTCGTCTACCGTCTCACTACCAGGTCGTGCACGAGGCTTTCATTTCGGAGGCATGATGTGGCAACAGAATCAGCAACCTTGTGCTCTGATACCAAGTTGACAGGACCGCCCCCGAAGGGACTTTGATAACTGTGCCCAGTCCTGCTCCCGTCTGGCAAGTCGACTGAAGTTCCCAAAATGCCCTCCGTACTTGCCAAACAAGGGATAGCCACACACGTACTCACTCATGCCTCCACTTCTCGATCAGCCTCGACCAACGCGCCACTACCTAGAGGGTCAATAAAAACAAAAAATGTGTGAATGGACAAAAATGAATCAGTTTATAAAACAGTTACAGAAATACATTCCTACCCTCCACGTAAAACCAATGCATGCATTCGAAAATCGTTTTGCAATCCATTTCATTTCCAACATAAGAAAACCGTGTATGAAAATCAAAATCATTTTCCTTTTCTTAACCTTCGGGTCTTAGCCCGTAGACATAAACACAGTGCCTCAGCCCAAAACCATGAATCAAATCCAAGTACACAACATAATCCAAAATCCATCAAACCATATAAACCGGGCGACTGCCCAACACATCTGAAAACATCGGAAATCAACAATAATTCAGAAGTCAATCAATCTGCTGGATCTCAAGTGCGCCCGAGTCTTTAAACTCAAAAACATGCGCATAACCAGGCCTTCCCGGGATATCAACGAGTCTTTAAACTCAGAACATAATCAACAGGTCTCGGGGGATATCATACCGAGTCTTTAAACTCAAAACAGTAACTGATTCTTTAAATTCATCAAGGGCCCTCCCCCGTCATCAATTAACCGAGTCTTTAAACTCAAAACATGATCCAGCAATAGCACTAAGTCTTTAAACCCAAAACCATTTGTAAATCACACAATCCAGGATCCATCGTGATCCATTTTCCAAACCATTCAGAAATCACATTTCGTCATAATAGGACTTATGTCCGAATTTCACATTCAATTCCCCAATCATATTCGTCATCCCTTTCCAAATCCAAATTTGCAATAATGATTCCGTAAGCTAGCATCCGGAAACATCATCCCAAACCCAAACCCGAAAATCCACTTTCACGTTTCCGAAATCCGAATCTTATTCACCAAAATTACTTTTATGCCTTGGGCATCAAGCCCGAAATCACCTTTTCCAAAATCCATTTTAAATCTTTGAAATAACACCATATTTCAAATCCCAAGGTCAAAGTATAAAAATCATGATCAAAACACAATATACTCGAAATCTCGTAAAACTCGCAAAACCGTAATAATCTCGAAATACGTGTCAAAACCGTAGGCCATACTCACAATCATAATCAAAACATCCTTAAAACATCATACTCATAAATCATGTAAAATCGTTCATCAAACCATCACCAAGGCATAAGAGAAACCATAGTCTCGAAATACGTGCAATTACGTATGGCATATCAAAATACGTATAAATACAAAAATCGAAATTATCACGTCATAATCATAATCATAGAAATCATAGAAACATTTATGCATGCATTAAATTTTGAAAGCAAAGTCCATTCACACACCGTCCACAATGCTTGTTTTCGCGCTGCACGCGTTCCCGTAATTTCCGACATTTTCCAGGAATCTCGAATCCTGTCCGGAATCATTCTTTAGTGTCACTAAGGACTCAAATAACAGCATACTAATTTCCCATAAGTTTCTGAGAATTAAACGTTAGTTAAAAACGTAACATAAATCTTCGGACCCTCGAAACAACATTGAAACGGTGTCCGATTAATTCGAAATCAACGCTAAAATGTTCGTTACATTGTATAGGACAAAAGTCATGTTGAACTCACCTCGAGAATCGGCCCCACGCGCCTCCACGCGCCGCCGTGAGTGGCTGCGCATGAAACTCACGCGCCTGCTATAGTGATGCTACAGTGTCACCTTCTTCACCCGACTGCCTACTAAACGGGTCTCAAACCCGCGACACAACTCGGTCTATTTTCCTGCAATACCAGCTTAATTCCTTCAATTTGTCCTTCGAAAACCTTCCACTATAACTTAATTTAGGTTCCCTCAACACTCTCTAAATCACTCATTCGACCCGTGATCAACCAAACGGGTCGACCGTTGTAACTTACTCGTCTCAACTCCACTTTCAAATTAGTTTAAACTGAAGCTTTATAGGACCTAAACGAACCTTAAACCACAACCAATTTCAGGAAAACTTACTTGGAAGTAGTCGTCCTCAGGTCTGAAATTTCTTCAAAACTGGAACTTGGGTTCCTAGCCAAACCGTGATCGATTCTCTACAAAATTGATACGGTTGAACTCTAAATGGTCCCAGAAGGCTGTTTCAATCCTTGGTTTTGTTCCTCTCGACTCACAATTCAACTTTCGATTTTTCCCTCCAATTTCCTGTTTTTCTCTCGAATTCTCAGTCCTCTCTTGCTCAGAATGACCCTCAAACACTTCTACCTCTCTGTTAATCGAACCGTGCAGCCAACAACTCGTGGGAATCTCTCAGACCACTACAATTCTGTTTCCCGTAAACAGACTCAAAACCAATTTTAAACTTCCTCACATGCACTGTGATCTGTCCCAGCCATACTAAAATGTTCCCACTACCTCAAAACCATTTAACAAATCCCCTTATCCAGCCACTAACAAGGCTAAACAAATCCTAGATCAGACCAACCAAGCACGGTGGTGCAGTCTTGTTTCCAGGGTTTCAAACAATACCCCTCTGTAAAATTATTATTTTGCCCTTCTGCACAAAATTACCAAAATGCCCTTCTCTTTCTAGACCCGTAACTCATCCGTCCGATGTTCGTTTTCAGCGTGTCGACTGCCTACAGAATCAGGGCATCGAGACCTACCTAACGGTCCTCGAATGGTGTGAAAAATAGTGATCAATCAAAAGTCAACATTTTCCCCTTTTCGTCCTAATTACGAAAATGCCCTTGAACTTCCGAACGTCACAACTTCTTCCCTGGTCGTCGGAATTGGACGTGCCACCTGTCTATGAACTTGTGACGTCCCGAACTATGTCACCGGCATCGGTCAAATTCTGTTTGACCGCCCGATCAAAAAGTCAACCGTTCGCCCATTACCTAGGGGCAAAATCGTCATTTTCTTCAAATTTTCCAAATTTCCCTTTTTTGAACGTCCGGGTCATTACAATCACACTTGTGTGATCAAGTAGGGCTGAGATATTTGGATAAATGGTGTTTAACCCTATTGCCTTAATCATGTCCAAAATCAGAGAGTTTATTGACTTAAAAGCTTTGAATATCACATAGAATACTTTAGAGTTCATTAAAATCTATGGCAAGCAATTATGAGGCATATACATATCAATTTAAACAATGAACTCCTATGAATCACTGAACAAAGAAGTATATAAGGCTCTAAAGCTCACATAGGGTTCATATGATTCATACAAATCTTAACATGTTCGTTCTATACTAGTTTAACATACATCATCTACTACAAGTCATAAACATTCAATCATAAAGCATTAACAAATGAATTCAAGTTGTAGTGATCATCTTTTAGCCATGTCGTATCTTTTTTTTTTCATTATTATCATCGGCAGGTTAAGGGCATCCTAAGACTCTTGAAAAAAAAACTTAAAACACACAATTTTCTTTTTTGAATTTTTTTTTCTGAAGTACTTATGCCTATGTGATGGAGCCTTTGATGAGTCCGAAGCACTTATGCTTATCAATAACCATTTAAAATGCATAACTTATGAGTGAATAATATATGATTTGGTGATTGAAGAATATCATTAAATAAAAACAAAAAATTAAATTATTTTGTAAGTTTCACTTTTCTAACCTTATTTTCACTTTTCCTTCTTTATTTTCCTTTGCATGGTTTAGGAGTATTCTTCTATGTATCTTAAACTGGAAAAATATTAACCCAAAAAACAACATGAAAAATAAAGTCATTTATGACCATGGATGAAAATATCGGAAATTTCGGTCGAAATTTCGGAAACTTTCACTTGCGACACATAAGGAGGGGGTGAAGAAATTAACCGAAATATCGAAGTGTTTTCTTATTTGGAGCACACATATCCATTTATGGGATCAAAACGATGAAGATGAACGATTAATTTGTGAAAATTGGACATAAAATAAAGTTGTTTTAGTCGGGTCATGCCGTTGGGTTAAAAAACCCGATTTGCAGACCCGTTGGAGGAAGAAGGAGATGACTGTTAGTTTTTTGTAATTACGTTATATATTATATGTTGATTAAATTATGAACTAAAGCTTCCTGGTCGAATTGGCGCTGGCGCTTTTGGGTGGGTTGGGGGGTCTCGGGTTCAAACCCCCCTCCCCCCAGGACACTAATTTATTTTATTTTTATTTTTTTTTCAATTTTTCAACAATCTTTGGTTTTTTCCCCCTTTTTGTTTTTCTAATTTTAAATATATTAATTCATTCCAAATTTTGAACGAAATTAGATCCTATCTTTTCATCTTTTTTCCAATTTCAAATATATTTTGATTTATTTTATTATTTTTCTTCCATTTAATTTTGTATGCTTATTTTTATGTTTTAAATAATATTAACATTGAATTATAGTAATTCAATTCAATTTATGTTTATTTTTAAGATTTTATATTATTAGTCATTCTCAGAATCATATTGCATCATATTATTCATTATATATTTATTATATCAAATTCATTTTATAATTTTATTAGTCTTATATAACCATTATTGAATATTTAAATTTTCCCAAAGTTTCATTAAAATTTTCTAACTTTTAGATTAAATTTTCGTCATTTTTGTTGATCGTAAATGATATCGATATTTAGAGCGAGATTTCCGTAAAATTTAACTAGCGATAAATCCATCGATATCGATATTTCAATCCTTGTTTATGACACAGCTCGACTTAGATAGTTTATGTAGATTCTGATATCAAATTGACACATCTCAATCCAAAAAATCTATATGGACTCCAAAATTGAAGGGTGTTGGTCATCACTTGAACCTAGCATCCCGCTGGTCATCACTTGAACCTGATATCTAGCTCTCAATCAACACGCCTCAGTTATACTATACTCATTACATATCGATTTTGAGCAATTGATTCTACTTTAACTCCAAAAACCAAACCTCACCGATTTTAATCTCAACGTTTTTGGTTTGAAAATTACCCTTTCCAATTAAACCATTCCCACTTCCCAAATGTTCTTAATATCCACCAATCATGGTTGGTAGCCAAATTTCTTTTGCCTATATTCTTAATTTTTGCCAACTCTCTACTAACAAATACATCCATTTAAGCATTAATGATTTTAAGTTATTGACTTATATGTATGCATTTATTTAGGAAAAGGAATTACAACCCAAATTCAAAACTACTAAATATGTATGCATAATGCATTTATTTAGGAAAAAGAATTACCAACCAAATTCAAAACTACTAAATATGTATGCATATAAACTTATGTTTTCTTTTATTTGTCATAAATTATACATAAAAATCATATAATGCTTGCATATATACTCATGTTTTCTTATATTTGTCATAAATTATACATAAAAATCATATAACTCAAAATCAAACGCATAATTTATACTATAGAAAAATTGAAAACATCTAACAAAAAATCAACATGTAATTAGCCAAAAGAAGAAGATTGTTTGCTTAAAAAAACAAGACTCAGTGATTTGAATTTCTCAACAACATCATCCAACATTATAAGGTGGAAAAAGAACTATTATCCATTTTGGAATTCAACCTAAGAAAAACATCATGATTTCATGATTTGTCAATTTTGTCATTCCAATTCAAATTTCTTGTCACCAAATGTTAAACACCAAAAGTCCATGTTGCCCCACCCTAACTTCAGACCGGGACCCAGTTTCCAGCATGCCACGTGGACCCTATTGCCATTTTGTATTAGTCTAATATTTTCTTATTTTCTTGTAGTCAAAGCTAATGAGGATTGAGGATTATTGAGGACGCAACCATTAAAAGGCGCAAACTAAAAACAAAGTGGAAACTCAAAAAAAAACGCAAGGTTAAAAAGCACGTTTTTAGAGCAGTCGATAGGAGTTTAACGTTTAGCTGGTTAGACAGAATTTAGATGATGTGTTTTTTAAAGATAAAATTTAACAAATTAATAATATAATGAACACTATCACATAATTCTAGAACAAAAATTAATTATTTAAATAAATAAATTGAATTGAGAATCATAAATATTAAAAATGTAAATTTTTTTTATTAATTTTATTATACAACATTCTATATTTTTTTAATTTATTATTTTTATTTTTATTAATACTTATATTATTAACTAAGTATTTAATAAATAAAATAACTTATATAACTAAATATATATATATAAGAAGGTACTAAATATGTATAAGGATGTACACGCAAATCTACTTAGGCGCATAGTCCTTAGGCGGGGCGGTTTCCCACCTTCGAGCACCTAGGTGGACTAGGCGGCAGCCGTTTTGAACCGTGAAAAAAAGTGGGTCACCGAGAATATGTCTACTTTCACAGATGGGGTGCAGAATTCAGATGTTAGTTGAGTTCCTGCGAGTCTCGGACGTTTTATAATGTTCCTGAATTGGATGTGCTGCGTCCCCCTCCAAATACCACTCTGATAAAAAAAAAAAATGGAAACTAATCATCCTAACCCCACTTTAATGAATTAATCTCTGTCTTTTCGATTCGTTAAACAAAATAGCGTGATTAGCCTTAATTAACAATGGCAGTCGCATAGTCATCAACATATAAACAGACAATAGCTCCTTCTTCCATCCAACACCCGCCATTTCACATTTTCACTTCACTCTCTCAGTCTTAGAGATTCTTTTTGCTTCTTCTTTTTTTCCCTCCGGGAAGGAGATTTTGCAATGTGATGTGAGAGAATCGGTGTATTTGGTTAATTTAGTTGAAAAAATGCCGGAGCAGAGTTTCAGGGTCCGAGACGCCAGCCCCGACTCGGTCATCTTCACTCTCGAGTCTAACTTCAGTCTCTTCTCTTCCGCCTCCGCCAGTGTTGACCGCTGCTCATTCGCCTCCGAGGCCCTTGACCACGACTCCACCACCGCCTCCGAGATCTCTCCGGTACTGATCGAATCCGCCTTTTGCAATTTGCATGCTTAATTACTTTCTCCTGTAAAACAAAATTGATGATGATGATGATGATGATGATGATGAATGCATGTGGATTGACCGTGTGTGATTTGGATGATGCAGAACTCGGCCGCACATGAGCACCAAGTTGAAGAAAGCTCGAGCGGTCCAGATCGCGATCCAGATCCGAATAGAATCCGCGCTTTCCACGCCAACATCAAACACTCTCGTCTCTGCACAAAAGGAGAAAAAGCCAAAGGTACACACAGCTAAGAACACTAACACGACGTCGCTTTTCTCCAATATTTTTTCAACTTTCAAAATCTCGCTTTCTCACTGTTTTAACTTCGAGCTTACGCAGGTCGAAAAGAAGAAACTGACTCGGATTTAGCTCTCGATTCGGCTAGAAGCTCTTTCTCTCTCGCCCTCAAAGGTGAAAATCCACTTTAGTACAATACATTTCAAAGTTCAAATCCGATTAGCTCTCCGCTTGACCCCCTTTTTTTTCCAAAATTTATAGAGTGCCAGGACCGGCGTTCCAGATCTGACGCTTTGTCGAAGAAGCTAGACAGGCCGAGACCGGCATCTTTGGATTTGAACAATGCCTCTGTCTCCTCGCCGAGATTGGGCACTATAAAGAAGAGTTCAATGGCGCCTCGGAAATCGGGGAATTCCCCCGGTCCCGGTACACCGAGTTACCGACACCCGAGTTTCGGAGTTCATAAGGGTTGGAGCTCGGAGCGAGTTCCGTCGCACACCAATGTGGGTCGGAAGCATACGACATCGGCAATGTTGCCGTTTAACAACGGAAGGACATTGCCTTCGAAATGGGAAGATGCGGAGAGGTGGATTTTCAGTCCGGTTCAGGGAGACGGTGCGGTGAGGCCGTCATATCAGCAGGCCCAGAGGAGGCCCAAGTCAAAGAGTGGTCCACTCGGGCCTCCTGGGGTTGCTTATTATTCACTGTACTCACCAGCTATGCCCATGTTTGATGGGGGTAATGTGAGTAATTTCATGGCTGGTTCTCCGTTTTCAGCTGGTGTTATCTCAACTGATGGAATGGGATTCCATTCTGGTGTTCAAAATGGAGCGTTTACGAATATGGCCGAGCCTTGCATTGCCCGTTCAGTTAGTGTGCATGGTTGCTCCGAGGTGTTGGACCAGCAGGCTTCACTGCCTGAGTCTCAAGGTTAGTGTTTCATTTGTTTCCATTGGATATCAATGTCACTTTCTTCGTTGAGTTAAGGGTATTATTAACTGGATGTTGCATGTTTGCACAATTATGTAGGGAGTTTAGTTACCACATTTGAAATATGTTAAAATTTTGTATATACTATCTGAACAATTGAGGTGTTTGGTGTAACAATTGCTAGAACTATTGTACTTATGCATGGATGGCTATTGTTCTGTTTACAATGGTTTACATACACCAGATGAAAATCTTGATGGTCCTTATGGGGTCAAGAATGCGGCTACAAATGTATCCCGGGTAGTTTCAAGAAGGGACATGGCAACCCAGATGAGCCCAGATGATAGCACTCACTCATCTCCCACAGAGAAGTCTTCTTACTTTGCCTCCAGTTCCTCGGGCCAACCAATTGTGCAAGTGCGGAGGGCACCATCTTTGAAGTTGGAAGTCAGGGATGTGCAGGTAGATGAACGGGTCACTGTGACAAGGTGGTCCAAGAAACATAAATCCCGAAAACCTGGGAAGGGTTCTGAAATTGTTGATAATTGGAAGAAGAACGATGCGGCTGTTCGATCTGCTGCTGGGGATATTTCGGATTCGTCAAAGAACATTTCAAAGTATGCTTGGCACTCAAATTTTCCTTTTTGGATTTGTTAATTCTGAAGTTGAGTAAAGAAAACATATTGAGAGAATAAAAAAGTTGTATCCAAATTTGCGTTCAGCTGAACTTAGTCAATGTTCTGCACACTGTAAGTAAAATGCTTTCTAGAATCTAGTTAGATGTTTTCCTGTTGATTCTTTCTTTGTTTGGCCATCTTTACAGTATAAATTTTCCCTGCCAAACATGGACTTACAAGTCAGAAGTATAGAAACTGTATATAAGTAATATATAAAAATGTATGCGAATACATGTTACGTATCTATACTAATAATGAAAGTTTGACATTGTCTTTCTTCAGAGTTAAAAGAGAGGAAGCCAAAATCACTGCTTGGGAGAACCTGCAGAAAGCGAAAGCTGAGGCAGCAATACGGAAACTAGAGGTCTCTTTCTCCCTTTCTCACACTCACACGCCCTTGCCTCGTACACACACAAACTCATATATTAGAAATCTATAATGGTATATATGTCCTGACCTCTGCAAATATTGGCTCGCTCTTTAATCTAATTCAGATGAAGTTGGAAAAGACGAGATCATCATCTATGGATAAAATCATGAACAAGTTGAGATCAGCTCAGAAGAAGGCTCAAGGCATGAGAAACTCAGTGGCAACCGACCAAGCACGAGTTGAAAGGACATCATCACATAGAGCTTTATCAATTTGTAGAAGCCATCAAATTCGTTCTTTGACTGGTTGTTTTACATGCCACGCTTTCTGATGCCTACCTCAAGCCATATGTTGCTCCATTTGAGCTATAAACAAGGTATTTCTCTATCTCATTTTATTCCAGAAGTTAGCATCTCACCCCATTAAGTGTATTCTTTTAATAACTTCGATTTTGATAACGTTTGATCTTAATGTAACGATAGTAGTTTCTTTTCACACTCGGAAAAGCTTTCCAACTTCTGGTATGTACTATGCTCCGATGATCATGAACGCTCATTTGCTACTCGTTCTAGGTAAAGTGACTGAATTTTGGAGGATCAGAACACGAATGATGGGTGTACAAAGCAGTTAGCAGCTACAATTTGGACACTAAATCAGTGTCAACGCAGTTTTTCCAGTGGCATGAAGCACCAAATCTTCAGGTTAAGTTTTAGATAGCTAGGACCCCAGTAAGCAATTCTTGGTGATTCAGTGACTAATAATGCTTGTGTATGTAAATCAAAGACTTCAAAAGATTGTATAATATTTTTAAATTTTGTTCCACGCCATAAAATCTTGTGACAAAAAAAAAATAGAATCATCTCGGATTGAGCTCAGTCGCCCCGAGGTCCGATGGGCAGCTCTGAAATAGGTTCCGAGTCTCTTTCAGACCTGGACTTCGGCAAGTAACTGAGCCTATCTTGAACAAATGGACGTCGAGGCACAAACATAACCGAGTAAATGTTGCACGTCAATCGATTTTTGGTATCGATCCTAACCGTGTGATATTGACATAATCTTGAGGAGCATGAGCAGCTAAACCTGGAATTACTAACCCGATTACCCTAAAAACTCTCATGAACCAGCCTTCCCTGTACTGCGACCCCCTCCTTAACGGGAGTATGAAACTCCGAATCAGCTCCCACACCGCATTTAGCCTCTTAGGAATGATCCACAGCACGCTGAAGTAGTTCTTGTTTGGTTCCTCCTTCAAAACCTGTGTTGATGATTACGTGATCAGTTATTGTAAAGCTAGTGTTCAACACTAGAACCGCAAAAGGGAATGATATTAAGAGTAACCTTTCCTTTGTAGAAGCTGTTGAAGTAAAGGGTTTTCCCAAAGTGCTTAAACAGGAGAGTTTTATCATCATACGGAACCCTCGGCACCATGTCATTGCTATAAACATACCGCATATAATTCACACCATATTGATCCAATTTTTCCTCCATGTACCCCCCAAATTTCTTGTCACCCACCCTTGGCTGCCCAAAAGTGTACACCCCCTCCAACCTCTGAATCAACCATTTATATTTCTTATTACCGTCATGCATTGCCAGCACAGCAGTGAACATTACCGCCAATGCCCCTCCCAAGCTGTGCCCTGTCAAAATAAACTTGGCATTCTTGTGTTTTTGAAGTAATTCCATCAGCTTGTCTCTGATTGTGTAGTAAGCATACTGGTGGTGGCGTTGACCACCATAGACGGTTTTGGGTTCGAGCTCAAGAGGCCAGCTCTTGTGTTTCTGCATGCCAAGGGCTTTCATGAACCCTCTGTGTGTCTTGCCGATGTTTGGGAATTGGCACCATGAGATGTCAAAATCGGTCCTCCATGCATCGGCGTCGAAGGGGTCTGTGCCTCTGAATGCGACCACAATCAAGGATGGGTCGGATTCTGCGTCTTGGAATATGAATGCCTGTGTTGAATCTTGTTTTAGGTAACCTGGCAAGTTTTCATGCATTAAGAATCTAATCAATATTTAACAAACTGTTTAGCTTTTTGGTACGACGTTAGCCACGGAGGCGATTCCCAAGGCACGACGTTGATTCGAGATCTTATGGACAGGGTTCAAGGAGAATCAATGTTCTGAAGAATCTAAACTCAGTAAATCTATTTTGGGTTCAGTTTTGGATGTTTGTTTTTCTGAATCTTATTTGGGAATTGATATTTCATTTGGGTAGGTTTGGATAAAATTGTAACAGCAGTGTAGTGTGTACAACGAGTCAATGATTTCGATTTTTTTTTTTTTTTTTTGTAAAACGCCCAGCTTCCTTCCTTCCACCGCCCAGCCCGCCCAAGCGCCGTCCAATTCGCTTAGGCACTGCGGGATTTCGCTGCCGTGTATATCTACCGCATAGGTGTTACTAGCGGCGATGTGACACCGCCTAACGCCTAGGCGCCACCTAGACGGCCATTTTGAACATTGTGCATATCAATAAATTTCTAATTTATTTTATATTTCCTTTTCTAATTTTAATTCTTTTATCATTAAAATTAATTTTACTCTTACATTCAAAATCAAAATTAATTTTACTCAGATCGATCCCCCAAATCCAACTGTGTGACAGTAAATCATTTTCTGCGCCTCCCTCCACCACACTCGGCACCACCGCGAGCCTTCTCTCTTTTTCTCCACCACCCACCAATATTATCGTCGTTCCCAACCCCTCTAAGCAACACCATCCACCTACAAGACAACAACCCCAACCGACCCACCCACCCTCCTGTCGATATAGAGAGGCACTGCCTCAGACCTGTTCCCCCCTCCTCCCCGATGAAGCCCACAATCCATTCTTCCCAATCCGTGCAGACTGATCGAAAGGGAGAGTAGGTGGAGAAGAGAGCAAGAGAATGAGAGATAAGATTGGCTGTGCAGGTGGTGGAGGAGGCAAATGGTCGGAGGTATTGGGGAAAGAGAGGATTGAGTTGAAGATTGGCTGTATTATTACTGGGTTTGAGAGCTGCATTTCGATAAAATTTTAATTCAAATCTTAAGTGAAAATTATATAATAAAAAACTGGAATTTTTTTTTTTTACCTCAAAAGTGATACTAAAATACTATATTTTGAATCGTTAAATTTAATCAATAATTAAGATATAAAAAAAATGTAATAAAATGCGTAGAATTTAACAGCAGAATCTCGGAATTCCAAAAGTAGAAAGTGAAGCCTGCAAAGACTAATTTTTAGTTTGTGGCTTACTATTTTACTTTCATATTTGTTTTTACTCTCTACTTTCTCTGCTTGAGGTATGAAGAAAGTGTACGAAGAAAATATAAACATGAAATAAAGTAGGAAAAATGAGAACAAAATTTAAAAACTGAAACCCAACATAAAAAAGAAATAATAAGATATAATAAATAAAATATAGTTATTAAAAACAGGAGTTAAGGTTGTTTTTGTTCCTTACCATTCCAAAACTTGTAAGACTTCACAAACTTCATCTGCTCATTCCAAGGAGTAGAAAAGGAAACTCAGTTAAAAGCCACATTTTTGTTGTACTTGTAACAATATCAGTTTAAAGTAGAATACCATTTTTATTTAAAAATTGTAAGAGGAAATGACATAAAGGTTCATGACAATTTTTTTTCTAGACTTGAATCAAAATCAAAATCTTAACAAATAAGGATAATTCAAAACAACTAAGGACAAAAATTCAAAAAACAACCATAGATACCTCTATGTACTTAATTTAAAATTGGAACATTAGCTTATACCAAAGAAATATCCTGTTAATTATGACTCGCGGTTTAGCTTCAAGTTTGGAATTCACCTGAAACCTGAGGACCAACCCTAAACCATAATTTGTCCACCACCACCACCACCACTCCCCTCCCCCCCACCCAAACACCCTTTCTTCTCTCCTAAAACTTTCTAAAAGCCTGAATCCTAAACCTCAGACAACACCCTTTATTCTTGTAGACTGATCTCTTAAGGGGCAGCCTAGATTGCAGCACACGTCATTTTTTTGATCCATTGTATATAATATGGTCTTCGCTTTCGGGAGAAAAGTCATCTTGGCTTGTTGGTTTTGTGTTGTTAGATGTTCATCTTATCTGTGATCCAAGTTTGAAACTTGGGAAGGTTCTTATTATTTGATCGTTTTTCTCCATTGCAGCCCATCCAAATTCAAAATTTAGCTAGCCATTCTATCCCTTTTATCGTTTTCTTCAATCTAGCCTATCATCATTCAATTCTTCAAACATAAGTTTGTACTAAATGTGACTTTCTCAAAAATAAAATGAAAATTGATGACCTTCCAGTGATCCTGGACAACGGCTTGTATGAGGGTTTGGTTTTCGTATGACAATTTAGCGGCCATGATAGAGAGAGCTCCTTTATATCTGGTATTGCTAGGTTTAATGTCATTGTCCAATTCCATTCGCCAATCCAGATAACCCAGCACAGATCTGGTTGATAATGAGTCTGGCTTCTTCAACTTTCCTGCACCAAAAACGCCAAATGCTTACTTGGTTGTGAAGTTAATTAATTAGTTTTTTATTTATTTATTTCATGTATAAATGAAGTTAGTTGACCAAAGATCGAGAAACTCAGGAGATGGATTATTATTATTCATTTGTAGTACGAACGTACGATCGCGTCCGTTATTAAGTTAATTTCTCAATGTAATTACTATTTCCAATTATCGAAACTCCATATCTATTCATTTCCAAAGAATTTGGGTTTGAGAGAATCAAAAACCCTCCAAGCCAAAATGAAGGATTTTAATGATTCTGTTACAAATTTACAACTATATATATTAAGTAGGAGATACGCATGAATGCACAAAGTAATAAGAAAAAATAAAAAACATAGCTTGTCTTCCGAGAAACATTTTAACGAGGTAATAAAAAGAGGCGAAGCCAGAAATTTATGATAATTATCTATTTTGAGTGTTGAAAAAAAGTAAAATAAATATTGATGCATTTATATGCATATCCAATTAATACTTATATATGTATATGAACTTAATATATCAAGTTGTTTCGATAAAATCTTATACTTTCTATCATCTTTTACGATCATTCTATCAAAGAATTTAACACCTAATTAGAGAAAATGAATTAAAATTTAGTCAAGAAAATTAGAGTCAACCTTTTAGCCGGTTTGTGAAGAGCATGAAGAGTCCTCCATTGGCTGACACAAGATTTAGCCAATGGACGAAGAGAACCCCCATCCTAGCCAAGGGGTGTTTGAAGAAAATGAAGGTCCTTTGCATCACAATAGACACGAAGATGAGCCACCGGCGTCTGAATTCTCTTGGCTTCTGTCCTTCCTCTTCCGAGCACTTGATGAATTTCCTTTTGCCTATGTCGGGTGAGAATAGGAGGCGAACGAGCTCGCCGCAGGTTGTCTTTTCCGTCTTCAGTGAGACATAGTTTTGACAGGCATGTTCATCCTTAGAAGCCATAGCTAGAATGGCTTTGAAGCTGGGAAACTAGGATGATGAAAATGTGAGTTGCGTTTGTGTCCATGTCTCAACAAACTAATATATATATATAATAATAAATTTGTACAGGTATATGTGCATACAGTGATGCCTGTATATATTAATATAATCAACAATGTGCCACACCATAAAGAAAAGAATATAATAGATTTGAGGCTCCTAGCTAGTTAATGCTTTAGAATTGATCCTACTAACTTGTTAATTGGTTCTATGGATATATGTTTATTATTAATGGCATGGGTGTAATTTTTTAATTTTAACAAAATTAATGAGTAAAAGAAATATTGCTAAACCGTATTCCTTCGTATAATTTATTTCGATTGATTTTTTTTTTATGTAATTAGTTTGTTTTGATTTATCGAGGTTGGAAAAAATTGAAAATTTCTTGTAGACGTTGAAAAGAAGAAATACCACCGAATCAGAAATTAGTTTTATCTTTTAGTAAGCATGATATCTCATTTCATCCGAAAATATTGAACAATGTAAAACAAGTGACGATGAATCTGAGTTAAAACCTTTAGTGATCAAGGTCAACAAATATGAAATAATATAACATGGAAGGCATGACACTCGCACGTATATAAATTACACTTTGCTTTTATGTAATTTATACCACAAAATAAAATTAAACATGTATTTTAAAATATTTTATTTTATTACCCTATTTTTTTTTAAATTACATCATGAATCCTCCGTCACAACATTTGAAAAAAATATAAAATTTCTTGCTCTAGGTTTTGATACACAAAAACTAAGTATTAAATTAACACGTATTGAAAACGCATGCAATTTAAAAACTTTTTTTTTTTTGTAGATGTAGCATTGGTAAATAAGAATCGTTCTGGACTGGGGATTGAGGGTACCTAAGCATGATTCTCGTTTGATCGGTTAATTGAGGGGTAAAGATTGATTTTAAAGTTCTAAGTAATTAAACTAAATCTAAACTAACTTAATTTATTATTTACACGTGGTCAACTCATTCTTTATGCCTTACTCATTCATGAATTATATTAACTTCAAACCTACGAAATTCTATAACCTTAGTTTTACGAGATGGCCGCATATTCGTAAGTATGTGCCCGGGAAACCCGACGACACTTTCAATAATAGACTAGGAAACGACTAACTCATCTATTAAGCATTGAGCACTACTATACAAACATAACAAAAACTAGAATACTAGAACACATGGAAGATTTATACGAAATCAATATAAAGCATAAAATCAAGATAAGATTGATAATAAATTCATAGAAACAATATTCATGTCAAAAGATAACTACGAAGTAAGAGGTCATGTTACACTTTTTCTCTCGGGAAGCCCAAAGGATGCTAAGTGAATGAACTCTCTTTGGTGAGACTATGGAACGTCCAACTATGCCACGGATGAAGGGTAGAAGATGAAGTATGATGTAATTAATCTTGCAAAGTAATATTGATTATATAAATTGGAAAGTTTGGCCAAGTAGAGTTTCGGGCCAAGTAGAGTTTCGGTACAAGAATGAGCAACTCTTATAAATAACATAAACCTCTCTATTTATAAGAAAAAATTAGTCCCCAAATAAATAGGAGTTTATAATTTAATTCTAAAAGGAAAAAGTTTCCTAAATATATAAGAAAACTAATCAAATTGCATGCCTACAAGTAAAAGGGGTGAAAATAATAAAATAAAAGGAAATAGGATTGAAATCCTAATACAATATGGAGAATATGTGTGAAAACAACTTGAATTAATCCTAAAAATAACCTAAAAGTCGGAATTAAAGCCTCATGATCGGATTTGGTTGTCAGCCACCGAAACAGGTGGTCGAAGTTGGTGGGAAGAAGCTGGTCAACGCACAGTCAACTAGGGTCCTAAATGCTGGGTTGGAGAAGGTCTCTTCGATGGACTCGCGCCGAATGGACTTTCGGTATTTCAGGAGACACGCGTCAAGAAAGGAGCAGCATGCATCGGTACACACGAGATAAGCATAAAAAGTATAAAATGATGCTTAATTCAAGGCTTATCAAATACCCTCACACTTAGAATTTGCTAGTCCCTAGAAAATACCAAAACAAACTAAGAAATGACAACACAATTATTGTTTTGTTTGTGTCTTTTTAAAACAACTTATTAAAAAAACTAAGCCCTGATTGATTTTAAAAACAGCAAAACCCGGATTGATTCCCCCACACTAAAGTTTTGCCAGGCCCTTAGCAAACAAAACAAAAGAAACAAACAAAGACTCTAAATATTATTATTATTTTTTAATTTAATAAAACAACTCTAAAACCCTTAACCAAATTTTTCCGAAATTAGTAGAAGTATATGGCATTGTGACATTCAACAAATATGCAGAGGGAACTCAAGAGATAATAGAGATATAATTGTGCCATGAACAAGTAAGACTTGGATAAAACAATGGTGAAATTAAGTCTAAGCATGCGTCGAACAAGTTAAGATCACCTCACAATAAATGCACTCATAATCTGTTTCACTCATGAAATAGGGTTTCACTCATGAAATAGGGTTTCACTCAAAGATATGTGTAAGAATAGTTCCACATATATCAACAATAAAAGCACTTATACAACACCACATGAATAGAATGAATTATTTGCACAAATGAACACAAATCATATGCTTACTCACAAAACTTACTCAACAGATCAAAAGCTACTTATCTCATGGATCATAAAGGCCTTTATTTAAGAGTTGTAATGGGGCTAGGGCTAAGGCATTCAGATTTTTGGATATATGGCGGTAAAGAACATTATAAAGACTTAGTCATTACACCAAAACGTGATCAATTTCGAGCACATTTTCTTCCATAACGTCACCAAGATCATGTGGGAGCCAAATATTATTTTGTAATCAATCCAAATACTCACATTCAAAACATATTGCCGGAGAGTTAAACATTTTTCTTTTTAAACTCTTTCTTGCTCTCATATTCATTTATTTATTATTTCATTTTATGTTATTTCTTCTTTTTTCACCTTTTTTTCAATTTTTTTTTTTACGGAAATCACACAATACATCAAGTAATTTGGACAAACCTATTCCCATACACACATCATCACCTTGAATAGAACATCTTCATGTCAACTTTATGTATGATAGCTTCGAAATCTTCAACCAAATCTTTAGAACAATGGTAAGGATACTTATACTAGGCTAAGTGTTTAGATATACATAGTAAAGAAAGAAAAGGCGAAACGTGGGCTCAAGGGGGCTAGCTAAGGGTGTCGCAACTTGTGCGCACACATGGCTATTTGGCAAAGTGGTAGAAAACCTAGGTGCCTTTAATCATATCCACAATCAAAGTATGTATTGACTATAAACTTTGCAAATTGACACAAGTAAGTTCTAGAAATCTCTAGTTCATTAAAACTATTGCAAGTAATCATATGAGGCATGTATAAACTATAAATGATTTACACTCAAGAAACAAAGAACATATAACTCAAAAGCTCAAAAGGATTTATGCGATTCAAAACATAATTCTAACATGCGAATTTTGTACTTACAAATCATATCTACTACAAGTCATAACACTCAAAATATTTCAACTAGCACAAGAATTCCAACAAAGTGATATGCAAACACCATAATATTCATGTTTTTTCCAATTTATCATTGACTAGTTAAGGGCATCCTAAGACTATTGAAAACAAAAACTTAAAATACAATTTTTTTTTTGAATTTTTTTATTTTTCGAAAGAAGTAACAAAAAAAAATTAAAACAAAATTCTTTTTATTTTATTTTGAAAACAAAATTAAAAAAAATGATTTTTGAAAACAACTTTTTTTTTTTAAACGGAACAATTTTTTAGTAAAAAACACAAGTTTTGAAAACCAAAGTTTTTTGAAAAACGTTTGAAAACCATTTTGGAAAACAACGGAATTTTTTTTAAACAACAATTTGTTTGTTTTTTCTTTCTCTTTTTTTTATTTTTATTATTTTTTAATAATTTTTTATATATAATTTAAGACTCATAAAATTGTAAATCCTTGCTCCACGCTTAAATCCGTCATTATTCTCGATGTATCAAAGTAAAAACATAAAATCAAGTATGAGATAGAGTTTAACGAAAATAACTAAAAGAATAAAAGCAAACGAAATTAAAAGATAAGGGAAGAGAATGCAAATATGTTGTAGACTCCTACATTGGGTTGCCTTCCAATAAGCGCTTGAATTTAACGTCTTCAGTTTAGACGAAGTGCTTCAATCAACTCATTCAATGTTGGACCTATGCACCCTTTCGAACTCCACATCGTGCTCACCAAATGTCTCTAGGTAAGGCTTCAATTCATCATGAATATGAGGGTCAAGTTTATGCGCTATCTCCTTCACAAGGGCGTCCCCAAGTCTAGTTCATGGGCCTTAGATTAAATGAATTGCATATAGAGTGTTCTTTCAAGAGAGTTATGACAGGACCCGCCCCAATCCTCCCTGGGACCACATGGGGACGTGTCCTGCTCCCGTCTGACACCCAAAATAACGTTCCAATTTTAACCTTAACGTTCAAATGCATAAATAACCAAATTAAAGTTTTACATCAAATCCGAAATAAACAGATGTCAGACAAGGGATGAAATCCAAAATTTCAAATTGCGAGCACGACTCTAAAATAAACCTGCGGGTAAACCACCCAACAGGGGTTCAGGTACGCAGAAGTAGATCTATGCCTCAGCCTCAGGTTCCTCATCTACCTCAGTAGCACAGCCTGGAGGGGTTACCAAAACATTAAGGGTGAGTGAGCCGAAACTCAAGTTTATAAAACCGTTTAATAAGTAAAACATATAATTTACCCCTCCGTTTTCCAAACATGCATGCATCAGAATTTAAAACCATAAATCATATAATATGAACCATAAGGCATGTAATAAAACCATAAACATAATTTTTAACCACTGCACTATACACTCAAATCCTGACATCCCCGATGTCTGACATCCCTGACGTCCAATAAGGTCACAGTCTCA
Source organism: Prinsepia uniflora (assembly GCA_032719365.1). Taxonomy (NCBI): domain Eukaryota; kingdom Viridiplantae; phylum Streptophyta; class Magnoliopsida; order Rosales; family Rosaceae; genus Prinsepia; species Prinsepia uniflora. Next base: position 72,588,407 of record CM064862.1, read on the forward strand.
AGGCTACGCGTGCCACTCGGGGTCTCAATCCCGAATCCAATCCCCGAACCCTGTCCGGGTATGACATCTCAAATGCCTAGCGTCCTAGACGCTCGACGTCCCTGACGTCAAATAAGCAATCCTGCTCCTGAGTCATTTTACGGTCTGGTTCCTCCGTAGAATGACCCCTCGCAGGCAATGCGCCATGACCACTCCGGGGTACCACATCCGAAGGAGACAGTATCACAAGAATGGATCTATACAGTGCAGTACCAAATACATTTTATCGATATCCACATGCAGAACATAGATATATATATATATATAGATCAAATCCAAAACCAATCTTTAAGTTTCATCAAACGGGTCTCAAACCCAAATACCGTCTAACGTGCCATAACCATAATTTCAATATCATCAACCGTTTCTTAAATCCAGCATGTGAATATATAAGTAAAACAGAAAACATTTAAGCATGCAAGGGTTTAATGAAATCGGGCCCACTCACAGTACGATCCCGCGGTGAATCTGCGCGTACGGACCCGTACCGGGATTATCGTACAATTCCTGTCAGTCCAAATCACACGTAAGGGTCACTACAAGTCTTAAACATTTATCCAAAAAGTCCGAAACAGAAACCGGCTCGGGGAAACCGTCCAACACGTTTCCCGAGACAACCGGCCCTAAACTAACCCATCAAAACTATCTCAGATCAACATGGTTAATTCACCAAAAATGTTCAGAATGATGAGAGGAACAAAATTCATGTTGATCGTAATCAGAGATAAGGTCCAAAGCGCCCTCACGCGCCGTCCAAAGTGGCTGCGCGTGAAAGTAACACGCCTGACACTGTAGCTACAGTGTCACCACCTTCACTCGTTTGTCTGTAATACGGGCCTGCCACCCGCGGCTTGACCCGGTTAATTAACCCTCAATTTCCACTCGATTTCACTCGTATTTGATCCTAACATGTTCATTAACGATCCAATTTAGGTTCTAAGACACTAATCAGCCTCGACAAGTCCCCAATCGACCCATCGACCCGTGATCAACCAAACGGGTCAATCACAAGAACTTTCTGGTTTCTAACTCATTCTCCAATTAACTTCACAGGAAGCATAATAGGATCAAAACGAACTAAAATGAACGATCTATTGTGCCTAAAAGTACCTGAAGGTTGTCGTCCCAAGCTCTGCAATTTCTCTGAAAACGGCAGCCTCCGTCCCAGCTCAACCGTGGCTGGTTCCCCTCGATTTTGATGTGGTTGAGTTCCAAATACTCCCAGAAGACTAAACCAGGCCTTGGTTTGGTCCAACAATCACCAGAAATCAAAACCCGATTTTCCCTCCAATTTTCCAGAAATGGTTTTCTCTGGTTTTCCTCTCCAATTCTCAGTCCTCACTGCAGCAGAGTGAAGCATACTTAAATCCCATTCAGTTTAAACAATCCTTACCAGCCAACAGCTCGTGGAAGCCTCATTTTCCACTGAAGAATGTTTCCCGCAAAGGTTCGAATCTTGAAATTAAAAATGGTGGCTTTGCTGGATGAATACAACCATGTTTTGATGCCTATAGGGCTTAAACAAATCCCAACTTTCCAACTCACACACTGATTAAACAATTGGGACTCAGAACCACCGCACATTGTGGTGCCATCCATGCTCCCCCGTGGTTGCTACAGTAACCAGGGGTAAAATGACCAAAATGCCCCTGGTTCAAAAATTACCAAAATGCCCTTGATTTTCCAGACCCGTAACTCAGCCATACGAAGTCCGATTTCGGCGTGCTACCTGTCTACGGACTCAGGGCATCGAGACCTACCTAACGGTCCTTGAGTCATGTGAAAATTAGTTGCCAAACGAAAAGTCAACATTTTCGCCCCTATCGTCCAAATTACGGTAATGCCCCTGAACTTCCGATAGTTATAACTTTTGCCCTGATCGTCCGAATTGGACGTGCCACCTGTCTATGGACTTGTGACGTCCCAAACTACGTCACGGTCATTGGTCAAAGTCCATTTAACCCTCAAATAAAAATGTCAACAATTTGGCAATACCATTCACAGGGGTAAAAACGTCAATTCATACATTAAATTATATTATTATAATCCTCGAATTTCCGGGGTGTTACAACCTTCCCCCCTTAAGAAATTTCGCCCCGAAATTTCAAAGAAACAAATAAGGAAATTTCTCTCACATCTGAGGCTCGGGCTCCCATGTGGCTTCTTCTACATTCTGGTTTCTCCAGAGAATCTTCACGAGAGGGATAGTCTTCCGACGTAGTACCTTGTCCTTCCGATCCAAGATCTGTACTGGTTGTTCCTCAAAGCTCAAATCCTCTCGGAGTTCGATAGGTTGTTCCTCCAGTACATGGGAAGCATCATGTACGTACTTCCGCAGCATCGATATGTGGAAAACATCGTGAACTTTAGAAAGTTCTGGAGGTAGTGCCAATCTGTATGCAACCCGGCCAATTCTCTCCACGATCTCATATGGTCCGATAAAACGCGGACTCAGTTTCCCCCGTCGACCAAAACGGATAATCCCTTTCCACGGAGATAACTTCAGGAAGACAAAATCTCCCACTTCAAATTCCAAGTCTCGAATCCGTCGATCGGCATAACTCTTCTGGCGATCCTGTGCCGCCTTCAATCTTTCCTTGATAACATGAACAGTTTCCAGGGTTAAGTCCATCAACTCCGGCCCCACAACCGCTAGTTCCTCTATCTCCATCCAGCAGATAGGTGTCCTGCACTATCGACCATACAGTGCCTCATAGGGTGCCATCGCGATACTTTCCTGATAGTTGTTGTTGTAAGCGAATTCCATCAATGAAAAATGAGTATCCCATGAATCCTGAAACTGTAGTACACAAGACCTCATCATGTCCTCCAGGGTCTAAATGGTCCTTTCAGACTGCCCATTGGTCTGTGGATGGAAAGCAGTACTGAAACGTAGGGTTGTTCCCAAAGTAGTTTGCAAACTCCGCCAGAACCTGGAAGTGAAACACGGATCACGATCGGACACGATCGATTCCGGCGTACCATGCAATCGTATGATTTCTTTTACGAACAATTGAGCCCGTCGGTTAGGTTTATAAGTCTCCTGACCTGGCAGAAAATGGGCTGACTTGGTTAACCGGTCCACAATCACCCACACTCCGTCAACTCCACTCTGAGTCCTTAGTAACTTAAAGACGAAGTCCATGGTGATGTGATCCCACTTCCACTCGGGAATCGGAAGTGGCTGCATAGCCCCATAAGGTCTCTGCCGTTCCGCCTTAACCTGCTGACAGGTTAAGCATCTGCTCACGAACTCTGCAATATCTTTCTTCATTCCTGGCCAGCAATAATGGTTCCGGAGGGTACGGTACATCTTTGTACCTCCCTGATGCATAGCATAAGCCAAACTATGGGCCTCCTCCAGAATCTCGGCCCGTAACTCTGCCACTGCAGGTACACACAAACGGCCCAACTTCACAAGTGCTCCATCATCCCGGATGGTAAAATCCTGTCTCCCATCCGTATCGACCTCAATCTTGTAAATACAGAGTATCGAATCCTGAAGTTGTGCTTCGATGATCCGATCAATCATCACTGGTCGTACATGAAAGCTGGCCAACAAAGCTCCATGCTCATCCGTATAAAAAATAACTCCCGTCTTCCGGAGTTCCACCAGCAAAGGAAGATACACCATCCCCAGGTGTGCAACAGATCCTGCTGACTTCCTGCTGAGTGCATCTGCCACCATATTGGCCTTACCCGGATGGTACTCATTTGTACAGTCATAATCCTTCAGCAGCTCTAACCATCTCCGTTGTCTCATGTTAAGCTCCTTCTGAGTGAATAAGTACTTTAGGCTCTGGTGGTCGGTGTATATCCGGCACGTGGCACCGAATAGGTAATGTCTCCAGATTTTTAGGGCATGAACCACCGCAGCCAACTCCAAATCATGGGTAGGGTAGTTCAACTAATGAGTCTTTAGCTGCCGGGATGCGTAGGCGATAACCTTGCCAGTCTGCATCAACACGCAGCCCAAACCTTGTAGTGATGCGTCACTAAAGACCACGAACTCTCCACTATCATCCGGCAATGCAAGGACAGGTGCAGTGGTCAATCGATCCTTCAACTCTTGAAAACTCCGATCACACTGCTCGTCCCAAATGAACTTCACTCCCTTCCCGAGTCAAACGAGTCAATGGCACAACAATTTTGGAGAAACCCTCCACGAATCTCCGGTAATAACCTGCTAATCCGACAAAACTCCGCACCTTCGTTACCGTTGTCGGTCTAGCCCAGTTAGTCACCACCTCTGTTTTCTGGGGATCCACGCTAATCCCATCCTTTGATATCACGTGTCCCAGAAAATCAATACTGCTTAGCCAAAACTGACACTTGCTCAGCTTGGCGTACAACTGTTCTTGTCTCAGCTTCTCCAACACCAACCGTAGATGTTCCTCATGTGCTCGGGCACTCCTTGAGTACACCAAGATATCATCGATGAACACAATCACAAATTTATCCAAAGTAGGGTCGGAAGACCCGGTTCATCAGATCCATGAATGCTGATGGAGCATTCGTCAAGCCGAAAGGCATCACAAGGAACTCGTAGTGTTCGTAACGGGTTCGAAAAGCAGTTTTCGGAATATCCTCCTCCGAAATCCTCAATTGGTGATACCCATACCGCAAATCAATCTTCGAAAAGCACTGTGCTCCCCGCAACTGGTCAAAAAGGTCATCGATCCTGGGTAGAGGATACTGGTTCCTCAGTGTCACCTTGTTGAGTTGTCGATAGTCAATGCACAAACGGAGACTCCACTCCTTCTTCTTTACGAACAACACCGGTGCTCCCCACAGTGAAGTACTCGGTCGGACGTATCCCAAATCCACCAACTCCTGCAATTGAGTTTTGAGTTCTCGTAACTCGGCCGGTGCCATCTGGTATGGTGCCTGGGATATAGGTCAGGTACCAGGGAGTAGTTCAATCGTAAACTCGATCTCCCGCGATGGCGGTAATCCAGGTAAGTCTTCCGGGAACACATCCGGAAACTCACGTACCACCGGTATCTCGTCGACACCCGGAGTATCAACCTGTTCCGACACGACATGCACCAGATAACCCTGGCATCCCTTCTGTAGAAGTTTGGTAGCAGTAAGTGAAGAAATCACTTCAGGAGGCGAACCGTCACGCTCCCCCTGAAAGATAACCTCCGGCAAACCCGAGCTTCGCAGAATCACTTGCTTGCTACAGCAATCGATGAGCGACCCATGCTCCGATAGCCAATCCATCCCCAAAATTACATCGAAGTCGTGAATATCCAGAATAATTAAGTCCGCTGGTAAATCCACATCCTCAATTCTCGCCGGGCACCTCCGAATCACCTGATTCACAAGGTACACGATGCCCATCGGGGTGCCAACACCCATCTCACAATCTAAGGCTGATACCACACAATCAAGCATAATAGCACAACTCTTCGAAATAAAAGAATGTGTTGCCCCCGCATCCATCAATACACGTACAAGAAGGTTTAAGATATGTAGTGTACCTATAACCACGCCTAGGCAGTCCTCGCCTGCTGCTGGGTCATTGCAAACACCTGAGCCATAGGCCCTCCATTCCGTCCGCGCCCGCGCACGCCACGCCCAGCAACACGATCACCTCCCTGACCTCGACCACCATTAGTGTGGGAAGCCGTGCTCTGCACCACACTAGAGCCCCTGCGTCGTTGCTCTTGGACAACAGCGGGCAATCACAGGCATAGTGGCCCTCTTCTCCGCAAGAAAAACAGTTTACTAGCCTCGGCCTGTCCGAATACCCACCCGAAGCACCGCTCCAAGATGAACGCTACCCAGAGTTGTATCCTGATCCTCTGCCCCGAGAGCCCCCACGTCGACCTGACCAGCCACGACCCTTAAAGGATGAGCGTGCTCCCTTGTAGCCTCCTCCCTTATTGTTCTTCTGGCCCGTCGGTCCAAGATGTGGACGATCCCGACAACGCCCCTCGCCAGAAGGCTGTCGTGTCTGGTGTGCCGCAAGACTGGCCTTGACACGCACCGCAGCGTCGACCATATCTCTCAGAGAAGCATGAGTAGCAGCAGTGACACTTGCCCGGATCTTCCCTCGGAGTCCAAGCTCAAACCTTTGGCATTTGTCCTCCTCCGTGCTCACGAATGATGCAGCGAACCGGGATAGTTTCCCAAAAGTCTGCTCGTAGTCCGCAACGGACATATCCCCCTGGTCCAGCTGCAGGAACTCCGCCTCCCGTGCCGCGCGAAACGATCGCGAGTAATACTGGTCCAGAAATCAGGAACGAAAGACCTCCCAAGTAGTGGTGTGGACAGACCATCCAGACATTTCGAGGTCGTGCCACCACTGATAGGCTCCTCCTTCCAGTAAGAAGGCCGCCAAGGTCACCCGCTCGCCTGGAGGGCAGTGCATCACCGTGAAGATCCTTTCTCACTGGGTGATCCAATCATTAGCATCTTCGGGGTTTGATCCCCCGTTGAAAAGAGTGGCTCCCAAACGCTAAGCCCGCTCAATGCTTGCGAATTCCATTTCCCTTTCCAGATCCTCGTCAGTTCGTGTATGAGGAATCCTCCTTGGAGGCATAACCAACTGTCAAGAGGCATAGATCAGTTAACATTATCCTTAAACTCGAAAAGACTAGTACTAATCGCTAGTCTAGCATGCTGACCACAACCTAGTGCTCTGATACCAAGCTGTCAGGACCCGCCCCGATCCTCTCTAGGACCACATAGGGACGTGCCCTGCTCCCGTCTGACACCCAAAATAACGTTCCAATTTTAACCTTAACGTTCAAATGCATAAATAACCAAATTAAAGTTTTACATCAAATCCGAAATAAACAGATGTCAGACAAGGGATGAAATCCAAAATTTCAAATTGCGAGCACGACTCTAAAATAAACCTGCGGGTAAACCACCCAACAGGGGTTCAGGTACGCAGAAGTAGATCTATGCCTCAGCCTCAAGTTCCTCCTCTACCTCAGTAGCACAACGTGGAGGGGTTACCAAAACATTAAGGGTGAGTGGGCCGAAACTCAAGTTTATAAAACCGTTTAATAAGTAAAACATATAATTTACCCCTCCGTTTTCCAAACATGCATGCATCAGAATTTAAAACCATAAATCATATAATATGAACCATAAGACATGTAATAAAACTATAAACATTATTTTTAACCACTGCACTATACACTCCAATCCTGACATCCCCGATGTCTGACGTCCCTGATGTCCAATAAGGTCACAGTCTCAAGGCTACGCGTGCCACTCGGGGTCTCAATCCCGAATCCAATCCCCGAACCCTGTCCGGGTATGACATCTCAAATGCCTAGCGTCCTAGACGCTCGACGTCCCTGACGTCAAATAAGCAATCCTGCTCCTGAGTCATTTTACGGTCCGTTTCCTCCGTAGAATGACCCCTCGCAGGCAATGCGCCATGACCACTCCGGGGTACCACATCCGGAGGAGACAGTATCACAAGAATGGATCTATACAGTGCAGTACCAAATACATTTTATCGATATCCACATGCAGAACATAGATATATATATATATATATATATATATAGATCAAATCCAAAACCAATCTTTAAGTTTCATCAAACGGGTCTCAAACCCAAATACCGTGAAACGTGCCATAACCATAATTTCAATATCATCAACCGTTTCTTAAATCCAGCATGTGAATATATAAGTAAAACAGAAAACATTTAAGCATGCAAGGGTTTAATGAAATCGGGCCCACTCACAGTACGATCCCGCGGTGAATCTGCGCGTACGGACCCGTACCAGGATTATCGTACAATTCCTGTTAGTCTAAATCACACGTAAGGGTCACTACAAGTCTTAAACATTTATCCAAAAAATCCGAAACAGAAACCGGCTCGGGGAAACCGTCCAACACGTTTCCCAAGACAACCGGCCCTAAACTGACCCATCAAAACTATCTCAGGTCAACATGGTTAATTCACCAAAAAATGTTCAGAATGATGAGAGGAACAAAAGTCATGTTGATCGTGATCAGAGATAAGGTCCAACGCGCCCTCACGCGCCGCCCAAAGTGGCTGCGCGTGAAAGTCACGCGCCTGACATTGTAGCTACAGTGTCACCACCTTCACCCGTTTGTCTGTAATATGGGCCTGCCACCCGCGGCTTGACCCGGTTAATTAACCCTCAATTTCCACTCAATTTCGCTCGTATTTGATCCTAACATGTTCATTAACTATCCAATTTAGGTTCTGAGACACTAATCAGCCTCGACAAGTCCCTAATCGACCCATCGACGCGTGATCAACCAAACGGGTCAATCACAAGAACTTCCTGGTTTCTAACTCATTCTCCAATTAACTTCACTGGAAGCATAATAGGATCAAAACGAACTAAAATGAACGATCTATTGTGCCTAAAAGTACCCGAAGGTTGTCGTCCCAAGCTCTGCAATTTCTCTGAAAACGGCAGCCTCCGTCCCAGCTCAACCGTGGCTGGTTCCCCTCGATTTCGATGTGGTTGAGTTCCAAATACTCCCAGAAGACTAAACCAGGCCTTGGTTTGGTCCAACAATCACCAGAAATCAAAACCCGATTTTCCCTCCAATTTTCCAAAAATGGTTTTCTCTAGTTTTCCTCTCCAATTCTCAGTCCTCACTGCAGCAGAGTGAAGCATACTTAAATTGTAACGACCCGTCCTGAATATCGGGATTTAATAATATTTAATTATGATTTACTAATCTGGGATTAGTTGGGTGATTTCGGACGAATTGTGCAAAATGACCGTTTTGCCCCTGGGCGTGGGCAAAACGTTGACTTTTATTTCGGATGGTCAAATGGACTTTGACCGATGACCGTGACGTAGTTCGGGACGTCACGAGTTCATAGACAGGCGGCACGTTCGATTCCGACGTTCGTGGTGAAAGTTATGATGTACGGAAGTGCAAGGGCATTTTCGTAATTTGGACGAAATAAGGGGAAATGTTGACTTTTTGACCGAGTTGTCCGATGGCCGAGGGCCAAGGACCGTTACGTAGGTTTCGTCGATACGAATCCAACGACAGGCGGCATGCCGAAATCGGAGATTCGACGACGAAATTATGGTCAAGGAAACGAATTTACGAACCGAGGCTCCGATTAAAATAATAATATAATAATAAACAGTAACCGGTGACTGAACACACTTGGATGAGTGACAAGTGTCACTCATCCCTTAATTTCAGGCATAAAACCAGATCCCATGTTTTGGGGAAACATAATTATTATGTTTTATTAATTAATTAAATTAAATTAATCTTTTAATTTCCATTAAACCTCTTCTAATTTCCTAACCGTGTACAACCCAAAACCACAATTCATTCCACCCTTAATCTCCTCTCCATCAGCTGATCTTGAGTGTGCAAATTGGAGACAATTCAGAGACGGATTTAGTGAGGGAAACACGAGGGATTGAGGGGGACCGTAGAACTGGAATTCGGAAATTTGATTTTTGGGAGGGAAATTCGAATTGGGAGAATTAGGCCGTGAGGATCGCAATTGAGCTCACATTCAGCTTCCTGGGATCACAACGATCATAATTGCCGAAGAAACGAGATGAATTGGTGCCGTTTTGGCTCTGATCGAGCTTGGTGACAGAGGAAGGAAATCGAGGTTGAGTCGTGATCGTGGAGTGTTTAGACGACGGAATTGAGGTGGGGAAACTACTTCTCATGATCCCACGATGCTTCTGGGTTCGTCAATTGAAAGAAAACGGCTGTGGTTGACAGAACTCCATGGTTGAACAATGACGGTGTTCGTGCTTGAGTCGTGACGATTGAGCGCGGGATTGAAGCAATTGAGTTGGGGGAAATGCTTAACGGAGTCCATGGAAGCTTCTGGTTGAATCAATTTAAGGAAATCAATTGGAATTGAAGGAATTCCATGAACGAACAGTAACCGGAGTGTTCTTGGTGTTCATCATCGAATCGTGGAATTGTAGGTAAGGATTTGTGTAATTGAGTTTACAGAACTTAAATTGAATTTAAAACAAAACTAACTGAATGATCAATTGGAAGATTTAGGGTTGAATTGATGGACATTGAAACGGGTCGTCTCGCGGGCTGTTTGGACCCGTTTACCAGACATACGGGTTAGGCTGGTGACACTGTAGCAGGCGCGTGGGTTTCACACGCAGCCACTCACGGCGGCGCGTGACGGCGCGTGGGCACGAATCTCGAGGTGAGGTCAACATGACTTCTGTCCTATTTAATGTAACGAACATTTTGGAATTGGTTTCGTGTCGATCGGACACCGTTTCGTTATTGTTCGGGATGTCCGAAGGTTTTAAATCCAGTTTAAAAATACTTAAAAATTCGGGAAAATTACGGGACTTGAATAGGATGTTAATGATGAGGTTAGTAATCCTCTAATGTAATTTGAACAGGATTGGGAGTCCCGATGATAGTGGTGTGGCCCGAGAAGGCCTATGGCACGCGTATCGAGGCGCTCGGTTAAACGGTCTGTGAGTGGACATTGGTTTCATAAATTCGATGCATGCATAACTGTTTTATGATTGTTATAATTATGATTAAATGATTTACTTTGGATATCGGTGAATTTAAAATGATTTCACGTATTTCGAGGTGAATTACGTATTTGCACGTAAACCGAGGTTTTCTGAATTTGCACCGATTTCCATAAATGTGGTTGGATATGATTTCATGAAACGGTTACGAACTTGAATAATGTAAAATCGGGTCAGGGGCCCAGTTGAACTATGAAATCGGGCCAGGGGCCTAGTTAACATGTGGATCGGGCCAGGGGCCCAGTTAACTTGTGAAATCGGGCCAGGGGCCCAGTTGATTTCTACATACGATTGCGGGTCGGGGACCCTAAAATGGAATTGAATAAATATTTTCTGGTTTACATTTTATATATGTTCACATGCTGGAATCAATAAATGGTTTTGATGATATTTCGGTTATGGCACGTTTCACGGTATTTGGGCTTGAGACCCGTTTGATGAAACGTAACGATCGGTTCGGATTTTATCTATGTATACCTATATGTTTTGCATGTGGATATCAATAAAATGTATTTAGTACTGCACTGTATAAATCCTTCCATATTATTTTGTCTCCTCCGGATGAGGTACCCCGGAGAGGTCACGGACGTCTAGTACGTCCAGCGTCTATGACGCTAAGCATCGGGGATGCTGTACCCGAACGGGGTTCGGGGATTGAACTCGGAAATTGAGACCCGAGTGGCACGCGTAGCCTTGTGATTGTGACCTTATTGACGTCAGGGACGTCAGACATCAGGGATGTCGGATTGGAGTGTATAGTGCAGTGGCTAAAATTATGGTTATGGTTTATATTATATGCCTTATGGTTCATATTACTGGATTTATGAAATAACTCTTGGATTGACTTTTGGAATTTGAAACTATGCTTTGGTTTCCGGGCTAAGGCCCTAATGGTTATTTCTAAATAAATGTGTGGTCATTGGTATTTGACGCATGCATATGGTTTTACTGAGGGACATAAATGTCTTATAAATGTTTTAAACAGACTTGTTTATTTTCGTCCACTCACAGCTTTTGTTTTCAATGCCCTTCAGGTTGATTCCGGATGCGACTGCAGCCGAGACTGGGACATCATACACCTCCTCCATCGATCCTTACGCACTCTGGAAACCCGGTTGGGCAGTGGTAACAGGTTATCCCTTGTCTGACACCTCTGGTCAGACGGGAGCATGACACATTCCATGGTAATCCCGGGGGGATTGGGATGGGTCGTGTCATAAATCCCATTCAGTTTAAACAATCCTTACTAGCCAACAGCTCGTGGAAGCCTCACTGTCCACTGAAGAATGTTTCCCGTAAAGGTTCGAATCTTGAAATTAAAAATGGTGGCTTTGCTGGATGAATCCAGCCATGTGCTGATGCCTATAGGGCTTAAACAAATCCCAACTTTCCAACTCACACACTGATTAAACAATTGGGACTCAGAACCACCGCACATGGTGGTGTCGTCCATGCTCCCCCGCGGTTGCTACAGTAACCAGGGGTAAAATGACCAAAATGCCCCTGGTTCAACTATTACCAAAATTCCCTTCACTTTCCAGACCCGTAACTCATCCATACGAAGTCCGATTTCGGCGTCCCGCCTGTCTACGGACTCAGGGCATCGAGACCTACCTAACAGTCCTTGAATCGTGTGAAAATTAGTTGCCAAACGAAAAGTCAACATTTTCGCCCCTATCGTCCAAATTACGGTAATGCCCCTGAACTTCCGATAGTCATAACTTTTGCCTTGATCGTCCGAATTGGACGTGCCACCTGTCTATGGACTCGTGACGTCCCAAACTACGTCACGGTTATTGGTCAAAGTCCATTTGACCTTCAAATCAAAAAGTCAACAATTTGGCAATACCATTCACAGGGGTAAAAACGACAATATGGAACGTCCAACTATGCCACGGATGAAGGGTAGAAGATGGAGTATGATGTAATTAATCTTGCAAAGTAATAACGATTATATAAATTGAAAAGTTTGGTCAAGTAGAATTTCGGTACAAGAATGAGCGGCCCTTACAAATAACCTAAACCTCTCTATTTATAGGAGAAAATTAGTTCCCAAATAAATAGAGGTTTATAATTTTATTTTAAAAGGAAAAGGTTTCCTAAATATATAAGAAAACTAATTAAATTGCATGCCTACAAGTAAAAGGGGTGAAAATAATAAAATAAAAGGAAATAGAATTGAAATCCTAATACAATATGGAGAATAGGTGTGAAAAAAACTTGAATTAATCCTAAAAATAACATAAAAGTCGGAATTAAAGCCTCAGGATTAGATTCAGTGGTCAGCCACCGAAACAGGTTGTCAAGTTGGTGGGAAGAAGCTGGTCAACACGCAGTCAATTGAAGTCCTAAGCGCTGGGCTACAGAAGGTCTCTTCAGTAGACGCACGCCGAATGGACTTCAAGTATTTCAGGAGACATGTGTCGAGAAAGGAGTAGCATGGGTCGGTACACGTGCTCCGAGGGGAAGATAGGAGGTTCAGTAGGCGGCTGCCAAAACTGGAGATTGCCTTCTTAGACTAATTCGGTAGCCAGTTACCATAATCCTATGTCATTTTGTGTGGCTTCTAATCTTTCAATCATAACTTATTCAATATAACTTTGATTGATGTAATTTTTTTCGCCCAAATTCTTGTAATTCCGAGCTCTATACAATTCTGCACATTTCTCACAAAATATATTATTTTCTCTAATTGTATGGTATTTAAACATTAAAAGATAAGCATAAATACTATAAAATGATGTTTAATTCAAGTCTTATCAGATTTCTCTAACTAAGAGAATTTATGGATGTACTGTGGGTTTCTCTAGTTGTACACACGCAGTTTTTCTTTTACAAAGCATGATACTTTACTGGAACATATAATAGACACTTATGCACATGTGTATTTGATGAACAAGATAATCAAAGGGAAAGTTAGATAAGTTAAAGGTTTTATACTTTCCCATCAACGTCAAATAGGCACATGCTTCTATTTGGTAAACAAAAAAAACATTGAAGAATAACGTGAACTTAAAAGTGAATTCGTAAAAACATCAAATTCTAGCTCTTTTACAAAGTATTTATACTTTACCTGAACTATCTAATAGACACACATGCCAAGCACATATGTTTGGTAAACAAGAAAATCAATGAGAAAAATAGAGAAGAGAAAGTTTAAAGTATATTAATATTTCACATTAATAAGAAAAGTCAACAATACGACAAATTTACTCTTTCGGAACACCTAATAGACACACGCGCCATGTACATGCCTAAGGACACATTCTAACCATAATGCCCTTAGCATATTAATTAAGCAACACTTATGAGATTGACCAAAACTTCTTTGACACAAATTAAATACAGAATCGGATGACTAATGATTAAATCAAAACCTATTTAAATTAAATGACAATAATTTAAGAGACAAGTCAATGTTCACACGCTAGGTTGGTTTAAGTGGGGAAGATCAGAAGAATGAACCTTAATTTTCAAATTAAGTCCCTTAATTAAGTCGCAGCCCTCTGTTTCTATGAATTGAGTCCCCAGATACTTGGTCATCAACTCAGCAGAAAAACATATAATATTTCTCATGATATTAGAGTGGTTATAAAATAGAGTACCGTAATACATAAAAAAATAATGGAAATATTTGTATTTATATTATGAGATGAATGTGCTTGTTCCCTCGTGATTGATTAATAAATTTTCTATATTTTTTTAAGAAGTGTAATAATTAAAATCTTTGATTTCTTAAACATTGCGTAACAATATTAGCCATGAAAAAATTGACCATAGTGACGATTGTTTCACAGTTTGTAATCTATATGTATTAAAATTTATTCTAAAAAAAAAATTGTAATAATTAATATACTAATCATGATGAATCATTAATTTAATTGGCATATGTACTTGATCAAATCATAACTTATTTGTTTAATTTTCTGAAGAAATCATCTTTATATGATATTTTAAAATATCAACTGTTTTGATTATTATATTTAAATCAAGAGCGTGTGAGATATGATCAAGACTAACCTCATTATCACGGCTGAACATGACTTAGGGCTACGAGGGCGACCATCCTGGGCTCATGAATAAGGAGGGCTCAAAATTTCTAAATCTGATTTATTTTTATTGGGGAAAAAAAGAAAGCTTAAATTTTTTGAAAAATATATAAATTGAGTTTGAAAAAATATTTTATTAAAAAATCCGGGCACATATTATTAAGTTATTTTTATTAATGCTTATAGTCATCTAATTTGTCTCATAAAATCATTAGGACTCCAACTCTTAATTTTTTGATAAAATTTCACTGTTTTCTTTTAAAAAAAAATATTATTGCAAGACTACTATATTTTCTATGTATAATTATAATTTTTTTAATATATATAAATATAAATTATGGAGACACTTTTAATAATTTTTATATTATACCTCAAATTTATTGGGCCAGTTAGTATCTAAGCAACCTGTTTAAGACGCTTTCGATAACTTGATATAGCTACAGCTGTTCTTCATGAATTTTATTTTAATTGTCAATTATTATTTATTTGACAAGGTCATTTTTAAATTAGCTTGATAATTCTAACCAGCTAGCTAAGTATATATTAATTATTCATTCCTTAATCAAGACGTACTGTCTAAGGTTGAGTTCATAAATCAATTCAATCAATCCCTTAATTAGTTGGACTGATAGGTTATGAGATATCAACGATTATTCATGATCACAATTCCATGATCCACTAAAAAAAAAAATTTGAAATTCCATGATCACAAATCTTTTCGAACGGATATCTAAAGTGGACTTGGAAAAGTTGCATAAAACTTGAAACAAGACTTGGCACAAAATGCTTACTATAATTATCATAACTTTTTAAATTACCCTTGCCTTACGCATGGCTTCAAGAATTTTTTGCTAAAATGTACAATGTTTTGCTTACAATGTCAATTTCAAAACCCACTGAAATTGACTTCCAAACGCCCAATACATATATATATATATATATATTTGTTTTTCGATTTTGCAAATTTTAGGTAAGATCTGTGCATTTTATTATTGTGTTGGTCTTCTTGCGCCTGAATTATATATGTAAGAGTATGCTGCACATAAGATCAAACATACTTTAAAGATCATAATAACTTTTGATCAACACATTAGGAATTAAAAAATCTGAGAGATCGATTACAAAATATTTTCTTAATTATAAAAGTTGACTATTTTTTATTATATTGATTTTCAAAATCATTATATCGATGCTTAACATCATTCTATTTGATTCTCAACACTCTCTCTCAAGTTGGAGAGTGAATGTTGTGAGCAGAGCAAGCTTCTTCTCTTATTATTTTCTGTATCGTTTCAAATCATCTCACACTTATATTAACTTCAGAATGAAAATGCCTATTTTGGGCTTAATTAACCCACTTTAAGATAAAATGCTAGCACAAAGGCCAAAAACCATGGCATGAGAGCGGAATAAGGCGGCACAAAAAATCAAAAAGTGAATCAAAAACTGAATACAGTGGCAAAAAAAAAAGGCCGAGAAGTGTCATAAATTCTAATAATATGACACAAAAGGTTAATGATGGTATATATACGAATTAGGTGGCACAAAATGCCAATTCAATGGCACATAAGTCGATTAAAGTAGCTGCGCTGCTAGGTGCTAATTCAATGGCACATAAGCCGATTAAGGTAGCTACGTAGGCAGGTGTCAATTTAATGGCACATTAACCTCTTCATTACAGTTAACTATTACCCATCTAGAAAAGAAAAAGGAAAGATATGCTATTTTCATTCCACACGCAGCCCTTATGCCCTCTGAATCTTCGATAATCCCGAAAGACAATTTATTTTATACAAACAATAAACCTAAAAGGAAACCAAACCAATGTTTAAATCACTAGCTAAGTACACCACTCCTTGTGGTTGTCGAGAGGCTGCTTGAGTCAACATCTTTTTTCTAATTCTGTTCTTCATTTCTATGATATTGTCCTTCTTTCAGCTTGTCCAAGCCCATTTATATAGTCTAGAACAGTACAGTCCAAGCCTCAAGATCTATATTTAGCCCAAACCGAAGAACATGCATTCAAAAGCAGGGACCTTGCCGACGCACCCCAAAAGCTTCATTAGAACAGCCAGCGAGCATATCTTCGAAAAATTGCCCCAATGTTCCATCTCAAAAGTAATTTACACAACCATATTAATTTATAATCGAATAAGAAGAAACTAAATTTAGAAAAAGTCCAATTCCTTCCAAAATTTAAATTATAAATTAATTCCATCAAAGCTCAAAGTTAAATCTCAAAAATAGTTTATTTATATTTCTACTTGGAGTAATTTGTAATTCGTAATCAGAACGTAATGTTTTATAATGTTTCCTTTCATCTGATTTTCCTAATCAGGTTGGATGTTGGTTGAGCAATGATAGCAATAATGAGGAGCGGGTGTGGGTCTAATCTATCCATGTTTCTAGAAGTAGAATTGGGACCAAAAAAAAATATTAAATTGTAGAATTTTTGGTTAAATTGGAAGGATGTAGTGTTTTGTGTTGGAATACATCGCACCTACGAAAAAGGACAGACGGAGGAATAATATTGGGCCAAGAGATTTGGATTGTGTCACCCTCCGTCACTCTCCTCCATGGGCCCCTGCAAGATCTAATCCGACCAACCAACATGTCTTAATCCCATCCCTTGTACCCTAGTCATTACCCTTCCGTCCTTTACCTTATCTTATTCTTAACTACTACACAATACTTCCTTCCATCCCAATTTCGTTTTATTTCGTTACTATAATCATAATTATCAAATTTGATATTATTAATTTAAAATTATATGTAAAATAAATCAATTAAATTGAAAATTATTTAACCATATATAAACTCTATTAATATTTTACCATAAAAATTCTAATTCTTACTAGTGCTTTAAAAATTACGAATACAAATTTTTTTTTATTCATCTCTATTTCACGACGTTCATGTATATGCCTTCGAAAACATATATAGTTGAGAAATTTTCTCTATGAAATAATGAATAGTAAATATGATTTTATCTAGTATATTCCGTATAATATATATGGCAAATTGCTTTTATATCATTTAATTTGTCACATAACTGTGAAATTTTAATTTGAAATGCTTATTAAACGAAAATATTGAAACCATCAAGATGGAGAAAGTTTTAAGTGCACTTCGAAAGACCACATAGATAATACATATCCCCTTATAATAGATGGGCACCTCTTGTATTTTGTACCCAACACTTTCATGTAAGATAAGATATATATAGAAGGTGTATACACCTTCATGTACCCAACACTTTCTCCGCGGGATGAAGAAAGCAGTTGTTCGTATTGGAAGGGGTGCATGCTTTGAATTGAGAGGACAAGGGGGCAGCTCTTACTCCATTGAAGAAGACCTTGAGGATGAGGATGTTGGGACCTCAGCCAAGTGTCCCACATGGGTCTTCTGATTCTTTTGTTTGAGTCTTTGACCATTTTTATTTATGCAATTAATCATTTCTTATATCATCATGTCTATCTATAGCAACATTTCTCTTGTTGTTTTTGTATTTCCCAATTCTTCTAGATTCAATTAGATTTGGTTGAGAAGGGTGTCGTTGATTCAAGGAATCAATGGCTTCTATTCCTTGACTTGACTTGAGACATTAGCACCTCAACAACCCATGCACCTTTCAATATTTTCTCTTTATTATGTACGTAATACCAATGAATAATCTTCACAATATATTATTGAGACATGGGATATTATATATAGTATAACTCCTAGAGAATTCCTATATATGGATGCTTCTGGCATAGCTTCTTGCACCTCCAACCCTCAACTTTGTTGTCATTACCAATCTCTAAAACTTGCGGTACCTCCTTGGGGTTGAAGTTTTTCAAGAAAAGAAAGATGAGCCACGCCAAAAAGAGACAACCATTGAAGTTTTCCCTTGCCGACCGTCTCATACAACAAAAATTCATGAGAACTCTCTCTATAGATAGAAAGATTTAAATTAAGCAAGTTCCCAGAAGCTAGGTCTAAGAATGCCGCCATTTTGAATTATATTTCATGCATATATATATATATAATGTTGGTTTCTCAATAGACCGACTAATAATACTTGGCGATGAAAGTCACTAACCAGTTTTTAAAAGGACAACTCAACTTCAATTCCTTTTCCTTTTCGTCTCAGAAGTAAGTCTTTTCACAAATCTCTCTATATTTTAGTCCCACTCATGTAACTAGATCGAGCTGCCGCCGCTTGGAAAAATTTCTCAGTATTACGTAACTCGAGAATAAATGAATACGTACATGCATTGTTGGCATCAAGATCCACGATGGAGTGCCAGGTGGGATCGAGTTCACGTGTTAGGAAAGAAGAGGTGGTGATGTGGCAATAGGGGAAAACAACATTATCACTTTGCCTAATCGTAAAAGCTACCACCACCACCGTTATGTCAGAGATTATCAGGTTATGTCAGAGATTATCACGTGGACGTCTCATGCATTCTCTCCTCTTTATCTTTCATCATCTCCCACCTATTATTATTCACTTTAATTACACAATATTAATATTTAAATTCTTACCTCTCAAGTCTCAACTATGATGCACCGAGAATGATGCTGTGATCAGCGATAAGATAAAATGCGATATAATGATACTATTTGATATAGCAATACAATAACTGAAATAATATATAAAATTAAAATATTTATTTGTTAAGCCCATACAACAAAATAGCACACACAATTGTAGTAAGTTATAATAACGTCGTAATTTTAGATTGTGGATTAATTATAAGTCATAATGCATCACCAAAAAAAAATTGAAGGATCCTTCTAACAGACTTGTAGTATTATTATTTATATAATTTTAACTAATAATTTAATATTTTATCGATGGTACTCCAAATAATTCGATAGGATAATACTAATTTTTTTATTCTTATATATGGACAGGTGTCACCAAAAAAATGCAAAAGCATTGCAACTTTTTCACGTGGCAAACAATCAATAATATTTTGTTCCGAGCATTTCCCAGCACAATGAAAGGCCATCAACATTATTAGTATGATGACCTTAACCTAGCTGACCTGCTCTCGATCGGTATCTCGAGATTTTTTGCTCTCCACCCAAGCAAACAAAGATACATGAGTTTTCCTAAGCCTGTCAACTCACTAACATTGTATAGCATACATCTGATAAAAATAAAATAAAATCTTCAAGGGACGTGATTATTACATCATTAATAGAAAATACAACATGGATTACATCGCATTAATTAAGCTCATAATTAACCATGCATATATCCCTTATGAGACGATCGAGGATGGACGAGCGCTTAATTACAGTACTATAATCATAATTAGCTACCCATATATCCCTTATGAGACGATCGAGGATGGACGAGCGCTTAATTACAGCACTATAATCATAATTAGCTACTCCCTTATCACATCATAATCAGAATCAATTGCACTAGCAGCGAATCATCAACTAATCAATAATTAAGCATCACCAAAATGTGTAACATTTTCAAAATGATGATGAGAAGGAGGTTGGTGATGAACTCCAGCATAAGTCCCACTAGACATGGCCACAGGGAATCCTAGCCCAGCTGGTCTATTCGCAGCAGCCGTCTCAAGGGTTTGAACTTGGGTCTTCAAAAACTTGACGTAATGAATGGCCTCGTCGAGCATGGAGGCCGTGTCCATTTTAGTCCCGCCGGGGACGAGTCTCTGAAGTATTCTGATCCTCTCGCTGATCCTCTCCCGGCGGTGGCGGGCCGCCACGCTCTGAGGGTCTTTGGAAATCTTGACGTTCCTCCTCTTGGGCGGCTTCACGGATTCCGGGTCGATGTGGATGGGCTGCATGGCGGCGATTCTGAATATCATTTCTCTCATGGCGGCCATGGAGGTGCGTTTTTGGGAAGGGGTTGAGGAGAAGGCGTTTGGGGTTTGCTCGTCCGCGGGGTTTGTGTCGGTGAAGGAAATTGTTGTGGATGGGGTTTGGAGGTTGGGGAAGGGATGATGATGATGATGATGATGTGAGGTTGGTGAAGGGTTGTTGGTGGTGTAATTTGGTAGGGTGGTGGTTGTTGCGGTGGGGAAAGTGTGGTTGGACGGCGGAGCGAGGTCCGAGACGTCGCCGTTGTAGGCGCCCCAAAGCTCGGAGATTTTGTCCATTTGCATCATCATCATCATCTCCATCTGCTCCTCTGATTTTAAGTGGCAAATATTGTCCATTGATTGATTGGTTGGTCGGTGTATAATAATTGTTTTTTATGTAGTGAATTATGAGAAGAATCGAAGAAGAGAAAAGGAAGTGGAAGTGGAGTTGAAGGGTGAGAGAGGGATGAGGAAGAAAAAAGAATGGAGTTTAATTTATCAGAAAATGTGCAGGCCGGGAGAAGGAGAGGAAACACGCACACACACGATTCACGAAGGTAAGAAGGAAGAACGGAGAAAACGATTGAATTAAAGGAATTAGTGTGATATTGGGATTGGGAACACTCAATACTATCATTTATATAATTTTTTTGGTATGACAAGAACAGTAAACAGTATCCAACGTGAATATATTTTTACTGTTATATGAACTATGTTAATATAACTATTGGCTTAACGACGTTCATACAAAAGTTTTATTCTAAAATATGATCTATAAAAAATTTACTAATGAGTAGATTCATCGGAAATTAAAAAAAACAATGAAACATATACACTTGTGGTTCACAAATAATATGATTATAAAGAAACTAACAACATCATAATATAATATGATTACCAAAATATACATATACACTTGTGCTACGTTATGGGGGGGCTAAACATCTTCAGATGGAGATCCAACACGATTAAGAGGAATATGTAAAGTAACAAAAATAGAGAACATTAAAATCTAGAAAAGAAGAGAAGCAGACTTTCCTATAATTACTGCCAAGTGAAAATATAAATATAAGTGAGAACATTTTATTTATTCTTTACGACGTTTTTTATTCACGGAGAAATTTTAAGTGAAAAGGGAAAGAAAAAGACAAAATATTTGTAAAACTAAAGCATATTTATGGTGATCGATCAATTATTGCCTAGAATTTGACTAAAGAAGTTCGTACTCTTACACCACAAGTATTGCCTAAAACTTAAAGGTGGTAAAAGAATATTACGCAAGATATACGTTGCTGTAATATTTGGTCAATGTTTGATGATCTCATAAAGCTGTTCATTTTTTTTTCTTTTTTGCCTTGAATTCAGTTTCCTTTCTTTATTGGGAAACAATCTCTTTTTTTGGGTAAAGATAAAAAAAAAAGTTAAAAAGTTGAAATGTGATTATTGCTACCCAGATTTGGAAGAGCATCAGAATGGAGCATTGCTGTCTATCATTTCAATCTGGACCCTGGGATTGACAAAGTGGGTCCAACCTAGCACTTCGTGACCAAAGATCAAAGGATAAAATATTCAAATATGTGATCAAATCAAATGCAGAGAAGGGTCATGTGAATTTCAGCGATTCTCACTAAGCACTCTAGCAAGGCAGAAAATTGAGGATCAAGTACTATCACATAAATGTACAAGTAAATGTGTCGATTTGATAAATTAGGGTTCAGATCTACCAACTGTTTCAATGAGGGGTCGTACAATAAGTGCTTCGGGTGGTGCATACTAACTTCTACAAAATAATTGACATATTCAACATTATTCTACTAGGTTTGAATTATTCAAAAGATATATATATATATATATATATATTATTATTATGATTAACGACATGATATCTTCTAAATAAGTTAGTCCTATAATGAATTTTCATTTCTAAATTTCTATCTACAAATTAAAGTGGAATATATGATCACTAGCTAAATCATTACTCTTAGTGGTAGAGAAAAATAACATCAACCAATTTTACCTTAAAATTGCCATAGTATTGGTTTCTTGGTATCCTTATTTACCTTAATGTAAAATTACAGTGAAATCATATTCGTATTCCTTTTCACAATATGTTTATATGAATAAAAAAAAGTTATGGTTAAAATTCACTTTCTTTGAAGGCGAAAGCCATAGTCACATGACAAGTGTTAGAAATCTCAGCAGATCCCTATAAGAGACAGATATATTCTTTTTCTTTTCGAGCTGGCTGTGGGAATACGAGGTTGTTTCATGAAAACGGGGATGTGGTTGTGGGGATGTGGTTGTGGGGCTGTGGCCTACGACAATGGTCCAATAAGAGGGGAGAGTCCCAGATATAATATTAATAACAATGAATAATAATAATAATAATAATAATAATAATAATAATAATAATAATAAGGGGTATAATAAAAAATATATTGATGGTTGTTCATCTTTGATAACGATATGATGATGAATATTATTACTGTATGGTGCAGTACAGGCTAAGTCTCGTCTCATAATTCTTTTCTCTCTTATTGCACCAATGGGAGCGCTTTTCGAGATGGATCAAGTTGATTTATGATGACCTAACCCCAACCTCCTACTCTTCCTCCTCCTCGTGATTCATCATTCATGTGCTCCAATTCTAACCTTATTGATACAATGTCGACCAACCACCCTCCGTAAATAGGGACCGCTAGGCTAGAGAAGTGTCTGCCGACCGGCATACAGACCATATACACCCCCCCCCCCCTCCAACACACACACAGAGTCATGGCCGGCTGGTCGGAACAAATGACAAGCCCGCCGCTCGGCATCCGTTCACTATTCCCACCAGTGGGCTGCACCAACTCCCTGACACACCAACTCTGGCACAACAACTCCCTGACGATAGCAAGCTAGGCACCAGCTAGCGCCTATCCCTGATCTTCAGAAACCACCAGATGACTCTCAGCCACAAAACAGGACCTACTCCCAAACAGTGGCTCAACCACAACATTCATGGCTACTATAAATACCCCGGAACCCTTCACAAAGGTAAGACTTTGAAACTCTCTGCAGATGATTGACCTACATACTTATGCCACTCGGCACACAAATACTGACTTAGGCATTAGAGCCCTTCCGGCCGGCACCATACCGGTGTCAAGTATTGCCTTGCAGGTCATCTGCCAAACGGAAGTCCAATGAATGACAACACCCTCAGCGAGTCCGAAACACCACGTGGCTGGTCTCAGATCCCCTAGAGGGTCTCATCACATTGGTCCACAACAGGATCAAACAAACCTTATTTACCATGCACCCTACACACCACCTGATCATCAAGTAGAATGTACGTAACTTGTTTTGCAATGTCGGATAAAATCTTCAAGACTATGCCCTAGAGGAAGAGGTGCTAGCTATACAAAGAAAATGAATACAAGTAGAATCATTTGCTATATAAATAAAATGAATACAAGTAGAATCATATATGTATGAGAATCAGATAAAATCATAAAATCCTACTTCAACATTGGTTCAACTATATTTGGCAATCTAGATACTAGATCTAGCTAGCAGCCACTTCCAAAAGAAAAAAGAAAAACCCGACTTATCCCTCGAAATTTGAACTTATCATCAATTGAGAAGTTTTTTTTATTTTTTTTGGACATGGGAAGAGCATGTACCAGAAAACAAAACAAAACAATAATAACTTTAAGTTTACTAATCCCACATAACTCTTCCTATATAAGCCGCCCAACACCGTCACAAAAACTCAGTTTACTAACTCCACATAAATTTCCCAATTAAGCCGCCCAACACCATCACAAGGACTCACTAAATCAATACAACCAAACCACAAGTTATGACCAATTGCAACAAGTTCATCATTAACACAATTCCCTTGTCTGTACACATGTTGAACTCTACAAGTACTCTCGTTCATTATGTAATAACTCTACCCAAATCTTAAACTAAATTTGGGAGCTTAATTGGAGAAGGACAATTTTGCGCTCCGATTTAGAAGGGTGTTGAAAGTCAACTTGAGTTTGGGAAGTCTTTTGGAAGTTTTTCATGGACCATTGTGTAGGAGAACTCACGAGTTCTTAGATAGGTGGTACACAGAAATTCAAGTCTGGATACAGAAGTTACGAGTTTAGAACCCTTAAGGGCATTTTGGTAATTATGTAAGGTAGATATGTTGGTGAGGGATATTTCTATTTATTTTCCAGAATTTTCCAAAGTTCTCGCTCTCCTGCTCGCGATATTCTTTCTCTTTTTACCCGTGAAAAGAACAAAGACCCCAATAAGGGTGATTGTCAATGAATCTACCCAAAAGAGGTGTGATTTCGTCTTTCTCTACACATATTTGAATTCATGGTGAGGAGCAGACGAATCTACATGTATAGATCATCAAAACAGTTGAGATTTGAAGAAATTAGAAGTACGCTAGAAATGGAGGTTTTCCAATTTGAAAACCCAGTTTCTTGCGAGCCAGATGACATTGCTAGTCATATTCTTAGGAAAAATCTTCGGTGACGGAATATTTTGTAGGTGACACCCACGCGCCTGCTACAGTGACGGTGAACAGTTCGCCTTCTTCGCCCGTTTCCTCTGCAAACGGGTCCTGCAACCCGCGTGACAACCCGGTTAGATAGCTATCAATTCTCAATCAATTCCTTCCCTTTTTGATCCTAACCTCTTCTATAACCATTTAATTCCAGTTCTATGTCATCTATTATCCTCGACACTGACTAAATCGATCCATCCAAACTCGGACCTCAAATCGGGTCGACATTCCAAACTCACTCAACTCAATTCCATTTCCAAATTAACCTAAACAGGAGCTTAAGGGGACCCAATAGAACACTCTAACACGACCAATTGAACACGAACTCACCTGGAAGTCGCCGTCCACAGTCCCTCCACAACTCTGAAACAGGAACCAGTGATCATGGCCAAACAGCTATCGAATCCCTTGCTAATAGCTACGGTTGATCTCCAAAGGGTCCCAGAAGACGATTACTGCCCCTAGTTTCGTCCAATTCCTCACACAATTTAAATTTCGATTTTTCCCTCACATTTCGATTTTTCCTCCGAACTCAATTTCTCTCACCCTCACCTCTCTCACAGGTTCGAAAATGAACCTCACACCCTCCACTAATCAGCTAAACGATCGAGCAGACGGCAACCCGTGGGAGACACTCTCAGACTCACTGAGAGTTGCTTCCCGCAAACGGAGCCCAACGAATTTTTAAGTTTGCCTGTGCTCTAAAACTGTCGAAGCCATTCAACCATGTCCCCATTATCCTCAAACCAATTAAACAAACCCCTGAGACAGTCCACTACTGATTAATCAATTGAAATGTGCAGAACCGCCACACACGGTGGGGCAGCAACGGTCTCCCACGGCTACTACAGTAACCCGCGGTGAAAGGACCAAAATGCCCTCAGGGCAATAATTACCAAAATGCCCTCCAACTTCCGTGACCCGTAACTCGGTCATCCGATGTCCGTTCCACGCGTGCCGCCTGTCGTTGTACTCAGGGTATCGAGACCATCCTAACGGTCCTTGGCCCTCGGCCATCGGACCCCTCGATCAAAAAGTCAACATTTTCCCTTAATTCGTCCAAATTACGGAAATGCCCCTGGACTTCCGAACGTCATAACTTCCACCACGAACGTCGGAATCGAACGTGCCGCCTGTCTATGAACTCGTGGCGTCCCAAACTACGTAACGGTCATCGGGCAGAGTCCATTTGACAGCCCGAATAAAAAGTCGACGTTTTGCCCACAACCAGGGGCAAAACGGTCATTTTGCACCGTTCGTCCGAATTCGCCCAACTAATCACCGATTAACCCCGCTAATCGTGATTAGTTAGTAATCTAATCCCGAATTCTGGGACGGGTCGTTACAATCTTCCTCCCTTAAAGAATTTCGCCCCCGAAATTCCGACCGACCAAGACTCAACCGATCATCCCTCTAAAACCAGTTTCGTTCTCGAAATTCCGATTACGCTCATTCCACATCCACCACGTGGAAAACATTTGGCCCGACAACACGTGTACACCCGTACACCAGCTAACCTCATCCGTACTCAGAGGCCCCATCATAGTCTTATGTCGTACCGATCACACTCGACCACCTCGAGTGAAGATGATCACTTAATGACTGCTCCCACTGGGAGTCACCAAATCTCGCTTGTCAGTCCGTGCTGATGCTGCCCGCCAAACAGTCACCCCTAAGCTTCACCTCCCTGCCAAGGCACCAACCATCAGCCAATCGGTGATAACACCTCATCCTGCTACTCGCTCAAGTAGCGTAAGATCAACCACGTGATCTCATCTCACAGGGCAACCCAATCCTGCGACCTATATCCAACTCAAGTCCATAACTGTCAATTCCCTCAGCGCACCACAACGCTGGAATCAGTTCGGTGTGATAACATCACGCAAGGCCACACGTAGTGACGCAGTCACCAACTCACTCATCCTGAATGTACGTATACTGTCATCATACTCAATCAGGTGGTGTAACTGACACACATTGAATACTAGCCCATCGGTGTTCGCCCAACCTCACACTGGGGTTCACTAGCCATCCGTGGCAAAGAGCGCATGCTCATGAATTCACTGAACCCAACAAAATTAAATCTGCCCAGTGCATAGTATTCAATGTCCAGTTCACACCCACCACCAAATCCAATGGTGTCGGAACTAAGCCGACCATCAACACGTATAACCATACGCCACTGGTACCTCACATGTACGGTCACCATGCACCACACGGCCAGTCCAAAACCGATCCTTGTACACCGTGCAAGATACGTACATCCATTCCCCAATAAGTCCACTGCATGGCCCGCAGTCAATCATGATTCGATACTGGGGTTCTCCTGTCCAATCTCATACTAGACGAATCGATCATTCCGTTCATCATCCATTCTGGATCCCATGGTCACCCGACCAGTAACACAACATCAACCCCCAAACACGTCATCCAAGACGTACCAACCCAAGCACGCTCACCAAGGCGTGTACAGTCATGTCGAATGGGCGTATGATCACATTCATAAATACCGAGGCACACCAACTCAGAATCTATCGGATACCCGCTCAAACGGTTACCACATTACCTCCGATTGACTTCGAAAGAAGCCAATCCCAATCACACATATCTATAACTGACCAATTAGACCCTGTTGGGTATCCACTCATCCACAAGTCAAGCGTCGAGTTCAACTCATAACCGTCCCCACTCGCTCGAGCACGAATTAACTTCGAAAAGAAGTTCAATCCAACAATCCTCATATCTAAGCATTTACGACAGAGCGATAAGCTCTTCACCTAGCCTGATCAAGACGATCAACAATTCGAGTCCGTTACCGCGTCACCCGACTGGTAACACTACGATCCTGGATCGTTACCACGCCCAAGGCCCACAACCTCATAATCCAGATCCACCTAGGATCCACCCATGCTCACAACTGGCAATCCACCTGGAACCCGATAATAAGGTCTCACACCCCCTAGATTCTTTGTCAATCACCCAACACCTCAACTATTTTCTCCCCCAATCAATCACTCAACAACGCAACACATCCACTCTGTGGATCCCCTCCATTACCTCATATCGATCCCTGCCACTCCACCTAGGAGAGACCAAGGATGATCCACAATGATGTCAAGTCCAACCGCCGGACTCCCTACATCCGTAACTCACTTGGACAACCACGCGTCCACCATCAGCCCAATACTCAGACCTCACGTCAATTAATGACTAACTATGCACAAACATTGATTCTGACAGGGAATTACTCAACTCTTGTCACCTCGTCACTGTTGGGACTTACCCCAATACCTCATAACCTCCGCTGGATCCTATCTAGTCCACGAGTCGACCACTACTGAATCTCAAATACCAACGCACTCTCATCATGACAGAGTCACACCCCAACTCGTGGCTCAACACAATCTCACTCGCTGACACTAGCACCAGCACTAGTACCAGCACCAACGTAAAATCATCCACACTAGCACACCGTGTGCAAAGTGGGTAGCCCTGGATCTCCGCTCATACCGAGCGACGATCCCGCATCACTACTCGTACCCCGCAACCATGGGCACCACCATCCCGACAATCCACATCAGGATAGATGGACGTTCCATGAACGCCCCATAATCCCCAACTATTACCACTACACCAAGTACCCCTGAGCAATCAGCTAAACTCCACAAGACCACCGTTCCACAAAGCCAAGTCATAGTTTCCTAACTCCTTCAATACCCATCCATAAACTGGTCCTTATTCAGCCTTTCTGGCTCTTCTCGAGTCTTGACATCTTATCATGACTCATCTCTCGTTCCTAGCTCAAAATCCTGACTCAATGTGAGTCCCACATCCACACCTCGACTCCTCCTGAGTCCAATCTCATACCAAACCAATCCTGTCATTACTGACATACCCAATCCCCGAGCAACATCCAATGCTCAACCACCTTCTATTCGACCAATAGGGCCTAAGAGAAAGTACATTTTGCCCAAAAATGCGGCCTTCCAGCCACCGGTCTCGTTCGTCCTTGCGACCCACCA
Organism: Prinsepia uniflora; assembly: GCA_032719365.1. Taxonomy (NCBI): domain Eukaryota; kingdom Viridiplantae; phylum Streptophyta; class Magnoliopsida; order Rosales; family Rosaceae; genus Prinsepia; species Prinsepia uniflora. The sequence goes on from CM064862.1 coordinate 72,617,415, forward strand.
ATTCTACGTCTAACGAATCGCAGTTCACAGCGTCCACTACCCGACATCTGACCCTCAAACCAGGGTCAATTTCACCCGAGATTCGACACGAGGTCCCAAATACCCTCGCCTACTCGTCTCACTACCAGGTCGCGCACGAGGCTTACGCTCCGGAGGCATGATGTGGCAACAGAATCAGCAACCTAGCGCTCTGATACCAAATTGACAGGACCGCCCCCAGAAGGGGCATCGAAAACCGTGCCCGATCCTGCTCCCGTCTGGCACGTCGACTGAAATACCCAAGTTTACCCTCAGTACGTGCCAGACCAGGGATAGCCACAAGTGCTTACTCATGCCTCCGCCCCTCGTACAGCCTCGAACAACGCGCCACGACCTGGAGAGTCAATAAAAACCAAAGGTGTGAGTGGACAAAAATAAATCAGTTTAGCAAAACAGTTACAACAAACGTTTTTACCCTCCGCGTAAAAAAAAAAAACCAATGCATGCATACAAAAATCATTTCGCAAACGGTTAACATTTTCCACATAAGAAAACTGTGTATTAAATTCCAACATAAGGAAAACTTGTATGAATCCCAAAATCATTTTTTGCTTTCTCAACCATCGGGTCTTAGCCCGCAATCATAGACACTGGGCCTCAGCCCAAAACCACAAATCAACCAAATGCACAACAAGATCCCCCAAACCAACAACCATATACCGGGCCACTGTCCAACTCAACTGAAACATCAGAAATCATCAATAAATCACAAGTCAATCATTTTGCTGGATATCAAGTGCGCCCGAGTCTTTAAACTCAAAACCATGCGCATAAACAGGCCTTCCCGGGATATCAACGAGTCTTTAAACTCAAAACATAAGCAATAGGCCTCGGGGGTATCACAGTAACCGAGTCTTTAAACTCACGAGTCTTTAAACTCATTAAGGGCCCTCCCCCGTCATCAATTAACTGAGTCTTTAAACTCAAAACGTGCTCCATTAATAGCACCGGGTTTTTAAACCCAAAACAGTTTTCAAACACAACAACGGGTCTTCAAACCCAAAGCAGTTTTCAGCGGGTCTTTAAACCCCAAAACAGTTCATCAATCACGACAACGTGGGATCCATCCCAAAATCACATTTTTCACAACAGGACCCATGGTCCGAATTTCCACATTCATTTTCCCCAAATCATACTTTACAAACATAATCAAATTATCATGAAACACGGGGCATGCAAAATCAGACCAAATCACTTTATTAAATCCTTTTTCATTCCCGAATTCGAATTCGCAATAATGATTCCGTAAGCCGGCATCCGGAAGCATCATCCCGAACCCAAACCAAGAATCCACTTTATTATTTCCGAAAACCGAAATCTCGTAAATCAAAGTTACTTTTATGCCCCGAGCATTAAGCCCGAAATCACCTTTTTCAAATCCCTTTTTAATTCTTAGAAATTACTTCTTTCTCAAACCTTATTTTCAACACACCAAAACCACAATCCTAATCACCAAAATTTTGGTCCGATCAAAACATACTCAATACCCATTTTTAAATCCTTAAAATTACAAGTCTCATTTCAATTCCCAGATTCAACATCAACAGTGATCAAATCACAATAAGTCGAAATCTCGTAACACGTGCAAATCCGGAACATTCTAAAAAAAAACGTGTCAAATCGTCGGTCACACTCGCAAATCATAAACAACCTTCTTAAATCATTTTATACCCATTCCATATAACTTCTTTCATTAAAACATCATTAAGCACGCGAGTGACCATAGCCTCGAAATACGTATAATTTCACAAGTATAGTAAAAATGCGTATAAATACGGGAATCGAATGCGTATAAATACGGAAATCAAAATCAATCACAACTTATAATCATAATCATAAAATCATAGAAATAATTTATGCATGCATTAAATTTGAAAGCAACGTCCACTCACACACCAATTTTAAGGCTCGATTTCGCGCCGTACGCGTTCCCGTAATTTCTGGAATTTTCCAGAAACTCGAATCCTGTCCGAAAACACATTCCCGGGTCATTAAGGTCTCAAATAACATCATACTAATTCCCCATAATTTTCCGGGAATTAATCGTTAATTAAAAATGTAACCTAAACCTTCGGACCCTCGGAATAACATCGAGATAGTGTCCGAAAATTTCGAAACCAACGCTAAAATGTTCGTTACATTGTGTAGGACAAAAATCGTTTTGAACTCACCTTGAAAATCGGACCCACGCGCCGTCACGCGCCGCCGCAAGCGGCTGCGTGTGACACCCACGCGCCTGCTACAATGACGGTGAACAGTTCGCCTTCTTCGCCCGTTTCCTTTGCAAACGGGTCCTGCAACCCGCGTGACAACCCGGTTAGATAGCTATCAATTCTCAATCAATTCCTTCCCTTTTTGATCCTAACCTCTTCTATAACCATTTAATTCCAGTTCTATGTCATCTATTATCCTCGACACTGACTAAATCGATCTATCCAAACTCGGACCTCAAATCGGGTCGACATTCCAAACTCACTCAACTCAATTCCATTTCCAAATTAACCTAAACAGGAGCTTAAGGGGACCCAATAGAACACTCTAACACGACCAATTGAACACGAACTCACCTGGAAGTCGCCGTCCACAGTCCCTCCACAACTCTGAAACAGGAACCAGTGATCATGGCCAAACAGCTATCGAATCCCTTGCCAATAGCTACGGTTGATCTCCAAAGGGTCCCAGAAGACGATTACTGCCCCTAGTTTCGTCCAATTCCTCACACAATTTAAATTTCGATTTTTCCCTCACATTTCGATTTTTCCACCGAACTCAATTTCTCTCACCCTCACCTCTCTCACAGGTTCGAAAATGAACCTCACACCCTCCACTAATCAGCTAAACGATCGAGCAGACGGAAACCCGTGGGAGACACTCTCAGACTCACTGAGAGTTGCTTCCCGCAAACGGAGCCCAACGAATTTTTAAGTTTGCCCGTGCTCTAAAACTGTCCAAGCCATTCAACCATGTCCCCATTATCCTCAAACCAATTAAACAAACCCCTGAGACAGTCCACTACTGATTAATCAATTGAAATGTGCAGAACCGCCACACACGGTGGGGCAGCAACGGTCTCCCACGGCTGCTACAGTAACCCGCGGTGAAAGGACCAAAATGCCCTCAGGGCAATAATTACCAAAATGCCCTCTAACTTCCGTGACCCGTAACTCGGTCATCCGATGTCCGTTCCACGCGTGCCGCCTGTCGTTGTACTCAGGGTATCGAGACCATCCTAACGGTCCTTGGCCCTCGGCCATCGGACCCCCCGATCAAAAAGTCAACATTTTCCCTTAATTCGTCCAAATTACGGAAATGCCCCTGGACTTCCGAACGTCATAACTTCCACCACGAACGTCGGAATCGAACGTGCCGCCTGTCTATGAACTCGTGGCGTCCCAAACTATGTCACGGTCATCGGGCAGAGTCCATTTGACCGCCCGAATAAAGAGTCGACGTTTTGCCCACAACCAGGGACAAAACGGTCATTTTGCACCGTTCGTCCGAATAGCCCAACTAATCACCGATTAACCCCGCTAATCGTGATTAGTTAGTAATCTAATCCCGAATTCCGGGATGGGTCGTTACATTTTGCCCCTAGAATTAGGCAAAAAGTTGACTTTTAATTTGAGCGGTCAAATGGACTTTGACCGATGACCGTGACGTATTTTGGGACGTCACGAGTTTATAGACAGGTGGCACGCCCGATTTCGACATTCGAGGAAAAAGTTATGACGTGCGGAAGTTGGTTAAAAAGGGGCCGAAAGTTGAATTTTTGATCAGGACCATGTTTGGACTTTCCGGGAAGACCGTTGGATAGGTCTCGAGACGTTGAATCCGTAGACAGGCGGCATGCGTTAATCGGAGTCCGAACGAAAAAGTTATGGGTCTAGAACAATGAAGGGTATTTTGGTAATTTATGCTGGTAAGGGTAAAATGGTAAAATTGCTGCAGTATGGATAAGTGTGTGATTAATCTGGTGAGTCAACTAATTTGGATGTGGATTGGGCAGGTGGTGACACTTGTCACCATGTTTGTGAGATTAGTGGAGGGGGATGATGCGGATTGTTCAAATTAACAAATGGGTTATGGCTAAACACAAAAACAGATATATTGATCTCATTCTTGATCAATTCTTCCCAGCACCAAAACGTGAGAATTGGAGATTGAGAGAAAAACAAAGAGAAGGAATTAGTGAGATAGAAAACGTGTATTTAGTTGGAACCTGGTTGAAAACCCAGAAAAACCCGAAACCTTGGATGAACACCTTAGGATCGAATTCGAACTTATGGACGTTATTGAGTGAAATTGCCCTTACATTTAGCCTTCTGGGATTGCTACGAGTCGAACTGGATCAAAAACGAAGGAAATTGGGGTCGTTTGGCCTTAAAACAGAGAGGGGGATAACTTCGAATTTTCGAGCTTGAGTCGTGGATTTGAGGCCATGGAACCACGAAATTGATCAGGGGAATATGTTTATAAGGACCCAACGATGCTTCTTGATGCATCAATTGAAGAAAAACATGGGTAATTGATAATGCTTGGATGATGAACAGCAACTGGAGATGTTTCGATGTTCAACCTTGAATCGTGTGGATTCAGGTAAGGTTTGATGTTGATGGTTTCACAGAACTCTAATTAAGTGTATAACGATGCTAAGGAATGATTGAATTGAAGGAAATGATGTCGAATTCATGGAAATGGAACCGGGTCACCTCGCGGGTCGTAGGCTCCGTTTATCAGAGAAACGGGTTGGAACGATCACTGTTCACTGCACTGTAGAAGGCGCGTGGGGGGCGCGTGAGGGGGAATCCCGAGGTGAGTTCAACATGAAACTTTTCCTATTTAATGTAACGAACATATTTGGTTTTGGTTGCGAGTCGATCGGGCGCCGTCTCGATAATGTTTCGAGGGTCTGAAGGTTTATGTTACGTATTAAATTAATATTAAATTCCCGGAAAATTATGATAAATTAATATGATGATAATTAGGTCCCTAGTGACCCTGAGTGATGATTTTGGACAGGATTCGGGATTCCTGGTAAGTGTCGGAAATTACAGAAACGCGTGCAGCGCGGGAAACGAGCAATTGGACGGTGTGTGAGTGGACGTTTGTTTTATAACTTGATATGCATGCATAGTTAAATGTTTTACATGATTGATTGCATGAATTGGTTTGCAATGATGTCATGATTTGTTTGGATGATTATTTACGATTTAATGATTATTTTAATCGGTAATTCGGGCACGTTTTTCGAGGAAATGTGAAAATGATATTTTGGGCTAGGCCCGGAGTCAAAATGATTTCAAAATGGATATTTTAATGAAATTAATGAGTTAAGAATGATTTCTGGATTATTATAATGTTTTCGATATGATTTTACGGATTTACGTATAAATGCTATTTGGGCATATGGCCCGTGATAATGGTTTTGACATGGTTTTGATACTTGATTTAAAATAATGCTTTTGATTGTAGATTGATGTTTGATGACTCCAGATGTGTAATTCCTGGAGGGACTCCAGATGCGTAATTCCTGGAGAGACCGGATGTGTAATTCCCGTTGAGGCTGGATGTGTAATTCCTGGTGAGGCTGGATGTGTAATTCCCAGCATTGGATGACGACTCTGGATGTGTAATTCCCAGAGGATCCTCGGATGTGTAATTCCCGAGTTATATGCTTTATTATATGGTGAACTGAGTTTATAAAATGATTTAAATGATTCATGTGTTTTTCCCTATGCATGCATGATTTAATAAACTGGAGGGTAAGGGATGTGTTTCAAATGTGTTTTACATGATATTATTTTTGTCCACTCACACCTTTTCTGTTTTGATGACCCTCCAGGTCGTGGCATAACGTTCGGGGCTGATCTCGAGGCGGAGGCATGAGCGGCAGTTATCCCTTTTCTGATAGGTGCTGAAGGCTAGTTTCGGGACTTCAGTTGACTTGTCAGACGGGAGCAGGACCGAGCACGGTTATCGAGGTCCAGTTGGGACGGGTCCTGTCAGCGTGTCTCAAGTCAACCAAGTTTTGAACACTAGAATAAATAATATCATTAAAGGCATGATGCATGAATTCATGGTTGATACCTAGGGAAGTTACCCGCTTGTCTGATATACTGATTTGCGTCGTGGTTAAAGGCAGTGATCTGAGTTATCAAATCAGGATTTACTTCGCCACCAGGGTCAGTGGGTTGGTGTGGACGATGACCTCAGATTGACAAATTACGGTTGGTATTTATCCCTTGTTTGACAGATAAGATGACAACTTGATCTTTCTATAAGGAAGATTCTGTCAGCTCTTTAAAAGTTACTCGTAATCTTATTTTAAGGTCCTAAGGGTGTTTTTTTCCGAAATTTTTCCTAGCTATCGGACAGGAGTAGGGCCTTTCACAATTATCAAAGTGAATTTTAGGAAGGGTCCTATCACATCAACCTTTTACAGTTAATAACAATGTTGAATATGGGGTGTAGAGGATCAAAATAAGAAGCATTAACACTCTCAACTGCCATCTTAGAGTTAGATTAAATTAACAGAGGAAACCAATTGTTTTTCCTGGCCTTTCTAATCCCATAAACAATGCCCCAAATCCCGGTTTGGAGCAAACTCTTTCCCTTTCCCAAGATTCACAACATACCCTTTATTCCACTCCCCATTATTATCTCTAAACACATCACCAACAACTTTATCACCAGTTTCGTCACTTCGACAACCATTAGTGTTAAGCTTGATCCAACAAGGAGGGCGAAATTACCACCAAATAAAGACTTCATTTTTTACCCTTTTAGTCTCCAATCTTAAGTGGCATTGAACCACTCAATAGTTGTACTAAAAATAGAGAGACCAACCCAAAAATCTTTACCAAGGTCTTCCTTAAATATTCTTAAGTGGCATTGAACCATTGTACTAAAAATGGAGAGGCCAACCCACAAATCTCTACCAAGGTGACATGACCCGTCCCTCAATTTACTTTGAAATTGAACTGGTCCTACTCCTTTCTTAAAACTCTTGCTAGACACAGGATTTTTTGACAGGACTCATACCAATCCCCTTAGATTATCGTGGGATGTGCCCTACTCCCGTGTGACACCACGTGACAGACGAGGAATAAAATCGTAACCCGCTCGGGGTTTCTAGAGTGCACAGTGATTTCTAGTGTACGCAGCGATATGTGATGTCTCGGTCTCAGCTACAGCCCGTATCCGTTATCAACCTGAAGGGAAAAACCTATGAGTGGACAAAAATAATCAGTTTAAAAAAAATTTAATGAAAGATAGTTATACCCTTCACTTAAAAGCATGCATGCATCAGAAAACAGTATCTCAAATGCATTCTTAAAAGCAAAACATATTGCGTTTCAAATCAATAAACAGTGAAAACATTTATCAATCAAAGTCATTTCCTCAGTAGGGCCTCAACCCAAAACCAAATCACGTAGGGTCTCAGTCGAAATCAAATCTCATAGATCATCTAAATAGGGCCTCTGCCTGAAACATAGACTCACATCTGGAGTCATATGTAAACATGATCAACAAATCTTCTTTATCCAATATCCAGCAAATCATATCAATAGTTACGATATCAACGCAATGCGTGCGACTCGAGATTACACATCCGAGTATACACCCAGGATCTACGGCGTCTGAGTGACAATTCAGGATCAGAGCCCTTGGCTCGACATTTGAGCGATGGCATTCACAGGCTCAGAACCCTTGTCCATCTCTAACACTCCTGAGCCTGAGGATGGTAGTGTGGAAAACATTTTACAAACATTTTAATCTCAAATCATCTCAATGGGGCCTACGCCCGAAATATAGTTTCATCAAATCAGTTTCCACAAAATCATCATAAAAACAGTGTCCAAAAACATTTCATAAATCCAGGATTCATCAAATTCTATCAAATTCAATCTCGTACATCCACAATAGGGACACAACCCAAAATCTCATATCATAAATCAGAACTGGGTCACAAGCCCGATATATCATCTCATAAACAGAACTGGGTCACAAGCTCGATGTATTTCACGTTTGACTATACTCTGAGTCAAACCATAAACCAACTGGGACACAAGCCCGAATATTATTTCCAAATTCGAAAACCATTTTACTCTTCAAATTATTTTTCCAAATCACCTTTAACTGTAATCCAAGTCAAAGTCAATAATCAACTGGGTCTCAAGTCCGAAATAGCATTTCACAAATCTCCGTGAAATCATTCAAAGCCGATTCTCAATATTCTTCAATTCATATAAATCACATGCATGTAGAATACTCAGCCTAAGCCCAAAGTATCACATAAAAATAGAAATCTCGAAATAAGCGCAATATAACATTTTCTACGAAAATGCAAATCATATTTAAATCATATACAATCAGTGCATCTCAAATCCTGTTCATAAATCATATAAAACATTTATGCATGCATCATTTTATAAAGCAAAGTCCACTCACAGACCGTGCATGCTGCGCCCTCATAATCAGCGCTGTAAGCCACTCTGAGGCTAATACAATGTCTCTTGAACGTCCGGACCTGTCCAAATCATACCCAAAGGTCACTATCAACCTATACAAGTCCAAACCAGAAACCCTCAAAACTCCTGGTACAGTAAACGTGTCTTGAACAAGCTTTCCTAGACTAAAAACCTCCAAATGACCTATCAAACGATCTCCGATCAACTTGAAACCACCATAATTGGATACAAATCTCCCGTCAATGCTGACGACAACTGCTGACGTCAACTTGACAACTCTAACATCTGACAGCTCTGACAGCCTGCCATGTGCACACCTTGATTGGTGCCATGTGTCCTACCACATGGCAGACCTTGATTGCTCTGACATATGATTATATAGAACCAAATTCATGTTAATCGGAGCCCTAAATTATGGGCCATGCGCCATCACACGGCGTCCTAACCCCTGCATCTAGTGGCCAAGCGCCAATGCAGGTCATATTTAACCTTAGTCCTTCTGACCTGTTTTCCTGTAAAACATGTTGTTTAACCCACGACCTGGACCCTACTTGAAACTCGTCATTTCTTCATTGTTTTTCATGTTTTAAATGATGGACATCCAATCCTACCTCCAACTCGAGGCTCTCATGTGCGTACGTGCACGTCCATCATCTATCCGCAATATACAACAGAAACCAACGACACTCAACGTCAACCACAATCCGACGGTCAATGCTAAAACTCAGCTCAATCTTCTGTGACCGTATTCGAGAGTGACTTGCCGTCAATGGAAACCTTCAATGCTCAATCTCAAGTCTCGCTCGAGACATCGACACTCGTCGGTCTCACCTGTCACCTACGCAGGTGTACATAGAATCCAAGCTGACAGTCCTGTTTAGCATCCAATCTGACAATCTTGCTCCTGTTGAGCATCACAAGTCCTCTGTCTCACTCGAAGGCCTCCAATCGCAAATTACACTCACAATGCGCCGTCGTGTCTAGCTGGTAACTCATCGGCTCCACTGTCACCACTCAATAATGACTCGAAAAACTCGACTCGCTCTAGAGTCCAATCAGGGTACCTCATCTAACTCAGCGACCAACGCTGTGATCCTAACTCCTCTCGAGTCTCAACTGCCATCTTACTTGACAGGACCCACCCCGATTATCACCTCGATAATCGGGAAGCATCCTGCTCCCGTCTGACAATCGAATCCAAAAGACCGGAAAACTAATTAATATTACAACACACCCATTGTCAGACCAGGGAGATTAAACAAATACATCCGACTGGACGTCAAGTCCACAGTTTCACAGAGCATAATATTACAAAACAGGTTAAAGAACAAATCCTACTCTGTGAACTAACTACTCCGCAACGGAAAACTGTATGCCTCCGCCTCTGCCTCGGCGCTTGCCCCCGCGCTTGTACCACGACCTGGAGGGAATTTAAAACAACAAAGTGTGAGTGGACCGAAACATAAGTTTTACAGAAAACAGTTTTTCCGAAATCGGGTTCGTCCTCCAGTTTTTTAACACGCATGCATAACCGAATATTCAGAATTTGCATATTAAACTTTTGAAAACTCTTTTTCCGAAACACATGGTAAACGTTACAAAGGATCGTCATAACTCATGTAAAACCATTTAATAATGCCAGGTTCCAGAAACCGTCATTTTGAAACATTATTTGCACAATTCAAGTAAAACGTAAACCAATAATCACAATTATGCCGTTGGATCCATCCGAGTCTTTAAACTCAACATTAGGCCTTCCAGGGATATCAACGAGTCTTTAAACTCAAAACATGATTAATAGGCCTCGGGGGTATCATAATAATCGAGTCTTTAAACTCACGAGTCTTTAAACTCAATTCGGGTCTTTAAACCCAATTTTCGGGCCCGCCCCCGTCATCAACATACCGGGTCTTTAAACCCAAAACCAGATCCAACCATTTACCGGGTCTTTAAACCCAAAACCGTTTTTAAACACAATAAACCAGGATTCATCACAAACCGTTTTCCAACATCATTCCGAAAACATTTCTCATCATAACAGGACTTATGTCCGAATTCACATGCAAATTCCAACACATGCAATTTCCGAAAATTACTTCACAATGTGATCAAACATCATAAATCCGAAACATGCATATTCATATCCAGGGACTTCATCAAAATCATCACGCATGCTTAAGCAAAAACCATAATCTCAAAATGCGTGAAATACGATAAATATCTCGAAAAGCGTGGGAACATGTAAAACCGATATATCATATCACCATCATGAAATCATAGGTAAAACCATGAGATAAATAAGCAAAATAGTCATGCATGCCAAATTTAGAAATCAAAAGGTCCACTCACGGTTTTAGGACGCGTCAATCGCGTCCCGCGCGCTCCTCCGTAGCTTCGGAAGTGTCCGGGCCTGTAAAAACGTACAAGAAGGGTTACAAACATCCTCAAATAGCTCGTATGATTTTTCCCTAATTTTTCGGATTTTTTGGCGAAATAAACCTTAAGGACCTAAACTTCCGAGCTCCCGAAATTATCCCGAACGACTCCCGAACAACTCGAATCCTAAAGGTAAAATGCTAATTAGACTAAAAGGATTAATTCTCATGTTGACCGTGATCGGAATTGACGTCACACGCGCCGTCACGCGCCGCCCAAAGTGGCTGCGCGTGAAAGCCACCCGCCAAGCTACAGTACCTTCGTCCTTATCCGAATCGACTGATAAACGGGTCTATTACCCGCGATTCAACCCGACCAGTTCCAGCCTAATTCTCAATCAATTCCTCTCGTTTTTTATCCTATTATCTTCTCTAACCCATTAATTTCAGGTCTGTGTTGATGACTAACCTCGACTAACCCCAGAACGACCCAACTCAAACTCAATCAGTCGATCAAGTCGACTTCTGGAACTCACCCTACACGGTTCCATTTCCAAATTAATTTCACCAGTAGCTTAAGGGGACCTATAAGAACACAATAGCACAAACAATTGAACTCGTCGTTACTGGAAGTCGTCGTCCTCAAGCTCGAAAATTCTCAGAACCAGGGAGCTCAGTTCTTGGCCAATTCGTGAGTGTCGTCCTTCGAAATCGATGTGGTTGGTTTCCTTTTGCTCCCAGAAGACTAGAACGGCCCTTAGTTTAGCTCGAATGTCCCCACAATTTGATCTTCAATTTTTCCCTCCACTGGTTTTTCCTTCGAACTGGAACTTGGGTTCCTGGGCAAAACGGGCTCCAATCTCAACAACTCTAGCACCGTCGTGTTTCTGTCACTCCCAGAAGTCTCCCTATGTGTTTAGTTTTCCCCCAAATCCCGTAGGAATTGAACTCTGAGTTTCCCCCCAAAAACCCGAAACTGTTTTCTCACCGTCTCTCTTAACCTCAGCCCACACTTGATGCACCAAATGACCCAAACGAACCCTCTCCTCACTCTCTTACACGGTTGATCGATCAATGTGGCCAACAACTCGTGGGAGACCAACTGGGGTCTCTGAAAATGGTTTCCCGCACGCACAGAGACCACGGCCATTTTAAAATCCAGCCCGTGCACTGAGCTCAGTTCAGTCTCCCATGGGTGCCTCCACTGCCTCAATTCTCATAAACAAATCGTCTGATCCATCCACTACCACCCTAAACAATTTGCACGCGCAAAACACCACGGCATGGCCGTGTACTCTATTTTTCACGGTGGTGCTACAGTAACCGCCGTGAAATGACCAAAATGCCTCTCTGTGCAATAATTACCAAATTGCCCTCCAACTTCCGTGACCCGTAACTCGGTCATCCGATGTCCGTTTCGCGCGTGCCGCCTGTCGTTGGACTCAGGGCGTCGAGACGAACATAACGGTCTTCGAGTCAAATGAGTATCAATTGTCAAACAAAAAGTCAACTTTTTCCCTTTATAACGTCTAATTTACGATAATGCCCCTGAACTTCCGAACATCATAACTTTCACCCTGTTCGTCCGAATCGAACGTGCCACTTGTCTATGAACTCGTGACGTCCCGAACTACGTCACGGTCATCGTTCAATGTCCGTTCGACCTCCCAATCAAAAAGTCAACAAATTGACCACACAAATCACAGGGGTAAAAAGTCATTTTAATCAATATTTTATAATATTACATTTCCAGAATGTCCGGGGCGTTACATTACTCATCCTCTCGATACACTTAGGATGTATCTAGACCCCATCGAATACTTGCTATATGTGAGGACCCGGAAATTCGAAAAAGGAAGAATTGAAAAAATTGGAAGGAAAGGACGATTTTGCCCTTGGTGATAGGGGCAAAAGTTGACTTTTTGATTGGGACGTTGTTTGGACTTTCCGAGAGGACCGTTGGATAGGTCTCGGGACTCTGAATCTGTAGACAGGCGGAGTGCGTCGATCAGAGTTTGGATGCGGAAGTTATGGGTCTAGAATTTTGGGGGGTATTTTGGTAATTATGTGTACGGGGGTAAAATGGTAATTTAACTAGTCCTGGCTGATTCAGCCATATTAATGATGTATTAAACTGGGTTAAGGACACCTGTGCCTACTAATTTGGATGAAGATTCACTACCTGGTGACATCTGTCACTTTGTAAGATAGAATTAGTGGCAGTGAGGTGTTGGTGTGTGAGTCCTTCCACCACCATGTCTGGTTATTAAGAGAAAACAAAAGCAGAGAAAAAAAGTTTGTGTTTGATCGATCGTCCCAGCAACCAATTGAGAAAACTTAAGAAAACTGATTGTGCAGAAATGGAGAAGAAAAGGGGAAGGAAAACCCAGAAAACCGAAACCTAAAACCCATGAAATTCGAATTGTTTACGTTTTGAATTTGAAACCGGGGACCACGATTGCTGTAATTGACCTTAAATTCAGCTTTCTGGGATTGAGGCGAGTCGAACCCAATTAAACTAGAATGGAATTGGGGTCGTTTTGTGCTAGAACAGAGGGGATGAAGACGTTGAATTTTCGAGCTTGAGTCGAGTAATTGGAGACATGGAATGATGAAATTAGCCTTAGAAACATGTTTAGTAGGATCCCACGAAGCTTCCTGATGCATCAATTGGAAGAAAACAATGAGAATTTATGGAGATTGGAGGATGAATAGTACTTGGGTATTCATTGAAAAGTTGAGATCGAATTGAAGAATTGAGGTAAGTTCTCAAGTAATTAAGATGACAGAACTTTAATTGGATGAATAACGATGCTAATGGACGGTTCAATTGTAGGAATTGATGCATAATTGATGGGAATCGAATCGGGTCTGCTTGTGGGTTGCATGATCCGTTTATCAGTTAAACGGGTGAGGACGATGGTACTGTAGCACGCGCGTAAGTTTCACACACAGCCACTCACGGCGGCACATGAGGGCGCGTGGGCACGATTTCCTAGCTGTGGTCAACATGACTTTTGTTCTATGCAATGTAACGAACATTTTAGAGCTGGTTTTGAGTCGATCGAACACCGTTTCGATATTGTTTCGAGGGTTCCGAAGGATTATGTTATGTTTTTAATTCATAATTAATTCCCGAAAAATTATGGGAAATTAATATGATATTAATTGAGTTGTTAGTAACCCGTAATGATGATTTTTGACAGGACTTGAAATTCCTGGAAGGTACCGGAAATTACGGAATGCATGCAGCTCGGAAAGCGAGTGGTTTGGACGGTGTGTGAGTGGACGTTTGTTTTATAAACTGATATGCATGCATAGTTAAATGTTTTACATGATTTGGCATGATTAGTTCTGGATTTAATGATTATTTTAATCAGTGTTTTGGGCACGTTTTATGAGAAACTGTGAAATTGCTGTTTTGGGCGAAGGCCCGGGATTTGAGATTGGTTTTGACTCGGATTATGAGTCGGGAAATTGATTTGATGGATTTGTAATGTTTTCGGATATTTTATGGATTTATGGGGAAATGGCAACTTAGGTTGCGACTGCACGGATTTGCGTGAAAATGAGATTTGGGCTTGAGACCCCGTGATAAATGGTTTTGACTTGGTTTTAAAGATAATTTTGAAATAAAGATTTTGATTCGATTAATGTTCAGTGCCCCCACATGTGTAATTCCTGGGTAGACTTTGGATGTGTAATTTCCGAAGTGACTCCGGATGTGTAATTCCCGGAGGGACTCCGGATGTGTAATTCGCGGAGGGACCGGAAGTGTAATTCTCGGTGAGGTTGGATGTGTAATTCCCAGCAGGGCTAGATGTGTAATTCCCAGCAGGATGATAACTCTGGATGTGTAATTCCCTGAGGACCCTCAGATGTGTAATTCCCGAGTTATATGCTTTATTGTATGATAAAATGGTTTTATAAAATGATTCATATGTTTGGCTTGAGAGCTGGAATTTGATACTTTTCATGTGATTTGGCTTGGAAGCCGGTGATTCATATGTTTGATTCTATGCATGCATGGTTTGATAAACTGGTGGGTAAATGATGTATTTTGAAATGTATTTTTAAATGATATTATTTTTGCCCACTCACACCTTTCATGTTTTAATGACCCTCCAGGCCGTGGCACGACGTTCGGGGCTAATCGAGAGGCGGAGGCATGAGCGAAAATCAGTGCAGTTATCCCTTGTCTGACAGGCGCTGAAGGGTAGTTTCGAGACTTCAGTTGACTTGTTAGACGGGAGCAGGATCAGGCACGGTTATCAAAGTCCAGTTGGGACGAGTCCTGTCACTATAGCGAGACAATCACAACATAATCACTAGGGTTCCTCTGGCCCACCATGGCCCTGAGCTCCAGGCTCGCACAATCACTGAACCCTCTATAGCCACTGTACGCTAGCACACAGTATTTGATGCCCGGTCCTCGTTCTCAATGTACAGTCAACATCAGACCCCGTTCAATTACCATACCATGTCCATCTTAGACTCAATCAAATGATCATACCACATCAGTCAGACCGATCAATACTCAGGAATCTCACTGTCAAACGTGCACTACTCATATGCGCACACACATCACACAACCATATAGGCACTACTCATAGGCTTGCTCAAGGACTGCACCCACGCAATATAAGACCACGTACCAATATTTACACCCCAAACATAGCTCGGATGTCAAAGAGATGGCTGACATGCTAATCATGATCCAAAATGGAAACATGTTTGTCTGATCTTTGCTCTGGACAAACTGTACACTTTACTCACATCCTCTCTGAGTCCGGAATAGGGAAAACTAGGTCTCTCGACTAACACTTGCGATGTGTCCCACACATACTCCTAGAGGATTCCAAGACCAACCAACTCGCGTCTACCAAGACGTACCAACCCAAACCTCAACCCCCATCCAGATGATGCGAAGGGTCGGATCCTGAAACTGTGCTATCAACCTCTAATCCAGCAATCCGTTCAAACCAACCAATTTGACTGGAGGGAGTCAATCTTGTCAATAGCTACAAACACGGGGATAACCTCCACCCAACAATCGTTGACACTCATCCAGTCAGAGTGATTCCAATCTCAATCTTCATGGTTGGCTGACGCCAATCCCAAACTCTCTCAATTCTCAACCAACTCATTCTACCAACATCTCGATCCTCTCGATCCACATTCATCTCGATCGTAAGGGTCTCGATTCACACTCATCGCGATCCACAACCAACTCGGTCCTCGACCCCAACGATCCACTGAGGATCCACACTAGCTCTCTCAGCCAATGTAACATAACCCATAAGACCAACACGGGTCCACCAAAACTGATACTTACTCATAACGTTAAGTGACACCAAGCACCTTCCGCTCCTCAAGTCGTTCAAATTTGGCCCACAACCTAAGTGTCAAGTTCTTAAACAACCTTTGAAGCTAAGAGAAATTGCAACCATGTTGCAAGCATACCTAGAAGTCCTTATCAAAGAAGAAAAAAATGAGAAGTCTCATTCACCAACCAATAATATCTATTGATAGCTACTATAGTGATCCTCCCACGATCGTATTACTCCTCAAATGAGCTCAAATTTTACAAGCTTATACTTCCATGAGTGATGAACTGTAAGCTTATACATCCATGAGGGATGAAGATAGCTCACTAACTAACATGTGGTAAGGAATACTCATCCCATACCAGCTCTCTGCCCAGCTGCCTAGTCGAAACTAACTCTCGAAGTTCCATCAAATTTCGACAAAGAACACTGAGTTGGGAGCCACAATTCCACTGAAACCTGTAACTGAGCTCTCTATGATCTCAACTCTGTTAGTAGGTACTGACAAGGTGGTTACAAAATGGGTTATGTACCCGATAAAACACCTCTAGATGGAAACCATGTAAAACCCGTGTCATCGGAGGAAACTCAGCACATCCTAAATCAGTCAAAGCTCATTGAGCTAACTGGGGACATCACAACATAAGTCCTATGTCCCTAATGGCCAACCTGTCGTATCATCCCAGCCTCTAAGCCATAACTTACTCGTACCAAAAACCATCATGATGCCAAACACAACTGATATTTCAAGGTACTAGCTCACATGTCGCAACTCTGTGGGATCAACCCCTAGGCACAAAACTCTTGTAATCTGTCCAAAGTAATACAAACACCTTTCGGTGCTTCAGGTGCAATACGTGTGTCCAAAATTCACACTGAACTTGAAGGATAACCTCAATCTCAACCGGTCCTCTTGAGATCCTCTCCATCCCGCACAGCGATTACAACAACTCGGATGGATGCCACTCGAAGAACTCGGAGCTAGAGGCAACCCTCATCTAAGCTCCCTGGTAAAAAATTCTTTAGACACACTCGGTTTCATCTGGAATCATCTGATCGTTACTGGATTCGATCCAACTCATCTCCACTAAGATGTCACAATCAATCAAGTCTTACTCCTAAGACCCGACAAGCTGATAGGACCCATCCCAATCCCCCCGGGATTAATGAGGGACGACCCTGCTCCCGTCTGACATGGAGTGTCAGACAAGGGATATTTCCGTCCTTAGCCCTCTCGGGCCATCAGAGTACGCCAGGATCCAGAGGAGGTATGTGATATCTCGGTCTCTGCTATAGTCCACATCGTATCCAACCTGAAGGGTATTAAAAACAGAAAGACTGTGAGTGGACAAAAATAAAGAGGTTATAAAACATATTTCATAAAAGACCTTTATACCCTTCACTAAAAAGCATGCATGCATAGTAAAACCATTTATCCAATCACATATGTTTAAACAACCATATTTAGGGTCACAGCCCCAAGTTCCGTAAATACAAGTCACACAGGCTTCTTCCCAAAACCATTTACAGAAAACCATAACATAGTGAACATATGTGGGATCTCAGCCCAAATCCATTTATCATCATAAAACACAATTTCCCAAACCAATTGAAATCATGTTTATCCATTATATTTCTATCCAAGAACCTGTCACGGTAAAATAAAGCTACGCATGTGCTAACCGAGGTCTCAAACCCAAGTCTCTCCAGGGTCCACCTAGGTCAATGTCCGTAGATCAATGACCCTCCCTGGAGGTAACGAACCATGCCCATCCTGAGAGTAAGGAACCCAACTGGGGGGCGACTCCACTCAGTTAGTGCTCCGTGACTACTCCGGGGTCCACCCAGGCCAACGACCCTCCCCGGAGGAGACAATCATATATAAAGGATGGCATATGAAAAACCTTTCGAAATCATTCCCATAAACCTTTCCAGGATTCATGCCCGGCCCTCACTAGTCGTCATGAACCATAAAACCTTTCAAGGGTTCATGCCGGTTCCCATAAACCGTCATGACCCGTAAAATCCTTTTCAAGGGTTCATGCCGGTTCGCAAAAACCGTCATGAACCGTAAATCCATTTTGTAACATATAGCTGGGCCCTAGGCCCGTATCCACATACAAACTAGACCTCCAGTCCGAATTGTAAATCAACTAGGCCTCGTGCCTGATACCTCGTTAAATCAAATGGGTCTCATGCCCGATTCCATATTTCCAAATCCAAAATCAATTTAAGAACCAATTAGGCCTCCGACCCGATGCCTGGTTAAATCAAATGGACCTCAAGTCCGAGAGTTCGTGAATCAAATGGGTTTCGAGCCCGAGTTTCCCTTTTCAAATCCAAAACCATTTCATGAAATCATATCCAAAGCATGAACCATTAGTGCAAAATTGGAAAACCTCGATTTACGTGCAAGCAAGTAAATCGCCTCGTAAAGCATGAAACCATATAAATCACAATCATCCAATTCAACCTCATAGAATAATATTCATAAACCATATAAAACATTTATGCATACATCACAGTTTATAAATCAAGGTCCACTCACAGACCGTCCGAAGCAGCGCCTCGATATGCGTGCCATAATCGTCTCCTGGGTCAATCGTCGCCACTGGGATTCCCAAACCTGTCCAAATTCATTTAGAGGGTTACTAATAGCCTCATTAACCTCTCATTGAAGTCCCATAATTTTTCTGATTTTCTAACTATTTTTAAAGATAATCCTAAACCTTCGGACACCCCGAAACCTATCGAAACGATGTCCGATCGACACGAAACCAGTCCCAAAATGTTCGTTACATCGAATAGATGACTTCTTATGTTGAAAAAATCCCCAAGCGACTAGCCATGCGTCCACACGTGCCCTAGAAGGTCACCTGCGCGTGTGCCCACGCGCGTTACTGTAGCGACGTCTTCAACCTGCAGTGAATCGGGTTCCTGCAACCTGAACCGGTCCGGCCCGGTTCCTCCCTCATTTTTGGTCCGTTTGCTTCCATTTTAATCCTATAATTCCTATTTTCAAGTTTCCTACCCATTCCAATTAACAAAACTAACTAAAACCACCTAAAGCCCGTGATTCCAAAATGAACCTCACGGCCAAATTTTTCCATTTTCCCTCCCACGGCTCCTCAGCCGTTAAACCACCTCAAAAGCCTCTTAAAACCTCCCTAGCAGTATACTAATCAATTCATAATCAACCAAAACTAACCATAACAACAAAATCAATTTAAAATGGGATTTGGGCCTTACTGGGTACCCTCTCGGGTTTGTGGTTTCAGCCGTGCACGGCGGCATCACCTGGCCGGTCACCATACTCCACAGTCCTCTCATCACTCACTAGTCTCTCCAGTAAACATCTAAGGTCAAGGGTTTGGTGTTTGGGGTGAAGGGTGGATCGGGTTTTGGGTTGGAAAAATGGAGGATGAATTATCGATGAAGGGAATGGTGGGTGCATGAATGTAAAGGAAGGGCCAGTGGATGGGTGACACTTGTCACTCATCCATTGGGCAGGGATTAGATATCTGGGGCCGACTAGAATCCAAAAGTGACTTATCTCGTAAGTCGTGCAATAGTGCACTTGAACTTCCGTGAACCGTAACTTTGCCGTCGAACGTCCGAATTCGACGTGCCGCCTGTCTACGGATTTGTATCGTCCCGATCGACATAACGGTCCTTGGCCCTCGGCCATCGGACCTCCCAGTCCAAAAGTCAACATTTGCCCCTTTTAACCATAATTACCAAAATTCCCTTAAACTTTCGAACGTCATAACTTCTTCCTCGAATGTCAGAATTGAATGTGCCACCTGTCTATGAACTCGTGACATCCTGAACTACGTCACAGTCATTGGTTAAAGTCCATTTGACCGTCAGAATGAAATGTCAACGTTTTGCCCACGCCCAAGGGCAAAACGGTCATTTTGCATCGTTCGTCCGATTTCGCCCAACTAATCACCGATTAACCTCACTAATCTTGATTAGTCACTAATCTAATCCTGGAATTCGGGACGGGTCGTTACACAAGCACTGACAAATTGTTGTCGTCTCAGTCGACACTAAAACATGTGCATACCATGACCAAGTCACAAGCCTAGGCTCGTACTGAGCTACCATAAAATGTCCTACTCATGTTAGAGAAACTCTGTCTCCCTCGTATCTCGATGAAACTGGGGCGAGAATAGCGTAAGAACGTTCCTCGAACGTCGCTCAACTCTCGATAGTCTCATCCACGTCCATAGATAGAAATTTCTGCCACAAACCTCGTGCATAACAATCCACGAAAAACTCCGCTATCGGTACCAAACGCTTAGGACTAACCGAACCATATCCTCAAGAGTGCAACTCAACGTCCGTACAGGCCGCCCAACACGTAAGATTCGATGATCGGTCCACCTTGAGATTTGATTCACAAGTAGCACTCTCCTGGTAACTTGTTCAACCAATCTCAAACTAGGGTCATCCACGACCACATCCATCTTGACCAATCGTTCATCACATCTCCTAGAGGTCACCATACTGGGATAACTGGTTGATTGGATCTCATCCACTCGTAACTCTAAAGCTCCAAGTCGCTGGGCATAAAAGTACTCGGCCCTTCTCGGGGTCAAACCCCACTGAAACATGGCATCCAATGCCAAACATGACCTATAGATAGGTTCGTTCCCACTTAAAGTTTTTACTCTTACCCTCACTATCAGGTTGATGACGAGTTGTCGTCATCATAGAGACATCACATTCGAAGCATACGCAACACCACAAGAGCAACCCAATGCTCTGATACCAAGCTTATAGGACCCATCCCAATCCCCATGGATTATAGTGGGATGTGCCCTGCTCCCATCTAACACCACGTGTCAGACCAGAGATAAAACCGTAACCCACTAGGGGTTTCCAGAATGCGTAGTGATTTCCAAAGTACGCAACAGCATGTGATGTCTCGTTATCTGCTATAGCCCGCATCTGAGATCAACCTGAAGGGTATAAAAAATATTAAAAACTATGAGTGGCCAAAATAACCAGTTTAAAAACAGTTTAACAAAAGACATTTATACCCTTCACTTAAAAGTATGCATGAATAAGAAAACAGCATCTCAAATGCATTCTAAAAAGAAAAACATATTGCTTTTCAAATCAATACATAGTGAAAACATTTATTAATCAAAGTCATTTCCACAGTAGGGTCTCAACCTAAAACCAAATCACGTAGGTCTCAGCCTAAATCAAATCTCATTGATCATCTCAATAGGGCATCTGCCCGAAACATAGACTCACATCCGGAGACGTATGAAAACATGATAAACCAATCCTTTTAATCCAATATCCAGCAAATCATCTCAATAGTCACAATATCAATGCAATGCGTGCGACTTGGGATTACACGTCCGAGTTTACACCCAGGATCTACGACGTCTGAGTGACAACTCAGGATCGGAGCCCTTCGATCGAAGTCTGAGCGATGGCATTCATAAGTTCGGAACGCCTGGCTCGACGTCTAAGTAATGTCCATCTCTAACACTCCTAAGCCTGAGCCTCCCCTCAGAGCTACTCACATCCAGGCAGTGTAATTGTGACCTCTCTAGAATCTACGACGTCTGGAGGCTACCACGCCAGAATCTACCAAAACTGATCATTCACATTCATTTTGCTTATCATCAAACACTTAGAGTGCATTCTGCAATTCTGTGAATCTCAACAGAATTTCTTGATCATTTCAATCCAGAAATAAGAAAGAAAGGGAAGAAGTATTCTAAACCACACGAGCTAATCTCGTTCTTTTCAGCTAGAGATTGTGTCAGGACCCGTCCCAATCCCCTTGGGATTAACGAGAGACGCTCCTGATCCCGTCTAACACGGAGTGTCAGACCAGGGAAAATTTGAACTTTTAGCCCGAAGTCTTCCAGAGTACGCCAGGATCCGGAGGAGGTATGTGATGTCTCGGTCTCTGCTACAGTCCGCACCGTAATCAACTTGAAAGGCATTGAAAACAGAAAGACTGTGAGTGGACAAAAAGTAATAAGTTCATAAAACATTTGATAAAAGATCTTTATGCCCTTCACTAAAAATCATGCATGCATAATAAAACCATTTATCAAACCACATATGTTTAAACAACCACATCCAAACGGGCTCCTACCCAAAACCATTTACAGAAAACCATAACATAGTAAACATATGTGGGATCTCAACCCAAATCCATTTATCATCATAAAACACAATTTCGCAAAACAATTGATATCATGTTTATCATATATTTCATATAACCAATCCTGTCACGGTATCTAGAGTTACGCGCATGCTACCTTGGGTCTCAAGCCCAAGTCTCCCCAAGGTCCACCCAGGTCAATGTTCGTAGATCAATGATCCTCCCTGGGGGTTATAATCCATAGTTTTTCTGAGAGTAAGGAACCCAACGGGGGTGACTCCACTCAGTCAGTGCTCCGTGACTACTCCGGGGTCCACCCAGGCCAACAACCTTCCCTGGAGGAGACAATTCATATATAACGGATGGTATCTGAAAAACTTTTTGAAATCATTCTTAAAACCTTTCAAGGATTCATTCCCGGCCCCCATAAGCTGTCATGAACCATAAAAACCTTTCAAGGGTTCATGCCGGTCCCCATAAACCGTCATGAACTAGAAATCCATTTATGGGTCCCTGACCCGTAATCACAATCTTAAAACATATCTGGGCCCTAAGCCCGAGTCCACATACAAACTGGACCTCAGGCTCGAATCGTAAACCAACTGGGTGGATTTCGTAATGTAAATGGGCCTCGTGCCCGATATCGTAAACCAAATGGGCCTCGTGCCCGATACGTAAGTCAACTGGGCCTCGAGCTCGATACGTAAACCAACTGGGCCTCCTGCCCGATGCCTTGTTAAACCAAATGGACCTCAAGTTTGAGAGTTTGTAAATCAAATGGGTCTCGTGCCCGATCCATATTTCCAAATCCGAAATCGATTCAAGAACCAATTGGGCCGCTAGCCCGAGAACGTAACTAAATGGGACTTCGAGTCCGAGGGTTTCTGAAACAAATGGGTCTCGAACCCGAGTTCACCTTTTCAAATCCAAAACTGTTTCATGAAATTATTTCCAAAACTATAAGCCCGGAAAATCAGTGTAAAATCGAAAACCTCGATTTACGTGCAAGCACGTAAATCACCTCGAAATGCGTAAAACCATATAAATCACAATCATCCAAATCAACATCATAGAATCACATCTATAAACCATATAAAACATTTATGCATGCATCACAGTTTAGAAATCAAGATCCACTCACAAACCGTCCTAAGCTGTCGCCTCGATTCGCGTGTTGTAAGCCTCATCGGGCTAATTGTCATCACCGGGACCTCCAAACCTGTCCAAATCGTAATACAGGGTTACTAACTACTTATATAACCCTTCACTTAAGCCCCGTAATTTTCTAGAATTTTTAACTATTTTTATCCCGATCCTAAACCTTCAAACACCCTGAAACCTATCGAAATGATGCTTGATTGCTACAAAACCAGTCCCAAAATGTTCGTTACATCGAAAGGATGATTTCACATGTTGGAACCTTCCCCAGAAAGTGGGTCACGCGCCCACACACACCGGCCAAAGCCCCTGCGCGTGGGAGCCACGAGCTGCACTGTAGCAGTGTCTTCAACCTCCAATGGCCGGTCCTAACCGGCCGGTCCTGTGCAGCTGGTCCAGCCGAATTGCCGTGGCCGGTTCAGCCATTTTCCCCCCTTGTTTTTGGTCTGTTTCTTCCCCTTTCTATTCCATTCTTCATATTTTCTCATTTCCTATCAATTTACATCAAGAAACCTTAAAGAAAACACCTAAAACCCACGGGTTCAATTTGTCCTCCACGGTTCAACATTTTCAGAGTTTCCTCAGGGTTTCCTCAGCCTCTAACCATTCCCAATACCTTCTCTAAACTTCCTAAGAAACCTAATAAACCCATTATAAACACCTAAAACCATCCTTAACGTCACAAATCGAAATTAAAAGGAAAAAGGGGCAAACTGTACCTTGCTCGGGTCCATGGCCACCGTCCACGGCGGCGTTGTTCCTGGCCATCCACCAGCATCCACACGGCCCTCCATCACTCTCTAGGTCCTCAGACATGATCATAGGGATTAAAGGTTTGGATTGGGGTAGGAGGTAATCGGGTTTGGTTTTGCACGAACAAAGGGATGATATGCATGAATGTATAAGGATGGCCTGTGGATGAGTGACACTTGTCACTCATCCATTGGGCAGGAATTAAATATATGGGGCCCACATAATGCCAAAAGGAATTCGTCTTGTAAAACGTGCAATAGTGCCCTGAAACTTCCGTGAACCCTAACTTCTCCGTCGAAAGTCCGAATTCGACGTGCCGCCTGTCTACGGATTCGTATCGACCCGATCTACGTAACGGTCCTCAGCCCCCGGCCATCGGAGCTCCCAGGTCAAAAGTCAACTATTTGCCCCTTTTAACTAAATTACCAAAATAACCATGAACTTTCGAACATCATAACTTATTCCTCGAATGTCAAAATCGGACGTGTCACCTGTCTATGGATTTGTGACGTCCTGAACTATGTCACAGTCATCAGCCAAAGTACATTTGACCGCCTGAACAAAAAGTCAACGTTTTATCCACGACTAGGGGAAAACGGTCATTTTGCACCGTTCGTCCGAAAGTACCCCACTAATCACCGATTAACCTCACTAATTCTTGATTAGTCACTAATCTAATCCCGAAATTCTGGACGGGTCGTTACAGATTGAGGTTAGATGATTACCTGTGAAACCAATGGAACAGTGCCACGTTGAGAAGTAGTGATCGAATTCTTCATCTGATCTATCTGATTTCCAATATGGTATTAGAGCATGAGTATCTGCTTGTTTGGGGCGTCTGAGTGTGTTGCTACTTCTGAGGATTGAAATCGATTGAGTACTTGAAAGATCCTTTGTGAAATTCCAGTTTTCTTCGAGAACAAGGAACTGATGGCGCGTGTTGGAAGAGATCCAAAGCTACATATATTCAAAGGAGAGAATTATGATTTTTGGATCATCAAAATGAGGACAGCATTGAAGGCTTGCAATCTGTGGAATATTGTTACTCAAGGGCTGCCTAAACTTGAGTATGATAGTGAAGATAAGGAAATTGAATTTGATCAAGAATGCTAAGACTCTGAACCTGATTGAGAACTCAAATTCAGAGGAGATCTTCCCAAGAATCTCAAATATTGAGGTTGCAAAGCAGACGTGGGATGTTCTAAAGAAGGAGTTCAAAAAGGATCCTAAGGTAGGGGCTATGAAACTTCAAGCTCTAAGAAGAGATTTTGAATATACCCGTATGAAACAGGATGAAAGTTTTTCTGCTTATCTTTTTAGACTGTTAGTCATAGTTAATCAAATGAAGACATATAGAGAGGAAATAACAGAGAAAAGACTTACTCAAAAGATACTAATCAGTCTAACTAAGACATATGATTCCATAGTTTCAATTCTAAAGGAAACTAAGGATCTGGATCTAGTTAGTGTTGAGAGTATTTCTGCTTCAATCATGGCCTTTGATCAAAGGCTGGAAATGCACAATGAAAGTGAGATTGAGAAAGCTTTTGCAACCATGAATGTGTCTAGAAAGTCACAGGGACATTCCAGGGCTAGTTCTTGGAAGACAAAGAAGTTTCAAGGTAAATCAGGGTCTAGAACTTGGAATCCTGATCGTGCTAAAGAGAATGTGTAGCAGGAAAGACCTGCAGAAAATTAGAGAGGAGATATTATGAGAGTCTTCTGCAAAGATTGCAACAAGCACCACTAGGGAGAGTGCTAGTTGAAGGGTGGCAAAGTGAAGTGTTTCAAATGCTCAAGATTTGGTCACATGGTAAAGAACTGCCCAGGGAAACAACCTGCTACTTTTTTTGCTCAGAAAGCAGAAGGGGCAGAAAGGAGCATGTTTTATGCTTGTCACACATCATCAATAGAACGTGATGAAGCTATTTGGTACTTGGATAGTGGGTATAGCAACCATATGACTGGTCATGAGTCTCTGTTAACAAACATTGATCGAAATCTCAATGTGAAGGTAAAAATGGGTATTGGAGATCTTGTTCAAGTGGCAAGGAAGGGTTCCTTGCTCGTACACACTGATCAAGGGGACAAATACATCAGAGAAGTCATGCTTGTGCCTGGACTAGATGAAAACCTACTGAGTGTAGGACAGATGGTTGAGCATGGGTACAACTTGGTGTTTGGAAACAGATTTACTGAAACTTTGAAGATGGGGCTTTGAGGCAAAGGGTTGCTAAAGTACCTATGATAGGAAGCAGATGTTTCAAACTTTCACTGGACTATGTGAATTTCAGGACCAAGGAACCTGAAACTGTTGAGGGTCTTAAGGCTGGCATTGAAAAAGGTTCAGAATTGTGGCACTTGAGGTTTGGTCACTTAAACTTGTCAAGCCTTAAACAACTCAAGCAGAAAGATATAGTGATAGGGTTTCCTAGTCTACATGGAGAAAAGGGTGTGTGTAAAGGATGCGTTGCTAGGAAGCATCATGTCAGCTCCTTTGATACTCAAGGAGGGCATCCTCACCACTGGAACTCATACACATAGATGTGTGTGGCCCCATGCAGACAGAAACAATGGGAGGAAACCTGTATTTTCTTACATTCATTTACGATCATTCAAGAATGTGCTGGGTGTATTTTTTAAGACACAAATCAGGGGTTCTGAATGTGTTTAAGAAGTTCAAGGCTATGATAGAACTACATAGTGGATTTAAGATCAAGAGGCTGAGAAGTGACAGGGAGGAGAGTACCTGTCTATTGAGTTTCAGAAGGTTCTTGATGAAGCAGGAATTGAAAGGCAACTAACAGTGGCCTATTCTCCCCAACAGAATGGGGTAGCTGAAAGAAAAAATAGAACTATAGTCGAAATGGCTAAATCAATGCTTCATAGCAAGCATTTACCCTATGAGTTTTGGGGAGAACCAGTTAACACTACTGTGTACCTTCTGAATCGATGTCCTACAAAGGTTGTACTGAACAAGACCCAATTTGAAGAGTTCTCAGGAAGAAGGCCAGGGGTGACTCACCTAAGGGTTTTTGGATCTTTATGCTATATGCATGTCCCAAAGAAAACCAGGCAGAAGCTGAATGATTCCAGTAGCAAAGGGATCTTTGTTAGCTATGGAAGCTGTGGGAAAGGCTATATAGTGTATATTTTGGAAAGCAGGAAAGTTGTGGTATCCAGGAGTGTGATTTTCAATGAGAAAAGTCACTGGAATTGGGAGAAACTTGAGGAGGTTTCAAGCTATGTTCCTCTAAGGTTCACTCCTGAAGATTCTCAGTTAGAACCAGAAGCATCACCTCAACTTCCTGAAATGACAAGTTCTAGTCCAAATGAAGATGATCAGTCTAGTCACATCCCTGGTTCATCATCCAGCACTACTTCAAGTAGTTCCACAGAACAGGACAACAATACTCATGTGAAACTAAGAAGCCTAAGTGAGATCTATGCTAGGTGTCACATGAGTATGATAGAACCAGAATGCTTCAAGGAATCAGCCTGGAGAAAAGCAATGGAGGCTAAGATAGAAATGATTGAGAAGAATGGAACATGGGAGCTTATGGAAAGTCCTATAGCTAAACCAGTGATAGGAGTAAAATTGGTGTTCAAAACTAAGCTGAACCTAGATGGTTCAGTACAGAAACACAAAGCCAGGTTGGTTGCAAAAGGATATGCACAAAAACTTGGTGTTGACTTCAATGAGACCTTTGCTCCAGTAGCAAGGCTGGATACAATAAGAGTCCTGATTGCTTTAGCAGCACAGAGAAGGTGGGAATTGTTCCAGCTATATGTGAAGACTGCTTTTCTGAATGGTGTCCTAGAGAAATAGGTGTATACTGATCAATCTGAAGGCTTTGTGGTTCAAGGAAGTGAATCTAAGGTCTACCAGTTGCATAAAGCTCTCTATGGTTTGAAACAAGCACCAAGAGCTTGGTATGGTGAGATAAACTCCTATTTACTGAGTTGAGATTTTGAAAGGAGTACTAGTGAGCCTACATGGTACTTGAAAGGAAAACAAGGTGAAGGAACCTTGATTGTGTCTATCTATGTGGATGACATCATTTACACAGGAGATATCACAAGAATGATGACTGAGTTCAAGCATGATATGATGAGGAAGTATGAGATGACAGACTTGGGACTTCTACATCATTTCCTAGGGGTGGGAATCCTACAGTCTAGTGAGGGGATCTATATCCATCAAAGGAAGTATGCCTCAACTCTTCTTGAGAAGTTTGGGCTCAAGGATTGCAAACCTGTCAGCATACTAGTGGCTACAAGTGACAGGTTGCAGCAAGAAGATGGGAGTGGAGCAGTAGATGAGCAGTTGTATAGGCAGATTGTTGGAAGTCTGCTCTATCTCACAGCTACA
This sequence comes from Prinsepia uniflora, assembly GCA_032719365.1. Classification (NCBI taxonomy): domain Eukaryota; kingdom Viridiplantae; phylum Streptophyta; class Magnoliopsida; order Rosales; family Rosaceae; genus Prinsepia; species Prinsepia uniflora. The sequence continues at coordinate 72,646,049 of CM064862.1, forward strand.
AGACCATATATGATGTATGCATCAAGCTTACTGTCAAGATTCATGCATAACCCCACCAAGAAGCACTATGGGACAGCTAAAAGAGTCCTAAGATATGTTCAAGGGACTTTGAACTATGGGATTGGATACAAGAAAGGGAAGGCCGGAACTCTGGTAGGATTCTGTGATAGTGATTGGGGAGGTTCCATTGATGACATGAAAAGCACTTCTAGTTATGCTTTCACACTAGTCAGTGGAGTGTTTTCATGGGCTTATGTAAAGCAGTCCAGTGTGGCTCTCTCAATAGCAGAAGCTGAGTACGTGAGTGTCTCTAAGGCAACTACTCAAGCTGTCTAGTTGAGGTTTGTCCTAGGTGATCTAGGAGAAGAAAAGATAGATGCTTCTCCCCTTATGTGTGACAACATGTCAGCAATTTCCATGGATAAAAATCTAGTTTTTTCACTAGAAGACTAAGCATATTCACAGAAGATGGCACTACATAAGAGATGCAATACATAATGGAGAAGTGTCCATTCAATCTTTCAAGTCTGAGGATCAGTTGGCAAACATATTCACTAAAGCTCTATCTAAGGAACGACTCTACTACCTAAGGGATCTACTAGGGGTAGTACCAGTGAACACCTTAAGAAGGGTTGTTGGAATGTAAGTTGTGCACTGGCAGCTGACTTGGCAGTGCTTCTGCTGCCAACTCGAAGAAGACAGGTTTCAAAGAAAGAAGGAAGAATAAAAGAAGAGTAAATGAGAGATGAGTGATGTGGATTCTGTTAGAAATAGGAGTGGCGTGTTAGTGTGGTGAGCAAGTAAAGGAAATGTCACTGTCATCGTCTAATCGTCATGCTATGTGTGTGTGTGTGTGTGTGTGTGTGCGCGCGCGCGCAAGTGAATGAGTGTGATATATGCATTGTATTCGTTCATTTTGTGATCTAATGAGAATGAGAGAGAGATACAGTGAGATCGGAGAGATATTCTGATCACGGTGATACCAAAACTAATCATGCACATTCATTTTACATGTCATCGGACACTTAGAGTGCATTATGCAATTCTGTGAATCTCAACAAAATTGTTTGATCATTTCAATCCAGAAATAAGAAAAAAAGGGAAGAAGAACTATTCTAAACCACACTAGCTAATCTCGTTCTTTTCAGCTAGAAAGATTGAGGTTAGATGATTACCTGTGAAACCAATGGAACAGCGCCACACTGAGAAGCAGTGATCGAATTATTCATCTAATCGATTTGATTTCCAATAATTGTCCCTCACCGATATTGACTCTTTTTCGATTTGCTTCTTTGCTCGATGACGTTACGGCGAACCTCTATCTCACCGTTTGCGTCGCAATTAGCCTCTCCCGGCCTCCCTCTATCAAAATAAGCCCTATATATTTCGTATGGTGCGATTCATGATTACATGGGATTCAAAGTCATCCAAATGATAAAACCTTCATAGTAGCCATCTGGATAATATTTTTTTTTTAAAAAAAAAAACTCCAATAGATATGAGACTTCAATCATCACTTTCAAAAGAGAACATAGAGAAAAAAAAAATGAAATGGAGAGAGAGGTGACCATTGATCGACGCACATATATGGCTCTCCAGTCTCCACCACTCGTTGTGTTGGTGAGGGTGGTTGCGTACGTAATTTGGGTGGGTTGGACCTCCTACGTTAGGCGTCGGACAGGGTCCGGTGGTTGTCAGCGGGGTTGATGGTTTATTTCTGGTGGATTTTTTTTCCCCGGTATTTGTGGTATGACCGAGACTTTTTGCTTTTTTGTTTTTGATAAATATAATAAATTTAACCGAGTGAATCTTCTATTACTTAATAGACTCATGCCAATAAATTAAAGAAGCAAAATAGAAGGGAAACCCAAAACTTTGCCGTGTAAAGGTGGGTTGAATTTAGGATTGAAAATCGAGATAAATTGATTTAAAATTAATTGTTTTAGTAAATAGCATCTAATAGAAATGTAGTAAAAAAAAATTGATTTTTTTATTTGTTTTTCACATTTGAGGTGGGCTGAAACTCACCCCAAAACTCTTTAGGTTCGTGTCTGCTTAGTGGTATCCTACGACTAAGGATTGGAATATCGATATCGACGGATATATCGCTAATCAAATTTACGGATATCTCGTCCCAAATATCGATATCGTTTACGGTCAACAAAAATGACGGAAATTCAGTCTAAAAGTTGGAAATTTAGAATGAAACATTAGGAAAAACTTAAATACCCAATAATAATTATATATGACTAATAAAAATTATAAAATGACTTTGATATAATAAATATATGATGAATAATATGATACAATAGGGTTCTGCTGATAACTAAAAATATAAAATTTTAAACATAAACATAAATTGAAGTGAATTACTATAATTGAATGTTAATATAGTTAAAACATAAAAATAAGCATAATAATGGATTTTATATTTACATAATAATTTAGAAAATCAGAGAGTTTGTATTTACATAATAAATTAGAAAATTGGACATTAATTAGTGAAAATTGGACGAAAAACGAATTCTTATTAATCATATGCTCATCTCATATTTTTCTACAATCCATTAATATTCAAATTAACCATTCAAATAATTTTCTTCAATTCAACATAATTTACTTCAATTCAACATAATTTACTTCAATTCAACATATAATTTGCTATTTTGCTTCAATTCAACATAATTTGTTTCAATTCAACATAATTTGCTTCAAATTAACCATCTCTACTCTACGAATTCTTCCATTCAACATAATTTTCTTCTAAAATTCATTAATATTCAAATTAACCTTACATTTATATTCCCAAATTTTTTTTTATATCAAATACTAATTTAAATTTAAAACATATTATATTGAATATTCAGAAATATGCTCATATGGTATCCAATTAACTTAAAAGTTGTACCATTAAACTCAAAATAAAAAATATTTCATGTTGGACGTAAGGCGAACGGCTGCCACACACACCGTCATGCGCCGGTGACGGCCTCTGCGCGTGGTGGTCGCGCGCCTGCACAATTTCGTCTTCTTCGGCAAGCCGGGTCTGCGATTCAGGTTTTGGAACCCTACAGCATGTCCCGACTCATTTTACGTTCGAATTTTACAAACTAACGGACTATCTTGATCATTTTGATCCCATAATGAGATCTATAGGGTTAAAATAAGAAAAAATGTCGAAATTTTTGTCAATATCTTCCCCCTTCTTCTAAATTAGCAAAATTTTGTCGAAATATATCGATATTTTCATCCATACCTACTACCTAGTGTGTATTTAATGTACTCATTTCCCCCAATATTATTGTATTAAAAAAACATACTCACTATTTTTTTAATTTCCTTTTTAAAATGTTAATTTTTCTTATAAAATCCATAATATTTTACTTCAACTATTGAATTAAATAATTCATATTGATGTGAAAAATATAGAATAATAATTTTTTGCAAGATATATATAAATAAATAAATAGATGTGTTGTGTAAGAAGAGGTTGGATTGGATTATTGGCTAAAAAGAATCCAAAGGAGAAAGATGTTTGTTGTTGGGTGGCATTTTTAACTTTGCAATTTGCATTATCACTACTCGTTTTGCACACTTGCACTTGCACCACCTTATCTTCTTCCCAGTTCTCCCACCCAGCAAACCAAAATAATTGATGATACTTGTGCATATCTACCTACATTTATATTACTATATACCATATACACCAACCCAATTGTTAATTTGTTATATATATATATATATATATATATATTCAATTAGTTCTCTGTTTTCCTTGCTTTCTTTTTCCTTTGTTTTGTCAATACTTTCCGAATCTGCACTACACTTCAGTTAATTTTTCTTAGAAAGATTTATCACGGTATAATTTGTTTGAAAGACTTGTTGAAGCTTTTGTTCCCCTAATTCCAAAACACAGCAATAGACTTTGTTTTGGAACTGCAATCTGCAGGTAGACTTTGATGATCAATTTTCAAAGGATTTTTTTTGATAAACCAAGGAAACCGTTGATCCTATTTCATAAATATGAAATTGCAAAGGGGCATTCAAATGATCAACCCGTCCTGTGACGTCGTTTTCTTCCTAAAGAAGCTTGTGTGAAGATTCAATTTAGTGGTGGCTGTAGGGGTTTTATTTTTTCAATTTGTTTGTTTCAAATAAAAAAAAAATCTATATTGAAAAATTAAAAGTACAAAAAAAAATATTTTAAAAAATGAATATCGAGCGTTGAAAGTGATTTAATGCCATTTTGCACTCTTGGATGACCATTCCATGGAAGCCAAGCCTGTCTTGTGCGCATGATTTTCATAATTTGGAGATGGGATGGTTTGGCAGGTTTTTGGTCGTCCCAATTGGGCAAAATGAGTAATGAGATAGTCAAAAAGCATCTTATTTGCTTGTTTGGGTTCCAAGTTTGGTGTTCATTTTCAAAACGGTGGCCGCTAGAGGTCGCTTTTCAAGGTCTTAGCTTCATGACACACGCTTGATCATCCACGGGCTCCTTTCCTTTTTGTCAAAAATAGCAATTCTTGGGCTTTGCTCACATTGGAGATTGGACTGTGCGCCAAATTACGTATCTCACCAAATTCCCAGCATCATCATTGTCTCTTTTACTTTCCCATGAAGCACGAATCAAACAAGTTTTTCAATCTTCCGTTGGGGAAATAATCAATTCACTCATGCTATAAGCCTATAACACGGTGTTCTAGTATCCGTTAGGTTATATTTTGATGTGATTTTTTGCCGTCAAATATCATACATAAATTTTCTGTAGGCTAAAGATCAATGGAGACTACTCACTTTTAAGTCAATTTCATAACATCATGGTTGCTGAAAATACTGCACTTAAGATAGAAACAAATGGAGATATAAATGGCACAATAATGAATGGTGCCGGGTGCTGGGTTATGACGTCTGATCCGGTAGTGTAACATTTGAAACAGCTCATATCCAATCTCTTGATTATAACCTTTCTATAGAAGATAAGATCATCAAACAACCAAAAGGAAGAAAAGGAAAACGAATCATCCCAATAAAGAAGGGATGCAAATTGAAATATATGGAAACTGATTAGATAGCTTATAAGCTGTTGGGAACTTACATTTTAGGCGGCATTTTCATTTGGAATGCCTGCTTGACTACCATCCAAAAGCTCGTTCACACAGAACTGATGCAAGTTTCCATACATTTGTTTCCACCGCTGAACCAGTTGTGTCGAGCTTTCAAGTTCACGCTTTAGTCTCTCCATGTCCATTTCAGATGGGGCACATCCTTGCTGAAAACGAGGCCAAAAGAAAGTTACAAATTAAGGTTTGACATCCACGAACATATGCCATTCATGTGTACTAAGAAAATTTACTGAGTGCCATAATATTTATTCAAAAAAAAAAAACCTGAAGCTCTTTGATTTGATTATTCATCACATGAGAACTGATGTAAGATGCTTCTGTAGGTCTACTGGAAGTCGCCTGGGGACCAATGACAACCTTAAGATCCACGTCTTCCTCTGTTGTATACTTTTCCAGTGGAGGTGGTAATGAGGAGCCATGCCTTCTGGACGAGCCTTGTGAATTAATATGAGAAAGGTGCTGCCTAAAGACTAAAATATTGTTCACTGGACCTGCACATGCAATGTACTAAAACAATCAGGAAAAATTGGCAGGTTGAACATAAGCATCTAAGAAATTTGGAAATCAAATGTATCAAGGAAAGGGTGGTACACTAATCTCCATCTGTATCTTTGAAATGCAGAAAGCCAGGAAGGCCATAAAATAACTGGCGAAAAATATTATTTATAACAAAGAAATTTGATAATAAGAATTCATGTATTGGACCTTTACTACATTACCCGCATGTTTAGGCGAGGGGAAGAAAGATAAAATTTGTGCATAAACACAGAACCATAGACTTTAGAAACCAATTAAGCAATCCAAGAATACTCAAACTTGATACCAAAACAAAAAAGACAACCGATGCCATAATTCACTAGGAAACACTCAAAATGGTTAGAAATGAAACAAATACAGACAGCCGATATATTTAGAAGTCATAATAAAAACATATAAACTGAAGCTTATGCAAGAAAGAAATCAATGTTTCACATAGAATTGAGCTAACCTTTTGCATGTTTGAACACACGAACAATGTTATGAGATTTAGCATCCCAAACTCGAACCACGCCATCCTCTGATCCAGAAATCAAATAATTTCCAGCAATACTATGCGCTAAGCAAGTAACAGCTTTGCTGCTCAAAAATCAAAGTATAAAGTTGTGAGTTGAAATGGCTTTACTCATTCAAAAATAAAAATTAAAACATTTAAACTTATAATAAACTGGACCGGCAACAAAAGAAAAATAATAGACTGAAAGAAAGATGCAACAATCTTTGGCAGGGTAAAATTTGAAAATGTATATAACATAGTTGTAACTTAAAATAGTGGCATGTAATTGAACAACACTCATTATATACCGGAATATCTGTTAGTTCATGAAATGGTTCACTAAAGGAAAAGAGATAACCTGTGATTTGAAAAGCAATCAACGATATGCAACCCATACTTGCTGTTAGGCATGCTTTCTGCATTAAGTGCACCAAGGTATATCTTTCCGTCTCTACCACCCGCAAAGAAAACATGTTCCCCAGGATCCAGCACAAGTACATCAATTATTGTGGGAAAAACAATATTTCTCAGTAATTTCCCTTTTGACATGCTCCAAACCTAAGAAAATATACATCCAAATCAAACACACTAGATGGAGCGAAATGTAAAACACATTTAATTACAAGAATGAATCACTTTCTTTGTTTTGGGGATGAAAAGAATGCATCATTAAGATTATGGAAAGAAGACATGTAACAGATATTGAGGAATTATAAGTACATATTATAAAAAACCGACACTATAACCCTAAGCAGTAAAAACAGTACAACATTGATGAATTTACAGAAACAATTCATGCATTTATGGGGAATTTGTGAATCATTGCTGCTTATAGCAAGTTAGCAACCCAGACCCCATTTTAAATTCCTTAGCATCATTGTTGAGTATATGATCTGTCCATATATCAAATACAGTTTGTAATTTACTAGAGCGTATGCCATACCTTACAAGTGCGATCCTGTGAAGATGAAACGATAATGGCATTGCCTCCGCCATATCCTGTGACAACATCTGTTACACATAGAGTGTGCTCTGTGAAATTATGCATGTATAGATGGCTTCTTTGGGTCCTTTCAAAATCGTCAAATACTCTGAAAAGATTCAATAGATAGAGATAAAAACATTTTCAATAATAACTAGAAACAACAGTGTATAAAGTTATAAAAGTTGAAGATAAGAGGTGATTACAATAAAAGGGGCCAAACTCTAATGCCTCCATCCTCTGACCCAGAAATTAGCAAAGAGCCATCATCTGAAAATACCAAGCAACTAACAGCTCTGTAGTGAGCATGCCATTTCTTAAGAAGTCTACCACTAGCAACCTAAAAGGGGCAAAAATCCACATGCCTATTAGGATTTAAAATTTAAAAATAAAATGTTTCAAATAGAAAAACACAATTGCTTCAGAAAATTGACCTCCCACAAGTAGATATTCCCAGATAACCCTCCACCAACAATATACGTTCCTTCACTGTTAGCAGCAAGCGGCTTGATGGGTTCTGCCGGGAAGCTCTTAACACCAACTTGAGGCTGCATACCAAAATTTGAAATAAATAGATAAAAGTTAACTATTACAATTCTATCAATGGAGACAATTCAGCAAACAGCTGGTATGCATAAGAAAGGAGGCACCTTGGACCAGGCCCAGTACTGGACAGAGCCAGACGAGGCAGAAGTCTCGCGGAGCTGAGCGGAGGCAATGAATCGTTGCCCGACGCAGACGAGGCCGTGAGGCGGAGAGGCACAGAGCTTGTAGCGGAGCTGCTCGGCGCCGGTGTGTAGGTCCCAGCAGCCGATGCCGGCTTCGATCGACGACGAGGCCACCACCACCTCCATAGAGCTTTACTCAATGTTTTAGATTCCAACAGCGTAACAAATTATGCAACGTTGTTGGCGCTTCTGAGAATTTTCTAGGGTTTGGCGCGTAGGCAAGTACAAAAAGAATTATTTACAAACACCTCTGAATTTTTTCATGTTGTCACATAATAATCCACTGAGCTTTGAAAACTTACACTAACATTCATTAAGGTTTAAAATTTATTTCACAAAACCCCTTCTGTCAACAATCCACCCGGATGATATTAACGAAAGACTGTTGCCAATATTCTTGAATATAATTTTAATTCTCGAATCTCGATCCTCTACTGTATTATTAAAAGCAAACTTACTTAAATTTTGTCTAAATGCGTAAGAATAATTATTTTGTTAAATTTTTCAACGATTTTTTGTTAAAAATAAGAATAAAGTTATCTTATAATATATGTTTTTTTAACCGAAATCGTTGAGAAATATTTAAAAATGACTATCCTCACGTTTAGTTATAGTTTTTTTTTCTTGACACATTTACATATAATGTATATGTCTGATATTAATGATATAATTTATAAACAATAACTAAAATGAGCCCATGAATGGTATTTTCAAGGGTATGGGTATGTTCATGCTAGCACTCACCATTTGGTCCAGAAGCCCACAGGCTTGTGGGTACCCGATAAGCTCAATGACAAAAAGTCTGAATCGGCCCGGTCTGCATGTTAACATGCTGGATTTGGGCTTAGGGTATTCAAACCCGATAGGCACGACCCGATAAGGCCCAGTAAACTCAGCCCGACCTGCCTATGTAAACCCGACTCATAAATTGGAATGTATAAAAATAATTATAAATTAAGAAACAATACCCTGCCCAATCTTATTACTATTATTTCAGTCCAAATTCAAAACTCAAATCCAAGATCAACCTAATTTCATTTAAAAAGCCCAAGGCCCAAACCAAACCCTAACCTTAAATTCAAAAAAAAACTCACTAGGTCTCCGACTCTCTTATTGGACCAAAAGTTAATGATTTTTTTCCTGAATCAATATTGCAGGTTTATTTTTAATCTGAGAAGATCACAACTTTGATTTATATAGAAAAGTGAAAACCAAGTAAAAAAATATTAGAAAAGTGAAAAGTTGCAAACTGTTGTTTCTGGAAAAAGTACCATGCCTAATGTTTCATAGTTATACTAACGGATTTCTTGTCACATGGAATTATGGGTGGGCACGGATCCGTTAAAACCACTAACTGATCCGCTTCAAACCGTTATTTATCCAACGGTTTAGGTTTAACCGGATAAAAGTCAAACGATTTGAAATTCCAAACCGTTCCGTTAGTAACGGTTTGGATTTGGATTTTCATTTTGGAAATCCGTTAAATCCAAATCGAACCGTTAAGGAATATATTAAATTTTATTAATGTTTAAATCTACTATTAATACAAAGTAAAATTAATAAAAATTAAAAGATACCTATATATACCCAAATAAGTACAGGTTGTTTGATAAATCTTAGTATTTTGATCATGTTTGCATATACTTAGCAAATTTAATATATAAAATTTTGAGTATTGAATAACGATTTTTTTTTGTATCCTTATTTTTTCTATATACTTTTTTTTTATTCCTTAACGGTTTTATTTCTAATTTTATAAAATACAAATTGTATCGAACCGTTAAGATTTTAATAGTTTGGATTTAGATATTACCAATATCCATATTGAACCGCACTGTGCCCACCCCTACATGAAATAGCTGATGCCAATCTCATTGTAACGACTCGTCCCGAATTCCAAGATTAGATTAGTGACCAATCACGATTAGTGAGGTTAATCGGTGATTAGTTGGGCGAAATCGGATGAACGATGCGAAATGACCGTTTTGCCCCTAGTCGTGGGCAAAACGTTGACTTTTTATTCGGGCTGTCAAATGGACTTTAACCCATGACCAAGACGTAGTTTAGGACATCACGAGTTCATAGACAGGTGGCACGTTCAATTCCGACGTTCGAGGAAGAAGTTATGATGTTCGGAAGTTTAAGGGTATTTTGGTAATTATGGTTAAAAGGGGCAAATGTTGACTTTTTGACCGGGATGTCTGATGGCCGAGGTTCGAGGACCATTACGTAGATCGGGACGATACAAATCCATAGACAAGCGGCACGTCGAATTCGGACGTTCGACGGTGAAGTTACGGTTCACGGACGTTTCGGGGCACTATTGCGCGAATTACGAAACGAGTTAACTTTTGGAGTCTAGTGGGCCCCAGATATTTAATCCCTGCCCAATGGATGAGTGACAAGTGTCACCCACCCACTGGCCCTTCCTTTACATTCATGCATCTCCTTCCCTTTGCATTTTCATCGACCATTCTTCCCATCTCAAAACCGATTCACCCTTCACCCCAAACACCAAACCCTTGACCCCAGATGTTTACTAGAGAGACTAGTGAGTCATGAGAGGACTGTGGAGGATGGTGGCCGGCACCCGAGAGGGTACCCAGTAAGGCCCAAATCCCATTTTAAATTGATTTTGTTGTTATGGTTAGTTTTGGTTGATTAGGACTTGATTAGTATACTGCTAGGGAGGTTTTAAGAGGCTTTTGGCGTGGTTTAACGGCTGAGGAGCCGTGGGAGGAAAAATGGAAAAATTTGGCCGTGAGGTTCATTTTGGAATCACAGGTTTTAGGTGGTTTTAGGTAGTTTTGTTAATTGGAATGGGTAGGAAACAAGAAAATAGGAATTATAGGATTAAAATGGAAGCAAACGGACCAGAAATGAGGGAGGAACCAGGCCGGACTGGTCACGCCGGTCCAGGCCGATTCATGTTGCAGTGGACCGGTTCATGCGTGGGGAAGACGATCTACAGTGCGGCACGTGATCTCACGCGCATGCAACTTCATTGGGCGCGTGGGGGTGCGTGTCCCACTATTTGGAAAAGTGTTCAACAAATGAAACACTCTATTCGATGTAACGAACATTTTGGGACTGGTTTCGTGTCAATTGGATATCGTTTCGATAGATTTCGAGGTGTCCGAAGGTTTAGGATCGACTTTAAAAATAGATAGAAAATCGGGAAAATTATGGGACTTCAATGAGAGGTTAATGAGGCTATTAGTAACCCTCTAAACGAATTTGGACAGGTTTGGGAGTCCCGGTAAATGTGATTGACCCGAGAGACGATTGTGGCACGCGTATCGAGGCGCGGTTTCAGACGGTCTGTGAGTGGACCTTGATTTCTAAAATGTGATGCATGCATAAATGTTTTATATGGATTATGAATGTTATTATATGATGATGATTTGGATGGTTTTGAATTATATGGTTTCACGCTTTACGAGACGATTTCCGTGCTTTCACGTAAATCGAGGTTTTCCGGTTTTACACAGATTATCAGGACCTGACCCTCCTCGGTCAGGACCCGACTCATCTAGCACTATATTGTCCACTTTGGTCCTCGCCCTCACGGTTTAGTTTTCGGGAGCTCAGGGTGCAACTTCTCAGGGGGTCACCCATCATGGAATTGCACCAGCCTCAACTCGCTTAACTTTGGGGTTCCAATCTCCCCCAAAGCCACTTGAGCTCCCAAAAGGTCTAGTTTAGATCAGAGTTGCGCAGCGGCACCCTCTATCTAACCCTATATTGTCCTCTTTGAGCACGTCTGCGGCCGCAAGGTTTTGTTCTTGGGAGCTCACGGTGCAACTTCCCAGTGGGTCACCCATCATGGGATTGCACCAGCCTCCACTCGCTTAACTTAGGAGTTCCCCCGGAATCCAAAGTAGTGAGCACCCAGAAGATCTAGTGCTAGATAGGTGTGTACCTACACCTTTAAGGCACACCACCATCCTCTCCCAGACCATTACCCCTCGCAGGAATGTGGGATTGTTCACCGTTCGCTCCAGGACACGGGTCTTACAATCCACCCCCCTTAGGGCCCAGCGTCCTCTGTCAGGACCCGTCCCAAATATCACCTCGATACCCGGGACGAACCCTGCTCCCGTCTGACAATCACACTTACAGTACCAAAAATAACCTTACTACTACTATAAGCATAACTATCAGACGAAGGAGTAATATATACAACAGTTAGTCAGAGCATAGTTCTACAAAATGGGCACAAAAATCCTACAATGCTAGTCCCGCAACGGAAGAACGTCGTAAGCTCTATGCCTCGATATCTGCCTCAACGCTCACCCCAGCGCTATCACCACGACCTGGAGGGAAACTTAAAAACAGAAAGTGTGAGTGGACTGGAATGAATAAAAGGTTTTAAAAAAAAAATCAGTTTATCATCCAAATACGATTGAGGAAAACTCAGGCTATTTGTTCCCTCCGTTTTAAAAACATGCATGCCCAACTAAATATTAAAAAATCATAAAATGGAACATCATAAGAAACAGAAACACTATAAAACAGATATAGAAATCATAACATGAGCATCAAACCATCATTTCCGATCAAACCTGCTGGACCTATCCGAGTCTTTAAACTCAACCAGGTATCAAATATACGTCCGAGTCTTTAAACTCCCGAGTCTTTAAACTCAATGGGCCTATGGGGGTAATATCGTAAATATCCGAATCTTTAAACTCCCGAGTCTTTAAACTCAATCTAGGCCCGTCCCCCGTTAATCAATATCCGGGTCTTTAAACCCATATCCAGATCCAGCAAATCCAATCCATATTCAGTGTAAAACCAATCCGAAATCCATCGCCAAACTCGAATTCGAAATCCCCGGTTCGAAGCCCTTCCGGCATTCAGAACCGACATTCCGAACCCAAATCCGGAAATCCATTTTAATACCGAAAACCACAGGAAATCACAAATCATATTTCATAACCCATTTATCGTCATCAGAAAACATTACTAGATTTAAATCCTCAAAGATGCATCAAAGTCTGAAAACCAGCTTTTTCTCGAAAAACGTGCAAAATTCCGAAAATGTCTCGAAAAACGTGCAAACACAACAACCACATATAATCATCATTAGAAAGCATAAAAAAACATATTTAATACCATAAAACATCCATAGAACAGTTAGGCATGCTCGAGTTTAAAGAAAGAGTCCACTCACAAATCAGAACGAATCAATCGCGCCCCGTGCGCTCCTCGACCGTCTCGGGTGTCTCCCGTCCTGTCAATATGCACCAAATGGGTCACAAACACATTAAAGATACTAACCCTAATTTCCCCAATTTTTTGGGAATTTAATAATATTTTAATCTGAAACCCTAAACCGTCCGGATTCCCGACCAACCTCCTAACATCGTCCGATTCACCCGAAAACCATATCAATGGATTCCTTAGGACATTTAGAACCAAAACCATGTTGAAAACTTGGCCAGAATCCTCCTCACGCGCCTCCACGCACCGCCCAAAGTGGCTGCGCATGGGCCTCACGCGTCTGCTACAGTGCATCCCCAACCTCGATCGAACCCGGTTCGCACCAGGGCTGCAACCCGGACCGGCGAAAGCCATTCTCCGCCGTCCGGCCACCGTTTCACTTCCTTTCTTCACCCAAAGCTTCGTCCAGTCACAAAGAACTCATCCCCCTCACTCTCTTGGTTCGACTCGACCCACAGCTTCACGACTGAAGCTCGAAAGAAAACACAGACAAACCTCTGTTTTTCTTCCAGGCTGCCCAGTTCTTCCCCCTTCACGGTGGCGCTCCCAACCTCTTCCTAAGACCTCACTAAGTCACACTCAACTCACAGAAACCTTCGATTCACCCCAGAAGTCCACGACTTCCCGTTTGAGCTCACGGCCAAAACAGAGTACAGAGTACTCGCCGTCGTCTGAACTCCGCCGTGTACTCCCCCGTCACGGCGACCGTCCTAAACTACTCCTAGGGCCTCCCTAAACATCACTGCACTCACCAATCCCCTCGATTCTCATCCTACCTTCACGACTTTCAAAATGAAATTTATGGGAAAAACAGAGGAATAGTACTCACCGTTCAATTCCGTCTCCGTCGTGCGCACTGCCGCGTGCCACGGTGTTCGTTGGGTCCCCTGCAACCTCCTACGGCTCCCACTGCCTTGGTTTGAGCCACCACACGGCGTAGCCACCACCACAGTCTCACGGCCTACCTATTTTCCCAGAACTTCGACGCACCACCACCGCGCCGCCGTGCACGATTTCTCCACCAAAACACGATCACCAGCTCAAACACTTCTCTCTGTCACTCTCACAATCACTCTTCACTCCCCCTTGCACTGAGTCGATCAATCTCTCCCAATCTCTCACCCTCTGTTTTCTCTGTGTGTTCGAACAAGCACGGTTTGAAAACGTGCAAAGTGTGGCCGTGCACACTTTAGTAGCCCCTGGAACCATCCAGCCACTTGCACGTGTCCATCATCCATATGTCAGCACAAAATATCTCTGCCATTTGCCCTTATCTGATTGGGCTTAGGGAAAAGACCAAAATGCCCCTCATGCACAAATTACCATTTTACCCTCACACTTTCCAGACCCGTAAATATTTCATCCGACGTCCGATGACAGCGTGCCGCCTATCGTTGTACTCAGGACGTCGAGACCTATCTAACGGTCCTCGGTCTACGTGAAAATCACAAGTCCTCCAAAAAGTCAACATTTTCCTCATTTAATCAAATTTACGATAACGCCCCCAAGCTTCCGAACGCCATAACTTTTCCTCCGATTGTCCGAATCGAACCTGCCACCTGTCTACGGACTCGTGACGTCCTAAACTACGTCACGGTCAGGGTCAACACTCATCCAATCGGTAATTCAAAAAGTCAACTTTTGGCCTACTATTCACAAGGGCAAAATCGTCCTTTATATACAAAAATCTTATAAAATTACATTTTTTTTTCCCTTCCCGAAGGTACGGGTTGTTACAATCTACCCCCCTAAAAAGAATTTCGTCCCCGAAATTCAGTGAAACAAATAAGGGTACTGTTCACGGATCAAGGCCTCGGGTTCCCAAGTAGCCTCTTCCACTTGATGATTTCTCCACAATACCTTAACTAAGGGAACCGTCTTCCGTCGTAAAACTTTATCCTTCCGATCCAAAATTGCGACAGGTTGTTCTTCAAAACTCAAGTCTTCTCTCAGTTCAACAGGTTGTGCTTCCAAAACATGCGAATCATCCCGTATGTACTTCCGAAGCATAGAGACATGAAAGACATTATGTACCTTTTCCAAGTCTGCTGGTAAAGCCAATCGATAAGCAACAGGACCAATCCGTTCTATGATCTCATAGGGTCCAATGTAACGAGGACTCAACTTCCCTCGTCTGCCGAACCGTACAATTCCCTTCCAAGGAGATAACTTCAAGAAAACCCAGTCTCCTACTGCAAACTCCAAATCTCTAATCCTACGGTCGGCGTAACTCTTCTGTCGGTCCTGAGCTGCCTTCAATCGATCCCTGATCAGTGCCACTTTTTCCTGCGTAAGATCCACCAACTCAGAAGTAGTGAGTCTCCTCTCACCAACCTCAGTCCAACACAATGGGGTCCGACACTGTCGCCCGTACAAAGCCTCGTAAGGTGTCATTCCAATGCTCTCCTGATAACTGTTATTATAGGCGAACTCCATCAAAGGTAAATGAGACTCCCAAGTACCCTGAAACTGCAATACACAAGCTCGCATCATATCCTCGAGAATCTGAATAGTCCGCTCAGACTGTCCATTGGTCTGAGGATGAAAAGCAGTACTAAAATGCAGTTTAGTCCCAAAAGCTTCCTGTAAGCTCTGCCAAAACTGAGAAGTAAATCTCGGATCTCTGTCAGATACTATCGACTCTGGAGTCCCATGCAGCCGGATAATCTCATCTATAAACAATTGTGCAAATTGCGTCAACCTGAAATTCTCCCGTACTGGCAAGAAATGAGCAGACTTCGTAAGTCTATCTACGATCACCCACACGCCATCGTGTCCCTTTGGTGTTCTGGGCAGCTTGAATACAAAATCCATAGTCAGGTGATCCCATTTCCACTCGGGGATCGGTAAAGGTTGCATCGCTCCATAGGGTCTCTACCGCTCAGCTTTCACCTGCTGATAAATCAAGCATTTACTGACATACTCTGCAATCTCACGTTTCATCCCTGACCACCAGTAATGCTCTCGAAGTGTATGATACATCTTGGTCCCACCAGGATGCATCGCATAGGCTGAACAATGAGCCTCGTCTAGTATCACCTTCTTCAAGTCTTCATCCTCAGGTACGCACAACCGTCCATCTTTAACCAAGGCTTCATCCTCGCGAATCCCAAAGTCTTGTCTCTCTCCAGCCTCAACCTCGATCCGAATAATGCCCAAAATGGGGTCCTCAAACTGAGCATCAATAACCTGATCAATCAAAACAGGTCGCAAGTGGAAACTCGCTAGGAGTGCTCCCTGATCATCCACAGTCAACTCGACTCCTAACCTACGGAGCTCAACCAACAAAGGTAGTCGTACCGTCCTCAAATGCGAAAAAGAACTAGCTGACTTCCTGCTCAGAGCATCGGCTACCACATTAGCTTTCCCTGGGTGATACTCAATAGTACAGTCGTAGTCTTTAAGCAACTCCAACCATCGACGCTATCTCAGATTCAGTTCCTTCTGCGTGAACAAATACTTTAAACTCTTGTGGTCCGTGAAAATCCTGCACCTCTCGCCGTACAAGTAATGCCGCCAAATCTTCAGTGCATGAACCACCGCAGCCAGTTCCAAGTCATGTGTAGGGTAGTTCATCTCATGGGGTTTCAATTGCCGGGAAGCATAAGCAATCACTTTCCCGTGCTGCATCAAAACACAACCCAAACCTTGTAAAGAAGCGTCAATGTACACCTCGAACTCCCCACTATCGTCTGGAAGAGCCAACACAGGAGCAGATGTCAATCGCCTTTTAAGCTCCTGAAAACTCTGTTCACATTTATCATCCCACTCAAACCGAACTCCTTTCCGAGTTAGCCGTGTCAATGGAGCAGCTAGTATCGAAAAGCCTTCAATAAAACGCCGGTAGTAACCTGCTAAACCCAGAAAACTCATGATCTCCGTCACCGTCTTAGGCTGTTCCCATTTTGCTACCGCTTCAACCTTCTGAGGATCCACACTGATGCCCTCGGCCGAAATCACATGACCAAGAAATCCCACACTGGTCAACCAAAACTGACACTTACTCAACTTCGCATACAACTGATGCTCTCTTAAAGTCTTAAGCATTATCCTCAGATGTTTCTCGTGCGCCTTCGCACTCTTCAAATACACCAAAATGTCGTCAATAAAGACAATTACAAAACGATCCAAATACGACCGGAACACTCGGTTCATGAGGTCCATAAAAGCTGATGGGGCATTAGTCAATCCAAAAGGCATCACTACAAACTCGTAATGACCGTACCTGGTCCGAAAAGTTGTCTTCGGTACATCCTCTTCTTTAACCCTTAACTCATGGTAGCCGGAGCAAAGATCAATCTTCGAAAAGTACTGAGCTCCCTTCAATTGGTCGAACAAGTCATCAATCCGGGGTAGGGGGTACTTATTCCGATTGGTTACCTTATTCAACTATCTATAGTCCACACACAATCTCAAACCTCTGTCCTTTTTCTTGACGAATAGTACCGGTGCTCCCCAAGGTGACATACTCGGTCGAATGAAGCCCATATTGACCAACTCTTGCAACTGGGCCTTAAGTTCCCTCAATTCTGCAGGTGCCATACGATAAGGAGTCTGTGAGATAGGCTGTGTACCTGAAAGAAGATCAATCGTGAACTCGATCTCTCGATGAGGTGGTAATCCTGGCAACTCCTCGGGAAAAACATCGGGAAACTCCCGCACCACTGGTATATCCTCCGCCCTCACTGGCGTAGTACGCGTATCCACTACATGAGCTATGTAACCTTGGCACCCCTTACGCAACAACTTTCTAGCCTCAAGTGCCGATATAACTCCAGTAGGAACTGCACGCTGATCCCCCTGAAAGGTAGTCTCTGGTAATCCGGGACTCCGGAAAGTCACTCTCCTATCGAAACATTCGATAGAAGCATGATGTCTCGTCAACCAGTCCATACCCAAAATAACATCAAAGTCCCGTAGATCCAATAGTAACAAATCCGCCAGTAACTCAACCTCGTCTACCATCACCGGACACTCTCTCAACACCTGAGTCACTACCAACACCTCCCCAGTAGGTGTACTCACCCCTAAGGCACACTCCAAGGTAGACACATCCCTCTCTGTCACCAGACTACAACTCCGGGCTACAAACGAATGCGTAGCCCCGGGATCGATCAAAGCAAAAACAGTGTGGCCATGTATGGTAAGTGTACCTGTCACCACTCCCGGTGCGGATCTGGCCTCCTGCTGCGTCATCGTAAAAACTCGCGCCTGAGGTCCCGATGACCTACCGCGCCCTCTAGAACTGTTCGTAGCACCACCACCACCCCTAGGGCCTGCCGCTCCTGACACTGAAGCAGTACTCCGCCCGGGTTCTGCTACACCTCTGCCTGCTCCACCCTCCTGAGCTAACAATGGGCACTCCCTCCAAAAGTGTCCTCGCTCCCCACAATAGTAGCAAGCATCCCTACCGGGTCCACCCCTTTGCCTCCCAGTAGACGCAACAGAAATAGCACTCGCCTGAGGAGTCGGCTGTACTCTAGCTCCTCGGAATCCAGAGCCCTGGAAACTACCTGGTCTACCATACCGGGCTCCACCAGCCGATGACGATCCACCAAAATTACCCCGCTTCGGGGTCCTCTGACTCGATGCTCCAGGGAATGAATGCTCTCGGCGCCGCACACTGCCCGAGTACTGTGGTCTAGCAGGAAAACTGGCCTCCACCCTGACAGCAGCATCAGACAACTCTCGGAATGTAGCAAATGAGCCCGCTGTCACAATGGCTCGAATCTCTCCCCGAAGGCCCAACTCGAACCGACGGCACTTCTCTGCCTCGGTAGCCACAAATGCAGGAGCAAATCGGGATAGCATCTGAAATCTCTGCTCATACTCAGCTACCGTCATGTTCCCTTGCTTTAACTGCAGAAATTCTGCCTCCTTGGCATCCCGGAAAGAGCGGGGATAGTACTGATCTAGGAACCGCTCCCGGAACGTCTCCCATGTCATGGTATGTGCATCCCATCCGGACAGCTCCAGCGTGTACCACCACTCATATGCGGCTCCATCCAGTAAGAAAGTAGCCAACAACACCCGGTCCTCTGGAGGACAATGCATCACCCCGAAAATACGCTCAAGCCGGGTGATCCATCGATGAGCTTCCTCTGGATCGGCCCCACCGCTAAACGTAGTAGCCCCAAGCCGCTGGGCTCTCTCAATCGAAGCACTCTCAGTCCCTCTCGCCGCTTCATCTTCAGGTCGTGGAGGGGGTTCACGTCTCGGAGGCATGATCGATCGTACGCTGAAAGAGGCATAGAGTTAGTAAAACAACCTAGATACGCTCTCGTACCGACACAAACCGACAAACCTATGCTCTGATACCAATTGTCAGGACCCGTCCCAAATATCACCTCGATACCCGGGTCGAACCCTGCTCCCGTCTGACAATCACACTTACAGTACCAAAAATAACCTTACTACTACTATAAGCATAACTATCAGACAAAGGAGTAAATATATACAACAGTTAGTCATAGCATAGTTCTACAAAATGGGCACAAAAATCCTACAATGCTAGTCCCGCAACGGAAGAACGTCGTAAGCTCTATGCCTCGATATCTGCCTCAACGCTCACCCCAGCGCTATCACCACGACCTGGAGGGAAATTAACATAAAGTGTGAGTGGACTGGAATGAATAAAAGGTTTTTAAAAAAAATCAGTTTATCATCCAAATACGATTGAGGAAAACTCAGGCTATTTGTTCCCTCCGTTTTAAAAACATGCATGCCCAACTAAATATTAGAAAATCATAAAATGGAACATCATAAGAAACAGAAACACTATAAAACAGATATAGAAATCATAGCATGAGCATCAAACCATCATTTCCGATCAAACCTGCTGGACCTATCCGAGTCTTTAAACTCAACCAGGCCTCAAATATACGTTCGAGTCTTTAAACTCCCGAGTCTTTAAACTCAATGGGCCTATGGGGGTAATATCGTAAATATCCGAGTCTTTAAACTCCCGAGTCTTTAAACTCAATCCGGGCCCGTCCCCCGTCAATCAATATCTGGGTCTTTAAACCCATATCCAGATCCAGCAAATCCAATCCATATTCAGTGTAAAACCAATCCGAAATCCATCGCCAAACTCGAATTCGAAATCCCCGGTTCGAAGCCCTTCCGGCGTTCAGAACCGACATTCCGAACCCAAATCCGGAAATCCATTTTAATACCGAAAACCACAGGAAATCACAAATCATATTTCATAACCCATTTATCGTCATCAGAAAACATTACTAGATTTAAATCCTCAAAGATGGCATCAAAGTTTGAAAACCAGCTTTTTCTCGAAAAACGTGCAAAATCCCAAAAATATCTCGAAAAACGTGCAAACACAACAACCACATATAATCATCATTAGAAAGCATAAAAAAACATATTTAATACCATAAAACATCCATAGAACAGTTAGGCATGCTCGAGTTTAAAGAAAGAGTCCACTCACAAATCAGAACGAATTAATCGCGCCTCGTGCGCTCCTCGACCGTCTCGGGTGTCTCCCGTCCTATCAATATGCACCAAAAGGGTCACAAACACATTAAAGATACTAACCCTAATTTTCCCAATTTTTTGGGAATTTAATAATATTTTAATCCGAAACCCTAAACCGTCCGGATTCCCGAACAACCTCCTAACATCGTCTGATTCACCCGAAAACCATATCAATGGATTCCTTAGGACATTTAGAACCAAAACCATGTTGAAAACTTGGCCGGAATCCTCCTCACGCGCCTCCACGCACCGCCCAAAGTGGCTGCGCGTGGGCCTCACGCGCCTGCGACAGTGCATCCCAACCTCGATCGAAACCGGTTCGCACCAGGGCTGCAACCCGGACCGGCGAGAGCCATTCTCCGCCGTCCGGCCACCGTTTCACTTCCTTTCTTCACCCAAAGCTTTGTCCAGTCACAAAGAACTCATCCCCCTCACTCTCTTGGTTCGACTCGACCCACAGCTTCACGACTGAAGCTCGAAAGAAAACACAGACAAACCTCTGTTTTTCTTCCAGGCTGCCCAGTTCTTCCCCCTTCACGGTGGCGCTCCCAACCTCTTCCTAAGACCTCACTAAGTCACACTCAACTCACAGAAACCTTCGATTCACCCCAGAAGTCCACGACTTCCCGTTTGAGCTCACGGCCAAAACAGAGTACAGAGTACTCACCGTCGTCTGAACTCCGCCGTGTACTCCCCCGTCACGGCGACCGTCCTAAACTACTCCTAGGGCCTCCCTAAACATCACTGCACTCACCAATCCCCTCGATTCTCATCCTACCTTCACGACTTTCAAAATGAAATTTATGGGAAAAATAGAGGAATAGTACTCACCGTTCAATTCCGTCTCCGCCGTGCGCACTGCCGCGTGCCACGGTGTTCGTTGGGTCCCGTGCAACCTCCTACGGCTCCCACTGCCTTGGTTTGAGCCACCACACGGCATAGCCACCACCACAGCCTCACGGCCTACCTGTTTTCCCAGAACTTCGCCGCACCACCACCGTGCCGCCGTGCACGATTTCTCCACCAAAACACGATCACCAGCTCAAACACTTCTCTCTGTCACTCTCATAATCACTCTTCACTCCCCCTTGCACTGAGTCGATCAATCTCTCCCAATCTCTCACCCTCTGTTTTCTCTGTGTGTTCGAACAAGCACGGTTTGAAAACGTGCAAAGTGTGGCCGTGCACACTTTAGTAGCCCATGGAACCATCCAGCCCCTTGCACGTGTCCATCATCCATAGGTCAGCACAAAATATCTCTGCCATTTGCCCTTATCTGATTGGGCTTAGGGAAAAGACCAAAATGCCCCTCATGCCCAAATTACCATTTTACCCTCACACTTTCCAGACCCGTAAATATTTCATCCGACGTCCGATGACAGCGTGCCGCCTGTCGTTGTACTCAGGACGTCGAGACCTATCTAATGGTCCTCGGTCTACGTGAAAATCACAAGTCCTCCAAAAAGTCAACATTTTCCTCATTTAATCAAATTTACGATAACGCCCCCAAGCTTCCGAACGTCATAACTTTTCCTCCGATTGTCCGAATCGAACCTGCCACCTGTCTACGGACTCGTGACGTCCTAAACTACGTCATGGTCAAGGGTCAACACTCATCCAATCGGTAATTCAAAAAGTCAACTTTTGGCCTACTATTCACAAGGGCAAAATCGTCCTTTATATACAAAAATCTTATAAAATTACATTTTTTTCCCTTCCCGAAGGTACGGGTTGTTACATCCTCGCTGGCACACTTCCCGGTTGGGGTCTGGCTCTGATACCAAATTGTCAGGACCTGACCTTCCTCAGTTAGGACCCGACTCATCTAGCACCATATTGTCCGCTTTAGGCCTCGCCCTCACGGTTTTGTTTTCAGGAGCTCAGGGTGCAACTTCCCAGGGGGTCACCCATCATGGAATTGCGCCAGCCTCAACTCGCTTAACTTTGGGGTTCCAATCCCCCCAAAGCCACTTAAGCTCCCGAAAGGCCTAGTTTAGATCAGAGTTGCGCAGCGGCACCCTCTATCTAACCCTATATTGTCCTCTTTGGGCACACCTGCGCTCGCAAGGTTTTATTCCTGGGAGTTCACACGGTGCAACTTCCCAGTGGGTCACCCATCATGGGATTGCACCAGCCTCCACTCTCTTAACTTTGGAGTTCCCCCGGAATCCAAAGCAGTGAGCTCCCAGAAGGCCTAGTGCTAGATAGGTGTGTGCCTACACCTTTAAGGCACACCACCATCCTCTCCCAGACCATTCCCCGTGGCAGGAATGTGGGATTGTTCACCGTTCCCTCCAGGACACGGGTCTTACACTGATTTTCCGTACTTATGGTTTTGGATATGATTTCATGAAATGATTTTGGATTTGAAAAGGTAAACTCGGGTTCGAGTCCCCTTTGTTTCGGAAACCCTCAGACTCGATGTCCTTTTTAATTACGTTCTCGAGCCGGAGGCCCAATTGGTTCTTAAATTGATTTCGAATTTGGAAATATGGAATTAGACACGAGACCCATTTGATTTACAGAATCGGGCACAAGTCCCAGTTGGTTTACGATTCGGACTGGAGAACCAGTTTGTATGTGGATTCGGGCCTAGGGCCCAGTTATGTGTTATGATGGTGATTTTGGGTTAGGGACCCTAGAAATGGTTTTACTGGTTATGACGGTTTATGGGAACCAGCATGAACCCTTGAAAGGATTTTACGAGTCATGACGGTTTATGGGAACCGGCATGAACCTTTGAAAGGTTTTATGGTTCATGGCGGCTAGTGAGGGCAGGGCATGAATCCTGGAAAAGTTTAAAGAATGATTTCAAAAGGTTTTTCATATTCCATCATTTATATATGATTGGTCTCCTCCGGGGAGGGTCGTTGGCCTAGGTGGACCCCGGAGTAGTCACGGAGCACTGATTGAGTGGAGTCACCCTCCAGTTGGGTTCCTTACTCTCAGGATGGACATGGTTCGTTACCTCCAGGGAGGGTCATTGATCTACGAACATTGACCTGAGTGGACCCTGGAGAGACTTGGGTTTGAGACCCCGGTTAGCACGCGCGTAGCTTTATTTTACCGTGACAGGTTCTTGGATATGAAATATAATGGATAAACATGATTTCAAGTGGTTCGGGAAATTGTGTTTCATGATGATAAATGGATTGGGGTTGAGATCCCACATATGTTTTATGAGGTTATGGTTTTCTGTAAACGGTTTTGGGCAGTAGCACGTGTGACTTGTATTTACGGAATTTGAGGCTGAGACCCTAATGATGGTTGTTTAAACATATGTGTTTGGATAAATGGTTTTACTATGCATGCATGCTTTTTAGTGAAGGGTATAAAGGTCTTTTATGAAATATGTTTTATAAACTCTTTATTTTTGTCCACTCACAGTCTTTCTGTTTTTAATACCCTTCAGGTTGGATACGATGCGAACTGTAGTAGAGACCGAGATATCACATACCTCCTCCGGATCCTGGCGTACTCTGATAGCCCGGGAGGGCTAAGGTCGGAAATATCCCTTGTCTTAATCCCAGGGGGATTGGGATGGGTCCTGTCATCATAGCATGGACTCATACCAGCATTTTGGATTTGGTGTAACTGGTGCATGGTTTTTATTCCATTTTATAGAAATGCATGATTTTCATATACAGCTCCATATCCCACTGTTCCATCTTTACCGAAAAGGTTACTTGGGTCATTACAATTTGATATAGGACATTCACCAAATTCACCCATTTTGACCCACTTTGATTCTGATACCCTTACTACACTAAGTGACAGCCAAGAGCAACATAGCTCCACATGGTTAGCTAGGAATTTCAGTCATGATTGTTTTTTCAATTTCTAATGTGATTTGTTTGAAAAGGTTTGCAAATTGTTTGCTCCATTTCTTTTGCATCAGGAACATGAAATACAATAAGATTTTGATGGAGATGATTTTCGATGAAGGCGGCAAAGACGTTGATATGATTTCCATTTTCACTCTTAACAATCTCATAAGGGATTTTGTTTCCACAAAATGGTTGATTAGGATTTTATTTTGCTTTTATGGGTGATAGTAATGTTTGAATCTCTTCGTGAGTGAAAATTTGTTGCTACATAAGAAATTTTTTATAGTAGTTTTTACTGAAGATAGGAAGTTTATGAGTGCTTCTTTATTTGATGATTGAGTTGAATTGGTACTTCGCATGCTACGAAGAGACTCTGTTTTCGAGTTGATTTAAATTTGAAATTTTCAACAATTTATTTTTGAGTTGATTTAAAGCTAAAATTTTCAATTTGGTAGAATTTATTCATTATATGGTATTTCAAATGCTATTGATTTGTACATAAAGTTTCCTTTTTTGATTTTACAAGTATTAAATTATGAAGATTTTTTAATTTGGATTTTTGATTTGTATGTGATATGCGATGTAGTGAAGTGGTTTTTATTAGGAAGATCTGTAATTCTATTTTTGTTTTGTATTGTTCTTTTTATGGTCCTCTTTGTTTAGGTTTTGCATGAACAATGCTTGGCTGAGCGCTTTTCCTTGGTTTTGAATTCAGGTAACTTTTATTGCGTAAAATTAGCTTATTTATTTTTCTTTCTTTAATTCTAAGTAAATGATCTACAAATTTAAGACCAACATTTGATCTTGATTTGACTGTTTTAATTTCCTTCCTCTTCTTTTACAAGACTGGATTAAAAATTCCTCAATGTAATTATTATTTTTTAAACTAGATGACTAATTATATTTTTTAAAACTGCTTAATTATTTATTTTATGAAGGAAGATACAAAAACTGTTTGTGTGATCAGTCCAAACAATGCGTAATTGTATGCAAAGATGAATGACATTGATGTTGAATATGAATCATATTGATACCATTTTTTTTTGTTGAAGAAGAAACGAAAGATAGTTATTCAGTTTTTTTTTTAAAGTTTTGTTTCTTTGCACCTTTCATTTGGTTTGCAAGAGAAAGCAGATCAGGGATTGTTGTTAGGTTGCTTTTGATACTAGCAAGATTACTTGATTACTTTTGCTAATAGAAATACTAAGATGTTTTATGTTTGTGTTCTGAATATTATTTTATTTTTTGTTGTTGTATCTCAGTGTAGCAGTACTATTATTTTATTTTTTGTGTTGCGTATAGCTTGCAATATAGTGTAGAACTGCCTGTATTTTTGTTGGTCTTTTATATTATGTTATATATTCATGGACCACAATATTACATATATGCATAATGCTGATCATCAATATGAAGCTGTCCTAGGATTTTGATGATTATTCATGTCTGCATATTGATTATTATATTTTGAAGAAATTTATAAAATAAAAAAACAATTGATGGTGCTCAATATGGCTTATAATTTGAGCTCCGATGATGTTTGAACTCGGGAGAGATATAACCCATATTACTGATTTTTTTGTTTTTGTTTTTTTGTTTTTGTTAAAGAATATGACAGGTAAAATATTCTTTATCGTTTATCACATCTAAAAATTATAGAGAGTAAAGCTCTTGAAATCTTGAATGTCAAAGGAGAAAGACAAGTGAACAAAGAAAATAGATGGAGTGAAGATCAATATTTGCCCCTGAACCTATTGTATGTATGTCTTGGATATATGTAAAGTTCCTCTAGAGGCGTTTTTGTTCCTGGTTTGTTTTGTTCTTTGGTGTGATATTATAGATGAGTTCGTTGAGTTCATCATATCCTAAATGATATATTTATGCATTAATGAAATTTGGTGTCATGTTTTCTTTAGAAAAAGAAGGCTTCAAGAGCGAAAAATGATTTGTATGAAACTCGCAGCATCGTGCAAACAAAACTACTAATGTTATCTAATTTTCGTTAACTCCATCCAACTACTATTAAATTGACTTATGTGGGAGCTATTTACTAGCTAAATAATAAAATTAGCTTAAACATTTAAAAATGTTGGGAACTAATTTCCACATTCTATATTATACTTTATGCATTCCATTTTGATGAAGCATTAAAAGAGAAAAGGAAGTGCAAAAATTAAAATATGAAATGTGAAAAATTGCTTTATAAAATGTTTTGTATTAAAATCGTATAAAGTTCTTCATAATTTTTTTCTGCGATTAATCTTCTTCAGGTTCAGGAGGCTTTCCTCTAGTACCCATAGAGATATAGTGAATAAATAAGATATTCCAACTGGTATTATTATTGACGTCACTAAAATTTATTTGTCTTTAAGCTTTTTTATCGCCTTTTGTCATGGTGTTGATCATGGTCACGAATTTCGGCGTCTTGACATGTGAAGTTATCGATGAAACTTTTGTTTTTAGGAGTTTGATCGGTCTAGTGGGTTTTAATTAGTCTGATCGATCTGTTGGGTTTTAATCAAATGATTGAGGTCCTTCATTGTGGTGGTGGTGGCAGTGTCAATCACAGTGAATTGAAACATCTGTGAAATGATGGTGGATAGTAACTCTGTCGTCTTCGGAATTCCACGGAGGTGACAATAACGGAAGTGAAAGATAGTTATAACGATGGAAGTGGCCAATTTGTATTTTTTTCTTTCTTTTTAGTTTGCTTTGAACAAATTAGTCCATAAGTTCTTATTCCGTGTTGGCTATGTTAGGTTTTTTCGTTTTGTGGGATTATAAAAGTTAGTTGTTCAGGGCAATAATAACCTTGATGATATTTAGTGGATTTAAGTTATATTATTTTGTGCGTTATTCATTTTAGATCGTTGTTTCGATAAATATCGAGTCTAATTACCGGAAATATTTACTTATATTTTTCATCAAGTTATTAAAATCTAACGTGTTTTTATTTTATATTTTTATTTTATTAATAAAATTTCATATTTTCTCAAAAATAAATGGCATAAAGTTGAATCAAATTCAGTTATCGCCCGTTGTCCATGATATGACTTATGAGCATAGTCCAAAGGTTACTTTCCCTAATTTTCTAATATTATTTTTGACGGTTAACCATCAACTTAGATATAGAAGATATGGATATCTTTTCTTTTATTACTTTGAGTCAAGGAACTCCAAAAAAGAAATCATTTTTCATAATTCACAATACAGACTTACATCACATGTACTTCAGAAAAATTAGACTTATGTTATATGTAATTTGCTACTGGCAATTTCTAATATGACTTGCGCGCGGTGCCAACTGTTTTACGTCTGTCTATTAAATTAAGTATCTCATTGTTTCGTATACCCAAAAACTTTCTCACCCACCAAACACTAAACACACAATAACAAACATTACCACACCAACATTAATTAATAAGCATTTTTGTGTTGCTCACCATGGCAGTAAGGTATAATCTCACTCCATGTCAACCCAACACTTGCTCAGCGCACCCCCCATATCCCAAGCCCCCGCTCTTAATTCCTAAGCACACCCAATACCTCACTCTCCCAATTCTAAAACTAACCCAAATCGGCGTCCGGCGACCAACGGCGAGGGCCCAAATCCCACAAAATGCACGCCAAGACCGACTCCGAGGTCACAAGCATCGCGCCCTCCTCCCCCACCAGATCTCCCCGCCGCCCCGTCTACTACGTCCAGAGCCCGTCACGTGATTCGCACGATGGGGAGAAGACCACCACGTCGTTTCAGTCCACCCCCGTGCTCAGCCCCGTCGGGTCTCCGCCGCATTCGCACTCTTCCATGGGCCGCCACTCACGCGAATCCTCCTCGACCCGGTTCTCCGGTTCTCTGAAACCCGGATCCAGAAAAGTTAACCCCAACGACGGGTCTCGGCACAACCGGAAGGGTCAGAAGCCGTGGAAAGAACAGGCTGTGATTGAAGAAGAAGGCCTTCTAGAAGGCGAAGAGGGATCGAAAGGCTTCCCTCGCCGCTGCTATTTTCCCGCTTTTGTCCTCGGCTTCTTCCTCCTTTTCTCCATTTTCTCTCTGATTCTCTGGGGTGCCAGCAAGCCCATGAAGCCCAAGATCACAATGAGGGTCCGTTGGATTCTAAATTCTTTTAAATTCTCTCATCTCCGAGCTCCATTTCGATAATTGACTTTCTGGGTAGCCATTAATCCATGTAAATTTTGTTAATTTGCAGAGCTTCACATTCGAACAGTTCAAGATCCAAGCGGGTTCGGACTCAACCGGCGTCGCCACTGACATGATCTCAGTCAATTCTACAGTGAAGTTCACATTTCGAAACAGCGGCACATTCTTCGGGATGCACGTCATGCCAAAACCCCTAGATCTGTCTTACTCGCTAATCACCGTAGCCTCTGGATCTGTAAGTCCATACATGCTCATTAATTCTCAATTTCATCAGATAGTACGTATAATTCATAGATTAAGTTGTTAATCCCATTTGGGTTATGCAGGTTAAGAAGTTTTATCAATCGAGGAAGAGCCAGAGAACGATCAGTGTGTCAGTAATTGGTGATAAAATTCCTTTATACGGAAGCGGAGCTGGCATGAGCACGATGACAGGGACGACATTGCTGCCAGTGCCTCTGCAATTGAACTTCGTGATTCGATCCAGAGCCTACGTTCTGGGGAAATTGGTGAAGCCAAAGTTCAATCGGCGGGTTCATTGTTCTGTAACTTTCAATCCCAAAAAGCTCAACGTGCCAATCTCGCTCAAGAATTGCACCACTAATTGACAAATGGCAGTAGAAGTATGTAAAAGTATGTATGAAATTACTGTTATTATAATTTTATTTTGAAGTATGCAAATCCCATGTGTTAAGTATAGATGATTATTGAAATTGTGATTAGTTTTGTCATCTTAAACTTTGGACATTCATATGATATAATAGAAAATATAGCATACGGTATGGCTATGGCTATATGGTGAATTTTGTGATGTTCCTTGGCAACTTTTCATTTTTATCAAAGATATTGAGGATCTTGCTTCAAACGCACATATAGCCACTCGAATTTTGTAGTAGATGCTATGATTTTCCTTAAACATAAGAAGAATAGCTCTCCTATTCGGATTTATACGATCCTTGGACATTTTTCAATCTATCCAATTTGATCGTGTGAATCTAAATTTTATTTTGTTCATAAATTAAACTTCCAAATCTACTCATCTTCCTTTACTGCTTGAATTATTAGGAAATTTTACTACATATATACACTAGCAAAAAAAATTGTTTCAATATAATAGAAAAACACATAGGCTGCACTAAATAGTAGTGTTTATTGAGGGTTTATAGTTAGGCTATTTAATTATTGTCGATTTTTTTTTTTTATATAAAATAAAGTGAATTAGAGATTGGGTATAGTTGGAAGTTTGATTCATAAACAAATAAGAAAACATTAAAAATAAAAAAGTAAAGTGAATCAATAAATTTGTGGCTTACCAAAATCAGCTATCCTAGAAAGATCAACTAAACATTAGATATGAAATTTGTGGAACCCAAAACCAACAAAAATTGGAAAGTAACCAAGTGACCTATAATTCATATAATGTCCAAATTATCCCTCGTAAAGAGCTTATAGGTACTCATATATTGAATAATACATTTATCAATTGAATATATTATGTAATTGGGTTAAAAGTCTTGATAATAATAATATTCTCCCTAAAAATTAATTGTCATTATTATCCATTTAATAATAAATAATAATTATTAATATTTAATTATTAAATAAATCTTTTATTAAAAAAAGATATATTTATTTATTACAATATCCACTGATTGTTCTGCGACTCCTAAAGTTTCCGTATAAATCGTGAAGGTAATTTCATTTTCAAGGCAATCGTTCATCGCCTCTAAAGTTCTTTCTGATACCTCTCTCAAATCTTAATTAAGTATCAAAAGTATTCTTGGTTCCCCGCAAGCTTCAACCTTGACTTTGATTATCTCTTGTTTGTTGTTTATAGGGATCATGAAGATTTTCTAGTGTGTACAACAATTAGTGCTTTCATTGAGAGCCGAACTCAG
Organism: Prinsepia uniflora; assembly: GCA_032719365.1. Classification (NCBI taxonomy): domain Eukaryota; kingdom Viridiplantae; phylum Streptophyta; class Magnoliopsida; order Rosales; family Rosaceae; genus Prinsepia; species Prinsepia uniflora. The sequence goes on from CM064862.1 coordinate 72,676,522, forward strand.
AAATACTCAAGGAGTACTCTCTAGTTCGTTCATCGTTCATGTAAGGACCCGTCTAAAAAATCAGGATTAGATTAGTGGTTAATGAAGAATTAGTGAAATTATTCGGTGATTAGTTGGGTGATTTCGGACGGACGGTGCGAAATGACGATTTTGCCCCTAGAATGGGCGAATGGTTGACTTTTATTTCAGGCTGTCAAACGGATTTTGACCGATGACTGTGATGTAGTTCGGGACGTCGCGAGTTCATAGACTAGTGGCATGTCCGATTCCGACATTTGAGGAAGAAGTTATGATGTTCGGAAATTCGGAGGTATTTTGGTAATTTGGTTGAAAAGGGGCAAACTGTTGACTTTTCATACAACATGGATGTGTCACGCATTTCTAGGACCGTTAGGTAGGTCTCGATCCCCTGAGTACAACGACAGGCGGCACGTTGTCATCGGACTTCGGATGGTTTGGATTTTGATCTAAACGTGCGAGGGGCAAAATGGTAATTTGTGCACCAAGGGCATTTTGGTCATTGGATGGCCTAGGGATCTGTGCCCAATGAAATTGGGACACTTGTCTGCTTTTGATCTTATGTCTATCAAATTTTGGACACATGTCCTCCTCTAGATGGCTGTGGAACTCTCCTAGCCGCCTTACATCCAAATTAAAGGGAATGGTTTATTTGGTTTTGCACGATAGTGGGAGGAAACAGAAAATAGAGAGAACCCAATCCATACATTCCCTTCAAACCTCAATAATTGGTGGTGACTAGTGAATGAAAATGAAAGGATAGACGATGAGAAACGTGGTGGTGCTGCTGTGAAAGGTCGTTATGTACGTTGGTAGAAGTAAGGGGTAAGAACCATGAATCCTGTTTTTAGCCCGATTCTGCTTACGCTTGATTTAGTGGTTAATGAGCTAATTGATTAATGGGATGAGGTTCATGAAGTTCAGACGAATGGATCGAGACTAGGTTCGAGGCTTGCCGTGGATGGTGGCCGTGGAACCCGCAAATGGGTAAGTTTGAATTCAAACATGGTGAATCTTGATATGGTGAGTGATGAAGGAATTGGTTATTTCGGTGAGCAAATGAAGGTTACCAGGAGTCAGTTGGGACCAAGTTCATGGCCGGAGGTGGTCTGTGGTAGGCAAAACTAGATAAGGAATGTTGGTTGGTTGCTCATCGATGTGGAAGGTATAATTCAGGCCGTCATTTCATGTTTTAATTAGCTAGATTGATCATAAACTAAGGGACGAAACTAATGGATGAAAAAGGGTGGAAATCGGACTAAAATTGGACAAGATAGGACGTTGAACCATAAACGCCGGTTCGGTGAGAAGTAGGGGATAATGAACAGTGTAGGTGTGTGGCTCCCACCCGTAGCCCCTTTGGGCGGCGCGTGAGGGCGCGTGGGGCCCTTTTGGAGAAGTTTTCAACATGATTTTTAAAGTATTCGATGTAACGAACATTTTGAGACTGGTTTCTAGTCGATCGGACATCGTCTCGATATGTTTCGGGATGTCCGAAGGTGTAAAGGCTAGGTTAAAAATAGTTAAAAAATTTGGAAAAATTACGGGGCTTTATTAGAAGCTTTATGAAGTAGTTAGTGACCTTGTTATGAGATTTGGACATGTTCGGGAATTCCGGTGATAGTGGATTAACCGGGAAAGCGTAATTGCACGTGTATCGAAGCGGCGACGTGAATGGTCTGTGAGTGAACCTTACTTTCTAACTTATGATGCATGCATAAATGTTTTTATATGTTTTCTATATGTGATTTCTATGTTTATGATTATGATCTATGATTTACGGTTTTACACGTATTTCGAGATATTTACGTAATTGCACGTTTTACGAGATTATAGTTTTATGTTATGTTTTGATAACGATTTCGATACAATGATTTGTAATGGATTTTGAAACGTGATTTTGGTTTTGGAATCAGATTTCGGAAATATGATTCCAGATTCGGTTTTGGAGCTTGAAAAGTAGATTTCTGGATTTGGATTCGGAATGATGATTCCGGATGCAGACTTGGCTTCTGAATGGTGATTTCGGATTCGAATTTAGACATGGATTTGGAAATGGTTTTAAAATGGTTTTGGATTGGATTTGTTGTATCTGGTATTGAGTTTAAAGACCCGGATATGATATGTGACGGGAGCGGGCCCAGATATGTGATTGGGTTTAAGGACCCGGATTGAGTTTAAAGACTCGGGAGTTAAAAGACTCGGGAGTTTCAAGACTTGGATATTGTGATTTCCCACGTAGGACTATTGAGTTTAAAGACTCGGATTATATTGTGGCCTAGATTGAGTTTAAAGACTCGGATTGATATTGAGTTTAAAAACTCGGATAGATCCAGCAGGTTCGATTGATTAAAATGGGTTTAAAATGGCTTTTCAAATATGTTTGGATTTCTGGGATAACTTGATGGGTTTTCAATGATAAAGGTTTTCAAATGGTTTTCAGATGATTTGGGCTGAGGCCCAGGATTTGAGAAAATGAAATAATTTCTAGCTTTTGGTTTCATTAATGGTTACATTAGCTTGAATATGAAATGGTTTTACGTAATTGGATTTTATATGCATGCACTGGTTTTTAAAAGGAGGGTTTAAATGTCTTTTCTTGTAAAATGTTTTATGAACTTATTATTTATTTTTGTCCACTCACAGTCTTTTGTTTTTCGATACCCTCCAGGTTGTTGCGGTACGGGCTATTGTGAAAGAGACGGAGACATCACACACGCGATCCACAATAAGTTCTACGCATTTTGGGACATCAGAAGGTGTTTTTGGTACGTTGACCTGGGTATCCCTTGTCTGGCTTGCGCGTTCCACGGAGGTTGAACGAGTGTTTAGCCTTCGTGTTACACGTAAGTTAGATGGGAGCATGACTTAACCCTTAATCCCGGGGGATTGGGGGTGGGTCATGTCAGTTCATCAACTTCGTTCATAATTTGTAACAATCTGTCTTGAATTACGGGATTAATTATGATTAATTAATGACTAATTAAGGATTATCGTGATTAATCGGGGATTAGTCGAGTAATTATGGATAGCCGATGTGAAATGACCGTTTTGCCCTTAGAATTGGACAAAATGTTGACTTTTGACTCAGGGAGTCAAACATACGAGGACTGATAACCGTGACGTAGATCAGGACGTCACGATTCCGTAAACAGGCGGCACGTCGAAATCAGACATCGAAAGGGGAAGTTATGGGCACGGGATTGGAATCGATATAATTAATGTCACGAGATTTGAATTAATTAAATAATAAGTTAATTGAGTGATTAATTAGTGTGGGCCCTTGGATGAGTGACAAGTGTCACTCATCCCATTGGTGGGTTTCCTTAAAATGGGGATCTATATCTATTGGGTGAGGGATTAATTAATTCATTTCACTCATCTCTCTCTCTCCCCTTCCCGTGTATCATCTTCATTTTCTTCCTTAAACTAAACACACAAATAACCCACCCCAACCTTCAAAAACCTTGATATACTGAGGATGGTGTGAACTGAAGAGTGAGAGAGGGAAATGAGGCGAGCACGATGGTGCTAATGACTTGGACAAAGGAGCACGGAAACCCACATGTGAGCAACTTCGGGTTTGAAAAATTGGTTTTCAGTTACTGTTTGTTGGGTATTTCTGAGGTTCAAAGCTTCTTCCTAGGTTTTCTACGAACACAGGGTACCGTTTTGGAAGAGCAACGGTGGCCAGAGTCGACGACAAGGCAGGGTTGCAGGTCATGGTTACTGTTCATCATCCAATAGGTAACTTCGAGCCATTTTCTTAGATTTATGGGTTGGTGGATCGATTGGAATTGTTTAGACGAAGCTATAGGAACAAATTGGGAGGAAAATGGTTAAGAATCGAGGGAGAATCAGCCGGGTCGGGTCGAGAGTCTGCGCGACCTGATTTGCAGGACGCGTCGAGTGGTCAGGAATGAGATGATGTCAGCGTGATGTCATCTGATGACGTCATTTGTCAGGTCTGACATGTCAGTATGACATCTGTCAGACGTGACATCAGCGATGACTGTTGACGTTAGCGTTGACTTTCACATTGACCAAGCGTGTGGGGGCACGTAGGCCCAAATTTCGAGGTGGAACTAGTGTCATTTTAAAGGTTTCGACTATCCAGATCCAATGGTGGTGGTTTTAGGTTGATCAGAGATCGTTAGATTGGTCAAATTGAGGTTTTTAGCCTCGAGAAACGTGTTCTGGATACGTTGACATTTTCGGGAATTTTGGGGTTTTATCCTATGGACTTATATAGATGGTTAGTAACCTTCGAGTGTGATTTGGACAGATCCGAATGTTCCAGAGTTGGTGAATTAGTCTCGGGAAGGCATATGGCATGCGTATCGAGGCGGCAACAAGGACAGTCTGTAACACGACCTATCCAAATCCCCCTGGGATTATCTCGGGATGTGCCATGCTCTCGTTTGACACGAAGTGTCAGACAATGGATAACTCAACCCTCAGCCGTGCGGGGCTTCCAGAGCACGTCAGGATCGGTGAAGGAGTGCGATGTCTCGGTCTCTGCTACAGCCCGCATACGTGATCAACTTGAAGAGCATTAAAACCATTAAAAGCTGTGAGTGGACGAAAATCAATAAGTTCATAAAACACATTTATTACTAAGACATTTATGCCCTTCACTAAAAAGTATGCATGCATTCGAAAACCAATAATCAACCCATTTACTTTAATTAAATCATTAGGGCCTTAGCCCAAAACCATAAATCCAAACATATGTGGGAACTCGGCCCAAAACCATAGAATACCAAAATCCGTAAATCCAGATCCAAGTGGGCCACTGCCCAAATCCATAACCACAAATTCGTAAGCACAAAAATACCATTTCGTAAATCCAATAAATCATGTTCACCAAATATCATATAACCAATCCTCGACATCCCTGATGCCTGACATCCCCGATGTCACAATCAGAACTGTCATGGTTTCCAAAGCTACGCGTGCTACTCGGGGTCTCAAGTCCCAAGTCTCCCTAGGGTCCACCCAGGTCAATGTCCGCAGATTAATGACCCTTTCTGGGGGTTATAATCCATAAATTCCCTCCTGATCGGGAGCCACCCCACGGGGACAGTTCCTCTCAAGTAGTGCGTCGTGACTATTCCAGGGTCTACCCAGGTCAATGTCCGCAGATCAATGACCTTTCCTGGAGGAGACAATCCATAGATAAAAGGATGGTATATTAGAAAACCTTTCGTAAATCATCTCAAAACCTTTCATACCTTTCAAAAGGTCTATGCCCGGTTTCCCATAAAACCATCGTAAACCCAGAAATCCGATTTCTCAAATTCAAATCCATTTATGGGTCCCCGACCAGAAATCACATTCATAAAACACAACTAGTCCTCATGCCCGATTTCGTAAACCAACTGGACCCCTAACTCGATGCCTCATTCAATCAAATGGACTCCAAGTCCGATAGTTCATAAATCAAACGAGTCTTAAACCCGATTCCATATTTCCAAATCCAAAATCATATCATTGAACCATTATTAAAACCATAAACCTCGATACACATACAAAAACGGAAAACATCTCAAAATACGTGCAAATATGTAAATTACCAATACCACAATCATCATCATAGAAATCACATGTAAAACATATAAAATAGTTATGCATGCATCACAATCTAGAAAACAATATCCACTCACAGACCGTCCTACGTTACCGCCTCGATATGCGTGTCATAAGCCCCCCCGGGCTAAATCACCATCCTCAGAATATTCGAACATGTCCAAATCATACTAGAGAGTTACTAACCACTTCATTAACCTCTCATTAAAGCCCCGTAATTTTCCCAAATTGTTAAACGTAATAAACTCGATCCTAAACCTTCGGACATCCCGAACTATATAGAAATGATGCCTAATCGACTCGAAACCAGTCCAAAAATGTTCGTTACATCTAATACTTAAAAAATCATGTTGACTGTGGCTCGAGAAGAAGGCCCATGCGCCCTCACGTGCCGTCCAAAGGCACTGCGCGTGGGAGCCACGCGCCTGGTACTGTTTATCCTTGTCCTGCGATCAAACCGATAAAGACCGGTTCTGTAAATCCTGTCCACCCGAACCAGCGTGACATTTTCCTTCAATTTTCCATAATTTTTAGTCTTGTTAAGTTATATATGTCAGGACTTGTCCCAAATATCGCCACGATACCCGGGACGAACCCTGCTCCCGTCTGACAATCACACCTACAGTACCAACAATAATCTCACTACTACTATAAGCATAACTATCAGACGAAGGAGTAAATATATACAACAGTCAGTCAGAGCATAGTTCGACAAAATGGGCACAAAATCCTACAATGCTAGTCCCGCAACGGAAGAACGTCGTAAGCTCTATGCCTCGATATCTGCCTCAACGTTCACCCCAGCGCTCTCACCACGACCTGGAGGGAAAATTAAAACCAAAAGTGTGAATGGACTAGAATAACCAAAAGTTTTAAAATCAGTTTATCACTAATTCAAAGTTAAGGAAAAATAAGAATTTTTTGTTCCTTCCGTTTTGAAAACAGGCATGCCCAACGAAGTACTAAACCAATCATAATATGAAACATCATAAGAAACAGAAACACTATAAAATACCATAAGAAACAGATACACCATAAAATACCATTTTCCGATCAAATCTGCTGGGTCTATCCGAGTCTTTAAACTCAACCAGGCCTTAACTGTAATCCGAGTCTTTAAACTCCCGAGTCTTTAAACTCAATAGGCCTATGGGGGCAATATCATAAATATCCGAGTCTTTAAACTCCCGAGTCTTTAAACTCAATCCGGGCCCGTCCCCCGTCAAATCAGTATCCTGGTCTTTAAACCCATATCCAGATCCAGCAAATCCAATCCAAATCCAATAGACAATTATTTCCAATTCCATAACCAGACTCGAATTCGAAATCCCCGGTTCGAAGCTCTTCCGGCGTTCCGAACCGACATTCCGAACCCAAATCCGGAAATCTACTTTTTAATCCAAAACCCACATTTAATCACAAATTATGTTTCACAATCCATTTATCAGCATCAGAAATAGTTATAGCTTGAAATTCCCAAATATGATATCAAAATTCGAAAACCAGCTTTTTCTCGAAAAACGTGCAAATCCCGAAAATGTCTCGAAAAACGTGCAAACACATCAACCATATATAAACATCATTAAGAAGCATAAAAAACATTAATATCATAAAATATCAAAAAAACAGCTAGGCATGCTCGAAAGAAAGAAAAAGTCCACTCACAAATCAGAACAAGTCACTCGCGCTCCGTGCGTTCCTCGACTGTCTCGGGTGCCTCCCGTCCTGTTAATAAGCACCAAAAAGGGTCAAAAACACATAAAGGATCCTAACCCGAATTTCTCCAATTTTTCGAGAATTAAATAATATTTTAATCTTAGACCCTAAACCGTCCGGATTCCCGAACAACCTCCTAACATCGTCCGATTCACCCGAAATTTATACCATTGGAATCCTTAGGACATTTAGAACCAAACTCATGTTGGAAGCTTGGCCGGATTCCTCCCCACGCGCCTCCACGCGCCTCCCAAAGTGGCTGCGCGTAGGCCTCACGCGCCTGCTACAGTGCCACCGTCTTCCTCGATCGAACCCGGTTCGCACCAGGCTGCAACCCAGACCGGCGAGATCCATTCTCCGCCGTCCGGTCACCATTCCATCTCCTCTCTTTTCCTATAGCTTCGTCCAGGCACCAGGAATTCATCCCCCTCACTCTCCTGGTTCGACTCAACCCTCAGCTTCACGACTGAAGCTCGAAAGAAAACACAGTCGACCCCCTGTTTTCCTTCCTGGCCGTCCAGTGCTTCCCCCTTCACGGTGGCGATTCCAACCTCTTCCTAGGACCTCACCGAGTCACTCCCAACTCGCAGAAACCTTCGATTCACCCCAGAAGTCCACGACTTCCCGTTTGAACTCACGACCAAAACAGAGTACAAAGTACTCGCCGTTGCCTGAACTCCGCCGTGTTCTCCCCCGTCACGGCGACCGTCACAACCCACTCCTAGGACCTCCCTAAACATCACTACACTAACCAATCCCCTCGATTCTCATCCTACCTTCACGACTTCCAAAATGAAACTCACGGGTAAAACAGGGAAAAAAACTCACCTTTCGATTCCGTCACCGCCGTGCGCACCGCCGCGTGCCACGGTACTCGTTGGGTCTCCTGAAACCTCCTAAGCCTCCCACTGCCTGGGTTTGAGCTACCTCACGGCGTAGCCACCGCCACAGTCCACCTTCTCTCTGTTTCCCCCAGAAATTTCAACCGTCCTCCGCCGTGTCCCTGTGCACGATTTCCGGCCAACAGCACGACCACCAGCTTACTCTTATCTCCCTAACACTCTCACGAATCACTCTTCACTCCCCCTTGCACTGAGTCGATCAATCTCTCCCAAAATCTCACCCTCTGTTTCTCTGTGTTCAAAGGCAAAGCACGGTTTGAACGTGCACAAAGTGTGGCCGTGCACACTTTAGAACGGCCTGGAAGTCTGGAACCATCCAGTGTCCCCCACGTGTCCAGCATCCATAGGTCAGCACAAAATATCCCTGCCACTTGCCCTTATCTGATTGGGCTGAGGGAAATGACCAAAATGCCCCTCTTGCACAAATTACCATTTTACCCTCACACTTTCCAGACCCGTAAATATTTCATCCGACGTCTGATGACAGCGTGCCGCCTGTCGTTGTACTCAGGACGTCGAGACCTATCTAACGGTCCTCGGTCTACGTGAAAATTACAAATCCTCCAAAAAGTCAACATTTTCCTCATTTACTCAAAATTACGGTAACGCCCCCAATCTTCCGAACGTCATAACTTTTCCTCCGATTGTCCGAATCGAACCTGCCACCTGTCTACGGACTCGTGACGTCCTAAACTACGTCACAGTCAAGGGTTAACACTCATCCAGTCGGTAATTCAAAAAGTCACCTTTTAGCCTAATATTCACAAGGGCAAAATCGTCCTTTTTCCCGAAGGTACGGGTTGTTACAATATAACTTCATCCCAGGATTAACAACCAATCTATCTACTCAAATATCCAAGAAAAACATGATATATTACCTTCCTGATCGAAGAACGATCGATCAAACTTCCATCGTCAAGTTCCCACGCTTCCGGCCACCGTTGGCCGTGATTCCAAGTCCATTCACTTCCTTAGGACCTTCAAATCGTCATTCAATCAACCAATTTGATTAACAACCACCAAATCACAATCTGCCATTTTTTTAATGCAAACAGAAGCCTCACGAGTTCTTACCTCCCTTATTCGCTGTGGGCCATCGTTGGCCGCCACTAGCCTCAGCTCAACCTCCCTTTCAACTTGTTGTAACGACCCGTCCCAAATTTCAAGATTAGATTAGTGAGGTTAATCCGTCATTAGTGGGCGAAATCGGACGAACGATGCAAAATGACTGTTTTGCTCCTAGGCGTGGGCAAAACGTTGAATTTTTGTTCTGGCTGTAAACTGGACTTTGATTGATGACTATGACGTAGTTCAGGGCGTCACGAGTTCATAGACAAGTGGCACGTTCAATTCCGATGTTTGAGGAAAAAGTTATGACGTTCGGAAGTTCAAGGGCATTTTGGTAATTTTGGTTAAAAGGGGCAAATAGTTTACTTTTAGATTGGGAGGTCTGATGGCTGAGGGCCAAAGATCGTTACGTAGATCGGGACGATACGAATCCATAGACAGACGGCACGCCTAAATCGGACTTCAAACGGGAAAGTTATAGGTCACGGAAGGTCGATTTCACTATGCACGTACTTCGAGACGATGATGAGGTGGCTTATTCTAATTGGCCAGATATTTTAAGTAGGACCCATGGATGAATGAAAAGTGTCACTCATCCCATTGGTCAATTCCCCTAAATTGTGGATCTAGTTTAATTAAATAATATTATTTAATTAATTTTATAATCTAATCTTTCACTCAATCCTCACCATCCATCCCATCTCCCTCTCATCTGATCAGATATCATTTCTTCTCTTTTCTTCATCCAAACCCGAACCACCATTTCTACATTTTCCCATTTCCAAACAAACACCACAACTCATCACCATGATCATACTGTGCTCGTGTGTGTGACCGTGAGAGAGTGAGGACACGACGGTGACGGGCTCACTGCGGTAGTCCACAATGGGAGGAAACCCGAGACGGTGGGTGATGTGTTTAAAAGTTCAAATTTTAGTTTCGTTGGTTTTTGATCGATTCGAACGTATGGGTTGGCTTTCTGGTGAGCTGGAGGATCTGTTGGGATCAAAAGAAGTGGTTGGGATGGCCGAAGGCCACAGTGGAGAGAGGTTGCAGCCGACGGTTTTGTTTTTCAATCTCAAGGTAAAGCTTTTCCTTCCTTTTCCTTCGTGTTGATCATCTAATTAAATTCCTAAGACTAAGGCTTAGAGTTTAGGATTAAAATGGGGAAGAATGGAGTAAAAATAAGGGAGAAAAGTGATTGGACCGTCCACGCCGGTCGGACAGGACCAAAAACCAGCAGACCGGTTAGGACCCGGTCTGTCGAAGGAAGAAGACGGTGCTACAGTAGGCGCGTGGACTCACGTGCAGAACCTTCTTAGGGCGCATGGGGGCGCGTGAGGGACAATTTGGGAATGTTTTCAACACGTGAAATCTTCTATTCGATGTAACGAACATTTTTGGACTGGTTTTGTGTCGATCGGACACCGTCTCGATAATGTTTGGGGCATCGGAAGGTTTCAAATCGGGATTTAAAATAGTTAAAAATTCCGAAAAATTACGGGGCTTCAGTGGGAGGTTATTTAAGTAGTTAGTAACCTTCTATTACGATTTGAACAGGTTTGGGAGTCCCCGTGACGATGTTTGGCTATGGAGAGCCGTATGGCACGTATATCGAGGCGGCAGCTCGGACGGTCTGTGAGTAGACCTTGTTTTCTAAATTAGTGCACGCATAAATATTTATTATATGTTTTAATACTTGTTTGGTGATGCCATGAGTGCATTTAAGTGTGGTTACGTATTGGCATGTATTACGAGGTTTCAGCCTTATATGGTGCCAATACGGGTTTGCACTTCTTTGTTGGTATAAATGAAATGGATTTGGATTTCCAAAAGGATAAACTCAGGTATGAGGTCCATTTGGTTTTGTCTCGGGCATGTGGCTCTATTTACGACCTACGGGTCTGAATCGTGGTCGTAGCGAGTGCTATGTGCACGACGACCGACGATACGACGCTCGCCTCCAGACTATGATATGTTCCTTCCGGAGAGGTCACGATGCACGATCTGTTATCGGGCAGCTGATGAAGGCTCGACTTTGGAGTGCTGACGGTTCAGGATATCGATCAGTGATGAGTGCACCATGATCTTGTGGTGGTCGCGTCAGTTGATTCGTTCACGGCAACATACCAGGATTGAGGGCGGTCCTGGATGGATGGTTGCACGCATCACTACGATTGGAGTCGTGACTGACCCTGAGATATCGGGCACGATGCCCAGTGAGTCATGTGTTCGAGCATGAGACCCAGTTTACTTTACATTTATGATTTCGGGTCGGGGACCCTAATGGATTTCCAAGTTCATGACGGTTTATGGGAACTGGCATGAACCCTTGAAAGGTCTTTATGATTCATGAAGGTTTATGGGAACAGGGCATGAATCCTTTGAAAGGTTCTAAAGATATTTTCTATATGTATATGAATGGCATGAATGAGTTCGTTATATATATATATATATATGTATGTATATATATTCATATACCTTCCTTTACTTGAATTATCTCCTCCGGGGAGGGTCGTTGGCCTGGGTGGACCGCGGAGTAGTCACGGAGCACCGACTGAGTAGAGTCGCCCCCCAGTTGGGTTCTTTACTCTCAGGAAGGCATGGATCGTAACCTCAGGGCGGGTCATTGGTCTACGGACATTGATCTTGGACTCTGAAAGACTTGGGTTTGAGACCCCGGGTAGCACGCGCATAACTTTGGAAACCGTGACAGGATTGGTTGTGTGATTATATGTATATATGATATATGATATGTGATCTACGATATACGATATGTGATGTATACAGGTGTTGGGCTGAGTCCCGTATGGTATTGGGAAGTGGCCCATATATTTGGTATCTTGATGGATTTGGGCAGTGGCCCGTGTATTCGGTTTCATTTACGATTTTGGGCTAAGGCCCTAATGAACGGTTTGATAAATGGTTTTCTAATGCATGCATACTTTTTAGTGAAGGGTACAAATATCTTGATAAACTGTTTTTATAAACTCTTGTTTTGTCCACTCACAGCTTTTAATGTTTTGACTGCCCTTCAGGTTGACAGTGTGGACTGTAGCAGAGACCAAGATATCACATACCTCTTCCGGATCCTGGCGTACTCTAATAGCCTGAGAGGGCAAAGGTTGGAAATATCCCTTGTCTGACACTTCGTGTCAAACGGGAGCAGGGTCGTCCCGCGTTAATCTCGGGGGGATTGGGACGGGTCCTGTCATTAAATCACACATCACAGGCAGTAGGTGAGGTTTGAGAGGGTTGGGTTCACGATCACACACATACACTCTGTTTTTCACTCTCTCGGTTGGCCCTCACCGAATACCAGTTTCACACACTCACCACCAGCATCGTCTCACCTCACTCCCACTCATTTTCATTCATGGCTCAAATGCTATTGATGAAGATTAGAGGGTTTAGTGTGTGGGGGTTTGATAGGTCGTCAAATAATCATTATTTTATATTATTTTATACCCTTTATACTTGACTTTTATTATTAAAATAATAAATAATTAGATAAAATAATATATTTTGTGATATTTCCATTTAAATAAATAAAGTTTGTAATTTGGAACATTTTGGCGAAAGAATTGTCTCGATCGGAATTATAACGAATAAATTATGGACGAGTTTTGATGAAATTATATTAATTATTATTATTTATATTCATGCAGACCCAAATTAATAAATAAAAGTCCAAGCCCAGATTATTGAGCCCAAGTCAATTATTTGCAACCCAAGACAAAATTAAGCCCGCAGCCCACTCCCAGAAACCGGCCCAACCAAGCAGCAGCCCAGCAGTAAGGCTAGGCCCGCGTTCAAAGCCCAAATCCTTCGCCCAGCCATGCGCATTAGCTCGGCGCGCGCTGGCCGATCCCAGTCTCCATCTTCGGCGAGCGCATGCCGAATCAGCCCTCATATATCATCACGCGTGCGCTGAATGCTGTGTCTCTTTTTCAGCTACTCCTCACCAACCCGTCTGCCCCTTGTTAGTAGCTACCTACCGAAATCATAGTCCCTTTTTCAGCAGCAGCTCACCAAACCCTCAACTGCTTCCTTTTCAGTTTTTCCAGCATGACTTTTCCAGATTTTCTGCAATTATCATCCACTTTTCAGCCAAAATCATCCCTAATTTCATCATTATTCATCATTATATTTTTATATTTTATTTTTGTATTTATTTATTTATTTTGGATTTTTGGTACTCCCTCTATAAATAGGGAGACCATTTCACTTGTAAATTGGTCCCCATAGTCCCCATTTTCTCCCATTTTATTTCTCTTTTTGTAGTTTCTCTCTAGTTCTTCTCTCCTTTTAGTTCATCTTCTTTCTTTTTATTCTTTATTTTTGGGGACCATTTTAATTAATTAGTTTTCTTTCAATTATTGTTCTTAATTTATATTATAATTTATGTTATTTCTTAATCTCATTTCTTCTTTACTTTGTTCTTGTGGTTTTTCTTTGAGATCTCTAAAACACATTTTTATGCTTTCCTTAAGAAATAACTAGGCCAAGTATTTCCGAAATAATTCTAGAATTTAAGTCCGCATTCTTATGTTTTATCCTCCATCTTCATAAGGTTCTAGCCGATGTTCGGTGTTCCTTATGAATAACATTTCATTGTTTCCATCCACTTTCGGAATCACAAGCTGTTCTTGGATTCCGAAAGTGTAACTTTCTTCCCTTTACTTAAATTCTTGTTATTGTTTCGGTTTACTTATAATTCAATATATGTATTGTTATTTTCTTTCTAACATTTGTAAATGTGAATACAATCTCCATGTGTTTTACTTTTTAAATTTCATTTACTTCATATGTTTTAGTGTTTAACCTTCAATTTAACTTTAAGTGTTTATGACCGCTGTTCGGTGCACTTAGAATAGGGTTGAAGAGATTTAAATATTTGACACACATTGAAATCAATAACGTAAGGTGAATCGTATTATAAGTGTTTATGACCGCTGTTCGGTGCATTCATAATATTGAAAAATGTATGCATGTATTTGAGATGATTAAGGTAGGATTTCGTGATTGGTTCAATATGAGCATAATGTTATAGTGTTGGTAAAAATATGTGTTTGAAGAAAGCTCACTTGCACAAAAGTTAAAGTAAAAGTAGAATTAAGTTCTTAATTATTTTTACTTGTTTTCTTTATCCTATGATTAAAATCTTCTCAACCCCCCCCCCCCCCCCCCCCCCCCCCCCCCCGCGCCCACATTTAATTCTTTAACTTGTATAATACCCGACTACACAAAAAGGGTTTAAATTGTATAATACCCGAATTACGTGTTTAATTTAATGCGTAGTTTGGGCGTTATCAGGGTTTCACGGTTTGAAGAAGAAAATAAAGGAGACGATGAAGATGTCGTGCACGGAGAAAAAGAGAGAGAAATGAGAAGGAAAATTAGTAAAATAATAAACTAAAATAAAATAATATTTTAGTACATTAGATCCACAATTTAGGGGAAAAGGACCAATGGCATGAGTGACACTTGTCACTCATCCAAGGGCCCCACATAAAATATCTGCCAATTTGATTTAATTAATATTTAATTCGAATCCTGAAACGTAACCTCCCAATTTCGATCCTGTGACCATAACTTTCCAGTTCGACGTCCGATTTCGACGTGTAGCCTGTCTACGGACTCGTGACATCCCGATCTATGTCATGGTCATCGTTCCTCGTACGTTTGACTTCCCAAGTCAAAAGTCAAAATTTTGTCCAATTCCAGGGGTACCGCCCGTCCGATTTCTTTCAACTAATCCCCAATTAATCATACTAAATCCAAAATTAATTAATAAATAAGTCCCGAGATTCGGGACGGGTCGTTATAGTCTGTGAGTGGACATTGATTTCGAAATATGATGCATGCATAACTGTTTTATATGTTTTAAATATGTGATTTATGATGAACTTGTATTTAGTATTCACGTATTTTCATGTATTTCGAGGTTTATGGATTTATATAGCGTTGAACTTGCTTGTGTTTCCAATTATGGTTCAATGGTATGATTTCGGATTTGGAAATATGGAACCGGGCATGAGACCCATTTAATTCGTAAACTATCGGACTTGATGTCCATTTGATTTAATGAGGCATCGGGCCGAAGACACATTTGGTTATACTATCGGGCTTAAGGCCCAGTTGGTTTATTAAATGGAATTTCAGGCAGAGTCCCTTTAATTTAGAAATTGGAATTGTGGAAATGGTTTATGAAAGTTATACTTCAGGTATGTGACCCATTTGTGGATTTACGATGGTTTTATGGAAATCACGGGCATATCCCTTTGAAAGGTTTTGAGATGATTTATAATATGTTTTTCATATACTATCCTTATGTATGGATTGTCTCCTCTAGACGTCTAGTAGTATCTCGGAGTAGTCACAACGCACTACCTGAGAGGGGCTGCCCTGATGCGCTCATGACCAGGAGTTCAATTATGGATAATACCCCAGAGAGGGTCATTGATCTGCGAGTCATTGACCTGGGTGAACCCTGGGAAGACTCTGGATTGAGACCCCAAGTAGCACGCTTAGCTTAGAGACTGTGGCAATGGTATTGCTTAGGCATCCGGGATGCCGAGGATTGGTTACATTGTATTACGATAAACTGATTATTTAATATTGATTGGTTTTGGCCTGAGTTCCTATAGACTTGGTTTTGGGCTGATTTCCCACATGGTTGAATTTATGATGTTGGGCTAAGGCCCTAATGATTTAATAAAGTAAATGGTTTGATTACTGGTTTTCGATTGCATGCATGCTTTTTAGTGAAGGGCATAAACATCTTTTTGTGAAATGTGTTTTATAAATTATTTATTTCATCCACTCACAACTTTTAATGGTTTTTAATGCCCTTCAGGTTGATCGCAGATGCGGGCTGTAGCAGAGACCGAGACATCATACTCCTCCACTAATCCTAGCGCACTCTGGAAGCCTCGTTTGGGCTAAGGTTTGTGTTATCCCTTGTCTGACACTTCATGTCAGACGGGAGCATGGCACATCTCGCGTTAATCTTGGGGTAATTAGGATGGGTCGTGTCAAAGTGGTATCCAATCAAGGTTTGCATATGGTACTCTGATACCAAGGTGGTATCAAAGCAAAGCTTGCATATGGTACTCTGATACTAAGGTGGTATTAGAGCACAGTTTGCTTATAGAGTGTGCACAGGTGCAAGATGTGATGTCTCTACGAGTACGACAGCCCGTCGTCAACCTAATAGTTAGGGTAAGAGTAGGAAAACCTTAGTAAGAACGAACCTCGATTAGGTGTTGTTTGGCGTGGTATGTCGTGGTTGGGCAATGCTTGGACCTAAGAAAGGTTGGGTATGACGATATTGCAGGGTCGAGACCGTGGGAGCTGTTAGTCGGGTTCGGGGAACCCTAGTTTGTGATTGATGGTCTGGATATGCGAGTTAGTAGACGTTTTGGATTAACAACTTCTCGAAGTCAAGATAGTTGGCCATGGCAGGTCAAGTTGGTAGTTATGCTGTTGGGAACAGCCGGGTGGTGATAACCTTAGTTGGGCATTAGATGGAGGTTGGTTGGCCTGACACTAAGTGAAATGATGGGATCCGATCCACAAGTTCGTTCGGATACGGAGTCTCGATATTGATGTATGTTGGTTTGGTCTGCATGAGATTGTGGCAGGCACTACTATCGAGAGTGGTTGTAGTTGAGACTGTTGATAACCAAGGGACGTTCAGGGAACGTTCATTTTCTTGTATGAATTGTTAGGGTGATTGTACCCAGAGTTGGTGAGTGGAGGGAGGTAGAATTCCACCAGCCTAAGCAGAGATTTGGATTCTAGCTCGGTATGAGCTGAGATTTAGGTTGGGTCTGATTCGCACATTGTGTGCTAGTGATTGCGATGACGATAGGAGATGATGAGCCATGAGCTTAAGATGTGACTCAGTCATGATGTGCTTATGATCGGTATCTACCACTACTCCACGATGAGGATTCGTCAGCTAGTATTGATTCTTGAGAATTATGTCAAGATGACAGATATGATAGAGATGAATTGGTTGGGATCCAGCAGTGGTTGAGATGTGTTGGGTAGAGTCCCAACCGTGATTGAGATAACTGATGTGATTGAGATGACTAAGTGGTGATTGGATGAAACGGTATAACCGGATAGGGGAATTGGGTAGTGAGTTGAACTGTTTACGAACACGTGGATGATATCCGAGTGAGTTGAGGACTTGGGCGGTCTAGTGGTTGGAATTGACACCCAATTGGGTAGAGTTTTGAATATGCTTCCAACATGGTTGTAACTTCTCTTGATTTCGAAGTCATTGAGGGTGACTTCCAATTTTCTGCCCATGACAGATGATGTTGTTGTCGCCAGTACGTTGATCATGTATTGACTGAGGGACCCATGATTGGTTTTGGGTCATCAAGAGGAGTTGGGCATTCTAAGGTCGGTGAAGGAAATTTCTCATTTTCTGCTCGTTAGTCGATGGTGCTTGGTGGCACCAGACGGGGTGATTGTAGTGGGATTGTGTTTACAATCACTTAGGATGAATTTTGATGTCATCGTCTTAGATCATCCTTAATTTTCCCTAGGTAAATGATGACGAGGATTATCCTTGATTTTCCCTTCCTTGAATCATTTCGAGCAGAATCATTGAAAACTCAAAGGCGATTACTTATGAATGAGCCTGGAATTGAGTTCAAAATTTGAATTTCAAACTTCGAATTAGTCCGATGACTTAAGGTGAGTGGATTCTTAAATTGAACCTATAATTTTGTTTAGAGGTTAATTCCGAGTAGGTATGTGTGTTTAATTGTGAGAAATACCAAGAAAATAGCCGGATATGAAAACAGGTCATGAACCAGGTCGGGACCCGAGTTGTAGACCCGACTCAGGGAAGGGGATGATGAACAATGGTTTGGGGCGTGGGCTCCATGTGCAGCCACTTCTGGCGGCGTGTGGGAGCACGTGCCACGCTTCCTGGGGAATCAACCAACATGAAAGTTTTGAGTACTTGATCCTACGAGTCCAACGGTACAATTTTTGAGGCGATCAGATATCGTTTCGAGATAGTTTGGGCTATCTGAAGGCTTAGAAGTAGCCTATATTGATATTTGGATAATAACAGACTTTTTTTATCAATAGAAATGTTATATATATGAAAAAGATGAATATTTAAGGATATGATTGATGTATGGAATTGAACTTATGATGTTAAGGAGTTGATCAAATATATTCATATTTTAATTTAAAGTTAATGTAAGTATAGTTTGGGTTACAACTTAAGACTAACCAATAGTGATCTTTAGATATAATGTTTGAAGAATTAAATTATGGATTGGATTTAAAGGTTGAATTATGCGTATTAATATTAGATGTTATTTTTCTATGATCTTATTTATTTATATGTTAATAAATTGGTAACATTTATGGAAAATAGTGGTTTTGATTATGAAATTGATATGTGGAAGAATTGACCATGAGTAAATAGAGAGGTCATGATCTATATTTTACAATGTGAACTTAATTTTGTAAGTATGGTTAACTTGTGATTGTCTTAATAGTAACTCAAAAAAATTGAGATGATAAATAGTGTTGATTTTAATAATGGGAGTAAGACTCCAAATAGGGTAGAATTAGTGATTTTCACCACTTGACGAGGTTAGTGGGTTAGACATGGTGGTAACCCCTCCAGGATAAATTAAAGTTGGTTAAGTTGATAAGTTCTGGACATGAGTTCACTTGATATTAACCCTTGTCTGACAAGAGTTATCAGACGTGAGTAGGATTGATCCGATTTCCATGAAACTTAGTGTAACGACCCGTCCCGAATTTCATGGTTAGATTAGTGACTAATCACGATTAGTGAGGCTAATCCGTGATTAGTAGAGCGAAATCGGACGAGCGGTGCGAAATGACCGTTTTGCCCCTGATGGTGGCAAAACGTTGACTTTTTAATTGGGCGGTCAAATGGACTTTGACCGATGACCGTGACGTAGTTCGTGACGTCACGAGTTCATAGACAGGTGGCACGTTCAATTCCGACGTTCGAGGAGGAAGTTATGACGTTCGGAAGTTTAGGGGCATTTTGGTAATTTAGGTTAAATGGGGTCAAATGTTGACTTTTTGACCGGGAGGTCCGATGGCCGAGGGCCGAAGACCGTTACGTAGATAAGGACGATACGAATCCATAGACAGGCGGCACACTGAAATCGGACTTCGAACGGGAGAGTTATGGGTCACGGAAGTTCGATTTCACTATGCACGAACTTCGAGATGGGGACGTTTCGGCGAAATCTGATTGGGTGGATATTTTGGTGGGCCCCATGGATGAGTGACAAGTGTCACTCATCCCATTGCTTTGATCCCCCAAAATGTGGATCTAAATAATTAAATATTATTATTTTAATTATTTTATAATTTAACCTAACAACTATTAATCCTAACCATCCATTTCAACCCTACCTTTTAATCCTCACCATCAATCTCTCCTTCTCTCATCAGCCATCTCCTTCATCTTTGTTCATCCTTCCACCCGAAACCCCATAACACCATTTTCTCCATTTTCTTCCTTTTCCTTCAAAAACCCAAAACACACACACACCATCACCATTCATTGCTTGTGCGAGCTGGACATGACCGTGAGGTGGTGGAAAGGGGCTGAGGAAGGCAGGCCACGGCTAGCCACGGCGGAGGACACGGCGGGGAGAGAGAAACCGTGGGTGAGTTTTCTTTCAAAAATTGAAAATTGATTTTTGTTGTGTTTTAATCGCATCTAGGGATTGGGAAATGTTCCTAGAGGTCTTAGGGTTCTTTTAGGATTGTTTTCGAAGGCTGAGGTGGCCTGTAACGGCTGTGAAGGGCGGAGGTAGTCACGACCGCCATTGATGAACTTGGAAGGTATAGTTTTTGAGGGTGTTCTTAGTTGTTAGGGCCATGGATCTTTAGGTTAGGTTGAGAGGAGTAGAATGGGACAAACAGGAGGAAAAATGGTGGCCGGAGCAGGGAGAACCGGCCGGGTCAAGCCGCGGGTCACGGCGACCCGGTTGCAGACGTTCGGGTCGACCCGCGGGAGGACAGAGATGACAGGTGACGTCATCATGTCAGCGATGACGTCAGCATTGTCAGATCTGACAATGTTAGCTGACATGTCAGAAAATGGGCCAATAGGAGTGCGACACGTGTCACATGTCAGTGCACAGTCAGCACTGTCATGTCAGTGACGTGGCCCAATCAGGGGCTGACACGTGGCACTTACGTGGACCAGTGTCGCGATGACACGTGGCACCGGTCAGACTGCCACGTGGCACTGACAGCATAGTGATGTGGACCAATGGGAGCTTGACACGTGGCACCTGTCAGAGTCTGACATGTCAGACCTGACAGCTGTCTGATGATGTCATGCTGACGTCATCGATGACGTCAGCAGGTACTGTAGCAGGCGCGTGAAGCCCACGCGCAGCCACTTCGGGCGGCGCGTGAGGGCGCGTGGCAGGGAATCTGGGGAAGGTTCCAACATACGAAATCTTCTATTCGATGTAACGAACATTTTGAGACTAGTTTCGTGTCGATCGGACACCGTCTCGATATGTTTCGGGGCATCGGAAGGTTTAGGTTCGGGATTAAAAATAGTTAAAAATACGGGAAAATTACGGGGCTTTAGTGGGAGGTTAATTAAGTAGTTAGTAACCTTCTATTACGATTTGGACAGGTTTGGGAGTCCCGGTGACGGTGATCGGCTCGGGGAGCCGTATGGCACGCAAATCGAGGCGGCAGCTCGGACGGTCTGTGAGTGGACCTTGTTTTCTAAATTAGTGCATGCATAAATGTTTATTATATGTTTTAAATGCTTGTTTGTAATGCCATGGGTGCATTTGTATGTGGTTACGTATAGGCACGTATTTCGAGGTTTCGTCCTTATGACCTCAGATTCCGGGCACGGTGCCCAGTTGGTGTCCTATGTTCGGGTACGAGACCCAGTCACTTTACGGTTTTGATTTCAGGTTAGGGAACCTTAAATGGATTCCCAGGTTCATGACGGTTTATGGGAACTGGCATGAACCCTTGGTTATGGTATTATGGTTCATGACGGTTTATGGGAACCGGCATGAACCCTTGTTGGTTATTACGGTACATGACGGTTTATGGGAACCGGCATGTTACCTGATTATGGATATTATGGATCATGACGGTTCAGGGGAACTGGTCATGAATGTTTATGTTATGTATATATATGTTCGTCTACCTTCCTTTACTTCTATTATCTCCTCCGGGGAGGGTCGTTGGCCTGGGTGGACCCCGGAGTAGTCACGGAGCACCGACTGAGTGGAGTCACCCCCCAGTTGGGTTCCTTACTCTCAGGAAGGCTATGATTACTATTACCTCGGGTAGGGTCAGTGGTCTACGGACATTGATCTTGACTTTGAGAAGACTCGGATTGAGACCTGGGTAGCGCGCGCGTGGCTTTGGATACCGTGACAGGATTGGTTGTGTGACTTATATATATGTATGTGATGGATATATGATATATGATATGTGGTGTGTACAGGTGTGCACAGGATTTGGGCAGTGGCCCGTATGGTCGTTTTCATTGTGGTCCTTTCGACCTTGGTTTATATCTGCTTTGGGCTTAGTCCCACATATGGTTTGTTTTGGATAAATGGTTTTCGAATGCATGCATGCATGCTTTTTAGTGGAGGGTACAAATGTCTTCTTATTAAATGTTTTTATAAACTCTTGTTTTGTCCACTCACAGTTTTTAATGTTTTGACTGCCCTTCAGGTTGACATCGGATGTGGACTGTAGCAGGGACCGAGATATCACATGCCTCCTCCGGATCCTGGCGTACTCTGATAGCCCGGGAGGGCAAAGGTCAGAAATATCCCTTGTCTGACACTTCGTGTCAGACGGGAGCAGGGTCATCCCGCACTAATCCCGGGGGGATTGGGATGGGTCCTGTCAACGTGGTATCAGAGGGGGGTTGTCTCTATTCGAGCAACCGCGGAGCTCTTGGAGTATGTATGTTGGTCGAGGATGTGATATCTCATTGGGCTGCAGTCCGTGGTCAACCTGATTGTTGGGGTGTCGGTACGATAGTTAGTAGGATTGGCATGCCTTGGTTCGGCATTCGATGTCGGGGTTGCCGTAGTTCTGTCGTGGATGACAGTGTGGGACCCTACAAAGGGATAAACAGTATTCTGGAGTGTGATCGTGAGACGGTTAGTTGGGATCGTCTTTCACGATGTCGTAGGATTGGTTCCGACGACTGGTTTGGAGTTGCGACCACTCGATGGTCGGACTTGGGTTGGGTTAAATAGATTTACTGCGGTCGGCAGTTAGTTGTCGGTTTCGGGGAATCCTAGTTGGATTGTCGGTAGGATTGGATTGACGTTTTTACGATGTCAAGACCGCGGGGTCGGTCAGGTTGTTGATGTTACTGCTTTTCGCAGTTGGGTTCCGAGGAACTCTAGGTGTGATTGTGGAACCCTACCTTGGTAGGTATGGTTCGGAAAGGCGAGTTGACTGGTGGTTTGACTTGGACGACTATTCGGATTTGGATTCGGTAGTCGGTCTAGTCATGTCAGCTTGTGTTAGGACTGCACTTCGCAGTCAGGGTTGTACGTATAGGTTAGACCGAGTTGGTTGTCGTGCTACTTCAGTTGTGGGTTGGTGCAACTAAGGTCGTGGATGACCTGGTAGACGACAATGGTTTAGTCAAGTTACGACAGGATAGAGATTGTTGGACAAGTTACCAGGGTTGGTACTTGTCGATGGAATCCCGGAGCGGGGATACGGAGTATTTGGTACGGGCGAGTGATTCCGTTGGATGCGGGGTCTCGATAGCGGTGCCTGGTAGTTAGGTCTGCACGAGTGTGTAGCAGGCACTACTACCGAGAGTGGTTGTAGTTACGATTGTTGGGAATCGGGGACGTTCGGGGAACGTTTTCCTTTTCTCGCATGAGCTGTCAGGGTAACTGTACCCTGAGTTGTCGGGTACGAGGGAGGCAGAGTTTCTCCTATACGAGCAGAGGTACGGGATCGTCGCTCGGTATGAGCGGAGATCCAAGGGTGTCAGTTTTGTACACGGCGTGTTGATACTGACACTAGTTTTGGTGATAGTGCGTGGTGCTGGTACTAGCGCTGGTACTGGTGCCAGTGATCGTGATGACGATGAGTTACGGATCGGGGTGTGACTCCGTCGTAATAGGCATATGTTCGGTATCTGTGGTTCAGGAGTGGAACTCAGATAGAGTTAAACTGGTTAGGGGACACGTGGTTGATGTCCGGGTATGTTGTTTCCAATCTTGTTGGAACTTCGGAATCGCGAGAGGTTGCGATTGAGGTGACGAGTGGAATGCGGGTTTTCCGCATTGGTAAGGGGTATGTCGAAGTCATTTTGGGTGACTTCTCAGGTTCTACCATAATCGATGGTGGTAGATGATGTAGATGTTATTGATGTTGTTGGTTGCCACTAGTACACTAATCGTGTATTGGTTGGTGGACCCGTGATTGTCTTGGGTCATCAGGTGGAGTGAGTATATCGAAGTTAGGTGACTGAGATTTCTCATTTTCTACTTGGTGGCAGACGATGTTAGGTTACATGACGTGGTGAGTGCAGCGAGTGTTGTTTGCATTCACGTAGGATGGATTATTCGATCATTCTTGGTTTTCCACGGTGGAATGCCAAGGATCGATACGAGGTACTCAGTGAGAACCCACAGTCTCGGCGTGTCTCGTCGTTGACTAATCTGTTTAGATGTGGGAATTGGTTTAGGACTTTGGGTATCGTTATGGATCTGGATCGTGGTCTTGATGATCCAGATAGGTGGAGAGTTTATCGCTCATACTTGGATGTTTGAGTGGAGCATGATGGGACTGAACTTCTTTTCGAGGTAAATCCCATATGGCTTATTACTCGCCTGAGTAGTTGTCCGATGAGTAGGTGTCTGACGAGGTCGGATTTTGTCTGACCTAGTGTTGTGTTGATGTTGGGATTGACTTCCCTATGAAGTCAATCGATCATATGGTGGTAATCGGTTGAGTGGGTAACCGATAGGTTTGGTTTTGGTACGTCTAGGTAGACGTGAACGATATTTCAGGTTTTGGAACCAGATTTCTGGATGACGATTCAGGATTTGATTTTGGAACTTGAAAGAGGATTTCTGTATTTGGGTTTTGGAATCGGATTCTGGGTGACGATTCAGGATTTGATTCTAGAGCTTGACTATAGATTTTCTTTTATGGATTTGGGTTCAGAATAGTTATTCCAAATGCTAGCTTACGAAATAATGATTTTGGATTCGAATTTGGACATGATTACGGATATGATTTCTGGATTTGGATTCGGGATTTCTTACGAAATTGCGGATTCGGATTCGGATTTGGAAATAGATAATGGGTTGGAGTTTCGATTTGTCTAGATCGGACAGATGGACTCCATAATTGAAACGTGATTGACTACAACCTAGGTGGTTGTAGGCTGATTGATGGGTAGTTATACGTACCTTGTTCATTGTTCGAGGTACGACACCGGGCAGACTTGGGATGTCTGGTGACGGTATATAGGTTATACCAGTGGTACGTTGGAGAGCGTGTTGGTAGTCAGCATGGTTCCGATACCATTGGATTAGTCGGGGTCGTGGACTGGACGTTGGATACTGTGCATTGGGTCATGGTATTTCTGATGGGTCTAGTTACACACAGATTGAGTGAAAGGCTGTGTGGGTAAGTGTTTACTTCTGGTTGGGTCCGTTGGTGGTTAGTGTAACCACGAGTGAGTATAGTGTCAGCTTTCGACTGACGGTCTGTCGGAGGTGTCAGCGTGGATCGTTGAGTGAGGTCTGATGGCTCCCAGTGGGAGCAGACGTCAGGATAGATTAGTGATTGAGAAGGGAACCGTCTAGTTGTTGTATCAACAAGATGGTAGATTTGACAAGTAATGTCAATTCGGACCGTGTGGCTACTGTTCTTCGACGTGGTCGAGTGTAGTCGATACGACGAGAGCGTTAGTGGCACGTCGGGCTGTAGACGAGTAAGGATTATTCTGTTTAGTGGGTGTACGGGTGTACACGTGTCGTGAGATCGAATTATTTACACGAGGTGGAGGTTGTGGAATCAGGATAGTTGGAGTTTCGAGAACGGAACTAAATTAAGGAGGGAAGAACGGTTGGGTTTAGGTCGGTTGGAATTTCGAGGACGAAATTAATTAAGGAGGGAAGGTTGTAACGACCCGTCCCGAATTTCATGGTTAGATTAGTGACTAATCACGATTAGTGAGGCTAATCCGTGATTAGTAGAGCGAAATCGGACGAGCGGTGCGAAATGACCGTTTTGCCCCTGATGGTGGCAAAACGTTGACTTTTTAATCGGGCGGTCAAATGGACTTTGACCGATGACCGTGACGTAGTTCGTGACGTCACGAGTTCATAGACAGGTGGCACGTTCAATTCCGACGTTCGAGGAGGAAGTTATGACGTTCGAAAGTTTAGGGGCATTTTGGTAATTTAGGTTAAATGGGGTCAAATGTTGACTTTTTGACCGGGAGGTCCGATGGCCGAGGGCTGAAGACCGTTACGTAGATAAGGACGATACGAATCCATAGACAGGCGGCACACTGAAATCGGACTTCGGACGGGAGAATTATGGGTCACGGAAGTTCGATTTCACTATGCACGAACTTCGAGACGGGGACGTTTCGGCGAAATCTGATTGGGTGGATATTTTGGTGGGCCCCATGGATGAGTGACAAGTGTCACTCATCCCATTGCTTTGATCCCCCAAAATGTGGATCTAAATAATTAAATATTATTATTTTAATTATTTTATAATTTAACCTAACAACTATTAATCCTAACCATCCATTTCAACCCTACCTTTTAATCCTCACCATTAATCTCTCCTTCTCTCATCAGCCATCTCCTTCATCTTTGTTCATCCTTCCACCCGAAACCCCATAACACCATTTTCTCCATTTTCTTCCTTTTCCTTCAAAAACCCAAAACACACACACACCATCACCATTCATTGCTTGTGCGAGCTGGACATGACCGTGAGGTGGTGGAAAGGGGCTGAGGAAGGCAGGCCACGGCTAGCCACGGCGGAGGACACGGCGGGGAGAGAGAAACCGTGGGTGAGTTTTCTTTCAAAAATTGAAAATTGATTTTTGTTGTGTTTTAATCGCATCTAGGGATTGGGAAATGTTCCTAGAGGTCTTAGGGTTCTTTTAGGATTGTTTTCGAAGGCTGAGGTGGCCTGTAACGGCCGTGAAGGGCGGAGGTAGTCACGGCCGCCATTGATGAACTTGGAAGGTATAGTTTTTGAGGGTGTTCTTAGTTGTTAGGGCCATGGATCTTTAGGTTAGGTTGAGAGGAGTAGAATGGGACAAACGGGAGGAAAAATGGTGGCCGGAGCAGGGAGAACCGGCCGGGTCAAGCCGCGGGTCACGGCGACCCGGTTGCAGACGTTCGGGTCGACCCGCGGGAGGACAGAGATGACAGGTGACGTCATCATGCTGACGTCATCATGTCAGCGATGACGTCAGCATTGTCAGATCTGACAATGTCAGCTGACATGTCAGAAAATGGGCCAATAGGAGTGTGACACGTGTCACATGTCAGTGCACAGTCAGCACTGACATGTCAGTGACGTGGCCCAATCAGGGGCTGACACGTGGCACTTACGTGGACCAGTGCCGCGATGACACGTGGCACCTGTCAGACTGCCACGTGGCACTGACAGCATAGTGATGTGAACCAATGGGAGCTTGACACGTGGCACCTGTCAGAGTCTGACATGTCAGACCTGACAGCTGTCAGATGATGTCATGCTGACGTCATCGATGACGTCAGCCGGTACTGTAGCAGGCGCGTGAAGCCCACGCGCAGCCACTTCGGGCGGCGCGTGAGGGCGCGTGGCAGGGAATCTGGGGTAGGTTCCAACATACGAAATCTTCTATTCGATGTAACGAACATTTTGAGACTAGTTTCGTGTCGATCGGACACCGTCTCGATATGTTTCGGGGCATCGGAAGGTTTAGGTTCGGGATTAAAAATAGTTAAAAATACGGGAAAATTACGGGGCTTTAGTGGGAGGTTAATTAAGTAGTTAGTAACCTTCTATTACGATTTGGACAGGTTTGGGAGTCCCGGTGACGGTGATCGGCTCGGGGAGCCGTATGGCATGCAAATCGAGGCGGCAGCTCGGACGGTCTGTGAGTGGACCTTATTTTCTAAATTAGTGCATGCATAAATGTTTATTATATGTTTTAAATGCTTGTTTGTAATGCCATGGGTGCATTTGTATGTGGTTACGTATAGGCACGTATTTCGAGGTTTCGGCCTTATACGGTGCTTATACGGGTCTGTATTTCTTATTTGGTTTAAATGAACTGGCTTTGGATTTCTAAAAGGATAAACTCGGGTATGAGACCCATTTGGTTTTGTCTCGGGCATATGACCTCAGATTCCGGGCACGGTGCCCAGTTGGTGTCCTATGTTCGGGTACGAGACCCAGTCACTTTACGGTTTTGATTTCAGGTCAGGGAACCTTAAATGGATTCCCAGGTTCATGACGGTTTATGGGAACCGGCATGAACCCTTGTTATGGTATTATGGTTCATGACGGTTTATGGGAACCGGCATGAACCCTTGTTGGTTATTACGGTACATGACGGTTTATGGGAACCGGCATGTTACCTGGTTATGGATATTATGGATCATGACGGTTCAGGGGAACCGGTCATGAATGTTTATGTTATGTATATATATGTTCGTCTACCTTCCTTTACTTCTATTATCTCCTCCGGGGAGGGTCGTTGGCCTGGGTGGACCCCGGAGTAGTCACGGAGCATCGACTGAGTGGAGTCACCCCCCAGTTGGGTTCCTTACTCTCAGGAAGGCTATGATTACTATTACCTCGGGTAGGGTGAGTGGTCTACGGACATTGATCTTGACTTTGAGAAGACTCGGATTGAGACCTGGGTAGCGCGCGCGTGGCTTTGGATACCGTGACAGGATTGGTTGTGTGACTTATATATATGTATGTGATGGATATATGATATATGATATGTGGTGTGTACAGGTGTGCACAGGATTTGGGCAGTGGCCCATATGGTCGTTTTCATTGTGGTCCTTTCGACCTTGGTTTATATCTGCTTTGGGCTTAGTCCCACATATGGTTTGTTTTGGATAAATGGTTTTCGAATGCATGCATGCTTTTTAGTGGAGGGTACAAATGTCTTCTTATTAAATGTTTTTATAAACTCTTGTTTTGTCCACTCACAGTTTTTAATATTTTGACTGCCCTTCAGGTTGACATCGGATGTGGACTGTAGCAGGGACCGAGATATCACATGCCTCCTCCGGATCCTGGCGTACTCTGATAGCCCGGGAGGACAAAGGTCGGAAATATCCCTTGTCTGACACTTCGTGTCAGACGGGAGCAGGGTCATCCCGCACTAATCCCGGGGGGATTGGGATGGGTCCTGTCACTTAGGGACGGGTCCTTTCATTCAAAGTCAAGGGTACACAGTGGGCGTTCAAGTTTTCGGTTCTAGGTTGGTTTATTTCTTCTTTCTCCATTTATGTTTCTTCCTTTTTCTTTCATTTCTCTTTTCCCCTTTCCCTTTCTTTTCTTCTCTCGGGTTTTTCTCTATTTTTCACCCTTTTCTTTTCTTCCTTTGCTTTCAATTCCTCCCAATGCAAATAACGGTGAGGATAACTTCAACAATTGTGTGGTGGTGCTACTAATCAAAACGAGATTGTGATACATGTCACCATCCAACACAATCAAAGTCATGACTCAGCACCTTCCTAAACACATACTATAAGGACCCGTCCCAGAAATTAAAGTTTAGATAGTGATTAAGATGGGATTAGTGAGCTTAATCGGTGGTTAATTGGTCTCGTTGGGGTCGTTAGGGTAGAATGACGATTTTGCCCCTCGTTTGGGCAAAAAGTGGACTTTTAGTTCGGGTGGTCCAATGGACTTTGACCGGTGACCAGGATGTAGTTTAGGACATCACGAATTCGTAGGCAGGTGGCACGCCTGATTCCGACATCCGAGGAGGAAGTTATGATGTTCGGAAGGTTGAGGGCATAATTGTAATTTGGTTTAAATAAGGGGGAAAAAGTTGACTTTTTGGACAATCGGGTTTTGGTACGTTAACCGAGGACGGTTAGATAGATCTCGTTGTCCTGAGTTTGATGACAGGAGGCACGTATTCATCGGACTTACGATGTGAGAGTTACGGGTCTAGAAAGATAGTGGCAAAATTGTAAATTTGGGTTAAAAGGAAGGGTAGTTTGGTCTTTGTGCTCTGGAAAGTGTGTAGCAGAGAGAAGAAAGATTGAAGGCTGAGATTGAGACATTTGTGAGAGGGGCTTTGAGATGGTGACACGTGCTAAAGGTGGAGTGGCTTCTGGTTGGTTCCAGTGTGTGCACGGTCCTATAATTTGGGTGTAACCGTGCTGTGTGTGTTGTGTTGTTCGCAGAGAAGAGTGAAACAGAGGGAGATTGTGAGGAAAAATTGAGGGGTGATCGTGGATATTGAACGCTTCTGGTGAGTGAGGAGTGATCAGAAAGAGTGCGAGAGATGTTGGGGTGGTGCTGAGAGGGTTAGAAGGTGTGGTGGCTGTGTGTGAGGGAGTGGAGAGCTGCGGGAAAACCAGGGGGAAATCAGAGAGTTTGTGAGAAATCGTGGCGGTGGCGGCCATGTACGGTGCAACTGAGATCGTGGTGGTGTCGTGAGGGGTACGAGGAGTCGACCAGCTCCAGCGGAGCTCACGACGTCGACGGGAGGCAGGTAGTCCCTCATCCCTATATCTTTGCTCTGTTTTCCCATTGATGTTCAAATTGGAAATCGTGATGGCTGAGGTTGAGTCAAGAGTTTTGATGACTTGGGTTAAGTTTAGAAGGGTCTTAGGAACCGTCTACGGTGGTTGCCGTGACGGGGGAGTGCAATGTGGAGACGAGACGACGGAGGTGCTCTGTGTACCCTGTTTTGGCCGTGAGTTTCAGACGGGAAGTCGTGGACTTGGGGGGTTAGTCGACGGTTAAGGTGAGTTGGGTGAGGTTTGGGAAGGTCCTAGGAAGCGTCTGGTGTTGTCACCGTGATGGGGGAGGACCTGGGTAGCCGGAGAAGGAAACAGGGGACTGGTTCGAGTTTCTTTCGAGCTTGAGTCGATGAGCTACGGGATGAGTCGAGGTTTTTGGAGTTGGGGAAAGGATAGACCAGGTCTGGACGAAGCTCTAGGTGAAGAAAGGAGGTGAATTGGTGGCCGGACGGCGGAGAACAGTCCTCGCCGGTTCGAGTTGCAGCTGCCGGTTCAGCACAGTCGACTCAAGGTTGACGATGGTGCTGTAGCTAGCGCGTGAGGGCCACGAGCAGCCGCTTTGGGCGGTGCATGGGGGCGCGTGCGGCGGTTCTGGGGAAAAAGGTCAACATGGTTTTTGGTCTAGGAGTTATGATGAGTCCGTTAGAGTTGGTTTCGGGTTCATCGGACGTCGAATCGACGTAGTTTCGTGAGGGTGGAAGTTTAGGGTCCCGGTTTATGACGTTTAGGATTAGGGGAGTTCTGAGGGAATTTATGTAACAACCCGTCCCGAGAGCCGGGATTAGTAGAGTGATTAAGTTGTGATGTTCGGACGGTTGAGGGCATAACCGTGATTAGTAGGATGGTTAGGTAGCTTTCGTTGTCCTGAGTTCGATGACAGGCGGCACGTATTCATCGGACGTACGAGGCGAGAGTTACGGGTCTAGGAAGTTTTGTTAAAACCGTAAAACTGTGTAAAACAGGGGGGTATTTTGGTCTTTTTGGTTTCTGGGGATTTGTGCAGAGAGAAAGGTGATGGACGGCTGGGGTTTAACCAAGTGGGATAAGGATTGAGTGGATGGTGACATGTGGCCAATGTGGAGTGGTTTCTGGGACGTTCTCGTGTGCGCGCACCACCCAAATAATTGGGGTGCACTCGTGCAACCCATGCAGTTCTTGGATACACAGAGAAACAGAGTGAGCTTGTGAGGAGAAATTGAGGAGTGATCGTGGCTGGTGAGGAGTTCTGGTGAGTGAGGGAGGAACAAGAGACGGAAGGGAGGCTGGTGGTCGTGAATTGGTGGTGAAATCGTGCACGGCGGCACTGCAGAGGTGCGGAGAAGGTTTGGGGGAAACAGGGAGCCTGAGAGTTCGAGGTGGTGGCTACGCCGAGAGGCGGCTCAAACCACGACTGTGGGACGTTCAGGAGGTTGCAGGGAGGCCAACGAGCACCGTGGTAGGCGGCGGTGCGCACGGCGGAGCTGCAATCGAAAGGTAAGCTTCCTTGCTCTGTTTTCCAGTGAAAGTTCATTTGGAAAGTCGTGAGGTTTGGTTGAGAGTCGAGAGGTTAGAAGGTTAGGGTGATGTTCAGGAGGGTCCTAGGTGTCGACTAGGATGGTCGCCGTAACGGGGCCGTACACGGCGGGGCTCAGGCAAAGATGAGCACTCTGGTGCTCTGTTTGGCCGTGAAATTCAAACGGTGAGTCGACGAGTTTGGGGGTGAGTCGAGGGTAACGGAGATTGGTTCTAGGTTCAGTAAAGCCTTAGGGATTGTCTGGTGTCGCCACCGTGACGGGAGGTGACCGGAACAGGTGAATCGTGAAACAGGGAAAAAGGGGCCGTCTGGTTCAAGCTTCAGTCGTGAAGCTGGGAGTCGAATCGAACCAAGAGGAGTTGGGGAATGGATTCGTGGAGTCTGGATGAAGCTGCAGGAGAAGAGAGGGAGTGAATTGGTGGCCGGACGGTGGAGAATGCATCTCGCCGGTCCAAGCCACGGCCGCCGGTTCAGCACAGTCATCTCGAGGTAGGGGATGTACTGTAGCTGGCGCGTGAGGGCCACGCGCAGCCACTTTGGGCGGCGCGTGGGGGCGCCTACGGTGGCGGATGGGAAAGGGGTCAACATGGTTTTTGGACCAGGAGTTGTGGTGAGTTCAATGGAGTTGGTTTCGGGTCAATTGGACGTCGTATGAGTTTAGTCCCGCGAGGGTGAATGTTTAAGGTCCCGGGTCTTAGGTTTTCGATTCGGGGATTTTGAAGGAATTTAGGTGAACCTTCGTAGACGTGTTAGTGACGTAATTTGGTGATTGTGAACAGGATCGGGATTTCCCGAGGAAGCCAAGGAACGTGCTGGACGTTCGGGACACGATTGAGGGCTTGGTACTGTGAGTGGACCCTTTCTCTAATATGTTTTGGTTGATTTTACATTATTGCACGTTTTTCGAGAAATACGGTATTTGGCACGTTTTACGAAGAATGGTCGATTTCTGAGTAAAATGCCAGGGTTTTGGGATTTTTAAGGATAACTCGTTTGATTTCTTACAAAGGGATTTTGAAATATGATTTGGTAATGAAATGAATTGGATTTTAAAATTGGAAAGTGGATTCCGGATTTGGGTTCGGAATGACGGTTCTGGATGCTGGAAGGGCATCCGACCAGTGATTTCGGATTCGGGTTTGGATGTGGATTGGTAAATGGTTTTCAAATGGTTTTGGGATTGGATTTGCTGGATCTGGATATTGGGTTTAAAGACTCGGATATATTGATATTTCCCCCGTAGGCCTTGAGTTTAAAGCCTCGGATATGATTAAGGCCTGGATTGAGTTTAAAGACTCGGGAGTTTAAAGACTCGGATAGGTCCAGCAGGTTTGATCGGGAAATGATGATTTGAGCTTTATGATTTATGATACGGGTTTTGATACTCATGCCATGATTTCCATACCTGTTTATAGTGTTTTTGTTTCTTATGATGTTTTATGAGACTTGAATTAGACCTGTATTATTAACTGTTGGTTATGCATGTGGTTTTCAAAACGGAGGGCTAAAACCCCGGTTTTTATATGAAATGGTTCTGAACTTTTTGTACTTTCTGGTCCACTCACATCTTCTGTTTTAAATTGCCCTCCAGGTTGTGGAGCTAGTGCGGGGTCTTGACGTCGAGGCAGTGACCGAGGCATAGAAGTCACGCGAGGGGTCCCGGAGTAGTTTAAAGTCTTCCGTGTGCGTGTAATTTATCGGTTTTAGTTCCTTGTATTTTCGTACTATGCTCTGTAAATGATAACTTTGGGATATGTTGTCTAATTACTCCTACGTCTGACTGGGTTTGAGTGAGTTCTACTTAGGTGTTGTGTCGGGGAGTCAGACGGGAGCGGGATTGACCTCGAGTTTCGGGGTGAAACCGGGGTGGGTCCTGACAATTTAGGTGGACCTTCGTAAGTGTGTTAGTGACGTAATTTGGTGGTTATTGACAGGATCGGGATTTCCCGAGGAAGCTGAGGAACGTGCAGGATGTGAGGAACGTGCAGGACGTTCGGGACGCGATTGAGGGCTCGGTACTGTGAGTGGACCCCTTCTCAAACTTTAGCATGCATAACTGCTTTTCTATGATTGTTTTATGGTTTTATATGTGAATTCATGATTGATTAATATGAAGTGTTGATTTTATATGATTGCACGATTTTCGAGAAATAATTATTTGGCACGTTTTACGAGAAAGTATGAATTCTGCATAAAAAGCTATGGTTTTGGGGTTTCAAATGTTAAATGATTTTCAATAATTATAAAGGGATTTTGGAACATGATTTCGATGATCAATGGTTTTTGGTTTTAGAATCGGATTTCGTAAAGCGGAATTTTGTTTTAAAGTTGAAAAGTGGATTTCCGGATTTGGGTTCGGAATGACGGTTCTGAACGCCGGAAGGGCTTCGAACCGGGGATTTCGAATTCAAGTTTGGCTATGGATTTAGAATTGGTTTTACATTGAATTCGGATTGGATTTGCTGGATCTGGATATTGGGTTTAAAGACCCGGATATTGTGATTGACGGGGGACGGGCCCGGATTGGGTTTAAAGACCCGGATTGAGTTTAAAGACTCGGGAGTTTAAAGACTCGGATATATTGATATTTCCCCCGTAGGCCTGTTGAGTTTAAAGACTCGGATATTATTGAGGCCTGGATTGAGTTTAAAGAATCGGATATTATTGAGGCCTGGATTGAGTTTAAAGACTCGGGAGTTTAAAGACTCGGATAGGTCCAGCAGGTTTGATCGGAAAATGATGTTTTACGCCATAGATTTATGATGCTTGTGATATGATTTCTATAACTGTTTTATAGTGTTTCTGTTTCTTATGATGTGGTTTTATGGTGGTTTGGTTTTTAACTGTTTTATGAACTGGGTTATGCATGTGGTTTCAAAACGGGGGGCTAAACCCGGTTTTCTTATAAATGGTTTCGGAAACTTTTCTCTTATTTATGGTCCACTCACACCTTCTGTTTTTAACTGCCCTCCAAGTTGTGGAGCTAGCGCGGGGTTCCGGCGTCGAGACAGCATCTGAGGCATAGAAGTCACGAGAGGGATCCCAGAGTGTTTCAAATTTTTCCGCGTGCGTGTATTTAGATTATCGGTTTTTCTTTTCCGTGAATTTTGTACTATGCTCTGTAAAAACTTGTCTTCGGGATATTGATATAATTTCTCATGCGTCTGACTGTTTGTGTCGGGGTGTCAGACGGGAGCAGGATTTACCTCGGTTTTCGGGGTGAAACCGGGGTGGGTCTTGACAATTGGTATCAGAGCATAGGTTTGTCGAGTTTGTTGGGGTTTGTCTGTCTGTGAGGTTGTGTTTTAGTTGTTTGACTACTTCTATGCCTCTTTCAGCGTGTGATTGACGATGCCTCCGAGACGTGGACCCTCTCCACGACCTGAAGAGGTGAGAGGAACAGCGAGTACTACGATTGAGCGAGCCCAGCGGCTTGGAGCTACTACTTTTAGTGGCGGGGCTGATCCTGAGGAAGCCCTGAGGTGGATCACGAGACTTGAGCGGATCTTTGCAGTGATGCATTGCCCGCCGGAGGAGCGAGTGTTGTTGGCTACATTTTTACTGGATGGTGCGGCGTATGAGTGGTGGTATACCCTCGAGTTGTCTGGCTGGGATGCCCATACGGTGACATGGGAGACATTTAGGGAACGGTTCCTAGAGCAGTACTATCCTCGTTCTTTCCGAGATGCCAAGGAGGCTGAATTCCTGCAGCTTCAACAAGGGAATATGACAGTGGCTGAGTAAGAACGGAAATTTCAGATGTTGTCTCGGTTTGCTCCTGTGTTCGTGGCTACTGAAGCCGAGAAGTGTCGTAGATTTGAATTGGGCCTGGGAGGTGAGATTCGTGCCATTGTGACGGCTGGATCGTTTGCTACCCTCCGAGAGTTGTCGGATGCTGCGGTAAGGGTTGAGGCGAGTTTGCCGGTGCGACGCCGGGAGCCATCTTTTTCTGGAGCTTTGAGCCAGCGGACATCGAAAAGAGGTAACTTTGGTGGAGCGTCGTTGTCGGGTGATGATCGTTTCGGTAGACCTGGTAGTTTCCAGAGTTCAGGATTTCGTGGTTACCGAGCACAGCCAACTCCGCAAGCTAGTGCGACGTCTGTTGCGTCGACTGGGCGACCAGGTCTTTCCGGTCGGGATGTTTGTTTTTACTGCGGAGAGCGTGGTCACTTCCGACGTGAGTGTCCACTATTGCCACAGGAAGGTGGTGTAGGTCGAGGAGCAGCGGAGCCCGGACAGAGTACAGCGTCAGGGACAGCGGGCACTAGAGGAGGTGGTGGTGCCACTAGTAGTTCGAGGGGACGTGGTAGAGCTTCGGGATCTCAGGCCCGAGTGTTTTCGATGACTCAGCAGGAGGTTCAGTCGACACCAGATGCGGGGACAGGTACTTGTATTATTCTATTGTGTTGTACCCAGCTTTGTTGTTGGAT
This sequence comes from Prinsepia uniflora, assembly GCA_032719365.1. Classification (NCBI taxonomy): domain Eukaryota; kingdom Viridiplantae; phylum Streptophyta; class Magnoliopsida; order Rosales; family Rosaceae; genus Prinsepia; species Prinsepia uniflora. Next base: position 72,712,562 of record CM064862.1, read on the forward strand.
CCCAGGGTAGAGTCTAGGAGTTTCCCTAGAGGATCTGGAGTGCTACAGTGAGTTCCGTGGAAGGATGACGGAAGGTATAGGAAATGAGTGACTATAACTGATCGATATGAGGGTATTGAAGGAGAGAACCCACAAGCTAGAGTTTGCCTTTAGGACTTTGTAGATTTATTTCGATAGTGGTTGAAGTAGTAGCCGAGGGAGATAGGTTTTCGATTGCCTGGGTTAGTATCCGAATTGGTTTTGGAAAGGTGAGGTGGTAGTACGTGAGGATGTACTCTGTGAATTCTATTGGGTACTCCATATGGGGTATTTTAAAATATCTTCCTTTTCTGTTCATAGAGTTTCCCTTGCGTACACCATACAGTTGTTACAGGGAGAGGGTTGGCCGTGATAACAGTAGTTGGGGATGGTGTGAAATACCCAAGGTGGAGATGATAGACAGGAAACCTAGGAGAAGTTGTTGTTGATCTAGTAGTGCTTACCAGGTAGGGGACCCTAGGTGTCGGGAACTAGCTGTGGAAATTTCGGGGACGAAATTCTTTTTAGGTGGGTAGATTGTAACGACCCGTCCCAGAAATTAAAGTTTAGATAGTGATTAAGATGGGATTAGTGAGCTTAATCGGTGGTTAGTTGGTCTCGTTGGGGTCGTTAGGGTAGAATGACAATTTTGCCCCTAGTTTGGGCAAAAAGTGGACTTTTAGTTCGGGTGGTCCAATGGACTTTGACCGGTGACCAGGACGTAGTTTAGGACGTCACGAATTCGTAGGCAGGTGGCACGCCTGATTCCGACATCCGAGGAGGAAGTTATGATGTTCGGAAGGTTGAGGGCATAACCGTAATTTGGTTTAAATAAGGGGGAAAAAGTTGACTTTTTGGACGATCGGGTTTTGGTACGTTAACCGAGGATGGTTAGATAGATCTCGTTGTCCTGAGTTCGATGACAGGCGGCACGTATTCATCGGACTTACGATGTGAGAGTTACGGGTCTAGAAAGATAGTGGCAAAATTGTAAATTTGGGTTACAAGGAAGGGTAGTTTGGTCTTTGTGCTCTGGAAAGTGTGCAGCAAAGAGAAGACAGATGGAAGGCTGAGATTGAGACATTTGTGATAGGGGCTTTGGGATGGTGACACGTGCTAAAGGTGGAGTGGCTTCTGGTTGGTTCCAGTGTGTGCACGGTCCAATAATTTGGGTGTAACTGTGCTGTGTGTGTTGTGTTGTTCACAGAGAAGAGTGAAACAGAGGGAGATTGTGAGGAAAAATTGAGGGGTGATCGTGGATATTGAAGGCTTCTGGTGAGTGAGGAGTGATCAGAAAGAGTGAGAGAGATGTTGGGGTGGTGCTGAGAGGGTTAGACGGTGTGGTGGCTGTGTGTGGGGGAGTGGAGAGCTGCGGGAAAACCAGGGGGGAAATCAGAGAGTTTGTGAGAAATCGTGGCGGTGGCGGCCGTGTACGGTGCAACTGAGATCGTGGTGGTGTCGTGAGGGGTACGAGGAGTCGACCAGCCCTAGCGGAGCTCCCGACGGCGACGGGAGGCAAGTAGTCCCTCATCCTTATATCTTTGCTCTGTTTTCCCATTGATGTTCAAATTGGAAATCGTGATGGCTGAGGTTGAGTCGAGAGTTTTGATGACTTGGGTTAAGTTTAGAAGGGTCTTAGGAACCGTCTACGGTGGTTGCCGTGACGGGGGAGTGCACTGTGGAGACAAGACGACGGAGGTGCTCTGTGTACCCTGTTTTGGCCGTGAGTTTCAGACGGGAAGTCGTGGACTTGGGGGGTGAGTCGACGGTTAAGGTGAGTTGGGTGAGGTTTAGGAAGGTCCTAGGAAGCGTCTGGTGTTGTCACCGTGACGGGGGAGGACCTGGGTGGCCGGAGAAGGAAACAGGGGACTGGTTCGAGTTTCTTTCGAGCTTGAGTCGATGAGCTACGAGATGAGTCGAGGTTTTTGGAGTTGGGGAAAGGATAGCCTAGGTCTGGACGAAGCTCTAGGTGAAGAAAGGAGGTGAATTGGTGGCCGGACGGCGGAGAACAGTCCTCGCCGGTTCGAGTTGCAGCGGCCGGTTCAGCACAGTCGACTCAAGGTTGACGATGGTACTGTAGCTGGCGCGTGAGGGCCACGAGTAGCCGCTTTGGGCGGCCGGTGGGGGCGCGTGCGATGGTTCTGGGGAAAAAGGTCAACATGGTTTTTGGTCTAGGAGTTATGATGAGTCCGTTAGAGTTGGTTTCAGGTTCATCAGACGTCGAATCGACGTAGTTTCGCGAGGGTGGAAGCTTAGGGTCCCGGTTTATGACGTTTAGGATTAGGGGAGTTCTGAGGGAATTTAGGTGGACCTTCGTAAGTGTGTTAGTGACGTAATTTGGTGGTTATTGACAGAATCGGGATTTCCCGAGGAAGCTGAGGAACGTGCAGGACGTTCGGGACGCGATTGAGGGCTCGGTACTGTGAGTGGACCCCTTCTCAAACTTTAGCATGCATAACTGCTTTTCTATGATTGTTTTATGGTTTTATATGTGAATTCATGATTGATTAATATGAAGTGTTGATTTTATATGATTGCACGGTTTTCGAGAAATAATTATTTGACACGTTTTACGAGAAAGTATGAATTATGCATAAAAAGCTATGGTTTTGGGGTTTCAAATGTTAAATGATTTTCAATAATTATAAAGGGATTTTGGAACATGATTTCGATGATTAATGGTTTTCAGTTTTAGAATCGGATTTCGTAAAGCGGAATTTGGTTTTAAAGTTGAAAAGTGGATTTCCGGATTTGGGTTCGGAATGACGGTTCTGAACGCCGGAAGGGCTTCGAACCGGGGATTTCGAATTCGAGTTTGGCTATGGATTTAGAATTGGTTTTACATTGAATTTGGATTGGATTTGCTGGATCTGGTTATTGGGTTTAAAGACCCGGATATTGTGATTGACGGGGGACGGGCCCGAATTGGGTTTAAAGACCGGATTGAGTTTAAAGACTCGGGAGTTTAAAGACTCGGATATATTGATATTTCCCCCGTAGGCCTGTTGAGTTTAAAGACTCGGGAGTTTAAAGACTCGGATATTATTGAGGCATGGATTGAGTTTAAAGACTCGGGAGTTTTAAGATTTGGATAGGTCCAACAGGTTTGATCGGAAAATGATGTTTTACGCTATAGATTTATGATGCTTGTGATATGATTTCTATAACTGTTTTATAGTGTTTCTGTTTCTTATGATGTGGTTTTATGGTGGTTTGGTTTTTAACTGTTTTATGAACTAGGTTATGCATGTGGTTTCAAAACGGGGGGCTAAACCCGGTTTTCTTATAAATGGTTTCGGAAACTTTTCTTTTATTTATGGTCCACTCACACCTTCTATTTTTAACTGCCCTCCAGGTTGTGGAGCTAGCGCGGGGTTCCAGCGTCGAGGCAGCGTCTGAGGCATAGAAGTCACGAGAGGGATCCCAGATTGTTTCAAATTTTTCCGCGTGCGTGTATTTAGATTATCGGTTTTTCTTTTCCGTGAATTTTGTACTATGCTCTGTAAAAACTTGTCTTCGGGATATTGATATAATTTCTCCTGCGTCTGACTGTTTGTGTCGGGGTGTCAGACGGGAGCAGGATTTATCTCGGTTTTCGGGGTGAAACTGGGGTGGGTCTTGACACATACCCGTAAATTAATTTCCATATTCCTGAACATTTTGTAAAAACTGTTTAGACCTATAACTCAACCGTAAGGCCTCCGATTTCGACATGTCATCCATTTATGGACTCAAAATTCCGAGATCTATGAAACAGTTCTAAAAAACTACGCAAAAAGTGCTCCAATTAAAAAGTCAACTTTAACCTTACGTACCTATAAGGGAAACATTGTCAATTTACATTATAATTTCTTGAAATTACATTTCTTGAATTTTCGGGTTGTTACAATCTATCCCTTTAAAGAGTTTTGTCCACAAAATTCAAGGAAACATATGCAAATATTGTGCCTACATCAGTGCCTCAGGCTCCTACATGGCATCCTCCATATTGTAATTCCTCCACATAACTTTTACTTAGGGAATATTTTGTCGACGAAGTACCTTGTTTTCAGATCCAAAATATGCACAGGTTGCTCCTCAAAGCTCAAGTCCTCATAATAGATGCTTATCTAACACATGAGACTCATCATATAGATACTTCTGGAGCATCGACACATGAAACACATCATGAACTCTTAAGAGCTCTAGGGTAAAACTAGTCTATATGCCATTGGGCCTATCCTCTTAGTGATCTCATAAGGCCCAATATATTAGGAACTCAATTTCTCGTGTCAACCAAACTGCACATTGCCTTTCCAAGGGGATAATCTCAAGAACACCCAATTCCCTACCTCAAACTCTAGGTCTCTGATATGGTAGTTGGCATAACTTTTCTGACTATCCTGAGCCTCCTTTAATCTATCTCTGATAATTTTGACCTTGTCTTTTGTCATATCCACAAACTCATGTGTCAATAATGTCCTCTCGCCTACCTCAGTCCAACAAATAGGCATCCTGCACTGTTATCCATGCATTGCATCAAACGAAGCCATTCCGATACTAGACTGATAACTATTATTATAGGTGAACTCCATCAATACCAGATGTGAATCCCAGTTAATAATAGTATGATATTTTGGCTCTTCCGGCTCTTTCCTAACCTAGTCCAACATCCTGACTCTTTTCGAGTACTAATCTGATATCCTAACTTCTTTTGAATCCTAATGTGATATCCTACAATTCATGCCATCACCAACATGCATAGTCATCAAACAGAAACATAGGCCGGAGTACCATATCCTATAGAGGACCTCACATCACATCGAAGACTCATTCTAACCATACCCACATAATTCATCCTATACTGGAGCACAGTATTCAATGTCTGACCCAAGTGATCTAGGGTTCGTCTTATTCCTAGGTCCATCCTGAGATCATGTATACTCCTCGTAATATACCTCTCGTCCTCATTTTCAGGCCGTGCATGGGCTAGCATCTTGGTGGCATTTCGTTTTTTGAAATAAACACAAATCAATATCACAATACCCTGCATGCCAAGTGTACAATCTATTAGGTGTTAACCTATCACTCTGATACCAAATTGAAGGGCCCTTCTTGAAAACGTTCTGATAATCATATAAGGTCCTGCTCATGTCTGACAAATAAATCGAAATTTTGAAAATACCCTTAATACATGTCAGGCAGTGGATAACATCATGCCTCTACAAATCTAATAAAAGTGTGAGTGGACAAAAATAATCATTTGTAAATACATTTTCAAGAAAAACAATCATTACCCTCAAGTTATAAAACATGCATGCATAAAGTAAAATATAAGCAATTGGATTTCAGTTAAAATCAAATCATAAATCATGGGGTCATAAAATATAAAATCTCCTGGGCCACATTTTCTTAAAATCCCTATTTATAAAATCATGCTATAAAATCTGGACACAAATATCAATAAACACTCAAAACCAATCCCTAACTGCTTCGAGATTCAGCCGTTTAGGAAAAACCCCGAGCTTTGGCTGTTTGGAAACAACCTGAGCTTCCGCTATTTAGGAAAAATCCCGATCTTCAGTTGTTTGGGAGACTACCCCGAGCCTTAGTTGTCTGGAAAGAACCCCAAGTTTCGGTTGATGGGAAACAATAACCCCGACCTTCGGTCGTCTGAAAAACACCCTAAGTTTCGATCATTTGGGAACCTATCACAATAACAGTGGGAAACAGTCGATGGATTAAATCCAAAACTTTACTTTTCAAACAAATCCTTGACTCAAATTACTAATCAAAACATTTCAAATCCGGGTCTGAGTCTGTTGATACCATATCGACCGACCACCCTAGCACAGGGCCCGCCAGGACAGGAAGGCCGCCGACCGATCGCCTGATCGGCACCCTCACGGCCTACGGTCCGCCGATCGGCACCATACTGCAGACCCGCCACTCGGCATCTGACAATGAACAGTCGACAGCTGGCTGCGGTAGTCACCTAACCAACTCTGCCATACCAACTCCCTGACGGAGGCAGGTTGGGACTCCAGCTGGCACCTGCTCCGGATGTCCAGGGCTTGTCAGACGGCTCTCAGCCATAAAGCACCACCTGCTCCCGTAACAGTAGCCCACCTACCGCAGTTATGGCTACTATAAATACCCCGAAACCCTTCACAAAGGTAAGACACTAAGAACCGATCCAGAGCACTATATTTATTTGCCCCTCGGCATTCAGATACTAACTTAGGCATCAGAGCCCCTTTGGCCGGCACCACACCGGTGTCTAGTTTTGCAGGATCCCTGCCGAACCACAACGCCCTCAGCGGGCCCGAAACACCACGCGGCTGGTCCTAGAACCCCCAGCGGGTCTCATCGAGTTGGTCATCTCAGGATCAAACAGAGTCCAAAACACTATTTCCCCAAAAATTGTAAAATTCGTGTCTAGAAATCAATCAAACCCTGAATAACTGTTCTAAATCCGAAAAATCACCAAAACTCATTTATAATCATTTATTCAGGCCATTTCAATCCTATAATTCAAATCATGCAATAAAAGAATTCAACATTTACTTATGCATGCATCACAATTAATAAAACAAATGTCTACTCATAGTCTGTCCAAACAGCTCAATTCCGAGTTGTGTGCTCATTCGCAGTCCCTGGAGCGGTTTGGTCTGTCAAAAGTAATAATCAATGATCACTAACGTTAAACATTATCTCTTATTCAAGTCCTCTAAACTCCAAAATAACACACGCGTCCAAAATATGAACACTGTCACTTTGGACGCTCAAAACTACATCAAGACGATGTCGGATCACCTCGAAACCTACACCATTAGATTCAGAATGTCAAAATTATGAGAAGACATTTTGTCGATTGCCTCAAAATCTATACCATCAGAAAATAATTTAAAAACTAAAAAATAATATTTGGATTCTTCCTCCCTCAATGTCGTCTTCTTTTTTTGCCTCTGTTGCAGGCGAAGTTGCAACACCATCGCCACAACCAGTAGTGGAAGGCACCGCAACAACACCGCCATCATTAATGTTGGTGGATTTGAAATTTTAAATAGCCAAAAGTGCTAAAAAAAATAGAAAAAAGAATCCAATAGTCATTAAATCTCCATCTCCATCTACCCAAATGTTGTAAACATTGGTGCCACCGGTAAATACCCAACGTCACCCGTCTCTAATTTTCTCCTTCAGACTCTCTCTTTTTGGATTTGAAAGTTTTGTAAAATAGGTTGAATTTGAGAAATTTTGGGAAATCTTAATTTTTGAAATTTTAAGACAAATAGTACATGAACTCGTATCTACAGCAAGTTTGGATTGCAGTGTAGGTGAGCGCGCAAATCGTCGTTATATTTTGATGGCATCATTTGTAATTTTGATGTCATTTTCGTGCATTGATTTTGCATGGAGGCCCTGACTTTTCTCTTGGGACTAGAAGTTTGAGTTTGGATTAATTCAAGGTTTTCAGTACAATAAAAGTTTGTCAAAAGCACTTATAATTCAATTCTCCTTCATTTAATAATAAACAATTATTTTAAAAAAATATATTTATTAATTGTAATATCTGTGTTCTATAATTCCTATAATTTCCTTATAAATAGTGAAGTTTATTCACTTTTAAGATAATTAGTTCATGGCTTCTAAATTTTTTTTTAATTCCTCTTTTAAAACTTACTTAAGTATTAGAATATTCTTAGTTAAACAATCCTCAAAAACTTTAACATTAACTTCAATTATTTTTTATTTGCTATTTGTAAAAATCGTGAATATTTTTTTAACATATAAGATTTCTACTTCAATAAAATTTAATTTATATCAAAGCGTTCTTTATAAAATCGAACTAAAAACAACTTGTCAAAGAGCAAGAAGAGGTTGAGCATAGGAGTAATGGCAGGAAGAGGAGCATTTAAGTGAAGGTGGCTAATGCAATTATGCAAGTGAGAAATTAAGAGGAGTTATTATATGGATTCAAGTCACATGCAAATTTAATTTATTGCCTCCGTCAGTCAGTACATCAACTTCCTCAACGTTACCTGTTTTAATAAAAACTTCCTCAACGTTACCTGTTTTACCTACCTGTCTCGTTTACACTCCAACTAATATAAATACAATTATACATAATACTATCGATTCATATATATTTTAAACCGAGTTAAGACATACTGTTTTAATAAAAGTATACATCTGCAGACTGCTGACTGCAATAAATATATATAGATATATACACACTTCACATCATGAGTAGATGTATAAGATTAATAACAGAAGCTAACGGTGAAAAATTGTCACTAATGTATTTGAATTTACCATAGATTTGGGGTTAAAATATGGAGTGGTCTGACAAAGACGAGCAGGCCCAGGAATAGCTGGACCAAAACATGACCAGCGGCCCAAAAAATGGACGAGTCAAGTCATGGTGGTAAAATGGGCAAAAACGCCCATAAATTCATTAAATTGATGATGAGGGGATGAAAAGGACAACGCGGTAAAAGTTAAAGATGGAATCTTGGCCAGCTCCTCCGTTGAGCATATGTCATATGACACAAGCAACCTCTCTCTCTCTCCCTCTGACTCTCCCCTCCGAAGCCTGAACCTCTCTTCTCATGAGCCATGGCTCTTCCTCAACACCACTTTCAACAACACTACCAACCCCAACAACACCAACCGCAGCAATCCGCCAAGTCCTTCAGGTAATTTTGGTTTTCTTCTCTTCATCGATTTCGTCTCATATTTATAAATTCTTTAATTTAATTTTAAGATTTGTTTTTTCGTTTCACATTTTTGGTGTAGAAATTTGTACACAGTCGACGGTCAGATGTCGCCAGCGGTGGCCTACTACGACACTAACGCTTTACAGGATCATTCCCAGCATCCTCCTTATGTTCCACCATGTAATTTCTCTTTTCTTTTTTCTTATGCTCCGTTTGGTTCCCCAGAGTTTGTAGCAAATCATAGCCCAAAAACTAAATTTAATTATGCCGGTGCTATCCTCTCCAAAGAAAAATGATCGTCTAAGCTTTCCCCCTGTTTTTTATTGCTAATTTCACCTGTATTTATTATAATTTTGTTTAAATGAACTGCAGAAAGTTATAGATTTCTTAATTAATTCCTAAATTTTCTTAGCAATTAAACTAGAGACATACATATTTGATCTTCAGTTTGTGAAACATTTCCTAAAATAGGTTGTCCCCTTTTTAGTTCATGTAGTAGGGTTTGCACCTGGTCCAGTCGCTGCACCAGACGGCAGTGATAATGGAGCAGATTTGCAATGGCATTATGGGTTAGACTCCGAAAGGAAAAAACTCAAGGAGCAGGATTTCTTGGAGAATAACTCACAGATATCATCAGTTGATTTCCTGCAACCGCGATCGGTTTCCACCGGCTTGGGCTTGTCCCTTGACAATACTAGAATGGCTTCTACAGGGGACTCGGCATTGTTGTCACTAATTGGTGATGATGTGGATCTTGAGCTACAGCGACAGGATGCCGAGATTGATAGGTTCCTCAAGGACCAGGTCTGGTTTATTGGCAAATACTTTATCTTGTTGCTTGGTTCGATATATCGTAGGAAGTGATTTTAGATGGTTAAAAAATGATTTATTAGTTAGTGTGTATAAGAGCATGATTTACTTAACCTGAAAATAATAAACTGTTTTACAGTTTTGTATATGTTTGTATTTATCGTAGTTATTTGACATTGTTTTGCTGATCATGCCATTTTGTTGGGTTTATGCATGGGTTTGAACTACTAGTTTTGATCACAGTTTCAGCACCTTATGGATTTTGCTGAGAGTGATTTTCTTCTATAAAATCATGGATTGGTTTTCTACTATTAGAATGCTTGATGTGACAGGTTATTAAGTTTAACTAAACCATGCGCATTGCTAAGTTATTTCAGCAACGCTCAAACATTAGAAAATAAAATTAAAACATTTCTAACATCTAGGCGTGCCTGCAAACCATATGAATCTGATGTTTTCTAAGTTCTTACATCCTCGTCAGCACAGTTATGGAATGTTTACTCACACTTGCAGTTATTGTGATTACGGATTACATTCTGTGTCATGTAAAACAGTTCAAGATGGTACTCAAAATGTTGTCAACTTATCAATTACTTATGATGAATGAACATCACTGATGAAGTTTGTGTCCATTTGGAGTACGACATTCATCCAATTATGATTGGATATATATAATGGTATAACCAATAAATCTACCATTTGTTACTAGATTTATGGTCGATCCTCTGATCATAAATATCTTTTCCCACCCATACTTGACATATTTGATTCTGCCTTTGCACCATTATGGATAGAATCTAAATGTTGAGAATATTGGAATCATTAATTAAACAATGGGAGTCTGAATCGAATAAACTGAACTATTTTTTGCAGAAACCTGATATTTTTCTAATACTGCGAAGTTTTCCATTTTGATGGAGGTTCTCCTTGTGTTTATGGCCTATTTTAGAGTGGTCTTCAAAGAGGTATTTTTTGGTTATGGTGAATATGGAGACAGAAGATGTGATAGTATGAAGGAAATCTTGACATGTATGTTCATTGTTAAGTCTTCTTTTGTTTGTTACATTTCTTGTGGGTCTTGTTGTTATCTCTTCTTACAATGTAATCTTCCAGGGAGAGTTCTGGAACTACGTTATGCTATAGTTCTGTTTCATGTGTGAGAATTAATCCCAAACAGTCAGGATATATGCTTCGCAATTTGGAGTCTGCAAGTTGGGGTTTTCTTTCTATTTTCTTGTTGTCGACTTTGTAAGGTTTGAAAGGCTCCTACGTATGCGTTCTTTTGGAAATCAAGAAATTGCCTGAACTGGATAAAGAAATAGTGATTTAACTCAATACTTCTTGTAACTTTTTTGCTTCTTGATGAATTTTTGCTGGCCCCTTTTTCTTATAGGGTGACCGACTGCGGCAAACTGTCCTGGACAAGGTCCAAGCCACCCAACTTCAGACTTTGTCATTTGTAGAAGATAAAGTCGTTCAGAAACTGCGTGAGAAAGAAGCAGTAGTGGAGAGCACTAACAAGAAGAATATGGAGCTTGAAGAGCGAATGGAACAGTTGACGGTTGAAGCAGGTGCTTGGCAACAGCTAGCCAGGCGCAATGAAAGCATGATCTCAACTCTAAGGTTTAATCTTCAACATGTATATGCTCAAAGTAGAGATAGCAAAGAAGGATGTGGTGACAGCGAGGTAGACGATACAGCTTCTTGCTCCAATGGCCGTTCCCTCAATTTTGATATGTTTTGCAAGGAGAGCAATGACGTGAAAGAGATCATGACTTGCAAGGCCTGCAGAGTGAATGAAGTAAGCATGCTTCTATTACCTTGTAAGCATCTCTGCTTGTGTAAAGACTGCGAAAGTAAGCTTAGCATTTGTCCACTGTGTCAATCATCAAAGTTCATCGGCATGGAGGTATATTTGTAATACTTTACTTGCTAAGACCCTTATTGTCACGTCTACAAGTCATATGCATTGATGTCCTCTAATGATCGCTCGCTTGAGCACCCTGTGACTGAGACTAACATTATATGTCCATCCAAAATTAGGGATAAAGAGTAAAAGAGTTGCAACGGCATCAGCCGTTTGTGTGAATTAGCATTATTCTTATCAAGATTCTTATGTCCCTAATAATATGCCATCTTCCTTGAATCTTAGCTAATCTGTAATTGCAGATGTTAACAGCATACTAGTTTTCTTCAGAATGTGGGTTGGTGAGTTGCCCTTTTGTATTTGATTGTCTGAAATTGTGAAATCTTTTTTTTTTTTTGTCAAACTTGGAAGCTCGAAAGTCGCAAGAGTGGCTAGCCCAACCTTGAACCATCCAACTGGAAAAAGTTTCATCATTTATTGGCTCCATGAACAGGATTTATTTACGTGGCTGCATTTTATTGGTTGATTATCCTTTGTGATTGCTCTCTTGTACAAATTGTGGCCGTTTGGCGAGCAGAATCGGAGTATGAGGGTAAGACTACATGCCATACGAACGTTAAAGGTTGTATTGAGACCCATTTTTTACGGGTGAGAATTGAAAAGCGTAAAAAGGTTAACCAAAAAGAACAGTTAAAAAGTAAGCAGTGAAAACTAATTGAAAACAGTAATTAATGACTTCGAAGCGGTGAAGCTAATTGAATACAGTAATTAGAGTGACCTTTTTCTGTTCTCTTCGTTGAGTCTTTCAGGACTGGTTTTTCTCCTTCGTTTGAGTCTTTGAGGACTGGTTGTGAAAGCTGTAACCAGAAGTGACTTGTGTTGACCCAATAGAAAATTAGAAGTGACCTGTTCAGTCCGCCCCGGAAACCCGTCAATTTATATGGGCCTAACTTAGACATGGGTTTCCTCAGAAAGTCGAATGGGCTGCCGATTTGAAGGTGTATTAATTTCAGTGTTACTCCTTTCTTTCCCTTTTCTTCCTCCAAATAGAGAATTTCTTTGTTCTGGAAGTTAGATCCCTTGGATTGTTCGATTACTCTTAGAAAAGATCAAACTCGCAATTTTGCTTGCATCCGATTTTACATTTTTGTACATTTATATAACTGCCTTTTTTTATACGACAGTTGTACATAAGAATCTCTCATTTTAATCTGTCATACAAATATTATAATATAATATTAAAAAAGAGCTGTGAATCCCTGAAAGCTCAACACATAGCCGAGCGAAGCCAATAGGCCAAAGAAACGCAGCCCAAAGTGAATAAATGAAGTAATTTCAATAGTAATAAAGTGTGAAGTTTATTTTCATCCCTAATGCACATTATAATATAGAACCAATTAAGTTGAATTTGATGTGAGTCTTGGAGAAGAAGTTTGTATAGTTTAGGGAGAAAAGTGAATGAATGGGAGGGAGAAGCAAATTGAGATAAAACTTTTTTTTTTTTTTTTTTCTAATCATGCCTTAGAAAGTGATGACAAAGAGGAAAGTGAATATGCTTCCCCCATCATTTTAAACCTATCATCATCATCTGTATCTATCTCACATTTGCAAGTAGCTTGCATAACTCCATTAATAATAATAATAATAATAATAATATTATTATTGCCACCTCCACCTCCACCTCCACCTCCACTTCCACCACCCAATCCCCAACCGAACTCAGTCCTATCATACTCATTCCCATGCACTTTAATTTAATCACCTTTTTATTTCTTCCTAATTAGTTACGCTCCCGATCAATCTCTTTTTCCTTAATTTCATACAGCAAAAAAATCTTTTAAAATAAAGTAAGGGATTTGTAATTCAAATGATTAAGAACTTTTATTATATGTGTAAGTGTTAAATCGGCTTCCCATCTCTTAGTGTTAGCGGCGTACGTACATATACATTTAATGTTAATTCGAATTAGTGTATGCAATATTATTATTATATATAGTTTTTTGAAAATTGAGGAAGACATTGTAACTTTATTATTAGGTGATGGATGAGTTCAATCATCTTTCCTCCTTATTCCCCATAAAGCTGTGGATATGTATGATTTTATTTTGTTCTTGATCTTGATCGGGGACTTCATACAATATTTTTCTTTCGTTTTGGGTGTTTGATCGATCTGTTGTGGGGCTTTTGGGCAGCCTTTTCATGGCTTGCCTCATTTTTTGATATGCATATATATTCCACTTTGTATGGTCGATCTCTAATATCCCTTCTTCTTTTCAGCAGAAGACGTTGTTCATATATATATATATATATATATATATATATATATATATATATATATATATATAAGTAGTGAAAGTATACATATTTAGGGCTCCAGCCTCCAGCTTTATACTCTCCTCTTCTGGCAGTCAAAAGTTATTCCAATATCCGTCCATTTTCCATTCCATTTCATTCTAAAGTAAATTAAAAACCAGCTTTTTTCTGATCGCGCGCTATGCCTCCTCCTGCTGCTGCTTTTCTTTTTGCCCTAGATATGTAATGCTTCATAACATAAATTAATATAGAAATTAAAGCAAACGTACAGATGATGAGACTTATCCCCGATCGAGTTAGGGTTTAGTTATTTACCCTTATTTTTAGTTTACGTAATCCTGAACGTACATTAACATCTCTTATATATATATATGAACGTTTGATAAATCCTAGAATGAATTAAAAAGATAAGAGCATAAAAACAAATTAAGCAAAACCAATACCCTTAGATTAGAATTTCAGGTCACATATATACATACATGCTCAAATATTTTTCATTTGTGTAGATTTCCATATATTTCTACGTACACATTTCGCTTATCTTTTTTTTTTCCTCACTTAAAGAAACTTCTTTTCAAATAATATTTAAAAATAATTAAGAAGAAGAAATGAAAGGATTGTTATAGGTAGGTTATACCTAATTCACAATATATATATATATATGTCCATAATGTTTTTGAAGAATTCAAAGAAGGTAATAATTAAGGAAGAAACTAAGTAGTGGGTTTAACAAATGGAGGATTATTATTAAATAAATGTGACCCGTTGGAAATTTACACATGCATGCCACTGTCTAGTTAGATATGATGATATACTTATGTTATACTCTCATCACCATTTTGTGGAAAATGAAATTAAAGTTTGTATGGCCTTAATCAAATCGCATAAATTTGAGTTTATTAAAAGCGATTTAAATCGTTTTACGTTATATGTATATGAATTTCACGAATTTGGTTCATTTATAATCAAAATCATACCCAATCTAGCTAACTTGATTTCTATACGAGAATCAAATTTACACATATTATTATAAAAAGCTTAATATATATATATATAATAGAAAAACCATATATCTACCAAACAAATGATCTGGTATCTAGGATTTGTGCGCAGCTTCTTCTTCATCTTCTTCTTCTTCTTCTTTAATTCTCTTCTTCTTGTTCGTCGTCTTCTTCTTGTTCGTCGTCTTCTTCTTCGTATTATTGATGAATGCAATATATTGTCAAATATTAAATGAGTGCATGCATGGCCCCTCCAAGAAAGAAAAGGAGAAAAGAAGAAAAGAGATCTCAAAAGCTAGTGAATTTTTATTTTTGTTTTTAAAAGAAAGAAAAAGACAATAAAATTGTCTGATAATAATTCCACGAGCCATCAAATAGAACATATGCGCTTTACAGTTCAAAGTTCCACAAGCTAATTAACATATACATTAAGCAATTGTCTCATATATTTGTATGTATTATATGATCATCACATCCCATGGTCTTTGGAAGGACGTGAGACGTACAGCCGCTTCGATCATCCACCCTTCTTATTCTCTACATTAATAAAAAGCCAAATTCAGACTTATTGCGATTGAGATCGAGTGTCACAATGTCTCATGGGCTTAATATTATTGATATATAATCATACGTTGTTCCAATGTTTCTGCTTCAACTTTTAGCAACAGTAGAAGCTATATCTACCTACCTACGTACTGCATGTGATTCTCTTCATGGTGGTGGTCGTGGTGGCAGTCACGGTTGTGGTGGTGGTGGTCCACATAAAATAGAAACCCCGGCCCACACCTTAACGCTTAAATTCGCGTCCTTGTCCATGAGCTCTTACTTAATTAGAAGCTCTGGTACTGGTAGCTAAACCCTGATTAATTAACTTCTAGATCTCTAGGTAGCCAATGTCTTCTTCAATGTCTTGGAGTTGATGCACCATTGCTTGCATGGGTGAATTAATAATTATATGGAATATATATACATATATATATGCATGCATGCCAACATGCTTTAGCTATATAAATTCATTAAACGAATAATTCAGCTAATTAATTAGAAGGGTTTTACTATATTGTTACATAAACCTTTTTACGCGCAGAGTAAAAAAAAAAAAACAGTAAAAATGTTTTGACCGGAATGTTAGGTGTGTTAGTGTAAAGTGGGATATTCATCTAGCTACTCAAGTTTGTGTTTCAGTTGAATGATTTGCATCAGTGGGATACTTAGAAACTTTATGTCTGATGACATGATTGAGCTGCCAAAGGGTTTCCTCAGTGGATAATTAGGTGGCAATAATATTTGCATGATTAATATCGAAATTATATAATTACAAAATCTAAATAAAAAGCAGCGAAATATCAAAGAAAATAGGGCAATGCAAATTGCAGTCGGGATCAATCCAACAATATGCAAATGATCATATTTTGATGGGCTCATAATTAATAATAAATAATGGATATAATAATTAAGATAAATTAGGATATGATGTGGATAATTATGGATATAATCAAATTTCACCGAATTTCGATGAGACTGGTCACTGGCGGGTGGTTGATTACCATTTTTATATGACCTGCATTATTGGCTGGCATCAGAAAAAAATGCCACTTTAAGCACTTTGTTCTGTGTGTAAGAAAATGGAAGAGAGATATGCATATATATATATATATATATATGTGGGTCTTCTTGTATATATGCATGGAATGATGGTGAGGATGATGGAGGGCCCCATATCTGCTTAATTCATCACCTCCTCGAATCCCTTAGATTGAGGAAGTATTTAGCTAGCAGATTATTAGCAATATATATACACGCATTAGAAATGTTAACAAGATTCAGAGTCTTTTATAATATAAAAAATTTATGTAACATATGTAATTTAGAAGTTGATCGAATAATTATGATTATGATATATATAAAAAAACAATTTGAGAAACAAAAAAATAAAACGTAAATGCCGGTTTCCTCATAATAGGATGTAAATATTATCCAAAATCCAACACCATTAATCTTAACTAGCTAATCTTTCATGAAAAGAACCTATTTCTTGTATGAACATTAATAAAGAGTCACGCTAACATTATTATTCACAGCAAGAAATTTCATTTGCAGCAGCCTTGTGAGGGAGCCATAGCTAGGTAGGTAGTAGGACCCAAGTTTTTGAAAAGTGCTTTTCTTTATGGGATATGAACGTTCATGAGGCACAGTATATATAAAAAGAAGAGATGGCGATGGAAGATGAGAAGAAAGAGAAAGAAAGAAAGAAAGAAAGAGAGAAAGAGAGAAAGAGAGAAAGAGAGAAAGAAAGAAGAAGAAAAAAGAATGTGATGTGCATGTGATCCAACAGCCTTTATGTTCCCCCTAAACTTGTAAAAATTCTAACTCGCAATCACAAAAACAAAACCACCTAGCTAGCTTCTTGATTATGTGCATGCCCTTCTTCTTTTTTGACATTCGGTGATGGGATTATCACACTTTTTTGGTTAATCATGTTTAGGTCATACATACACATTTATTATTATTATTATTATTATTAGATTGTACTAAAACTTATTTAATTAGGGTCCAATCTCTTTAGGTCGGCCATGGTTTCGTAATCTATCATCACCCCATCCAAAAGTATGTTATTAGTGGAGTCTGAGGGGCCCATTCGTATCATATCATGCATGTAAATCCATGATGATCAACATCATCATCATCCTTATCAAACATCAATATTGTTGTTGTCTTTATTAACTTGGTGTGCAAGATTGTTTCTTTCCCCTCTAATTTTTCTAAATTTACTATTCATGTATATTAAGAATATATTTATATATAACTCAAAACCAAAATTCATGATTTTTTTCTTATTAATGAATTGTGTTATTTCAATGTGGTCATTAGACGAATTATTATTTTGTTTTTTTTCAAAACAAAAAAAATACTTTTTCATTTGAGCCTATATATTTTGAAAGAATTCAAAGAAAAAAGGGTTTATATATAATTAATTATATATAGTACGTACGTATGATATATAGTATGATGTAGAATTAATATATATACTTTAGATGGATGAAATGAAAGTACGTAGTATTATTTATTTCCTTAATTTGTGTGTGACTAGCTAGCTATTTGATAAAGTCTTTCTCTCTCTCTCTCTCTCACACACGTTTATAGAACTAGAAGGAGCTCTTTTTAACGTAGACGATGAATGAATGTCTTTATTAAGCAAGAAAGAAAGGAAAAAGAAAGAAAGAAAGAAAAAAAGGAAAAAGAAAGAAAGAAAAAAAGAACGGGAGAAAGATATGGATAGCTAATGGAGGAGAGAATTAAAGGAGTAAAGAAAGACAAGTCTTGTTGTGTTCTTCTTTTAATATGTCTCTAATTCGAAAGTCATCACTCAAAATTACCTTGTTAATTTATATATTCCTTCAAAAAAAACAGAAAAATATTAAAATCGAGGCCATGCAACTCGATCTCTCCATGTTCCATTTCTTTATCAATTCTATATATGTGTATCTTTGAGAATGGAGCTGCTTTTAAAGTACGTCTTTTGTGAAGAGTTATTCAACTTTTGCATGGAAACTAAAAAATCTACCAAATATTAATATTCTTCTTGCGTATCAATTTCTAATTATATTTTCTAGCTTCTCTCGTATATATAGTGTTCTTTCATTTTCGCTTCTGGGTCCATATATAGATGTAGTGGGAGTAGTGTGCAAGTACGTAGCGTCGACAAATTACGTAAACAATAAAAAGAAAGACAAATTTATGAGATCTCAAATCATGAAATTCCTTTTGCGTACACAATTAAAGTCAGTACCACCTAAAGCCCTAACAAGCTTTAGGAAACTATAAAGTACGTGTAGGGTATATACGTATACGAAGAATAGTGATGGGAGATCAATGTAAATGATTCTAATTAAAATAATTACCATGCACACATTTATTTTCACTTATTTATTTTCACCATATATTAGTAACATATACTATACATTTCTCATTTATTTTAATTTGTTCCACATGCGCATTTATGGAAGTGGGTTGCTCCGTGTGACTTAAGAAGGATGCGATTGTGATAGATCTAGAACCAGAACAAGAATTATGATTTATATATATATATATATATGGATATAAACAAATTAAATAACTTAGCTCATCTCTGGCTATATATATATAAAAGGAGCAATATTATTAATATTAGTATGAATGCAATAGAAAGAGAAAGGAGCATCTGGTCCAGCCGATCCTTAAAAAGATCAGAAGAATGGCATGGCCGGGCCATTTCCTCGTGGGAGCTATTATCCCCTCGTGACCTTTATTTTTGTTTCTCTCTCTTTTATTTATTACATGATTAAAATACACGTTCATAGCCTCCCAGCACCTGCAGATTCCAACCCTAGCTATATATATGTATACCACTTTGACCCAATTCCCCACTACCATTGCCATACCCTCTAGGCCTCTACATAATAATAATAATAACAACTAAGGTTAATTAATTAATTAGTGTACTACTAGAGGGGGAAGCCAAGAGCCAGTAAAAAGGACAAAAGAGATGGGTGCGACGTGCGAGAGAAGAGATCGAAGAAAGACACAGGAAAGAACCTTGTAGCTTTGTCGTATACAATACAGTTTTTGATACTTTTTCTCTTTACACAGACGAAGAAGAAGAAGAAAGAGTTAACAATCAAATCAAAAGGCTGCAAGTGTTTGTGTTTCTGGGCGCTCTAATAATAATAATAATAATATAATACTGGCGCTAGCTGCCGAGGGAGAGGGAAGTGATGAGTATTAACTTAATTCTGGTTTTATATTTCACGAATATTTTATTATTAAAATTAGTTGATAATTATTTTGTTTATTTTTTCACTTTTTATTTTTGGAATATGAGAAAAATGAGAAATGAACAATAATGACATGGAAACCAAATTTTGATGAAAAAAAAAACTTATTTTTTTCTAGGTTTCGATCATCACTTCAATTTTTTTTTTTTAATTTCCCTCCTTTCCAGATTATATCTCATCATCATATATATCTTATTCATCTCCGGCCTTCTACATGTTTCATATACAAAAAAATGAAAATTAAATAAAAAGAAAAAAAATGGTTATAATACGTGCACGTACTCCTAACATTATCGTTCATTTTTAATTTAAAAAAAATATATATATTTTTAAAAAAAATATGCAGATTAAATTAATATGGATATTTGTTTTATTATAACACAAATGTGTAAGTGAATAGTGAATGATATATATATATATAGAGTAGTATCAAGTATATATGTGAAATAGCTGTACGTAGGGAAGGCACGAGTACTATGGGAGTTATTCACATTTAAAATATGTGAGTTTTGTTAATCAGTATTGGCTCTGTGTTTTAAGTTGTCTCTCCTTGGAATTCTCGTATTGGATGTAGTGGAAAATATAATAATTAACAATTAGGAGTGTTTCAAGCTAAAAAATCTGTGCGTGTGTGTGTGTTTTTTTTTGGTGTGAACTAAAAAATAAAATACGTTAATAAGTTCGTACTGTATTTTGTAGGGTATCGGCGGTGGTCATGTGAGAGGAGGTGGTGGGTGGGGCTGGTCTCAGCACACATGACACTTTCACTGCGTTTTAGAAATTAGAATAGAATCTTCTTGCTCTTCAGCACCATAATATATATACAGCAATAAGAGAGAGAGAGAGAGAGAGAGAGAGTTTGGTGGTGATGGTGGTGGGCTCGGTGGAGGATATATCATGTCTGAATTGCTGACAACTTGTGAAAACAAATCAAAATCAGGCTGTGATTTTCTAGATTTCCATATATACTCTGTCTCTCTATCTCTCTCTCTCTCTCTCTCTCTCTCTCTCTCTGTGACTGTGTGGTCTAGAAAGAGAGTGGCCGCGGACCCATGCATCTCTCTAGCTCTTCCTCTCTCTCTTTCTCCTTCATCGCTTATACTAATATTCAAACTCTAGATGGGGTAAAATTGCTTCATAATTTCACCTTCATTACCATCTTAAGTACTCAATCATCAGGATTCGGCTCATGCTTTGGTTTATGGGAATGAAAGGAATTATTGCAGTATATGGTACCTAGCTACTATTCAAATACACCACCTAGCTTAATTAACCATTTCCTATCTTATTAATAAGAAAAATATCAACGCAACTTTTTTTTTTTTAAAGTCTCTACATAAAATTATTATCATCTCATAATTTTAACTCAAAATCAATATTAAATTTGGCTAATTAACTAGCTTTTCATAAAACTCATAAATAACAGTAAGAGTATGTATACAAATTAAGAAAGTACCGATGCAATCCACTGTTTTTGGTCAGTTTGCAATTAGAGTTCACGAAGCAATATTCTAGTATCCAAATTAAGAATCATACTCTGTATCGTGTCCTTGCTAGCGTATTTTCGTACGAAAATTAGCAAGTAATTTCAGCCACGCATAGAATCAAAATAAGTGTTTGTCAAGATTTCTTCCAATTGAATTGATTGTTATTTATAGACTTCACACTCAAACACAAAAAAACGGTTAGTGTGATGATGCTATGACATCATCTCCACACTCTCACCATTACACATTCTTTCTTGCTCACTACTTAAGACTTAAGAGTCACACACCTCACACACTCACATTATGTTAAAACATAATCTTACAACTCACACAAACAACTATCTAGTTGTCCAGATGGCTCTTCATTTTCCAACTCTAAGCTCAAACCTTCCTGCCCAGTTAGCAGCTTAAGCACCAACATCCCTTCCTAAGCTGATAACTGCCTTTACCTGTAGCATTCTAGTCATCGGAATAGTAGCAATTTCATTACCCTGATCATAAAGGCTGGCCAATCTGTTTTCAAACGCCAAGTTGCAACCAGGTTCCATCATCTGTTCCACACTTAGCAGGTTTTTACCTAATCTTGGCACAACCATTACTTCCTTGACCATTAATATATTCCCATTTTGAGTTTTGATCACCAATGTACCTTTCCCACTAGCTCATCAGTACCTATTTTCCACTTTGTATTTTAGTTATGTCTAGATTAATCAATGATGACTCTTTGAAGTCATATTGTGACGACCCGTCCCGGATTAGCGGGATTAATTAAGAATTAATGACGGATTAGCAAGGCCAATCGTGGATTAGACGAGGATTAGCAGACGTTCGGGCGAAATGACGATTTTGCCCCTAGAATGGGCAAATCGTTGACTTTTCGTTTAGGCGGTCAAGTGGACTTTGGCCGATGACAGTGACGTAGTTCGTGACATCATGAGTTCATAGACAGGTGGCACGCTCGATTCCGACATTCGAGGAGGAAATTATGATGTTTAGAAGTTCGAGGACAATTTGGTAATTTGGGCCAAAAATTGACTTTTGACCCGAGAGGTCCGATGGTCGAGGGCTAAATACCATTACGTAGATCGGGACGATACGAATCCGTAGACAGGCGGCACGTTAAATTCGGACGTTCGACGGAGAAGTTAGGGTTCACGGAAATTGTGAAGTACTATTTACAATAACACGTTTTTCGAGGCAAGTGGAATTAGGTGGGGCCCAGGGTTTTGTCAGTGGCCCAATGGATGAGTGACAAGTGTCACCCATCCACTGGCCATTCATTTTCATTCATGCACTTCCCTTTATCGATCATCTTCATTTTTCTTCCAAACACCAACCCGAAACCCATTTGTGCAACCCACCCTTCACAACACTCCCCAACCTCACTAGATGATCATGAGCCATGAAGGAAAGAGGAGGAGGAGACCAAAACAGATTGGACGGTGGCAAGATCGAGAGCCACCGTGCACGGCGGCCATGGACTCGAACCAAACTTCACGGTTAGGCCATTTTCCTTTTAAAAATTCGATTTTGACGTTATGGTTGGTTTTAAGTGTTCTTAATGAGGTTATTAGATTGTTATGAAGGTTTTAAGAAGGTTTGGGACGTTTTGGACGGCTGGGAAGCCATGGGAGAGTTTTGGGAAAACTTGGACCGTGAGGTTCAAATTGAACCATGAGTTTTATAGGTTTTTGGATGTCCTAATTAATATATTTACATTCATATGGATGTTAGGAAAATTATAGGATTAATTAGGATTGAAATCGGACCAAAACAGAGGGAGGAAACCACTGAACCGATCACGCCGGTGCAGCACAGTAAACCGGTCCAAAATCAGGAAAAAAAACCGGTTCACCTATGTAGGTGACGATGAACAGTGCACATGCCACTCTTGGGGCGCGTGGCCCATAATTTGGGAAAGTGTCCAACATGTGAAATCATCTATTCGATGTAACGAACATTTTGGGACTGTTTTCGTGTCAATCAGACATCGTTTCGATATAGTTCGGGATGTCCGAAGGTTTAGATTCGCGTTTAAAAATAGTTAGAAATTCCGGAAAATTACGAGACTTTAGTGAGAGGTTAATGAGGCTATTAGTAACCCTCTAAATGAATTTGGATAGGTTCGGGAATCTCGGAGGCGACGTTTGACCCGGGAGACGGTTATGACACGCGTATCGAGACGCGGCTTCAGACGGTCTGTGAGTGGACCTTTCTTTCGAACTTGATGCATGCATAAATGTTGTACAAGTGTTTTAATGTATTTTTTGTGATGCCATGAGTGCATTTGATTGTGGTAGCTTAGGATCGACATATTTGCACGTTTTTCTAGGTTTTCGGTTTTATGTCGTACCTTTGCGTACTGCGTTTTCAAGGAGGATTTAATAAAAGGATTTTGGATTTAGAAATATGAAATCGGGCACGAGACCCATTTTATTTACGAACTATCGGACTTGGAGTCCATTTGAATTGACGAGGAATCGAACCGAGGGTCCATTTGTGTGATATGATCGGGCGGGGGCCCAGTTGGTTTACGATTCGGGTTTGAGGCCTAGTTAGTGGTACTATTGGGCTTGATGCCCCGTTGATTTATGATATCGGGCCTGAGACCCATTTAGTTGAGATATCGGGCCTAAGGCCCCGTTGATTTGGAAATCGGACGTGAGGTCCTGTTGAGTTATGGTTTCGGGCTTAGGGTCCAATTAGTCGTGATATCGGGCTTAATGCCCTGTTGAATGTAACATTGGGCTTGAGTCCCAGTTCAGTTTATGAAATGAGTATGCGGGCATGAGACCCTATTGAACTGAGGATTTAGGCCGAGGCCTGTGAAAGTGATTTGAATCGGATTCGAGGAATCCTGTTGAAATGAATCGGGTATGAGACCCAGTTGAGAAATGTATTTGAGAAAGAAAGAAAAGAGTAATTGAAAATGTATATGAAACCCTCCATATGATTTATATGGTCTCCTCTAGCGTCGACCTGGAGAGTCACGATCCACAGACCAGAGTGGGTATCCCCATAGGGATCCCGTTCCAGGAGTGGTGGTTACCTATTATGTTGTGGTCCCGGACCAGATTCCGGAGAGATATCTGGACTAGATCCAGAGAGAGAGCTCGGACTAGATCCAGAGATTGATCCTCCCAGATGGAGATTCCTGGGAGAAGACTCGGAGTGAGACCCTGAGTAGTGTGCACACTAGTTTAGAGATGATATCATGACATATATCGGGGATGTGTTCCCTAGGGGTTGTGTGCCCCGAGTTGGCATCTTCTCGGAAGTGCCGCGGATGAGTTATACGTACTTCGATACGTATGTGGTTTATGGAAAGTGATTTGGGGGCGGAGACCCCGTGTTTTATGAGTTAGAAAGTGATTTGGGGCGGCGACCCCGTAAACGATGTTTTGGAAATGGTTTGGGGCGGAGACCCCGTGTGGTATGTTTTGGTATTTCACTGAGAATGATTTGGGCCGAGTTCCCACATATATGAATTTACGGGTGTTTGTGATTTCGGGTCGGGGACCCAAATGGTTTTTATGAGTCATGACGGTTTATGGGGTCGGGCATGAACCCTTGAATGATTTTGAGAATGTTTTCAAATGGTTTTATGAACGTGTTGATAAATGGTTTTTGGAATGCATGCATATGCTTTTATGAAGGGCATAAATGTCTTTATGCGAAAAGGTTTTTTTAAATGAAAATGTTTTTAATAAAGTTATTATTTTGTCCACTCAAGACTTTTGATGTTTTAATGCCCTTCATGTTGATAGCGGATGCGGGCTGTAGCAGAGACGAGACATCACTCCCCCTCCTCCTACGATCCTGACGCACTCTGATAGCCCTGACGAGGGCTAGAGACGGAATTTTCCCTGGCCTGACACTTCGTGTCAGACGGGATCAGGCGGATCCCAAGTTAATCCTAGGGGATTCGGGGCCGGTCCTGACACATATGATTGCTACAACCACTGTCAGGGTACCAAGTTTTAGTATCCTTGGTGGTTGGCGCAGAGTGACATACATAGAACAACATTCCTTCTTCATCTACTTTCTGAGTAACATTCACACTTTTTCTTACACCACAATCTCTAGCAATGTGCCCAAGTTTACCACACTTGAAACACTTCACTTTTCCTATGAACCAGCATTCTTTATAATGCAGCTTGTCATAGATCTTACGAGCTGATTTGGAGCTACTACCTTCAGACTTATATTATCCTATAAATTGTCCACCGTTGTCGTTCTTAGCTTGATTACTAGGCTTATTACCCCAATTCTTCTTTGCACCTTTGTAGTTCTTCTTATACTTGCTTTGAATAGACTCTAATGAATAGCCTTATGTGACACGACCCATCCCAATCCCCCCGGGATTACCATGGAATGTGACGTGCTCCCGTCTGACAAGAGGCGCCAGACAAGGGATAACCGATTGCCGTTGCCCAACCGGGCTTCCAGAGTGCGTAAGGGTCGATGGAGGAGGTGTGCGATGCTCAAGTCTCTGCTGCAGTCGTATCCGGAATCAACCTGAAGGGCATTGAAAACAAAAGCTGTGAGTGGACGAAAATAAACAAGTCTGTTTAAAACATTTATAAGACATTTATGCCCCTCAGTAAAATCATATGCATGCACCAAAACCAATAATCCCATATTTATTTAGAAATAACCATTAGGGCTTTAGCCCGGAAACCAAAGCATAGTTTCAATTTCCAAAAGTAAATCCAAGAGTTATTTCATAAATCCAGTAATATAAACCATAAGGCATATAATAATAACCATAACCATAATTTTAGCCACTGCACTATACACTCCAATCCGACATCCCTGATGTCTGACGTCCCTGACGTCAATAAGGTCACAATCACAAGGCTACGCGTGCCACTCGGGTCTCAATTTCCGAGTTCAATCCCCGAACCCCGTTCGGGTACAGCATCCCCGATGCTTAGCGTCATAGACGCTGGACGTACTAGACGTCCGTGACCTCTCCGGGGTACCTCATCCGGAGGAGACAATATAATATGGAAGGATCTATACAGTGCAGTACCCAAATACATTTTATAGATATCCACATGCAAAACATATAGGTATACATAGATAAAATCCGAACCATTCGTTACGTTTCATCAAACGGGGTCTCATGCCCAAATACCGTGAAACGTGCCATAACCGAAATATCATCAAAACCATTTATAGATTCCAGCATGTGAACATATATAAAATGTAAACCAGAAAACATTTATTCAATTCCATTTTAGGGTCCCCGACCCGCAATCACATGTAGAACTCAACTGGGCCCCTGGCCCGATTTCACAAGTTAACTGGGCCCCTGGCCCGATCCACATGTTAATTGGGCCCCTGGCCCGATTTCATAGTTCAACTGGGCCCCTGGCCCGATTTCACCATTATTCAAGTTTGTAACCGTTTCATGAAATCATATCCAACCACATTTATGGAAATCGGTGAAAATCCAGAAAATCTCGGTTTACCGTGCAAATACGTAATTCACCTCGAAATGCGTGAAATCATTTTAAATTGACCGATATCCAAAGTAAATCATTTGATCATAATTATAACAATCATAAAACAGTTATGCATGCATCCGAATTTATGAAACCAATGTCCACTCACAGACCGTTTAACCGAGCGCCTCGATACGCGTGCCATAGGCCTTCCCAGGCCACCTCACTATCACCGGGACTCCCAATCCTGTTCAAATCAATTTAGAGGATCACTAACCTCATCATTAACATCCTATTCAAGTCCCGTAATTTTCCCGAATTTTTAAGTATTTTTAAACTGGATTTAAAACCTTCGGACATCCCGAACAATATCGAGACGGTGTCCGATCGACACGAAACCAATCCCAAAATGTTCGTTACAATGTATAGGATAAAAGTCATGTTGGAAGTTTCCCAGAATTACCTCACACGCGCCCCCACGCGCCGGTTGAACTCCCTGCGCGTGAAACCCACGCGCCGGGTACTGTTCACCGTCGTTCAACCCGAACGACTGGTAAACGGGTCGCCCGTGACCCGCGGGCCAACCCGATCGGTTCTCCGTCGACACTTGGATCATTTTGGACGGGGTTTTCACCTACATGACCGTCTGAGTTAAACTAGGAGTTCTATGGAAACAAACACAAGGAAAAACGTCAAAATCCTTACCTCTCCGATCGAGAAGCTCACGGCCAACCCCACCGTCGACTGCACTCAGCTCCGACCACCATTCTCGATGAAAACGGTCCCACTAGACTCGTCTCATCCCCTGAGTCATCCTCCCGTTTACTAGATCGACACGAAAGACAGTAGAACCCAACCTGCCATTTTTGACCCGAGAATCAAACTCACGGGTTTAGGCTCCCTTCGCCGCCGTGGTCCCCCACGTGGCCACCGAAATGCCCAGTTCGATCCCAGAACTCCGTCCACCCCTCCAGCACGGTCAAAACACCGGTCTCCATCGACTTCCAAATTTGAGTTTTCGGCCTCCCCTGTTTTTCCCCTCCGTCGCCGCCACAGCCGTCTCCCGTCGTCTCCCACCCCGTGCCCAGCACCCAACAGAGCTCACAGAGTTCCCTGCACGGCCCAAGGTTATAGAAATGGTGGTGGTGTGCAGTGTGAGCCGTGAACATTGCTCACGGGTTTGAGAGAAATGGGAGTGGGAGGATGCAGGCAGATTCAATTAAAGAAAGAGGAAAAAGGAATGAACGGCCCAGATTGAATCTCACCAATGAGATTAAGGTCCAGATCAAAAGATGAAAATAAGTGGGAAATACTTTATATTATTTAAATCCTATATTTTAAACAATCTGACCAACCAGATCTGATCCCAATAATTAAAGATTAGTGGTCCACGTGTCCCACTCAGAATTCCAGGCCAAATCAGAAAATGCCACGTGTCCACGCCTCGTAATGCGTGCATAACGAAACCAAACTTCCGTGACCCATAACTTCGTTGTCGAATCTCCGATTTCGGCGTGCCGCCTGTCGTGTGGATTCGCATCGACGAAACCTACGTAACGGTCCTTGGCCCTCGGCCATCGGACATCCCGGTCAAAAAGTCAACATTTCCCCTTATATCGTCCAAATTACGAAAATGCCCCTGGACTTCCGTACATCATAACTTTCACCACGAACGTCGGAATCGAACGTGCCACCTGTCTATGAACTCGTGACGTCCCGAACTACGTCACGGTCATCGGTCAAAGTCCATTTGACCATCCGAAATAAAAGTCAACGTTTTGCCCACACCCAGGGGCAAAACGGTCATTCTGCACAATTCGTCCGAAATCGCCCAACTAATCCCAGATTAGTAAATCACAATTAAATATTATTAAATCCCGATATTCGGGACGGGTCGTTACATTATGTCTTTGATCCAACTTGACTCAAACCTGTAAATGCTTTCTCAGTGGTACCTTCAAAGTGAATTTTCAGTCTCTAATCATAGGCCTTAATAAATGCAATGAGTTCTTGTACATTTATATCATCTAGATCCTTAGTTTCCTCGATAATTGACGCCATAGGATCATAAGGCTATGTTAAGCTAATTAGAATTTTTGTGTGCCATTCTCTTCTCAATGATCAACAACACTGTATATTCTAGACATGGAGACAACAAGAGATTCATCATCTTTCATTCTTATATATATTCAAAATCATGTCTCAAAACTTGTAGTTTAACTTATCTCACCTTTTGATCACCTCTTTACTTTCTCTTGAGCATATCCCAAGCAGCTTTTGAGTTTTTGTTCTTGGAGATCTTAGAGAAAATTGAGTCTACCATAGAAGTTTGAATAAGATTGAGAGCTTGAGCATCCTTAATGAAGTTCGCTCGAGTTGGCTGGTTTACTACAACTTCTCCTGCAGCTCTTGGTGCATTCAATCCAGTGTCAACATATTCCCATAGATCATCGCCTTCAGAATGGTACGCATCTTAATGCCCAAAAATTTACCATTGTCTCCATCAAAGATAAGGTCTCTAGACTCACTGCATGAAGCTCCTGCCATTCCGGTTCAACTACTGATCACAATGTGATGTGATCTTCACATAGAAGGTGCCCCAACACGACGATCAAACACTAGACAACTCTGATACCATATTGGTTTTCAGAGTTCTTCACTGCTTCTGCTGTGCACAGGTTGCACGATGGATTTTTCAGGATGAAATCTTATTCTTAATCTTTAGACTGAATCAGGTTGAGCCTAGGATAGGATATAACTTTTTGATTAGTTTAGGATAGAAGTTTGGGATGAATTTGAATGATGAAATTGAGTGTTTTGCAATATAATACAGAATGCACACTAAGTGTTTGTTGAAAAGTTTAGGTCAATTTTTTGAATAATTTTTTCTCAGATATGAGTGAGATTTCTTCCAATTGAATAGATTGTTGTTTACGGTTTCAAACTCACACATATCTCACACACACAAATGGTTAGTGTGATGATGCTATGACATCATCTCCCCGTACACTCTCACGGTTACACATTCTTTATTGCTCACTGAGTAAGAATCACACAACTCACACAGTCTCATTATGTTAAAAAAATTCTTACACAACACACAC
This sequence comes from Prinsepia uniflora, assembly GCA_032719365.1. Classification (NCBI taxonomy): domain Eukaryota; kingdom Viridiplantae; phylum Streptophyta; class Magnoliopsida; order Rosales; family Rosaceae; genus Prinsepia; species Prinsepia uniflora. The sequence continues at coordinate 72,742,125 of CM064862.1, forward strand.
AACTATCTAGTAATCCAGGTGGCTCCTCATTTTCCAACTCATCAGCTACTTAATCAGCTCGAACCTTGCTGCCCCGTTAGCAGCTTAAGCACCAACAATATTTTCCCAAATATGTTCATGTGACATGAAGAAGGCAAAAAGATTAGTGGCGGTAATAAATTAATAAAGGTATATGTATTATGGAATGCAAAATAAAAACAAAAAACAAAAAAAGAATCACGAGAAGGCCATACGTACATGCATAAACCAACCCCCAGAGATCGAAGCATAAAAAATAAAAAGGACAACGCCCAGTCGCCCACTGTCTCCATGTCAGCCGCTGAAACGCTGCATAGTGCACACACAACACAACAGAATGCATGCAGGCTGCCTGCCTTGCTATAGTTGCTGCTACGACGTTTAATTAACAAATTAATAACACGGGTGTGTCGTCTGCTGGAAGAGAGAGAGAGAGAGAGAGAGAGAGAGAGAGAGAGAGAGAGAGAGAGAGAGAGAGAGAGAGAGAGAGAGAGAGAGAGAGAGAGAGAGAGAGAGGGCCTAGCTAGAATACAAGAAAAGAAAGTATTAGAAGATGTGTGTTAATTCTTCTTCCATATGCTACGAGTTTATGGCAAAACAAAACTCATTTCCCATTTTCATTGAATATCGGGACTTGAAGCTGGACATTTGCTTCATCCACATTAATTATACCTATATAGATATATATTTACTTTTTAAATTAATTAATTACCTTTTTTCTTTTAGGTTTTAAAAGCTTTAAACCTCTGCAGTTTTGCCAGTTTCACATGCAAATATTAATTAATTTCCATATACCTAGCCACATGAATTTGCATTTTCCTTTTCCGGCCGTGAGTACTTGCCCTTTCATGCTCAAGATCAAGTGGGAGATTCATCACCACTTAAACAAAAATAAAAGGAGATTGTCATCTACGAATGCTTTCACATAATAAGGTACATATTACATTTGATTTTAACAGAATTGATGTGTGAAATAAGAGTACGTATAGCATTCGATGAATTGAAGTATGAGTGATGAAAATAATGAATCGAGAATAGTACAGATTAAAACTACTAGTACGTACGTTATAAAAATTCTTCTCATTTTGTATTACTCAATTAAAATAAAAAATTGAACTGATAAAATGAAACCTTAATCATAGTTTTTTCTTTTTAAAATAAATTCGAAGTTCGTCATAAAAGGTCATTGTGTTGTATTTAAATGTTTTTTATTTTTTGTATGAAAATGGACAAATTGAGAAAATTATGGATGGAACTAGTAGTGTATATGTGAAGTGGGCGGTGAGAAAATTTGTATGGATTCGAAAAGAGAGGAAAGCGCTTTAAAATGACAAAGTGAGAAATGATATATATACATGATGGGTGGGGAAGGGGAAGTGAAGTGGGACAGTTGATGAGCTTAACTTTGTTTTTCCAATAATGAAAATGATAGGGTATGATCAAAATAATCAGCTGAGAATCTATGTGAAATAATTAGACATCGATGATTTCCCTATTGTTTTCACTTTGCACCTGGAGAGTGGACACCCCGCTGATTGTGTCCCTACGTACCACCCCTACCCTTACCCTTCCTCATATCCTACTACTTGCACTCAGGCTTTCACTTATCACAAAATAAAATCCATCCCTCACTTTTTTAGGATTCCTCATTCTCCACTTATTACAAATGACTTTCACGCAATCTAAAACCCTAGCAAACTACCCTTCCTTCATTCTTATAAATGAGGATCATATATTCTCACGCTATAAGCTAGGATCACATACCTCATCTCATCTCGCAGATTAATAACCAATTGACACGTATACATACTAAAGATCTAAGAAAACTAAGAACAATAAATTTGGGATTATTACATATTTTAATTAGTGGGTTTTCAATTAGCTCGATCATTTTTATTATATTCAGTGAAGAACGAGTTAATATAGTTATGATGATAATATATGTGATTATTTAATTATATTATCGAATTTCATGAATAAGTTACATTTGGAAGTATGATGATTAGGGCATCTCCAATGGAGAGTCTCAGACCCTATAATTATAGCTTTACTTTAGAATCCAGCTCTCCAATGGTATTTTTAGAAGATCTAAAACCTATATATTTTAGGGTGGAGATCTAAGAGAAGATCTATACTAAGACTTTGTTTAGATCCCAATCTACAATTTTGGAGGGAGAAAGAAGTGGGCTAGCCGGACAGAGGAGGGGATGGAGGAGAGAGAAACCAAGGGAGAGAGACGCGATGGAGATGGGAAGTGGCGCCAACTCGCGCTGAAGGAAAGAGTTGGTGAGGAAGATGACGCGCGACGCGCCAAAGAGAGAGGGAAGTGAGAGACATGAGCAGATAACGTATTGCACGAAATCTAGTCCGATATTTTGATAAGTTATGTGCAGATAACGTAATCTTGTCTTGAAATCTTGTCCGATATTTTGATACTTTACGCGTAGCAGATAACGTAATCTCGCCAACTCGGATATCTATACAATGCATTTGTGAAACGACCAACACATGTGAAACGAAAGTATATCCGATTTGTGAATAATGCATATGTCACTCAAATTTTTTTTTAATTATAATAATTATTATTTATTATGTACAATTATATTTTACAAAGTTTAAATTATTATTAAAAATAACATTAAATAAAGATTATCTAAATATATAAAAGTAGTATTTTGAGATAGGACCTTAACTATTGGAGATAGTTGAAGTCTTAAATGAATAGTGTGAAAATGAAGTCCATAGGACTTCTCCCATTGGACATGCCCTTATAGGGATACATAGAGATTAGAGATTAGAGATTAGAGATTAGAGATTAGAGATTAGAGAGAGAGTAAAAAGAATATTTCTTGGGGGATTACAAAAGAAAGGGATGGAGGAGGGGGTGAAAGGCAAAAGCTGTGAAGCCTATTATTTTGATCATTTGATCGGTTGATTCATGGAAACTTTTAGAGCCAATAATGCACTGGGATCACCTGGACACGTCAGCATAGAAGTCGATGGAGATGGAAGAGCCAAATTACCAACTAAAGCAGAAGCTGATGAGGTCCTCAGGACCAACACCAGAGGCTGCTTATTGGAAGTTTGTGACTAAAGCTACTAATAGTAATACTATATATACTCTGTCGTAGTACCCACACAGAGACAGAGAGCCCCAGAGAGAGAGAGAGCCCCCTCATCACACATACATACACACATTGTGATCGAAAGAAAGAGATTTTGAAGTTTGGAATATTACGCAAAATTAAAAAGAGAAGCTTACAAAGTAATAAAGAGAGAAAGAAGAAAATCAAATGGAAGAAGAAGCAGAAAAAAATACAGGCTTTAAATCCCATCACCAACTTCGATGTATCCTTTACCTTATAATTTTATAAAACATGTATTTCTCTCTCTTACTCTGTTCTCTTCTCTTCCTGCTAGAATATATAGAGAGAGAAACACTGTGTTTGGTTTGGTGGAAAAATAATAGAAAATGATGGGATTAGAAATTGGAAACTGTGTTTTTGGATTTAATAATTAAACAACAAAAGCAAACTTACAAATCGAAAAGAGGAGACTCGTTTGACGTGAGACTGTGAGAGTTGAGACCCAAACCCAAACCCAAATCCAAATTTATTTATTTTCTTTTATCTAGAATATAGACTGTTGTTCCCAAAGCCCAAGGAATAATGTAATATTTTCCTTGACCAACATACCCTTCTAGGCTTCTCCTCCAAGATTCTCTTCTAATAACCATGCAATTCATTGTATTTTGCATCGTGAAAAGTTAGAAACAAATAAATTATTGGCTAAAGACCAACATACCTCATTGCCATTTCCCAGTAATTATAGACTACTACCTAGCACAGATTTTCGAGTAACTGTATACAGTAGCAAGCTATGTTTACGAGACGAATCTCTGTCTCTACTTCTAGATTCGTATGTTAATTCCTGTAATAATTACCTACACTGTAATAATTTATACAAATACATGATATTTTATCTATGTATTATTATATTCATCATCAAACTAAGAAGAATCAGCTTTATCGTGTATCTACATATATAATAATATGTATACATACGAATTATATTATGTTGCGTACTAGCTAGTAATGATTGTATAGTAGCTACTACTTGGGTATTGTATCTTGGGCCGCATATAAAGATTTTATAAGTATTATAATGATGTAAGATACGTGAATTATGATTGTTAAATTTATCAATTGGCTTAAATTTTGTATTGAATTTTATAATAAAATTGAATTAAAAAAAAATCTCTAACAAACTGTTATTCTCATCGAGAGTAACTCGCCAAGTGAAACAGAATGAGAGTAGACAGCATACCATTGCCATTGGATTTTAAAGTGGCCAGTGTCAATGATGAGGTACAACAGATGTGCAATTGGGAATTTGAGTTTGATTTAAGTAATTTTAGCTCGGTTTCATTATAAATTTAATTAAGGCATCTCACATTATAATCTCGCACTAATGATAATTATAGTATCCTGGTTATGCAAGATATATCCTTCTATATCTCTATCTATGTATATAAGTATATATATATATATATTTAGGTTAATTAAATTAGAAATATGGCTTGTATTGGATGAATGGATCGAATATGATGTCCAAATGAGTGCTGTTTTTAGTCGGAGAAAATGTTGGGATTTCTATGATTAGTAACAATCTCAGTGTGGACTGTGGACAAGAATATTTGCAAGCAAAAAGGAAAAGCAATTTGTGTAAGAGAGTAGCAGCATTAAATGAGAGGGTACTAATAAGCCACTAAACATCAAATAAGCAGAAAGAAGCAGAAGGTCATCAGAAGCATGCAGCTGCAGACTACAGGCAGAGGCAGAACTTCTAGAGGAAGCCATACAAGATCAACCCTACCAAAAGCAACCCCAACTATAGTCCTTTATGGAAACACAAATATATTTATTATATTAGCAGCTAGGTTGCTAGCAGGTGGCAGTACGTAATTACTAGCTAGGGCATATATCCAGTAACGAATGCAAGGTACCCAAATGTTTGACTGCCTCACGGCTCATGCCAACTATTATTGGATGAGTACAAAAATGGTAAATTCCAAAAACGAAACTATATATTTGGATCGAAGGTGGAAGGTGGAAGGTGGAAGGTGGAAGGTGAAGGGTAGGTAGAATGGTAAATTGGGAAAATAGTAAGGGCAGAGTCGTCATAGTAGGTCCTTGAGTCGAGTCCAGTCCAGTCCAGTCCAGTTCTGTGCGTGATTGGTTTTTTAGTCTTTAAAAAAAAAAAAAAAGTGCGTGATTTTTAAGTGGGTGTGCGCGGGATCCGTTGTCAGTAGAAAGAGAAGGGGTCACGGGTTTGTCTTGAAACGCCCTTCCCTCACTTATTACTTATTTTCACACACCGACCCGACCTGACCCGACCCGAGAGTGAAAAAACCCATTTTTATTTTATTAACGAATAACAAATAACATATAAACAACCACAAGGATTACGCGCGCTCTTTGATTTCTACATTTTGGTGATAATATTTCTAATTCATCCATCTTTGTTAGAGATATTATCAACAATATACGTAATTTATTACATATATAGATGATATTCAAATAACAAAAATGAAACTGACGAGTACGTGATGGTTGCCGTGCCTATTTATATTAAGTGTATGTTTTTGCATTATTTATGCCTGATTTTACTATGTATATAAAATTACCTATGTATATTATTAAAAACAATATTAAAACATCTTTTGCTTAAGCGAGAATGAGACTGACGAGTGACGGTTGCCATACCTCTTAGAAGAGGTCGACTGGCTAAGAATACTACTCAAATCACTTTCAACCATAAAATGATAGGTGTTATCATTCATTTTACAAATATTTTATATTCGGCCATGATTGAATTTACCCTAGCTAAAATATATTTCACCCAAAGGAAAACTATCTTATATAAAAACTTATTATATGCATGATTTGAATAAAGTAAAGAAAACAAAAACAAAAAAGCAAAAATAATTAGACAGAGAGCAGTACTGGTACTAGTACCACCACAAAGCAACCCTTTTTCTCCAACATTTTTATCCCCCAAACTTTCTCACTCCCACACACAACAGACATTCTCTCTTTATTTCTCTCTTCTTCTTCTTCTTCTTCTTCTTCCTCCTCAGATTTCTCAATAGTCTCAAGTCTCAAAGACTCAAACTCCATCCATCGATTTGAATGGCGTTGATGATAGACAACTGTGAGGGCATATTGCTCTCCCTGGACTCCCACAAGTCCGTCCCAGCTCCTTTCCTCACCAAGACATACCAACTCGTAGACGATCCCGCCACCGACCACATAGTCTCCTGGGGCGACGACGACGCCACCTTCGTCGTCTGGCGCCCTCCTGAGTTCGCCCGCGACCTCCTCCCCAATTACTTCAAGCACAACAACTTCTCCAGCTTCGTCCGCCAGCTCAACACCTACGTAATCATTCTTAATTCTTAATTTTCCATTCATTTCTTAATTTTTCCTTTTTTACTCTGATTTTTACGGATCGTTCTTATCTTTTCCTGATTTTTAGGGTTTTAGGAAGATTGTGCCAGACAGATGGGAGTTTGCCAACGAGTTCTTCAAGAAAGGAGAGAAGCATCGACTATGCGAGATCCATCGGAGAAAGACAGCTCAGCCACATCAGGCCGGCCTCAACCACCATCACAACCACCACCAGCCGCATTCCCCGCTCGGCGGCATCAATGCCCACCATCATCCCAATTTCTTCCCCTTCCCGAGTCGAGGCAGCATCTCGCCTTCCGACTCAGATGAGCCGCCCACCTGGTGTGACTCGGACTCTCCCCCTCTGTTATCCCCAGCCGCCGGAGGTATCAATAATAATTGTCACATAAACAACAGCAACAATATTAATGTCAACTACAATAATAATAACAATATGAATAATTATATGATGAATCATATTAATAATAATAATAGTAATAGCTCCTCGGTGACGGGGTTGGCGGAGGACAATGAGAGGCTGCGCCGGAGCAACACCATGCTGATGTCGGAGCTGGCCCACATGAGAAAGCTGTACAACGACATCATCTACTTTGTTCAAAACCATGTGAAGCCGGTGGCGCCGAGCAACTCCTACCCTTCTTCTCTCCTTCTCTGCAACCAGCAGCCTCCTCCCAATAACATCCTCCCAGCCTCCATATCCAAACCAAATCATTTCAACCCGCTTCTGGCCTACCACCATCATCCAGTCTCTGTTGCAAATGTTAATGCTAAGCCGATGATGATGAACTCTACGTCCAGTCCCAGCAACACCACTTCAAAGAGCAGCTCCGTCAGCATTGTGGAAGACTGCCACCACCACCACCACCAACAACAACCCACTAACAATGGGTGCAAGAACACCAAGCTTTTCGGGGTGCCGTTGCTTCATCACCACTCTAAGAAAAGATTGCACCCGGAGGAGTACGGCTCCAACCATGGGAGCAGCCTCATGGAAGCCACCAAAGCTCGTCTAATTTTGGAGAATGATGATTTAGGTCTCCATCTCATGCCTCCCTCCACATGTTAGCTACTTTTATCTTTTTATGATATTATATTTTACATTTTGTTTCTTCTATTAGTTTTGTTGCTTGATTGTATGTTGAGTCGAGGATGAGTTAGGCTCAGGTCGATATTGCTCATCATCAAACTATTTTGCGTGTGCTTGAATTTGTACATATAATTAACTTTAGTAGAACATCTTAAATTTTGATGAGGTTATGTTATGCTACGTTTGATATGGAAAATTACGTCGTCTTATTTTATTTTGGACATGAAAACGATTTCTTTGATTTTCAGTGGTGCAATTTATCTCTGTCTCTCTCTCTCTCTCTCTCTCTCTCTCTCTCTCTCTCTCTCTCTCTCTCTCTCTCTCTCTATCGATTATCGCATCTTTTTTCCTCTCCTTTCTTTCTTCATCTTCTTCTCTGTAGTCTCTGAGCTTTATCCCTGAATGTTTCAGTTCCATTAATGAAAGATGTATTGAAACAAGTAATTAAGCTGAGGATTTACAGTATGGTCTAGCTAGGGCTTTCTCTCGTGAATTCGTTTGTGATTCTCAAAATACGAATTTTTCTTCAAAAAAACATGGATTAAAAAGGAAAAAAGAAAAGAGACAATACTGTTAAAAATGAAAAAGCAGCTGACGCGTACACATGATTCAAACTGTACATCATGAGTACAATAATAATTATAATATTATTTTTATACGATGATGGATGATTTAGTGAAAAGAAAGGCATCATCATGTCGTTTTGATTATCAAGGTTCTAATCTCCATTTTTCTGGTTTCCATGAAATGTCAGTCCTCACGCAGCAAAACAACAAATACATAAATACAAATACAGGGGATCGAGAACGTGTTGGTGTAAGGAAAAAAAATATTGAAAATGTTAGTGTTTAAACAAATCACTGGAAAGAGTGACTCTTGGCACAATGTCAGGTGGATTGCCAAGTGGCAAGTGACAAGTGTAATCATGTGAGTGTGTGAATCAATGTAATTGTGTGTGTGTGCTTAGCATTCTGTTAGTGAATGTAAGTGTGTGAGAAATTGCATTGAATGAAAATCAGCAAAGAAAGTGTGAGTGCGCGAGCTATAAAGTATGCTGAGGTGTGCTGAGGTCATAGTAGGATTCTAACCGTTTCACAATGCGTGTGTGTGAGTGTGAAATACACGGCTATATATGTATGAATGATGCAGAATGCAATCTAATGAGAAAGGAAGGAAATGCTCAGTAGGTAGTGTTACTCTACATTGAGAATTTACAGAGAATTAAAAGTTTCATATCATTCAAAAAATTTCACAAACACTTGTTGTGCACATTTGTTCATTACAACCATCAATCAAATCTCCGTATTTTCAATCACCAGAAATTGTAGAGAAGAAAGAGTTCCTAATCTATTCTATCCTACTCCAATCGAGCTAGCCTCGATACAACAACTAGGGAGTGAAGGGAGTGAGGAACTGTGCCTGGTTGAAGCTTGCCTCTGGAATCCCTCTATGTGCACTTGTCGATGGTTGCATCCTGCAAGCTCCCCTGCATCCTCTAATGTGCCACTGCTAACATGGTATTAGAGCAGTAAGATCTACTGTCTCTGGGGCGTTTGAAGCTATGTAGAAGAAACTGCACAATTTCTTGAGAATCAAGAAACGATGGCTGGAACTGGTGGTGATCCTAAGCTACCTATTTTCACAGGAATCAACTATGATTTCTGAAACATCAAGATGAAGACAACACTGAAAGGAACAAATCTATGGAGGATTTTTGATCAAGGAGTACCTGATGTTGAGTACGATAGTGATGATGAAGAGGTGGGAATTGCACAGACCAAGGCAGATCAGATAAGAAATTCCAAAGCCTCGAATCTGATACAGAATGCAGTTTCTGAAGAAATTTTCCCCAGGATTTCAAATGAAGAGAGTGCTAAGAAGGCCTGAGATATTCTGAAACAAGAATTCATAGGGGATCCTAAGGTAAGAGCAGTTAAACTTCAATCTCTAAGGAGGGATTTTGAGTGTACTAGGATGAGGAGTGATGAAATGTTTTCAGCATACATGTCTATATTATATGGTGTTGTAAATCAGATGAAAACTTATAGAGCAACCATAACTGAAAAACGTTTGGCTCAGAAAATACTTATTAGCTTGACTAAATCCTATGACTCAATTGTTTCTATCCTAGAAGAGACAAGGGATCTTGACACTATTAGTGTTGAAAGCATCACTGCATCTATAAGGGCTTTTGATCAAAGGTTGGAGATGCATGATGACAATGAAGTAGAGAAAGCATTCTCTAGCATGAGTATACAAAACCAGTCTAGAGGTCAGTTTGGAGGAACTCAGGGAGGCTATAAGAAGAGGATTCCTGGTAAAAGCTGGGGTTTCAATAAGAATCGATTTGGTGCTAAGGATAAGCAACAGCTTGAAGCTCAGAAAAGTGAGGACAATGACACCAAACCAACCTGAAAAACCTGTGACAGAAACCATTTTGGACCTTATTGGACCAAGAACAAGTACAAGTGTTTCAAATGTGGGAGGACTGGTCATATTGCTAAAGACTGCAGGGTTAAGCAGAATGCACAAATTGCACAGCAGGTGAAGGAACCCGAGAAGAAAGTTGAAGGCAATCTGTAACGACCCGTCCCGGGAAATAGGGTTAAGACGGTGATTAGTGAAGGATTAGTGAGCTTAATCGGTGGTTAGTTGCTCGATAGGGTCGTTAGCGTAGAATGACGATTTTGCCCCTAGGTTGGGCAAAATGTTGACTTTTAGTTCGGGGGGTCAAATGGACTTTTACCAATGACCGTGACGTAGTTTGGGACGTCACGAATCCGTAGACAAGTGGCACGCCCGATTCCGACATCCGAGGAGGAAGTTATGATGTTCGGAAAGTTGAGGGCATTACCGTAAGTTGGTTAAAATAAGGGGAAAAGTTGACTTTTCGTATGATTGGGTTTTGACACGTCGACCTAGGACCGTTAGATAGATCTTGTCATCCTGAGTTTAACGACAAGCGGCACGTGTTCATCGGACTTAGGACGGGCAAGTTACAGGTCTAAAATAGTAAGGGTAAAATGGTAATTTTGGACTCAAAGGAAGGGCATTTTGGTCTTTTGCACCTTGGTATTTGTGCAACAGATGGGGACAAGTGGATGGCTGTGATTTGGGACACTTGTGAGAGGGGTTTTAGGATTGTGACACGTGTAAGAGGGCTAGAGGGTTCTAGGATCTCTCACGGTTCCAATTATTTGGGCCGTGTATGTGTGTTAGAAGAAGGGAGAACAGAGACTGAGAGATTGGGAGAATTGGACGGTGACTGTGTGTGTTTGTGCAAATTGGTGAGGGAGTGAGTGACTAGAGATTGTGAGAGAGCTAGGGAGAAGGTTGGGAGGTGCAGTGGTCGTGTGTGTGTGTGAGGTGTGAGCCACGGGAAACCAGAGAAAACAGAGAGGAGTTGAGTGGAGGTGCTGCCGGGTAAGGGGACAATCAAGGCTGGTGGAGGTCTCCAGAGGCTGGAGGTGGACTGGAGGAGTCGTGTCCTCACGACTGAGCTCACGGCGGCGACCGGAGCACAGGTAATTCTTCGTTCCTGTTCAACTACTCTGTTTTTCCATTTTGCTTCAAACCCATAGTCGTGGGTTTTGGGTGTGAGTCGACGGTTTTGGTGAGTTGGGTGAGACTTAGGAAGGTCCTAGGATTGGTTTAAAGTCGACACCGTGACGGGGGAAGACCTGGTTGGCCGGAAGGAAAAACAGGGGACTGGTTCGAGTTTTTGTTCGAGCTTGAGTCGACGACATAGGGGTTGTGTCGAGGTGTTTGGGTGAGTGGAATGGATTGCTTAGGACTGGACGGTGAGGATGGTGAAGATAGGAGTCGAATTGGTGGACGGACGGCGGAGAACCGGGAACGCCGGTTCAGTACAGTCGAACCGCTGACTCGAGGAAGATGATGACATTGTAGCAGGCGCGTGAGGCCCACGCGCAGCCACTTTGGGCGGTGCGTGGGGGCGCGTACGGCGGCGGTTCGGAAAATGGTCAACATGGTTTTTGGTCTAGGTGTTGTGACGAGTCTATTGTACTTGGTTTCGGGTTGTTCGGACGTCGTTTGAGATTAGTTCCGCGAAGGTGAAGGTTTAGGGTTCCGGGTCATTATGGTTAGGAGCCGGGGACTTTTGGGGAAAATTAGGTGGACCTTCGTAGACGTGTTAGTAACGTTCTTGGGTGATGGTTGACAGGTTCGGGATTTCCCGAGGAAGCTGAAGAACGTACGGGACGTACGGGGCGCGAGTGACGTGCCGGTGACTGTGAATGAACCCCTTCTCTAAACTTGAGCATGCATAACTGTTTTTAATTACTTGTTTTATGGTTTTATATGTGAATTCATGATTTTTGAATATGTGGTGTTTGTTTTACATAATTGCACATTTTTCGAGGAAGTACGGTATTTGGCACGTTTTACGAGGAATGTCGATTTCTGAGTATAAAGCCATGGTTTTGGGGTTTTTAAATGATAACTGGTTTGAATACTTATAAATGGATTTTGAGACGTGATTTCAATGATTAAGGATTTTGGTTTTAGAGTCGGATTTCAGAAAGCGGGAATTCCGGATTTGGGTTCGGAATGACGGTTCTGGACGCCGGAAGGGCTTCAGACCGGTGATTTTGGATTCGAGTTTGGATATGGGTTTCGAAAAGGTTTTCAAACAGTTTGGATTGGATTTGATGGATCTGGTTATTGGGTTTAAAGACCCGGATTATATGTGACGGGGGAAGGGCCCGGATTGGGTTTAAAGACCCGGATTGAGTTTAAAGACTCGGGAGTTTAAAGACTCGAATATATTGATATTTCCCCCGTAGGCCTGTTGAGTTTAAAGACTCGAGAGTTTAAAGACTTGGATATTATTGAGGCCTGGATTGAGTTTAAAGACTCAGGAGTTTAAAGAATCGGATAGATCCAGCAGGTTTGATCGGCTTATGATGGCTTGGTATTTATGTTTTATGATACGGTTTTATGATGCTTATGATATGATTTTCATAACTATTTTTACATTGATTCTGTAACTGTTTTAATGGTGATGATTACGTGATTTATAACTGTTTTCATCTAATGGGTTATGCATGTGGGTTTTCAAAACGGAGGGCTAAAACCCTGGTTTTATTATGAAATGGTTTTCGGAAATTATTTTATTAATTCTGGTCCACTCACACCTTCTGTTTTCAAATTGCCCTCCAAGTCGTGGAGCTAAAGCGGGGTTCCGACGGCGAGGCAACGTCTGAGGCATAGAAGTTACGAGAGCGACCCCGGAGTGTTTTAAATTTTCCGTGTGCGTGTATCTAGTTTATCGGTTTTCTTTCTTTTGTATCGGTACTATGCTCTGTTAAACTTGACTTCGGGATGTGTAAAATTTTCTCCTGCGTCTGACTGAGTACTTTGGTGGTTCAAAGTGAGTTTATTTTGGTTTTGTGTCGGGGTGTCAGACAGGAGCAAGATTGACCTCGGTTTTCGGGGTGAAATCGGGGTGGGTCCTGACACAATCTGTTCTATGCATGCCACTCAGCTTCAGTTGAGAAGAATGCAGAAGTATGTTACCTAGACAGTGGTTGTAGCAACCACATGATAGGCCACGAGTTCCTGCTGTCTGATATTGACAGAACCTTGAATGTGAAGGTGAAAATGGGAACAGGTGATCTGGATCAAGCTGCTGGGAAAAGGGTCTTTGCTAATCCACACTAGTCAAGGTAACAAGCATATCAAAGATGTTATGCTTGTACCTGGTTTGGATGAGAATTTACTAAGTGTGGGTTAGATGATTGGGCATGGCTACTATCTAGTGTTTGGGATCAAGTAGTTGAAGTGTATGAAGATACAGAAATGAAGCACAAGATAGCAAGGGTTCCTATGACAGGCAGCAGGTGTTTTAAGTTGTCCCTAGATTATGGTTTTCTTATGGCTAGAAAGGCTGAAGCAAAGGAAAGCAAGGAGTTGTGGCACAGACGATTTGGACATCTGAATCACTCCATTCTTCGGATGTTAAGTCAGAAAGATATGGTGGTTGGACTACCAAAATTGATTGAGGACAAAGCACTGTGTGAAGGCTGTATCACAGGAAAGTTCCATGTGACTCCCTTTAACACTGAAGAAGCATGGAAGGCCTCAATGCCACTAGAACTCATACATTCTGATGTATGCGGACCAATGCAAACTGAAACTTTTGGGGGTAACCTATATTTCCTTACTTTCATAGATGATCATACAAGAATGTGCTGGACCTATTTTCTTAGACACAAGGCAGGAGTGCTAAATGTGTTCAAGAAGTTTAAAACTACAGTTGAGCTGCAGAGTCGATTCAAAGTGAAGAAGCTAAGAAGTGATAAGGGGGAGAATACAGATCAAATGCTTTCCAGGATGTCAGGACCCGACCCTCTTCTGTCAGGTCCCGATTCATCTAGCACGATATTGTCCGCTTTGGGCCTCCTTGCCCTTGCCCTCACGGTTTTGTTTTCGGGAGCTCACGGTGCAACTTCCCAGGGGGTCACCCATCTGGAATTGCACCAGCCTCAACTCGCTTAACTTTGGGGTTCCAATCCCCCCCAAAGCCACTGAGCTCCCAAAAGGCCTCATGCTAGATAGGTGTGTGCCTACACCTTTAAGGCACACCACCATTCCCTTCCCAGACCATTCCCCCCTCGCAGGAATGTGAGATTGTTCACCGTTCCCTCCAGGACACGGGTCTTACAATCCACCCCCCTTAGGGCCCAGCGTCCTCGCTGGCATACTTCCCGGTCGGGGTCTGGCTCTGATACCAAATTGTCAGGACCCGACCCTCTTCTGTCAGGTCCCGATTCATCTAGCACGATATTATCCGCTTTGGGCCTCCTTGCCCTTACCCTCACGGTTTTGTTTTCGGGAGCTCACGGTGCAACTTCCCAGGGGGTCACCCATCTGGAATTGCACCAGCCTCAACTCGCTTAACTTTGGGGTTCCAATCCCCCCCAAAGCCACTGAGCTCCCAAAAGGCCTCATGCTAGATAGGTGTGTGCCTACACCTTTAAGGCACACCACCATTCCTTTCCCAGACCATTCCCCCTCGCAGGAATGTGAGATTATTCACCGTTCCCTCCAGGACACGGGTCTTACACAGGAGTTCTGTGATGAACATGGAATAAAGAGGCAACTAACTATTGCTTACTCTTCTAAACAAAATGGTATTGCTGAGAGGAATAATAGGACAATTTTAGAAATGGCAAAGTCTATGCTACACAACAAGAAACTACCCGATGAGTTTTAGGGTGAGGCAGTGATGACACGACCCATCCCAATCCCCCCGGGATTACCGTGGAATGTGCCATGCTCCCGTCTGACACGAAGTGTCAGAAAAGGGATAACCTGATGCCACTACCCAAACGGGGCTTCTAGAGTGCGCATGGATCGATGGAGGAGGTATGCAATGTCTCAGTATCTGCTGCAGTCGCATCCGTGATCAACCTGAAGGGCATTAAAAACAACCAAAAGCTGCGAGTGGACAAAAATCATTAAGTTCATAAAACACATTTCACAAGACATTTATGCCCTTCATTAAAACGTATGCATGCCTCGAAAACCAGTAATCAAAGCATTTACTCAAACAAGCCATTATGGCCTTAGTCCAAAAACCGTAACTCAAAACCAAGTGTGGGAACTCAGCCCAAAACTGTAGGATACCAAATCCGTAAATACAAAACCAAGTGGGCCACTGCCCAAATCCATAAATATAAATCCAACCGAAAAACCATTTCATAGATCCAATAATCCATATTTACCACATTAACATCTCTGGCATCCCAGATGCCTAGCGTCCCAGACGCTTGACGTCCTAGAAGTCATATCTCACGGTAATAATAAGCAACGCGTGCTGCCTGGGGTTTCTCCGGGTCAATATCTCTGACATCTCAGATGTCTGACGTCCCAGACGTCTAATCATAGCAATCCTGCTCCTGAGTCACTATACGGTCCGGTAGCTCCATACAATGACGCCTCGCAGGCAATGCACCGTGACTTCCCCAGTGTCCCAGACACCTGGAGGAGACCATCACATATCCTCGTATCAAGATGGTATATGGAAAACAGTTTTATCATATCATTTCACAACATTTCAATGGGCCTTGCCCAAAATCTCCATAAAACATCACAATTTCATTTAGGGTCCCCAACCCGAAATCACGTTTATGAAACATAGGGTCCCAGACCCAAAATCACATTTATGACCCAACTGGGTCTATGCCCGATTCTATCAACCAACGATCCGAATTCGCAAATCAATTGGGCCCCTGGCCCGTTTTCGTAAATCAACTGGGCCCCTGGCCTGATAATATAACTCAAATGGGTTTCAGCCCGATTTCGTAAACAATTGGGCCCCTGGCCCAATTTCGTAAAGCAATTGTGTCAGGACCCACCCCGGTTTCACCCCGAAAACCGAGGTAAATCCTGCTCCCGTCTGACACCCCGACACAACACCAAGGTAACTACTAAACTACACCGTCAGACGCAGGAGAAAAATAAGTACAACACCCCGAAGTCAAGTTTTACAGAGTATAGTACTGAATACAACAGAAAGAAAACTGGTAACTAGATACACGCACAAGGAAAACTTTACACCACTCCGGGATTGCTCTCTTGACTTCTATGCCTCAGACGTTGCCTCGACGCCGAAACCCCGTCTTAGCTCCACGACCTGGAGGGCAATTTAAAACAGAAGGTGTGAGTGGACCATAAATAAGAAAAGAAGTTCCGAAAACCATTTCATAATAAAACCAGGGTTTTAGCCCTCCGTTTTGAAACCACATGCATAACCCAGTTACTGAAAACAATTATCAATCACGTAAACCTCATCATAAGAACAGAAACACTATAAAAAAAGTTGTAGAAATCATATCATACGCATCATAAAAACCGTATCAGAAAACATAAGTACCAAGCCATCATTATCCGATCAAACCTGCTAGACCTATCCGAGTCTTTAAACTCCCGAGTCTTTAAACTCCCGGGCCCGTCCCCCGTCAAATCAATATCCGGGTCTTTAAACCCAATAACCAGATCCAGTAAATCCAATCAAAACCATTTGAAAACCATTTTGAAATCCATATCCAAACTCGAATCCGAAATCACTGGTCCGATGCCCTTCCGGCATCCAGAACCGTCATTCCGAACCCAAATTCGAAATTCCCGCTTTTCAACTTTAAAACCAAATTCCGCTTTCCGAAATCCGATACTAAAACCGAAAACCTTGATCATCGAAATCATGTTCCAAAATCCATTATAATCATGGAAAACCATTTATTGTTTGAAATCCCAAATTCATAGTATCATAATAAAAAATCAAATCTTTCTCGTAAAACGTGCCAAAAATTGTATTTCCTCGAAAAACGTGCGATTATGTAAAATCAACAAAGCATATCCGATAAACATAAAATCATAATTAAAACCATAAAACAATTATAGAAAAACAGTTATGCATGCTCGAGTTTAAGGAAAGGGTCCACTCACAGTACCGAGCCCTCAATCGCGTCTCGAACGTCTCGTACGTTCCTCAGCTTCCTCGGGAAGTCCCGATCCTGTCAATCAACCGACAAAGTACGTTACTAACACATCTACGAAGGTCCACATAATTTTACCCAGAAATCCCCAAGTCCTAAACGTAACGAACTGGAACCCTTAACCTTCACCCTCGCGGAACTAACCTCAAACGACGTCTGAATAACCCGAAACCAGTTCCAATAGACTCGTCACAACACCTAGACTAAAACCCATGTTGACCATTTTCCCAACCGCAGCCGCACGCGCCCCCCAAAGTGGCTGCACGTGGTCCTCACGCGCCATCTACAGTGTCACCAGCAACCTCTGGTCGACCAGGTTCGAAACAGTCCCTGCAACTCGTACCGGCGTGACCGGTTCTCTGCTGTGCCTGCACCAAAACTGCTCCTCTCTTCACCATCTGCTTCGTCCCTTCCTAAGGAACTCATCCCCTCACTCTAACACCTCGACTCAGCCTACAACTCGTCGACTCAATCTCGAACAAAACTCGAACCAGTCCCCTGTTTCACGATCCCTTCAACCCGGTCACCCCCCATCACGGTGACTGTCTTAAACTCTTCCTAGAACCTCACTGAGTCTTACCCAACTCACCAAAACCGTCGACTCATGTCCAAAAGCCACGACTCAACGTTTGAAGCAAAACGGAAAAACAGAGCACACCGGTACTCTCCGTCGTTCTAGCCTCCGCCGTGCACTTCCCCGTCACGACTGCACAACCAGAGGATACTTGGGACCCTACTGAGTCCCCCAGACCTCACCGGACTCCTCGATTCAACCCCAAAAGCTACAACTAGACTTCTGAACCTAAACGGTAAAACAGAGCACAGAGAGGAAAACAAAGAAATTACCTGCGTCCTGCTCTCCACCGTGAGCTCCGCCGTGTCCACTGGGTTCCTAAGGCTCCACTCTTGTCTCTAAACACCACCAGCAGCGTCGATTGATCGAACACGGCAGCACCACCACCCAAAACTCCTCACATTTTCTCTGTTTCCTCTGATTTTCCCTTGGCTCACAACTCACACACACACGACCATCGCACCACCTAACCTTCTCCCTAACTCTCCCACAGTCTCTGGTCACTCACTCCCTCACCAGAACACACCAACACTCCTGGCCACCGTCCAATTTCCCTAAACTCTCTCCCTCTGTTTCTATCTGGTTCGAAGAACAAACACGAACACAATGCCCAAGTAATTGGGACCGTGTTCCATAGAAGCCTCTAGCCCTCCAACACGTGTCACAATCCTCTCCTCTCCCTCACAAATGTCTCAATCTCAGCCCTCCATTTGTCCCTCTCTGTTGCACAAATCCCAAGTGCAAAAGACCAAAATGCCCCTTCTTGAACCCCAAAATTACCATTGTGCCACTAACTTCCTAGACTCGTAACTCACACATCGTAAGTCCGATGAATATGTGCTGCATGTCATCGAACTCAGGACGACAAGATCTACCTAACGGTCCTAGGTCAACGTGCCAAAACCCGATCGTACGAAAAGTCAACTTTTCCCCCCTACTTAGCAAAATTACGGTTATGCCCTCAACCTTCCGAGCATCATAACTTCCTCCTCGGATGTCGGAATCGAGCGTGCCACCTGTCAACGGATTCGTGACGTCCTAAACTACGTCCTGGTCATCGGTCAACTTTTTGCCCAAACTAGGGGCAAAATCGTCATTCTAAGCTAACGACCTTATCGGGACCAACTAACCCCCGATTAAACTCACTAATCTCACCTTAATCACTGTCTTAGCCCTAATTTTTGGGACAGGTCGTTACAAATTGGGCCCCCGGCCCAATTACGTAACTCAAATGGACTCCAAGTCCGAGATTTCCAAAATAATTGGGCCTCAAGCCCGAGTTCATCTTTCCAATTTCAAAACCATTTCATCACATCATACATGAAATCATAAGCACGTAAAACCACAATAAAATCATCAGTCTCGATATACGTGTAATATGGAAAACATCTCGAAATACATGCAACATACGTGAAATCAATAATCACAATCATCATCATGGAAATCACGTATATAAAACATATAAAACAGTTAGGCTTGAATAGAATTTATAAAACCAAAGTCCACTCACAGACCGTCGAACGCTGCTCCTCGATACTCGTGCCATAGGCCTTCCCGGGCCATACCACTATCACCGGGACTTCCAAACCTGTCCAAATCACATTAGAGGGTCACTAATCTCTTCATTAACCTCCTATTAAAGTCCCGTAATTTTTCTAAATTTTTAACTGTTTTTAAATTCGATTCAAAACCTTCGGACGTCCCGAACAATATCGAAACGGTGTCTGATCGACATGAAACCAATCCTAAAATGTTCGTTACATCGAATAGATTAAAAGTCATGTGTGAAGTTTCCCCAAAATACCCTTCACGCGCCCCCACGCGCCGCCCAAAGGGGCTGCGCGTGAAGCCCACGCGCCAAACACTGCTCATTGTCAACCTCTGGTGAACCGGGTTCACTGGTTCGAACTGGTTCAGCCGAACCGCTGAACCGACCCGACCGGTTCTTAGCCATTCCTCAACTATTTTCTACGGGGTTTCTTCCTACGTGTTCTCCTAAGTCCAACTAAGAGGTTTATGGAATCAAAAACAAGAAAACACATTTAGATCTTTACCTCTGAACACAAACCCGAAACCTAGATTTTCCGATTATCCTCTATCGATCCAGGCCACCTTGAGCCTCGAATTCATGTCCACTGGGTCTGTTTCTGTGCCTAGGTCTCATAAGAATCAACCAGGAGTTTAAAACTACAACTAAAAGTCGACTTTCCAAACTTGGACATAATTAGCTCTCGGGTTAACTCACCTTTTCCGTGAACCACCGTGGTCGCCGCCGTCGTCCTTTATGTCTCCCAGTCCCTCACTAACTTAGTCTCTCACACAGCAACACAGAGGAGGTTGGTGATGGGCTGGTGTGTTTGTTCGAATGAGTGTGATTTGTGTGTATGTGTTTCGGGTAGGAAAATATAACAGAGTGAGAGAGAGAGAGATGATGTCTGATCAGAAGATAAAGGAAAGGGAGAGATGGGATCAATGGCACAGATTCAATCTTGGAAAACAAATGGACGGCTGAGATTAAAAGAAGGAAATAAATTATATTTTAAATAATTAATGGGGACATGATCCAGATTTTAGGGAGTGTGGGGATAAGTGACACTTGTCACTCATCCAAGGGTCCAGATTCACCGATCACTGTTCACTAATTTTAATATTATTTTAATCGAAACCTCGGTTCGTTCGGTTAATCGATTTCGCTCCCATGACCACAACTTCGTCGTCGAACCTCCAATTTCGGCGTGCCGCCTGTCTATGGATTCGTATCGACTCGATCTACGTAACGGTCGTTGGCCCTTCGCCATTGGACCTCCCGGGTCAAAAGTCAACATTTGGCCCCTTTTCAACCTAATTACCAAAATACCCCTCGACTTCCGAACGTCATAACTTCTTCCTCGAACGTCGGAATCGAACGTACCACCTGTCTATGAACTCGTGACATCCTGAACTACGTCACGGTCATTGGTCAAAGTTCGTTTGACCGCCCGATCAAAAAGTCAACATTTTGCCCATGCCTAGGGGTAAAACGGTCATTTTGCACATTTCGTCCGATTTCACTCAACTTATCCTAGACTAGTCATTCTAAATCATAATTAATTAATATTTAATCTGAATATTCGGGATGGGTCGTTACAAATGAGCACTGTAGTATACATCCTAAACACAAGTCCTACCAAATTTGTGCAAGGGAAGACACCCTTTGAGAAGTTCTCAGGGAGGAGGCCAAGTATCTCACATCTGAAAGTATTTGGAAGTATATGCTATTTACATATTCCAAAATAGAAGAGATAGAAACTGGATGAATCAGGAGAAAATGGGATATTTGTAGGATATGGAAACTGTGAGAAAGGCTATAGAGTCTACAACCTAGCAACAAAGAAGGTGGTGATATCCAAGAGTGTGATATTCAATGAAAAATGTTTCTGGGATTGGAAAGAAGACTCAAGTTCTCATACTTATGTTCAAGTGTTAATGAATTCAGAAGGAACACATGCAGGACTTGAAATGTACACATCCAGTTCTCAAAACTTAAGTCCAAGTAGTGGAGCTAGTCCTAGTCCTAGTTCAAGCTCAAGATCAAATCACATTACAGGCTTAGGATCCAGGGGTGAGTCCAGTGAGAGTACCAATGACACTCCTGTGAGATTGAGGAGTCTCAGTGACATCTATGCTAGATTTCACATGAGTATCATAGAACTTGAAAGTTTCAGGGAAGCCTCTTAAGACACAACATGGAAGAAAACAATGGAAGCTGAAATGTAGATGATTGAGAGAATGACACTTGAGAGTTAACAGATAGGCCACTTGACAAACCTGTTATTGGGGTTAAGTGGATATACAAAACAAAGCTAAACCTGGATGGATCTGTTCAGAAGTATAAGGCTAGACTAGTAGCAAAGGGGTATGCACAGAAACTAGAGATTGATTTCAATGAAACCTTTTCCCCTGTGGAAAGGTTGGACATCATCAGAACCCTAATTGCTTTAGCAGCACAGAAAGAATGGAAATTATTTCAACTTGATGTGAAATATGCTTTCCTAAATTGAGTGTTAGAATATGAGGTGTATGTTGATCAACCTGAGGGGTATGAAGTAAAGGGCAGTGGGGAGAAGGTCTATATGTGACACCCCGGAAATTCGAAACACGAAAATTTGGAAAATTTGAGGAAAAGGACGATTTTGCCCCTGGAATTGGGCGAACTGTTGACTTTTTATTCGAGCTATCAAACGGACTTTGACCGATGATTGTGACGTAGTTCAGGACGTCACGAGTTCATAGGCAGGTGGCACGCCCGATTCCGACATTCGAGGAAAAAGTTATGACGTGCGGAAGTTTGAGGGTAATTTGGTAAATTGGTCAACAGGGGCCATTTGTTGACTTTTTGATCGAGACATGGCTTGGACTTTCCGGAAGTACCGTTGGATAGGTCTCGGGACGCTGAATCTGTAGACAGGCGGCATGCGTCAATCGGAGTCCGAACGAAAACGTTATGAGTCTAGAACGATGAGGGGCATTTTGGTAATTTTTCCAAATAGGGGTAAAATGGTAATTTTAAGTGAGGGATGTACTTAAACGGTGCAAGATATTAAATGGGTTACATTTGCTGATTCAGCCCACTTTAACTCAGCAAAGGACACCTGCTACTTGAATTACACAGCTTAGTGGCACTGTTTGTATAATTAACTAATTAATGAAACGGTTTGTTAATTAGCATATGAACAAAAAACAGAGAACAAAAAACAGAGAACAAAAAACAAAACCGCCCACCTTGTGTAACGACCAGTCCCGAATTTCATGATTAGATTAGTGACTAATCACGATTAGTGAGGCTAATCCGTGATTAGTAGAGCGAAATCGGACGAACGATGCGAAATGACCGTTTTGCCCCTAGTGGTGGCAATACGTTGACTTTTCAATCGGGCGGTCAAATGGACTTTGACCGATGACCGTGACGTAGTTCGTGACGTCACGAGTTCATAGACAGGTGGCACGTTCAATTCCGACGTTCGTTGAAGAAGTTATGACGTTCGGAAGCCCAAGGGCATTTTGGTAATTTGGGTGAATAGGAGGTCAAAAGTTGACTTTTTGATCGGGAGGTCCGATGGCCGAGGGCCGAAGACCGTTACGTAGATAAGGACGATACGAATCCGTAGACAGGCGGCATGTCGAATTCGGACGTTCGACGGTGAAGTTACGGTTCACGGAAGTTCCCAGTTACTATTCACGACGGCACGTTTTACGAGACAAAAAGTGCAGTTTGTCTTTAGTGGGTCCAGTTACTTTTCAGCAACCAATGGATGAGTGACACTTGTCACCCATCCACTGGGCACCATTTCACATACATGCATCCAACCATAACCGTGCATCCCATTTCCATGTTTTCCCAATCCAAACCGATCTCCCTACCACCCCAAATCCAAACCTTCAACCATTTGGAGGCCCAGAGAGTGAGAAGAGTGAAGATTGATGATGGTGGCCGGTCTGGACGGAGCCACCGTGCGCGGTGGAGGCCCAACCCGAACGGGTACCCGGTAAGCCCCAAAATTCCTCTTCCTTTAATTTGGTTATTATGGTCGATTTTGGTTGATTAGGTTAGGCTTATTAGATGGTTAGGAGGGTTTTAGGATGTTTTTGGACGGCTGTGGACGGCCACGAAGCCCGGGGGGGCAATCGGACATTTTGAGCCGTGAGGGAGGAATCGAAGGAGGTGGATTTTGGGTGTTTTAGCTAGGTTGGTTAATTGGAATGGGTAGGAAATGAGAAAATAGGAATTTAGGAATTAAAATGGAAGAAAACGGATGAAAAATGAGGATTGTAGGACCCTGGACCGGTCACGCCGGTCCAGTTGCAGGAACGAACCGGACCGGCCGGTCTGAACCGGCCGTCGAGAGGTTGAAGGAGCACTGTTCACAGGCGCGTGGCTCCCACGCGCAGCCACTTCAGGCGGCACGTGTGGGCGCGTGCTAGGGTTTTTGGGGATGTGTTCAACATACGAAATCATCTATTCGATGTAACGAACATTTTGGGACTGGTTTCGAGTCGATCGGACACCGTCTCGATATGTTTCGGGGCATCGGAAGGTTTAGGTTCGAGATTAAAAATAGTTAAAAATACGGGAAAATTACGGGGCTTTAGTGAGGGGTTATATAAGTAGTTAGTAACCCTCTAAATTAATTTGGACAGGTTTGGAAGTCCCGGTGACGGTGATCGGCTCGGGGAGCCGTATGGCACGCGTATCGAGACGCGGCTTCGGACGGTCTGTGAGTGGACCTTGTTTTCTAAATTGTTGCATGCATAAATGTTTATTATATGTTTTAAATACTTGTTTGTGATGCCATGAGTGCATTTGGATGTGCGGTTACGTATAGGCACGTATTTCGAGGTTTCAGCCCTATACGGTGCCTATACGGGGCTGTATGTCTTTATTGGTCTAAATGAAATGGTTTTGGATTTCCAAATGGATTATGAATATGATTTTATGATGTTGATTTGGATGCTTGTGAATTATATGGTTTCACGTATTTCGAGGCGATTTACGTGCTTGCACGTAAATCGAGGTTTTCCGATTTTATACTGATTTTCCGTACTTATGGTTTTGGATATGATTTCATGAAATGATTTTGGATTTGAAAAGGTAACTCTCGGACTTGAGGTCCATTTGATTTACGGAATCGGGCCGGAGGCCCAGTTGGTTTACGATTCGGACTTGAGGTCCAGTTTCTATGTGGATTCGGGCCTAGGGCCCAGTTATGTATTACAATTGGTTTTTATGGTTCATAACGGTTTATGGGAACCGGCATGAACCCTTGAAATGGTTTTTACAGGTCATGACGGTTTATGGGAACCGGCATGAACCCATGAAAGGTTTTATGGTTCATGACGGCTTATGGGGGCCGGACATGAATCCTGGAAAAGTTTAAAGAATGCTTTCAAAAGGTTTTTCATATTCCATCCTATATATATGATTGTCTCCTCCGGGGAGGGTCGTTGGCCTGGGTGGACCCCGGAGTAGTCACAGAGCACTGACTGAGTGGAGTCGCCCCCCAGTTGGGTTCCTTACTCTCAGGATGGGCATGGTTCGTTACCTCCAGGGAGGGTCATTGATCTACGGACATTGACCTGGGTGGACCCTGGAGAGACTTGGGTTTGAGACCCCGGTTAGCACACGTGTAGCTTTATTTTACCGTGACAGGTTCTGGATATGAATATATTGGATAAACATGGTTTCAACTGGTTTGGGAAAACTGTGTTTTATGATGATAAATGGATTTGGGCTGAGATCCCACATATGTTTACTATGTTCTGGTTTTCTGTAAATTGGTTTTGGGCAGGAGCCCGTGTGACTTGTATTTACAGAATTTGGGGCTGAGACCCTATTTATGGATGTTTCAACATATATTATTGGATAAATGGTTTTACTATGCATGCATGCTTTTTAGTGGAGGGTATAAATGTCTTTTATGGAAATGTTTTATAAAATCTTTATTTTTGTCCACTCACAGTATTTCTATTTTTAATACCCTTCAGGTTGACATCGGATGTGGACTGTAGCAGAGATCGAGATATCACATGCCTCCTCTGGATCCTGGCGTACTCTGATAGCCCGGGAGGGCAAAGGTTGGAAATATCCCTTGTCTGACACTTCGTGTCAGACGGGAGCAGGGTCATCCCACGTTAATCCCGGAGGGATTGGGATGGGTCATGTCACCTTGTGTATTTGAATTCGTCCAAATTGATTGATCATGATGAATTAAGATTGAACAGAGAGAAAAGAGGGTGGATTGTGCGAGAAAAACCGAAAGAAAACAAAGAGAACTCAAGGGAAACCCATACTGGACATACCCGAAAAACCATGGAAGAACACAAATTTGATTTTGGGTTTGTATACCGTTTCGAGTGAAATAGATTAGTCATTTAGATTTCTGGGAGCTCAACGAGGTGAACCAAATCGATTGGACACGAAATTGGAGGCGAATTGACAGAGAACTGACCCTGTGACGTCCGCGACATTTAGAGGTTGAGTTCGACTACTTGGAGGTATGAAACATTGAAATTGATTCCATATTTATGCTTATAATGGACCTAGGATGCTTCCTGTATGACTAATTGAACGATACGGGTTGATTTTGGGTAGAACCCGATTAGGGACCCGTCGGGTTTTGATGTTGAGTCGTGAGTCTCAGGACATGGTTTCATTAAATTGAGGTTATAGATCCATATGAGACGTGGAATAGATGGTAATGAGTGAAAGAATTGGAGAAATTGAGTTCGAATTGGCTAGGGATGAGTCGGGTTGGCACGCGGGTCGTAGGATCCGTTTACCAGGTAAACGGGCGACAGGGACGACTGTGCAGGTTACTGTAGCAAGGCGCGTGAACTCACGCGCAGCCGCTTGCGGCGGCGCGTGAGGGCGCGTGGTGGATTTTCTGAGGAAGGTTTCAACAGGTGTTTTACTCTATGTAATGTAACAGACATTCTAAAATTGGTCTCGAGTCAATCGGACACCGTTTCGATATTGTTTCGAGGGTCCGAAGATTTACGTTACGTATTTAATTAATATTAAATTCCCAAAAAATTATGAGAAAATTATATGATGTAAATTGACTTGTTAGTAACCCACATAATGATTTTGAACAAGATTCGAGATTCCTGACAAGTATCCGAAATTACGGAAACGCGTGCAGCTCGGGAAGCGAGCGGGTTGGACGGTGTGTGAGTGGACGTTTGCTTTATAAATTGATATGCATGCATAGTTAAATGTTTGACATGATTGATTTCATTGATTGGTTTGCAATGATGTTATGATTTGTTTGGATGCTTGTTTATGATTTAATGAATATTTTAATCGGTCTTTCGGGCACGTTTTTCGAGGAAATGTGTGAATGGTATTTTGGGCTTGGCCCAGAGTCAAAAAAGGTATTCAAATGATGTTTTGACTTATTTGGTGAGTTAATGATGGTTTCTGGATGATTTTAATGTTTCAATATGATTTCACAGATTTACGTATACTTGGTATTTGAACTTGAAACTCTGTCGGGAATGCTTATGACTTGATTTGAGGTCATGGATATGATTGATATGTGTTGTGATATGGATTATGATTGTGATTGTGATTGTGGATACTGGATACTGGATTATGCTGGATGATGCGAGTGCAGTGCCTAGACGTGACTCGGACGTTGCGAGAGTGCAGTTCCCGGGTATGAGACGTCTAGAGGATGCGTGTGCAGTTCCCAGACATGATGGATATGACTCGGATGTTGCGTGCGTGCAGTTCTCGAGGGACTCGGATGTTGCGTGAGTGCAGTTCCCGAGGTTGGCCTACGCGTAGTGCCGGTGTGACAGTGTGATGGTTTGTGCACTTGTGAACAGTGCAGATTGATTGATTGAGAAATTGATTGTTGACCTTGTGCATAGTACTGTTTGATGTTGATTGTGATTACGTACTGGTATTAAGTACGAGTGCTGGTCTGTGTGGCCAGGTGACTATGTTATCATGTGTTTGGCCTGAGAGCCGGGATGTTGACTTGTTATGTTGTTTGGCTAGAAAGCCGATGATTGTCATTCATATGTTTTTCCCTATGCATGCATGGTTTGATAAACTGGAGGGTAAATGATGTGTTTCAAACGTATTTCAAATGATATTATTTTGTCCACTCACTCCTTTTCTGTTTTGATGACCCTCCAGGCCGTGGCACAACGTTCGGGGCTGATCTCGAGGCGGAGGCATGAGTGGAAATTAGCGCAGTTATCCCTTGTCTGATAGGTGCTGAAGGATAGTTTCGGGATTTCAGTTGACTTGCCAGACGGGAGCAGGACCGGGCACGGTTATTGAAGTCCAGTTGGGACGGGTCCTGTCACTATACGTTAAGTAAGGCCCTCTATGGGCCCAAGTAAGCGCCACGGGCTTGGTATGGGGAGATTGATGCTCATCTACTAAAGTGTGATTTTGAGAGGAGCACCAGTGAGGCCACTTTATATTTGAAGGGCAGAAAGGTTGAAGGAACTCTCATTGTGTCTATCTATGTAGATGACATTATCTACACAGGTGACATTGAGGAGTTAATATCTATTTTCAAGCAGGATATGATGGGCAAATATGAGATGACATACTTAGGTTTACTGTATCATTTCTTATGGATGGGGGTTCTGCAATCCAGCAGTGGGATCTACATACATTAAAGGAAGTATACAGAGACTTTGTTAAAGAAGTTTGGCTTACAAGGATGAAAACCTGTAGGAACTCCTCTAGCTACAAATGACAGGTTACAAAGAGAAGATGGAAGTGAAGGGGCAGATGAACAACTATACAGGTAGATTGTAGGAAGTCTGCTGTATTTGACTGCTACCAGACTTGGCATTATGTTTGTTGCAAGCCTCTTATCTAGTTTTATGCACAACCCCACAAGGAAACATCTTGGCACAGAAAGAAGGGTGTTGAGGTATGTGCAGGAAACCTTAGACTATGGTCTGGAATACAAGAAAGGGAAAACAACAACCTTGATTGGTTTCTGTGATAGTGACTGGGGAGGGTCACTAGATGATAGTAAAAGCACTTTTGGGTATGCATTTACTTTTGGAAGTGGCATGTTCTCATGGGCATCAATGAAACAGACAAGTGTAGCCCTATCTACTATAGATGCTGAGTATGTCAGTGCCTCTGAGGCAACTACTCAGGCCATATGGCTCAAGTTTGTGTTGCAGGATTTTGGTGAGGAACAACTAAATCCTACAACTCTTATGTGTGATAGCATGTCTACTATAGCTATGGCTAGAAATCCTGTGTTCCATCAAAGAACTAAACACATAAGCAGGAAATTTCATTTTATCAGGGAGGCTCTACAGAATGGAGAAATTATAATTCAATACTGCAACACTGAAGATTAGATTGTAGATATTTTTACTAAAGCTCTACCTAAGCCTAGATTCTGCTACCTAAGGAAGCTGCTGGGGGTGGTTCCAATGATTGGTTTAGGAGGGGCTGTTAGTGTTTAAGCAAATCACTAGAAAGAGTGACTTGGTACAATGCCAGGTGGATTTCCAAGTGGTAAGTGACAAGTGTAATCGTGTGAGTGTGTGAATCAATGTAGCCTTGTGTGTGCTTAGCATTCTGTTAGTGAATGTAAGTGTGTGAGAGTGTGTGAGAGTGTGTGAGAAGGTGCATTGAATGAAAATCAGCAAAGAAAGTGTGAGTGTGTGAGCTGTAAAGTATGCTGAGATGTGCTGAGGTCATATTAGGATTCTAACCGTTTCACAATGTGTGTGTGAGTGTGAAATACACGGCTATATGTGTATAAATGATGCAGAATGCAATCTAATGGGAAAGGAAGGAAATGCTCAGTAGGTAGTGTTACTCTACACTGAGAATTCACAGAGAATTAAAAATTTCATCTCATTCAAACAATTTCACAAATACTTGGTGTGCACATTTGTTCATTACAACCATCAATCAAATCTCCATAGTTTCAATCACCAGAAATTGCAGAGAAGAAAGAGTTCCTAATCTATTCTATCCTACTCCAATCGAGCTAGCCTCGATACATCAGCTAGGGAGTGAAGGGAGCGAGGAAGTGTACCTGGTTGAAGCTTGCCTCTGGAATCCTTCTCTGTGCACTTGTCGATGGCTGCATCCTGCAAGCTCCCCTGCATCCTCTGATGTGCCACTACTAACAGAAAAAGGATGACAAAGAAGAAAAGAAAAAAAAAGTGGGTTCTTCTTCTTCTTCTTTTTCTTCTTCTTCTTCTTCTTCTTCTTCTTCTTCTTCTTCTTCTTCTTCTTCTTCTTCTTCTTCTTCTTCTTCTTCTTCTTCTTCTTCTTCTTCTTCTTCTTCTTCTTCTTCTTCTTCTTCTTCTTCTTCTTCTTCTTCTTCTTCTTCTTCTTCTTCTTCTTCTTCTTCTTCTTCTTCTTCTTCTTCTTCTTCTTCTTCTTCTTCTTCTATGACCAGAAACCTTTTCCTTTTCCTTCTTTAAGTATCTCTCATCAACTTCTTAAAACCCCCCTCTTTCAGTCTTCGCTTCTAATTTCCCCCCTTTCTCATCCTCTCTATCCGAAGGTAGTAGTCTAATATATCTATACTAGTTTTATTGTGAAATAATTAGGCATACAATGATAACCAGTCGATCATTATGACTGCAAGTGATAGTCCAATTCCTCTAACCAGTCGATCATTATGACTGCAAGTGATAGTCTAATACATCTAACCAGTCGCTTCATCAACATCTTAAAACCCCTTTTCAGTCTTCTAATTCTCCTCCTTCATTCATTTATTCATCCTCTCTCTCTCTCTCCTTTGATCGAAAGTGATAGTCCAATTTCTCTATACTAAGTGTATCGTGAAATAAATAGACGTACAATAATATACAGTCGATCATTATGACTGCAACATCTTAAAACCCTTCTTTCAATCTTCGCTTCTATTTCTTCTCCTTCATTTATTCGATCAGTCTTCACTTCCATATATGCACCACTTCACAATTAAGAATTTTAGTAAAATTTGAAGTACTCCGTTCCTGTTTTCTGGCTCTGATGAAAAGTTTGACTAGCCATATTTTCCACAACCCAGGTCACATATTTAGCATTTTTCTTGACCCAATCTTATTGGCATCATTTTTCAAATTTGGGATCATTAAGAAGTGTGAGAATGTGTGAGACAAAGATCTATTTCAAGGAGAAATTAATATAAAGAATTAGAATTTGGAATTATCCTTGTCGTACTGATACAATGGTTTTAGTCTCTTTTGGGTTTCGTCTCCAAGCAAAAACCCTAAACCTAGATTTGATACAAAGTCTGTAACGCCCCGGACGTTCTGGAAGTGTAATATTATAAAATATTGAATAAAATGACGTTTTTACCCCTGTGTTTGTGTGGTCAATTTGTTGACTTTTTGATTTGGAGGTCGAACGGACGTTGAGTGATGACCGTGACGTAGTTCGGGATGTCACGAGTTCATAGACAGGTGGCACGTCCGATTCGGACGCTCGAAGTGAATGTTATGATGTTCGGAAGTTCAGGGGCATTATCGTAATTTGGGCGTTATAAGGGGAAAAAGTTGACTTTTTGTTTGACAATTGATATTCATTTGACTCGAAGACCGTTATGTTCGTCTCGACGCCCCGAGTATAACGACAGGCGGCACGCTTGAAACGGACGTCGGATGACCGAGTTATGGGTCACGGATGTTGGAGGGCATTTTGGTAATTATTGCACGGAGGGGCATTTTGGTCATTTCACGGTGGTTACTGTTCACCACCGTGAAAAACAGAGTGCACGGCCGTGGGTCTTGTGCGTGCAATTGTTTATGGCTAGTGGAATGGCTCAGACGATTTGTTTATGTGGATTTAGGCAGTGGAAGCAGGATTGAGTGACCTTGGTGCACGTTTGGGCAGAGTTCAGAGCACGGGAGAGTGAGGAATGGTTGTGGTCTCTGTGCTTGCGGGAAACCGTTTTCAGAGACTTCAGAGTGTCTCCCACGAGTTGCTGGCCGTTTGAATCGATTACTCTGAATGCCTTTGGGCTGAGAGACTCATTTGCGTCCTTCCTGCTGTGGAAAATCGGAGAGAGATTGAGAGAACCAGTGAAGAACCATTTTCGGGTTTCTGGGGGGGAAATCGCAGAGTTCAATTTCTAAGGGTCGAGGGATCAATCTAAACACACGGTGAGACTTCTTGGAGTGAAATAATCACTACGGTGCAAGAACTGAAGGGATTGGAGCCCGTTTCGCCCAGGAACCTGAGTTTCGGTTCAGAGATGAACCAGTTGGAGGGAAAAATTGAATTCGATTTCTGAGGCTTGTTGATCGAAACCAGGGGCCATCCTAGTCTTCTGGGAGCAAAAGGAAACCAACCACGTCGAATTCGAAGGACGACACTCACGAATTGGCCAAGAACGGAGTTCCTTGGTTCTGAGTATTTTCGAGCTTGAGGACGACGACTTCCAGGTAACGGCGAGACCAATTGATGGTACCATTGTGTTCGTATAAGTCCCCTTAAGCTACTGGTGAAATTAATTTGAGAATGGAGTTAGTTTGGGTGAGTTCCAGAAGTCGATTTGTTCGACTGTTCGAGCTTGAGTTGGGTCGTTTGGGTACTAGTCGAGGTTAATCATCAATACAGACCAAAAATTAATGGATTAGAGAAGATAATAGGATCAAAAACGAGAGGAATTGATTGAGAATTGGGCTTGAATTGGTCGGGTTGAGTCGCGGGTAATAGACCCGTTTATCAGTTGATTCGGGTAAGGACGAAGGTACTGTAGCTTGGCGCGTGGCTTTCACGCGCAGCCACTTTGGGCGGCGCGTGACGGCACGTGTGACGTCAACTCCGATCACGGTCAACATGAGAATTAATCCTTTCAGTCTAACTAACATTTTATCTTTAGAGTTCGAATCGATCGGGAGTCATTCGGGATAATTTCGGGAGTCCGGAAGATTAAGTCTTTAAGTTTATTTTCGCCGAAAAATCCGGAAAAATTAGGAAAAATCCTACGAGTTATTTTGGGGATGTTTGTAACCTTTCTTGTACGTTTTCACAGGCCCGGACACTTCCGAAGCTACGGAGAAGCGCGTGGGACGCGATTGACGCGTCCTAAGACTGTGAGTGGACTTTTTGATTTCTAAATTGGGCATGCATGACTATTTTGCTTATTTATCTCATGGTTTTACATATGATTTTATGATGGTGAGATGATATATCGGTTTTACATGTTTTCACGTTTTTCAAGATATTTATCGTATTTCACGCATTTCGAGATTACGGTTTTTGCTTATGCATGCGTGATGATTTTGATGAAGTACCTGGATATGAATATGCATGTTTCGGATTTATGATGTTTGATCATATTGTGAAGTAATTTTCGGAAATTACATGTGTTGGAAATTGCATGTGACTTCGGACATAAGTCCTACTATGATGTGATATGATTTCGGAATGATGTTGGAAAACGGTTGTGATGAATCATGGTTTATTGTGTTTTAAAAACGGTTTTGGGTTTAAAGACCCGGTTGATGGTTGGATCTGGTTTTGGGTTTAAAGACCCGGTATGTTGATGATGGGGGCGGGCCCGAAAATTGAGTTTAAAGACTCGTGAGTTTAAAGACTCGATTATTATGATACCCCCGAGGCCTACTAATCGTGTTTTGAGTTTAAAGACTCGTTGATATCCCGGGAAGGCCTAATGTTGAGTTTAAAGACTTGGATGGATCCAACGGCATAATCGTGATTATTGATTTACGTTTTACTTGATTTGGGCAAATAATGTTTCAACATGACGGTTTCTGGAATCCGGTATTATTAAATGGTTTTACATGAGTTATGACGATCCTTGTAACGTTTTTCATGTGTTTCGGAAAAAGAGTTTTCAAAAGTTTAATACACAAGTTTTGAATTTTTGGTTATGCATGCGGATTACAAAACTGGAGAGCGAACCCGATTTCGGAAAAACTGTTTTTCCTGTAAACTTATGTTTCGGTGCACTCACACTTTGTTGTTTTAAATTCCCTCCAGGTCGTGGTACAGGTGCGGGGGCAAGCGCCGAGGCAGAGGCGGAGGCATAAAGTTTTCCGTTGCGGAGTAGTTAGTTCACAGAGTAGGACTTGTTTCTTTAATTTGTTTTGTAATATTACTCTGTGAAACTGTGGACTTGACGTCCAGTCGGATGTATTTGTTTAATCTCCCTGGTCTGACAATGGGTGTGTTGTAATTACACTAGTTTTCCGGTCTTTTGGGTTCGATTGTCAGACGGGAGCAGGATGCTTCCCGATTATCGAGCCGATAATCGGGGTGGGTCCTGTCAAAGTCACTATCATTACACAAAAATATTTAGATACAATCGAAATACATATTCTGTCTTATAATCAAGGATGAAAATATCGATATCGACGGATATATCGCTAGTCAAATTTACGGATATCTCGCCCCAAATATCGGTATCGATATCGATATCGTTTACGGTCAATAAAAATGACGAAAATTCGGTCTAAAAATTGAAGATTCGGAATGAAACTTTGGGAAAAACTTAAGAACCTAATAATGGTTATATAAGACTAATAAAAACTATAAAATGACTTTGATATAATAAATATATGATGAATAATATGATACATTAGAGTTCTGCCGATAACTAATAATATAAAATTTTAAATATAAACATAAATTGAAGTGAATTACAATAATTGAATGTTAATATAGTTAAAACACATAACAAGAAACTGAATGTGTATAATTTTTAATCGAGCTTATATTCTTTTTTTTTGGTCATTCATAATGCACATATGAATTGATAAAAAATTACTATATATTTAAAAATGTTTATCAAATAATTAATAATAATTGAACAACCATTTATAATTGACATATAAATACAATGGTTGTTTTTTTTTGTTGATAGTAAATTAACAATTATAAACAAAAGGGTGAAAGCATGAATAATAATAATAATAATAATAATAATAATAATAATAATAATAATAATAATAATAATAATAATGATAATAATAATAATAATAATAATAATAGAATAATACTATAATAATTGTAATAATAATAAGCATAACAATTGTAAGCCCAATTGTAACTCTAGTTAACCCAACAATTGGGCCCAAGCTGTGCCACAAAACGTCCCAAAACACCTCCTCGTTCTTTTGAAACACGTGTCCAAACATTACCGGTAAGGTTTTTTTACTTCCACGTGGAGAACTGTCAACCGCTTCCGTTCCCTATCAAAACCAAAGAATAAGAGAAACTTGGAGTTGAAGAACAAACTTGTAGACCTCGAGCTTCTGCTTGTCATAGCGTGGCTGAGCCTGGGAGGAGAGCGCGACTCGGTTGCCACAACTCTCCACGTCTTCATCAATCGCCATTGGAGCTGAAGCAAAGCATAGGAAAGCAGAATCTAAAGCTTATGGATTTTCAGATAAGTGCAGAGGATATGCATAGGCTTTATACATGCTGAGCTATTAGTAAGAGAAAAATGGCGATTTCGAGGAAGGGAGAGAATGAAAGGAGCTTCAAGTGAAAAAAGGCAGAAAGAGAAAGAGACGAGATTCTTTCTTTCTGTTTGCTTTCTGTTGTGTGATGCATGAACAATCGGTGTTGTGCTCAAGCCATGGCGACCCGCCTTGCCCGAAGTACAATCGTAGTGTCGGCGTCTCTGATTCAGAAATCAGATGTGCAAGATTCATCTTTAAAGGCGATCAGCGTTACTCAAGGTAGGTCCCAATCCAGACTCTGGTCATCGTTGTCATTCAGTCGTTAAACATGAGTTTCGGTGGATACTGACAACTATCGGTCAATTTCGACGATAATTGTCGATTTTTGCCAAAATCTTCGATATTGGGGGAAGAAATTTCTTCCCACCCTTCTTAGATGCCAAATTCCAAAATTACCGACATATTGGACGAAAGATCGGTGATATTGCCGATAATTTCATCCTTACTTCCATAATATATATATATATATATATATACATATTTACATTTATTACCGCTTATGACCGTTTGTCCTTTTTCTATTTGGGTCATGGCACGTGACTAGTTACATGGACGTGCAGTAAGTCACGTGTATAGAACAAATTGAGGTTTTTAGCGAAGCGGGTGATGGGCTTGCTGTAAAAGTGGATACGGATCATCCGGGTAAAAGATGCTTTTAAGAAAAGTTTGCGTATGTGTTTTTGTTGCTTTGGCTAAGTGAGCCGCTTTGGACCACGAAATGGGTGTTGTGTTTCTTGAAAGCTTCAAATTAAAGAGAAGGGAAAGAAAAAAAAAGAAGGGAAAACTTTGATTTAAAAAGACATGTTTGATATGTTTGAAGTCTTTTCCGAATACACTTTGTTGACATTTTCTTGTGCTTTCTTTTGAAATACCACACTTTTTTGACAATTTAAGAGTTAATTAATAGTGGTATAGTATTTGGAAATTTGAGAATTGTCGACACACGATTGCAAGTTTTTTATTTATTTATTTATTTTTGGTATATATAGTAGCTAGGTGCTATACTGCTATGTGTTAGGAAACCTAAGTACGTAGCACTTTAAAGTTTGGGGAAAAAACAAATGTAACACTTTAAAGTAGATTTCTTTTTTGGCCCTATTTAGCAGAAAGAGAAAAGAAAAGTGTTTTGCTACGTAGATAGATAGATAGATTCATGGCTTTCTTTAATTATTTGTAGACGCATGCCATTATAATTTGTTTGAAATATGAAACCAAATTAAGCTGAATAATTCAATTTTCATCATCATGTATCCATAGCCTCTTGGCGAGTGCTTCTTCTTCCCTCTTTTTTCCCACCCTTTGTTTCAAAATTGAAATATATATATATATATAGAATATTCAATAAGAGTGTCATTTTGATTACTTTTGTATGGAAATTCAATAAGACAAGTGCCACGTTGCCACAAGTAAAACTAATATAAAGACCGATGAATTAAAATTAATATAACTATATTTTTGTGTGTGTGGTGAAAGTAAGGTGATACCAGACGAAACTATTTTTCCTATAAAATCTATTTTTGAACTTTTAAATTTCTAACATACTAATGAGAAGGGATTGAAATTTAAAAAGTTGATATTTTTTCTTTCAATTTATTATTATTAAAATGATATTAATTAGAGATAAAAATGAGATGATTGAGTTGAGACAATGAGGCACTCACAAACTATCCAACTGCTCATAGATATATCTTTATTATATATAAGGGTTGAATCTAAAATCACCACTATTTGTAAGTGCGCAAAAAGAGAATTAAACCGTATGAATATTGGAATTGCAAAAATTGAATGAAGTGGGTATTAGCATGCTAACCATTTTGGAGAAATTATTAGGTGGTATTAAATATTATTTTTGAAGGGCGGTGAAGAGCGACCTCACTTGAGTGACAAATTCAAGACCTTTGATATAAGAAGTAGAGAGAAATATTATTAAGTCATAATATTAAATGGTTGGGGGTGGGTGGTGGTGTGTGTGGAGGGTGGAGGAAGGGTTTGATTTTCTTATTTAATTTCAAAATGTAAAATAAAATAAATTCACATTTAAAAGAAGAGATACATGACCAATTTGAAATGAAAATATGGTAAACCGATACAAACTAATAATTTCTCCATTTTGGGCTACATAATTTACAAGACTGTTGAAACATGCAAATTCATGTTGGGCCAGGCCGAATGGAAGAAAAGAAGCACAATTTTGGACCAAAACAAGCATGCTGATTCCGTACTTCAAAATTTCCAATGAGGCCAAGTCTATCATCCCAAAACGGGAAGCCACTCTTCAGCAATTAACCTGCCGCATGCAATATTGAAGTAATGCAAAATAAACGCGTATTTCCAGTATTGAATTCAAGTACTATGCACAACTATTCGGTGTAACGTCATTCAGTCTGTACTAATTTATCCATATCGTATCAATACCATCGATAATTATCATAATAGATACTATCTACATGGTATTGTCCATATGCTATCGATAGTGAACAAAGATTTTGTTGTTATCAATTATTTAGATGAGAGACATTTTCCTTCATGAAGGTAGAAGTGTGGGAAAACGGAGTCATCCAGTGAATCTTGAAGGCTTGTAGTCAGCTTTCGTCATCATGCCACACCCAAATCAACCAGTAGAAAATCAGAAGGTTTTACATTTAGGTTTACCCTCTGAACATCTAATTTGACGGAACTCAATTAATTTTTAAGGGGCAAAATTGTCCATACCTAAAAAAAAAAGCGCTAAAAGTCGAAAATATTTAAGATTTTAAAAGGATAAGAAAGCAAGACATAGCACAATTCTCATGGGTGCACTGAGTACTTAGACTCCGCACACCCACATGGGTGAAATCACATCAGATTTGTGTTTTATGAACGTAATTACTTTGATAACAACTCAAAATAATTAGGGTTTAAACTGATATATTTATTCTTCACTCAAAAAGAATATATATATATATATATATATACTACGTACAGAGTGAGTATAAATAGAAAATATGTATCAAATTTCCTAATTCTACTCAAATTAGATAATTACAATAAAATATACATAAATATTTTCCTAATAGGAACAAGTTGTATTCCTAATATGAACAATTTCTATTCTTAATAGGAATTAATAGGAATATTGACTCACGCCAACACTCCCTGACACGACCCATCTCAATCCTCCATGAATTAACACGGGATGTGCCATGCTCCCGTCTGACACCCCATGCCAGACCAGGGATACACCTAAACCCTCTCGGGGCTACCAGAGTACGCCAGAATCTATAGCGGCATGTGATGTCTCAGTCTCTCCTACAACCCGCATCCGCGATCAACCTGAAAAGATATTAAAACAGTAAAAGCTGTGAGTGGACGAAAAATAAACAGTTTATAAAACCATTTCACGAACAGATATTTATATCCTTCATTAAAAAGCAAGCATGCATTAGAAAACAAGTTATAACAAGTATTTTCTTTAAATCAAATCATATGGCCTTTCATATTCAAACTCAGTGAAAACGTTTATTAATTAAAGTCATTTACTCAGTAGGGTCTCAACCCAAAACCAAGACACGTGGGGTCTCTGCCCAAATCCGTAAAATACAGTATAATCAATCCTTGACATCTCAGATGTCTGATATCCCTGATGTCTAATCAATAATGTCATGGTTCTAAGGCTACGCGTGCCACTCGGGGTCTCAAGACCAAGTCCTTCCCTCAGACCCTGTCCGGGGTGATATCCATATCTAGCAATCCTGATCTTGAGCCTATCTTCGTCGGTGCAGCCTCTCTCAGGTAATGCTCACACTCATGGTCCTAAGCCTCTCCTGGGAGCGGCCCTTCCCAGGCAGTACACCGTGACTACTCCAGGATACTACGAGACGTCTAGAAGAGACAATCCACTCATAAGGATGGTATATGTAAAATAGTAATCAAACCAGTGGAAAATCATTGTAAAACCATTTGTACCTCAAATCCAGTATAAAGCATTTCAATAGAGTCTCAGCCTGAGGTATAGTTTCCATAAACCGTTTCCTCAAAATCAGGATTTCCCGAATCCGATCCAATCCAAATCTCATAGGGAGTCAACCCAAAATCATCTCAATAGGGTCTCAAACCTGAAGTCTTAGTTCATAAACCAGAACTGGGACACAAGTCCGATATCATAAACCAACTGGGCCTCAAGCCTGATATCATATTCCAAATCCGAAATCATTTCATTGTTCAAATCATTTGGAAACACAAGCACGTATAAAACCCGCCCTGACAGGACCCGCCCCGATCCTCTCTGGGACCACATGGGGACGTGCCCTGCTCCCGTCTGACACCCAAAATACATACCAATTTTAACCTTAAACGTTCAAATTCATAAAAACCAAATTAAAGTTTTACATCAAATCCGAAATAAGCAGATGTCAGACAAGGGATGAAATCCAAATCACAAGTTGCGAGCACGACTCTAACATAAACCTGCGGGTACACCACCTAACAGGGGTTCAGGTACGCAGAAGTGGATCTATGCCTCAGTCTCAGGTTCCTCCCCTACCTCATTAGCACGACCTGGAGGGGTTACCAAAACATCAAGGGTGAGTGGGCCGAAACTCAAGTTTATAAAGTCGGTTAGTAAGTAAAACATATAATTTACCCCTCCGTTTTCCAAGCATGCATGCATCAGAATTTATAAACCATAATTCATATAGTATGTATCATAAGGCATATAATAAAACCATAAACATAATTTTAGCCACTGCACTATACACTCCGATCTTGACATCCCCGATATCTGACGTCCCTGACGTCCAATAAGGTCACAATCACAAGGCTACGCGTGCCACTCGGGTCTCAATTCCGAGTTCAATCCCCGAACCCCGTTCGGGTACAGCATCCCCGAACCCCGTTCGGGTACAGCATCCCCGATGCTTAGCGTCATAGACGCTGGACGTTCTAGACGCCCGTGACCACTCCGGGGTACCTCATCCGGAGGAGACAGTATCATAAGAATGGATCTATACAGTGCAGTAGTAAATACATTTTATTGATATCCACATGCAAAACATATATGTATACATAGATAAAATCCGAACCGATCGTTGCGTTTCATCAGACGGGTCTCATGACCAAATACCGTGAAACGTGCCATAACCATAATTTCCATATCATCAAAACCGTTATTTGTTTTTAGCAGGTGAATATATAAATAAGTAAACCAGAAAACATTTATGCACGCAAGGGTTTAAGGAAAACGGCCCACTCACAGTACAATCTTGCTGAAAACTGAACGTATACCCTCGTTCTGGTACAATTGTACAATCCCTGTCATATCCAAAGTATACGTAAAGGTCAAGACAAACCCCCAACATTCCACCATGAAACCCTAGACTGAAATCGGCCCGGAAAAGCCGCCCGAATGCGCTTCTCGAGGCAATAAACCTCAAATTGACCAACTTAATGATCTCCGATCGACCCGAAACCACCGCCATTGGATCCGGATCGTCGAAACCTAAAGAATGGTGGTGGTCCCACCAAAAGTACTGTTCACACGCGCCCACACGTGCCAGTCAACGCGTTGGTCAACGCAGGAACAGTCCCTGCTGACGTCAGCATGACGTC
This sequence comes from Prinsepia uniflora, assembly GCA_032719365.1. Taxonomy (NCBI): domain Eukaryota; kingdom Viridiplantae; phylum Streptophyta; class Magnoliopsida; order Rosales; family Rosaceae; genus Prinsepia; species Prinsepia uniflora. The sequence continues at coordinate 72,782,361 of CM064862.1, forward strand.
ATGCTGACGTCATATGACAGCTGTTAGGTCTGACATGTCAGACTCTGACAGGTGCCACGTGTCAACACTCGATTGGTCCACCTCACTGATCTGTCAGGCCACGTGTCAGCACAGCACTGGTCCACGTCACTGACATGTCAGTGACACGTGGCAGTCCCAGATTGGGCCACTTCACTGACATGTCAGTGCTGACTGTGCACTAACATGTGACACGTGTCGGCTCACGGTTGGTCCAGGTCACCTGACAGGTCTGACAGGGTGCCACGTCATCACCTCTGTCCTCAGACGGGTTGACCTGTATCTCTGCAACTCGGGTCGATCAGACCCGGTCACCATTTCTTCAATTCTCAACCATTTCTGTCCTAGTTTGTTCCTAGATGCTCGTCTCAATCCCAGAAAGGGTTGTATGGAATCAAAATCGACAAACACAGACAGGATCAAAAGCCTACCTCGAGGGACAGACCCGGTTCTCCCCGTCGCCGATTAACCTCCGTTCAAGCCTTCACTGCTCACGAAAAAAGCCCCTGAGATTCCTAATAGTCCCTATAATTGATTAGGGTAATTAGCAACCAAAGTTACACGTTGGAAATCAAATTTCAAATTTTGAGTTTTTAAAACTGTTTCGGGTTTTTAGGATTTCCCTACCTCGCCGCCGTCCACCGCCGCTCACCTCCGTGCCTCAGTCCTCCCCAGTGAGTCCAGCAACCCACAGACACAGAGAATGGGCGTAGTGCGTATGTGTTGGATTAATGGACAGTGTGTGAGGGTGTCGGGTGAGAAAATATATAGAAATGGAGGGAAAGCTGATCAAGGGAATGGACGGTCCAGATTAGATCTCAGGGATGAGATTAGATCTGGAGGTTTTCAGATCAAAGGCTGAGATTGAAAGGTAGATTAAATCCTAAATAAATGCTTAGTGGAGCTTGATCCAATCTAACCAATGGGTGAGTGACACTTGTCACTCACCAGGTTTCCTCCAATCAGAATATCAGAATAAAATATTCGACACGATAACCGAGACGCGAACCTCCCGATTTCACGTTTCTGACCATAACTTCCTCGTACGAAGTCCGATTTCGGTGTGCCGCCTGTCTACGAACTCAGGACACCGAGACCCACCTAACGGTCCTTGAGTCATGTGAAAATTAGTTGCCAAACGAAAAGTCAACATTTTCCCCCCTAAAGTCCAAATTACGGTAATGCCCCTGAACTTCCGATAGTCATAACTTTTTCCCTGATAGTCCGAATTGGACGTGCCACCTGTCTATGAACTCGTGACGTCCTGAACTACGTCACGGTCACTGGTCAAAGTCCATTTGACCTACCAATCAAAAAGTCAACAATTTGGCCATACCATTCACAAGGGTAAAAATGTCAATTCATATATTTAATTACACTATTAAAATCCTCGAATGTCCGGGGTGTTACACGCCATAAACCTAATGTATCACATACAATAAAAATCTCGAAATACGTGCAAGAACATATTTCCACAAGAATGCCAAAACATCGCAATAAAATATATATACCATATGCACTCAATGCATCTTAAATCATGCTCATAAAACATCTAAAACAGTTATGCATGCATCATATTTAGAAATCAAGTGTCCACTCATAGACCGTTCAAGCTGCGCGCCTGCAAGCTGCGTCGTAAGCCATTCCGGGGCTAAGCCGAACTTTCTGGGTCGTCCGGACCTGTCCAAAATACACTCAAGGGTCATTACCAACCTTGACAAGTCATAATAAAAAACCCTCAAAACTCTCCGAAAAGTCAACGTATCCCAAACACATTTCCCTAGGCTAAAAACCTCAATTTGACCAACCAACCGATCTCCGATCGATCTAAAACCACCACAATTGGATTCAGATCGCCAAAATTTTTTGAATGGGACGTGTCTCACTTCGAAATTCGTGCCCACACGCCAGTCAAAATTCAACACTGACGCCAGCAAAGTCAATACTGACGTCAAGGCCAACGGGTAAATCCGATCAACGGCTCGTTGAAAAGACGACCGGCGTCGCCGTCTCCAGTGGCTGGAAAACGCCATTTTTGCCAGAAATTTCAAACATTGATATATCACTCATTTCTCAACCAAATTTAATGTTCTATCTATGTAAATTCATCTACTCAACCCCAGGAACTCAAATCTAAACCTAAAAATTGAAGAAAGTACCTGATTACGAAGATATGGCCTCCCAAAGTTTCGGCCAAACTTCGAATCGACATTCCGGCCACTCCCGTCCTCCAAATTCATCCATTCTTGCACCTACAAGCTCGTAGGAGCTTAAATAACATAATCCTGGTGTCAGGACCCGTCCCAATCCCCCCGGAATTAACTCGGAACGCGCCTCATCCCGTCTGACATGGAGTGTCAGATAATGGAAAATTCTGACTTTAGCCCGCTCGGGGCTTCCGAGTACACTAAGATTCAGAGGAGGAGTGTGATGTCTCGGTCTCTGCTACAGCCCGCATTCGCGATCAATCTGAAGAACATTCAAAACATTAAAAACTGTGAGTGGACAAAACAAAGAATTTATAAAAACATTTTCACAAAAGACCATATTTATACCATTCTCCAAAAAGTATGCATGCATTCGAAAACCATTTATCAAACCATTAGGGCCTTGGCCCAAAATGGTCAATGAAACCAATCATATGGGCCACTGCCCAAATCCATGTGGGACTCAGCCCAAAACCAGTATATCATATATTACATAACCAATCCTGTCATGGTTTCCAAAGCTACGCGCGTTCTACCCGGGGTCTCAAATCCCAAGTCTCCCTAGGGTCCACCCAGGTCAATGTCCACAGATCAATGACTCTCCCCGGGGGTTATAATCCATAAGCCTTCTTGAGAATAAGGTACCCAACGGGGGTGACTCCACTCAGTTAGTGCTCTGTGACTACTCCGGGGTCCACTCAGGCTAACGACCCTCCCCGAAGGAGACAATCCATAAATAAGGACTGTATATGAAAATCTATATCGAAAAAAATTCTTAAAACCTTTCAAAGGATTCATGCCTGGTCCCCATAAACCGTCATGAAACCAGAAATCCATTTACGATCCCCGACCCGAAATCATAATCGTAAACCAATTGGGCCTCGTGCCCAAACTCATGACTCAACTGGGCATCAAGCGTGATATCTCACGGTTAGTCACGATTCCAATCATAGTGATGTGTGCAACCATCCGTCCAGGACCGCTCTCAATCCTGGTATGTCGCCGTGAACATATCAACCGACACGACCACCTTTAAATCATGGTGCACCCATCACCGATCGATATCCTGAACCGTCAGCACTCTGATGTCGAGCCTCCAGTGGCTGCTCGAAAACGTGACGTACATCGTGACCTCTCCGGAAGGAACACATCCCCAGTCCAGATGCGAGCGTCTTATCTTCCGTCGCCGTACACACAGCACTCGTCGCGACCACAACTCAGACCCATAGGTCATCAATAAGGCCACATGGCCGAGACAAAACCAAATGGGTCTCATGCCCGAGTTTACCTTTTCTAAACCAAATCCATTTCATTTAAACCGAACGACAAACACGTATAAGCACCGTATAAGGCCGAAACCTCGAAATACGTGTAAATATGTAAACACACACAAATGCACTCATGGATTCACGAAACATGTATTAAAACACATATAAAAAATTTATGCATGCATCAAGTTAGAAAAAAAGGTCCACTCATAGACCGTCCAAAGTCGCGCCTCGATACGCATGCCATACGCCTCTCCCGGGCCAATCTCTGTCACTGGGACTTCCAAACCTGTCCAAATCCTAATAGAGGGTTACTAACTACTTAATTAACCCCTCATTAGGGTCCCATCATTTTCCAGAATTATTAACTATTTTTAAACCCGATCCTAAACCTTCGGACACCATGAAACATATCAAAATGATGTCCAATCGACACGAAACCAGTCCCAAAATGTTTTTTATATCGAAAGGATGATTTCGTGTGTTGGAAGTTTCCCCAAAAGAGGCCTCACGTGCTCCCACGCGCAACCTAAAGTCTCTGCGTGGGAAACCCACGTGTCGGGAACAGTGTCATCCCTGTCTTTCGGCCAGGCCGGTCCGAACTTGCCGGTCTGGTCCGTTCTACAACCCGGTCCAGCCAAATTGACTAAACCGGTTCGATTCCATATCTCCGCCATTTTTCGTCCTTTTTCAACCATTCCAACTTCTATGGCTTCCTTTCTTCATTTCCAACCTAACCATGTTCTCAAAACCCAGAAACCAAGCCTAAAACCTATTGGTTCTGAAAACCATTTTGAACCAAAACTTCCAACCTATGTTCAGGGCACTTCTAGGGGTCCAACCTTCATCCTAAGGGTTCCAATAGGTTCCTAGGATCACTAGAAAGAGGTTTGGGGGTTCGATTTGGGTTAACTTGGCTGAAATCCCAATTCGGTGGGCAGCCACCGAAAGTTTCCCAACCGCCGTTCCGGGCTTGCTCAGCCGTCCTCAGCCCCCAAAACCTTCTCCTAAGCTTCCTACCAACCTCCTAAACCTATCCTAATCAACAAACACCCTCCTAAACGTCCCAATCCAAATTCAAAAACATAAAAGGGTTCGGGTTTTACCTTTTGTCGTGGTTTTTCTCCGCTGTCCACGACAGTCCAGCAGCCTGCCACCTCCTCCCTTAGTCCAGCACTCATCCTCAACTCTCTGCTGGCCTCAGACAGATCAGATGGGAAGGGTTTGGATTTGGGTTCACTGGGTTTGGATTTTGTCGATCGAATGAAAACAGAGGGGGAGGGGGGTGGTTGCATATGTCTGTGTAAGGGAAGCAATGGATAGGTGACACTTGTTACTCATCCATTGGGCCTGGGGAAAATATCTGGGCCCACTTGAGAAAAAAAGTCCACTTTTGCCTCGTAAAATGTACCGCTATAAATAGTACCTCGAAACTTCCTTGAACCATAAAGTTTCCGTCAAACGTCCGAATTCGACGTGCCGCCTGCCTATGGACTCGTATCGACCCGATCTATGTAACGGTCCTCAGCTCTCGGTCACCGGACCTTTCGGGTCAAAAGTTAACTTTTTACCCTCGTTCAGGGGCAAAATCATAATCCCAAAATTCAGGATGGGTCGTTACACTTAGTAACAGGACCCGTCCCCGAAGGACATAGATAACCGTGCCCGGTCCTGTTCGGTCTGATAAGTCAACTGAAGTTCCGAAATTACCCTCAGCATTTGCCAAACAAAGGATAATAGTACATGTGCCCACTCATGCCTCGATTGTCGCGATATGACCTGGAGGGTCAATAAAACATAGAAAGTTGTGAGTGGACAAAAAAAAAACAGTTTATAAAACATGTTACAGAAAAGACATTTCTACCCTCCACGTAAAACCAATGCATGCATTCGAAAATCATTTCATAATCCATTTCATTTCCAATATAAGAAAACCGTGTATGAAAACCAAAATTATTTCCTTTTCTCAAACCTCGGGCCTTAGCCTGAAACCATAAATAAGGGACCTCATTCCAAAATCATGAATCAAAATCCAAGTACGAGAACATAGCCCAAAAATCCATCAAGCCATATACACCGAGCCACTGCCCAACACATCCGAAAACATCAAAAATCAACAGTAAATCACAAGTCAATCAATCTGCTGGATCTCAATCAACGAGTCTTTAAACTCACACATATCAGGCCTTCCCGGGATATCAATGAGTCTTTAAACTCAAAACACAATCAATAGGCCTCGGGGGATATCACAATAACCGAGTCTTTAAACTCAAAACATATCAATCAAGGGCCCTCCTTCGTCACATCAATCAATCAGGTCTTTAAACCCAAAACCAGATCCAGTAATAGTACCGGGTCTTTACACCCAAAATCATGTGTAATTCATAGCAAATCCAGAATCCATCGTAATCCAATTTCCAAAACCAAAACCAAATCCGAAATCATATTTTATCGAAATGGGTCTCGTGCCCGAATTCACATGCAAACCCAATGTCACATCATCAAATCATTAACAAAACATGATATGTGTAAACCATATAAAATCATCCATCAAACCATCATCAAAGTATAACATAAACTGTATTCTCAAAATACGTGCAATTATATATTGCATATCGAAAGGCGTGTAAATACGGAAATTGTAATTGCCATAAGCATAAGCATAGAAATCATAATTATAAAGCATAGAAAACAATTATGCATGCATTGAAATTTAGAAAGCAAAGTCCACTCACACATCGTCCAAACGACCCGCTTCCGAGCTGCACGTTTTTCCATAAATTCTAAAAATCCCAATTCCTGTCCAAAACCAATATCGAGGGTCACTAACACGTCAATATACCTCATATAATTTTCCTCCAATTTTTTCGGGATTTAAATATGTATTTTAAACGTATACGAAAACTTCGAATACACTGAACACTATCGAAACGATATCCGATTTCCTCGAAACTAGTGCCAAAATGTTCATTAGATCAAAAGGAGTAAGTTTTATGTTGAACTCACCTCGAGATTCGGTCTCACGTGCCCCCACGCGCCGCCATGAGTGGCTGCGTGTGAAGTCCACGCGCCAGCTACAGTACCGGTTACTGTTCATCTTCCCAACCCGTTTCCTTTGTCAAATGGGTCTGCAACCCGTGTGTGAACCCGACTCAATACCTATCAATTCTGCATCATTTCTTTCAATTCAATCATCTAACATCATCGTTTAATCCTTAATAAGAAGTCTATGATTTCAATTACACCAATACTTACCTCAATCTTTCAAATCGAACTTGACTTTTCGAAGAACATTTGAGCACTGTTCATTCATCAAAGTTCATCAATTTCCATCGTTTTTCTTCAATTGATCCAGCCAAAAGCTTCGTAGGACTATCATAGACTTATTTTCGATCTCAATTTCTTCGTCCAACTCCTTCAATTACACACCCAACCTTCAAATTTTTGAGGACTCAAGGTACTCTGTTCACGGCCAAAACGACCTCATTTTCCTTTGTTTTTGAAGTCATTTGAGTCGTTTGGGTTCCAGAGAGCTAAATCTAAGCTCAGTTGCAGTCATAACTGACAGGACCCGTTCCAACTAGACATTGATAAGCGTGCTCGGTCATTCTCCTGTCTGACAAGTCAACTAAAGTCCTGAAACTACCCCTCAGCGCCTGTCAAACAAGAAATAACTGCACTGATTTTCGTTCATGCCTCCGCCCCTCGATCAGCCCCAAACGTCGTGCCACAGCTTGGAGGGTCATCAAAACAGAAAAGGTATGAGTGGACAAAAATAATATCATTTAAAACACATTTCAAAATACATCATTTACCCTCCAGTTTATCAAACCATGCATGCATAGAATCAAACATATGAATAAAAATCACTGACTTTCCAGCCAAATCACATTAAAAGTATCAAATCCCGGCTCTCAAGACAAACATAGGAATCATTTCATGAAATCATTTTATCATAAAATAAAGCACATAACTCGGGAATTACACATCCGAGGGTCCTCTAGGAATTACACATCCAGAGTTATCATCCTGCTGGGAATTACACGTCTAGCCCTGCTGGGAATTACACATCCAGTCTCACCGAGAATTACACATCCGGTCTCTCCGGGAATTACACATCCAGAGTCACTCCGGGAATTACACATCCAGAGTCACTTCGGGAATTACACATCTGAAGTCTACCCAGGAATTACACATCTGGGGGCACTGAACATAAATACAAAATCAAAATATTTATTTCAAACTCATCATTAAAACCACGTCAAAATCATTTATCACGGGGTCTCAAGCCCAAATCTCATTTTCACGCAAATCCGTGCAGCCGCAACCTAAGTTTCCATTTTCGTATAAATCCATAAAATATTCGAAAAACATTACAAATCCATCAAATCTATTTCCCGACTTATAATCCGAGTCAAAACCAATCTCAAATCCCGAACCTTCGCCCAAAACAACAATTTCCCAGTTTTTCGAAAAACGTGCCCAAAACACTTAAAATAATCATTAAATCCAGAAATAATCATGCCAAATCATTGAAATTCAAATCATGCAACAAATCATGTAAAACATTTAACTATGCATGCATATCAATTTATAAAACAAACGTCTACTCACACACTGTCCAAACCGCCCGTTTTCCGAGCTACACGCGGTTCCGTACTTCTGGTACTTTTCAGGAATCTCGACTCCTGTCCAAAATTATTATTCATGGTCACTAATGACTCAATTAACATCACATTAATTTCCCATAATTTTTCAGGAATTAATTACGAATTAAAAACGTAACATAAACCTTCGGAGCCTCGAAACAATATCGAAACAGTGCCCAATTGACTTGAAACTAATGCTAAAATATTCGTTACATTGCATAGAACAAAAGTCATGTTGACCTCACCTCGGGAATCGTGCACATATGCCCTCACGCGCTTCCATGAGTGGCTATGCTTGAAACCCACGCACGTGCTACAGTACCCTGCACATTCGTCTCCTTCACCCGATTATCTTGCAAACGGGTCCGGTAACCCGCGATCAGACCCGGTTGGAAACCTAGCAATTCAACTTCCTTTTCAACAATTCAAACGTCCATTTGCATCGAAATAGGCTTAATTAAGGATCTGTAAACTCAATTAAATGGAACCTTACCTCAATTCTTCCATTCAATCTCGACTTTTCGACGAATACCCGAGCACTGTTCATCCTCCAATTTCGTTCAAAATCGATTGTTTTCTTTCAATTGATTCATCAAAGAGATTCGTGAGATTCTACTAAGTATATTTCCAAGGCTAATTACAGTCTTCAATCCTTCCAAGTACTCGAACACAATCTTGAATTTTCGAGAAGCTTGCGGGTTCTGTTCTTGACCAAACCACCATCGTTTTCCTTCGTTTTTGATTGGGTTCACTTCGGTTTGAGCTCAGAAAGCTTAATCCAAGCTCAATTTCAGTGTTTGTGGTCCAAAATTGTACGTTTCCACTCCTTGCTCAATTCGATGTTCAAATGTTTCGAGTTTGGGTTTCTTCTCAGGATTTATCTCTGGTTTCTCTCAATCTCATTTCCTTTCTTTCTCTTTCAGCACGATCAATAAGGAAGCCTCAACGTTCCTTTCTTCCTGCCTAGTGATCGATCCTCCAATTTCGTTCAAAATCGATTGTTTTCTTTCAATTGATTCATCAAAGAGATTCGTGAGATTCTACTAAGTATATTTCCAAGGCTAATTACAGTCTTCAATCCTTCCAAGTACTCGAACACAATCTTGAATTTTCGAGAGGGTTGCGGGTTCTGCTCTTGACCAAACCACCATCGTTTTCCTTCGTTTTTGATTGGGTTCACTTCGGTTTGAGCTCAGAAATCTTAATCCAAGCTCAATTTCAGTGTTTGTGGTCCAAAATTGTACGTTTCCACTCCTTGCTCAATTCGATGTTCAAATGTTTCGAGTTTGGGTTTCTTCTCAGGATTTATCTCTGGTTTCTCTCAATCTCATTTCCTTTCTTTCTCTTTCAGCACGATCGATAAGGAAGCCTCAACGTTCCTTTCTTCCTGCCTAGTGATCGATCATGGTGTATTGTATTTATATATATATATATATATATATATATAATTCTGTGTTTTCCCAGCTCATAAGGCTAAACTCGTGTAGTTAGGACGGTTAATGCCACCCATCCCTCAATTATGGTGACAGATGTCACCAAATAACAAATCCTCATCCAAATCAATGAGGAACAGGTGTCCCTCATCAGGCTAATATTAGCTGAATCATCCAATACTGATCAAATTACCATTTTACCCCTGCACACATAATTATGAAAATACCCCTAGCCTTCGCAGACCCCTAACGTTCACATCCGACCTCCGATTGACGCATGCCTCCTGTCTACGGATTCAGCGTCTCGGGACCTATCCAAAGGTCCTCCCGAAAAGTCCAAACAAGGTCCAGATCAAAAAGTCAACTTTCGGCCCTCAAAATTAGGGGCAAAATCGTCATTTCCTTCCAATTTTTCCTTTTTTTCGAATTTCCGGGTCGTCACAATAAGCATCCACAATTGCAAATTCAACTTTGATCACATTCAATTATCGAAACGTTCGAGTTTTGGGTTCCCTGGGCTTTGTCTCTCAATTCCTTTTTCTTTTCATTCCATTCCCTTGCTCTTGGTCTCTCAAACTTCCTCAAATTGAATCAGAATGAAGAGGTTGAATGAGGTCTGGGTTTTAAGCACAACTAATGCTCTGTTTTCCTCCCAAATACACAGTTCAAATCTTTGAACTCACCCCACCGCCACATACACACACACACACACACACACACACACACACACACACACACACACACACACACACACACACACACACACACACACACACACACACACACACACACACACACACACACACACACCCCCACACACACACCCGTGCACTTGCCACCAATCTTACTTAGAGAGTGATAGATGTCACTTAGTGGCATAATCATGGTTGAATCAGCCCAATTACCGACCAATTTCCTATTCAATTGACCAATTACCATTTTGCCCTTTTCTTTACTGATAGGTCCTCAAATAAGCATTATTTTATATTATTTTATACCCTTTATACTTAGCTTTTAATATTAAAATAATAAATAATTAGATAAAATAATTTATTTTGTGATTTTTTGTTTAAATAAATAAAGCTTGTAATTTGGAGTATTTTGGCAAAAGAACGTCTCGATCGGATTTATAACGAAGAAATTATGGACGAAATTTGGTTGAATTAAATTAATTAATTAATTTTGATTTTGTAAGCCCAAATAAATCTAACCCATTGTTTTCCTTTGTGCAGCCCAAACCATTTCCTTTGCTCAAACTGAGCAGTGGCAAATCCGGCCCAGAAATCCATGCCGCCTGGCCTGCTTCTCTAGCCCTGCTCCGCCCAGCAGCTCGGCCCATTCCAACTAAATTCAGTCCAGCCCGCCTAACCATCAACACCAGGCCACCTGCCCAGACGCTAGCCCAGTCCATGCATGCGATCAACCCAGTCTGCACAGCCACCCACTTCCTAACCCAACGCCTGCACAACATCACCTACCCGCGTTCACTGGTCCAATCCATCCGTGCAGCCCAGTCCACTGCGCCATCACTAACCCGCATCAGTCCGCACACCTGACCCAAACTGCTCCGAAGCCCAGCACGCAACTGCAGCCTTCACACTACATGTCCACCATGACAAGACCCGTCCCAACTGGACGTCAAAAACCGTACCCGGTCCTGCTCCCGTCTGACAAGTCCACTGAAAGTCCAAAAAAAAACAACCCTTCAGCACCTGCCAGACAAGGGAATTTTTGCGCGGATTTCTGCTGCTGTCACTGCCTCACGATCAGTCCCGAACGTCGTACCACGGCCTGGAGGGTCACAAAACAGAAAAGGTGTGAGTGGACAAAAATGACCTCTTATAAAAACATTTATCAAAATACAATCTTACCCTCCAGTTTTCACAAACTTGCATGCATATCGTAAAACATGAGTGACCGATAAAATCAAACATATTTTCCCATGGTTCATAAAACTCATGATTACCAATTCAGTTCATGTTATAAAACATCAAATCCCGGCTCTCAGGCCAAAACATGTGAAAACATAATCACCTGGCCACAAGGACCAAAAACCCGTACTCAAAACCAGTACATCATCACAATCAATACCAATCAGCATTACTTACCAGTGCACAATAAATATATCAATCCAATCAATCCGCACTACTCACGAGTGCATAAAATATCACCAATCACATCTGCACTACTCACCAGTGCACAATCAATCAAACTGTACTACTCACAAGTGCTGCACTACGCGTAGGCCAATATCCAGTCACTCTCTCGGGAATAAACACCTCTGGGCTCAACCCCCTCGGGCTCAGTCACCTCTGGGCGAACACATCCCCAGGATCAGACACCTCCGAGTGGTACATCCAGGCTCAGTATCATCCGAGAAGCTGACTACCATAGGATCAACTCCCGATCCTACAATCACATCCCCCAAGCTCCGGTCGTCTGGGTAATCCCCCCCAAGTACCGACCGTCTGGGAATATCACAATCACAATGAAAACCATCCCGGGAATTACATCCCAAAACATTTCAATCAAATCTTGACTTCATACCAAGTCAAGGTCATTCTCAACTGGGTCTCAAGCCCAAAATACCTTTTACACATAAACCGTTAAAATCACATTTAAATCAATAGAATAATCCGAAAAATCATCATTGACTCACCAACCAAGTCAAAACATCATTATTACGCAAATCCATGCGTTGCAACCTCCGTTGCCATTTTCACGTAAATCCACGAAATTGACCCTCGACTCATTCCCGAGTCACCATATCATCTTTCAATCCATGACTCAATAATCCGAGTCCAAACATTATTTTCAATAAATTTCAATCCCGGACTCATAAACCAAGTCCAAACATCATTTTTACCAAATTTCGTAATTTCTCGAAAATCACCCAATAATAATAATATAATAATCATAAAACCGAGAAATTACCGGATTGAAACACAAATCATGCCCAAACATATAAAATCCTATAATAAGGCATTTAAATCATATATGCATGCATCACTGTTAGAAAACAAAGTCCACTCACACACACCGTCCAAAACGGTCCGTTTCCGAGCTGCACGTTTTTCCGTAAAATCTGGAAATCACAACTCCTGCCCAAAATCAATATAGAGGGTTACTAACATCCCAAAATACAACATATAATTTTCCCCAATTTTTCCGGGATTTAAATACGTATTTTAAACGTAAAACAAAACTTCGGATACGCGGAACATTATCGACACAATATCCGATTTCACCGAAATCAACGTCAAAATGTTCGTTACACTGAGAGGATCAAAAGTCATGTTGACCTCACCTTGAGACTAGGCCGGACGCGCCCTCACGCGCCGCCGTGAGTGGCTGCGCGTGAAACCCACGCGCCAGCTACAGTAACCAGCACAGTCGTCCCCTTCGCCCGTTTGTCTGGTAAACGGGTTGAAAAACCCGGGAACAGACCCGGTTCAAACTCACCCAATTCAACACCAATTAAATCCGTTCTTTCAACTGATCCCTTCTAATCCATCTCTAATTGAGTTCTGTAAGTTCAATTACTCGAATCATGGTCTAAATCCTCACGACTCTCGATCGCTCCTCGACGGGTTTCCAATTCGGGTTCACCAATTCCGTCCCTGATTTCCAAATTAATTCATAAGGTAAGCATCGTGAGAGTGTATTGAATGTTTTTCCAAGATCAATTCGAAGAATTCTTACCTCTAACCCGTCGAACCCAAGCTCGAATTGAAGCTGCCATGGAAGCTTAGTTCATCCTCAATCCGACACCGTTTCACTTCGTTTTTGTTGTAGAAAGGTTCGTATGGATCCCAGAAGTCGAATTGAATCATCAATTTCGATCCTCTCAGCTCACAATCCCGAATTCGAAAATCCCCCAAATTCTCTGAATTTTCGAACCAAAATTCCCCCAGAGACCTCACTGTCACTCGAATCTCTCTCTCAATTCGGCTTCCTCAGTCTCCCAATTGCACAATGAGGCTGAAACACGGGTTAATTAGCTGTTAATGGACAATCATTAAGACAACCCATAATTTAGGGAATTTGTGTCTAAAGTGGTATAATTGTGTTTCCCATGATTCCCGTTTCAATGTTAGCAGCTGGGGTAGGGAAGATGACAAAGTGACAAATGTCACAATCTGGTAGCAAGAATCAATGGTAAAAGACCATTTTGCCCTCCGTTCGACAAATTACCATTTTACCCCTAGACATCCGAGACCCGTAACTTGGTCACCCGAACTCTGTTTTCGACGTGCCACCTGTCGTTGGATTCATATCGACGAGACCTACGTAACGGTCCTTGGCCCTCGTCCATCGGACCTCCCGATCAAAAAGTCAACATTTGGCCCCTACTATGCCAAATTACCAAAATACCCCTCAACTTCCGAACATCATAACTTTCTCTACGAATGTCGGAATCGAACGTGCCACCTGTCTATGAACTCGTGACGTCCCGAACTACGTCACAGTCATCGGTCAAAGTCCATTTGACCGCCCGAACTAAAAGTCAACATTTTGCCCACGCTAGGGGCAAAACGGTCATTTTGCACGTTTCGTCCGATTTCACTCAACTAATCCCCGATTAGTCATTCTAAATCATAATTAATTAATATTCAATCCCGATATTCGGGACGGGTCATTACACTCCAGCCTAGTCCAATCCTCACCAGCCCACCTGACCCGGATCAGCCCACTGCACACCAGCCACCCACTTCCTCTTCAACCGTACACTGCTACAGCCCAACTGCCCATCATTTTTTTTGTTGTAGCTTGCTGATTTTCAAGCTTATTTTCCCCAAAATCAAACCTAATTTCATCATTCATCATCATTTTTCATCACTTCTTTTTGTACTATTTTATTATTATTTTTATATTTTATTTTGTAGTTTATTTTTAGTTCTTTGTGGCCTCCCTCTATAAATAAGGAGGCAAATTCACTTGTAAAGGGTCCCCATTTTTCTTCAATTTTAGTTCTCTTTTTGTAGTTTCTCTAGAGTTCTTCTCTCCTTTAGTTCATCTTCTTTCTTTTTATTCTTTATTTTTGGGGACCATTTTAATTCTTGTAGACTTTTTATTTAATTAGCTTTCTTTTAAATTCTTGTTCTTAATTTATATTATAATTTATGTTATTTCTTAATTTCATTTCTTCTTTACTTTGTTCTTGTGATTTTTCTTTGAGATCTCTTAAATACATTTTTATCTTTGCCTTAAGAAATACCTAGGCCAAATATTTCCGAAATAATTTTAGAATTTAAGTCCGCATTCTCATGTTTTATCCTCCATCTTCATAAGGTTCTAGCCGCTGTTCGGTGTTCCTTATGAATAACATTCCATTGTTTCCATCTATTTTCGGAATCACAAGCTGTTTTTGGATTCCGAAAGTGTAACTTTCGTCCCTTTACTTAAATTCTTGTTATTGTTTCGGTTTACTTATAATTCAATATATGTGTTGGTATTTTCTTTCTAACATTTGTAAATGTGAATACAATCTCCATGTGTTTTACTTTTTGAATTTCATCTACTTCATATGTTTTAGTGCTTAACCTTCAATTTAACGTTAAGTGTTTATGACCGCTGTTCGGTGCACTTAGAATAGGGTTGAAGAGATTTAAATGTTTGACACACATTAAAATCAATAACATAAAATGAATCATATTATAAGTGTTTATGACCGTTGTTCGGTGCATTTGTAATATTGAAAAACGTATGCTTGTATTTGAGATGATTAAGGTAGGATTTCGTGATTGGTTCAATATGAGCATGATGTTAGAGTGTTGGTAAAAATATGTGTTTGAAGAAAGTTCACTTGTACAAAAGTTAAAGTAGAAGTAGAATTAAGTTCTTAATTGTTTTTACTTATTTACTTTATTTTATAATTACAATCCTTCAAACCCCCCATTTAATTCTTTATTCTTTTATTCTTTTATTTTTTATTTCATTAATTCCTTTATTCTTTAATTCATTTATTCTTTAATTCTTTATTATTTAATTGTTTAATTATTTAATTATTTAATTCTTTATTCTTTGATTATTCATTATTCTTTTTAACTAACATATTATTAATGTTCTCTAATTTCTCCGGTTAAGAACGATCTCTATTTACCAATACTACAACTACACAAAAAAGGTTTAAATTGCATAACACCCAAATTACATGTTTAATTTAATGCGTAGTTTGGGCGTTATCACTTACAAATTACCAAAATGCCCCTAGCCTTCGCAGACCCGTAACTTTCACATCCAACCTCCGATTGATGTATGCCACTTGTCTACGGATTCAGCGTCCCGAGACCTATCCAACGGTCCTTCCAGAAAGTCCAAACAAGATCTCTATCAAAAAGTCAACTTTTACCCCCGTAACCAAGGGCAAAATCGTCATTTCCTTCCAATTTTTCCTTTTTCGAATTTCCGGGTCGTCACACCTGGGCTTAGAATCGATCAAAACCAACAAAATCCAAAGCCCAAAATTCAAGCTCACGACTTTACATTGGAAGTTGTGGATAGTTTTCATAGGGATGGTGGATGAACCTTGTTTATACATGAATCATCTCATTTCCTTACAGTACCAGCAACAAGGAGCTGGCATTGGAAAAGCTCTCTCTTTCTCTCTCTCTCTCTCTCTGTCTATCTCTCTCTCTCTCTCTCTCTATCTCTCTCTCTCTCTCTCTCTCTCTCTCTCTCTCTCTCTATCTCTCTCTCTCTTATTGTGTGTTTCAATTATTAGGTGTGTTTCAGTTCTTCTAATATCTAGATGAGAGGTATAGTTTACTGAATTATGATGTTAACAAAACTCTATCTTCCTTTCCAAAAAGCCTCTATTAGTGGTCATGTGTTTTGAAATCCGTTTCGTACTTATCTTGGTGTGGATGTTAGAATTTTTAAAACTTTCTTTTCTTTGCTTTGCAATCTGTCTAATATGTTACTTTGTTGAAGTGCATGGTTTTATGAATTTATGATGATATCTTGAACATAGAACTTGAAGATTTCGTTTTATGATCTGCCTTATGTTTTGTTTTACATAAAGATGAACTATGATAGTGTAAATAATTTGTTGTTAATCTTTTTATTGTATTGCCTTCAACCGACTGGTGAAGGCCTTGCCAATGAAGCAGTAGCACTTAAACCTATAGTTTTGTTGTTAAGCTTTCTTCAGTTTTGATATAGTAATGTTGTTGGTAATTATGAATTGGTGGTTGAGCTGAACCTTCTCTTCTTTTTAGCATAATTTTTAAAAGCTCTCTTTTCCTCTGCTTTGCAATCCGTCTAATATGTTGCTTTCCTAGAGTGGAAATAAAAAACAGGGTAGGATTCTAAGTTTGTGGATTCCACATCTCAACTCATAAATTTCCCTTGCACTGATCATTTGAAATACAAAACATCTCATCTTCACATCTGAACTCATAAGTATGTTTTTCTTTTTGGCTGCCTTTCTCCTTCGTTGATTTTTTTTTTCTTTATTGCTTTTTTCTGTGTTCTTCTACTCCTTTTATCTCTGGTTTTTTTTCACGCCTCAAATTTACCCCATAATATTAATTGAGTTATGTGAAAATAAACGTTTAGGTGATAAATTAAGACTAAAATCGTGTTCGGAAGATATATTGGGTCAAAATCGTGTTCAAGGAATATTTTGAGACTTAACTCAATGTTTAAGAGGCATATTGAATAAAAAAATTTACAATTATGATTAAAAAATTATGTACCCACTATTTTTCAAATTTTATATGCCACATGCAATTTTAATGGTATATATAACGTGTTTTCTTGTTTAAAAAAAAAAAAACAAACACAATTCCCACTTCCACTGTCATGGTCGCCTCTCCCATGAGAGTTTGTTTGTTTGCTGGCTTGCTAATGCGACGTATCACTTTGTGATTCACAAAAAGCACCTTATTGTTGCCTATCAATCTCTCCTTCTCATCCCTTGCGCTTTCCCTTCCTTCTTCTCTCATGTAATTGCATCTTAATTCATCCAATTTAAATGTGTTTTATATTGCAACATCTTCATCTTTCTTGCTTCAAATTTCTAAATTTTATTTTTAGGAGTACATTTTTCTACCCCTTTCGTTTCTATGCAAATCCATGTCCTGGAGCAATTTTTTTAAGGTATGCAACCATCAACTCAAAATCCTTAACCCAGATTTTTTTTTGGGAACATTAATATCCATTAATTAAAGTTGAATTTTAATTACATATAGATCAAAGTTTGAAATGCTGCAAAAAAAAAATATATAATAATCCAATTTCAACTATAATTTAAGAAATTATTAGTGCAAATACAAAATTAATAACGAATCGAAAATATAAACTTCCCATGCCTATAAAATCTGTTAAGGTTGAACAAACCATATCTTATAGAATAAATGGCGTTGAGCTAACAAGAAATGAAAATACCTAATACGGTGGAATCTTGGTCGTTGGATTGCTTTATATTTTTTTGTTGGTGGCTATTATTTCAAATGTGTATAAATGAATATGTAGATGAAAAATTTAGAGGCTTCCACAACATTGGATTTGCCCGGCGGAGGGCTCCACCGAGCAATCCTCACCGTACGCCGGGCACCTGTTTGCTCGGCCCATCGCTGTCGGGCCAACTGCGTCGAGCAGTACTGTTCGGGCAAAGATTTAGCCTGACGTATTACAATGATCCGCCGAGCAAAACATTAGTCAACGCCATTTGCCGGACGCAGTGTTCGCCGAGCAACGTAGTTGGAAGTACTAGGCACGCGAGGTTTGCCCGGCGGAGATGCGCCGGGCTAGATCAGACATTGCCCTGCGGATGTCCGCCGGGCAACCGTTAAATTTTTTTTTATTAATTTTTTTTAATATTTGAATAATTATATTTATGTTATATTATATATATAAATAAATGGAAATAATATTAAAACATGGAAAAAATTATAAGTAAAAGAAAATTAAATCTAATATATATAAAATAAATGTAATAATTTTATATAATTTTTTTTAAAAAAACCTAATAAAATTCTAATTGTTCGGTGGTGGGTGAGCATTATCCCGGGCAGACTGCTGACTATGATCCAACTGGGAGGGTGTACCATTGACGTTAGGCATGCGCTGACCCATTTGGGTGAAAAGCATTGCAAGCTGTACCTGCATAACTGCCTATTGGGCCTCGAGGCGCGTATAGCCAGCCTTAAGCTCCGTATTTTCTGCTTGAAGAGCCTCCAAGTTACCCCGCAGTTGAGTGACCTCCTCGAGATTAACTCCTCGAGACGAACTAGAGGATCTGCTCGAGACGTCTCGAAAGAGCCCCACTCCAGCGCCCTGAACAACTTTCTCGGGTCGTCTATCAAGATGGCGCTCCAGGATGCCAATCGATGTCCCGGGATACGGTAGTTGGTCTTGCAGCGGGACCTCAGATTGTTGCTGGGTCAACTATTCCTGAGTCTGTTGCACGTCCTTCACCATGGAGCCCTACAAAATTGAAAAAAGTATTAATTACAAAATGACGGAATTAAAAATAGTAAAATATTTAGTAACTACAAATATTCAATTTACGTGAATAGCATCAGCTGCTTCATTGAGTCACCCAGCATAGACACCCCCCCCCCCCCCCCCCCCCCCCGGCTTCTTGGCTAAACTCAAACTACGCATTAAATTAAACACGTAATTTGAGTATTATGCAATTTAAACCCTTTTTGTGTAGATGTAGTATTGGTAAATAGGGATCGTTCTTAATCGGGGAAATTAGGGAACATTAATAATGTGTTAGTGAGAAAGAATAATGAATAAATTAATGAATTAAAGAATAAAATAATCAAAGAATTAATTAATTAAAGAATAAAGGGATAAAAGAATAAAGAATAAAGAATTAAAGAATAAAGAATAAAATAAAAGTATAAAAGAATCAAAGATTATAGAATTAAAAGAATTAAAGAAGTAAATAATTAAAGAATTAAAGAATAAAGAATATAAAGGATAAAAATGGGGGGTTTTGAAAAGGTTTGTAATCATGCAAATAAGTAAAAGCATAAATCAACTAATCTTACTTCTACTCTAATTTATGTACAAGTGACCTTCTTAAAGTATATATCTTACCAACACTCTAATAATTGCAAATATTAAAACAATCACGAAATTTTACCTTCATCATCTCAAATACTTACATATATCTTTTAATATTATAAATGCATCAACCATTAATGTGCGTCAAACATCAATATGCTTCAAACATTTACAACATGATTCACCTTAAGTTTTATAATTAAATGCGCCGAGAGCGATCAACATTTAATCTCTTCAATTCTACTCTAAGTGCACCGACAGCGGATAAAACACTTAACATCGAATTGAAGTTTAAGCACTAAAACATATGAAGTAAAAGAAATTCAAAAAGTAAAACACATGAAGATTGCATTCAACATTTACAAATATTATCAAGAAAATACCTCACATATATTGAACTATAATCAAAACCAATAACAAAAATGAGAGTTTAAGTAGAAAAACAAGATTTTTCACAAGGAACCTTGACAGCAGGCAGAAATGTGTGAAGATGGAGGAAATAAACTCGGAAAATATGGACTCAAACTCTAAATCTTGTATTGGAAATATTTTGCCAAAGTTTCTCTCAAAGAAGACTTAAATGTGTGCCTCAAAGAAATTGTCACAAGAACAAAGTAAAGAAGAAATGAAATTAAGAAAAATAAAAGTAACATAAATTAAGAATAAGAATTAAAAGAAAGCTAATTAATAAGAAAATCTACAAGAAGTTAAAATGGTCCCCAAAAATATCTCTCAAAAAGAGAGAAACAAAAGAATTAAACCAAAAACTAAAAACTAAGAAAAATGAAAGAAATGGAAGAATGGAACTAATGGGGGACACCAAATTACAAGAATTGAACCCATATTTATAGGTGGAAAAAGCTACCAAAAATAATACAAAAATACAATAAAAAATGTTAAATAATGGAATGATGAGTAATAAAGATTTGTGATGATGTTTAGAAGTGGTTTTAGTTGTAAGTTACAAATTTGGGTTGGAAAGTGGCTGAAATGGCCAGCAGCCTTTGCTGGAAAAGAAGACAGGGGGTTCGGCTGGTGGCTACTGAAAAGAGTACTGGAATTTCGGCAGGCGCTGACTGAAGAGAAGGGTTGGAATTCGGCAGGCTCGCGCTGAGGAGGAGGCTGGGCGTTCGGCTGGGCGGCGCTGAAGGCGGAGTCGTGGAATTCGGTGCGCGCACGCTGAAGAGGAGGCTTGGCGTTCGGCGGAAGGCTGCAGCGGACTAGGCTGAAGCTGTTGCGGATTGGGCCTGGAGTTTTGTGCGGGTTGGGCTTGCGGACTGGGCCTCTGGGCTGCAGCCGGGTTGGACTCGGTTTAAAATTGGGCTTGGGCTGCTGGATTTATTTGGGCTGCAAAGAAAATTAATTAATTAATTTAGTAATATTTCACCGAAATTCGTCCATAATTTCTTCGTTATAATTCCGATCGAGACGATTTTTTTCGCCAAAATGCTCCAAATTACAAACTTTATTTATTTAAACAAAAATAACACAAAATAAATTAATTAATTTAATTATTTATTATTTTAATATTAAAAGTCAAGTATAAAGGGTATAAAATAATATAAAATAATGCTTATTTGAGGACCTATCACTTCTACCTCCGGGAATAAGGACCCAGCCGCACGTTGTGCCTCATGTCGGGCCAATAAGGGGCTCGATCACCCATGGTGCTCAAATTTCTTCTCTACCCGGCTCGCCTTGTTAGCATTTGATTTTACCTGCACATTAGGAAAACAAGTATTACTAATATGGAAGTACGTAAATTAATATTAAATAAATATAGAAAAAAAAAACTTACTTTAAATTGATTGTTGATCCAATGCTCGCATAACCACTCCCACCCAACCAACTTGTCCCCTAGCATCTCCTCAGGAGGATTTGCTAGGGCCAGAGCATGCAATGTAATGACCCGTCCCGAATATCGGGATTGAATATTAATTAATAATGGTTTAGAATGACTAATCTGGGATTAGTTGAGTGGAATCGGACGAAATGTACAAAATGACCGTTTTGCCCCTAGGCGTGGGCAAAATGTTGACTTTTAGTTCGGGCGGTCAAACGGACTTTGATCGATGACTGTGACGTAGTTCGGGACGTCACGAGTTCATAGACAGGTGGCACGTTCGATTCTAACATTCGAGGAAAACGTTATGGCGTTCGGAAGTTGAGGGGTATTTTGGTAATTTGGCTAAAAAGGGGCCAAATGTTGACTTTTGACTCGGGAATTTCAATGGACGAGGGCCAAATACCGTTACGTAGGTCTCTTCGATACGAATCCAATGACAGGCGGCATGCCGAAATCGGAGATTCGACGACGAAGTTATGGTCACGGGAACGGAATCGATTAACCGAACGAACCGGGATTTCGATTAAAATATTATTTTATTGTGAACAGTACCCAATGATTGAACACATCTGGATGAGTGACAAGTGTCACCCATCCCTTGATTTATGGCCTAATTTCAGCTCCATGTTTTGGGGTAAACATAATCATGTTGTTTTATTATTTCTTAATTACCATTAATCATTTAATTCTTTTAATCAGCCATTAATCTTTGTTTCCTCATAACCCGTGAACAAAGCAACAGAAACAGAGAAGTGAGTTGATATCTGTCCATCATTTCCCCTTCCATTTCTGAGCTGGAGAGTTGAGAATTGAGTGAATTGGGAGACAGAATTAACTGGGGAATACACGGGGGATTGAGAGAAAGAAGGAGACTGAGAATCGAAAATTTGGATTTTTGGGGGGAAATTCGAATTCCAAGCTTTGAGCCTTGTTGATCAAAATGGAGTTTAATTTGAGTCTTCTGGGATTGCCACGATCAGTTTCATCGAAAGAGCGAAGGGAATTGAGGCCCAATTGGCTCTGAACGAGTCTAGTAACAGTGTGCAAGGTTCGAGCTTGAGTCGTGGGGTTTGAGGCTTGGGTTGATGCAATTGAACTGGGGATTATGTTCAGTATGATCCCACGATGCTAATGGATGCATCAATTGAAGGAATCGATCGACATTGAAGGATTTCAAAGGATGAACAGTGCTTGGTGTTCTTCGATGTTCATCTGAGTTGCTTGATTTAAGGTAAGTTTTAGTGAAATTAAGATAACAGACCTCTAATTGGACTTAAACCGAAGCTGTATGAATGTTCAATTGTTGAATTTGGTGTAGAATTGGCAGAAAACAAACCGGGTCGTCTCGCGGGCAAAAGGATCCGTTTATCAGTTAAACGGGTGAGGAAGACGAGTACTGTAGCTGGCGCGTGGGTTTCACGCGCAGCCACTTACGGCGGCGCGTGAGGGTGCGTACGGCCTTGTTTCAAGGTGAGGTCAACATGTCTTTGAATCCTCTCAGTGTAACGAACATTTTTGACACTGGTTTCGAGGAAATCAGATATCGTTTCGTTAATGTTCCGCGTATCCGAAGTTTTGTTTTACGTTTTAAATACGTATTTAAATTCCATAAAAATTGGGGAAAATTATATGAAGTATTTTGAGATGTTAGTAACCCTCTATAATGATTTTGGACAGGAATTGTGATTTCTAGAATTTACGGAAAAACGTGCAGCTCGGAAACGAACCCTTTAGACGGTGTGTGTGTGTGTGTGAGTGGACTTTGTTTTCTAACCGTGATGCATGCATATATGATTTAAATGCTTTATTATATAATTTTATATGCTTTGGCATGATTCATATTTCAATCCGGTGATTTCTCGATTTTATGGATTATTATATTATATTTTGGCATGATTTTCGAGAAATAATGAAATTGATGTTTTGGGCTAGGCCCGGGATTGACAATGATGTTTTGACTCGGGTTATGAGTCAGGAAATTGAAAATGATATTTGGACTCGGATTATGAGTCAGCGATTGATTTCATGGATTTACGTGAAAGTGGCAACTCGGGTTTACAGTTGCACGGATTTGCGTGAAAATGATATTTTGGGCTTGAGACCCAATGGAATTGTGATTTTGATTGGATTTGTATTTCCATGTGATTACATGATGATATTGATGATTTTTCGGATTTATAAAGTAAATCGGGACTTGGGGCTGAGACCCTGTATTGAAAATGATTTTGTTTTCAAGCGCAACTGTTTTCACTGGTTTTTGTGATGGGGATATGTTGCGGATATTTAGGGCTTTCGGGTGAAAATATGTTTTTCCCCGGAGTGCACCCTAGAGATAACGCTCTCCTTCGGGAGGGAAGTGTTTACCCCGAAGAGGTCACGTAGCACGGTCTGTTGTCGTGCAGCCGAGGGAGGCTCGACTCAGACCAGAGATGTGCTGGATATATATATGGATCGGTAAGTGATGTGTTCACGAGATCCGGATCGTCGGCTGGTGAGGTTTTTACAGCGACGGATTACTGACTGGTGATGTGTTCACAGCAGCAGGTGCTCGTTTTTTGAGCGGTCCTTGAGCCTATTGATTTGCACGCGTTGCAGGGATAAACGTGACTCTAAGCAACAGGATATGAAAATAAGTCCCGTGGTTTGATGGAAAATGATTTTGAGGAAACCGTAGTTTTATGGAAAATGATTTTGAGGAAACCGTGATTTGTGGTTAAAATGATTTAAGGAAAATGTGAATTTATTGAGGTTCAAATTGATTTTATGAAAATGAGTTTTAAGGAAATTGTGGACATGGAATTTAGAAACATGTTGTTTGTGATTACGTACCGGTTTTGAGTACGGGTTTTTGGTCCTTGTGGCCAGGTGATGGTGTTCACATGTTTTGGAGTGAGAGCTGGGATTTGCTGTTTTATAACTTGAACTGATTTGGTGAACATGAGTTTCACGGACCAGGGGAAAATATATTTTGATGTTATCGGTCCGCTGTTCATACTTGAATGATTTCATACTATTACTCATGTTTTACGATATGCATGCACGTTTGTGAAAACTGGAGGATACGATTGTATTTTGGCAAATGTTTTTATAAGAGGTCATTTTTGTCCACTCACACATTTTCTGTTTTATTAACCCTTGAGGTCGTGGCGCGTTGATCGAGACTATTCAAGAGGTGGAGGAATGAGTGGGCACAGGTGCAAATATCCCTTGTCTGGCAGATGCTGAAGGTTAGTTTCGGATCTCCAGTTGACTTGTCAGACGGGAGCAGGTCCAGGCACGGTTATCTATGTCCTTCAGGGACGGGTCCTGTCATGCAAGCTCCAGCGCTCGTAGTAGGCATGGAGCTCGAACTTCCAATCAGAATAACGCCTCTGCCAATGGAAGTTCATATATGACATTAGCGCGGCGTTGGTCTCATCCCATTCAAAGTTTATCTGCAATCCAATATAAAAATATGTTAAACCATAAAATATTAAAAAAATAATAAAAAATTTCATACCCGTAAACTAGACCAACAAACGACGAGCTCCGTGGGGGCTTGTTCTCTGAAGGTGTCAGCCATCATCTTCGATCTAGTGCGAATAATCGTCCCCATTTCCCACACTAACAGAGTATGCACGTTGGGGTACGATGGGGAAAGTCGGTCAACCCACTCCACCTGGATTTTCGCTCTTGTCGACCTGCAGATCTGCTGGGACTTTAAACCCTTACTAATGCCCCGCACTTTTATGGTACTACCTAAAAATTCGATTAACATTAGTACAAAATGGTATGCAAAATATATACAAGTTTTAAATTCAATAAGATAAGGGGTCTTACCCAATGGGATCTGTGCACCGCCTCCCTCTGCAGCGGCAACTCCAGCGACCTCAGGGGCAATACGAGGTTGCCCTCGTTGCGAGCTGGTGCGACGTCTCACTGATCGGGGCTCTGGTATTACCAAATCATCATGAATGACTCGTGGGTGTTCTGAGGAAGATCCCGACTGATATGATGATGATGGTCCAATAGAAGGTGATGAAGGCTCCGTTGGATGAGGAACTGATCCCGAAGATGGCTGCTCCGTCTGGGACGGCAGTACCGGAGATGGCTGCTCCGTCGGGGAAGGGACTGGTGTTGGATATGGCTGCTCTGCAGACGTATTATGACGACCTCGCGAAGTGATAAATTTACGTAACGACATCTGCAAATACAACAGTAATTATTAATTATTAATATTGAAATAATTAAATAAATAAACAAATAATCAAATAATTTCGTACAATTTCTAATTATTTCAAAAAATATGCATTAATCCACTAATTTCTAATAATTTCCAAAAATACAAAATAATGCAATAATTTACTAATTAACTAATTTTCAATAATTCCCAAAAATTACAAACAATCGATAATTTCCAAAAATTACTAATAGTTTTCAAACATTTGAAAAAAAATATTAAAAATGCAATATTTTCCAAATGTATCAAAATCCAACATTTTCCAATAATTTCGAAACATATCCAACAAAACAATAATTTCCATTAATTTCCCAACATATCCAAAATTTCAATAATTTCCACTATTTTTCAAAAATCCACTAATTCAATAATTTCCAATAAATTCCAAAAATCTAGTAATGCAATAAATCCTAATTTTTTCCAACAATCCAATAAATCAATAATTTCCAATATTTTCATCCAAAAATATATAATTATGTCAAATTACCAAAATATATAATAATGTCAAATGACCAAATATTTTACAATAGGAGTCAAATGACCAAATATTTTCCAATATTTTCATCCAATAAATCAATAATTTCCAATATTTTCAATAATTTCTGAAAATTACGACATATTCAACATATTCCAAAAAACAATCTTATTATAAATTAATCCAAAGACAACATATTCCAAGCTTTCAAATCCAATGAACATATTCCAAACATTCAAACATTCAAATACAACATATTCCAAACATTCAGACATTCAATTCCAAATATTAAAAATATTCAAAAAAACAATTCAATATTGTAAATTATTCCAAAAAAAATAAAAAATAAAAAATTGAAAGTGAGGGCTTACAATGGGGATATAATGAGCGTAGCTTGAGAGAGAACGACTGAGAGTGAGAGGAGCGAGAGGAGCGAGAGGATGGTCCGATTTGGGGGTTTGGGGTCTTTGGGTTGGGTTGTGGGTATTTGGGTTCAAAGTTTAGGGGTTTTTGTGATAGGGTTAGGGGTGAGTGAGAGATGATGATGAGTGAATGGGTAGACTTTGATTGAGAGAGAGAGAGAGAGATGAGTGATTAAGAGAGGTGCAGCGGAGGGAAGTTTTGCAGAGGGGTGCGGCTGGTTTTGCGAAATGAAGAGAGGAAGAAGGAAAAGGGAAGGTCGTGTCTGTTCTAATGACTGGTGGACTTTGCCCGGCGCACGGGTTCGCCAGGCGAAATTAAATGATGCGCCGGGCACTTTGGGCAACAGTTTCAAAGTTTCGCGAAATTCTTGGCGGAATTTATGAATTTTGGCGAAAAATAACTTAGCCCGGCGGATATACATAATCCACCGGGCCAGGTGTTCAATACTAATCTTCATTTTTTCGTTCGATCGAAATGTTAATGAGTGAATTTGAGAAATCCGACCGTTAAGTTTGTGATAGTGTGTGTACAGACCTCGCCTGTTGAAAATGACCATGTTTGGAGGGTTTAAGAGCCTTCGATCAACGACCGACGATTTGTTATCATCGATTCGTTTCTCATGGTAACCTATTGTCGGGATGTCAAAATTCCGTGAAATTTTACGTACATGATCTCTGAGTCATTCTAATGATTGTGGACGGCTAGATCACACGAACCAGGAACAGAACATAGAGAAAATACTAAAACCATCAAATTCATTAACACTTAGAACTTTTATCGGAATTTTCAATACGAATCTTCATTTTTACGTTCGATCGAAATGGTAACGAGTGAATTTGAGAAATCCGACCGTTCAGATAGTGATAGTGTGTGTACAAACCTCGCATATCGAAAATGGCGACGTTTGGAAGGTTTAAGGGCCTCCGATCAACGACCGACGATTTGTTACCGTCGATTCGTTTCGCATGGTAACCTTTTGTCGGGATGTCAAAATTCCGTGAAATTTTACGTACATGATCTCTGAGTCATTCTAATTATTATGGACGGTGGGATCACTCGAACCACGAACAGAACATAGAGAAAAGACTAGACCCATCACATTCATTAACACTTAGAACTTTTATAGGAATTTTCAATACTAATCTTCATTTTTACGTTCGATCGAAATGGTAACGAGTGAATTTGTGAAATCCGACCGTTCAAATAGTGATAGTGTGTTCACAGACCTCGCCTGTCGAAAATGGTGACGTTTGGAGGGTTTAACGGCCTCCAATCAACGACCGACGATTTGTTTCGCACGGTAACCTATTGTCGGGAAGTCGAAATTGTGTGAAATTTTACGTACATGATCTCTGAGTCATTCTAATTATTGTGGACGATTAGATCACTAGAACCATGAACAGAACATAGAGAAAATACTAAAACCATCAAATTCATTAACACTTAGAACTTTTATAGGAATTTTCAATACTAATCTTCATTTTTTTTGTTTGATGGCAATGGTAACGAGTGAATTTGAGAAATCCGACCGTTAAGTTTGTGATGGTGTGTGTACAGACCTCGCATGTTGAAAATGGCATGTTTGGAGGGTTTAAGAGCCTTCGATCAACGACCGATGATTTGTTACCGTCGATTCGTTTCGCATTGTAACCTATTGTCGGGAAGTCGAAATTCCGTGAAATTTTACGTACACGATCTCTGAGTCATTCTAATTATTTTGGACGGTTGGATCACTCGAACCATGAACAGAACATAGAGAAAATACTAAAATCATCAAATTCATTAACACTTACTTTTATAGGAATTTTCAATATTAATCTTCATTTTTACGTTCGATCGAAATGGTAACGAGTGAATTTGAGAAATCCGACCGTTCAGATAGTGATAGTGTGTGTACAGGCCTTGCCTGTCGAAAATGGCGACATTTGGAGAGTTTAAAGGCCTCCGATCAACGACCGACGATTTGTTACCGTCGATTCATTTCGCACGGTAACCAATTGTCGGGGACGTCGAAATTCGGTGAAATTTTACGTCCATGATCTCCGAGTCATTATAATTATTGTAGACGGTTGGATCACTCTAACCATGAAGAGAAGATAGAGAAAATACTAAAACCATCAAATTCATTAACACTTAGAAGTTTTATAGGAATTTTCAATACTAATCTTCATTTTTTCGTTCGATCGAAATGGTAACGAGTGAATTTGAGAAATCTGACCGTTCAGATAGTGATAGTGTGTGTACAGACCTCGCCTGTCTAAAATGACGACGTTTGGAGGGTTTAAGGGCCTCCGATCAACGACCGACGATTTGTTACCGTCGATTCGTTTCGCTCGGTAACCTATTGTTGGGACGTCGGAATTCCGTGAAATTTTTCGTAAATGATCTCTGAGTCATTCTAATTATTGTGCACGGCTGGATCACTCGAACCATGAACAGAATATAGAGAAAATACTAAAACCATCAAATTCATTAACGCTTTGAACTTTTATAGGAATTTCAATACTAATTTTCATTTTTTTGTTTGATCGAATTAGTAACGAGTGAATTTGAGAAATCCGACCGTTATGTTTGTGATCGTGTGTACAGACCTCGCCTGTTGAAAATGGCCATGTTTGGAGGGTTTAAGAGCCTTCGATCAACGACCGAAGATTGTTACCGTTTATTCGTTTTGCACTGTAACCTATTATCGGGACGTCGAAATTCCGTGAAATTTTACGTACATGATCTCTGAGTGATTCTAATTATTGTGGACGGTTGGATCATTCGAGCCATGAACATAACATTGAGAAAATACTAAAACCATCAAATTCATTAACACTTAGAACTTTTATAGGAATTTTCAATACTAATCTTCATTTTTACGTTCCATCGAAATGGTAACGAGTGAATTTGAGAAATCCGACCGTTCAAATAGTGATAGTGTGTGCAAAGACCTCGCCTGTCGAAAATGGTGACGTTTGGAGGGTTTAAGGGCCACCGATCAACGACCGACGATTTGTTTCGCACGGTAACCTATTGTCGGGACGTCGAAATTCCGTGAAATTTTACGTACATGATCTCTGAGTCATTCTAATTATTGTGGATGGTTGGATCACTCGAACCATGAACAAAACATAGAGAAAATACTAAAACCGTCAAATTCATTAAAACTTAGAACTTTTATAGGAATTTTAAATACTAATCTTCATTTTTTCGTTCGATCAAAATGGTAACGAGTGAATTTAAGAAATCGGACCTTTCAGATAGTGATAGTGTGTGTACAGACCTCGCCTGTCAAAAATGGCGACGTTCGGATGGTTTAAGGGCCTCCGATCAACGATTGACGATTTGTTACCGCCGATTCGTTTCGCTTGGTAAGCTATTGTTGGGACGTCGGAATTCCCTGAAATTTTACGTAAATGATCTCTGAGTCATTCTAATTATTGTGGACGGCTGGATCACTCGAACCATGAACAGAACATAGAGAAAATACTAAAACCATCAAATTCATTAACACTTAAAACTTTTATAGGAATTTTCAATACTACTCTTCATTTTTTTGTTTGATCGAAATGGTAAC
This sequence comes from Prinsepia uniflora, assembly GCA_032719365.1. Classification (NCBI taxonomy): domain Eukaryota; kingdom Viridiplantae; phylum Streptophyta; class Magnoliopsida; order Rosales; family Rosaceae; genus Prinsepia; species Prinsepia uniflora. The sequence continues at coordinate 72,812,484 of CM064862.1, forward strand.
GAGTGAATTTGAGAAATCCGACCATTAAGTTTGTGATCGTGTGTGGACAGACCTCGCCTGTTGAAAATGGCCTTGTTTGGAGGGTTTAAGAGCCTTCGATCAACGACCGACGATTTGTTACCGTCGATTCGTTTCGCTCGGTAACCTATTGTCGGGACGTCGAAATTCCGTGAAATTTTACGTACATGATCTCTGAGTCATTCTAATTATTGTGGATGGTTGGATCACTCGAACCAAGAACAGAACATAGAAAACCATTAAATTCATTAACACTTAGAACTTTTATAGGAATTTTCAATACTAATCTTCATTTTTTTATTTGATCGAAATGGTAACAAGTGAATTTGAGAAATCCGACCGTTATGTTTGTGATAGTGTGTGTACAGACCTCGCCTGTTGAAAATGGCCATGTTTGGAGGGTTTAAGAGCCTTCGATCAATGACCGACGATTTGTTACCGTCGATTCGTTTCGCATGGTAACCTATTGTCGGGACGTCGAAATTCCGTGAAATTTTACGTACATGATCTCTAAGTCATCCTAATTATTTTGGACGTTTGGATCACTCGAACCATGAAAAGAACATTGAGAAAATACTAAAACCATCAAATTCATTAACACTTCGAACTTTTATAGGAATTTTCAATACTAATCTTCATTTTTTCGTTCGATCGAAATGGTAACTAGTGAATTTGAGAAATCCGACCCTTCAACTAGTGATAGTGTGTGTACAGACCTCGCCTGTCAAAAAGGGCGACGTTTGGAGGGTTTAAGGGCCTCCGATCAACGATCGACGATTTGTTACCGTCTATTCGTTTCGCATGGTAACCTATTGTCGGGAAGTCGAAATTCCGTGAAATTTTACGTACATGATCTCTGAGTTATTCTAATTATTGTGGACGGCTGGATCACTCGAACCATGAACAGAATATAGAAAAAAAATACTAAAACCATCAAATTCATTAACACTTACTTTTATAGGAATTTTCAATATTAATCTTCATTTTTACGTTCGATCGAAATGGTAACAAGTGAATTTGAGAAATCTGACCGTTCAGATAGTGATAGTGTGTGTACAGGCGTCTCCTGTCAAAAAAGGCGACGTTTGGAGGGTTGAAGGGCCTCCGATCAACGACCGACGATTTATTACCGTCGATTCGTTTCACTCGGTAACCTATTGTTGGGACGTCAAAATTCCGTGAAATTTTACGTACTTGATCTCTGAGTCATTCTATTTTTTTTTGGACGGCTGGATCACTCGAACCATTAACACAACATAGAGAAAATACTAAAACCATCAAATTCATTAACACTTTGAACTTTTATAGGAATTTTCAATACTAATCTTCATTTTTTTGCTTGATCGAAATGGTAACGAGTGAATTGGAGAAATCCGACCGTTAAGTTTGTGATAGTGTGTGTACAGACCTCGCCTGTTGAAAATGGCCTTGTTTGGAGGGTTTAAAAGCCTTCGATCAACGACCGACGATTTGTTACCGTCGATTCGTTTCGCACGGTAACCTATTGTCGGGACGTCGAAATTCCGTGAAATTTTACGTACATGATCTCTGAGTCATTCTAATTATTTTGGAAGGCTGGATCACTCGAACCATGAACAGAACATAGAGAAAATACTAAAACCATCAAATTCATTAACATTTAGAACTTTTATAGGAATTTTCAATACTAATCTTCATTTTTACGTTCGATCGAAATGGTAACGAGTGAATTTGGGAAATCCGACTGTTCAGATAGTGATAGTGTGTACAGACCTTGCCTGTCGAAAATGGCGACGTTTGGAGAGTTTAAAGGCCTCCGATCAACGACCGATGATTTGTTACTGTCGATTCGTTTCGCACGGTAACCTATTGTCGGGACGTCGAAATTCCGTGAAATTTTACGTACATGATATCTGAGTCATTCTAATTATTGTGGATGGTTGGATCACTAGAACCATGAACAGAACATACAGAAAATACTAAAACCATCAAATTCATTAACATTTAGAACTTTTATCGGAATTTTCAATACTAATCTTCATTTTTTCGTTCGATCGAAATAGTAACGAGTGAATTTGAGAAATCCGACCATTCAGATAGTGATAGTGTGTGTATAGACCTCGCCTTTCGAAAATGGCGACGTTTGGAAGGTTTAAGGGCCTCCGATCAACGACCGACGATTTGTTACCGTCGATTCGTTTCGCACGGTAACCTATTGTTGGGACGTCGAAATTCCGTGGAATTTTACGTACATGATCTCCGAGTCATTCTAACTATTGTGGACGGTTGGATCACTCAAACCATGAACAGAACATAGAGAAAATACTAAAACCATCAAATTCATTAACAATTAGAACTTTTATAGGAATTTTCAATACTAATCTTCATTTTTTTGTTCGATCGAAATGGTAACGAGTGAATTTGAGAAATCCGACCGTTAAGTTTGTGATAGTGTGTGTACAGACCTCGCCTGTCGAAAATGGCGACATTTGGATGGTTTAAGAGCCTCCGATCAACGACCTATGATTTGTTACCGTCGATTCGTTTCGCACGGTAACCTATTGTTAGGCCGTCAAAATTTCGTGAAATTTTACGTACATGATCTCCGAGTCATTCTAATTATTATGGACGATTGGATCACTCGAAACATGAATAGAAACCAGTTGATGCACGAGGTCTTGCACGTCGAATAGAAAGGATACGCCGGGCCAACCCACCTAGCCAGGCGGATGTGCGCCGGGCTAGCTTCTGTTACAAAACACTATCTTGAGTGTCTAACCTATCTTGAGTTTAATAATTATAGTATATGACCTATCTTGTAATTACATATGAGTATTAACGTATATTAAATATGAATATATACTAGCCCAACTATGAACCTATGTAATTAATTAATAAGTAAAATTTCAAAAAAATTCAACCTTGCACGGCGAATACGTCATATGCACCGGGCAACGTCTTCTCGCCCGAAGGATGTGCGCCGGGCAAGACCCTGTATTTATTTTTTATATTTTACATATATCTTATTTTAATTTATATACATTCTATAGTAACATATAAAAATATCATTAATCAATGTAGTTAACTAAGCAACAATGTAATTTAGTTACATTCCATACTTATGAGTGTATAACCTATCTTGTAATTATATATAAGTATTAACGTATATTACATATGAATATATACTAGCCCAAATATGAACTAATGTAATTAATTAATAAGTAAAATTTCAAAAAAAAAAAACCAAAGGAAAAATTTTATACAGGGATCTTGCACGGCGAATCCACCATATGCGCCGGGCAACGTAACCTGGGCCCGGCGGATGTGTGTCTGGCAAGAGCCCCTTGTAATATTATATATATATATATATATATTACATATATCTTGTTTTAATATATATATATATATATTACATACTTATGATTTTGTACATTTTAGTAGATAATATCCTCAAAAAATACACCTTGTAATTTACTAAGAAACAATAAAGCCGTGGCCCACACTAAAGATTAGGAATAACAAATAAAAATATCATTAATCAATGTAATTAACTAAGCAACAATGTAATTTATATACATTCCATACTTATGGTGGTTAGACAACATTTAATCAAAGTCGGTTTCACTATCCCCCTCCCAATCACCTTCATCATCTGAGCTATATAGACTACTCGTATCCTCCACGTCACTTTCAATTGGTTCTAAGGTACCGAGATCAATAAAAATACCATCAATCGCAACTAGCAGGGTGAGGTCGTCGGTTCGAACTCCTTCCACGTTTATGGTGTGTGTTGAGAAATCCTCCTGATTAAAAAAATCGTCATTTTCCGTTTCTCCACCAACTTCACGGTGCCGGTCCTGCAAGTCCCAAATGTTTCTATGTTTCACCGTCTCAACTACTTTCCAACCAGCACCAACTTTTGGATCATCAAAGTAGAAAACTTGTTTCGCTGTACTAGCGATGATGTATGCATCACTCTCAAACCACCAAATGTTTGTGTTGACAGAGGTAGATAAATCATCATTGATGATCCTTCTCGGTATACTTGGGTCTGTATCAAACCAATGGCACTTTAACAAGACAACAATCTGCTGGTCCGCATAAAATACCTTCACCACACTTAATAATTTACCGTAAAAGCCCGTATCAGCATTTAATCCATCCCCCGACACAAATACCCAACTATTTTGAGTAGACAACCTGTCATCACGCTTTGCACACACAAATTTAACTCCGTTAACGTAACAACCAACGTATGTTTCTCCTCGAAATGGGCCAATTGCAAGTTGCATCAATTCTTTGCAGAACTTGGGCGAGTTGTCATGTTTCAACTGTAACATCTGAAAGGAAAACACACACTGTTACACTGTTTCACTTAAAAGTAATTTGATACAATATTTGACTTACATGTTTGGAAAACCAAAGTGGAATCAATTGTTTGTCCATTTCCTCCCAATTAGAAGGATATTAGGCTTTCATCAATTCCTCGTGCTCTTAGTGGAAAGGCCAGACTTTGTCACAATTGTTTAATATGAACCAATGCGCCACTTCCATGTCACTATCAGTAAAAGGCTTTGAGATTAGACCAGTCTCGAACGGTTTTTCTGGTTGGGAAAATACTAATAAGGACTCTTCATGTTGACCACCATCGTCATTTCGCGGGGCCCTGTTGAAAGAAGTTTCAACATTTCGAAGATACATTGCGCAAAATGTAAGTGACTCTTTTGCAATGTATGCCTCCGCTATAGAGCTTTCAGGACGTGTCTTGTTGCGGACATACCTCTTGTAGGTACCTGTGGAACCCAAAATCATCCGAAAATTATGGAGCTGCCACGTGGCCCGTAATTCCCAAAAATGACTAAATTGCCCCTAGCAATAACGCTGATCATTTGAAAACACCCGCATATTAAATAATCTATTTACTAGTTAAATACGTTATTTGATCGGGTTAAAATCTCCGTAATATCAATATTCTCCCCGAGAATTAATTGTCGTTATTCTTAATAATGGATAATTAATATTGATATTAAAATACAATAATTGTCATTACTATCATGATGAACCATCATTACAATTATTAAAAAGTATATTTAATTAATAATATATTTTTTATTAATTAAATATTCAACCGACCAATCAGAACGCTCCAAGGCTCCCAAGATTTTCCTATAAATAATAAGGCACATTTCATTTCCAAGGTACGTTGATTCTTCGTTTCGAAGTATATCCCTTTCCTCTCTCAAAGCTAACTTAAGCGTCGGAGTGTTCTTGGTCGAACAACCCCCCAGGTAAATCGATCGAAGAAACGATAGCTAATTGTTTGCTGTTTGCAGGTATTGTGAGGACTTTTCGCGACGAGTTCAATCTTTGATTCAACAGTACCTAACATTCTTCAACGACATAAACAAAGTGATTCAAATATAAACAGTTTATTAAGAACATAGTCACAATATTAGGAATAGTTTATACCTTTTGATTGGGTACATCCAACGAAATTGAACTGGGCTGACTAAGATTGCCTCGTCGGGAAGATGTATTGTAGGTGAACCATTACATCAAAGAAAGCTGGTGGGAATATTTTCTCAAGTCGACACATAATATAGACAATGTCCTCTTTAATTGTTTCGAGGTCCACCTTCGCTAGTGACTTGGCACAGAGTATCTAGAAAAATTGAGATAAGTAAACTACCAGCTCAACAACTTTAGGCTGCAAATAAGGCCGAATGCCAATAGGAATGAGTCGTTGTAATAAAACGTGGTAGTCGTGACTTTTCATGCTAAATAGTGCTGCCATCAGTGCTAATATTTTGGGAGATGTTTCCTGCATAACCATCGGGAAATTTCACACTTTGCAACCACTTAAGAAATTTTTTCTTATTTTCTGGAGTAAATGTATAACCTGGATGGGCCATGCTGTATTTATCGTTCACAACTTTTGGCCACAAATGTGGCTGAATGCCCATCTCTTGCATAGCAAAACGAGTTTTTTTGGTGTTTTTTGACTTCCCCTCAATAGGTAAAATTGTAACGACTGGGAAATTCGAAAAAGGAAAATTTGAAAAATTTGAAGGAAATGACGATTTTGCCCCTAGTTATAAGGGCCGAAAGTTGACTTTTTGATTGGAACACTTTTTGGACTTTCCGAATAGACTGTTGAGTAGATCTCAGGACGCTGAATCCGCAGATAGGCGGCATGCATCAATTGGAGGTTGGATGTGAAAGTTGCGGGATTGCGAAGGCGAGGGGCATTTTGGTAATTTTGAAGATAAGGGAAATATGTTGACTTTTGACTCAGAAGGTCAAACAGACTTTGGCCATTGACTGTGACGTAGTTCGAGACGTCATGAGTCCGTAGACAGGCGGCACGTCGAAATCGGACATGGAACGGGAAAGTTATGGTCACGGGATTGAAATCGGTTAAACTTACGTCCCGAGAATTCGATTAAAATAATAATAAAGTATGAAACAGTGATTGTGGATTATGGACACTTGGATGAGTGACAAGTTTTACTCATCCCTTGTTTTGAGGCCCTAAATTGTGGAGCATGTTTCCCTTTAATGCATTTTTAATCATTCCTCTTCATCATCAATCACCATCTTCTTTGTGTTTTCCTTTGAATCGTGAACAAAAAAAGAAAACAGAGCATGAGAGAAGTGAGCCCTGCTCCCGTCTGACAACCGAACCAAATTCAAATTTTAACCTTAAAAACTTAAATGCATAAATGTCCGAATTATAAAGTGTAACGCCCCGGAAATTCAAAACATGAAAATTTGGAAAAAAAAAATGAAGAAAAGGACGATTTTGCCCCCGGAATTGGGCAAAAAGTTGACTTTTAATTTGAGCGGTCAAACAGACTTTGACCGATGACCGTGACGTAGTACGGGACGTCACGAGTTCATAGACAGGTGGCACGTCCAATTTCGACATTCGAGGAGAAAGTTATGACGTGCGGAAGTTGGTAAAAGGGGCCGAAAGTTGTCTTTTTGATCGGGACCATGTTTGGACTTTCCGGGAGTACCGTTGGATAGGTCTCGGGACACTGAATCCGTAGACAGGCGGCATGCGTCAATCGGAGCCCGAACGAGAAACTTATGGGTCTAGAACAATGAGGGGTATTTTGGTAATTTGTGAGAACAAGGGTAAAATGGTAAATTGAAGCAGTAGGATTAATTAAAAGAGGACTTTGGCTGATTCAGCCTAAGTGGGATGAGGATAACTACCTAAATGACACCTGGCCAATTCAAATGGAGATTAGTGGCACTTAGTGCCTTTGTTATTAATTAAATAATTAAATGAAACGGTGACATTATTAATTAGCATATTGTGTTCATGTTTAAAGAAAGAAAAACAGAGAACACACCATTTCTTCTATAATTGATCGATCATGATTCAAAAACCCAACTGATACCAGTGTGAAAAAGAGAAAAACAGAGAGATTTATGTGAGGGAATTGAGTGAAAATCGAGAGGAAATGAACTTAGAACCCTACTGAGAATACCCGAAAAACTCAATCAAGAACAAATGTCGAATTTGATTGTTTGGACGCTTTTGATTGAAATTGATTGAACAATTAGCCTTCTGGGAGCTCAACGAAGTGAACCGAATCAATTGGGTGGTCAATTGACGGTGAATCGATAGAGAACAGCCCATGCGACTGTGTCGAAGTTGGGTGCTTGGGTTCGATTACTTGGAGGATTCGGGATTCCTGGCACGTATCGGAAATTACGGAAACGTGTGCAGCGCGGGAAACGAGCAATCGGACGGTGTGTGAGTGGACGTTTGTTTTATAACTTGATATGCATGCATAGTTAAATGTTTTACATGATTGATTGCATGATTTGGTTTGTAATGATGTCATGATTTGTTTGGATGATTATTTATGATTTAATGATTATTTTAATCGGTAATTCGGGCACGTTTTACGAGGCAATGTGCAAATGATATTTTGGGCTAGGCCCGGAGTCAAAATGATTTCAAAATGGGTATTTTGATGAATGAATGAGTTAAGAATGATTTATGGATTATGATAATGTTTTCTATATGATTTTACGAAATTACGTGTAAAGGATATTGGGCTTGAGTCCCGGTTGGTAATGATTTGACTTGGATTGGGTCATGGACTTGACTGACATGTTTTGGGATATGCTCCCGGGATGATTCATTGTGATTGTGATTGATTGTGAATACCCAGACGGTCGAAGCTTGGGGTGTTCCCAGACGATTGGAGCTCGGGGATATAATTGTGATTGTTCCCAGGCAGCCGGAGCTAGGGGTGTTCCTAGGCGGCTGGTACTCGGGGTGATAAGTTTTCCCAGATAGACGGAGATCGGGGTGTTCCCAGACGGCTAATGCTCGGGGTTATGGCCTAGTACGGATGTGATTATGTGATGGCTTATGCACTTGTGAATAATGCGGATTGAGTAATTGTTTATGACCTTGTGCATGGTACTGTTTGATGATGATTATGATTATGATGGCGTACTGGTATTAAGTGCGAGTTCTAGTCTGTGTGGCCAGGTAACTATGTTTTTCATGTGTTTGGCCTGAGAGCCAGGATTTTGATTTGTTATGTGGTCTGGCTGGAAAGCCGGTGATTGCCATTCATTCGTTTTTCCCTATGCATGCATGATTTGATAAACTGGAGGGTAAATGAGGTCTTTTCAAATGTGTTTTAACGAATATATTTTTGTCCACTCACACCTTTTCTGTTTTGTTGACCCTCCAGGTCGTGGCACAATGTTCGGGGCTGATCTCGAGGCGAAGGCATAAACGGAAATCAGCGCAACTATCCCTTGCCTGATAGGTACTGAAGGATCGTTTCGGGACTTCAGTTGACTTGTCAGACGGGAGCAGGACCGGGTACGGTTTTTGAGGTCCAGTTGGGGACGGGTCCTGTCAAATTGGTATCAGAGCATTTGGTTACGGATCTGTTATGCCTCCGAGACGTGAGCCCTGTGCACGGCCTGACGATGAGTTAGGAAGTCCAGATGTTGAAAGAGCCCAACGTCTGGGAGCCACTAGATTTACGGGCCAGACTGACCCAGAAGAGGCCTATGAATGGATTATTCAATTCGAACGGATTTTCGAGATTATGAGATGTTCACAGGAGGATATGGTTTTATTAGCTACCTTTATGTTGAGTGGCAACGCCTACCGGTGGTGGCGTGGGTTGCAACTGACTGGGTTAAATGCCCATACTTTGACTTGGGAGGCTTTTCGGGAGCGCTTCCTGGATCAGTTTTACCCCCGCTCGTTTCGTAATGCGAAAGAGGTTGAGTTTTTGGAAATGCGGCAGGGGACTCTGTCAGTGGCGGAATATGAGCAGAAATTCTTGAATCTATCAAATTTTGCTCCTCTATATGTGACTAATGAAGAGGATAAGTGTCGCCGATTTGAGTACGGACTGAAGAATGAGATTCGGTCCGCTGTGACGGTTGGATATTATGCCACACTTCGAGAGTTATCAGATGCTGCTACTCGTGTAGAAGCGACTTTGCCTCCCCGAGAACGTTCTGGACAACGCCGAGAGCGTCAGGAGACTGGGGTGATGTTTCAGGGACCACCAAAAAGAAGTAGTGGTAACCTTGATCCTTCTGGGGGATCTTGGGGATCTCGATTAAGTTCTCATGATGATGAAATTGAGCAAAGGAATAATCAGAATGTTTCAGATCAACAAGATAGGGGCGGTCGACCTGGACGACTAAGCACAGAGGGTTGTTATTTCTGTGGGAAAGCTGGGCACATTAAGCGATTTTGTCCTTATCGTACCACGGGTGGCGCTATAGAACCGGGTTCAGAGACGGCCTCCACTGCTCGATCCGCAGGTGAACAAGGAGCTGCTAGCACTAGGGGTGCACCACGAGGACGTGGTCGACCTTCGGGCCCACTTGCTAATGCACCACCCGGGGGGAGTTAATGGTGATACCTCGTGACTTAACGTTTGTATCTTTGTATGATATGTACATAGTACTGTATAGTTAAACTGTTGTATGTAGTGGTTGTGATGTAAAGTTATGTACTCTCGTACTGTTATATGAGTGTTGTGGCTTGGGTCGTTGTACTGTTGTGTGTTTATTGTGTATGTTGTACTGTTGTGTTTGTGATTGAATTTCGAGGACGAAATTCTTTAAGGGGGGAAGGTTGTAACGCCCCGGAAATTCAAAACATGAAAATTTGGAAAAAAAAATTGAAGAAAAGGACGATTTTGCCCCCGGAATTGGGCAAAAAGTTGACTTTTAATTTGTACGGTCAAACAGACTTTGACCGATGACCGTGACGTAGTACGGGACGTCACGAGTTCATAGACAGGTGTCACGTCCAATTTCGACATTCGAGGAGAAAGTTATGACGTGCGGAAGTTGGTAAAAGGGGCCGAAAGTTGACTTTTTGATCGGGACCATGTTTGGACTTTCCGGGAGTACCGTTGGATAGGTCTCGGGACACTGAATCCGTAGACAGGCGGCATGCGTCAATCGGAGCCCGAACGAGAAACTTATGGGTCTAGAACAATGAGGGGTATTTTGGTAATTTGTGAGAACAAGGGTAAAATGGTAAATTGAAGCAGTAGGATTAATTAAAAGAGGACTTTGGCTGATTCAGCCTAAGTGGGATGAGGATAACTACCTAAATGACACCTGGCCAATTCAAATGGAGATTAGTGGCACTTAGGCCTTTGTTATTAATTAAATAATTAAATGAAACGGTGACATTATTAATTAGCATATTGTGTTCATGTTTAAAAAAAGAAAAACAGAGAACACACCATTTCTTCTATAATTGATCGATCATGATTCAAAAACCCAACTGATACCAGTGTGAAAAAGAGAAAAACAGAGAGATTTATGTGAGGGAATTGAGTGAAAATCGAGAGGAAATGAACCTAGAACCCTACTGAGAATACCCGAAAAACTCAATCAAGAACAAATGTCGAATTTGATTGTTTGGATGCTTTTGATTGAAATTGATTGAACAATTAGTCTTTTGGGAGCTCAACGAAGTGAACCGAATCAATTGGGTGGTCAATTGACGGTGAATCGATAGAGAACAGCCCCTGCGACTGTGTCGAAGTTGGGTGCTTGGGTTCGATTACTTGGAGGATTCGGGATTCCTGGCACGTATCGGAAATTACGGAAACGTGTGCAGCGCGGGAAACGAGCAATCGGACGGTGTGTGAGTGGACGTTTGTTTTATAACTTGATATGCATGCATAGTTAAACGTTTTACATGATTGATTGCATGATTTGGTTTGCAATGATGTCATGATTTGTTTGGATGATTATTTATGATTTAATGATTATTTTAATCGGTAATTCGGGCACGTTTTACGAGGCAATGTGCAAATGATATTTTGGGCTAGGCCCGGAGTCAAAATGATTTCAAAATGGGTATTTTGATGTTGATGGTAGTGAATGAATGAGTTAAGAATGATTTCTGGATTATGATAATCTTTTCTATATGATTTTACGAAATTACGTGTAAAGGATATTGGGCTTGAGTCCCGGTTGGTAATGATTTGACTTGGATTGGGTCATGGACTTGACTGACATGTTTTGGGATATGCTCCTGGGATGATTCATTGTGATTGTGATTGATTGTGAATACCCAGACGGTCGAAGCTTGGGGTGTTCCCAGACGACTGGAGCTCGGGGATATAATTGTGATTGTTCCCAGGCAGCCGGAGCTAGGGGTGTTCCCAGGCGGCTGGTACTCGGGGTGATAAGTTTTCCCAGATAGACGGAGCTCGGGGTGTTCCCAGATGGCTAATGCTCGGGGTTATGGCCTAGTACGGATGTGATTATGTGATGGCTTATGCACTTGTGAATAATGCGGATTGAGTAATTGTTTATGACCTTGTGCATGGTACTGTTTGATGATGATTATGATTATGATGGCGTACTGGTATTAAGTGCGAGTTCTAGTCTGTGTGGCCAGGTAACTATGTTTTTCATGTGTTTGGCCTGAGAGCCAGGATTTTGATTTGTTATGTGGTCTGGCTGGAAAGCCGGTGATTGCCATTCATTCGTTTTTCCATATGCATGCATGATTTGATAAACTGGAGGGTAAATGAGGTCTTTTCAAATGTGTTTTAACGAATATATTTTTGTCCACTCACACCTTTTCTGTTTTGTTGACCCTCCAGGTCGTGGCACAATGTTCGGGGCTGATCTCGAGGCGAAGGCATAAACGGAAATCAGCGCAACTATCCCTTGCTGATAGGTACTGAAGGATCGTTTCGGGACTTCAGTTGACTTGTCAGACGGGAGCAGGACCGGGTACGGTTTTTGAGGTCCAGTTGGGACGGGTCGTGTCATAAAGTCATACATAAACCAAATTTTACAGATGTCAGACAAGGGATACAATTCAAATTTAAAATCCGAGCACGACTCTAGAAAAGTCCTGCGGGTAATCCGACCCGACAGGGGTTCAGGTGCGGAGTACGAAATCTATACCTCAGCCTCGGGGTCCTCACCAACCTCAGCAGCACGACCTGGAGGGGTTACCAAAACATGAAGGGTGAGTGGGACGAAACTTAGGTTTATAAAACAGTTTAATACGAAAAATATATAATTTACCCCTCCGTTTTCCAAACATGCATGCAAGTATTTAAAAACCATAAATACATATAATATACCACAGACATTATACTAAGCCAGAAATGTAATATAAACACAGCTACTGCACTATACACTCCGATAACGACATCCCAGATGTCCGACGCCCCTGACGTACAGTAATGGTCACAGTCCCAAGGATACGCGTGCCACTCGGGGTCTCAAATCCCGAGTCCAAACTCCGAACCCAGTTCGGTTACGGCATCCCAGATGCCTAGCGTCCCAGACGCTCGACGTCCCAGACGTCCAAACATAGCAATCCTGCTACTGAGTCATCCTACGGTCCGGAACCTCCGTAGCATAACCCCTCGCAGGCAATGCACCGTGACCGCTCCGGGGTACCACATCCGGAGGAGACAATATCATACAGTGGATTATACAGTGCAGTACCTGAGTTAGTCATCCATATCCACATGCGTACATACACATATATATATATATATATATATATATATATATATATATATATATATATATATATCACCCAAAGCAGTGTTCAATTTCCGTAAAACGTGTCGCAACCGTAAATCGAGGTAATCAAAATCAATTATTTGATTCACACACCCATATAGATATACGAAAATGAAAAAGGTTATGCATGCAAGTGTTTATAAAAACGGGCACACTCATAGAACGTTCCCGCTGCGAAATAATGCGCGTACGAACTTGTCTCCCGGATTAACGTAAGTTTTCTGTCATTTCAAATCACATGCAAGTGTCATTATGGGTCCTTAATTTACCCTCAAAAAGTCCAAAACAGAAACCGGTTCGGGAAAGCCGGCCAACACGCTTCCCGAGACACCCGGCCCTAAACTGACCTTCCTCACTATCTCAGATCAACATGGTTATTTCACAGAAAATGTTCAAAATGATGAGAGGATTAAAAGTCATGTTGACCGTGAACCGAGATAGTGCTCAACGCGCCCTCACGCGCCGCCCAAAGTGGCTGCGCGTGAAAGTCACGCACTGCTACAGTGTCGTCGTCCCTGCCCGTTTCACTGTGATTTGGGTCTTCAACCCGCGGTGTGACCTGATTAATTAACCCTCCAATTTTGCTTAATTTCATTTATTCTTGATCCTAACATGTTCTATCATCATTCAATTACAGTTCTAGATCACTTAATTACTTCGACACTCCACAAACCGTCCTATCCAGACCCGAATAGCCACACGAGTCAATTCCCTGAACTCCCCCAAACTAGCTCCATTGTCCAATTAACCCATACAGGAGTATAAGAGGACCCAGACTAACAAAATGGAACCATCAATTGAACGATACATTACCTAGAAGTAGCCGTCCAAATGCTGCGATTTTCTCTACACACAGCGGTCACCGTCCTAGCTCCTCTATGGCTGGTTGCCGTCGATTCCGATATGGACGAGTTCCAAATGCTCCCAGAAGGCTCAATCAGTGATTAGTTTTGTCCAATATGCCGTAGGAATTAAACTCATATTCCCCCCCCCCCCCCCCCCCCCCCAAAAAACCCGAAAATGTTCTTCACGGTTTTCTCACGGTTTCTCTCAACCCAGCTTTCAAACTGATGCACAAATGAACTCCCCACTCCCTCTAACTCGGTTAATCGATCGAAATGAGACGACAACACATGGAAATCCTTCAGCTGATCACTGAGCAGTTGTTTCCCGCAAACAGACCCCAAGAACAATTTTAAAACCTTACCCGTGCTCTAAGACTCTACCCAGACACGCCTGAATGCCTCCCACAGTCTCAAAGTCCATAAACTAAACCCACTCACCAGTCCACTAATGCCTTAAACAATTGCACGCACAAAACACCACGGCATGGCCGTGTGCCCTGTTTTTCACGGTGGTGCTACAGTAACCGCCGTGCAAAAAGGCCAAAATGCCCTCAGGGCAATAATTACCAAAATGCCCTCCAACTTCCGTGACCCGTAACTTGGTCATCCGATGTCCGTTTCACGCGTGCCGCCCGTCGTTGTACTCAGGGCATCGAGACGAATCCAACGGTCTTCGGGTCGTGTGAAAATTCACGAGATTTCAAAAGGTCAACTTTTTCCATTATTTCATCCAATTTACGGTAATGCCCCTGAACTTCCGAACGTCGCAACTTCTCCCCTGTTCGTCCGAATTGGACGTGCCCCCTGTCCATGGACTCATGATGTCCCGAACTACGTCACGGCCATCGGTCATGGTCCGTTTGACCCACCAATCAAAAATCTACAATTCGACCCAACCATTCACAGGGGCAAAAAGGTCATTTCATTCAATATTTTACAATATTACAATCTACGAATTTCCGGGGTGTTACAGTTTTGGGCACGATTTTCGAGACAATTGTGAAAGTGCTATTCTAGGCGAAGGCCCGGGATTTGAGATTGGTTTTGACTCGGATTATGAGTCAGGAAATGATTTGATGAATTTGTAATACTTTTGGATATATTATGGATTTATGTGAAATTGGCAACTGAGGTTGCGATCGCACGGATTTGCGTAAAAATGATATTTTGGGCGTGAGATCCAATTGGATAGTGATTTTGACTCGGATTTGGAGTCACGTGTGAAAATGATTAAATTGATGATTTTGATTTATAAAGTGAATTCTGGACACTGTTTTATGATGAAGTTGTGTAACTTGCTTTGTGAAAGTTATGTCTCGGGCATAGGCCCAATTGAAATGTTTTTGATTCGATTTGAGACATAAATGGTTTTCAAATGAGATTATTAGATTTGGTGACTGTTCCACATATACCATCCTCTGTGATTTGATAGTCTCCTCCAGACGTCGTAGATCCTGGATTAGTCACGATCCAATGCCTAGAGATGAGTAGCTCAGAGGGAGGCTTAATCTCAGGAGTGTGAGATTATGATGATATCCTCCAGACGTCATAGATCCTGGAGATGATATCACCCCAGATGTCGTAGATCCTGGGGGATGTGCTCAGACGTGAGACTCCCGAGTTTGCACGCTTTGCATTGATATCGTGACGGTTACTTGGATATTGAGATTGGATATCGAGGATTGGTGATATTGGTGATTTATTAATATTTGTGTCCAGATGCTTTATATCATGAACTGATTTGATGAACATGAGTTTTACAGACCATGGGAAAACATGTTTTGATTTTATCGGTCCACTATTCATACTTGATTAATTTCACACTATTACTCATGTTTTATGATATGCATGCATGTTTGTGAAAACTGGAGGGTAAGAATGTGTTTCGGTAAATGTATTTTTATGGATTTGTTTTGTCCACTCACACCTTTTATGTTTTATTGACCCTTCAGGTCGTGTCGCGATGATCGAGGCTATTCGAGAGGTGGAGGTATGAGTGGGCACAGGTGCAGTGATCCCTTGTTTGGTAAGTCTCGAAGGGTAATTTCGGAACTTCAGTTAACTTGTCAGACGGGAGCAGGATCTAGCATGATCATTCTATTCGAGAGGTGGAGGTATGAGTGGGCACAGGTGCAGTGATCCCTTGTTTGGTAAGTCTTGAAGGGTAATTTCGGAACTTCAGTTAACTTGTCAGACGCGAGCAGGATCTAGCATGATCATTTACGTCCTTAGGGGATGGGTCCTGTTAAAAATTGTTCCGAAAAGACTCTCAGCAACATTCTACTCAATATGCAAGAGATCCGCGATATGCCTAATTTTCAATTTCGACCAATACGGCAACCGAAAAAATATACTTTTCTTCATCCAGTTTTCATGTTCGGCAGGTTTTGGGCTTTTGTAATGAAAGTGGGAATACTGTTTAAGATGTCTAGTATCTCTTCGCTCGACCTCTCTCTTGGTCGTGTCCGTAACTCATTTTTACCATCGAATGAGTCAGGCTGCATACGCCATCGATGATCCCAGGGTAAAAATCGTCTCGCGCCCAGATAACATACCTTAGATGCGTTCCAAAAGGATGTTGTGTCTGGTTCGCATGTCGGACAAGCAAGATAACCCATGGTGCTCCATCCCGTGAGCATCCTATAAGAAGGAAAATCATTAATTGTCCACATTATAGCCGCGCGTAGCGTGAACATTTCTCCCCTAAACTTGTCATAGGTTCGGACACCATTTTCCCATAAATCAACAAACTCATCAATCAAAGGCCGCAAATAAACGTTGATTGAATTACTCGGTGATTTGGGCCCCGGTATTAACGTACTAAGAATTGTGAATTATTTTTTCATGCATTTCCAAGGTGCCAAGTTATACGGAACTGAAACTACCGACCAAGTGCTATAGGGTCTTGCAAAACTTCCAAAAGGATTAAAAATGTCAGTAGCAAGTCCTAATCTGACATTTCTTGGCCCCGATGCAAAATCAGGATACATCTTATCAAATTCCTTCCACGCATCTCCATCGACCGGATGCCTTAGTGGATCGTTATCAGTGCGTTCATCTTTATGTCAACTCATATCACGAGATGTGCCAGCAGAAATGAAGAATCTTTGTAATCTTGGTTTCAGTGGAAAATAGTGCAACACCTTATTCGGAGTCTTATTCATTCGAAACCTAGGTTCATTGCACACAAGACATTTTTTGAGTTGCTCGAATTCACCGTAAAACAATACACAGTTGTTCGTACATGCGTGAATCTTTACATACCCTAAACCAAGATCCTTCAAAAAAAATTTCGAGTTATAATGATCTTTAGGGAGACTGTTATCTTCAGGGAGCATTCGGGTGATGATGTCCATCATGTGATCAAAATTCTTGTTCGTTTGATTTTACTCAACTTTCATGTGCATTAACTCCACAACTGCCCCTAGAACCGAAAAGGATTTGCAACTAGGGTATAATTCGCCCTGAGCGTCTTTCAATAAACTTTCGTAATGAAGATCTGACTCTTCGGGTTGAGACCTAGGAGTATCCGCATACATAGCATCAGATGCAGGGGAAAAAATATTGGTTAATATCTCAACAAATTGATCATTATCACACCGATTATCATCTCGAGGGTTCCTGTGAACTGACGATGTAGATGCAGAAACATTCGGTTCCCTATGATAAATCCAATTAGTGTAGTTATGTATGATCCTGTTCCGTCCCAGATGCAAATGAACATCACTCAGCGACATCCAACAACAGTTGTTACATTTACAACACGGACATAATATGCACCTTGGATCACTACAGTGAGTCCGTGCAAAAGCGATGAAGCTGTCAATCCCATCCAAATACTGATCAGAAGATCTATCCAACATTTGCATCCAGTCTCTGTCCATTGTGCCTCCTTCCGCAAAATAGAATCAATGTAAGTAGATAATTATAATGTTTGAGACTCTATCACTTCATATAAACCCGCTCGTCTCCTTATGCCTCCGGTGATTTGGCCATAACACATTCGAGAGTGCACGTTCTGTGTTGTATAGTTTGTGACCTACGAGGAGAAGTTTAGACCGAGAGAAATTTCGGCAGCATCACCCTATAGTTCTCCAAATAAACGACATAGATATTTCGAACTAATATCTAGTATGCATTCAGAGAATAGTAAAGGGATATAAACCAAATTTCCCACGATCCAAACCTAACCACATAGCCACCAAACTATACAACACATAGTTGTGCACTCCCAAACTGTCCCGATAAATGGACAATTCAAGAGCCAGTCAATCAATCCGATTCACTGACTCTCAAACGGGTCCAAGGTTTTCTATCGAATTTCAATATACAAACTTAATTAGGTTGATTAGTTTTGCATTAATGGATAAACCACAATTCCCTAACACAATAATATTCAGATTTCTAAGCATTTTCCACAATATATCACAATTTTCAAACATAATTAAATACAAGTTTTTGAACAAAAATTAAATTGAGAAGTAAAGCTACACATACCTTTTATAAGTAATCCATCAATTTAACGACAAATTACCTAAAACAAAAAATTATTTTAGATTATAATAAATATTAAAATCACAAAAAACAAAAAATAAAATCAATAAAACCATTAATTTTACCTTAGGTGAAGTAGTGATGATGAAATAATGATGAAATGATGATGATATTATGTAGAAATTGTGAGAGTAAATGAGAGAGAGAATAAATGTGAGAGTTAATGAGGAATGAGGAAGAAGATGAAGAAATGAATCCGATCTGCACTAAATGCAGATGAGACTTTTGCCCGGCGCATGGTTCGTCGGGCCCGATTTAATGACTCGTCAGGCAAAAAAATAGCGCCAACTCGTCTTCGTGCCAAATTTACTCCCGCCGCAGGCCGCCGTAAACACTTGGCCTGGCGAATCTGATTCACCATTACTAATAGCTGACCTGGTGGAGTTTGACCAACCACCGGGTAAATGCCCACCCTTTACGCGCCAGGAGAACCCATGTTCCCGCTTAATGTTTGCCCGGCGAGTCTCTCATAGTCCGCCGGGCAAAGACCCATTTATCGGAGAATCAAGGTGCACCGGGCAAAACTTAGACAGATATGACATATTTTATTGTAGTGATCAATCCATGAATTCTAATACAAACAAATGGCATGTAATAAATTATAATTAACAAAAATAAACACCAATATTACAAATACATATAACGATAAACAAGTTATATATCCAACGTAAGAAAGGAAAAGGAGAAAACATCTCTCTATCCTAAAATGGTATGATCTGTAAAGATCGATATATAAGAGGATATATATCATGGTGAATTTTCATGTCATTTTAAGTAAAGAAAGTTACCCGCTTCTCGACATTATCCTTCTACCTACATTATGAAGGCGTGATAATCCAAAAAGATTACATGTACTATTCTTTATGGCCATGATCTTGACCTATTTCCCTATCCGGACCTACCTTTTTTGTTCGAGTTCTGTAGCTAATGCCATCAAGCATTAACCACAATATATACCTTAATTTGGATGTTTGCCTTTGGATTAGTGTGACGATTGAAAGCCACGTCAAGTTTGTTAACTTCAAATGCGTAAGCCGTACGTCCGCCATATTGACCGGCCAACGTCTGACGTACGTACATACATAATTAAAAATAAAAAATTTGATCAACCAGGAGCCAAGATCATCATTATAATGATTATCAACTAAATATATCAAAGCCACACATAATAATCTGGTCATGTTTTCATTAAGACATGGACCGATTCTTCATTCTTCCATCCAGCTGATCGAGGAGACGGCGAAAACATATACATGCAATGCCAAATATTGTAAAGTTTCGGTGTACGTATTACATATTTCTTTATGTTTGATCGATAATCGATTGGATATATGTTTGCCTTTTTGAATGCGACATCTGTAGCTGGCAAGTTCCAAGGGTGCGTTCATGATTAAATAAATAACAAGTAATTAACAACAGCACCAAGCCTTTCAGTAATAATCTGATATATATATATATATAGCTTGCTTCCAGATTTAATTATAATTTGATTAACACCAACTGATGTTAGCCGGCCTATATGTGAAGGATTAGATTAAACTATAAATTATAACAACTTATTAAATTTATTTAGCAAATTAATTAGGGAAGGGGATGATCACATGCATGTTCTGGAGCAGGCAATTAAGTTAATTAGCTCTCTAATGCGATGATGGCACTATCTCTGAGGTGAGGTTTGTGGCCACGACGGGGCTTCTCACAACATGTCCACCCTCCTCACTCTCCACCCAACTCAGGTAACCGAAAGTGACCGTCTCTTTCATCCCTCTCCGGCCTTTTATGCTCACCACAAAGCTCAGCTTCTCACCCACCTCCTTGAACTCCAACTTGGCCGGCACCACTCGAACCACAAGCCCTTTCAACGGTGTCACATTTGCAACGTAGGTCGAATGCCCCTTTCCTACGTTGGTCACCGTCCTCCGAAATTCTCGAGTCGTTTGTAAATCCGACTTCGAATCGTTTGCATTGAAGAATGCAATGAAAGAAGGGTAGTTAAGATCTACGGATGGAGTGGAACAGTTATTTGAGGATGATTTTGTGATGGTTTGGATTTTCTTCTTGGTGTAGTTGAGTGCACAAAGGGCATTTACGTAATCTTGTAGAGTTGCGTCGTAGATGAGCCCGGGGTCTAGGGCCTTGTTGGGGTTGACATGACCGGCTCCGATGGCTAGAGGGCTAGCTGGCTGAAAATGATCATCTCCCAAATCTTTGATGGGGCTACCTGTGTTGTCCACTATGTCTGAGGTAGTCATGATGGCTGATCTGATAGCAGCAGGGCTCCACTCTGGATGCGCACTTTTTAAAAGCGCTGCTAATCCAGCTGCATGAGGGCACGCCATGGATGTCCCTGACAACAGGTTAAAATCACTAAACAAACCTTTATTGTCCACTACTGCCGCCGTGTTATTCCGAGGCCATGCAGCGAGGATCAATGACCCTGGAGCCATAATGTCCGGCTTCAGGGTAAATGGGAAACTAGGGGATGGACCCCTAGAGGTGTAGCTCGTTGAAATTGGTGCTTGTATGGCACCAAGAAGTGTCTTTTGAAACTCAAAGCTTACTGTTGGTTTAGAGTCGCTCTTGATGTAGTCTTTCAGTGCTTCACCTTCCTTTGGAGTCAAATAGATTGTGGGCGATGGGGTTTGGAGGAACAGCTCCAAATCGTTGAAGTTCGTAATGAATATGGCTCCCGTAACATTTTCTTTATAGACTTTGCTCACTTGGCCGCCTAGGGTATTATTTCTGTCTTGGCACACCACGATTTTCTTCCTTACTTGTTTCAATTTCATTTCACATTGTCACATGCGTCTAGGAAAACAGTGGAATTGAGTTGAAGATGAGTTTCCGGAAAAAGAGTGGATCCCGTGACCGAGTCTCCGTTCCCAAGATGGGCCGTTCCTTGAAAATCACGATCAATTGTGCCCGCAGCAACCGTAAGAACCCACCAAGGGATGCCATTGTGGCAAGGGTTGCATTGTTGGGGGGGGGGGGTAGGGTTGGGTTGACAAAGACACCTTTGTCCAAGGCTGAAAATGTGGCTATAGCAATTGGGTCCTCAAACAATTCAACACCATCTAATCCAAATGACATGGATAATACATCTACACCGTCCAAAATGCTTGCTCAATAGCAGCAATTATATCCGACGAAATAGAGCCCGCCTCGTCCCACAAGGCCTTGTACATGGCCACATGTGACCTTGGGGGCCATGCCACTAGCGGTCCCCGGGGCATAACCAAAATAATGCCCCAGAGACATAATTGCCCGCGGCCGTTGATGAGGTGTGAGTCCATGGCCGTCGGTGTCCCTAGTCGAATTCACGGCAAAGGTCAAGTTGGGATATTGGGCACTCAGGCCTTTTGTTAAATTGTAAATCTTGCCCCAATCAACTTTCTGTTGCACAATGAAGAGTTGAATATGGTGCTCTACTCTCATTCACCTTTCATCTTGCTGGGATGTCTGACATGCCATTTCGAAAGCTTTCGCTTTCTGGCCAAACACCCGTATCCACCAATCCAATGATGATATCTTTGCCATAATTTGACACGGGCCATGCACCGGATTTGGAGCTGAGGCCAAGAAATTTGGAGGAGTGGGTTGTGTCTGGCTTGATGGGTAGGTCTTTGACTGAAGATATGTAGCCTGGTGAGCTTTTTAAGGCCTCAAGCTCAGTGACAGATAAACTTGCACTGAACCCATTTATGACATGTTTATAACTGTAAATGAGTTTAGAAGAGAGGGTGGCCGAAGACGAGGTCGTGGTGGTGCTAGGGTTAAACTTGTCTAGGGCAAAGTCTAATGTGGCCAAGTACCATGAATGGTGATCAGAAAAGGCTTTGGGCATCATGGATGAGTCCATGTGGATGATATAGTTTTGAGATTGATGAGCAAAAGTTGACACAATTTCAAGGTTTGAGATGGTGACAATGGAGAGAAAAAAATATAAAAAAACATGATAATGATCTCTAGTAGCCATGGGAAAGTTATGAAAACTTAGAATACATTGATTAAGCTGAAAACTTTTTGTATATTTATAGAGAGTTTAAGAGTCTGGGAACCAATCAATTAAGATACTCCTCATCACCACGTGTCTCATTCTTCCAACTTGTCCATTTGGTATCATATAAATTTCAAAGGGTATGGGACCCTTCATCTCATCATCTCTACATATGACTGGTGCCCCCGATTTTCCCCATGCAAGTTATGGATATGGAAAAAGAAAAAAAATTACACTCTCCCAACCTCCGGATAATCCAAGCAGTGCTAGCTGGAGTCAGTTGCCTAACCTGAGTTGATTCTAACTATTAATGTAATTAGGATCGTTTGTTTGGCGTGGTCCACATCTTGACACCGTTGTGACCTTGTCAATATATATGGACGATCACAGAAAAAGGGGCATATGGGGAAATGGGTACACACATCGCATGTCTAATGGCAAGTAGAAGGATGTAAATATCAATATGATTAACAAAATTTAGTGATCGAACCCATCTTCCCATCACTTTCAAATTTGAGAAGAAATTTCTTCATGCTCTCGTCCACTGTTTCTTTCAAAGAGAACAAGAAGCCAAAGAAAAACAACTTTTAATCTGAGCCTACCATGTGCCCTCAACTGCACAAAGTTTAATATCCCACGTACTTACGACATTTTTGCACCAATTATATTTTTTCTTTCACTTAAAATCACAAACCGCCCTTAATTTATAATTAGTATAAGATTGCTCTAAAGGTCACAAGATTCTCAAATTTTCAGTTTCTTTCATCCCTCCAAGGTGAAGAAGGTAAGCTAGATGTTTGAGTTCCACTGAAGATCAAATCAGAGAGCAAATAATGCTCATTAATAGTGCAATTTCTAATGGACCACTTTATCATTTTCATTTTTGTACGGGCAGAGTGCAACCAATTAACAAAAGCATGGAGAGACACTTCATAAAGGAATCTTACGAAAATGGGCGGTGCACTTAGATGGTGACGTCATTGGCCATTTTCGGAGTCAACTCTGGTAAAGTTTTCAATTAGAATGTTCCTGAAAAATATTTTCAAAAAGATGAGAAAAAACATTTGAAATTTAAAAATCCAAGAATTAGAGCGTCTCACAAGGTAATAGCACTCAAAGTAATTTCCTTTACATTTTCATTTCTAAAATATGAGTCCCAAGTTGGAAGATTATAGTTTTGTGCGGGACATCTTCGATGGGCATCCTCGCAGAATTAGACTGCAGAATGAAAGAGTTGACTTCACGTAGGTCTCTTTTGTTATGTATAGTGTGGATTATTGAATGGGTTGAAAACAATAGATTGAAGGGCTTTTAAGTCATGGTCTACCATTAGATAGGCTAACTAGTAAGCAAATAGGCCTTCACGGGTCAGCTCTACAAGCGGGGCTACATGCTCCCACTGGCCGAAATCACTTGGGCCCCCGATCACTAGCTCATAAGGTTTTTCGCCAAGACTTCTATTGGCCGACCATACTTGATGACGCAGCTGAATTCAACATCTAGGTGCCAAACCATATAACTCAACCACTCAGGGATATAGTGTCCGAGTGGCCGTCAAGGGATACAACATCTAGACGTCAATCCCTCATCATAACCATTCGGGGATACAATGTGACGACCCGGAAATTTGAAAAATTTGAAGAAAATGACGATTTTGCCCATGGAATTGGGCGAACGGTTGACTTTTGGTTTGAACGGTCAAACGGACTTTGATCGATGACTGTGACGTAGTTTAGGATGTCACGAGTTCATAGACAGGTAGCACGTCCGATTCCGACATGCGAGGAGTAAGTTATGATGTTCGAAAGATTAAGGGCATATTGGTAAATTGGTTGAAAACGGGGTAAATAGTTGAATTTTCAAATGACCTGGAATTTCCACATAATTCGAAGACCGTTAGGAAGGTCTCGAGACGCTGAGTCCGTAGACAGGCGGCACTCGTCAATTGGAGTTCGGATGACCAAGTTACGAACCTCGGGATGTAAAAGGCATTTTGGTAAATTGTCAA
Organism: Prinsepia uniflora; assembly: GCA_032719365.1. Taxonomy (NCBI): domain Eukaryota; kingdom Viridiplantae; phylum Streptophyta; class Magnoliopsida; order Rosales; family Rosaceae; genus Prinsepia; species Prinsepia uniflora. The sequence continues at coordinate 72,836,968 of CM064862.1, forward strand.
AACAGGGGAAAAATGGTAATTGGTCAATTGAATAAGAAATGGGACGGTGATTGGGCTGATTCAGCCATGGTTATGTCATTAAGTGACATCTGTCACTTTCTAAGGAAGATTGGTGGCAAACGAATGTGTTGTGGCGATGGGGTGAGTTTAAGGATTTGAACCGTGCATTTGGGAGGAAAACAGAGCAGCAAAAACGTACTCATCAAATCTTCCTTGTTTTTCGATTGAATTGAGAGGGTTAGAGAGAGGAGGAAGAACAGAGGACTATGAGGAAGAAAAGGGGATGAAAATCGTGAACAGAAACCTTAAAACCCAAAAGAGAAACCCGAAACAAATCCATGGAAGTCGAAATTCTAATTGCACCTTGCAGCCCTCAAACGTTGAAATTGGACTTAGATTAAAACTTCTGGGACTCGTATTAGTCGATCCACGTCGAGAAACTCAAGGTTCAAAGCCCTTTGAGCCAAGAACAAATATGACGAAGTTTCGAATTCAAAGGATTGAGTTGTGTAATTGGGGGAGTTGGATGATGAAATTGAGATCGAAAACAGGTTCAGAAGGATCCAATGAAGCTTTCTGCTGAATCAATTCAACGAAAACAGATGAGATTAATGGAATTCCATGGAATGAACAGTGTTTGAAGGTTCTTCGACAATCCAAGCTCGAATGGAAGGATTCAGGTAATTCCTTATGAAATTTCGACTACAGACCTCTAATTAAGATTAGGACGATGCAAATGGATGCTTCAATTAATGGGATTGATGTTGAATTGAAGGATTTACAACCGGGTTGTGTCGTGGGCTAACGGGCCGAATTGCAGGAAAATGGGCAGAGAAGATGAACAGTACCAGGTACTGTAGCAGCGCGTGAGCTTCACGCGCAGCCACTCGCGACGGCGCGTGGGGGCACGTGGGACCGAATCTCGAGGTGAGTTCAGCATGAAACTTGTTCCTTTTAATGTAACGAACATTTTGGTACTAGTTTCGAGGAAATCGGATATCGTTTCGATATTGTTCAGTGTATCCGAAGGTTTCATATAGTTTAAAATACGTATTTAAATGCCGGAAAAATTGGGAAAAATTATATGAGGGTATATTGAAGTGTTAGTGACCCTCGATAATGATTGTTGGACAGGAATTGTGATTTCCCAATTTACGGAAAAATGTGCAGCTCGGAAGCGGACCGTTTGGATGGTGTGTGAGGTGAACTTTGCTTTCTAAATTTCAATGCATGCATAATTGTTTTCTATGCTTTATAATTATGATTTCTATGCTTATGCTTATGGTAATTATGATTTCCGTATTTCCGTATTTCCATCGTAATTGCATGTATTTCGAGAATATGGTTTATGTTATACTTTGATGATGGTTTGATGGATGATTTTATATGATTTGTGCGTATTATGTTTGATGATGTTTTGATTATGATTTGTGAGTATGATTTGGGGTTTTCAAGTGAATTCGGGCACGAGACCCATTTTCGATAGAATGTGGTTTTGGATTTGGTTTTGGAAAGTGGATTACGATGAATCTGGTTTTGGGTTTAAAGACCCGGTACTATTGCTGGATAATGTTTTGGGTTTAAAGACCCGGTTGATTGATGACGGGGGAGGGCCCTTGATTGATATGTTTTGAGTTTAAAGACTCGGTTATTGCGATATCCCCTGAGGCCTATTGATTGAGATGTTTTGAGTTTAAAGACTTATTGATATCCCGGGAAGGCCTAATTATGCGCATGGTTTTGAGTTTAAAGACTCGGGCGCACTTGAGATCTAGCAACTCAATTGATTGATGTTTTCGGATGTGTTGGGAAATGGCCCGGTTTTATATGGTTTCATGGATTTTTTGGGTTATGTTCTGTACTTGGATTTTGATTCATGATTTTGGGCTGAGACCCCGTATTTATGGTTACAGGCTAAGGCCCGAGGTTTGAGAAAAAAATGATTTTATTTTTCACACACGGTTTTCTTATATTGGAAATGAAATGGATTATGAAATGAGTTTCGAATGTATGCATTGGTTTTACGTGGAGGGTAGAAATGTCTTTTCTGTAACATGTTTTTATAAACTGATTTATTTTCGTCCACTCACACCGTTTGTGTTTTTATTGACCCTCCAGGTCGTGGCGAGACGATCGAGACTGATCGAGAGATGGAGGCATGAGTGGGCACATGTGCGGCTATCCCTTGTTTGGCAAGTGCTGAGAATAATTTGGGAACTTCCGTTGACTTGTCAGACGGGAGCAGGACCGGGCACGGTTATCAATATTCCTCAGGGGACGGTCTTGTCATCAACATCCGAATGGCCGCTTAGGGATACAATATCTAGGCGTCACCCAACAATATGGCTTCTCAAGGAGAGTTTTCACATCACATATATAGATATATCACAATCCACATATTCAATATCATATCACATATAACGTCACACATCACAAATAACGAGGCAACCATATATTCCCATCAACATCACACACAAAATCACAATCCAACATCCCGAGCCTAAACCCAATTCACAAAATTCCATCAAAATCCCAATCATCCATCATCATCAAAATCGTACAAATATGGCATAACAAATATAGATTCATTTTTTCAAACCTGGTAATAGTCCAAAACATAATAACCCATTTTTCTCGCAAAATGTGTCAAATTATGATTTCCATAATATCATAAAAATACATAGAATCCATATAAAATCCAATTGATCCAATACTAGAAAATCACATGTCATACTCATATTCAACTCAAGTCCACAATCAAAATGATAATCCAAAACATAACCTATGGAAACTCTCGTAACACGCGTAATAAAATAATAATAAAACATTCATAAAAATCACTGAAAATCCGATAAAATTTCCAACCACGCAATTATCATCAAACACATAGAAATATATTTTTAACCACTTAATAGGCATGCATAGGATTTAAGGAAAACCAAAAGTCCACTCACACGTACCTTACGGGCGACCGAGCCACATTACATGTTTTTTCGTAAAATCCGAGAACCTCAATCTCTGTCAAAAGTCATCTAGGAGTGTCACTAAAAATTCCAATTGATTTACATAATAATCCCATAATTTTCTGAGATTTTTAAACGTATTTAAACAGACCCTAAACATTCGGGTAGTAAAAAATGTCCCCAGACGATGTTCGATAGCCTTGACAATTGTACCGTTAGATTCGTATGGTCGAATACGATAACTTTTATGTTGATGTCACCTTGAGAATACCACCCACGCACCCCCATGTCTCGCCCAAAGCGACTGCGCGTGAAGCCACACGCTGCTATAGTAAAATCGTAGAATTCACTATTCATCTCTTTTGCATGTTTACCAGGTTTCGAGTCGCCCAGACACGGCGACCCGGCCCGATCTTTTCTCACTTGTTTTTCAATCTTTTCATTATGTTTCGTCGTACATCATCTACTCTAACTCTAGACTGGATCTATGAACTTGAAATGAAGAAAAGATATTAAAATATTGAAAAATCGTACCTCCTATGATCAACCATCTTTCCCTCTTCGTCCTGCTATGTTTTGAGCACCCAAGCTTCAGGTTTTTCATTCATATAACATCACACGGACCCCATAAAGGTTTTAGGATCATTGGTTCCAGGTTTCACAGTCCATAACCAAAACCCGAAGGTGGATACCCACGGGTCTATGGCTCTTGACACATTTCCTCTATTCTCCTCTTACGGCTTCATCATCATTTTCTTCGTCTTATTTTTCTCTCCACTCTCCTTCCATCATCTCATTATCTTCTGGCTTTCTTCCTCACCCCTCATTCTTTTCTTTTTCGGTGCACACTAAATATGGTGTTCGTTGTTTCACCCCTCAAAACCATCAACACGTACACACACAAGATAAATAGAGCTTAGGTCGGTGGGGTGATAAAACCAGACCCTTCCAGAGTTGACACGTGGAATTGTCCAATTACCCACAATTGTGAAATGGCCAAAGTGCCCCTAATGGCATAATTACCAAAATACCCCTAAGGGTTCATGGCCTGTAAAAACCTCAAATGATCTTCGATTTTGGCATGCTATTTGTCTATGAATTCAAGATTCCGAGACCTTTCCAACGGTCTTCCTAGAATTCTCAAAGGAGGTCCATAACAAAAAGTATTCCAAGGGCAAAATCATCTTTTCACCCTAAATTTTCCAATTTTGACTTTCTCAAAGTGCGGGTCATTACAATCTACCCCCTTAAAGAAATTTCAAGGAAGTAGCTATTTGGGGTAGATCTGCCAAAGTTCTACATTCATCCATTACAACCAATTGACCTCGGAAACTATGTGGATTAGCATTTATGTCATAACCAATACAGTTCATAACTAGTAGCCATCAATGCTTGACATCCATCATAGTGATCAAAAACACAACTTAATAGTGCACCAACATTACTCAAAATATTCGCCTTACGCATACGCAAATTCGGGAACTATGCTCGAATAACACCCAGACATGAAACTTTAATCACAAGACCAGACCATTGTTTCAGCCATATATCATTTCCATTAACGTACTTAAATCTCATCCAAAATCTCAAGGAATCACAATTAATCGTAACTAAACTTTCTAATAATCGGTCTTATCCATGTCAATACCCATGCAATACCCTTAAATATGACTGAGATTCTATTAATTCTTTCAAATTTAGCCTCTACCAACCAGATAGAAAAAATTACTAACCCAAACTTGTGTACGACGTAGCAATCATAATACCAATTTAACTTTTACCACAATCATAACAACCAAACTTTCAACAGTTTAATCATTACTTAAAGTGAAAATCAACAACCACTTATGTTTCACATCTTATAGTCTCAAACTATGGTGCTTAAAATCATACTGAACACAACAATTCTCCAATTAACAAGGCCTCGAATTTCAATTCCATAGGCATTCAATTAAAACCACTGACTTCACTACCACCATGAGATTACTCAAGTTAAACTTAATAATCTAATAACCGAATTGCATAAAGCATTTCAAAACGGGTTTTACATATTGTCCAAATCACATTCAAACACACGCCACGATGACCACCATATAACCCACACATTACATCATATCAAACGAATATTACTAAGTTAACATGACACGCCCCATCCCAATCCCCCCGAGATTAACACGGGATTAGACATGCTCCCGTCTAACACACGTGCCACCGAGGTAACACGCGGGCCAGACAAGGGATAACCCGAAATCCTGAGCCCCAATGGGCCTCCAGAGTGCGCCAGGATCAGCCGAGAAAATGTGAGGTATTGGTATTTGCTATACCCGCATCCGCTATCAATAACCTGAAGGTCATTAAAAACCATTAAAAGCTGTGAGTGGACAAAAATAAATAAGTTTATAAAACACATTTCCTAAAAAGATATTTATGCCCTTCACGTAAAACTATGCATGCATTTAGAAACAATTTCATTTTCAATATAAAAACCATTTATAAAACCAAAGACATTTCCTTCTTCAAATCATTAGGGCCTTAGCCCAAAACCATAAATCCAAATCACGTGGAACTCAGCCCAAAAACCGTAAATCCAAATCATGCGGGCCGCTGCTCAAATCCACAAACACAAGAATATTATTTCATAAATCCAATCAATCATGTTTGCCAAATACCCATCCTCGGCATCCTAGATGCCTAGCGTCCTAGGTGCTTGACGTCCAAATGTCATATATATCACGACTAAGCAACGCGTTTTGCCCGGGGACTCTCTGGGTTCATATCTCTGACATCCCAGATGACACGACCCACCCCTAATTCCCCGGGATTAAGGGCTAAGTCATGCTCCTATCTAACTTACGCGTGACACGAAGGCTAAACCGGCGTCCAAAACTTCCGGACTTCCCAGAGTGCACAGAACCTACTGTGGATCGCATGTGTGATGTCTCCGTCTCTCTGACAACAGCCCGGAGGGTATCGAAAACATAAAAGACTGTGAGTGGACAAAAATAAAGAATATATTCTGAAAACAGATTATAGAAAGGAACATTTATACCCTCCACGCAAAAACCAATGCATGCATATGAAAACCAATTTACAAAACCATTTCATATCCAAAACCATCAATGAAAATCAGAATCGTTTCTTTCCTTAAATCCGCAATTCAAATCCAGGGCCTTAGCCCAAAATCATAAATCCTCATCAAGTACGGGAACTCTGCCCAAAACATCTGAAAACCAGTGAAAACCATCAATCAATCAAGTTCCTGGATCTCAAGTGCGCCCGAGTCTTTAAACTCAAAACACATGCGCATAATCAAGCTTTCCCGGGATATCAACGAGTCTTTAAACTCAAAACACAATCAACAGGCCTCGGGGGATATCACAATAACCGAGTCTTTAAACTCAAAACATATCAATCCAGGATCCTCCCCCGTCAATCAATCGAGCCTTTAAACTTAAAACCAGATCCAGCCATTTTTGGGTCTTTAAACCCAAAACAATTTTTCAACGGGTCTTTAAACCAAAATCAAGTGAAAACCATAGGAAATCCATATCCGAATTCGCAATAATGATTTTGTAAGTTAGCATCCAAAACCATCATCCTGAATCCAAATCCAGAATTTCACTTCCAAGTTGTAAAACCAAATCCCAAATCATCATTTCCAAAATCCAGTTCCAAAATCCGAAATCACGTTTATCGAAATTCCTTTTCTAAACTGGGCTTCGAGCCCGAAATCATCTTTCCAAAATCCATTATAAATCATTGAAATCAATTCATATTTCAAATCCCAACTTCAAATCATCAAAACCATGATCAAATCGCAACATAAATCGTAAGCTCGTAAAACGTGCAAATTCGTAATTATCTCGAAATTCGTGCAAAACTGTAAATCATCAAGATCATATCACAAACATAGAAATCACGTATAGAAAACATATAAAAACATTTATGAATGCATCGAGAGTTAGAAAGCAAAGTCCACTCACAGACCATTACGCTGTTGCCTCGATAGGCGTGTACTTATGCCGTTCAAGGCCAATCCATTATCACCGACTTTTCCGAACCTGTCTAAATCCCATAATAAGGTTACTAACTACTTCATTAAGCTTCTACTAAAGTCCCATATTTTTCCCGAATTTTTAACTATTTTTAAACGAGCCCTAAAACCTTCGGACATCCCGAAACATATCGAGACGATGACTGATCGACTCGAAACCAATCCCAAAATGTTCGTTACATCGAGTAATTTAAAAGTCATGTTGGAACCTTCCTCAAAATTCGTGCCACGCGCTCACACGTACCGGCACTGTTCATCCCTGTCCTCTCGCCGAACCGAGTCTAAACTGGTTTGGTTCAACCCAGTCCAGCCGAACCGGCGATCATGGTTCTCTCTCGTTTTTCCATTATTTTCGATCCCGTTGATCCCACTAGCTTCGTCCTAATCTGTACAAGTGATCTAGTTAAGTAAACCATGAAATTAAGACCTGTTTATTACCTGGTCGAATTGAAGAAGAAAACCAGAAATTTCTTGACAAGACCCATCCCGATTATCCCTCGATAATCGTGAAAGATTCTGCTCCCGTCTGACAATAACTCTAAAATGCCAACAGTAACCTTACATATATACATACATGACATAAAAAACGAAAAACATTGTCAGACAAGGGATAATTAAGTTTTCCAGGACCTTTGACCTCACAAGTTTGACTAGTCAACCAGATTTACAGAGCATAGGTAATATTACAAGTAGGGATCAAAATCCTACTCTGCACGGTGTCTGAGTACGCAACGGTCTGTTTATTCCTCTGCCTCGATACTAGTCTCAGTACTTGTGCACTAGCCGGGAGGGTACATAAAATATCAAAGGTGTGAGTGGACAAAAACAAAGTTTTAAAAATACATTTATCAAATATATTCTTACCCTCCAGGTTTGCAAACATGCATGCATATCATAAAACCTGAGTCATATAAATCAAGTATGAAATAAAGCATCTAGGCACAAATATCAATAAATCATGATACCACCAATCCTCAATATCCAATCTCAATATCCAAGTAACCTGTCACGATATCAATGCAACGCGTGCAAACTCGGGTGTCTCATGTCCGAGTACCTCCCCAGGATCTACGACGTCTGGGGTGACATCATCTCCAAGATCAACGACGTCTGGAGGATATCATCATAATCTCACACTCCTGAGACTGAGCCTCCCTCGGAGCTACTCATCTCCAGGCAGTGGATCGTGACTACTCCAGGATCTACGACGTCTGGAGGAGACCATCAAATCACAGAGGATGGTATATGTGGAACAGTCACCAAATCCAATAATCTCATTTTAAAACCATTCAAATCTCAAATCAAGTCAAAAACATTTCAACAGGGCCTCTGCCCGAAACATAGCTTTCACAAAGCACGTTCCACAAATCCATCATAATCATCAATTTCATCATAATCACGCAAATCCATAAATGATAGTCAAAAGCATTTCAATTTCATCAAATAAATTTCCCGACTCATACTCCGAGTCAAAACCAAGCTCAAATCCCGGGCCTTCGTCCAAACAACAATATCAAGGTTTTCTCGAAAATCGTGCCCAAAAACATATAAAATAATATAATATTCCCAAAATCCAGAAATCATCATATCAAAACATCAATCATACCAAATCATGTCAAATCATATCATAAAGCATTTAAAACATATATGCATGCATTCAGGGTAGAAAACAAAAGTCCACTCACACACCGTCCAGATTGTTCAGTTTCGAGCTGTTCGTTCTCTTCCGACGTCCTGGGAATATTCTGGCCTGTCAAACAAAGTAATATAAGGTCACTAGGTTATCACATAACCCCATGTACAAATTCCCTAATCGTCGGAATAGAATAATATTATTTATACAGAATTGATGGAGTTTGGAACGGGTTGCATCGCGGGGTTACATGACCCGTTTACCAGGCAACCGGGTCGAGAAGATGAACAGTGGCAGTTACTGTAGTAGGCGTGTGGATGTGAGTTCAACATGAAACTTGTCATATTTAATGTAACGAACATTTTGGCACTGGTTTCGAGGAAATCAGACATCGTTTCGATATTGTTCCGAGGGTCTGAAGGTTTATGTTACGTTTAAAATACGTATTTAAATTTCGGAAAAATTGGGGAAAATTCTATGAGGTATATTGACATGTTAGTGACCCTTGATAACGATTTTCGACAGGGATGGTGGCTTCCAAAAATTACGTAAAAACGTGCAGCTCGGGAAAGCGAGTGATATGGACGGTGTGTGAGTGGACTTTTGTTTTCTACCATGAATGCATGCATATATGTTTTAAATGCTTTATGATATGATTTGACATGATTTGGTCTGATTGACGTTTCGATATGATGAGTTTAGGATTTTGGGAATATTATATTATTTTATATGGCACGATTTTCGAGAAAACCTTGATATTGTTGTTTGGGCGAAGGCCCGAGATTTGAGCTTGATTTTGAGTCGGATTACGCGGTCGGAAAATTGATTTGATGAAATTGAAATACTTTTGACTATCGTTTATGGATTTGCGTGATTATGATGAAATTGATGATTATGATGGATTTGTGGAACGCGCTTTGTGAAAGCTATGTTTTCGGGCAGAGGCCCTGTTGAAATGTTTTTGACTTGATTTGAGAGTTGAATGGTTTTTAAAATGAGATTACTGGATTCGGTGACTGTTCCACATATACCATCCTCTGTGATTTGATGGTCTCCTCCAGACGTCGTAGATCTTGGAGTAGTCACGATCCATTTCCTGGAGATTAGTAGCTCCGAGGGAGGCTCAGTCTCAGGAGTGTGAGATTATGATGATATCCTCCAGACGTAGTTGATCCTGGAGATGATATCACCCTAGACGTCGTAGATCCTGGGGAGGTACTCGGACATGAGACACCTGAGTTTGCACGCGTTGCATTGATATCGTGACGGGATTACTTGGATTTTGAGATTGGATATTGAGGATTGGTGGTATTATGATTTAGTGATATTTGTGTCCAGATACTTTATATCGTGCATTGATTTGATGAACATGAGTTTTATGGACCTTGGGAAAACATGTTTTGATTTTATCGGTCCACTGTTCATACTTGATTTACATATTATTTTACTATTTTACATTATTTGGATTTTCGGGGCGTTACATTCCTCCTTTGTGTCCTCGATATTCCGACCACACCAATCCGTGCTTCCAGGTCCATTCATTCCCTTTTTACCTCCAGAACTTGTTCCCATTAATCAAATGAAGTATGAACCCTTGAAACACGATTTACCATTTTTGTATTCAAAACGACTTTCACGGGGATTTGTCCCTACCTTACTATCGTCCAGCACCGTGGCTACTGTGGAACTCGTTATGCCTCTCTTTCCAACACTCCTTCACACAGCATGGGCAAAGGATGAGGTTTGAGAGTTTTTGTATATGGTTGGAGTTCACGGTTTGCAGGGGATTTCATGGTTCAAGATTGCAACCCACGACGGTCATCACGGTGGCACTAACCTCATCGTCCAGTCCCTCAATTGCCTTCACACACCACTCACAGATGAGGAGGATTAGATTGCTTCTCACAGTTCACTCACACACACTTACACAACCACTCTCATCCTCTGTTTCAAAATAGTACAAAGTCTTAAATTAAAACGGTGTACACTTGTGAGAGGAGACTAGAACCCACCAGAAGCTGGACATGTGTCCACATCCCACTGATCCTTGGGAAAAATATCCCACCGTCAAGGATAGATGTCCCCATCTCATTGCTCACCATTTGAATCTCAGGAAAAGAAAAGACCAATATACCCTTACTACACAAATTACCATTTTACCCCTAAGGTTTTTAGACCAAAACCCGAGCCATCCTAAATCCAATGACAGCGTGCCGCCTGTCGTATGAAAAGTCAACAGTTTGCCCCATTTCAACCAAATTACCAAAATACCCTCAAACTTTTGAACATCATAACTTCATCCTCAAATGTTGGAATAGGACGTGTCACCTGTCTATGAACTCGTGAAGTCCCGAACTTCCTCACAGTCATCGGTCAAAATCCATTTGACTGCCCAAACAAAAAATCAACTGTTCGTCCAATTTCAGGGCCAAAACCGTCATATCGCACCGTCCGTCCGAAAGCATCCAACTAATCACCGATTAACTTCACTATTCGTCATTAACCACTAATCTAATCTCGATTTTAGGGACGGGTTGTTACACCAGATGTCTGACGTCCCAGACGTCTAATCATAGCACCTGCTCCTGAGTCACTATACGGTCTTGTCGCTCAGTGCAATGACCCCTCGCAGGCAATGCGCCGTGTCTACTCCCATGTCCCAGACATGTAGTGAGACCTATCTACATATCCTCATCTAAGGATGGTAAATGGGAAACATCCTTTTTAAAACCATTTCAAACATCTCAAAAGATCTCAAAGGGTCCATGCCCGAAATTTCCATGAAACCATCATAAATCCATTTATTAAAATCCATAAATTCATATATGGGTCCCCGACCTGAAATCACATTTATAAGCCACAACTGGGCCTCATGCCCGATCTCGTAAACCAACTGGGCCCCCTGGCCCGATAATATAACTCAAATGTGTCTCAGCTCGATTCTTCATTAAATCAAATGAACTCCAAGTCGATAGTTTCCAAATACAATGGGTCTCATACCCGAGTTCATCTTTTCAAATCCAAAACCATTTCATTAAACCATCGCAGAAACCACAAACACATAATAATTCAACAGAAAATCATACTCCTCGAAATACGTGCAAATATGTAAATCATAAATACTAAAAATATGTATTCAAGGCATTACAAACATAGATATAAAACATATAAAACAGTTATGCATGCATCATATTTATAAAACAAAAGTCCACTCACAGACTGTCCTAGCTGCCGCCTCGATAAGCGTGCCATAAGCCGTCCCGATGCTAATCCACCATCACCGGGACTTCCAATCCTATCCATATCACACCTGAAGGTTACTAAAACTTCCAATAACCTCTCACTAAATCCCCTTAATTTTCCCGAATTTTAAACCTTGTTAAAATAAACCCTAAACCTTCGGACATCTAAAACTATCCCGAAACGATGTCTGATAGACTCGAAACTTGTCTCAAAATGTTCGTTACATCGAAAGGATGAAATTACATGTTGACCACATCCCCCTTAACTGCCCCACGCTCCCCCACTTGCCGCCCAAAGGCGCTGTACGTGAAGCCTACCCGACAGTGCACTCTTTATCTTCAACCTCGCGTCGACCGGTTCAGACCAATTCTTTGCAAATCCGGTCCAACTGAACTGACGAGACCGGTTCTCCCTTATTTCCCAGCCATTTTCAGTCCTTTCAATTCCTATAGCCTCGTCTAGTCATCCTCTATCAATCTACGATATCAAAACATGAAAACTAGACTTAGAACTCACCTTCCCGATTGATGAACATACGACCAACCTTCCTCGGTCGTGTTCTCACGATACCGGCCACCTCCAGCCTCGATTCCAAGCCCAGATAATTCGTACAGTCACCAGAAACCAGTTCCACATGTTAGGATCGATCAACAAGCCCAAAAAAACCAATATTCGAATTTGAGCTTAGACTTACCATTTCGGATTTTATCGGCCACCATCCACGACGATCCACCCCGTTAGCCATATCATCATCGACTCAACCCTAACTCTCACTCTCCTTCACACCCAAACCTCATCAGAAGAGGAATGTAGGGCTTATATAGGGTGGGTTGCACGATTCCAGACTTCTCGCGGGACTCAGGGAGAAATGGAGAAGGAAATGATCGATTGAAGAGGATAAGGACCCATTTAATTGGGGACTGGGCCTATCAGATGGGTGACACTTGCCACTCATCTGGTGGGTCCTTCCAGAAGATTCCCCAATCAAATTCTGCCACGTGTCGGTTTTTCTCGGTTTATGTGAATAGTGCCGTAAAGCGTCCTAGACCCGTAACTTTCCCGTCAAACCTCTGATTTGGACGTGCCGCCTGTCTACGGACTCGTGACGTCCCGATCTACATCACGGTCATCAGTCAAAGTCCAATTGACCGCTCGAGTCAAAAGTCAAATTTTCACCCAATCCTTGGGCAAAATCGTCATTTTACACCTCCGTAATCTCCCGACTAATCCCCGATTAGTCCCGCAAATCCACGATTTATCACTAATATAATCCAGAAATTCGGACGGGTCGTTACATAACAACATTATTCTAAAGTCCATATCATAAGCACAATCACCCAACTAAACCTAATTTCATCTCAAAATTCCAAAACTAAATCAACTTCATATCCAATTTCAAATTCAACGATTGAGCTGTTCAAAACTCAATCATGACCATATTCACAACCATGGCTTAATGTTTTCCAACTGTATTTTTAAACGTAACCATCTATGAACTCAAGTATCCGGTACTAGTCCAGATTCATTATTGACCGGAAAATCTCAATTTTATAAGGTATCTACGATACCAAATTACCTTACAACTTTCACTTTAATAACATTCAGTCTCACCCATAAGCATCAAGTCCCATAAAGGACATTCTCACTCTCCAACATATCAATTGTCCTTCTGTGAAAAAACTCATTCTTTAATCACGCTTATATGTACCACAATATCACAAATCAAGACCACAATCTGAACCTTGAAAAGCTGCACACTCCAAATCACTTCCATATGGATATCATTTCATCTCTAACACTACTTACCAATGTCCACATGAGTCTCATATCCATACATCCTTCAAGTATGTATACCTTATAAATATACTGAAAGCATAAAGTTCAAAAACATCGTAGTCAATCATACTACCTGTTAGTACTATACATTGACTCATGCCCAAATGCGAACCATCTGGAAGTCTCTTAAACTTAACTACCGAGAGTCCATGACGGTAATGGCCAATCCAATTTCCAATTAGGTTACCCGAATCACAGACTCGAACATTACCCTTAACTCACTTTCCAAAATAAAATTTACTAAATCAAGGTTAAGTATTATCATATGCTCATAGTATCATAAAGTATTCTTCCGCAGCTTAACACCAAATTAAACATAATCAAGCTTGGTTCTACCACTAAAAGTGGAGTTCCTCCCGAACTCCCATTCATTTTATGGGACCTGAACCAAGTAGAATTTTGTTCCAAGTTTCTATTCTAGTTTAATTTGAGGCATCTTCCAACCATACTTCCACAATCAATAATCAATACTCATATCACTACTTAAGATAACACCATTATCATTGTTGTTTCCCTAATTCCAATAATTACACATTGAAGCACATAGCTTAACTAACTTCCTCCTCTTTACAAATCTGCTGAATCACATAACAGTTATCTTTCCTATATCTTTCATGGATCTTCTTCTTTATTTCAATCTCAGATAAGTTGTTACTTCTGAAACTTCCACATTCTCATAATTGATCACTTAACAGATCCATAATTTTTCAAGTTTTCACCTTATTTCTATTAGGCTAGGATACCAATTCCTCCTTTAGTGAGTCCCACATCGTCTCATAACTAGGAGGCAACCACAATACCCATGTGGTTTTCATGACAACATCCCTAGCTTACTAACGTAACACATTAACAATCTCAACTCTATTACTCTAACCTCATACACCATAGCAAAACATTCCATAACATTACCAATTATCTCTAAGAACTATCATACTGGCTCAAGCAATCCTACGACCCTTGGTCTCAAAGATCTAACTTGATCTCGTATCACCTTTAGAGACTTAATATGCTTAATCAGTAAATTCAAGTAACTATTTATAGGGCTTCTAAGTATATCACATTTCCTTTTTCCCCTTACCTTGGCCATAAATAATACAATCGTACCACATATAACTTCCTCGTACCATACAACTAGCTTAATCCTCTCGATTTCTATTATCATCTTATAGGAAAATCTACTTCCATTCCACTAAGTGATAATACGCATCTCAAAGGATTTCATTTATCAATCAAGTTAAAACACATTAAGTGCACTCAAAGTGAATTTTTAAATAAAAATCCCTAACAATTTACAATTCCTTATCCCAAGAGATGAACACTTCTGTATTTAACTTTAAACATTAAAATTATGGTTCAATACTATTCTTTCCCAATAACGGAAGGGGGTTTCATATATCCTAAAGTATTATCCAAACAAATTCCATATAATTGGTTGTATCTATTATAGAACATTCTTTTTACTGGGCCCATAACATTGCTTTGGATCTCGTTCCAAAGCCTTGTTGTCATCTTCCACACTTCCAGACTTAATCCTGGGCCCTAATCTGATGACAACATCTAAACTCACAATCTGAACTATTACCATCACGTATAATTATCATTCAACACCTAATAGCACAGGTCTGATCCAGCCATTCAACACCTAATAGCAAATGTACGATCCGATAGAAAGCCTTTCATTAACTTGTTTTTCAATACTTATTCCAACCGAAGAAACATGTTCATTTATCTTAATCGAGTTCAATAAACTGACGATTTCATTAACTCTTACCAGTGAGCTCACCAAATATCCACTATTTTTAACATGAGGCATTTACTAATCACACCACTAGTCCAGTCTAACCTCACGTATACTCAAAAATCATACTATCGTACATCACATGTATCATCTGGTTAATCCAGGTCGGTTTCACTAACAACACGTATTATACACATAACCCATTTGGCTCAGCCTCAAAAATCACCTCAGAATTCTTATTCTCATCTCACTACCGGACCGTGCACAAGGCTCTTATCTCAGAGGCATAACCATTTCAAGTTCATATCAGAACCTACGCTCTGATACCAAGTTGACAGGACCCAACCTAGCTAACACAATAAACAACACGCACGGGCCTTACTCCCATCTAACAGATAACCCAAGGTACCAAAAATACTCTCGAAATATTTTCAGACAAACGATACCTATGTACTCAAGATCTTATGCCTCCATTCTGAACGCAACCTCGTTCATTGTGCAATGACTTTGAAGGGTTCCAAAAATATGAAAATCATGTGAGTGGACGAAAATAAAATCTAAAAATTAACTATTTGGAAACATACTATTTACCCTCCGTTTCAACATGGTATTCAAACTCGAAAAACCACAGAACTTAAGTATTTCAAGAAAACGTAAAGTCACCGGAAAACATAGCCATAGAAAACTATATATCAAATACTGGAAACTGAACATAATCATGAACCCATGTCAAACCAACATAATAATCTGACACAAAAATCCATCCTCGATGCCTGCCAAATCATCTACATCACAAGCCACTCAGAGATACATCATTTGAGGGCCCACCCGGGGACACATCATCCAGATGTCCAACCACATATATCATAAGCCACTCAGGGATACAACATCCTAGGGCCCACTTGGGGATAGAGCATCCAGGTGTCCAACCACATATCTCATATTGCACTACTGGAAGGCCAAATCATAGTATAGAACCAGTCAGGAACTACGGAGTCCTAGACTCGACGATCGAGTGGCCACCCGGGGATACAACATTTAGGTGTCAAATCGTATAACTCAACCACTCAGGGATACAACATCCGAGTGGCAGTCCAGGGATACAACATCCGAACGTCAATCCCATATCATAAGCATTCGGGGATACAACATCCGAATGACCGCCTAGAGATACAACATCTACGCGTCGCCCAACAATACGGCTTCTCAAAGAGAGTTTTCACATCATATATATATATATATATATATCACAATCCACGTATCCAATATCATACCACATATAACATCTCACATCACGAATAATGAAGCAACCATATATTCATATCAACATCACACACCAAACCACAGTCTAACATCCCGAGCCTAAGACCAACACTAAATTCCATCAAAATCCCAATCATCCATCATCATCAAAATTGTATAAATATGGCATAACAAATATAGATTCAATTTTTC